>OX421962.1:87276934-88526934 GCA_949128115.1 Anaspis maculata
TGGATTTTGAAAAAGTTTTTCTTCCATGTGTCACGCTAAGAGCCCATCATAGCGCGACACTTATGCCTTATGTCGCGTTACGAACCATTTCTGTAGACTCCTAACGCGACATGGCTCGACAAGAGCAAAATTTTAAATTTAAACAGAAGACATTAAAAGATTCATTTCTCCTTTTTGGAAATACGAAAAAACCAAATTACATTCATTTTCTGATTCCTGAGTCTACACGAAACATGGAAATTCTCAAATTTCAATAAAAATAATTTCTTTTACTTATTTTCCAGTTCTGAAATTAAATCCGTAGAAACTACCTGACCGTGAAGGAACTTTGACGTGAAATATAAATTTTAAGTAAACCTCAGATAATTTTGCCAAAAGTCGTTGCCACGACGACCGTATTTGTCAGTAGATATCACTTAGAAATGCCATGTTGCCTAATTTGGATTTTGAAAAAGTTTTTCTTTCATGTGTCACGCTAAGAGCCCATCATAGCGCGACAATTATGTCTTATGTCGCGCTAAGAACTATTTCTGTAGGCTCCCAACGCGACATGGCTCGACAAGAGCAAAATTTTGAATATAAACAGAAGACAATAAAAGATTCATTTCTCCTTTTTGGAAATACGAAAAAACCAAATTACATTCATTTTCTGATTCCTGAGTCTACACGAAACATGGAAATTCTCAAATTTCAATGAAAATAATTTCTTTTACTTATTTTCCAGTTCTGAAATTAAATCCGTAGAAACTACCTGACCGTGAAGGAACTTTGACGTGAAATATAAATTTTAAGTAAACCTCAGATAATTTTGCCAAAAGTCGTTGCCACGACGACCGTATTTGTCAGTAGATATCACTTAGAAATGCCATGTTGCCTAATTTGGATTTTGAAAAAGTTTTTCTTTCATGTGTCACGCTAAGAGCCCATCATAGCGCGACAATTATGTCTTATGTCGCGCTAAGAACTATTTCTGTAGGCTCCCAACGCGACATGGCTCGACAAGAGCAAAATTTTGAATATAAACAGAAGACATTAAAAGATTCATTTCTCCTTTTTGGAAATACGAAAAAACCAAATTACATTCATTTTCTGATTCCTGAGTCTACACGAAACATGGAAATTCTCAAATTTCAATGAAAATAATTTCTTTTACTTATTTTCCAGTTCTGAAATTAAATCCGTAGAAACTACCTGACCGTGAAGGAACTTTGACGTGAAATATAAATTTTAAGTAAACCTCAGATAATTTTGCCAAAAGTCGTTGCCACGACGACCGTATTTGTCAGTAGATATCACTTAGAAATGCCATGTTGCCTAATTTGGATTTTGAAAAAGTTTTTCTTTCATGTGTCACGCTAAGAGCCCATCATAGCGCGACAATTATGTCTTATGTCGCGCTAAGAACTATTTCTGTAGGCTCCCAACGCGACATGGCTCGACAAGAGCAAAATTTTGAATTTAAACAGAAGACAATAAAAGATTTATTTCTCCTTTTTGGAAATACGAAAAAACCAAATTACATTCATTTTCTGATTCCTGAGTCTACACGAAACATGGAAATTCCTAAATTTCAATGAAAATAATTTCTCTTACTTATTTTCCAGTTCTGAAATTAAATCCGTAGAAACTACCTGACCGTGAAGGAACTTTGACGTGAAATATAAATTTTAAGTAAACCTCAGATAATTTTGCCAAAAGTCGTTGCCACGACGACCGTATTTGTCAGTAGATATCACTTAGAAATGCCATGTTGCCTAATTTGGATTTTGAAAAAGTTTTTCTTTCATGTGTCACGCTAAGAGCCCATCATAGCGCGACAATTATGTCTTATGTCGCGCTAAGAACTATTTCTGTAGGCTCCCAACGCGACATGGCTCGACAAGAGCAAAATTTTGAATATAAACAGAAGACAATAAAAGATTCATTTCTCCTTTTTGGAAATACGAAAAAACCAAATTACATTCATTTTCTGATTCTTGAGTCCACACGAAACATGGAAATTCTCAAATTTCAATGAAAATAATTTCTTTTACTTATTTTCCAGTTCTGAAATTAAATCCGTAGAAACTACCTGACCGTGAAGGAACTTTGACGTGAAATATAAATTTTAAGTAAACCTCAGATAATTTTGCCAAAAGTCGTTGCCACGACGACCGTATTTGTCAGTAGATATCACTTAGAAATGCCATGTTGCCTAATTTGGATTTTGAAAAAGTTTTTCTTTCATGTGTCACGCTAAGAGCCCATCATAGCGCGACAATTATGTCTTATGTCGCGCTAAGAACTATTTCTGTAGGCTCCCAACGCGACATGGCTCGACAAGAGCAAAATTTTGAATATAAACAGAAGACAATAAAAGATTCATTTCTCCTTTTTGGAAATACGAAAAAACCAAATTACATTCATTTTCTGATTCCTGAGTCTACACGAAACATGGAAATTCTCAAATTTCAATGAAAATAATTTCTTTTACTTATTTTCCAGTTCTGAAATTAAATCCGTAGAAACTACCTGACCGTGAAGGAACTTTGACGTGAAATATAAATTTTAAGTAAACCTCAGATAATTTTGCCAAAAGTCGTTGCCACGACGACCGTATTTGTCAGTAGATATCACTTAGAAATGCCATGTTGCCTAATTTGGATTTTGAAAAAGTTTTTCTTTCATGTGTCACGCTAAGAGCCCATCATAGCGCGACAATTATGTCTAATGTCGCGCTAAGAACTATTTCTGTAGGCTCCCAACGCGACATGGCTCGACAAGAGCAAAATTTTGAATTTAAACAGAAGACAATAAAAGATTTATTTCTCCTTTTTGGAAATACGAAAAAACCAAATTACATTCATTTTCTGATTCCTGAGTCTACACGAAACATGGAAATTCCTAAATTTCAATGAAAATAATTTCTCTTACTTATTTTCCAGTTCTGAAATTAAATCCGTAGAAACTACCTGACCGTGAAGGAACTTTGACGTGAAATATAAATTTTAAGTAAACCTCAGATAATCTCGCCAAAAGTCGTTGCCACGACGACCGTATTCGTCAGTAGATATCACTTGGAAATGCCATGTTGCCTAATTTGGATTTTGAAAAAGTTTTTCTTTCATGTGTCACGCTAAGAGCCCATCATAGTGCGACACTTATGCCTTATGTCGCGTTACGAACCATTTCTGTAGACTCCTAACGCGACATGGCTCGACAAGAGCAAAATTTTGAATTTAAACAGAAGACATTAAAAGATTCATTTCTCCTTTTTGGAAATACGAAATAACCAAATAACATTCATTTTATGATTCTTGAGTCTACACGAAACATGGAAATTCTCAAATTTCAATGAAAATAATTTCTTTTACTTATTTTCCAGTTCTGAAATTAAATCCGTAGAAACTACCTGACCGTGGAGGAACTTTGACGTGAAATATAAATTTTAAGTAAACCTCAGATGATTTCGCCAAAAGTCGTTACCACGACGACCGTATTCGTCAGTAGATATCACTTGGAAATGCCATGTTGCCCAATTTGGATTTTGAAAAAGTTTTTCTTTCATGTGTCACGCCAAGAGCCCATCATAGTGCGACACTTATGCCTTATGTCGCGTTACGAACCATTTCTGTAGACTTCTAACGCGACATGGCTCGACAAGAGCAAAATTTTGAATTTAAACAGAAGACATTAAAAGATTCATTTCTCCTTTTTGGAAATACGAAATAACCAAATAACATTCATTTTCTGATTCTTGAGTCTACACGAAACATGGAAATTCTCAAATTTCAATGAAAATAATTTCTTTTACTTATTTTCCAGTTCTGAAATTAAATCCGTAGAAACTACCTGACCGTGGAGGAACTTTGACGTGAAATATAAATTTTAAGTAAACCTCAGATGATTTCGCCAAAAGTCGTTACCACGACGACCGTATTCGTCAGTAGATATCACTTGGAAATGCCGTGTTGCCTAATTTGGATTTTGAAAAAGTTTTTCTTTCATGTGTCACGCTAAGAGCCCATCATAGTGCGACACTTATGCCTTATGTCGCGTTACGAACCATTTCTGTGGACTCCTAACGCGACATGGCTCGACAAGAGCAAAATTTTGAATTTAAACAGAAGACATTAAAAGATTCATTTCTCCTTTTTGGAAATACGAAAAAACCAAATTACATTCATTTTCTGATTCTTGAGTCCACACGAAACATGGAAATTCTCAAATTTCAATGAAAATAATTTCTTTTACTTATTTTCCAGTTCTGAAATTAAATCCGTAGAAACTACCTGACCGTGGAGGAACTTTGACGTGAAATATAAATTTTAAGTGAACCTCAGATGATTTCGCCAAAAGTCGTTACCACGACGACCGTATTCGTCAGTAGATATCACTTGGAAATGCCATGTTGCCCAATTTGGATTTTGAAAAAGTTTTTCTTTCATGTGTCACGCTAAGAGCCCATCATAGTGCGACACTTATGCCTTATGTCGCGTTACGAACCATTTCTGTAGACTCCTAACGCGACATGGCTCGACAAGAGCAAAATTTTGAATTTAAACAGAAGACATTAAAAGATTCATTTCTCCTTTTTGGAAATACGAAAAAACCAAATTACATTCATTTTCTGATTCTTGAGTCCACACGAAACATGGAAATTCTCAAATTTCAATGAAAATAATTTCTTTTACTTATTTTCCAGTTCTGAAATTAAATCCGTAGAAACTACCTGACCGTGGAGGAACTTTGACGTGAAATATAAATTTTAAGTAAACCTCAGATGATTTCGCCAAAAGTCGTTACCACGACGACCGTATTCGTCAGTAGATATCACTTGGAAATGCCATGTTGCCCAATTTGGATTTTGAAAAAGTTTTTCTTTCATGTGTCACGCTAAGAGCCCATCATAGTGCGACACTTATGCCTTATGTCGCGTTACGAACCATTTCTGTAGACTCCTAACGCGACATGGCTCGACAAGAGCAAAATTTTGAATTTAAACAGAAGACATTAAAAGATTCATTTCTCCTTTTTGGAAATACGAAAAAACCAAATTACATTCATTTTCTGATTCTTGAGTCCACACGAAACATGGAAATTCTCAAATTTCAATGAAAATAATTTCTTTTACTTATTTTCCAGTTCTGAAATTAAATCCGTAGAAACTACCTGACCGTGGAGGAACTTTGACGTGAAATATAAATTTTAAGTAAACCTCAGATGATTTCGCCAAAAGTCGTTACCACGACGACCGTATTCGTCAGTATATATCACTTGGAAATGCCATCTTGCCCAATTTGGATTTTGAAAAAGTTTTTCTTTCATGTGTCACGCTAAGAGCCCATCATAGTGCGACACTTATGCCTTATGTCGCGTTACGAACCATTTCTGTAGACTCCTAACGCGACATGGCTCGACAAGAGCAAAATTTTGAATTTAAACAGAAGACATTAAAAGATTCATTTCTCCTTTTTGGAAATACGAAAAAACCAAATTACATTCATTTTCTGATTCTTGAGTCCACACGAAACATGGAAATTCTCAAATTTCAATGAAAATAATTTCTTTTACTTATTTTCCAGTTCTGAAATTAAATCCGTAGAAACTACCTGACCGTGGAGGAACTTTGACGTGAAATATAAATTTTAAGTAAACCTCAGATGATTTCGCCAAAAGTCGTTACCACGACGACCGTATTCGTCAGTAGATATCACTTGGAAATGCCGTGTTGCCTAATTTGGATTTTGAAAAAGTTTTTCTTTCATGTGTCACGCTAAGAGCCCATCATAGTGCGACACTTATGCCTTATGTCGCGTTACGAACCATTTCTGTGGACTCCTAACGCGACATGGCTCGACAAGAGCAAAATTTTGAATTTAAACAGAAGACATTAAAAGATTCATTTCTCCTTTTTGGAAATACGAAAAAACCAAATTACATTCATTTTCTGATTCTTGAGTCCACACGAAACATGGAAATTCTCAAATTTCAATGAAAATAATTTCTTTTACTTATTTTCCAGTTCTGAAATTAAATCCGTAGAAACTACCTGACCGTGGAGGAACTTTGACGTGAAATATAAATTTTAAGTAAACCTCAGATGATTTCGCCAAAAGTCGTTACCACGACGACCGTATTCGTCAGTATAATTATATCACTTGGAAATGCCATCTTGCCCAATTTGGATTTTGAAAAAGTTTTTCTTTCATGTGTCACGCTAAGAGCCCATCATAGTGCGACACTTATGCCTTATGTCGCGTTACGAACCATTTCTGTAGACTCCTAACGCGACATGGCTCGACAAGAGCAAAATTTTGAATTTAAACAGAAGACATTAAAAGATTCATTTCTCCTTTTTGGAAATACGAAAAAACCAAATTACATTCATTTTCTGATTCTTGAGTCCACACGAAACATGGAAATTCTCAAATTTCAATGAAAATAATTTCTTTTACTTATTTTCCAGTTCTGAAATTAAATCCGTAGAAACTACCTGACCGTGGAGGAACTTTGACGTGAAATATAAATTTTAAGTAAACCTCAGATGATTTCGCCAAAAGTCGTTACCACGACGACCGTATTCGTCAGTATATATCACTTGGAAATGCCATCTTGCCCAATTTGGATTTTGAAAAAGTTTTTCTTTCATGTGTCACGCTAAGAGCCCATCATAGTGCGACACTTATGCCTTATGTCGCGTTACGAACCATTTCTGTAGACTCCTAACGCGACATGGCTCGACAAGAGCAAAATTTTGAATTTAAACAGAAGACATTAAAAGATTCATTTCTCCTTTTTGCAAATACGAAAAAACCAAATTACATTCATTTTCTGATTCTTGAGTCCACACGAAACATGGAAATTCTCAAATTTTAATGAAAATAATTTCTTTTACTTATTTTCCAGTTCTGAAATTAAATCCGTAGAAACTACCTGACCGTGGAGGAACTTTGACGTGAAATATAAATTTTAAGTAAACCTCAGATGATTTCGCCAAAAGTCGTTACCACGACGACCGTATTCGTCAGTATATATCACTTGGAAATGCCATCTTGCCCAATTTGGATTTTGAAAAAGTTTTTCTTTCATGTGTCACGCTAAGAGCCCATCATAGTGCGACACTTATGCCTTATGTCGCGTTACGAACCATTTCTGTAGACTCCTAACGCGACATGGCTCGACAAGAGCAAAATTTTGAATTTAAACAGAAGACATTAAAAGATTCATTTCTCCTTTTTGGAAATACGAAAAAACCAAATTACATTCATTTTCTGATTCTTGAGTCCACACGAAACATGGAAATTCTCAAATTTCAATGAAAATAATTTCTTTTACTTATTTTCCAGTTCTGAAATTAAATCCGTAGAAACTACCTGACCGTGGAGGAACTTTGACGTGAAATATAAATTTTAAGTAAACCTCAGATGATTTCGCCAAAAGTCGTTACCACGACGACCGTATTCGTCAGTATATATCACTTGGAAATGCCATCTTGCCCAATTTGGATTTTGAAAAAGTTTTTCTTTCATGTGTCACGCTAAGAGCCCATCATAGTGCGACACTTATGCCTTATGTCGCGTTACGAACCATTTCTGTAGACTCCTAACGCGACATGGCTCGACAAGAGCAAAATTTTGAATTTAAACAGAAGACATTAAAAGATTCATTTCTCCTTTTTGGAAATACGAAAAAACCAAATTACATTCATTTTCTGATTCTTGAGTCCACACGAAACATGGAAATTCTCAAATTTTAATGAAAATAATTTCTTTTACTTATTTTCCAGTTCTGAAATTAAATCCGTAGAAACTACCTGACCGTGGAGGAACTTTGACGTGAAATATAAATTTTAAGTAAACCTCAGATGATTTCGCCAAAAGTCGTTACCACGACGACCGTATTCGTCAGTATATATCACTTGGAAATGCCATCTTGCCCAATTTGGATTTTGAAAAAGTTTTTCTTTCATGTGTCACGCTAAGAGCCCATCATAGTGCGACACTTATGCCTTATGTCGCGTTACGAACCATTTCTGTAGACTCCTAACGCGACATGGCTCGACAAGAGCAAAATTTTGAATTTAAACAGAAGACATTAAAAGATTCATTTCTCCTTTTTGGAAATACGAAAAAACCAAATTACATTAATTTTCTGATCCCTGAGTCTACACGAAACATGGAAATTCTCAAATTTCAATGAAAATAATTTCTTTTACTTATTTTCCAGTTCTGAAATTAAATCCGTAGAAACTACCTGACCGTGGAGGAACTTTGACGTGAAATATAAATTTTAAGTAAACCTCAGATGATTTCGCCAAAAGTCGTTACCACGACGACCGTATTCGTCAGTAGATATCACTTGGAAATGCCGTGTTGCCTAATTTGGATTTTGAAAAAGTTTTTCTTTCATGTGTCACGCTAAGAGCCCATCATAGTGCGACACTTATGCCTTATGTCGCGTTACGAACCATTTCTGTAGACTCCTAACGCGACATGGCTCGACAAGAGCAAAATTTTGAATTTAAACAGAAGACATCAAAAGATTCATTTCTCCTTTTTGGAAATACGAAAAAACCAAATTACATTCATTTTCTGATTCTTGAGTCCACACGAAACATGGAAATTCTCAAATTTCAATGAAAATAATTTCTTTTACTTATTTTCCAGTTCTGAAATTAAATCCGTAGAAACTACCTGACCGTGGAGGAACTTTGACGTGAAATATAAATTTTAAGTAAACCTCAGATGATTTCGCCAAAAGTCGTTACCACGACGACCGTATTCGTCAGTATATATCACTTGGAAATGCCATCTTGCCCAATTTGGATTTTGAAAAAGTTTTTCTTTCATGTGTCACGCTAAGAGCCCATCATAGTGCGACACTTATGCCTTATGTCGCGTTACGAACCATTTCTGTAGACTCCTAACGCGACATGGCTCGACAAGAGCAAAATTTTGAATTTAAACAGAAGACATTAAAAGATTCATTTCTCCTTTTTGGAAATACGAAAAAACCAAATTACATTCATTTTCTGATTCTTGAGTCCACACGAAACATGGAAATTCTCAAATTTCAATGAAAATAATTTCTTTTACTTATTTTCCAGTTCTGAAATCAAATCCGTAGAAACTACCTGACCGTGGAGGAACTTTGACGTGAAATATAAATTTTAAGTAAACCTCAGATGATTTCGCCAAAAGTCGTTACCACGACGACCGTATTCGTCAGTATATATCACTTGGAAATGCCATCTTGCCCAATTTGGATTTTGAAAAAGTTTTTCTTTCATGTGTCACGCTAAGAGCCCATCATAGTGCGACACTTATGCCTTATGTCGCGTTACGAACCATTTCTGTAGACTCCTAACGCGACATGGCTCGACAAGAGCAAAATTTTGAATTTAAACAGAAGACATTAAAAGATTCATTTCTCCTTTTTGGAAATACGAAAAAACCAAATTACATTCATTTTCTGATTCTTGAGTCCACACGAAACATGGAAATTCTCAAATTTCAATGAAAATAATTTCTTTTACTTATTTTCCAGTTCTGAAATTAAATCCGTAGAAACTACCTGACCGTGGAGGAACTTTGACGTGAAATATAAATTTTAAGTAAACCTCAGATGATTTCGCCAAAAGTCGTTACCACGACGACCGTATTCGTCAGTATATATCACTTGGAAATGCCATCTTGCCCAATTTGGATTTTGAAAAAGTTTTTCTTTCATGTGTCACGCTAAGAGCCCATCATAGTGCGACACTTATGCCTTATGTCGCGTTACGAACCATTTCTGTAGACTCCTAACGCGACATGGCTCGACAAGAGCAAAATTTTGAATTTAAACAGAAGACATTAAAAGATTCATTTCTCCTTTTTGGAAATACGAAAAAACCAAATTACATTCATTTTCTGATTCTTGAGTCCACACGAAACATGGAAATTCTCAAATTTTAATGAAAATAATTTCTTTTACTTATTTTCCAGTTCTGAAATTAAATCCGTAGAAACTACCTGACCGTGGAGGAACTTTGACGTGAAATATAAATTTTAAGTAAACCTCAGATGATTTCGCCAAAAGTCGTTACCACGACGACCGTATTCGTCAGTATATATCACTTGGAAATGCCATCTTGCCCAATTTGGATTTTGAAAAAGTTTTTCTTTCATGTGTCACGCTAAGAGCCCATCATAGTGCGACACTTATGCCTTATGTCGCGTTACGAACCATTTCTGTAGACTCCTAACGCGACATGGCTCGACAAGAGCAAAATTTTGAATTTAAACAGAAGACATTAAAAGATTCATTTCTCCTTTTTGGAAATACGAAAAAACCAAATTACATTAATTTTCTGATCCCTGAGTCTACACGAAACATGGAAATTCTCAAATTTCAATGAAAATAATTTCTTTTACTTATTTTCCAGTTCTGAAATTAAATCCGTAGAAACTACCTGACCGTGGAGGAACTTTGACGTGAAATATAAATTTTAAGTAAACCTCAGATGATTTCGCCAAAAGTCGTTACCACGACGACCGTATTCGTCAGTAGATATCACTTGGAAATGCCGTGTTGCCTAATTTGGATTTTGAAAAAGTTTTTCTTTCATGTGTCACGCTAAGAGCCCATCATAGTGCGACACTTATGCCTTATGTCGCGTTACGAACCATTTCTGTGGACTCCTAACGCGACATGGCTCGACAAGAGCAAAATTTTGAATTTAAACAGAAGACATTAAAAGATTCATTTCTCCTTTTTGGAAATACGAAAAAACCAAATTACATTCATTTTCTGATTCTTGAGTCCACACGAAACATGGAAATTCTCAAATTTCAATGAAAATAATTTCTTTTACTTATTTTCCAGTTCTGAAATTAAATCCGTAGAAACTACCTGACCGTGGAGGAACTTTGACGTGAAATATAAATTTTAAGTAAACCTCAGATGATTTCGCCAAAAGTCGTTACCACGACGACCGTATTCGTCAGTATATATCACTTGGAAATGCCATCTTGCCCAATTTGGATTTTGAAAAAGTTTTTCTTTCATGTGTCACGCTAAGAGCCCATCATAGTGCGACACTTATGCCTTATGTCGCGTTACGAACCATTTCTGTAGACTCCTAACGCGACATGGCTCGACAAGAGCAAAATTTTGAATTTAAACAGAAGACATTAAAAGATTCATTTCTCCTTTTTGGAAATACGATAAAACCAAATTACATTCATTTTCTGATTCTTGAGTCCACACGAAACATGGAAATTCTCAAATTTTAATGAAAATAATTTCTTTTACTTATTTTCCAGTTCTGAAATTAAATCCGTAGAAACTACCTGACCGTGGAGGAACTTTGACGTGAAATATAAATTTTAAGTAAACCTCAGATGATTTCGCCAAAAGTCGTTACCACGACGACCGTATTCGTCAGTATATATCACTTGGAAATGCCATCTTGCCCAATTTGGATTTTGAAAAAGTTTTTCTTTCATGTGTCACGCTAAGAGCCCATCATAGTGCGACACTTATGCCTTATGTCGCGTTACGAACCATTTCTGTAGACTCCTAACGCGACATGGCTCGACAAGAGCAAAATTTTGAATTTAAACAGAAGACATTAAAAGATTCATTTCTCCTTTTTGGAAATACGAAAAAACCAAATTACATTCATTTTCTGATTCTTGAGTCCACACGAAACATGGAAATTCTCAAATTTCAATGAAAATAATTTCTTTTACTTATTTTCCAGTTCTGAAATTAAATCCGTAGAAACTACCTGACCGTGGAGGAACTTTGACGTGAAATATAAATTTTAAGTAAACCTCAGATGATTTCGCCAAAAGTCGTTACCACGACGACCGTATTCGTCAGTATATATCACTTGGAAATGCCATCTTGCCCAATTTGGATTTTGAAAAAGTTTTTCTTTCATGTGTCACGCTAAGAGCCCATCATAGTGCGACACTTATGCCTTATGTCGCGTTACGAACCATTTCTGTAGACTCCTAACGCGACATGGCTCGACAAGAGCAAAATTTTGAATTTAAACAGAAGACATTAAAAGATTCATTTCTCCTTTTTGGAAATACGAAAAAACCAAATTACATTCATTTTCTGATTCTTGAGTCCACACGAAACATGGAAATTCTCAAATTTTAATGAAAATAATTTCTTTTACTTATTTTCCAGTTCTGAAATTAAATCCGTAGAAACTACCTGACCGTGGAGGAACTTTGACGTGAAATATAAATTTTAAGTAAACCTCAGATGATTTCGCCAAAAGTCGTTACCACGACGACCGTATTCGTCAGTATATATCACTTGGAAATGCCATCTTGCCCAATTTGGATTTTGAAAAAGTTTTTCTTTCATGTGTCACGCTAAGAGCCCATCATAGTGCGACACTTATGCCTTATGTCGCGTTACGAACCATTTCTGTAGACTCCTAACGCGACATGGCTCGACAAGAGCAAAATTTTGAATTTAAACAGAAGACATTAAAAGATTCATTTCTCCTTTTTGGAAATACGAAAAAACCAAATTACATTAATTTTCTGATCCCTGAGTCTACACGAAACATGGAAATTCTCAAATTTCAATGAAAATAATTTCTTTTACTTATTTTCCAGTTCTGAAATTAAATCCGTAGAAACTACCTGACCGTGGAGGAACTTTGACGTGAAATATAAATTTTAAGTAAACCTCAGATGATTTCGCCAAAAGTCGTTACCACGACGACCGTATTCGTCAGTAGATATCACTTGGAAATGCCGTGTTGCCTAATTTGGATTTTGAAAAAGTTTTTCTTTCATGTGTCACGCTAAGAGCCCATCATAGTGCGACACTTATGCCTTATGTCGCGTTACGAACCATTTCTGTAGACTCCTAACGCGACATGGCTCGACAAGAGCAAAATTTTGAATTTAAACAGAAGACATCAAAAGATTCATTTCTCCTTTTTGGAAATACGAAAAAACCAAATTACATTCATTTTCTGATTCTTGAGTCCACACGAAACATGGAAATTCTCAAATTTCAATGAAAATAATTTCTTTTACTTATTTTCCAGTTCTGAAATTAAATCCGTAGAAACTACCTGACCGTGGAGGAACTTTGACGTGAAATATAAATTTTAAGTAAACCTCAGATGATTTCGCCAAAAGTCGTTACCACGACGACCGTATTCGTCAGTATATATCACTTGGAAATGCCATCTTGCCCAATTTGGATTTTGAAAAAGTTTTTCTTTCATGTGTCACGCTAAGAGCCCATCATAGTGCGACACTTATGCCTTATGTCGCGTTACGAACCATTTCTGTAGACTCCTAACGCGACATGGCTCGACAAGAGCAAAATTTTGAATTTAAACAGAAGACATTAAAAGATTCATTTCTCCTTTTTGGAAATACGAAAAAACCAAATTACATTCATTTTCTGATTCTTGAGTCCACACGAAACATGGAAATTCTCAAATTTCAATGAAAATAATTTCTTTTACTTATTTTCCAGTTCTGAAATCAAATCCGTAGAAACTACCTGACCGTGGAGGAACTTTGACGTGAAATATAAATTTTAAGTAAACCTCAGATGATTTCGCCAAAAGTCGTTACCACGACGACCGTATTCGTCAGTATATATCACTTGGAAATGCCATCTTGCCCAATTTGGATTTTGAAAAAGTTTTTCTTTCATGTGTCACGCTAAGAGCCCATCATAGTGCGACACTTATGCCTTATGTCGCGTTACGAACCATTTCTGTAGACTCCTAACGCGACATGGCTCGACAAGAGCAAAATTTTGAATTTAAACAGAAGACATTAAAAGATTCATTTCTCCTTTTTGGAAATACGAAAAAACCAAATTACATTCATTTTCTGATTCTTGAGTCCACACGAAACATGGAAATTCTCAAATTTCAATGAAAATAATTTCTTTTACTTATTTTCCAGTTCTGAAATTAAATCCGTAGAAACTACCTGACCGTGGAGGAACTTTGACGTGAAATATAAATTTTAAGTAAACCTCAGATGATTTCGCCAAAAGTCGTTACCACGACGACCGTATTCGTCAGTATATATCACTTGGAAATGCCATCTTGCCCAATTTGGATTTTGAAAAAGTTTTTCTTTCATGTGTCACGCTAAGAGCCCATCATAGTGCGACACTTATGCCTTATGTCGCGTTACGAACCATTTCTGTAGACTCCTAACGCGACATGGCTCGACAAGAGCAAAATTTTGAATTTAAACAGAAGACATTAAAAGATTCATTTCTCCTTTTTGGAAATACGAAAAAACCAAATTACATTCATTTTCTGATTCTTGAGTCCACACGAAACATGGAAATTCTCAAATTTTAATGAAAATAATTTCTTTTACTTATTTTCCAGTTCTGAAATTAAATCCGTAGAAACTACCTGACCGTGGAGGAACTTTGACGTGAAATATAAATTTTAAGTAAACCTCAGATGATTTCGCCAAAAGTCGTTACCACGACGACCGTATTCGTCAGTATATATCACTTGGAAATGCCATCTTGCCCAATTTGGATTTTGAAAAAGTTTTTCTTTCATGTGTCACGCTAAGAGCCCATCATAGTGCGACACTTATGCCTTATGTCGCGTTACGAACCATTTCTGTAGACTCCTAACGCGACATGGCTCGACAAGAGCAAAATTTTGAATTTAAACAGAAGACATTAAAAGATTCATTTCTCCTTTTTGGAAATACGAAAAAACCAAATTACATTAATTTTCTGATCCCTGAGTCTACACGAAACATGGAAATTCTCAAATTTCAATGAAAATAATTTCTTTTACTTATTTTCCAGTTCTGAAATTAAATCCGTAGAAACTACCTGACCGTGGAGGAACTTTGACGTGAAATATAAATTTTAAGTAAACCTCAGATGATTTCGCCAAAAGTCGTTACCACGACGACCGTATTCGTCAGTAGATATCACTTGGAAATGCCGTGTTGCCTAATTTGGATTTTGAAAAAGTTTTTCTTTCATGTGTCACGCTAAGAGCCCATCATAGTGCGACACTTATGCCTTATGTCGCGTTACGAACCATTTCTGTAGACTCCTAACGCGACATGGCTCGACAAGAGCAAAATTTTGAATTTAAACAGAAGACATCAAAAGATTCATTTCTCCTTTTTGGAAATACGAAAAAACCAAATTACATTCATTTTCTGATTCCTGAGTCTACACGAAACATGGAAATTCCTAAATTTCAATGAAAATAATTTCTCTTACTTATTTTCCAGTTCTGAAATTAAATCCGTAGAAACTACCTGACCGTGAAGGAACTTTGACGTGAAATATAAATTTTAAGTAAACCTCAGATAATTTTGCCAAAAGTCGTTGCCACGACGACCGTATTTGTCAGTAGATATCACTTAGAAATGCCATGTTGCCTAATTTGGATTTTGAAAAAGTTTTTCTTTCATGTGTCACGCTAAGAGCCCATCATAGCGCGACAATTATGTCTTATGTCGCGCTAAGAACTATTTCTGTAGGCTCCCAACGCGACATGGCTCGACAAGAGCAAAATTTTGAATATAAACAGAAGACAATAAAAGATTCATTTCTCCTTTTTGGAAATACGAAAAAACCAAATTACATTCATTTTCTGATTCTTGAGTCCACACGAAACATGGAAATTCTCAAATTTCAATGGAAATAATTTCTTTCACTTATTTTCCAGTTCTGAAATTAAATCCGTAGAAACTACCTGACCGTGGAGGAACTTTGACGTGAAATATAAATTTTAAGTAAACCTCAGATGATTTCGCCAAAAGTCGTTACCACGACGACCGTATTCGTCAGTAGATATCACTTGGAAATGCCATGTTGCCTAATTTGGATTTTGAAAAAGTTTTTCTTTCATGTGTCACGCTAAGAGCCCATCATAGTGCGACACTTATGCCTTATGTCGCGTTACGAACCATTTCTGTAGACTCCTAACGCGACATGGCTCGACAAGAGCAAAATTTTGAATTTAAACAGAAGACATTAAAAGATTCATTTCTCCTTTTTGGAAATACGAAAAAACCAAATTACATTCATTTTCTGATTCCTGAGTCTACACGAAACATGGAAATTCTCAAATTTCAATGAAAATAATTTCTTTTACTTATTTTCCAGTTCTGAAATTAAATCCGTAGAAACTACCTGACCGTGAAGGAACTTTGACGTGAAATATAAATTTTAAGTAAACCTCAGATAATTTTGCCAAAAGTCGTTGCCACGACGACCGTATTTGTCAGTAGATATCACTTAGAAATGCCATGTTGCCTAATTTGGATTTTGAAAAAGTTTTTCTTTCATGTGTCACGCTAAGAGCCCATCATAGCGCGACAATTATGTCTTATGTCGCGCTAAGAACTATTTCTGTAGGCTCCCAACGCGACATGGCTCGACAAGAGCAAAATTTTGAATATAAACAGAAGACAATAAAAGATTCATTTCTCCTTTTTGGAAATACGAAAAAACCAAATTACATTCATTTTCTGATTCCTGAGTCTACACGAAACATGGAAATTCTCAAATTTCAATGAAAATAATTTCTTTTACTTATTTTCCAGTTCTGAAATTAAATCCGTAGAAACTACCTGACCGTGAAGGAACTTTGACGTGAAATATAAATTTTAAGTAAACCTCAGATAATTTTGCCAAAAGTCGTTTCCACGACGACCGTATTTGTCAGTAGATATCACTTAGAAATGCCATGTTGCCTAATTTGGATTTTGAAAAAGTTTTTCTTTCATGTGTCACGCTAAGAGCCCATCATAGCGCGACAATTATGTCTAATGTCGCGCTAAGAACTATTTCTGTAGGCTCCCAACGCGACATGGCTCGACAAGAGCAAAATTTTGAATTTAAACAGAAGACAATAAAAGATTTATTTCTCCTTTTTGGAAATACGAAAAAACCAAATTACATTCATTTTCTGATTCCTGAGTCTACACGAAACATGGAAATTCCTAAATTTCAATGAAAATAATTTCTCTTACTTATTTTCCAGTTCTGAAATTAAATCCGTAGAAACTACCTGACCGTGAAGGAACTTTGACGTGAAATATAAATTTTAAGTAAACCTCAGATAATCTCGCCAAAAGTCGTTGCCACGACGACCGTATTCGTCAGTAGATATCACTTGGAAATGCCATGTTGCCTAATTTGGATTTTGAAAAAGTTTTTCTTTCATGTGTCACGCTAAGAGCCCATCATAGTGCGACACTTATGCCTTATGTCGCGTTACGAACCATTTCTGTAGACTCCTAACGCGACATGGCTCGACAAGAGCAAAATTTTGAATTTAAACAGAAGACATTAAAAGATTCATTTCTCCTTTTTGGAAATACGAAATAACCAAATAACATTCATTTTATGATTCTTGAGTCTACACGAAACATGGAAATTCTCAAATTTCAATGAAAATAATTTCTTTTACTTATTTTCCAGTTCTGAAATTAAATCCGTAGAAACTACCTGACCGTGGAGGAACTTTGACGTGAAATATAAATTTTAAGTAAACCTCAGATGATTTCGCCAAAAGTCGTTACCACGACGACCGTATTCGTCAGTAGATATCACTTGGAAATGCCATGTTGCCCAATTTGGATTTTGAAAAAGTTTTTCTTTCATGTGTCACGCCAAGAGCCCATCATAGTGCGACACTTATGCCTTATGTCGCGTTACGAACCATTTCTGTAGACTTCTAACGCGACATGGCTCGACAAGAGCAAAATTTTGAATTTAAACAGAAGACATTAAAAGATTCATTTCTCCTTTTTGGAAATACGAAATAACCAAATAACATTCATTTTCTGATTCTTGAGTCTACACGAAACATGGAAATTCTCAAATTTCAATGAAAATAATTTCTTTTACTTATTTTCCAGTTCTGAAATTAAATCCGTAGAAACTACCTGACCGTGGAGGAACTTTGACGTGAAATATAAATTTTAAGTAAACCTCAGATGATTTCGCCAAAAGTCGTTACCACGACGACCGTATTCGTCAGTAGATATCACTTGGAAATGCCGTGTTGCCTAATTTGGATTTTGAAAAAGTTTTTCTTTCATGTGTCACGCTAAGAGCCCATCATAGTGCGACACTTATGCCTTATGTCGCGTTACGAACCATTTCTGTGGACTCCTAACGCGACATGGCTCGACAAGAGCAAAATTTTGAATTTAAACAGAAGACATTAAAAGATTCATTTCTCCTTTTTGGAAATACGAAAAAACCAAATTACATTCATTTTCTGATTCTTGAGTCCACACGAAACATGGAAATTCTCAAATTTCAATGAAAATAATTTCTTTTACTTATTTTCCAGTTCTGAAATTAAATCCGTAGAAACTACCTGACCGTGGAGGAACTTTGACGTGAAATATAAATTTTAAGTGAACCTCAGATGATTTCGCCAAAAGTCGTTACCACGACGACCGTATTCGTCAGTAGATATCACTTGGAAATGCCATGTTGCCCAATTTGGATTTTGAAAAAGTTTTTCTTTCATGTGTCACGCTAAGAGCCCATCATAGTGCGACACTTATGCCTTATGTCGCGTTACGAACCATTTCTGTAGACTCCTAACGCGACATGGCTCGACAAGAGCAAAATTTTGAATTTAAACAGAAGACATTAAAAGATTCATTTCTCCTTTTTGGAAATACGAAAAAACCAAATTACATTCATTTTCTGATTCTTGAGTCCACACGAAACATGGAAATTCTCAAATTTCAATGAAAATAATTTCTTTTACTTATTTTCCAGTTCTGAAATTAAATCCGTAGAAACTACCTGACCGTGGAGGAACTTTGACGTGAAATATAAATTTTAAGTAAACCTCAGATGATTTCGCCAAAAGTCGTTACCACGACGACCGTATTCGTCAGTAGATATCACTTGGAAATGCCATGTTGCCCAATTTGGATTTTGAAAAAGTTTTTCTTTCATGTGTCACGCTAAGAGCCCATCATAGTGCGACACTTATGCCTTATGTCGCGTTACGAACCATTTCTGTAGACTCCTAACGCGACATGGCTCGACAAGAGCAAAATTTTGAATTTAAACAGAAGACATTAAAAGATTCATTTCTCCTTTTTGGAAATACGAAAAAACCAAATTACATTCATTTTCTGATTCTTGAGTCCACACGAAACATGGAAATTCTCAAATTTCAATGAAAATAATTTCTTTTACTTATTTTCCAGTTCTGAAATTAAATCCGTAGAAACTACCTGACCGTGGAGGAACTTTGACGTGAAATATAAATTTTAAGTAAACCTCAGATGATTTCGCCAAAAGTCGTTACCACGACGACCGTATTCGTCAGTAGATATCACTTGGAAATGCCATGTTGCCCAATTTGGATTTTGAAAAAGTTTTTCTTTCATGTGTCACGCTAAGAGCCCATCATAGTGCGACACTTATGCCTTATGTCGCGTTACGAACCATTTCTGTAGACTCCTAACGCGACATGGCTCGACAAGAGCAAAATTTTGAATTTAAACAGAAGACATTAAAAGATTCATTTCTCCTTTTTGGAAATACGAAAAAACCAAATTACATTCATTTTCTGATTCTTGAGTCCACACGAAACATGGAAATTCTCAAATTTCAATGAAAATAATTTCTTTTACTTATTTTCCAGTTCTGAAATTAAATCCGTAGAAACTACCTGACCGTGGAGGAACTTTGACGTGAAATATAAATTTTAAGTAAACCTCAGATGATTTCGCCAAAAGTCGTTACCACGACGACCGTATTCGTCAGTATATATCACTTGGAAATGCCATCTTGCCCAATTTGGATTTTGAAAAAGTTTTTCTTTCATGTGTCACGCTAAGAGCCCATCATAGTGCGACACTTATGCCTTATGTCGCGTTACGAACCATTTCTGTAGACTCCTAACGCGACATGGCTCGACAAGAGCAAAATTTTGAATTTAAACAGAAGACATTAAAAGATTCATTTCTCCTTTTTGGAAATACGAAAAAACCAAATTACATTCATTTTCTGATTCTTGAGTCCACACGAAACATGGAAATTCTCAAATTTCAATGAAAATAATTTCTTTTACTTATTTTCCAGTTCTGAAATTAAATCCGTAGAAACTACCTGACCGTGGAGGAACTTTGACGTGAAATATAAATTTTAAGTAAACCTCAGATGATTTCGCCAAAAGTCGTTACCACGACGACCGTATTCGTCAGTATATATCACTTGGAAATGCCATCTTGCCCAATTTGGATTTTGAAAAAGTTTTTCTTTCATGTGTCACGCTAAGAGCCCATCATAGTGCGACACTTATGCCTTATGTCGCGTTACGAACCATTTCTGTAGACTCCTAACGCGACATGGCTCGACAAGAGCAAAATTTTGAATTTAAACAGAAGACATTAAAAGATTCATTTCTCCTTTTTGGAAATACGAAAAAACCAAATTACATTCATTTTCTGATTCTTGAGTCCACACGAAACATGGAAATTCTCAAATTTCAATGAAAATAATTTCTTTTACTTATTTTCCAGTTCTGAAATTAAATCCGTAGAAACTACCTGACCGTGGAGGAACTTTGACGTGAAATATAAATTTTAAGTAAACCTCAGATGATTTCGCCAAAAGTCGTTACCACGACGACCGTATTCGTCAGTAGATATCACTTGGAAATGCCGTGTTGCCTAATTTGGATTTTGAAAAAGTTTTTCTTTCATGTGTCACGCTAAGAGCCCATCATAGTGCGACACTTATGCCTTATGTCGCGTTACGAACCATTTCTGTGGACTCCTAACGCGACATGGCTCGACAAGAGCAAAATTTTGAATTTAAACAGAAGACATTAAAAGATTCATTTCTCCTTTTTGGAAATACGAAAAAACCAAATTACATTCATTTTCTGATTCTTGAGTCCACACGAAACATGGAAATTCTCAAATTTCAATGAAAATAATTTCTTTTACTTATTTTCCAGTTCTGAAATTAAATCCGTAGAAACTACCTGACCGTGGAGGAACTTTGACGTGAAATATAAATTTTAAGTAAACCTCAGATGATTTCGCCAAAAGTCGTTACCACGACGACCGTATTCGTCAGTATATATCACTTGGAAATGCCATCTTGCCCAATTTGGATTTTGAAAAAGTTTTTCTTTCATGTGTCACGCTAAGAGCCCATCATAGTGCGACACTTATGCCTTATGTCGCGTTACGAACCATTTCTGTAGACTCCTAACGCGACATGGCTCGACAAGAGCAAAATTTTGAATTTAAACAGAAGACATTAAAAGATTCATTTCTCCTTTTTGGAAATACGAAAAAACCAAATTACATTCATTTTCTGATTCTTGAGTCCACACGAAACATGGAAATTCTCAAATTTCAATGAAAATAATTTCTTTTACTTATTTTCCAGTTCTGAAATTAAATCCGTAGAAACTACCTGACCGTGGAGGAACTTTGACGTGAAATATAAATTTTAAGTAAACCTCAGATGATTTCGCCAAAAGTCGTTACCACGACGACCGTATTCGTCAGTATATATCACTTGGAAATGCCATCTTGCCCAATTTGGATTTTGAAAAAGTTTTTCTTTCATGTGTCACGCTAAGAGCCCATCATAGTGCGACACTTATGCCTTATGTCGCGTTACGAACCATTTCTGTAGACTCCTAACGCGACATGGCTCGACAAGAGCAAAATTTTGAATTTAAACAGAAGACATTAAAAGATTCATTTCTCCTTTTTGGAAATACGAAAAAACCAAATTACATTCATTTTCTGATTCTTGAGTCCACACGAAACATGGAAATTCTCAAATTTCAATGAAAATAATTTCTTTTACTTATTTTCCAGTTCTGAAATTAAATCCGTAGAAACTACCTGACCGTGGAGGAACTTTGACGTGAAATATAAATTTTAAGTAAACCTCAGATGATTTCGCCAAAAGTCGTTACCACGACGACCGTATTCGTCAGTATATATCACTTGGAAATGCCATCTTGCCCAATTTGGATTTTGAAAAAGTTTTTCTTTCATGTGTCACGCTAAGAGCCCATCATAGTGCGACACTTATGCCTTATGTCGCGTTACGAACCATTTCTGTAGACTCCTAACGCGACATGGCTCGACAAGAGCAAAATTTTGAATTTAAACAGAAGACATTAAAAGATTCATTTCTCCTTTTTGGAAATACGAAAAAACCAAATTACATTCATTTTCTGATTCTTGAGTCCACACGAAACATGGAAATTCTCAAATTTCAATGAAAATAATTTCTTTTACTTATTTTCCAGTTCTGAAATTAAATCCGTAGAAACTACCTGACCGTGGAGGAACTTTGACGTGAAATATAAATTTTAAGTAAACCTCAGATGATTTCGCCAAAAGTCGTTACCACGACGACCGTATTCGTCAGTATATATCACTTGGAAATGCCATCTTGCCCAATTTGGATTTTGAAAAAGTTTTTCTTTCATGTGTCACGCTAAGAGCCCATCATAGTGCGACACTTATGCCTTATGTCGCGTTACGAACCATTTCTGTAGACTCCTAACGCGACATGGCTCGACAAGAGCAAAATTTTGAATTTAAACAGAAGACATTAAAAGATTCATTTCTCCTTTTTGGAAATACGAAAAAACCAAATTACATTCATTTTCTGATTCTTGAGTCCACACGAAACATGGAAATTCTCAAATTTTAATGAAAATAATTTCTTTTACTTATTTTCCAGTTCTGAAATTAAATCCGTAGAAACTACCTGACCGTGGAGGAACTTTGACGTGAAATATAAATTTTAAGTAAACCTCAGATGATTTCGCCAAAAGTCGTTACCACGACGACCGTATTCGTCAGTATATATCACTTGGAAATGCCATCTTGCCCAATTTGGATTTTGAAAAAGTTTTTCTTTCATGTGTCACGCTAAGAGCCCATCATAGTGCGACACTTATGCCTTATGTCGCGTTACGAACCATTTCTGTAGACTCCTAACGCGACATGGCTCGACAAGAGCAAAATTTTGAATTTAAACAGAAGACATTAAAAGATTCATTTCTCCTTTTTGGAAATACGAAAAAACCAAATTACATTAATTTTCTGATCCCTGAGTCTACACGAAACATGGAAATTCTCAAATTTCAATGAAAATAATTTCTTTTACTTATTTTCCAGTTCTGAAATTAAATCCGTAGAAACTACCTGACCGTGGAGGAACTTTGACGTGAAATATAAATTTTAAGTAAACCTCAGATGATTTCGCCAAAAGTCGTTACCACGACGACCGTATTCGTCAGTAGATATCACTTGGAAATGCCGTGTTGCCTAATTTGGATTTTGAAAAAGTTTTTCTTTCATGTGTCACGCTAAGAGCCCATCATAGTGCGACACTTATGCCTTATGTCGCGTTACGAACCATTTCTGTAGACTCCTAACGCGACATGGCTCGACAAGAGCAAAATTTTGAATTTAAACAGAAGACATCAAAAGATTCATTTCTCCTTTTTGGAAATACGAAAAAACCAAATTACATTCATTTTCTGATTCTTGAGTCCACACGAAACATGGAAATTCTCAAATTTCAATGAAAATAATTTCTTTTACTTATTTTCCAGTTCTGAAATTAAATCCGTAGAAACTACCTGACCGTGGAGGAACTTTGACGTGAAATATAAATTTTAAGTAAACCTCAGATGATTTCGCCAAAAGTCGTTACCACGACGACCGTATTCGTCAGTATATATCACTTGGAAATGCCATCTTGCCCAATTTGGATTTTGAAAAAGTTTTTCTTTCATGTGTCACGCTAAGAGCCCATCATAGTGCGACACTTATGCCTTATGTCGCGTTACGAACCATTTCTGTAGACTCCTAACGCGACATGGCTCGACAAGAGCAAAATTTTGAATTTAAACAGAAGACATTAAAAGATTCATTTCTCCTTTTTGGAAATACGAAAAAACCAAATTACATTCATTTTCTGATTCCTGAGTCTACACGAAACATGGAAATTCTCAAATTACAATGAAAATAATTTCTTTTACTTATTTTCCAGTTCTGAAATTAAATCCGTAGAAACTACCTGACCGTGGAGGAACTTTGACGTGAAATATAAATTTTAAGTAAACCTCAGATGATTTCGCCAAAAGTCGTTACCACGACGACCGTATTCGTCAGTAGATATCACTTGGAAATGCCGTGTTGCCTAATTTGGATTTTGAAAAAGTTTTTCTTTCATGTGTCACGCTAAGAGCCCATCATAGTGCGACACTTATGCCTTATGTCGCGTTACGAACCATTTCTGTAGACTCCTAACGCGACATGGCTCGACAAGAGCAAAATTTTGAATTTAAACAGAAGACATTAAAAGATTCATTTCTCCTATTTGGAAATACGAAAAAACCAAGTTACATTCATTTTCTGATTCTTGAGTCCACACGAAACATGGAAATTCTCAAATTTCAATGAAAATGATTTCTTTTACTTATTTTCCAGTTCTGAAATTAAATCCGTAGAAACTACCTGACCGTGGAGGAACTTTGACGTGAAATATAAATTTTAAGTAAACCTCAGATGATTTCGCCAAAAGTCGTTACCACGACGACCGTATTCGTCAGTAGATATCACTTGGAAATGCCGTGTTGCCTAATTTGGATTTTGAAAAAGTTTTTCTTTCATGTGTCACGCTAAGAGCCCATCATAGCGCGACACTTATGCCTTATGTCGCGTTACGAACCATTTCTGTAGACTCCTAACGCGACATGGCTCGACAAGAGCAACATTTTGAATTTAGACAGATGAGATTGAAAGTTTCATTTCTCCTTTTTGGAAATACGAAAAAACGAAATTACATTCATTTTCTCATTTCTGAGTCTACATGAAACATGGGAATTCTCAAATTTTAACGAAAATAATTTCTTTCACTCATTTTCCGGTTGTGAAATTCAATCTAATTTCGATTTTGATTTCCTTCATGTATCCCGCTAAAAGTCCATCATGGCGCGATACTAATGTCTTATGTCGCGCTAAGAACCATTTCTGTAGACTCTTAACGCGACATGGCTTGACAAGAGCAAAATACTGATTTCTTGTTTCACTCATAAGGTAACCACTAAGTATTTACGTGGAAAAAATTTGAAACATCGTTTTTTTTCTCTGCAGAAGCCAGATCACATGTTCGCCTTGCAAAATTTTTGATGGTATAAAGTCATCAGTGGGGATGTTTTTGGAGGTTTTGTTTCAGTTCTACGACCCTGTAGTGCATTTCTGCTGTTCGGGGTGAAAACTTATAAATTCATACAAAACTAGCGAGAACAATGATTTGACTGGTGCGGCATGATTCTATCGCGGAAGAAAGTTGAAGCTGCGAGTGATTGTACGTGGTGCTGGGGCGGCATCTATACGACTTTTTGCGGAAGAACTTTGTCTCTGTCGCGCGGTGAAGGATATTCACAAGATTTGTCGCGGTATGAGAGTCCTCATATCATCACGCGACAAATCCCGAAATGTAGCGGTAAAAGCTGAAAACACGCGACAAATGTCGCGATAAAGCAGACTTCATGATAATAATAATAATAATAATAATAATAATAAGCAGAAAAAAGAAGCCTTACATAATTATTTGGTTAATTTCCATATGAAAATCACTCACCTCCAATTGGTTCCAAAGAATCACTAAAATCATTAATATTGTCTACACTAAGGTATAGGTATCTGTTTTTCAAAGAAGTTTCAAATTTCGTTTCAAAGTCGATGAAATCTCGGATTCGTAATCATAAATAAAAATAATGCTTCAGTTTGGTAATTAGATTCTAGACAGTGCAGATCGGATGGTGCCGCTTGTCTGTTGTCCGACCGCCGCCCGCCGTGCGTGCAATATCAATATCCCATGTTATCAGAATTCAGAAACAAAATAAGACACATCACCGGGGGTTTTATTGACAATAACGGCGTTCCTAGAGAAGACATTAAAGCAGTTTTTGTTTCCAAACTTAAAAAATGTATTTACTATATTAGCTGCATATACAAATTTGCATGTTTCTTTCCCATATTTCTATATTTGGTGAAATTACAATTTCGAATTTCGCATATCGGCGGCGGTGCACCGCCGCCTAAAATTTTACCGCCGGGTACTACAGCACCCATAGCACCCCCATAAAACCGGCACTGCCAAACATATTTCTAATTTTTGAAGTGAAACTTCTATTCACGCGCCTAGATTACAACACACCACTAACGCAGAACCACACATGGGAGTGAAATTGCTTCATAGTAACGAACGCCTGTAACGATGTGCTCAGGATGTGCTGTAACGTTGTCTTGTCTGACCTTGGGGTGACCATCAGCGTCGTCCCAGGAAATGAAAGAATAAGCTGTTGCAGCGTTCGCCGCGTTCGGTTCTATTTTTTACCAATCGCCGACACTGGATTGCTCTTCGTGTTGTCGTACTGTTGGCCCGACAAGAATGGCTCTCGACTTGGCTTGAATAGATTCGAGCTGGTGTGATTTAAGGTGCGTTCAGTCAGCTTATTTAGCCGCAATTTTAATTTTAGCCGTAAGCGCTGCATCACTTATTGGCTGTTCCGAGGAGGCTGGTTCATAAAGAGCCAATGGGCGTCGCTGCGCTTGCGACTAATATTAAAACTTGCGGCTAAATAAGCTGACTGAACGCACCTTTATTATAGGGATAGGGAGGTATATTCAGGGCCGGGCCTAGCAGGCGTGCAGTACGTTCCGGCGAGCGGCAAGTCATAGGGGCGGCAATATAATAATTTTAAATCACCCCCACCCCAACCCTTGTGAAATCCTCTTTTTGTTGATGAAAGGAAAATGTTCCCCTTATAACCCTGTGTCATCTCGAGACACACGTATGACCCAATTTTCATCTTCAACCCCTTCGCCCCCACTCTACCCTACTTCAAAATTTCAAAAGGCATTAAGTATCTACCTACCTTGTGATACATTAATTTGGAGGTATTAAAGTTCTCTTTCTGTAAAACAAGGTTTCAAATTTTCTAAACCACCCCCTAACCCTTTTCAAAGATTTGGGGTTAAAGGGTCGAATTAAGATAAAAATTTGGTCATACGTGTCATAGATGACCCCTTCGAAATAACAATAATCGCCCTGTTTTTTGCTGGAAAGTCTGTTTCTCAAGAATTAGGAGTTTATAGGGAAATATTTTTCCTTTCATTAACAAAAAGAGAGGATTTTCACAACGGTTGGGGATGGTTTAGAAAAATTAGAAATATGTTTGACGGAAAGAGAATTTTATTGGCCTAAATTTTACGTATATCATACAAGAGAGGAAATAAAATGCTCTTTTTGAAATTTCAAGGTAGGGTGCTGGGGTGGGAGCGAAGGGGTTGAAGGTAGAAATTTGACAATATGTGTCCTAGATGTCCCCCTCGAAACAAAAATCGACCTGTTTTGGCGTTTTTCTGTAAAAAATTTTGGCGGCAAGAAATCAAGGGTGGGAAGTTTTCAAATTGACACCCTGTCTATCGCTAAGCCAAGCTTGGTAGGGGTCAAAGAGTAGGGGGCCTCGCCTTCTTCTCGTTTCGTCATTCAGGTTGGCCTTCCAAAATATTTCGTTCTTAGTCCATAGGTGTAGAATTCAAAAATATGATCAATTTAGCAAATACAGGTTTCCTCAAAGGAGAGATGGAGAATCCGCGATTCCGCGCAGCTGTTTTCGGCACGTTATGCGCACAGTGTGCCACGAGTGATCACGCCATTTGTATTTACATTGCTTCGCCGTGTTAAGAGTGCGTTTTATTTTTTGAATTTTGAAGCCAACCATGCTGGGAAAGTCGCTGAGAAATATAATGAACTTCTCGATGAATATTGCAGATGAATATTCCGCAGAGAAGAATTTGCCAGAGAGGCATTTGATGCGCGTATACAACTATTTCTGTAATGGATATTGGCGAGTAACATTACCGATGGTGGCGCTGCTGATGCGCTTCGCATGTAAACAAACATGTCGGATAGAGCACGGATTGTTGCCCGCGCGTTCAAAAATCTCATCAATAGTAAGCGGTTTTTAATGTCCTCCAGACGTGAAACGTGGTTAATTAGTATTGCGGTGGAACTCAAAATGTTATGGAGGTTTTGAATCACTTGATGGACTCGACGGATTCTCGATGTATCGTGATGGGAGAAGAAATTCTGAATAAGTCACAATTTCTTGTGTTGTGTGGTCGAAAGCGAACCGAATCAAGCATCAATTTAAACATTGACATATTTGAATTGTGTTTACAAACAAGCGCATTGTATGAATCTCCTCACTAGATAACTGGGAATGTAATTAAAAAAATAGTAGTAGCAGTTCCTGTGAAATTGGATCGTTCAAATGCACTTGCAAAGCAGGCCAGTCCGGGACATGCAAAAATATCACAGCTGTGCTTCTTCGATGCAGCGATGCAGCCATATAAAGTTCCCATTTTCAGCGACACTTCCCAGGCTTTTCTCGTAGTCATATTTTCCACAGTGCCGAGTTTGTTTGTCATTTTGACTACCCAACTTGCGTCTTTCGCTTTCGACGGGAAACGGTGAAAATGTAACTCTTCCTTTTTCCGGTTTCCACAGCGCGACTCGCACTCGGAAACACAACTAATTCTCTGCCACTTTTTGTCATTATCTATCTTGCCACCTTCCATTCTATGCCACTTTTGCTTGCCAGTCGTCGTACACGTGCCACTCTTATTTAAAAATGCAATGCTTTTGCATTCGACGACACCTAATATATTCAAGATAATGAAACGTGCGTGGCTCACGTACTTTGTTGGAAAAAATTGACGCCGCGTTAAGTCAGATGGAATCAAATAAAGTCCCCAAACACCGCAACGCTCATAAGAGCCCACACAAATCTGCAGTTGATCCGTGCACAAACGTCGTTTACACGTTGGCCGTCAGATGGCGTATTCGATCTTGAAACGTATAGGCGTATACAACTATATTTGTAATGGATATATCAACGATATATGAACGTGCGCAGAAAGCACAGGGCCGCTATTCTTGAATCGTGTGAGAAAAGTCCCTGAGAGTTTTATATAGTCCGTACTACACTTCTGTAGCGAAAGTTGCCTAAAAACCACGATTTTGGGCAACATTCGCTACATCAGTGTACTGCGGAATGTATTTTTTTCCCAGGGACCACACGATTCAAGAATAGCGGCCCAGGTAAATGCGTGTGACCATGTCTCACTTTTAATATTTTTTATGGTGTATTAAGGCCATCACTATAAATTTGAAGTGTTTGATGCAAAAATGTGGCCAAGTGTCCCCTTGAATTAATTATACTTATGAACTAAGCAGGAAGCTCCCTGCTGTTATAACGCTGAAGGGCTTGTGGTTCTTTTTGCTTCTTCGAGTGTCACGTCGTATTTTATGGATCCATGCTTAGGGACACATTCGCAGCATTCGCCATTCGCTGTATAACTTGTGGACTTGCATAGTGGCCCACAACATTTATTTTCCATAACTACTTGTGAAAACTGTATAAATACCAATAATAACACCATTAAAACACACGTTCGGCTTATGGAATCGGGGAAATGTTGGCACACTAGAACTGCGACGATTTACTGCGCAATCTAACGTGACGTCACGGGCTAGAAAGAGACGCTTAATTTAGAAAACCTGTATTACTCAAGGGTTAAAAAAATAGGCGTAAAAAAGTGGGGGCACTCCCAATTATCCACGCCCCTGAAATTTTTTGACAGAACGCGTTATTATTGTTTGATACAAACTTATCTCAGTAAGCTTTGATTCAAACTGGAACAAAATCGGTTGAGAAGTTCCAAACCTATGACGAAAAATCGATTTTTAAGGTTCAACTTTGAACGCCCATATCTCCGTTATTATTCGTTTCTGATTCTGACATATATTTTTCCGAGAAAGTCTACTTCTTTTGACGTTTTCAATCATTTCATAAAATGACGCGATTTAAATCTGAAACACCCTGTATTTCTAGTACACTGTTCTCACCTGGTTTCGTGCCGTCCCGTGGTCCCGTGAATACCTTAAATCATAAAATCATTTAAAACGTTATCCACAATAATTTCCGCCCAAAAAAAATTCAAAAAAATTGGTCCATCCTTTAAATGAAGATCAAAGTTTGAATTTTTTTTCGCGCCAAAAACGCGGTCGCTTCTATAATGACCTTGTATGACCACGATGACGTCAACCCGAGAGTTTTATTTTTCGTTTGCAAGTTTTTTTTCTTTGCGAGATTGCAGCCCTGCGCCCTGAAACCCCGCGAAAATTCAAATCTTCATTATTTTACAGACCTATTTCAATTTTGTAGCCGCGAACAGCGCTGTCGCCTTTGCTCACGTGTCAGGGCTATCCCCAAGCTCGTGTCGCGCGCTTTTCAACCTGAATTGAGCGTCAGCCCCACAGACGTCTGAGACGGTGACAGTGAGATATGTCAAACATTTAAAATTCGTAGTCGCAGTCTGTTAGTGTAGAATCAAGTAGCCCCAGCCCGGGGCATGATAACGTCATCCCGCAGCTGACACATCGGTGCATGTAAGTTGCATGCCTAACAGTTTTTGTGTTTTAAAGGACCCCGCCGGATTCTTATGGAAAATGGCTCCCGGTTAAATTCTCTGAATTTTTTATATGTTGTAGCTCATGAGATACTAATCAAATACCGTGAACCCCAACCTCAAATAATGGACAGTTTTTTACCCACAGGGGGTTGAAGTTGGAGGTTTTGGCGGCTTCAAAATGATATTATGACGTTAATAAAAGCTTTTCATTTGGTTTCTCTTCAAGTTGTGTTTCATGCTAAATGTATTTATTTGACAGAAAGATATCAACCCCCTGCTCCACCCCCAACCCCTATCTACCATCATAAAATTCGAGATTACTTCCAAAAGCCATGCGGATGGCTTCTGTGATTTGAATTATGAATTTTGACATAAAAATTATTTTCCACCCCTAATGTTGCGGAGCCGATTTTCCAATTTTCCTCGGTTAATTTGGCTGAATTTTTGGTATTGTGTACTTCTAATTCTGCTGAACAAAAAGTTATCATACCAAAACTTATTCCTATGGACAGTTTTTGTTCTGCAGGGGACTGAAGTTCAATATTTATGCTCTCAAATCTTCAACTTCAGTCCCCTGTAGAACAAAAACTGTCCATAGGAGTAAGTTTTGGCATGGAAAACTTTTTCCAGCAGAAGTAGAAGTAAACAATAACAAAAATTCAGCCAAATTAACCAAAGAAAATTGGAAAATCGGCACCCCAACATTAGGGGTGGAAAATACTTTTCATGTCAAAATTCATAATTTAAATCACAGAAGCCATCTGCATGGCTTTTGAGAGTAATCTCGGATTTTGTGATGGTAGATAGGGGATGGTGGTGGAGAAGGGAGTTGATATTTTTCTGTCAAATAAATACATTCAGCATGAAACACAACTTGAACAGAAACCAAATAGAAAGCTTTTATTTAGGTCAGAATATCATTTTTAAGCCGTCAAAACCTCCAACTTCAACCCCCTGTGGGTAAAAAACTGTCCATTATTTGAGTTTGGGGTTCACGGTATTTGATTAGTATCTCATGGACTACAATATACCTATCAAAAATTCAGAGAATTTAACCGGGAGCCATTTTCCATAAGAATCCTTTACAAAATAAAATAATATATTGAGATTTTCGAAAAACCGTTCAGTCTGTGGTGCTATTTGGCTACCAAAGCATCATTATTGGAGGCAATAAAAAACAAGTGAGTATGCCTTCACGTGCGTGAGTCTCAGTAGCGCATTTTCTCAAAGAGGCATATTATGAACGTAAAGAAATTTGGTTGAAGGAGAAACACCATTCCTTGCCCACTTTCTTCATTCGAAACTCATTGTGATATTTTGTTATCAGAATGGGGTACTTGCCAATGAAATAGATTTGAATGAAAATTCTTTCACTCATCAATATTTTTTTGTTTGAGGGCGGGATCTGGGAGCGGCGACTAATCAAAAGTAGTCTATTCTTTCCCATTTTTAGTCGGCTATCCATATAGCGAAAGAATTAGATCGCTATGTCTTCGGGTTTATGTTTTCCATTTATCTCTTACTTTGAGGGCAGCGTGTGGGGGTGGCAGCATTCGGCAAAGTAACTGTTGCACAGTTTGAGTTAGGAGTTTCTAAATGTTTAAGGAAATATGACAATCAGTGAAAATTGTGAAAGTTGCATTTGTTTGTTTGGGGGCGGGAGCTGGAGGCGGCGACTAATCAAAAGTGGCCTATCTCTTCCCATTTTTAGTCAGCTATCTATATAGCGCAACAATTAGATCGCTATGTCTTCAGGGTTATGTTATACATTCATCTCTTACTTTAGGGGCGGCGTGTTGGAGCGGCAGAGTTTGGCAAAGAAATTCTTCCACAGTTTGAGTTTGGAGTTTCTGAATGTTTGAGGTAACATTAAGATGTAAATCAGTGGAAATTATTGAAATTTGCACTTTTTTCTTTTGGGGGTGGAAGTTGGAGGCGGCGCCATATCAAAAGTAGCCTACTCTTTCCCATTTTTAGTTAGCTATCCATATAGCAAAAGAATTAGATCGTTATGTCTTCGGGTTTATGTTTTTCATTCATCTCTCACTTTGAGGGCCGCGTGTGGGGGCGGCAGCATTCGGCAAAGTAACTGTTGCACAGTTTGAGTTGAGAGTTTCTAAATGTAAGGGAAATATGACAATCAGTGAAAATTGTGAAAGTTGCATTTTTTTTGGTTTGGAGGCGGCAGCTGGAGGCGGCGGCTAATTAAAAGTGGCCTATCTTTTTCCAATTTCAGTCAGCTATCAATATAGTGAAAGAATTAGATCGCTATGTCTTCAGGTTCATGTTTTACATTTATCTCTCACTTTGGGGGCGGCGTGTGGGAGCGGCAGAGTTTGGTAAAGAAATTCTTGCACAGTTTGAGTCAAGAGTCTCTAAATGTAAGGGAAATATGACAATCAGTGAAAATGGTGAAAGTTGCATTTTTTTTTGGTTTCTAGGCGGCAGCTGGAGGCGGCGGCTAGTTAAATGTGGCCTATCCTTTTCCAATTTTAGTCAGCTATCAATATAGTGAGAGAATTAGATCGCTATGTCTTCAGGTTCATGTTTTACATTTATCTCTCACTTTGGGGGCGGCGTGTGGGAGCGGCAGAGTTTTGCAAAGAAATTCTTGCACAGTTTGAGTCAAGAGTTTCTGAATGTTCGAGGTAACATCATCAGCTAAATCAGTGAAAATTGTTGAAAGTCGCACTTTTTTTCTTTTGGGGGTGGAAGCTGGAGGCGGTGCCATATCAAAAGTAGCCTATCCTTTACCATTTTCAGTCAGCTATCCATATAGCGAGAAACTTAGATCGCTATGTCTTCGGGTTCATGTTTTTCATTTATCGCTTACTTTGGGGGCGGCGTGTGGGAGCGGCAGCGTTCGGCTGAGCAAATGTTGCACAATTTGAGTTGGCAGTTTCTAAATGTTTAAGGGAACATCTCAATCAGTAACATTTATGAAAGTTGCACTTTTTATCGTTTGGGGGCGGAATCTGGGGGCGGCGACTAACCAAAAGTAGCCTATCCTTCCCCATTTTAGTCAGCTATTTATATACCGAGAGAATCAGATCGCTATGTCTTCGGGTTTATGTTTTTCATTTTAAAGTGATTGGGGGCGGTTTTTAGCAGTTTTTTCATGTCGGCGGCGCAAATTGAAGACGGAATGTTTCTTGGCTTACGTTTATAAGTGGCAACTATACAGGGTGGTCCAGGTTTTAGTCGACAAACTTTGCAGGCTGATAGAGGATAAAAAAAGAAGTCGACTCACTCCAAAAAGTACATATCTAAAATGCATATTAAAAAAGTTACAGCCCTTCGAAGTTGCAGAAAAAAGTTGCTTTTTTCTTGATAACTTTTGAACAGCTTAACCGATTTCGCTCAAATTTTGCACATATGGTTAACAAACACGTCCTCAGTGATTCTCGAAAAAAATTCTGTCAGAATGACGCAGTGCCGTAGATATGGGGGGTACTAACCCTCTTACCCCCCTACTTTCTACGCCACTGGATATTTTGGGAAAACCGTTGGAAGTATTGAACTCGGCGTTCAATTCTGAAGAGAAAATTGGCGTGTCATTGCTACATTTGGAGCAGCGGTTCGGAGATATTTGTGTTTAAATGTTCAAAAACACCGAATTACGCAAATGTTTCAAAATTCGAGCAAGCTTTGATCCATTCACTTTCAACTTTTTTTTCAATTCAAAATTATTGGTCCATAATTTAGCTCATGAGAAATTGAAAATTGGTTGTGAAAAATTCATAATTTCAGTAACAATTAAATATTCACTAGGTAGGTACCTATTCACTTACTGACAGTTGGGAAGTTTAGTAAGAACAAGAACAAGGCCCTTTGTTTCTTATTGGTCATGTTACTGAAATTATGGATTTTCACAACCAATTTTCAATTTCTTATGAGCTAAATAATGGATCAATAAACTTTAAATTGGAAAAAAAGTTGAAAGTGAATGGATCAAAGCTTGCTCGAATTTTTAAACATTTGCATTATTCGGTGTTTTTGAACCTTCAAACACAAATATCTCCGAAACCGCTGCTCCAGATGTAGCAATGACACGCCAATTTTCTCTTCAGAATTGAACGCCGAATTCAATACTTCCAACGGTTTTCCCAAAATATCCAGTGGCGTAGAAAGTAGGGGGGTAAGAGGGTTAGTACCCCCCATATCTACGGCACTGCGTCATTCTGACAGAATTTTTTTCGAGAATCACTGAGGACGTGTTTGTTAACCATATGTGCAAAATTTGAGCGAAATCGGTTAAGCTGTTCAAAAGTTATCAAGAAAAAAGCAACTTTTTTCTGCAACTTCGAAGGGCTGTAACTTTTTTAATATGCATTTTAGATATGTACTTTTTGGAGTGAGTCGACTTCTTTTTTTATCCTCTATCAGCCTGCAAAGTTTGTCGACTAAAACCTGGACCACCCTGTATGTATTATTCAAAAAATAAGAACACCAGAGCATCAGGTCTGGTAGAAAGTGCAATATTATGTTATTTCAAGTTTATCGGGGGCGGTTTTCTCTATGTTGGCGGCGCAATATGGACATCCAATATAGCCTAGCCCTCCTTTGGGAGTGGCAGCTATGTAACAGCGAAAAAATTAGAAAGCTAGGTCGTCTAGTTTGGGAGGAGTTCGAGGAACGGACGGACGGACGGACGGACGGGCGGACGGACGGACAAAGCGGTTGCAATAGCGATTTTCATCAAGATGGAAAATGCGCTAAAAAAACGTGCAAGGACCCTATGGTGTGTAGATGTAGATGTCGTCAAAATATTGTTACGTATTTGGCGTACGGGTTCATTTATAATTGAGACGATCGTTTTAAAACACACACTGTTTATTGCTGCGTACTACAATAAATACACGCCAACAATTATTTAGGTAGAGGTAGAGGGGAATGCAGGCAGATCGAATCCTATTGGCCAGCGACACTGTCGCCGGCGACATACGAAGTTCTGTAAAGCCGCCATAACAGCGCACGCAAATTTGACATATTCACCAAAATATGTGACAGGCACAGAAATTAGTTCGAATCCGTTCCACTTGAATGCTAGTAGTCATTCATTCTGCCGGTAGTCTATTGGACCGAATTTTATGTTATAATTACTCGGCGTGAAATCTGAATTAACATTGATCATTTGGCCAGAATCCATCAAAAAAAGAAATCTCGAGTTAGCTATCAACTGGTTAAATATTTTGGTGGAACCCGTCATCTATGGTGGAACCCACGGAGAAGTTATATTTAGAGGAGAATTTGAACTTTCCTTTTTTAAAAAATTACCTATATGCCGATCAGCTTTTAAATTCAGCACTAGAACGGTAATTTTTGCACGCCAAGTTGGCAATTCTGCGATATTTGGGGATGCTCAAATTTGTAATGTTGGATCAATATTTCCCCAGATGACCTTGAATTCGTATTGTCAATCGAGTACACCGCTGTTGCAAGATTGTATATAAACGTTCAAGACGTCTTGATTTTGATAGACTTTCTCCAGTATAAATGGGCGACTGGTGAACAGTTTTTTTGAATAAAATACTGAATCATAATATACCATCATATCATATACTAGGTTGAGAAAACTGTTCTAATGTATGGTCAGAAATGAAGGCCTAGTGTCTAAAACCTAGAACGGCTCGGCAGTCTGTCACTCACCTGCCATTCTGACAAGATAACAGTCATAACAGCCAAGGCAACACTGTAGCGGAATATGATGCAAGGAGACGCCAGAATTGGCATTTCATGTCAATATTTTCTAACCTCATTGGACTTCGCCACAAAAAGTCCGTTTTCACGTGACTTGGTCTGTCAGCGTCCGTTACACCCTAGGGAACATGGCCAACCGTGTTTTAATTTCTGCTGAATTTAAAACGTGATCGGCATATACCTTTCGAACCAAGGAGTTGGTTTCGTTCATTTCTCATTTCTTTCTTGTTACTGTGACAGGAAGACAAATTAGTATTTAGATCGGTACGGGGTACGGTCAGCGAGGTACGGTCCGTGTGACAGAGACATGCTGTCTCCGATTTTTTCTGAAACCGAACGTAAATAAGTCTCCACGCTGCAAACTTCGTACGCCACTGGCAGGCACATTTGATGTGTCATCCACGACAACCGTGAGTAAAAGGCCAAGCTACAGATGGCACCTGTGTCGTCTGCCGGTGTTGGCATTCTAGTCGGATAGTCAGCTCTGGTGGCAGAAGTCGCGAACTACAGATGAATAATTTCGCTGATTCTTGTCAATTTGTTTCACGTTAAGTTGTCGTGTTGTGCGTGGAAGGGTGTGTGCCCACTGCCCAGTAAAATAACGCGTGTGCTACTTGATGCGGTGGCTTAAAGGCGCCCCAACTTTTGCTGTGTACGTTTTCTAGTAAGTATGAACCGGAGGTGGTCGACGTCCACAAAGACGCTACAACTTCGGCTTACCTAGAGCCGGCTTAGGCCATGGCCCCACTTCGGCGGTCGGCGGCACCGTTTTTGTTGCAGCAATAGCAGCAGCAGCAGCAGCAGCACCGTCCTTCTGTGCACCCGCAGAATCCGGTCCTCGAAACGTATCACCCGCACCTTGTCCCCTTTGTTAATTCAATTAAGGGACCGGGAGCTGGAAGTCGGCGTGAAAACTGCGGGACAGGTAGCCGTAAAATTCCTCTGAGTCTATGCAAATGACCAGAGCCAGACATCATCATTCATCAGTCACTGTGAAAGAGATGTCAATGTAAATACACAGCACCCGCAATTTTCCGCGAACTGTCAAACCCGCGACTTTTGCTCTGTCCAGGGCCAACATTGATGTTTTGTGAAAAAATAGCAAGGTGCCTATTTGGACGGTTCTGCGCTGTCACGTCGCCTTTTTTCTCACATATTTTGTAATAGGTAACGTTGATGCTAATAAAATTATGCTAATTTATGTTTCAGGTTTCAGTGGGCGAAGAAGTAGGCGACTGTCAAAATGCCGAAATCAGTAAGTATTGTTGCCGACTTATTCTAATTGATACATGGCGTGCTTCGATTCCCAATTATTCCACCTGGTTCTGTGACACCTGTTGATATTTGGTGAAAGTCTGGCGCATTTCAATGTCAGGATTGTCCCGCCTATCTTTAGCCTTTAGCGCAGTGATGGGTGTTGCTTTTCTCGCTTTATTTTTAAATCAGCATCAGTAATTGTTACCTACTATTAGTAGGTACCTACAACAGCGAAAAGTATTTTTTTACTTTCCCGACCCCTCACCAACATAGAAGGGGAAGTGTTATTGTAATCGTGCGGAAAAAAAGTTTTGAGATTTCACCGGATATATCCGTTTTGAGGTCCCCAAGACGATTAAGACCATTTTCAGAGAAAGAGCCCATTAGTTTTTGACTGTCATCTGTCAAACTGAAGTGTCACTGTCAACAAATGTCAGAAGCTATATCTCACGGAACTTGATTTGCAATATGTCATTTGAAAGCTCTTGAAAAACTATATCCAGAACAGTTGGAAGTATTGCCCTATCTGTCATCTGTCAAATAATTTAAAAAAATCAAAATTCAAAACTTTACCATTTAATTATTCAAAATCTATCCGATGGATTCGAACCAAATTTGGCAGGAACGAACACATCAAAAGAGTGAAATTAAGTCTATAGCTGCAGTTCTCCACCATCTTCCAGTCGGGCGTTATAAATTTTCAAAATTTCTCCTGGCCGTTGCTACCCGAAAGGGCCTCTCGCACGTGTTTCGACCAGAACGACTCGCTTTTGTAGCAGGACTCTACTCAAAAATTCATTCCTGCTCGGGGATCGATCTTTTTTGAAAAATTCCAACTGATATCGAGAGCAGATTGGATTGGGCGTCGTGTAGGTCTATTTTATGAGAAGATTGAATTAATGTTTGAATTGAAAACTTTAGAAATCGGACCCACGGTTTTCGAGTTTTCTTCTCTGGAAAAACTGCAAATTTTCCAACTTTTTATCCCGTGAACAGATTTTCATTTTTTTTAACAAGAGGTAACTGGTTCTTGAACATATTCCGGCTTTTTTTCAATTTCCCGGGAATTTTCCGGTTGAAAATGTAAAACCGGCCTGGGTTTTCGAGACCGGACTTGGATACTTGAATGATAGAGTTTAAGGTGAAGCCTCGAGTGAAGCCTTATTTGACGATTTTTACAATAGGATGTTTTGGAATAAGTTTAAGGTTTTCCCGGAAAATCCAAATTTTCTAGACAAAATTTTCAATTGCCTGGAAATTATTTTCAATCTTTTTATCTAATTCCAACTTTCCACCCGTAGAGACGTTTCGAATAAAAATTTACATAGGTTCCTGGATACTAGTCGGGAAAGTTTTGGGGTGACACAACCGATTTTTATTATAAATAGTTATGTACAGTGCGATTCAGTAAAAACAGACAGTATCGCACATTCGCACAGGGAGTGTAAAGAGTAACGATTCTAAAAATGTTGGCCGAGATTTTGGCTTTCTTTTCATGTGACACCAAGCAAAATCAGCTTGAAATAGGTACTGTCTTAACGGAAGGCTTCTGGTGTCATAACGGGAACCAGAAACCTTCAACTTTACTAGGTACGGACGAACGCCATTCGTGTCCACTTTGGTTGTTTCATAATTATTTGTTTGAATATCCAACATATTCCAACATATCCAACAATGGGGCCTTGCAATTGAAAAACTCAACGTGAGGTCGCCACTACTGTAGGGGGCGTCTACTTCGATAAAGCGGCCGTAACGACGTGAAAAACAGGGGAATTTGAGTAGTTTGACCAGTAACTGACAGTGACTGGAGACGTCAAGCAAGAAACAGAGGTTATCCAAATTTCAAATCAAGACATGAAATGACGGACGTCGGTCGCTGAAGCGTCAACGCCGTCAAAATTGTCGAATTTGCCCCCAACGGTCGTGGCGCCCTCGGTGTGTAAAAGTGGCAGTGCAAGGCCCCATTGTTTCATAATTATTCAATTCACCGCTATAATATTAGGGATCACGCCATTTGAACCAACCACCGTCTTGTACGTAAGGACTCTGTTAGTCATAAAAGTGCTCGGGCAGTCAAAGAGTGCTTGTCCCTTCTTTTCAAGCAATACTTTGAAAAGTTTACTTAGAGATTTTCAATTAAACAGTCGTTTCTGTGAGAGAACACCCTTATGACTACTCAGGGATTCAATATCTCACTTTATTGAAGAACTCTGTTTCAAGCAGTCGCCAGTTCCTGCTCGCCAGAAGGAGATTTATATGCCGATCAGCTTTTAAATTCAGCACTAGAACGGTAATTTTCTTACGCCAAGTTGGCAATTCTGCGATAATTGGGGATGCTCAAATTTGTAATGTTGGACCAGTTTTTCCCTAGATGACCTTGAGTTTGTATTGTCAATCAAGTACAGCGCTGTTGCAAGATTGTACGAACGTTCAAGGCGTCTTGATTTTGGTAGATTTTCGCCAGTTTAAATGGGCGACTGGTGGTGGAATGTTTTTTCAAATAAAATAATAAATCACGTTGAGGAAACTTCTAATTTTTGGTCAAAAATAAAGGTCACTAGCTGATATCTGAAATTAATCTGTGCCCTTCAAATTTAACACTAGTTGATAGATTTTACAAGCTCTCGAAGGTAATAATCGAAAATTTCACAATTTTTCTGAAATTATTGCTATGTCTGTACTAAGGATCTAATTTTAGTGACAACGTAAATCAACTTATATAGTGCAATAGTACCTAGTATCACTATATGTAGGTACTTGAGATACATTGATACTATAACTAAACACATATGTATATACAACAATTCTTGAAAACCTGTGAGATGAATTAACTTCAGCTACAGCATTCGCTTGAAGATCTATAGGCAAAGCACAGAGAAACTGTTCGACGTAGCTTTAATGCAAAAAAAAAAGGAAAAGATGTCAGCGAGGCTGATATCAGTGGCCATCTTAGGAAACAGAGGGTAGAGTAGATGCAGCAAGTGGGCGAGTGCGAAGTTGCCGATGGAGATGTTGAGGAACTACAGGTCTAGCTCAGATGCAGTTTTTGATAGCCATTGTCCGCGGACACCTACTCCGCGACGATGTGGTTCATGGTCTGGTTCTCAGTTCCACATGGCTGCGATGTTCAAAATTGGCAGCCAGAAAGTCTGGGTAGATTTGACAACTCCAGCAATGATTCTCAATGCTTTGTTAAGAATGACGTCAATGATGTTGTGTGTGTGTGCTATTCATCCAAACAGGAGCGCAGTATTCCGCTGTCGACTAGACCAAGACAAAGGTGGATATCCGAATAGTGGCGTCGACACTCCATGTAGTTCTCGCAAGTCTCTGAACCAGGTTCATTCGTGTCTTCGTCTTGGCACTGAGTTTCTCCAAGTTGAGCTTGAAGGACAATGTTTGGTCGAAGGTCACACCGAGGTACTTGGGAGTGGGATTGTGCTGCAGATGAAGTCCAGCCATCAAAGCTGACATTGAGGTGACGATCTGCTCCTCTGTTGTTCAGGTGAATGGTTCTAGTCTCTATCTCCCGAGAGTTCGGATTCAATCCTCATTTCTGAAAGATGACAAAATTCTGTTGGAAAATCGTAATACATATTTATTTTGTGCAGAAATATCATAGTGAAAAATCACAGAATTGGCGGGTTTTTATTTTGCACATCTGTGTTATTTGTCCAAAAAGTTCGTTTTCAGTTTTGACAAAAAAATACAAGGTAAAACTTTGGATCAAGTTTTCATTTTTGGCTGGTCATAATCTACTCGCTGTTCGATTGAATTGGTTCAAATTCATTTCATGGCTTGTCTCTGTTGACAGAAGGGCTGGCCTAAAAAGCTAAAATTACAGAAGCCAACTTTTTTCAAGAAAGAATCGAGCCACATCGCGGGTCAACCATCAAATTTGCCTCAATATGGCTCGAACCCGATAACAGTATTCCCAAAAATGTAAATTTGACCAAATAACACAGGGATACATTTTTCCGAATCTGCGGCCCTGGGCTTTGATTAACCCAGTAATTCTTGACAAGTTTTAACAGAGGAATATTGCTGGTAAATCTAAACAAAATTGAAGTCCTCTATCTGCCATTGGTCTATGTAACGTTAATAAATAACCTTATAGCGTGGAGACCTCAGGTGATGATAAGCACCGCAAAGCAAGAGCGCCTTTCTCTGGTGGTGATTCAGGCGTGGCCCCAAACTGATGGTAATTTGTGGAAATTCACTGGAATCCCGTGGCTATCCATTTAATTTGAAGAAATCGTATCCGGTGAGAATCCCGTGGCAATCCATCACAATCCGTTGAACGTTCTGATGTCCCAGTAATTCACCCGAGGATTCACCCCTTGGTCATTTGCATCTGAAGTCAACTTTGAATGAAAGAAAAAAATTACATGCACCTAAGTACTGAGACAAGAGTGCTACTCGTACTTACCTCATAAATGTACAGACAGAACCATGAATATAGCAATGGCAGAACCGGGGGCAGAACACTTGAATGAAATTTTCCCAGGAATGTAAACAACTATGACACTCACCTGACATCATGACAAACAACGGCCAAGGCAACAGGGCAGCGGATATGATGAAAGGAGACGCCAGATCTGGCATTTCTTGTCAAAATTTTCTAACCTCTTTGATCTCAGCCCGTTTTCGCGCAATTTGGTCTATGAGCGTCCGTTACACTCTAGGCAACATGGCCAACCGCGTTTTTAATTCTGCTGAATTTAAAACGTGATCGGCATTATATATTCTCTTCGATTTGATGTATTGCAAAGTAGGTAGTTTCCAGGTTGGGGTAGGTGAGGGTGAGAGGGTTGAAGATAGAAATTTGCCAATATATGCTTTAGATGTCCCCCTTGAAACAAAAATCGACGGGTCTCGATAGAAGGGGTGCAAAAATGACCTGACTTCAGCAAGGTCCCGTTTTGGGAAAACAAGTCGCAGAATTTTTTAGGCCACATTTTTGGAAAGCGTACATCAATATCCCGAAACAGTTTTGGACTTTAGATCGTATTTTGTTTTTCCAAAGAGTTATGTATTGATTTTTTGTGATTTATGGACCGAGAATTGGGCTGCAAAGAAGCATTTATTATGGAAAAAATTGGTTACTATAGTAATCGTAATGCAACGGAAACTTGCCAATGGTTCATTTTGAACCACCTCGGGCTAAAGTAGGTTCACTTGTACCGTGATTCTAGTCGGCTGTGAGATATTGTTTCTAAGTTTCCAAATGTGAAATATAGAAAATCCCCAAAACTTTGCAGTTGGCTGCTCTGGCCGGACCAGTTTTGAAACACATTTTTTGCGTATTTCCTTTGCAGATAGCCGAAACATTTTTGCGGGACGTGATGTCTGACGCTTTTTTCCATTTTATTGGTAAAATGTAACAATTTTTCGACTTGTTTTCAATTTTCGCCAATGAACAAATAAATCAAGAGAGCCTTGACATTTGACCGTTGTGAAAAATATTCCTAACCTCTTGAAGCCGGTTCAACTTTAGATGCTTCAAATTAAAGATTGTACAATTCCCTTCGTCCAAAAAAGGGGCCCCATGCAATCATCAACCCTTTCGCCTCTTCCAGTCAAAAATACAAGTCAAACCCTGAAGAATTATGGGCGATACAAGGACCGCCGTGCAGTCTGTCATTGGCAAAAGAATTTACGTGTAAAAAGTAAATTAAACCAAATTTCAAAAAACCCAGCCGCTCAAAGTTGTGTATTGGACCGAAATTGATGTAAGTACCTTCAATTTGCAATTTGCTTTCGTTTTGGGGCTTCCCGAAACGAGTTTTTGTCGACCCTGAATGGGCCGCCGTCAAGATGACTTAATTTGCGGCCGCCCCGTGCTCTTTTGGTGTCTACATGACGGTAACACAGCTCTGCGTTCCCCTAGTCGCACGTCCACTTATGACCAGGTCAGTTTTCCAAGATTTTAATATCAATTTGATAAGAAATATAACTTCACTTCCAGAGAAGTCAGTTTCACACAAGGTGAAAAGGCGGCAAGCCTACAATGCTAAAGTAGAAAATTTGCCCCGCCAACTAGAGTCACAGTACAAGTGAACCTACTATATTTAATATGTAATGCAATGTCGCAGCATGCTTGATTTTCCATAGTCCCGAAAGAGATGCTGGTCTTTACCACTTCTGAGGGTCGATGGGATCAAATTGTTTCATGATACATTTGACAGAACTATTGTGTACGTTCCTGTCCGATTTCAAGGGTTAGTAAGACTGCTCGCAGAGTTTGCACCGAAAAATCCAAAAATAAAAAAAATCAATAACTGTTTGAAAAAACAAAATACGATCAAAAGTCCAAAACTGTTTCGGGATATTGGTGAACGCTTTCCGAAAATGTCACTTTGGAAATTATGCGACTTGTTTTCTCAAAACGGGACCTTGATCAAGTCAGGTCATTTTTGCGCTCCTTTCATTGTCAATATTGTCATCCTGTATATGGTACAAAGGGTCACAGTCGGGTGATCTCAGCTGTTACCTTGTAGTCAAAGGATTACTTTATCGAACACCACAAAAATTTCCAAAATCGGTTGATCTTTTCTCGAGAAATTGTCATTTTAATCGAGACAAAATTTCGGGGTGATCCCTAGATCATTTGGGTGTGTATAATTAGATCAAAGTAATGAATGACCATTATCAAGGGAGAAAGTGGATAGAAGATGGGGCGTAGGAAACTGATGCTTCGAAATTTTGTCATCTTTTTTATCGGTTTCTTGTAATTTTGGAGTTGCATTGGTAAAATAAGGCGTTGCGGAATCAATTCCAGCGGACTTATTCCTTGACAGAGGGTAGCTCTTTTGAAAGCTACAGAGAGGTACTTTGGTTTGAGTCTGAAAAGATTTTCAAAATCCAAAAAAATTCATATTGAACTCCATCTTCAACGTAAAATTGCAAAAGTGGGAAAAATGAGAAAAACACATTTTCTTGAAGTTCAAGCGCCATAACTTTCAAATTAATTGTATTCGGAAGTGAATAAAAAATCAGTATGCACCCACACAATCATTCTTGATACAGGGTTTAATTATTTGTTTTGGTCTAATTATGAATCACCCCCTGCATAGTAAAATTGTGATGGACTACTTACTGACTACTCCTTTTCGAGATATTTGCTAGGATATTTGAGTACGACTGTTTTGAAAACATCACAGTTTAAACGACACATTATGGATCTAAAAATTCAATGTTCTGAAGACTTGTTCCTCAGCCAAGATATTGGTCTTCTAGCTTGATTTCGGTTTCGGAGTTCTAGTGTAGGTATTTACTATTTATTACCGCAATAAAACGAACAGTACCTAATAAACGCTGGACTAAACGCTTATTATTCGATCCTCACAACACAACAGTGTGGGGTGCACCCAACCCACTGATGATAATTGTGGAGGGTGGCACGAACCAAATTCAAAAGAGCTGAGTCAACTTTGTTGTTTTTAAATAAAATACTTAACATTACAAAAATGTTCCATTTTATAGAAATTTTAAAAATTACCGTCCTGTTGGAATTATATAAATGCTGCTCTGTTTAGCTGTGTGCGTAAAATAGGTGCCCATGAGCAACTTTCAACTGATCGCTTAGGCGTGTCACCGTCAGAATATCGTAAATATTTTATCAAATCGCAGACACACTTACATACATACAAGCAACAATACAAGTTCGCGAGTGCCAGGCCATAAGGTCACGACAATTAGTCTGTTTTGATTATTGGTTTAAAATTGTTGATTTATGACCATTGGCATTCGAGTCTTATTTTCCTGATATAAATTTCTGCATGATTATTTTGTTCACGATGTTTATTTAGTTATGTCACCTTATGAACTGATCGTGCGATCTTAAGAGATAAAATATTTGATTGGGTTGTAGGTTTCCTTTGATATATCTTTCAAAGTATACTTTCAGAAAAATAGGTTGTGACCATCATCAACATATGCCTCCACGTAAAGAGTGCACAATCACTCCAAAAAGTAACAACTGAAGAAACCGTGAACGAGATATACATGTATGGATGTATAGATAGGTACTTTTTTCTTTAATAAAATGTGGTCATCGACTTAGGAGGAAACTATTCTAAATAAATCATTCATCTTTTGTGTACGGTCCAAACCAAATCTTTGAGCATAAAAGTTGATGAAGCACTTGGGACTGACAGATTTCTGCCACCTTCTGAAAAATCCTTCTTTGTACCTACGGAAAATGATGTAACAAGAAGATGATAATGAGCAATGTGGACACTGCGATAACAAAATTCTATTATCATAATCAAATTAACGTTAGGCAAATTAAAAAGTACGTAAGTATACAGGAATGTTTCATTTCCATGCATTTGTACAATATTACAAAATATGTTGCAGGCTCAATTGCAGGTAAACTGTAATCGCTTTATAATAATAAATAAAATACAAACATGATCGCACAATATGGCAATATCAATATGTTTCAAGCTCACGGGTGATTATCATGCGCAAAATAAATTTACCATGACACCTCATACGTCAGGTCTGTAAATTACGTGTACTTGTCCCGTACATCATGCAGGTGACCCACTTATCGCTTGTTGGTTTTTTTCAAACAGAAAACTCCTGTGCCTGAACTTGACACCGTATCTGTGCCTTTGATTAATGGGTCAATTGGATATTCAATATGTAGGTATATCAGTTCATATGGAGATCGAAGAGACGTATTCACTATTCGCGTTAATTTGCAGGAGTAATAATTAATATTCTAAGTTTAGAGATACTGATTGATTCGCTACACAGGTTTTTTTCAATGCTAAAATACACAAGAAATTGGGCAACAATATGCCAGGAGCCGGAGTCAGCACTCTGCTTGACACATACGCGTAAATAAGTGAAATAACGAGAAGCATGGTCACGTCGTGATGACTGATGAGTGTACTAAGTTGTTTTGGTATTTTTCAAATGCTTTTATGTAAATTTATTTACGACCTACTTGTGAATAGGTATTTTTACTAATAATAAATAATAAATATGTACCTATATACGATAATTGAAAAGAGCCACTGAAATTTTGCTATGCCTGAATTGCACAACTCACGCTAAACGAACGGTACGGTTCAATTTTCAGCTCATGTTCCACAGAGACAAAAGAAATGGTGCTTTCAGCTGAGATTTTTCCGCCCCTCCGGCACAGGTTACGTACATACAGGTGTCCCAAAAGTATCGCATTCCGAGTCCAGAGTGGTATATGAAATCCACTCAATATTCACTGAACTCCACAAGAGAAAAATATTTAAAAAATTGATGACGTTAATTTTTAAAGATATAGGGGGTCAAAGTTTGAGACTCCGCCCATCACTATTTCCGTTATTGAAAAATCTCAAATTATATTTGAGAACTTATTGTGATAGACTAATCAGTGAAAATTATCAGCTATGGCTCAATTTCCGCCAACGATACAGGGTGAGTCATAGATCACAAAAATCTAATTTTCTTCATTAATACTTGTAAAATACTCCCCAAATATTGGGGGATTTAATAATTGAAATACTGGCCCCTAAAATAATTTAGAACAAGATGACTTTTTTTGTTTCCGTATAAGAATTTTTACGGGAGTTTTTGAAGGAAAATAATTTTTGAGATTTATGAATCACCCTGCATATTAAATAGAAGTTCAGTGCACATCCAGTGGTTAATAATTTTCACTGAATAATCTGTCACAAACAGTTCCCAAAAATCACTTAAAATAATGGAAATAGTAAAGGACGGAAGGGATTTTTTTTTAAATATTTTCGTCGCGTTTTTGAGTGAATTCTTTATACCGCTCTGGACTCGGAATACGATACTTTTGAGACACCTGTATACAGGAACTACTTTTCTGAAAAAGAGAGCTACGAGCTAGTGTAAACGCAAATCGATAATTTATTTCTCTCGCATGTCAAATTGGCGGAAATCTTACCTAAATAACGATACACATCCGAATATATCCCATTCACGATGTACATTCAGCAATGTAACTTTTTATATTGATCGTGCAAGTTTGAGAGGCGAAGTACCGTATGATCAAAAACTTTTCTACTTGCGGTAGGCTGTGGCCTGGCCAAAATCAGCCTCGTTTGCCTGCCAATGACCAGGCCACAGCCTACCGCAAGTAGAAAAGTTTTTGATCATACTTACGGTATTTGATTGTGTCAGGTTCCCTCCAACACATGTTTTGCTGGACCTCCAGAAAGCTATATTGATTGCTGCTATCACACTATCCCCATCCCTCCACGTAAGAGCGCACAATCAATTCAGAAAGTGACCTTATTGAATTCACATGGGTATGCATGAGCAATATGTATGGTATTAAAATGCAATAATAATGATTCAGTGTAATCGTAAACTTCGGAGTTTCCTTAAAAAACTACGCACATCAGATACAACAGCCTATAGTTCAATAATTATGATTTTTTTCTCGATTTTTTTGAAAATGACGATCAGTTGTGGAACCACGAACACTGGACAGTTGTCGATTTCGACAATTTCTCCATTCCTAATAGGTGAAGAGTGCAGAGGAGAAAGGGGAAAGGGGAAATTGTCGAGATCGACAACTGTCGAGTGTCGTGGTTCCACCACAGGTTCGGATCGAGCAGTTCAAGCGAGTTAATCTAAGGCTCATTTCAATATTTTCATCCTTTATGTTATTTAATGATTTATTCAAACTTTCTTCGGTTTTTACATATTTTATGTACAGTTGCGGACTCATAAAAGTTTACACCGATGACAATCGTGTGGCCATGCTCATTCAAAATTACGTCAAAACTGAATTAGCATGGCCACTCGATCGCCGTCAGTGTAAACTTTTATGAGGCCGCAACTTTAATAGGTATATCTAAAATTTTCATTGGAAATCTTGATCATTTGAAATTAAGAAACATCCCAAGAAACATATACTGCTCGCCAAAAAAAGTGCAACACCTTTGCTTTCCAAGAAAGCGCCCTATTCGCCTACTATTGTCATAAGCGTCAAAACAAAAGTGGAACTCGTCCCTGAAAACATCCTTCTATTATTCTTCAGCTCCCCTGATTTGCTTATCACACCATTCAAGTCTTCGGCATGTCGTCCTCTTGCACTGAAAAGAGGACGACAGAAATTAGGTCTAGAAGACGGAATTCGTCTAAAATTAGTATTTGTCAAAATCAGACATTCTAGGGCTGTAGTCCAATTATCTCCGATCCTACCTATCATTTGTTTCTAACATCTTATAGCAGCCACTCGAAGACAAACATTTTCATGAAGAACAAAAAATCGTGGAGGACCAGACTTTTTTGTCGTTCACAATTTGCCTTCTCGGTCCATTGGTTGATTCGAGTCATTAAAATACATGCTCTGTGAATATTTGATCAAAATATGGTTTACGACATTTTGGTGTTGCACTTTTTTTGGCAGGCAGTATATGTACCTATAATACGAGTATACAAATCGTCAGAGTAGTTCCATCACTCCAAAAAAAATATATCGCAATACGAACGTCTGAGAACCACTGGTCAAGTATAACTACGGCAGGTTGGCATCCCTGTCACCCAGTCACGTCGGACCACTAACAACGACCATTTTGACTAAGTATTACAAACTTCATAGAGCTGTCATAACAAACTTTTGCTTTCGATTTATTCACGTCTGCTCAGTGATTATATCGAGGATTATTGATTTGTTTGCTTTTTTTGGAGGTGTGTATCTAAAGTGAAAAGTGTGAGGGAAGCACTTTATGTGTGAAATCCGCAAAAGTCATGAGTCATGAGTTTTCATTGTGAATTAATTATTCTATAAGCTACAAGTATAAGTGGAATCAAAAATGAACACAAATAAGCGCTCGAATTTCGTGTTTTGTTGTCACAACACGACACGGAGCTGTTGTCACAGCTTCACATCAGACCCCGAGGACCGTCTTTCCGCAGGCATCTAGCACCTAGCTTAAGTTAAGGTGCGTTCAGTCAGCTTATTTAGCCGCAATTTTAGTTTCAGCCGTAAGCGCTGCATCGCTTATTGGCTGTTCCGAGGAGGCTGGTTCATAAGAGCCAATGGGCGTCGCTGCGCTTGCGACTAAAATTAAAACTTGCGGCTAAATAAGCTGACTGAACGCACCTTTAATCTAGATAATTGAAACCAAAATTCAAACACAAGCGCGTGTGAAACAATTCGCTACAACAAAACGATGAGTATAAGGTGACCTCAAAATAAGACACTTGTCAGTTTGCTTTTGGTGGAATATATGTATGTTTACAATCTGACCGTCAAATTTGAACCGTATAGTTTACTGAAATAAGTCCTTACTCCTTATACCGACCAATAGTAATGTGTTTAACCAAAAATGCAAAATTTTGGTTGGAGGTTTAGTTTTTGAGATATTTGCATATGAATTCTTGAAAAACATGTCGAAAACCCATTTTTTAGGGAATAAAAATTAAAATCCCAAAAGATTAATAACTTCTCCACTGAAATAGATTTATTAGGCATTTTAAATTGTGATACCAATATTTCAGATAAGAACAAAAAATTTCCAGGAAATTGAACTTTTATTTATTTAAAATAAAAAATAACTCTTTTTCTTTTCCCGCCAAATGCTGAAAACCAAAGTTATAAGCGCAACGTTTTTTGCGAGAAATGTCAGATGCCAAAAAAATGACAGTAGGTACATGTCAATCTAATGTCAACCGCCAATAACCAACCGGTTACAAACAGTTACTCGCTCGAAAAAGCTCCCAGTATCTGTTGCTAGCAACGCCGGCTCATCCGCCAAAACTATCTACGGGTTTGTGGCTTATCCCCAAGTCGGAGTCTCCAGCGAATGTTGTAAGAATAATAATACTCCCAAATTTTAGCAGTGGGTCGTGCCTGAACAAAAAAATTTGAAACATTTTAAGTTATTGAATACTGATGACTTAATGCTTATAATAATAGTACAATCGTTTCGTATAACCATGCATAGCACATTGTTATAATCGAGATAAGCAGTTATCATTTCACCTAGGCGTGGTGGTATTCCCGCGCGTCTTCCCCGCAGTGCCGGCGCCCGGGACATTAATAACACTATAATAATGAATGATGCGTATTGTATTTTTGTGGATTCATTGTAAAATTGACGATGATATAACAGGTGGTTTATCCAACATCTGTCCATGTTTCCTCGGCATCGCGCACTTGCTAGCTATACTTGCACGGATCGTGGATCGTGATATGTTCGAATCCCGGCCTCACCATTGGCGGGTTGGTTCGATTGACGGTTTGGGTACCAGTCGTTAGTACCCAACGGTCTCGGCCGTATTCATCATCGAGATCGCCGGTGTTTCTGTCCGCATGTGTGTTATAGCAGGCTGTGTTTGCGGTTTATTCCTATAAAAACGTTTTATTAAATTTTATATTATAATTATTTATTAGTTGTGTTGTTTTGTTTTTGAACTTTACATATTTGTCAAAATGGTGTCTAGCAAATTGGTAAGAGCTTTTTTTTACTAATACACATTATTTTCATTGCCAACCAATCGAACATTGGATTGTCGCACTTATTATAGGATTACACAACTCCAGTATATACAGTCATTATTATTAACAACCGTCAGCAACGTCACAAACTTGATAATTATTATTGTACGGAGTCGTATAATGAAATTTATTGTTTATTCTTTTCATTTCAATCTGTGGCCGGTATTACTGGGAATACGTTTAAAATGGACGATTACGAAATATCCGTTTCGATAATAATGTATGAATCATTCGCCGGGTTTGCTGCTTGATCTATCGGTGAAATTTCTTTCTAATGCTCCTTATTTTGTGATGTTGATTGAGCGATAGGTAACGAAAATGAGTTAGTCTGGCACCTGACCTTCGACGAATTATAAGGTTACGTGTACCTTGCATCCCTTTAGGGTGCGATTCCGGTAGGAAGAAATGAATACCTACCTATAATGATTAAAATTCAGGGTCGACCGGACATAAAAACTCTCCTCATTCATAGCAAAACTATGTGAATATACTCCATAGCCGCATAAAACCTCGATTAATGGCTGTGCTTCGGTGAAATAACTGCCAATTTAATAATAATTATCAATACTAATAATAATAATAATAATGATTTCCGCGGCCACCATTATTGCACTTTCTGTACCATTCTATACAGGTGTCCCAGAAGTGATGTCAGGAAAGGCAACCGTAGTCCTTAGTTGATTTTATGACTTCTTATGGAGTTAAGGTATTCGAAATTTGACTTTTTTATGGCCCATCAGCCAACCCCCCCAAGTTTGGAACCACTGACTAGTTGGATTTTACTAATGAAATTTGACTTATAGGTGAAGTATCATTCAAAATAAATCTCTGTCAAGTTACAGCTTCACCCCGTATAAATAGGTAATTATTAATGAAAGACCAATACAAAAAGTCAAATTTTGAAGAGCTGCATCTCCTTTACGGAGCTGAAATTTTTGAGACCAAATTGACAGACGTATAGTCACAGATGAACAGATGAACTGTGGTACTTATCTACAGTTACTTTTTCTGACGTCATCAATTCTGGGACACCTGTATTGACGCGTCCACCGCGTTGTTGAGCCTCGGCGATTCACTGATTTGAAATTTGAATATGATTCAAAGCAACAAACGTTTGAAAGGGATAAAAATAATTGTTGGTATAGCCGAATGTATCTATCTGCTGTGAAAAATGCGATTGGGGAAATGTAAAACGAGATTTCAAGAAGACCACATGATTCTGTGCGACTACTTGTACAAGACTCTAATAATAATAATAATAATAATAATGATAATGATAATAATAATTATAGTACCATAACTTCTTTGTATCAGCAGAGGCGTAACCAGTATTGTGCTGGTGCACAAGACGTTGAAGGTCATTGTCTGAGACGAGCAGCACGTGTCCAAAAATTACAGAGATCTTTGGTTGTCTATTGAATTTGCATCATAGGTCAAAACTAGTTTTTACCCCGGATTGTGTACAAAAGTTATTTTAATTTTACTAGTAAATTATAGAAAGCGCTTAACTCGTCCAGGTTATAAAGTGTTTTGTTTAGTTTCGCTATGTTAAATCATGACGTTATGTGTTCATCAGTCATAAACACACTAACTGACTTTAGGATACCTATCTAAATGGTGGCAGTCTGTTTTTTCTCTGAAGCTCCCATGGAATAATTTCTTCAACACACTCCAAAAGTGCCAAGGGCATCTTGGCTTCATATGTATGTATAGGTATAAACTGAACGCTCCATCAACGCTTCTTTCAGTTATATGCAAAAGAAATAAATTAGTTTCTTTGGTTTTAAATTGTTAAATGAATTATAGAAAATGTTTCAATTTAAAAGCAGCAACGGCAGGTCAAAATACATTTTTTCAAGGCTATACAACATTGCGGCTGAACAACAAGTCGTGTTATTTTAACGTCTACATAATTATGCATAGGGTACAGTTGAGGACGACATGATTGTCGTTTGTCGCAAGCACATGCAACTCGGATTGAAAAGTACATATCGACAAATTTAAAAAAAATAATCCATTTCTGTGTCTGCTTGGCACATAATTACGTACTTATTAATGAAAAAAATTTGTTGCCTACATCAACTCGAAAGTTGATATAGTACTTAATCTTAGCATGCTCAAATATTTTATTGAAATTGGATTTTTAAATTTAGCACCGCACCAATATTTGTACAATTTTATGGCACTTCTGGTGATAAAGGCATTGCTGTTTGGTATATTACGTAAAAAAAAATGTTGACTGCCTATTAGTTACTAGAAGATCTTCGGTTGAGAAAGTATGATGAGTTTGTAAAACCGGCACGTCAAAATGAAGATGTTCCAATGGAAAGAGGATAAAAACCACATTGTATGTTTGTAGCAAAAAATCAATTGTTCATAAGATTCCTCTGTATCATCCGATTGTTATTTTCGAATGTGCTTTCCAGATGAATGTCAGGGTGACCACCATGGACGCGGAACTCGAGTTCGCGATCCAGCAGACGACATCGGGGAAGCAACTTTTCGATCAAGTGGTCAAAACGATCGGCTTGAGGGAGGTGTGGTTCTTCGGATTGCAATACACGGATTCCAAAGGTGACCTCACATGGATCAAGCTCTACAAAAAGGTAAGTTTTTCGGTGCCGTCATTCTTCAAAATTCAATAGCTTGCTCTGCATCAGTATAGGTAGCTAAAAGATAAAGTGATGATTGGTTAATGATTGTGAAATGAGGTATGCCGCCGCCGAGGATAAATCCTATCTCCAAATAACGGCGCGATCCAGTGATCATCATGTCGAGTTTAGGTCGCGGTTCTGTAGATTACAAGAGATTAAAAATATTTATTAATCACTCTTATCGATTGCTTTCCACAATACGATAATCGCGTTTCGAGTGTGTAGGAAAACAAAAATAATTCCCAAGTCCACCTTGTGTGGAATTCGTATATAGATAACATTTTTCGACATTGTTATTACGTCCAATCATAATAATGCCATTATCGCTTTAAATTCCGACACTCGAAACCCCATAGTAATGCCATTTCTCGTTGATTTTCACTTGTATGCGTCATAAAATGCATTCGTATTACTATTTTGATTGAGATTTGAGTTAGAGGAGCTTGTGGTGTGGTAGTTAGCGCGTTCGACTACTACTTCAGAGGTCGCGGGTTCGATCTCCGCCGGGGACGGATTTTCGGTCTCGAAAACAAGCTTCTTGGTTCAGTTGGAATGCTTGCTAAATGCAAGACGCGCCGTGTGTCGCATAGCACGTAGAATACGAACGATGGTGCCGACCCCATGCGATGTTGGTGGTCGTTGAAAATCCCTACCTACCCTGTGTTGGAATACACAGGGGTTCGGCAAAATTTCCGGTATAGTGGAGGAAAGCATTCACCGGCGTCGGTGTTAGGCCTCGTTGCGGAAATACGCCGACGTTAAATAAACCAATAAAAAAAAAGATTTGAGTTATGGTTGCTTCGAACCACGTGACAATAAAATTTGAATGTTGAGGTCTTGAAAAAAGGCGGTAATTTAAACCTCATTTTCCATTTTGGATCCAACCTTTAAATAATGTTTTAGCGATGAAATTCAGTCTTGTAAATGTAAATTGTTAGTGATGACGTCATAAACGTTTACGATGATGGGTATCTGGCACTAATTATAAACATTCTCTGTCGGTTTTTATTACAATTTCCACTCTCTATCTTTGTTTAGAAAAAGAATACACTTTTCTAGTATTCATTAGTCATGTGGCGGTTATTTTACGTCATCGATCCCATCTGTGTGATTTTTTTCCAATAGAAAATTGGTTGTTGTACAGTAAAAATGGACCTACTTCTTTTCAAAAGGATAACAAACAGCGTGATGCGGTCTCACTTTTATTGTATAGCTCTGGTACACAAAGGCATTTTCCCATTTGACGTAATTAAAACCGCGATTCCATCAGATGTCTTATACCTCCTTCTAGCTGTTTCAAATTTTGTAACGTTTGAATGATGTCATGTAGCGCAATTATTTTGATGCCGAGTATTATGGGCGATACATGAGGTAGGTACTAATAATAATATCCATCGGAAGTGATTTAGTTGGCGCTGGGATCTATTTATAAATCGATTATGTCGGTTATATTTTTATTTTCTGCCACCTGTTGTAGGCGTGAATCGACCTTAAAGGTCGTCCATTGTGAACTTGATTTAAAACTTCACGTCTGATGATGTCGAGAAATGCCCGTGTTTAGAACAGTCTTGAGAAATTTCGACTTTTGATTACTCACGTTTAACTCAAGCTGAAAATTAATGAGACAACGACCACTACTTGTCCTGCCTCGGATAACTAAGCTCTTTTTTAAAAACCGCAAAGTGTCACGGTGTATTGTCACTGATGCATTTAGCATTTTAGCACTCTCATAAATCCATTCATATTCAACTTCGCTCTGTTGTTCTTAGCGTAGAGTCCTACACTAGATTATTGCCTGAAAATACTATACCTACGACTAACCCGACCCTTGTAATCACCACAAAATGAAATGAAAATTTCATATCCTGTTCAGAATTGAGTGCTCTACAACATGTCCAAAATCGCCAAAAATCGCACCCGGGGGTTTTGAGTTATTGGAGGGGGGTTAAAAAATTGCAACCTAAAATGAAGGGGATGAAACCCGTTAATCCATTGGAAGCAAATACGTTATAATTCGACGCATCATATCCCGCTGATACCTATTTGGTACAAAAAGTGTCGATCATTGTTAAAGGGGGGTCGTTAGGGGGCGAAGTTCTGCTAGGTGGTCGAATTTGTTTTTCTGGCCATGTAGAACCGATCACGACAAGCTTAGTATCTTTTCCGACTGAATTCAATCTCCTAAACTCGAATTTATGTGTAAGTTTGGATGAAAACAAGTTTGAACAAGTTAACTCTCGAGTTAACTTAAGAAAACTTGTTTTTTTTTTGACAATTTTGACGAATTTTTTCTACTGTTAGAGGTGTTCACCTTTGAAAATATTTCAGGGGCCATCAGATTGAAGTGTATTTTCCACTAGAATCATCCACTCGATGTATAATTTTGTTTCTCTAATTTAAAAAATTGATTTGAATTTGAGCCGGCGCGGCGTGTCGTCTGCTACTGACCAGAACACTACAGTATGCACCTTTAAATGAAAACACCTCAAACTATTGAAGAAATAACACTCATCTTTGAAAGTTTGAGGATCTGTGCAGAATCGAATTCCCTATAACATAAACAAAATCGCCATGGATCGCACTACAGGGTTTTGAGTTATTTAAGGGGAGAGGTGACAGTTTATAGAGTATGAATCTTGCCAAAATGTTATCCTCCTCGAATAACTCAAAATCCTGCAGTGCGATTCATGGCGATTTTGTTTCTGTTACAGAGAATCCAGTTCTGCACAAATCCTCAAATTTTCAAAGATGAGTAATTTTTTTCTCAATAGTTTGAGCTACTTTCATTTAAAGGTGCATGTTGTAGTGCTCTGGTCAATAGTAGAAACCGCGCCGGGCCGGCGGCTCAGGTTCAAATCGATTTTTTCAAGTCAAGAAACAAAACTATACATCGAGTGGATGATTTTCGTGAAAAATGCACTTCAATTTAATGGTCCCTGAATTTTTTTTTAAAATTAACACCTCCAACAGTAAAAAAAATTAGTCAAAATTGTCAAAGAAAAAACAAGTTTTCTCAAGTTTACTTGTTCAAAAGTGTTTTCATCCAAATTTACACATCGAAGATTCTCAACTCACTCAACACTCACGAGTTCAGAAGATTGAATTTAGTCGGAAAAGATACCAAACTTGTCGTGATCGGTTCTATACTTGGCCAGAAAAACAAAATGGACCACCTAGCAGAGCTTCGCCCCCGAGCGACTCCTCTTCAACAATGATGGACACTTTTTGTAACAAAATGGTATCAACGGGATATGATACGTCGAACTATAATGTATTTGCATCCAATGGACTGAAGGATTTCATCCCCTCCATTTTTAGCTGCAATTTTTACCCCCTCCCCCTCCAATAATTGAAAACCCCCCGAGTGCGATTTTTGGCGACTTTGGATATGTTGTAGAGCATTCAGTTCTGAACAGAATATCAAATTTTCAGGACGTCCATATTTTTTCCGAGGTTAAAATCTATCTTTCTTGTAATGCATTTGAAAGAGGCTAAAATGCTTCGACCTTAGGAATCATCAAACTTTCTCCTATAAAATGATACAATTGATGTCCAATTGTCCACCATCAACTCAGCTGTGACGAGAATTTTTTGCGCATTTTCCATCTTGATGAAAATCGCTATTGCAGCCTCTTTATCCGTCCGCCCGTTCCTCGAACTCCTCGCAAACTAGACGCCTTAGCTTTCTGATTTTTTCGCTGTTATATACATAGCTGCCACCCCCAAAGCGTGTCTAGGCTATATTGAATGTCTATCTCGCGTCGCCAACATAGAGAAAACCGCCCCCGATCAACTTGAAATAATATGATGATGTTGCAGTTTCTCCCAGACCTAATGCTCTGGTGTTCTCATTTTATGAATAATACATAGTTGCCACTTATAAACGTAAACCCAGAAACATTACATCTTCAATATGCACCACCGGCATGAAAAAATTGCTAAAAACCGCCCCCAATCTCTTTAAAATGAAAAACATAAACCCGAAGACATAGCGATCTAATTCTTACGCTATATGAATATCTGACCAAAAATGGGAAAGGATAGGCTACTTTTGGTTAGTCGCCGCCCCCAGTTCCGCCCCCAAACAACAAAAAGGGCAACTTTCACAATTGTTACTGATTGAGATATTTCCTCAAACATTTATAAACTGCCAACTCAAACTGTGCAACATTTGCTTGGCCGAATGCTGCCGCTCCCACACGCCGCGCCGCCCCCAAAGTAAGAGATGAATCTCGAGATAAGTGAAAAACATAAACCCAAGAACATGGCGATTTAAGGAATGAAGATGGGAAAGGAAGGCGGTAAAGTCAATCAATTTTTAACACTCTGTACAGAGTGATCACGCGAGAATTCACCCCCCTGCTGGAGGTTTTCCTTTTGGAATAATTTGGAAGGAAAAAACTTATCTTGTACAATTTTTTCGCAGATTTTAAAATTGTAAACTACAATTTTTTGCAACCTTTAATACAATGTGTTTCAGGGATGATAGCAAAAAATTTATCTGTGGGTAGATCTCGTGAAAATATGACGAAAACCTATACCATTTTGCAAACTTCGGCCTAATGACGAAGATACAGCCCTCCAAAGTTCACTTTTTTCGGATTTTAAAAATTTGCAACTCAAAAACGTTCCAACAAATTTAGCGTTGATTTGGCATAAGCTGATTTGTCATGATTATCTATCAACCTGCTAAATTTGGAAAGAATCCAATCAGTGGCGTAGAAGTTATGAGGGGTCACCTCAAGTCAACTTTTCTTCGGATGCTTCTAAATTATTGACCCTCGTAACTCCTACAGCACTGGTTGGATTCTTCCCAAATTTGGCAGGTTGATAGGTAGTTATGACAAACCAGCTTTTGCTGATTTAAAGCTTAATTTGTCTAAAGGTTCCTGAGTTACAAATTTTTGAAATCCGAAAAAAGTGAACTTTGGAGCGCTGTATCTTCGTCATTAGGCCGAACTTTGCAAAATGGTATATAGGTTTTCGTCATATTTTGACGAGATCTACCCACAGTTGAATGTTTTGCTGGCATCCCTAAAACACCCTGCATACAGGGTGTCGCAATTTTTTTTTTGCTAATGCGGCACCCTGTATATTTAAATTTGGCACCGATGCAGTTTTTTATTCCGAATACAAATATATATCATAGTGTGAGATCATTTCTGGAGGCAAAGTGTGAAAAAATCTACAAAAATCTCCTGAAACTGACCTTGACCTAATTTTATTTGGCCATAAGATATTTCAAGTTTGGTTTGAAACTTTTTTTTCGGATATATTATTCTCTCAAAAACTCAAGCATCAACCCACCACTAGGATTCATAACGTTATTTTTTTTAACGGGGGGGGGGAGCGGATCATGGAAATCAAATTTTAAAAGAATATGAAAGTTCTGAAATTCTTGACGCGGATATGAGATTATGTTCATGCCCGGAAAACGCCCTAGAAGAGTTCATTTTTATTATTGAAAGCCGCTTTCATGGGGACTACATATGTGGCTGCAGTCTTGGCCGAAAAAATGTTGGTCTTGGCAGAAAAAAAGTGAAGCGTCAAATGCATATCGGCCAATTTCGCGTCATCCTGGTTCGCACTACCGATTCTTGTCCCTCACTTATGCCAGCAACGCAGCAACCAAGTGTTGCTGAGCTGCAATAAAGGAAAAGGACCACTGTCACTGTTCAGCACTTGAACAGTGCAGTTCTCTATCGCATTTAATTTTCAATGCCTGTGTGCATTTCTGGTTAATATAACTATTTTGTAACATAGAGTTAATTCCTGTCCTGGTACACTAGAATGGTGTACCAGGACAGGTTACCTAGAAAATGAAAAAAGTCCTTGTAGCTGTCAAAGAAACGCCATGACGATGAACTTTTAGGTAAAATTCACTGGATATGGAAGAGCTGGCCCAAGAGGCTAGAAATTTTTTCGAAATGTCGGTCGTCATCATTAGTAATACCACTATCAGCATTACCTGGTAATCATAAAAATGTGATGAATATTGCAAGCCACAATGATGGGAGTGAGCAAGTCTTAGTAAACAGGTGATTTATTTATGAGCTAACTTAATAATTTAAAAATTAGGAACTACCGTTCACCATAATACCATAACTCATGATTCACAGTTGAGTAAACTAAAGAGTGTAAGCAAAGTTTTGCGTTGTGTATTTAAAAGAAAACGTGACAAACTCAGGCAGGAACTAAAGGTGTTTCAGTAAGAAGTTATCGATTGGAATTATGAATACGTACTTGAAACACATAATTTTCAATAAACTGTCAGTCACTTTGTTATTGAACCTGAAACATGCATGTTCGAATGTAACATGCCAAATGTCTTTTGTCCCTGCAGATGATCATTGTTTTGTGAAATATTTCAGCATATTTTTACCCAACTGCAACTGCAGCTTAATTTCACCAATAACTTGACGTATGTTGTTCTTGAGCTCATCGATCGACTGAGGATGGCTAGCACAGAATCTTTCTTTCACAAACCTGCAGAGAAAAATCAAGTGGCGTTAGATTACACGCTTTTGCCAGCCAGTCAGTGTCATCATGTTGGGAGAAAACACGACCTAGGTACTAAATAATAATTGTTCGATGCCCCCTTTCGGCAATATTGGTTGCACTAGTTGCAACTGGCCTGCGCCGCTTCACTAAAATCATTTTGAAATTCCGTAGTAACGAAGCTGATAGACGTCACGTCACACTGACTGACGGAAATTGTGAAGTCAAGTCAACACTGACGACATTAGCTGCCTTCTTTTTAGAGTCCAAAGTCGAGAAGACAGAAAAAGGGAACTTGGAGTCTTTATCGGGCACTTTTGAGCTTTAAAGGGAACGACTCCTGTCAGAACATTCTGACATCCGAGTTACTTCGAGTCGTAAAAGAAAGACAACTATTGACTGCCCTTGATAGGTGGTCAATAGATATTTCTAATTTTACCTGAGCTGTTAGGTTTCAGCAATGGTCGACACACATTTCCAGTTGGCGCGCATTCAAACGGCTGTCAAATTGCCAACTCAGTATAGTGATGTTGACGGTTTTTCTTCGTTTTTCTCTTTTAAATGCAGTGGTTCAATTTTGTTCTGTGTCCGTGTTGTAAGGTTTTTGTATTTATGGAGGTCTCTGGCCCATTAGATGCTCCAAAATCCATTATAAACTTTCTCATTAGCGGGCTATGAGGCCGTGCCGCCCCAATCGGGGTAGATTAGAGACTGGTCCAGGGCACAAGTACTTAGCTCTGATGGAAGACGTTACCTATGTTAACCTATACGTAACATAACATTCCATGAAGTTATAAAGTTGGCTCATCTCTAACTTTGCAGGATCGTAATAGGACGTATTCTCTCAAGCTCCGGCGAAAATCTCTCTCAAATCTGCCCGCAGCGGGAGGTTGACATTCATTATGCTACTGGGGCTAAGAAAAATCATGTATAAGTCGTTTTGACTGTCGTAAATTGAAAATAAAGTTTCTAAAAAAACATGAAAATATTGTCGTCTGTTGAAAATCCAAAATTGGACAAAAGCAAGGTCACCAACAGATCCGCAATAGTCAAGGTCGCTCATTGAATGAATTGCCTAAAAAGTGCCAGGAATAAAAATACAGAGATTACACTTCCCTGTAGTTGTTACAGGTATTGTGAATGCGTACGAAGTTCTCTTATACGTTAATTTCTGGAAACGTTGATTTGTGTTGCGTTATTGGGACGTGAAAGAGACTTGATGGTCAGTTCGAGGAGTCAACTTTCACCTTCTAAATGTATCTCCTTATTTAAATTCAAAACATCATTGAAAAGGATCAGATCAGGCTGCGCTTTTCATGAAACTGGAGAATCGAGTATCTAATAGTCCCATTGTGTTCTAGATAACAGATTCGGAAAATCCATTCAATTTTAGAATTTACGACATAATACACAATTTATTGTCTGGAAATTATAAAAGGAAGCATGCCATTAAGGTAACGTAATGCACACCTTTGTTGTTGAACAAACTACAGCAGAGAAGCCATAAAAACTATGAATCAGTAATTTATCATCCATTTTGAATGATGATAACTTTGAATGTCAACATTTCGGCATTCCGATTCTTGATGGTGAAACGTTTCTTTTTTGAAAGCTGCTTCACGATTAAAGAAGCTTGTATCTACGAGAGCTGATGAATCATTTAACTATGTAAAGTATAGTAACATGAAAAAAATTGTCATTTTTACCAAGTGCAGTCACTGTACTCTTAATGACCCCATTAAGCACTTAAATATAATTAAAGGCCCGCGCGAGGATGGTGTGTAAATATAGCCGGTTTAACGTGCCAGTTCTAGGCCTTTGCCGGTGCGGTAAATACAAATTTCTATTTTCAAGCTGGTTCTTCAGAAGAACGGAGGTGCATGTTAATTTCGGAATTTTGCATACCTATAAAGAAGGTATACCTATAAGCATTCAGAGAAGAGTATATAATTGCACCGAAGGACGATGCATGCAAGATAAATTTAGCAGCATGAGTAAGAGGTTTTCGTGATGCATTGTCTTTCGTTTTAATGGGAAGCTTCAGAATTGGTAAATAGAGGCTAAAAAAAAACAAGTCAAAGCTGCGGTCATATTTTGAGTAAGTATCTGTATGTACATATTTACCTTGGTTATGCGATAATCCTTATTCGGGCGGTTTAAGTTGGTGACTTTTATGGTTCATGAGGTGACGAACCTGCGGGAATGGATAAAATCACGTATAGGTACCAAAGTTATTGTTTAAGTTTTTTTTTCAATATCGTTTTTATCCAAAACTGGCGAACAATAGGTTTTGAAGTTGTATGTACCGATTTATGCAAAGTATTACGCGGCATTGCGGCCCATTGCGGTGATGCCTATTGTAATTCTCAGTCAGTTTGAGGCCTCTCTTTTCTCTATAATGATATTGTAGGTAAGTGGTAAATTGTGCTTATTTTGTCTGATTATGTAACATCAGGAACTGCACATACACACGATTATATTTTTACATGTGAAAATGCGTATAAGAAGGTATAGGTCCTATAGATGCATAAGCATCATATACTTATATGCGAAAGTATATAGACCATATTAATTATTCGCACTTTCCCCTCCCACTAGTCATTTGTAAGTTAGGTATGTGCCTGTGACCATGCGCAATGCAGTAGAAGATCTCGCGCGCCACAGCATGCATAGAAAACGGAACTTTGCTGTCGCTGTCAGAATTTACGAATTCAATGTGTTTTCTTTATTCTTGGGACGTTTTAACCTTTTTAATCATACTTTAAGGTGACGGCTGACGCTCGGTTCGCTTTCCAGCGCTGTCAAAATTCTCGTTAGCGGAAGTTGTGCAATAAAATATGGCGGGTAATTTGAAATTGTTGTCGATTCAAAAAACCCCATTTTAAAATGCTTCGCATCAACTTCACAGCAAGATTTTTCATTTCATTATGGTGAAAAGTAGATCAGGTATTTCTTTTTACACACTTGTTATGTTATACATTCGTTGAAATTGTCAATTTGCACCTTGAATTGATCATTTTACAAAGTCATTCAACATGCATATTCTTATGGGAGTTTCAACCCAGCACATGTGGTTGTCTCTCTCTCCGATCTGCGACTGCGCTTTGAATAATTAATATGGTCAATTGCCTAGATATTTCAAGAGCTTCGTGCATCATTTAACCCAGCAATTATTAATGAAATGGAAAAGTTCTCCGCTGGCGATCGTTCGGCTATAATTTGATTACTTACCAATGTTGTTAAAAAGAAATTTTAGTATGCTTATATTGGTGTCATTGACTGGCATGAACTGCTTGCTGCTTCGATGTTTCATTCCAAAAGAGAAATTAATCTCATCCTTTCTTCTTCCTTTTGCAAAAAAAGGAACTCGGAGATTTGCCGAAACTAAGTGCTCATCAAAAACCAGTAGCTTCAGGATTTCAAAGTACTCGGAGTACTGCGTTTTTCGTCCACCCCACCAACGGGTGGGTTCATTCTGCGGATACATTGATAATAATTGTGGCAAGAATGATGAGAAAAGAGAAAACTATTGTCGCAGCACTCGCAGGGTAGGAAGGAATGAAGCGAAAACTATACAGCTCTGGCCAAGGCCGCTTTGACATGCAGGCAAGTATTTAGAACGCAACTGCATCAGTCAATATAAATAAACATTCTCATAATCAACGAAGAACGAAAATATTTCCAGTATCAAAGTCCTATGCCCTTATCCAGAATAATTGCTCAGTACTCAAACAAAAAGTCACTATACTCCTTGAGAATCGCAATCGTGCACTATCCGATTGGATTTTTGGCACATAGGGGCTTGTCCTGAGCAATCATTTCAGGGACATGCGCTAAATTTTAGGCGGGCTTTTTGAAAAAACCGGACAAAAGCCTTTGAATCCAACTCTAATGCATGCACCTGTAATGTAACATAACGCGGTAGGTTTCCAAGGCTATCTATTTTTGAGACAAAATATGCTATAATATTTCATCTGTGGAGAAATTTTGTTCATGGCAAATCTGCGTAAATGCATTATAGTGCGGACGTTAAAGGTCGATTTCAGGTCGAACCTTGCTTTTCATTCTGCTGGGATGAAACTTTGCATGTGATGAGTACATACCATCAGGTCACTTTTGAGAAGTGGTGCCCGGTTGGGACCCGTGACAGGGCCACGGTACAAGAGGTTGCCCTACCAGGCACGGGAGATTTCTTGAAATTCCTTAAAATTCAATTTGTAGTGGCGGGGCTCTCACTATTTTAGTCAGAAATGATCCCTTGGATTGTCTGAATATAGTCTGTGACAATTTCAAGTCCCCCGCGCCGAAGATGGCGCGAGCTGCCTACTCATCAGGTGTAATTTGCAGAATTCAATGAACAGCTTACGTTAGGGGAACCAACCTTGCATTTCATTCCGATGCATAACGCTTTTGCACGTGAATAGTACCTACCTACAGGTAACTTTTTGGAAGTGATGCTCCGATGGGACCCGCGACTGGCGTGCTTCGTAGGAGGTCGAAGGTCCAAGAGAAATTACCATTTTTTGAATCCTCGCTTTTTTATCCTTTTTTCATTAGACTATCTATTTTCAAGATCAAGGAGCACAATGCAATAATTTTCCAGGAAGTGTATTGCACCAGTGGCGTAACAGACGGCTGCGAAGGAGTCGAGGTGCGATTTTTCACAAAGTCTTATGGTAAACCGTGATTAACACTTTTTTGACATGTTTGGTATCTTTTCGAGCAAATCGCACATACTGATTCCAAAAATGAGTATACAAATTTGATAGAGACGTGTTTAGACCGGTTTTATCAGGAAAAACATGATTTGTTTCACCATCAAAATTGATGTTTTGTAATTCAAATTCCATCATTGTCCAATGTATTTTCAACTATGGTTTTTTACTTGGACAGTTTGGGACTTGGACTTGGTTTGGGCTTTTTCACACACAAATATCATTTTCTGTTTTTTTTTTGTTGTTTTAAAAAGTCACGGAGTGATTTTGTTTCTTGCAATGTAACATTCCAAAGTTTGATTGATGAAACGTGCAAATAATTATTCCAGGGCGATAGTGTAACTTTGATTTGGTACTTTATTCGTTTTATTGCATAAGAATAGTTTTCTCTATCGAACAAAACAAAGAAAACTAAAATCAGAGCCGTATTTTAGTTATGACATAGTTTTTCTTTCGGCGATGCGAGATAAATTTCGTGAAAAACGCAAGTTTCGACCTATGAATCCGTTGTTTTATAGCTCCATTTTGATCGAGGTTCAGAATACCCACGATCACAATTTTGACACAGATTGTGCAACTGAACTGCTTTGTAGAAGAATTTATAACACTAGAAGTTTCTATCGCTGTTACAACGTCACACGGTTGTTTTGTTTCAAAATGTGCATCATGAAGAAATTTCATCTCAGAAGCTCCCAATATCAAAAGAAAAATGAGGTCATGACTAAAATACGGCTCCGATTCCAGTTTTTTCTACTTTGTTTGATAGAGGAAACTATTTCCATACCTTGAAATGGATAAAGTGCCAAATCGAAGCTACATTCTGGTCCCAGGCTAATTTTTCCTGTGAAATAGCACGGTTCGTCAAATCAAGGTTTGACATGATACATCTCAAGAAACAAAACCACTCCGTGACTTTGCGAAAATGGGAAAAAACTTCAGCAAATGATATTTGTGTGTAAAATAGTCCAAACCAACTGTGCAAGGTAAAATCATAGCTATAAATACATTGTACAATGATGGAACTAGAATTACAAAACATTAATTTGAGGATAAAAAAAATCATGTTTTTGATAAAACCTATTAAAACACGTCTTTAACAAAATTTCGTATTTATTTTTGTAATCAGAATGTGCGATTTGGTCAGAAATGATACCAAACATGTAAAAAAAGTGTTGGCCACGGTTTACCAGAAGACTTTGAGAAAAATCGGAACTCGGCCTCTTCGCAGCCGTCTGGCACGCCACTGGTGCATGATACTTCCTTAAAACTTACTGCATTGTATTCCTCGACCTTCAAAATATGTAGCCCAATTTAAAAAGTATACGAAATGCAACGATTTCAAAAATGGTAATTTCTTGGACCTTCGACCTCCTACGAAGCACGTCAGCTGCGGGTCCCATCGGGGCACCACTTCTTGAAAGTTACCTATAGGTACCTACTACTCACATGCAAAAGCGTTTTGCATTGAAATGAAATGGGTTCTTGGTTCACCCAACGTCCGTACTAGTAAGCTGTTCATTGAATTCTGCAAATTACGCCTGATTAATAGACAACCCGCGACGTTTTTAGTGCGGTGGGGCTTGAAATTATCACAAAGTACATCCATACAAGGCAAGGGATTATTTCTGACCAAAATATTGAAAGCCCCGCCATTGCAAACTTCATTTTTGAGAAATTTCAAGAAATCGCCTCTGTCGGGTAGGGCAACCTCTTGTACCGTGGCCCTGTCACGGGTCCTAACCGGGCATCACTTCTTAAAAGTGACCTGAGGATATGTACTCATCACATGCAAAGTTTCATCCCAGCAGAATGAAAAGCAAGGTTGATCCTGTTAACCTCCGCACTATTAGTTTGTCCGGTTGTTTTCAATATCCCGCCATTACTTGAGACCTCGCACATGTGCAGTATGGCCAAGAAAATGCCCTATTACTGGTTTTAGGGATTAGAAATGTGAAAATGTGAAAATGTTATTTTGACAGATTTTAGTGTAGGTATCCCTACAAGGTATCCGCGAGGGAATCCGTGATCGTGATACATCCTTCGACAGATTTGGACAGATTTCAATATATTTTTTGAGACATATCAACTGATTCTATTGATTTTGAGTTACATTTTGACAGACCCGTGATTGTAATGTTTGGTTCAGGGGTTTGGTTTGATAGATCCCTACTGGTTTGATATAATTTGTCAGATTTTGGTGTTTTGATATGTCATTGTGATAGAATTTCGTGTTTTCCACGTAGTCGTAGCGGTACACCAAATTATTCTGCACTTCTAACGATTTCGATTATTTTCGGCACAGATGATCATTGGACCTATTCAAGCGTTTTGACCCGCAGCACCACCAAATTTGCACCTCAGGAATGGAGGGGTGGGGGTATCTTCAGAATTTGAAGCTCCAGGTCTATATAGTATGGTCCAATGAAGACCCACAAAGGCAAGTGAGTAGTCATTTTCGAATGATTTTCATCCGCTGATGTCGATTCTGACGTTAAAAATGAGTTGCGCAATCATTTGACAAAGATAATTGGTAATAATAAGAGATAAAGATGAAATCAAGTGGTCATCTATTGAGCTCTGTGGGAACTTGTTTTTTGTGATAAATACATGAAACTTGGTGTGACTGTTCATTATTACTTACTTCCCAAATATGAAGGGAGCACCATGCGTTCCGACGAATGACGTTGCGACGACGCTTGCGACGGAATATCAAAAAACAGTGGTCGCCATTTCCAGAACAGTCGATAGGAATATTATAATTTCTTTGATTTCTTCCATCAAGCCATATACTTTCAAGATTCAATAACATATTTCTGTCGATTTGGGGAAACGGTGGGCTACGCTACCAGTGGTGAACCAGGTGCCTGTAAGGGGAACTGCGAGGGGAACTGTGAGGTTTCTTCACCCCCAAATTTCCGCGGTCAACATCTTCGAATAAAACCGAGGATAACACTAACTATTTTGAGGTCTGTGCATACGAATATGTTATCTGGTTAACATTTCTCGTGTTTCGTCCTTCTAGGGACTCCTCAGTATGTTTATACAGATCTAGCGATCAAATGAAAGGCACTCAGAAAGGTACTTTTGATCACTGGAAAAAAGTGATCTTTAATGTTGTACCATATTGGGTACATTACATACTCGGTTACAGAACTCTCACAAACTGAACTATAAATTATTATAACGATCAATCGCCTGTTATTATCGATGCCACCGTACTGAAAAAAAAGAAATCGCTTTGTATGAGACCGTATCAAATGATTGAACCATTATTGTTTGTTTATTTGTTGTTTTTATTTATCCTTATCGGCATTTCTTATGTCATAGGAGTTAGCTGAATTTGATTCCCAAATATCACAAGCTGAGAAACTTTGTTTCTACAGCACAAAGCACTGTGCCAGGAATCGAATTTAAGAATTCAAGTTTTTGATATTGGTGCTTTTTTCAGACGTATTTACTTCATTCATATCCGAGACTTTATTCATACCCTAACACTAGAATCACAGAAATTGCATTTACTCCTTTTCTACCCATTTCAAACAAAACGGTATTCCAGAATCGGTTACTTTACTAGGTAGTCTGAATGATCTCGCGCGGTTGCGAAATCTGTATAAACCATACTAAGGAGTCCCTAGAAGGACGAAACATGGAGAATGTTGACCAGATGACATAATTGTTCGTATGGACAAACTTAAAAATAGTTTTATCCGAAGATGTTGACCGTGGAAATTTGGGGGTGAAGAAACCTCACAGCTCCCTCTAGCAGACACCTGACTCACCACTGGTAGCCCACCGTTTCCCCAAGTCGACAGAAATATGTTATTGAATCTCGAAAGCATATGGTTTGATGAAAGAAATCAAATAAACTATGATAATATATCGACTATTTTGGAAATGACGACCACTATGTTTTTTGACATTGCGTCGCGACGTCATGCGTCGGAACGCGTGGTGCTCCCTCCATATTTGGAAAGTAAGTAATAGTGAACAGCCCTACCAAGTTTCATGTATTTATCACAAAAAATCAAGTTCCTACAGAGTTAAGTAAATGACCATGATTTCATCTTTATCTCTTATTATTACCAATTATCATTGTCAAATGACTGCGCAACTCATTTTTCACGTGAGAATCGACATCAGCGGATGAAAATCATTCGGAAATGACTACTCACTTGCCTTTGTGGGTCTTCATTGGACCATACCAGACCTGGAGCTTCAAATTCTGAAGATACCCCCACCCCTCCGTTCCTGAGGGGCAAATTTGGTGGTGCTGCGGGTCAAAACGCTTGAATAGGTCCAATGATCATCTGTGCCAAAAATAATCGAAATCGTTAGAAGTGCAGAACTTGGACGATTTTAGGCCCGTACCGCGACGACTAACGTACATTTTTACAAACCTGAGTGACATTTTCGTCCAAGGAGGTAGGTTCAATTAAATTTGGTAAAACATCCGCACAAAAAAACGAGTGTTGTCCCAATTCAGCGCCGTCGTGAGCGTTGTGAGATGTACAAATAGGCCTCGAATCGAAAAATCCCTAAAATGTTAGTCATGATGTCATGACGTGAAAAGCCTTTTATAACCACCAAGATTTTCTCGAAAAACAACTCTATCTTATTTCCGTTTGTGCCACTTTCCCGAAGCTTTGAATCACGTTCCGTCGTTGATAGCTGTACAGTTGTCTCGACAGTTGTACTTACATGTACATATTATTATGTAATACATTAATATTTTACAATGAATTTGAAGGGAAGTAGGATGCTTTTTTTATGACAGCTTTAGTAGTTTTTTACTGAGTATTGGTATTGTTGCTGATGGTTGTGATGAAATCTGTATAATTTTATTTGATCTAATGTTGGCGGAATGTTTTTTGCATGCAGCCGGATTCGGTTTTTGTGATGGGAAAAAGGTGTTTTAAAAAATTGAAACAACTTTATTCTTCTTCGCTAGATATCGAAGAAGGAAATGACAGCGATGGAGAGCTGGTAAGTTGGATTATGATAATGAACGCGCGAAATAGCAGAAGGGATTTGGGATTTGGCATGTGATCTTGTCTATAATATACATCTGGCTGGTTCTCTATTAAATAATCAATTTGAATAGACGCCGTCAGTCTTATTTTGGATCCATGTAATTATTATTATAATAAGATAATTACAAATGGTGGTAGGTCCGGGAAGTCGCCCGGTTCTAAACATAGATTTTAGACGCGGTAGCAATTATTGATTGATAGCGTTTTTATTGTCAACTATTGGTATTCTCAGCGTAAATATGATGATAAGATTGTGACCTCCGCGTATAAGATATAATAATTTCATGAATGATCCTGAAAATATTTTCATTCTAGTGGATCAAATCGACAATCGTCGTCGTTTCGTAATGAAATAACACATTCTTTTGTTTTTGAGTCATAGGTAAGCTGCGAGAAGTTTGCGCCCACTATCAAAGAACTAGCATTTATGTATAGAACTGTATACCTGTACCCGACCGTAATTGGAGTATGATGTCAGGTTTGTACAATTCTTTGAGATGTTTCATATAAATTGTTAGGCAAATATGCATTTTGTTGGTCATTGAGCAAACAAAAGCGCTGATTAAATAAAAAATGCGAGCTTACTTTACGATTGTGTACCTAGTCTGTATAAACGTGACCCTCTCAATCTACCTGTTGAAGAGAATTCCAGAGCCGTGCTATGAAGAGGTGACTAATATTTTTCGACTCATCCATGGCCTTGAGCAAAGGGGCTTCAGGTTTTCGATTGCAATTCGTAGTTTATTGTAATTGATTAACATAGCAATAACAGTCAGGTATTTACAATACTACTCGTTGCGTCATTTTTAACGCACTTTTCGAACGACATTGCAAACGGCGAGAAAACATGCATGTTGAGCACATCCAAATTAATTAATCAACATGGAACAACACTGTTGGCGATGGTGCACACTGATTGTTTCAGTGGCTAATTATATCTAATCCAATTGTTGTCTTTTTCAATTGAGCGTGAAGTCCCGTCGTATCATCCATTCAAAATAACGTGGTGCAGATGAAAAAGTTGTCGATTAAAATATTGAAATAGTAGCGGAGCATGATTGTCTATTAGTGAAAAGTAAAAGGGACACCCAACACACAAAAATACAATCACTCTAATGAATGGACAGGATGTGACGAAAAAATAGTCGGTTTAACGGAAACCAAATTATATGTGTGTGCTGTTGATGGTGGATCCTGGCAAGCGCCGCTGTCGTAGCGGAAATCGCAGGAAAAGTCTGGTTTTGTGGGCATGGCATCCTCCATACGCCGCACCGTTTAAAATGTAGTGTAATACCCATACGCATGCACCTTTAGCTACTGTGCTTTTTCACACACTTTTGTTTATAATGCCATTAGGAAATCTACCCTCAGTAGCCTCAGTTGGTTTAAAAGTGAAGCAGCCACTTTTCCCTGTATTCCTCCTAATAATAATTTCATGCTTTGACTGAAGTTTTCCAGTGCCTATGCTTAAAAACTCATCAGCGCTTTCCCCTGCTCTTTTCAAAATTGCCGCAACTCTTTACAAACGTTGTTTATTTATATTTTATACTACGGCTCGTACTTAGGGCAACATAGGCTTTTTTACCCAAAATCTTGGATATTCTTACGTGAGCTCAGTTGTCCGACTAATAGAAATGCTTTTCAAGTGAGATGAACCGATATTTTTGGGTTAAAAGAACACAACTAATCTCAAAAGAAAATTTGAAGTTTTCTCTCAGTTTGACATTTCTGACAGGAGTTGATTTCAACAAGGCATTCGCTTTCCGTGACCAACATGGCGAGGTGAAAACTGCGGCCAGGAAACAAACACCAGAAGAAAGTCCTTCTAGTACTTCACTATTTATATTAGAAAACGGTCCGCTGTTAGAAAACTCAAATACATAGTTGCATTGCAAGTTGCTTCAGTCTAATCGGCCACAACTTCTGTCACTAGAAGTAACCTTGAACCCATCTGGTTTAACCTCGATAAGTTAAGGGATATATTGCTTTTGACTAAAAAAATACGTGTTCTGAATTTGTGCCGAACATCCTACCGTTCGGAAGATGTATCTAAAGCACGGATTTGAAGTAAAGAGGTATTTTGCGCAACTTCCAAGTCACGTGGTTTATAAAAGCATTTTACTATGCATGTTAATAAGAGATCCTAGGTAGAATACATCAGAAGTTGTAATAGCAAAATGACCGTAGTTTTATGTAATTTTATCAAGGTAACAAAGCGCAGTTGAACCTTGACCGGCGGCCCTAAGATAAGAGTTGTGCATATTGTAGAGTAGGTATACCTAAGTAATTAGGTACTTGATGTTTTCACTATTAAAAAAAACAAGGATTCTTGAAATACTACGGGTGTCCCAAATTATTGATGACAGAAAAAGTAGTCGTAGAGTCCTTACCTCTCAATACTAAGTTGAGACTCCGTAAGTGACCGCCGTAAGTAAGGGTCATCATAGCAACGGTTTACAACACTGACGTATAATACTAGACGGATCTTTCCTATACCCATTACACACTGTGTTGACGCGCGAGAACCGCTAGGACCAGAGGAAAGTGGGGGGGCGCGGGAGTTTGTTATCAGGACGCCACATTGGCGTGCTTGCAGCGTTTTCTTTATGTTAAGGGGGCAAGACAAATGAAGGTCCAAAATAACGTCAATGTATGCTTCCGGTATGCCGAAGCTTTGCACACCTGGCACTGCTGCACCATTATTACCTCGCGAAATAAGCGAAATATCAAACGAAACGACAAATAATAATGAGCGAAAAGCGTCAAAGAAATGGGACCGCTATGGTGTGACGTGTGACAGCATGCAATGCGATCAGCTGACCGCAGCGCGCGACTCATAACAAGCCGCTCCCACAACAAGGTGCTACAATACGAGGTGTGATCACTTGGAATTCAATATTCAATCCCTACTCTCTACCTCTACTCCTACTTTACTTCTTAATTTTCAATTAGACATGGAAAATCTTCTCAAGAAATAGTACAAAATTGAGTATCTTGACGATTTGGAGTGAAAATCCACACATTGGTCCTGCATTCATTAAGCGGGCTCACCTCAGTTGATATACTTGCATATTGTTATTTTCCTGACGTCGGCCATACTGGATTTAGGTTTTGGCCGCATGCACGGATGTAAACAACTCGGTCTAGTATTATACGTCAGTGGTTTACAACAAGGTCTATCAAGTTCAGACCGCTGTATTTGGAGAATTACGTCGTCTTAACTTTGCGCCTCCGACTTATATTAATATCGAGTTGATTTTATGTCTGCCTGTGAAGATTTTTTAAATTCGTGTTTTTATCAGCCCTTGGCCTACCACCCTTCTCCACCAACTTGGGAACCGCTGGTTATATTTCAGTGAAATTAGACTTATAAGTAGGTAGTAATTCAAAACAAGTCTCTGTCAAATTACGGTTAAATACCTCAACCCGTCAATGAATTATGTTTGAAAAACCAAAGCTGAACTTTGAAAAGCTTTGTAAATATATCTTTTTTAAATAGCTGATTTTTTTGAAAACAACTCAACAGCAGTCACGATATCAAACTGGGGTCGCTACGGTTACTTTCCCGCTATCAATTTTGAGAGACCCTGTATATCAGAGCGTTCCATCAAACTTTGGTTTTGCAATGGATGCATTCATAGTTGATCTTATCAAGCAAAAATTAAAAATCAGTCAACAATTGAACTGAATGCACAATAATAGAACAATCGAAATGACGTTAGATCTTGTGGGCGATATAAAAAAAAATACTTGAAGTTGGATGGCTCTTAGCTTTTAGACAACTGCTTATTCTTCGCCATTACCAAAATTAAATGAATAATTAAAAAAACGAGTTATAGACAGTGAGTGCAAACTTTAAACTGTAGCCCAAACTAAATAATACAGATACCTACATATTTCTAACGGAAGAAACGTGTTGGAAGAATGCGAAAAATTTTAGTGATCACCACATACAACGCCCTTGATTGCTATAAGGATAATAATCAAGTATCTAAATCCCACTGTCAATGGCAACCGATTAAATTGGATACAAACAACAAAATCTGACGACGGCTGTCACTTCGAATTTGCAATAATCAGCAAAATATCACTCGTGCTTGAAATGTTCCTAGATAATTTTGACTAAGTGTGTTCCCTCGGTCTGGTTTGTCCCTAGATGAATGCTGTTCTCTTACGGAGTCGGGCATTTATCGCTACAACTAGCACTCGCGATTGCTTGGCCAAAATTTCCGTGAAAATCTAATGAGCACTTGTGATATTACTGTTTATAAATCAATATATCAGAAATTGGCGCGTATCAACTTCGTATCGCTCTTAACTCAAAAAGTACTAATTTAATGCAGTGAATTCATGCGCGGAGGGTGACATATCAGGACTCGTATATGAGGTATCTCAACTGCAGTGAGACCTCGTCGGTTTGCCTTGTTTTTGTCCGTAATAAATTTTGCCTATCTCGGTACACAGGCAGTGCCATCTGTCATTCCTCTCTATTAATAGTAGAGGAAAATATGAAGCGAAATGTGCTTATTTGAGAAGTTCGTGTGCACGGAAAGGTAAAAAGCTGGGGTGCATTTTTTATGGTGTAATATGGCTTGGGGATGAAGAATCCACTTGTCGTCAAAAAATCGTCCAGTGTGGGGGCGGTATGGGGGCGGTTTTGTGAAAAAACAGTTTTTTTAAAAAATGTTCTACAGTTTGTCAGCTTTTGGCTGATATCAGCTTGGAACAAATCCGTCATTTGTAAGTTGTCGTAAATAATTTATGAATAAAAAGGTGATCATTTACTTTGCCATAAGAATACATGTAAAACTTGACTGCCTCGTGCGCAAAGAACGTTGAATATCTCAGTAACGTGTTGAATGACATTTTTCATTCCACTTCCACTCGATTATCTCCGTAACCACTAGTTCAATCAAAAAAGTTCCTTCTGTAAACCATGTTACCTATTCCATTGCGATTCTTGCGGTTTTTTCAGATTTGATTTATCTTGAATAGTAACTGAGCTAGGGACGGAATTGTAATGTACTGCATGCAGCGGACAACTGCAGCGCTGAGGCCCTCGCGTACCCCTGCCACCCGCGCATCCCCGCGAAGGCCATGGTGTATTGAGGCGGGAAATCTGCAGACTTATTATTGTGGCTGATGATCGAAACATTGTAAAAGTGTAGTCGGTAAATTTGCAATATAAATAAATATATACCCCTTGAATTACGACGTACGTCTTTACATATTATAATAGTCCAGTCAAAATAGGTTTTAACCGGAAATAAATTCGGAAGTTGACGAAATTTGGTGGATCGATGCAGAATTGAACGTGGAATGATATACTGAAATTCCCAAAAGGCTTGGTTTTTTTTTAGGACCAATAAAAAGAACCATCCTTGAAAATTTTCGTTTTTTTTTCTGAATAACTTGTAAACTATTACCTTTAGAACACAGCACCAACAAAGCAAATGTAGGCCGTTAAATTCTCAAGAGATCAGTATAAAACTCTTTACTGTTCAGTCAATAGCCTCTGAGATACCGCGTCTGCAAAAACGCAGTGAAAATTACTTAAAATATATTTCCGAATTTTATGTAACAATTTGCGTAGTGTCAATTCAGGGGCTGTAACGTGGACAGCGAATGTGCGAATTTCAATGTGCTTTTTCTACATTCGGTATCACACTTTTGTTTAGAAGTCACCAACTTCAAAATGGTACTTTTTCTCGACCTTTGAAATCGATACTTGATGTCCCGAAGAATCCGCAAAAAGTTGACGAAATTTGGTGGATCGATGCAGAATTGAACGTGGAATGATATACTGAAATTCCCAAAAAGCTTGGTTTTTTTAAGGACCAATAAAAAAGCGCCATCCTTGAAAATTTTCTTTTTTTCTGAATGGCTTGTGAACTATTATCTCTTCAGAACACAGCACCAGCACGAGCAAAGCAAATGTAGCCCGTTAAATTCCCAAGAGATCGTACAAAACTCATCACTTTTTGGTCAATAGCCTCTGTGATATCGCGTCTACAAAAACGCAGTGAAAATTACTCAAAATATATTTCCGGATTTTATGTAAAAATATGCATGGTGTCAATTCAGGGGCTGTAACCTGGACAGCGAATGTGCGAATTTCAATGTGTTTTACATGCGGGCAATCCTAATTCAACATTCGGTATCACACTTTTGTCTAGAAGTCAAGAAGTCGCCAACTTCAAAATGGTACTTTTCCTCGACCTGTGAAATCGATACTTGATGTCTCGAAGAATCCCCAAAAATCGATTTTTTTCATACCATACTATCCTCATGCAAATGTTTTTTTCACTTAGGTAGAGCAAAACCATCCAGGGAAAATATGAAGAATTGAATACAAAAAAATAACATGTTTCGGAATATTTATCCTATAGTGATGGTTTCTGAGTTGTATGGGTTGAAAGACTAAAACGACCTATTCAGAAAAAAAAAGGTAGTCCGGACACTAACTGCTGAATATTGTACTTGCATTTGATGATTGTTTTTAAATTCTTCAGATGTCAATATAACATTTGTGATGTTGTCGTGGAAGAACGGACAAAAGAACTTGATGGAAATGTATGGAATAATAGAGCTAATAATAATGGTACAAGGTGGGTGATGAATAATGAAAGCAGGATGGTTGACTAAGAGAAAAGGTTATTTGAATCAAAGGCGTTGTAAAAATGTTTAAAAGGGAAATCTATACAATCATTTAGGCAATTTTGAGAAGAATTATTAATCATAATCATCTAATCATCAAAATCATCTCAGAAAATCATAACTTCGTCCTTGGAACTAATTTTGAAATTTTACATGTTTGTAAAAAAGGACGGCTTTTAGATAGTATAGAGGTTCTTGAAATTTGTAAAGCAACTAATAATTCTGTCCGAAATTGCCTAAAAGATTGTATAGATTTCTTTTTTAAACATTTTTACAACGCCTTTTATTTTAATAAGCTTCTTTCTTTCCATTCAACCATCCTTTCATTAATTCATCACCCACCTTGTACCATTATTATTACTTCATACATTTCCATCAAGTTCTTTTGTCCGTTCTTCCATGACAACATCACAAATGTTATACTGACATCTGAAGAATTTAAAAACAATTCACGTATCATTTACACAAACTTTATCTTCACCATTTATACAATGTCGGTGATTCGGTGTGTTATCATTCACCTTTTATGTACCTACCTACTTGTTTTATGTATTTTATTTTAGACTCCACACTTTGATGAAGAAGGGCCAGAGACCTGCGAAACCGGTCAGAAATAAAAACAATCAATTTGAAGGAAGACTGCGTGCAGATCATTTTATTTATGAAAAAAATCGATTTTTGCGGATTCTTCGGGACATCAAGTATCGATTTCAAAGGTCGAGAAAAAGTACCATTTTGAAGTTGGTGACTTCTAAACAAAAGTGTGATACCGAATGTAGAAAAAGCACATTGAAATTCGCACATTCGCTGTCCACGTTACAGCCCCTGAATTGACACTACGCAAATTGTTACATTAAATTCGGAAATATATTTTAAGTAATTTTCACTGCGTTTTTGCAGACGCGGTATCTCAGAGGCTACTGACTGAACAGTAATGAGTTTTATACTGATCTCTTGAGAATTTAACGGCCTACATTTGCTTTGTTGGTGCTGTGTTCTAAAGGTAATAGTTTACAAGTTATTCAGAAAAAAAACGAAAATTTTCAAGGATGGTGTTTTTTATTGGTCCTAAAAAAAAACCAAGCCTTTTGGGAATTTCAGTATATCATTCCACGTTCAATTCTGCATCGATCCACCAAATTTCGTCAACTTCCGAATTTATTTCCGGTTAAAACCTATTTTGACTGGACTATTATAATATGTAAAGACGTACGTCGTAATTCAAGGGGTATATATTTATTTATATTGCAAATTTACCGACTACACTTTTACAATGTTTCGATCATCAGCCACAATAATAAGTCTGCAGATTTCCCGCCTCAATACACCATGGCCTTCGCGGGGATGCGCGGGTGGCAGGGGTACGCGAGGGCCTCAGCGCTGCAGTTGTCCGCTGCATGCAGTACATTACAATTCCGTCCCTAGCTCAGTTACTATTCAAGATAAATCAAATCTGAAAAAACCGCAAGAATCGCAATGGAATAGGTAACATGGTTTACAGAAGGAACTTTTTTGATTGAACTAGTGGTTACGGAGATAATCGAGTGGAAGTGGAATGAAAAATGTCATTCAACACGTTACTGAGATATTCAACGTTCTTTGCGCACGAGGCAGTCAAGTTTTACATGTATTCTTATGGCAAAGTAAATGATCACCTTTTTATTCATAAATTATTTACGACAACTTACAAATGACGGATTTGTTCCAAGCTGATATCAGCCAAAAGCTGACAAACTGTAGAACATTTTTTAAAAAAACTGTTTTTTCACAAAACCGCCCCCATACCGCCCCCACACTGGACGATTTTTTGACGACAAGTGGATTCTTCATCCCCAAGCCATATTACACCATGAAAAATGCACCCCAGCTTTTTACCTTTCCGTGCACACGAAAGTCACAATAGAGTCTCATTTTTCCTCTACTATAAGGTCAGTTCAGGGTGGATTCATTCGAGCGTCGCGGCAGCAGAGGCGCGTCGCGTCCGTGGAGCATCGTTTGACAACTCGTCGTGGAACTTGTCAGCGGTGCGTCATTGAAACATGATGCCGAAGATGACTGAAACATGATGCCAAAGATGACTTTGCTGAGGCCCCAATAACGGAAATTCTTGTAGGACCGTAGCTTAGTATTCAAGAGGCTCTGCTCTGAATTCCCATTATTAGGGCCTCTGCAAAGTCATCTTCGGCATCACGTTTCAATGACGCACCGCTGACAAGTTCCAAGGCGAGTTGTCAAACGACGCTCCACGGACGCGACGCGCCTCTGTCGCGACGCTCGGATGAGTCCACCCTGAACCAACCTTTAGTTTTGCTTCTGCCTGATAATAATTGCTCCATCAAGAATTCAATATCTTTGATTTTGACAATTTATGATTTTTGTCGTAGTAAGGATTCGCAAAGCAGTACTTCTCGTTATTTCAAAGTATTACTCGAAGGTGCGACCGGAATGCAATGTGGCCATCGAGAAAAATCAAGTTGCATGCAACAGTCATATTCAAATGGATCCCCGGCCATTATCATTATTACGTCTAACAGAAATTCCAGTGTCTCAATTTTTTCTGAATTGCGCGAAAGGATATTAGATGACGCACCCACGACCACATTCAAGAACACGAACACGAAATTTTCTAAGAGGTTAGTGACTTGATCTCGTCAAATCCGTATCACGGCAGCCAGTTTTGTAGTAGTGCAGACGACGACGTCCTCCAACGAAAAAATGCCGCGTTACGGCTAGTTTACGGTTCTGCAAGAGGCAAGGCCACAGCTCTGTGGAAAGTCATCCTTAACTTTCCTTCACATCCAACATTCACCGCGAGCCAAGAACGAGAGATGTGTACTTACAATGCTAACATTGAGTAGGTCATTCTCTTCTTGTCACTGGCACACATACCACGCTGCTGGATAAGGTTCGTTCACTTGACAGCACACGAGGTGTAAATTTACCTATATCTCGGAGAGGAGTAGATGAAATTACATCGAATCTTAATATTTCACAAGATGGACTCAATTACCAGATCCGTACGCCTTGTTATATTGAAATAAATATTCATCCTGCATCCTTTGATTTTTTCGTTTGTTTTGTAGCCTTAGGTATTGATCTGTTTCTTGTTCTGTCTTCAACACCTGAGGCCCCGAATTTCTCAATCTGCATAACAAGCTGCCGTGCACAGCGCATTATGCTGTGAGAATATTACTTTAAATTACACAGTTACATCAGTGTTATTCACAAGGTAAACGCTAGCAAGGTTACAATAAATAATGATGTTCTATGAACTATAAAATATACGTTTTTGTCTTGAAAAGGAATAATCAAGCGACATGTATGTCTAAAAATAAATGTGCTTGGCCGCAATCGATTCGCGCAGTAATTCGAATTTTGAACGTGAGATTTTTACCTGAGCGAAGTGAAAGATTAGTTGCTCTGAAAAGTGGAACTGAGGTACACTTTGGACATCACATTGCGACTTTTAATTAGATTTCAATGGATGATTAGCGCCCAGTCCAGACAAATTAGGAATAGAATGAAATATAAAACCGGGGGGGAGGCGGCTACGTCAACCAGAATTAATAAGTCACTCAAGAAGATTAACCCATGGTCACATTATTATCTGATAAGAACTCGGCAACAAAGGTTGAACTTGTACACAAGGAGGCTGGGCAATGGGCCTCCTTCGTCCAAATTCTTAGTTGGGATTAAGAATGTGAAGCGTTTCACTTTCAAGAAAATGCGTAGGTTATCTCGAGCTAGAAAACGATGTGCTCGTCTAACTAATATCCAGATTGAAAATTGTATGGTTATGGCTTTGTAATTTGTTGGTTTTGCCTTTTCTAACATTATGTCGATTGATTGCAGGTGATGAGCCAGGATGTCAAGAAAGAAAATCCGTTGCAGTTCAAATTTCGTGCCAAATTCTACCCGGAAGATGTTGCTGAGGAGCTCATTCAGGACATCACGTTGCGCCTCTTCTATCTTCAGGTGAAGAACGCCATCCTTTCCGACGAGATATATTGTCCTCCAGAAACGTCCGTCCTTTTGGCCTCTTACGCCGTCCAAGCCAGGCACGGGGACTACAACAAGAACTTACACAACGCCGGATTTCTATCTAACGACAGATTGTTGCCGCAGAGGTACGATGATGATGATGATGATGGGTTCAGGGTCGTCTCCTTTTCATTTAGCTCATCAATTTGAAATAATAATAATTACTCTCAACACAGTTATTCACTCTAACTGTGAAATATAATTTAAGTCGTCAAGTTTTTCTGCAATATTCTTGCGAGTGCCCTATCTCGTTTTCGTTTTACGATCTACGTTGAGTAATCACAAAGCAAAGTTTAAAGGCATAAATGTGACAATGTCAATTTATTTATTTCTCTTATACAAACACCTCCACTGTACACACACATATACCAAGTTATCTTTTGTTACACGTACGTATCATCGTGTGTGCTTTATAAGGCATTGTAATTTTGTAATAGCGAGATAGGAATTTTCTTGAATTTTTCCTGATTAGCAACTAGAAAAAACCTTGGTTGGTGCCTTTGGAAACATTTTCTAATCAAATAGAAATACATACATAAATACTGATCCACAGTCCAAATGTTGGCGCCACCTACAGGGTGATCAAAAGTTGAAAAAATCAATCTCGTGAACCATCATAGGTGTGCTGGTGCAGTTATGAAAATCACCACCTACATCTCGTTTCAATGTTCATGAAGAGGGAACAAACCGTTTTGAAATAATAATATCCCTAACTGTTCCTGAAATATCCCGAAAAAGTGGGTGCTATCAAGTTATCACTGATTTATGAAAAATATATATTTCCATGAATAACGGTACTTATGCGAAAAACACTCGTTTTTCACGATTAATATTTCCTAAACGGTTAGAGTTATTCAAGAACGGTTTGTTCGATCCTCATAAGCATAAAATGAATTTTATTTATTGAAAAATTGAATAAATGAATTTATCGCACATCGACATTCTTCGACTAGAATCTCGGCAATCACCTCTAGCATCAAGACTTTGAAGTTGGTTTTGATGAACGTTAGCTTTATTGTAGCTCCACAAAGATACGGGGAACGCCCAGGCCATAATGGATTTCTTCTATTTGTCGGGATTTGCATTGATCGCAAGGAATCTGAATTGGTGAAACGAATCAAAACGGGATCTCTAAATTTGTCACTCATGAGATGGAATTTTCCGATCTTTGATCACCCTGTAGACGGAATCTGCACAGGTTGTCATCATGGCAGCTATGCACATCTTGAAATTAATGCATTGTTCCATACGATACGACAGTCTTGCTGAGTGGCATGGCGGTTACCGCAGTTTGCAATGTTGAGCCAATTTTTGCCCCTTACCGGACTACTAGATGTTTCTCAGTAACTGGAATGGCTCAGATTTAAAGTAACAACAAAAACTTCAGCTAAATTAAAATCTTTTCCGTTTACAACTTCAAGCCAAGTGACGCTGCATATTCCCGATAAATATGTACGCACCAAATTGGAGTATGTTTACTCGTATATACATATGTGGAAAAAGTTGCGATTGCCAGTAATAACGTCAGATTAGGTGCTGCTTAACGGTCGTTTTGTCGTATTTATGCCCGTTGTAAAGTGCAGTTTCATTAATCATTCATTCTCGATATTATGCGTAACGTTAGGCTTGGCTTTTTTCAGTTCGTAACATGGAAAAAATATTTCAAATACCATGATGGAGTGTAGATTTTTAATAAAACCACCTAATTCTGTTCTAAACACTCTGACTTTTTCTTTCAGAGTCATGGATCAACATAAAATGTCAAAGGAAGAATGGGAGCAGTCCATCATGACGTGGTGGAAGGAGCATCGCGGTATGCTGCGCGAGGACACTATGATGGAGTACCTCAAAATCGCTCAGGACCTCGAAATGTATGGCGTGAATTACTTCGAAATCCGAAACAAGAAAGGAACGGAATTGTATTTGGGCGTTGACGCTCTTGGTCTGAACATTTATGAAAAAGATGACCAGTAAGTATGCCAAAGCGTAGGGCGTGAATATAAAACTTTGAGAGACACATGCACATAGAGATCCCCAGAATTAGTACCTAACTACTCATAACTACTGAGTGTACAAATTGTATAAAAAACACTGCTAAAAAAAGCTGACCACAGGAGGCGTGTTGATTAGCTCCAGATTTTAAAACACAATGTATGATTGCGCCCCCTCTCCTAATAAATCCAGAATCCATTCCCTAGATAGGGACTGTATTGGAAATATTGACCACATTTTAATAAATATGGGTATTGAAAAATCCCAGAGCTTCTGGTGATTTAAATAAGAACATAGTATGAATGTGGTAGAACTGGTAATGTATGTATGAATATGTATAATACGGAGTGATAACGATGCCTTTATGAAAAGCACCCTTGTTAAAAGTTCATTGCTGAGTGTTGACATCTAATGCCACGAACTGCCCCAACCAAAATGACGCGAATGGCGTATGTTTACATTTTAGCGGAAGTACTCACGATCTTCTACAATTTTCAGGCTGACGCCCAAGATCGGTTTCCCCTGGTCGGAGATCCGCAATATTTCCTTCAATGACAGGAAGTTCATCATCAAGCCGATCGACAAGAAGGCACCCGATTTCGTGTTCTTCGCGCCGCGCGTCCGCATCAACAAGAGGATCCTGTCCCTGTGCATGGGCAACCACGAGCTGTACATGAGGCGCCGGAAGCCCGATACCATCGACGTGCAGCAGATGAAGGCCCAGGCCAGGGAGGAGAAGCTGGCCAAGCAGCAGCAGCGCGAGAAACTTCAGCTGGAAATTGCGGCCCGCGAACGCGCCGAAAAGAAGCAGCAGGAGTACGAGGACAGGATCAAGGCCATGCAGGAAGAGATGGAGCGCAGCCAGGCCAACCTGCAAGAGGCTCAGGAGATGATCAGACGGCTGGAAGAGCAACTCAAACAGCTCCAGGCTGCCAAAGAGGTCAGTACTAGTTCCTTTGGCTACTTGTTTAAAACGGTTTCCTCACATGCCACATCAGATGCTGATCATTTAATTTTTGTGGACTTTAGGCCAAAGATGTGAAATTTATCTTATGTGTTTGTGTCTATCAGCCCTTGGGAACTTGGAACTCCGCACTTGAAGTCGAAGTAAACTTAAAAGTCGATTATGAAATTGGCCGTAAAATATGGGTTCTTTTTCTTTTACAGTAGTGCAATAGTGTAGTATGAGCTCAAACATTGATATCTTGTTTATGAGTTGATGTTAATTAGCGATAGTAAATTGATTCAGTTGAAGCAAAATTATGCACTTTTATACTGAAAACATTTTAAGAAATTGTAATCATCTTTGATAGTTTTGAAGATAGGCAAAAACTTGCCAGTTTTGTTTCTAATTTTCAATCAGAAAATGATAAAATTCAAACTACACATTTCTTATGAAGGCTTGAGACTTTCCTTCTCCATGCTTTCTACAAGGAACTCGAGTACCTATGACATTGGCTTCTCAGTTTCAATTTGTCAATTTGATAAATTCTCAAGTAGGCAAATTTTTGTGCCAGTGAATGTATAGCCCGATTTATAGTCGACGGAAGAGTAAATGAAGACACAAGCGTAATGAAAATTGATCAATCACTGTCAGTATCCTCATTGGCTCCTCTCTTTTGGTCGTTGTACCTACTACCGGTTCACTGCTTAAGCTAGAACAATCCTGCGGTTTTTGATACAAACAAGGACTTCGGCATAATTGTTCTTAGAACAAAAATGAATAATTTGGCCCACTGCTCTTTTCGATTACTGCCTGCTGGTCCAGGTACAAGGGGGACATGACTATATTTTGCTGCAAGCACTAAACATTAAATACTAAACACTGCTATCGAATCATGTTTGATGCCGTTTCTGAGTAACTAGAACCTGCAGATCACGATGCCGCTACTGTCAGAATGATGAGCCTGTCGGAAGACAAGGTAGAACTGTCACTTATGCAGTGTGGGGCTTTCTGGATTAACAAATGTTGGTCGTTGTGTGGGTTGTCATTTTTGACATAATCGAGGTCTGTGAGCTCGTTTCTTCTATTAAAAACTGATTGCCTGATTGGATTTTTATCAGGCGCAGTTAGCGAATTTCGATGCCGTCATTGCCGAGGCGTTGCGTGCGCCAGAAGTCGAGTTATGGCAAATTTATTCGTATTAGAAAAGTCCTTGATACTGGTTACATTGACCATTTTTTAAGATAAGAAAGTGTAAATTATAATTATGAGTATCCGAGTGCTTGCGGATAAAAACGAAAAATCTTTACTTCATGAGCCCCCTTAATATTGACAGAATTTGATTATTATGCAAAAAGCTTCTTTTCCGTCTACTAACGCAGAGAGCGAGATGAAACACTGAACACTCAGGCGCCATGCTAGGATGATACCATATGACGGTGGGTCCGAATCTTCCCTCTCTCAGTCCCCATAAACTCTTGTGTGTAGCATGAGGGAGAAGCGGCCGGCCGGCTTGTTGCATTACCTATATTATTTACCACAGTGACCAGGGGGGGGGGGAAGTGCCCAAGCAGGTGCAAAGGTTGAATCTCGACATTGATTACCGACAGACATTTTTTTACGTTTACTTTACGCTTACGTCAATCTGTAATGAGGCTTTGGATTGAGATATATTTATGCCATTGAAAATTGAAAAAAAATCGTTTTTGATTTGGTTTATTTTGGTAAGTTGGTATATTGGGCAGGGATCCCAAGTACAGGTTGAAATTAGACCTGAGCCTGTACCTGAACTGACATAGCAGGTAACTTGCTTACTCAGCCAAAGGAGTGAATTCCAATTCTTCAAAATTCCATTTTCACTATTATTGAAAATTTTCAATAGGTAGTATTAATAAAAAAATAAGCATAATAAAGCATTTGCTTAGATTTTTGAGGAGTTGCTAAGCAGACTTTCCCTGGCAACGCCTATGAAATCCAAGCAAATGCTTATTTTTATTTTTCATTTATACTGCCCAATGGCAAGAGAGTCGACCTTATACAGGGTGATTCAAAATTGTCGGAGCGGTCGTGGCCAAGTGGTATAGTTGATGGCAAGCTGACCCACTCGCGTTGCACTGTGCGGGTTCGAATCCTGCTACATCCATGGATATTTTGTTCTGTCCCCGAGGTTGCATGGTAGAGCAGCTAATAGCTGAATGTCGCCTCGTTAAATAAGTCGATTAAGTCGATTCAAAAGTGTCGGACCATCTTAAAGGTGCGTAATATGGAAGTGTAGTAGAGTGCTGGAAAGTTGTTCAAAAAATTCTACGACTTTTAATTTTGAAGTTATTAAAGAACAAAAGTTGGTCCTTCCATCGCTCCTATTTTCATTGTTTCAAAAGATGGTAGTAAACTGTTTAAAGAAAAACAATTAGTATAAAAAATCAACCTCTGAATCTGCAATGAATTTCTGTTTTGTATACAGGGTGAGTCATGAATCCTAAAAATTAATTTCTCCTAAAAGTGCCTGCAAACAGTCACAGTGGTCCCATAACCTATGTACAGCACAATCAAATACAATTCATTTCAATAGAATTCTTTTGCTTCTGTTTTTTTAGGAAAACTAAATTTTTGTAGTTTATGACTCACCCTGGATAGAAAACAGAAATCCAATATAGATTCAGAAGTTGATTTTTTGTACTCATCAATTTTGCACAAAAATTTTGCTCAAATCTTCTGAAACAACGAAAATAGAAGCGATCGAAGGACCAACTTTTGTCCCTCCATAACTTCAAAACTAAAAGACATAGAATTAATTCAACAACTTTCCAGCATTCTACTCCATGTCCATATTACGCATCAAGGTGGTCCGACACTTTTGAATCATCCTGTATAATACTGAATCCAATTTAAATACTGCAATATTGATCACCGATTCGCCAGTCATAAACTCAAAGTATGCTCACAAAATTAGGCATTTTCTAAAGCATTAAAGCTCGTATTTCTAATAAAAACTACACAATTTGTGCGAGTTTGCAATTTGGATGTTTCCTCAGTCCATTTCACGCAGATTTATTTATATATATAAATTTTTATCAGTTGTTTTCATCACTTCCGGTTGTAAATTTTCGCGAAATGATTTTTTTTTAATTTTATTTGGTTTCGTTAAATTGTCATAAAATTGAATGTAGGTACACACCTGGCATGTATGTTTTTTAACTTCGTTGCATTGTAAAGTAAACGACGAAGATTAGATTACACGTTTAAATGTTGAGAGAACGCAACTAATTTCGTGTGCATTGGTCTGTCCTCGATTTGTAGGAACTGGAGAAGAGGCAGAACGAATTGCAAGCCATGATGGAGCGTCTGGAGGAAAGCAAGACCATGGAAGCTGCCGAACGCCAGAAGCTCGAGGAGGAGATCATGGCCAAACAGGCGGAAGTGCAGAGAATCCAGGAGGAAGTCGAGGCTAAGGATTCAGAGACCAAGCGTCTGCAGGAGGAGGTCGAGGCGGCGCGTCGCAAGGAGGAAGAACTCAAACAGCACCAGCTGGCCAATGCCACCAAGGGCCATCTGGAAGAGAACAATCACGACGACGACGACGAGATGGTCAACGGTGATGTAAGCAAGGACCTCACCACTGACGAGAACATCGTCGATCCCGTCGAGGACAGACGCACTCTTGCCGAGCGCAACGAGCGCCTTCAAGATCAGCTCCTGGTGAGTGCTGCCCAATACGGGCCAATGGTGTCCATTTTTAATATACACGATCCCAACAACTTACTACCAAAGCAATAATTTTAGCAAGAGTACTGTTCTTGGTACCTACTGTTGTTTAAAATGTGATACCTACATTGGTTCTGATTCACAAAATAAATGACGTGATTTTTAGCCATTACTTTTGCCACCCCTGTAATCAGAAGCTATTCTTTTCACAATAAAATAAAACAAAACACTTCCCGAAATAAGCTATAAGAGAAACTTCCTTTATTCTTGGAGTTGTTTGGATCATTTGCTCTCTGAAAATAGCGACTTTGACTTCGTCATCACCTTATCTTGCAAGAATTGGAATGAATGATCAATTTACAAATTTCAGGCGCTCAAGAAAGATCTAGCCCAATCCCGGGACGAAACAAAAGAAACTGCCATGGACAAAATTCACAGAGAGAACGTTCGTCAAGGGAGAGACAAGTATAAGACTCTTCGAGAAATTCGTAAGGGTAACACCAAGCGCCGCGTGGACCAATTTGAGAACATGTAAACTAAATAAACACCACCATCACCGCCACAACCCTTACTAAAAGAACTTAACAAAAAAAAATCAAACGAAAACTGTCTTCAAATTCCACACACAAAGTTTTTACGCAAGTAGTAACCTTCAGAATGCTCAATACGAGGAATCAAGTTGTTAAATTTAAGTTTTGATTTATTATTATTATTACTTAATTTTTAAGTAACTGAATTATTCACTGTAAGATAATAAAAACTTGTTAAGAGTTATATCCTCAATTAAGTGGCCTTAAAATTGATTTATTTTTCAACTACTTATAATTTTTGTTTTGTATTTTTACGTATAATTCCTAAAATGTAGCAAGTGTTGTGATAAGAATCAAAAAGGCTAATCAACACCAGATCTGTTTTTCTCAATTAAATAAAAATTCATGTTGTGTCAATTACTACGCATTCCAATTAACTAACTGTAGTTGTCTTCTAATTTTAGTGCCATTTGGTTAGCGGGCTACACAAAATATAATCCTATCAATTTTTGAATAATCAAATGAATTGTGTAAGATTGAGATAATATTTTTGCACTCTTGAACTAGGCCTGGTGCTTCCCTATCATCATAAAACAAAATGTGTGTAAATAAAAGTGAATATTATTTCATTATTTTCTAATACTACTTATTATAATTCGTATTATCAAGGAGATTCAGATTATTTTTTATACACTACTTAATTTTATTGTTGTATGTTTCCTTATATCTTTGAGAAAGCAATGTATATAACTCTATGAACCAAGTTGCCTTTTTTACATGAGGTTTGGAAGATATTTACACTGTAGTATTGTAATAATTTTGTTCTTCAGTAAACTGGGTATAAGGAATGTCCATTGTGCAAATGGTATCGAGCTGAGTATAAATGAGTTTCAGGTGTTGAAAAATTTGTTCAAAATGGAAAACCTAAGCCTTATCAGCAAAACAGAAATACACAATAATAACATCAAAATGCAAGCTTCTGCATGTTGAAACGCTATTTTTGGGACATTCATGTTCAAGATTTTCATCTTGAAAAAGTATTAAAAACTGAAATTAATGCAATGCTTTTAACATTTTTCACCTATTCTAATAACTTGTGACCATTTGTATATTCTACAACAAAACTACAGAATCATTGTAGTTTTTTAACATTTGTATTCTTAGTAGTTATGAATTATTATGTATGATTAGGGTAAATATTAATAAATATTATTTGGACTTTCTTCTGTTTTCATTCTTATAGGCTAATTAAAATTTTTTTAAAGGGGCTTTTAATAAAGAAAAAATCATGATTTGGAATATTTGAAAATTCTTTTAATTCGAAAGAATATGCATAACAAAACTGTTAGCCTCTCAAATTAAATTCTACATTTTAAAAGTCTATGCCTTCAAAGTGGAGACCAGCTCTCCAGCTGCCAGCATCTCTTTGATAATGTCCAAGCCACCAATCAGTTCCCCTTTTACATACAATTGGGGGTAGGTAGGCCAATCTGAATAAGTCTTCAAACCTTGACGTACTTCTTCATCAGTCAATATATCAAAAGTATCATAAGGTACGCTAAAAGAAGACAGTAATTATTTTTCTCCCACTGTCCTGGTTTTACTTACCCTGTTTCATTCAAAATGTGAATGATTTGCTTGCTGAACCCACATCTGGGAGCATCTCTATCACCTTTCATGAAAAGCATGACAGGTGATTTGTTTATCAGGGTTTTCAGTCTCTCCTCTAATGGTATCGATTTGTCTACCTCGGCTTTGTTGCAATGAGCTTTGACTTTCTCAGCAATCTGAGCAGCATCGATTCCATCAACCCTGTCGATGCTTTTTCCAGACTGGAATAGAATGACAGTAGGAACGGCTTCGATTTTGTGTTTCAAGGAAACATCAGACAAGTCTTCGGCTTGGACTTTGTAGAACTTCACATTGGAATATTCGTTTCGCTGCGAAAGAGCGCCCACAACTTCGTCAACTTGTTTGCACTGGTCTGCCCAATCGGCAGCAAAATGCACGACGCTTAAGCCTGCATTTCTAGAAAAAATCGGTACATTCAGGACTCAAGGGTGATACTGAGGGTGATGAAATATGAATGAAACAAACTTGCTATAACTGGTACGTAACATACTTGATGGCGTTGTTAAAGTCCTCGACGTCCTTAATTAGCGTGGACATGGCGAATATTTGGTATTGGTGAAATTATTAATATACGTTTGAAAACGAGTCCTTTTGCTTTTGCACCTTTCTTTCTTACCACAACTTTGAGGTTATAAAAACCATAGAAGTAAACTCATCAAGACTTCACTTCTGCTTCTGTCATTGTTGACATTTGACAACCTTGTAATGTAATAGAATTTAATTTTCTTCTCATAGGTATTTCCAGTACGAGAAGTTAACTAGAAAAGATAAGAAAACACCAAAGCAGAGAAGTGAAATTTTCAGCAGTCAAAGTCAAGCTACATTTAAAAAAGTTTTTTTGTTCTGTGAGCTAAGTCTACTAATCCTTCTACTTTTTTTTATTCGTTAATGGATTGACAGATCCGAGTGAGAGTGAGAAAGTGTGACAGGCCCGATGGATACGAGATTTTCTAGTGTGAACACCATTCCCTGAATTTTTTGTTGAATTCATGAACTTTCAATTCAATTGAGCCTTTCTAATCTTACAACAATGTAAGTATTTTGCTAAAACGTGCATTACTTTTTCTATTTGAAAATTTTAAAATGAGCACTATCTGAGCCTGTCAAATAAATGTCAACCTGTAAATATTGCCGGGGGCGGGGACCGGGGACACCAGTGGCGTAGCACATGAAAGGTTTAATACAGTGTCCCAGAAATGGCGCATAAATTCTCCAGTACGTTGCCGGGAACTCATCATAGAGTAGAGGAAAAATATTAGAAAAATTCTTTGGCTTTTATTACTCATTGAGACCTCCGGTTCCACCAAACTTTTATGAGAGGATTAACTTTATCACGCTGACAGTTTGACATGCACCAGTCACTTGGTCGCGGGATATTAAAACTTATAAAACTTGTTGTACCTCCTTGTTGTACAACTCACTTGTTAATACAATTTTCTTTAGGTTTGTTCGTTTGTGTTACACCAAGTAGTCTGGAACTGTTCCTAGCAGACTACTGAAACGTCATCAGTGCAAAATTGGGTAGAATCGAACACTCCACTACCCTTCACAAACGAACGCGAACGCGTCTCCTCGAACTGTCAAATGTCAAATGCTAATGCAAATGCAAACCAGAGAAAAACCAGGATATGCTTTAGTGGTGTAATGCTAGTTCTTTCTTTGCCTGAAAATAGAATTTACTTTCAACGTAACAAAAGAATAGTTAGGTATTTATGTACATGTAGATAACATTTTCGACCTAGTATGAGGTCGTAAAATAATGCGCAGGTAGTACAACAACGAAATTAGTGGCTAGGTACCTTTTTTCACGAGATTCAGATAAATTTCACTATTTGCAAATTTGTTCTCTACTTTTTCAACTTTCTGCCGACTCATTCTGAAGTGGGAGACGAATTCTTTGTCGCTGTATTCTGCGACAATCTGAAGTAGAAAAAAAAAATTAGTTTAAGTAATAAAGTTAAATTGGTGCTGCTGTTACTTGCCTCTTCGTAATTTTTGATGGTGTTTCTTGCTTTTTTTCTATTTTCATTTTCAAGATTAATTGCATAGTCTATATCACTATCATCATCACTACTTGATGAGTTCATGAATTCATGTTCTCCTTCATCATCATTAATATAATCCAAGAACAACTCATCCATGTTAATAACTTGTAGGTAATCTCTGCTTGTAAGAAATATTTAAGTTTTAGGTTATGTTATACCTATATTTGAAATTTTGAATTTTGACGCCTTTATCTGCTGTTGCACCAGCTTGCACTTCTTTACTCCTCCTCGAGAGCAGGAGTAAGTTTTGTCAGCCACGAGTGGTTCAGAATTACACTACTTCGTTTGGGCAGGTGCGCATGTGTAAAAGCGCCAGATTTTGAAAACTTTCGTACACCTGTCAGTGTGAATATGGAAACTTGGCAACGCTGCATGCTCTGTCTAGCCGCCTGACCAACTACTGGTTCCTGGCTGTCACTTTCACCCACACCGTAAATGCATCTTTTCGTAGCTTCTAAATTTCCTTCTCGGTACAGCCATTTTCAACAAGTTAGTGTTCTTTCGTCAAAACATGAGCAAATGAAATGTAGGTCAGGTAGAAACGAGTCATCATAATTATTGTCACAAGTGACAGTTGGCGCCAATGTCTTGTTGTTTTAAGCGCTGTTGCCATTTTCGTTGTTCCTGAACTTTCACAAATGATCATTGAACTTAATTTCAATAAAACATTTCCTTTCAATATAAAAAATGGTATCTATCATTCAATCAAATTATTTGTGGAATTTTACATGCGCACTCAAAAAAACCGAAACGAAGGGACCTATTAGACATATAATTTATAGGTCGCGGAAACAAAAATGGCGTGCTAAAGATGGGTATATGGTATAATGTTATTTCACTTGTAAACTGCTCAACATTCAAAATGTCGGTATCGAAAATTTTGCTCTTATTCAAAACGCTATAACTTTAGATTGTCTCAACCAATTCCGATTTTGTTTTCACAGTTGCTAAGATACATCTTCCAGCAATTTACTTGGTTGGTGAGATTTTTTGATTTATCACAATAATTACATCCGTTTCAGGGTGAAATGTAAAGCATTGCAAAATTGTGCTGAGTTCAATAGATCCCCATTCTTGTAAACAATTTTTTTTTTCGAATTCTAACGATATTATCTTGAAGCATGATGTCCTATCTCGAAACGGTTTTTGAATTTTCCAGATCAGAAGTCCAACAATGATGACATGATTTTTTTTGTAAAAGTTGGATTTTAGTCATTTCGGTTGGCAATTAAGTCGCATTTTTGATGATAAGGACATGTAATTTTGCATGCTTGTTGCTTGAACTGTTAAAACTGCTGTGCCTTCAAAAACCGCCGTTTTACTTTCCCGGTTCGCGTTGTCGAATGAAAAGGAAAATATTGTGAACGCGCAAAAAATTTGTTCCCGAATTTCGAAGAATAACTTCTTTCCAAGGTTCATCTAATCGATTTATTTAGACCATTTTCAGATCAAAGTCGGTCCGTCTGCCTGTCCGTATGTCTAACTCTGTGTAATCGTCCATGATAACTCCCAAACGGTACATCCAATCCACGTTTCCCGAAAGGTTTCTGCGCATACCTGTTAAAGTAGGACGTTGCCATATCTATATCACGACAACAAGTTGACAACACTGTAATACGGTGTGCGTGTGTAACGTCACGCAAATTTCAGCTGACAGCGCTTGACGTCGATTTGACGTTCCGACAGATCTAACCAAATAACGCTCTTGTTTCGTCGATCGCCTTGCAGCTCGTTGTGTTTCGTATCACCTGAATCTTTTTTGCGTCTTTCTGCCATACGGCACGTCGTAACATTTCATTCTGAACAATATTAAATGTTGAATCGTTAGGAGGTTATGTTTGTTGTTTTTTTTTTTCACATAGTTTGTTTACATTTCGATTATTGATTGACAGTTGCCATTGACAGTGACACTTCGTGCGTCAAAATTGAAATTACCGCGCTCTGCAGGTATGCGTTCTCATGTATGCGCTGAAGTGATGTACGTGATGGTAAACGTGGATTGAACTGGAATTTGGTATGCGGCCATGGTATAGGCGTATAATAAACTTATGTGATTTTGGTTGAAATCCGCCATCAGAGGGCGCACTTATTGCATCGTATCAATATCGGAATTTTTGACGTACGGACCTCAAATTGAAGATGTAGATGTTTTGTTGGTTCAGAAACACATTCTAAAATTTTAGTTTGAATAAGTTTCAAAAATATAACCCCAATTTCTTATTTTTTCAACATGTCTAAAATGCAACTTTCAGAAAAAAAGTCATATCATCATTGTTGAACGTCTGATCTGGAAAATTCAAAAAGTGTTTCGAGACAAGACATCAGGCTTCATGATTATATCGTTAGAATTTGGAAAAAAAATTGTTCAGAAAAACGGGGATCTATTGAACTAAGCACAATTTTGCAACGCTTTACATTCCACCCTGTAACGAATGTAATTGAACGAATAGGAAATTCTTGCCAACGGAATATATTGCTGAAAGATGTATCTAAGCAACCGTGAAAACAAAATCGGAATCGGTTGAGACAATCCCAAGTTACACCATTTTGAAAAAGGGCAAAATTTTCGATACCGACATTTCAAATGTTGAGCAGTTTAGTTGTGAATACGATTTTCTTTAGTTGAAATAAATTATATAGATGATTTATTGAACAATTGCCACTTTATCAAAAAAAATAATTGTGCTAAACTCAAGATTCGTCTGAGTAATGTTAAAAACAAACGAATCTCTACAGCGGTACCTTGGCACCCTGTCTGCGCTTGCGCGAGCGTTTTATGTCAATTCAACGTCGAAAAGGATCCGCATTGCGCAGTTGCCACGTCAGGCATGCTTGCAACGTTGCCATAGCGGGTGCCAAGGTGACGGTTATGTTCCCGCGACCTATTGAACAATTGCCGCTTTATCAAAAAAATAATTGTGCCAAACTCAAGATTTGACTGAGTAATGTCAAAAACAAACGAATTTCTACAGCGGTACCTTGGCGCCCCATCATGCGCTGGTGCGAGCGACTTGTGTCAATTCAACGTCCAAGAGGATGCGCATTGCGATGTTGCCACGTCAGGCGTACTTTCAACGTTGCCATAGCGAATGCCAAGGTGACGTTTTGTTCCCGCGACCTGTAGCATGGCCAGTTGCTTAGTTACTATGAGAGTGATGAAGTTAATCCTCTTATAAAAGTTTGGTGGGACCGGGGTCAAGTTATTTGCAAAAAATTAAACGCTCGAATTGACGAAAATAGAAGGGCTCGAAAGACCAACCTTTCTCCCTCCATATCTTCAAAATTAAAAAGAATAGAATTTTTTTAACAATTTTCCAGCAGTCTACTACATCTCAATTTAACACACCTTCAAGCAGATGGTCCGATACTTTTGAATCAGCCTGTATATGACATAGTAGGTTTTTTCTAATAGAAAAATAGTTAATATGTACATTCAAAAAGTTGCATCATTTTGACTAAAATTCAATTTTTCGTCAATGTGCTAGACATATTTTTGAATTCTACCGAAAAATTCTAAAGAATTACTTTTCCGTCCAAATGTGAGATGTTTACAGTAGAGACTCGAACGAAATCCCACGATTTCTGGATTGAAAATTTCGAATCCCGGGATCCCGGGATTTTCGGGATTTCTCAAATGATGCAACTTTTCACCTCAGTTGAGTGGAAAACAGAGTCAAAGCAAGAAACACAGATCATTCAAGTGAGTACATTATCATTTGACACCAATATTAGTATTTTATTGTATTTATTTTGCATAAATGAAACATTGCAGTTGCATTGCAATTATGCGTGCTTGCTTCGAGGAAGCAAAAATCACTTGTTGAGACAAAAGAAATTGTTTTTTTGTTAAATTTATCACAGTTTTGTTTCATTCCATGTGTTTGGACATGCTCTTAAGTCTTCAAGGGCCGCTATTTTCATTTCCATATAACTTTGTCTGGAACTTGAATACCATGGTGTTCGGTGGTAAGCCGTAACCGAAAGAGGTATCTGCTGTGAAAATACCGGCTCTAAGTGTAATGCGCACCATGTACCTTACCTAATAATTCTAATATTAGTATTATTATTATTAAGTAGGTACTAATGCTATCAATTACCAGTATTACCACCAATTATTATACAACAAATAATGATTGGGTACTAGTTTTATTTTAGCAAAATAAATCTGATAATAATAATTATTATGTACTAACAATGGCTTCAAATTCAGTGTGCTCACTTGAACAATCTATGTTTCTTGCATTACGCCATCAACTCTATTTTTCATTCAACTGAGGAGAAAAGATGCATCATTTGAAAAAAACCCGAAAATCCCGGGATCTCGGTGGAAAAATCCCGGGATTTTTGGGATTGGTTGCCGTAGTTTACAGCCATAGCTTCAATTTAATTTTTGACTTTAGATCAGATAAAATGTTGCGTTTATCTAAAACTGTTGGGCTCGCTATGGCCATGAGAGGCGCATTTATTTGCGTATTTGTTCTTCCTGAAATTGCTTTACTCGAGTTGAGTATACGGGTGTACTTTACACTATAACCATCGATGCTCCTTGTGACGACTCGGCTCTGCGTGAAATTTCATTGTTATATTCCCTGCTGATGCTTGATGGGTTTATGCCATCGCGGAATGCCTTGGATAGATGACGCCGCATGGGGCACTTACGTATTATTATGAGTCTCCCAATAATGTACTTTACGTATGTCTTTGACTGCTACTTCACCGAATCGTCGGACCTGGATACCTTCGCAGTGATGATCCCCAACAGGAACAGGGCGAAACACGTGTCTGTCATAGAGTTGTGGAGTTCTGGTCTGCTGGTGGTCCGGTGTTGTGGTAGTCTGAGAGCCTTGTTTATCTTCAGTCTGGAGCGAGGACTAGTCCGGGACCGTTCGTTTTGTGATGAAAGCACGTTTGGTATTAGTGGTCTTCATGGTCATGTTTTCAAGTATAGACATGGCACCACGCTGAATTTTGCTGATTGGGGCCTAGGGACTCTCTTGAAAATTGAAGTTGCAGGAACTTCTACAAGCCACTGTTAAATATCGTCACACTTCTTAAAAGTTGATCTGTCGACCCTTCTTCTGTGTATAATTTTTCACTAATAATTCGCATCTGCTGAATCATCCATGGAGTCAGTTTTTTGATATTGACATTTTAGAGAAAGCAACTTCCGAAGAAAGTCAATTAAAGTGCTCACTTGAACAGATTTTTTTTGTTCCCGCAGGGTTTTTTTACCGCCACCCGCCATTGCAAAAATTGGGTCTGTAGAGTCTGCTAAAAATAATTCCACGCTGTAGTCGCTACAATCAAGTTATTCCAGTCTGAATCTTAGTTTTTGTGTTTGATATTTGACAATAATTATTGCAGATTGTGTTGGCGGTTCTGGGATTTTTTGTGCTATATATTCGCTGTTGTTTTGTCAAAAACCATGAAAGCAAGAAGAGTTCACTTTTTATAATGATGGGCGGCGGTAAAAAATTCTTGCGGGGCTTTCGCGCTTCGGTTCGGGTTCACGTTTACTCATATGAACTAAAGTTAAAGGGCAGTTAAAGCTTTCCATTTACTGATAAATTGTCAATCATATTGATTGGGAACATTGGAAAGAACGTTGTTGAACTGACCACCCAATTCGGCTTATTTCTGCGGGAGTTCCTTTTATCTTTCTATCTAGATAGATAGATTTCTCTACATATCTATGTCAATATATAAAAAAACTGCCTTCATAAATGGCGTCGGTAGATGCGAATTTATGAAAAATGCTACACAACAGGCGAATTTACCCTTCTTTCGCATGACAAAATTATCAATAATAAATTATTCTTATGACACTGGAGAAATTATTGTTACGAGCGGCGATTCTCGCATGCATTCTGGAACACACTCGGTCTTCCTAGACTGTTCGCATTAGGTCGCAGTATATAAGTGCGAAGCTCTCGTACATTCCAGAGCATACACGAAGGTTTGGACTGTTGAAATTCACGTGGAGACTTCAACAGCCGAGTAGGACACATCTGTCCATAGCGGAGGTGCCGGATTCACAGCACGTTGGTAATGCACGCGAAAGGTGTGGAATTTTTCGGGAGTCACCAGGAAACCGTATGCCGGGTCATTGTGGAATTAGCTAGAGGACCGATGGAAGATTCCAGAACAATAGTCGGAAGTCGGAGCTGTATAAAGCACCGATCTTAGGCCTATGGACCAGTATTCAATTCAGAGCGATAGCGAGCGATACCCAAGCGCAAGTGAAGTAATTGTTGACGTGTATTTTATAGTAGTACGCAGTAATGAACAGTGTATGTTTTAGAACGATCGTCTCAATTATAAACGAAGCTTGACGCGAAGTCCATAACATTATTTATTTTGAATATGAAAAAGAGTGTTGACATGAGGACAACTGTTGTCAAGGTTTAGTCTTAAAGGGAACCTCTTCTAGGCCCCTTTTATCAAAATTCGGCGTCGCGCCATGTCTACACTTGAAAAGAAGATCGTGAAGACCACTCGTACCAAATTGCATGCCTCTATTATAAAATGAACAGATCGTATTGAATTTGGTCACTAACCCCGTACAACCAAGATCATATGCAAAAATCACTCGATTTTCGTGTTTAGGAGGTCAAAATAAGTTATAAACTGCATGCATTTTTTAAAAATTTATAAAACCTGCACACATTTTTCAAAAATTTTGCTCCGGTCAAAAATCATCGCCATCTTCTTTCTGAGTGGCAAGTGTTGACATTTTCTCAGCTAAAATCAATCATCTTGGTGTAAGGAGTTACCGTGTCAAAGGGCATCCCGTCTAATCTCTTTCCAGTAAAAGAAATCGTACCACTACTCCGACTAGATATGGCACAAGGCTCATTGTTTTTGAATGGGCTTATTTAAAGCAACCCTAAAGGCAGCGATACCTACAAATACTTACATAAAATGTACAAAATCCAGTTACTACCTAGGTATCTGATTTGAGCTTTTAAATTTCAGTGCCACAATGAGCGGCATCGTTCAGTATGTTGTCGTTCGAAGCGACCTCTTGAAAGAATTGGGCTGGCCCGTTGGTGCTGTCATCGCCCAAGCATGCCACGCGTGCTCTGCGGTCACTCATCTCTTCCACGAAGATGAACACATGCAAGCGTATCTTAAAGACCTGGACAACATGCATAAAGTCGTTCTGGAAGCTCCGAACGAGAACGCCCTCCAGGAACTCGGAACTCGGCTCACAACTGGCGGCATCAAACATAAACTGTGGATCGAACAACCTGAAAACATTCCGACTTGTCTCGTCGCCAAGCCTTACCCCAAAGAAGACGTTCACAAGTTCTTCAAGAAATTCAAACTGTTCAAAACGTGAAACCTATATTTACAATAAATTATTCAAGAACATAAAAAATTTGTACTACATCTGTATTTTGTTACGCTGGACTAGTTTTGGAAGCTTTGGAGAAGATGGCAGTAGTGCCACGACTATAATCAAAACTGAAACAAATCAAAATGAGCCCAGTGGATGGAAGTAAGAAGAGAAAGAGAACTTACGAACGTGGTCTGCTGTCACGACGTAGAACAAGTAATCACAGAAATTGTACACCAGCGGTCCCACCAGGTTAGTTCCAGTCATAGCTCCTATTCTTCCGCACATCAAAGACACAGCCATCGCCATTCCTCTAACTTGCGTTGGAAAAAGATCTACGGCTATTGCATTCGTGATTCCTATTCCAGTTCCACCCATCAAGAATAGTCCAATTAAGAATTGGATCAAGTTGTAACCGTACACGTACTGGGAACATATCCCGGAAATGGTAGTGACAGCAACAAATCCGATCATCAAGTTCTTCTTTCCGCATATGTTGATCACTATTCCGATGAAGATATACATGCAAGCATATGCCAGAGCTATCATTAGAGATATGAGGAACACTTCGGTTTTTACGGTATCGTTACAAATCTTATTTGAGAAAGCCTGAAACATGAACATTCGATCTTCGGAAACATAAAAAGAGATGAGTGTTTTTACCTTTGTCATGTTCAAAAATTTTTCTTCTTCCTCTTCTTCAAACAGCACCGCACGACATAGAGCAATGTCCTCGTTTGGTTTATCGGCTGCGTAATGTGACATAGCGTTGAGTATCTCGGGGTACCACATTGCAATGCCAGAATTTCTGCAAAAGAAATACATACTGCACATAACGAATTGTAAATTCGACATTGGAATCGTTCCTACTTAGACTTCATTATCAAACAGTAGACTGGTAGCACGCGTACTTCCAACCTTTTTCGTAGCTAACCTATGTCGCCGACAACATTCTCATAGAGTACTCGGAACACCAGAGGGACCTGTGGGCGGAGCCTAACTGCGCGAACTGAGTTCATCTAGTGGTGCACCTAGATTTGCAGTGGGATTTTAGGTTCGCCTGTGACCTAGTAATGGTCCACCACTCCAGCTGACGGTGTTGCTTCCGCTATTTCAACACACGGACTCGTCCAAAACGATTTTTGTTTTTCTGTTCAGCCCCGCCCACAGGTCCCTGTGGTGTGCCGTCAACTTTACCTCGTGAATTGTAACTTTTTTTTTGTTCCCAGAAAAGCCTAGAGTGGGACATTTACGTGGTATAAAAATGTTTCCAAATGTAGGGCATTCTACATCTAACTACTCGCGAACAGTAGTAATCTAATCTGACCTATGAACGTTTAAACATTTATTGCATTTATCCACTCGTCCTTCTTCACAATCTTCCGGAATCTCACCCAGATATCCGTCTTGTATATCCAGCTAACTAAATAAACAGTTTGTTTGTTACCCCCGTTGTTACCTTTTGACCCGCATATGTTTAATTTTTATTCGAACTTGAACTTACGAGGCAAATATTCCAAACTGCATGAAGCACATCATCAAAGTTTTGATGAGCAGTTCTCCTTTGAATAACGGAACAGTCTGCCGCCAGATAGAGTGAAGCATGCCATATTTCTTATCGTCGACGTCGCCAAGTTCTTCCCAAATTACGTTCTCGACGGGATAATCGTCCTTGCTCCGGCGAAAGTTGACCGAGTACATTTTCTTTAATATATCCATGGCATCATCGCGTTGACCTTTGGTACAAAGGTATTTGGGGCTTTCAGGCAAGCAGTAGAGAATCAGTGCACAAATCATGCTCGGAATGGCGTAAATCATCAACAGCAAACGCCAAGGCCTGAAGAATATGGCGAGGAAAGGTATCTCGTACCTCCACTGTTCCGGAAGAATTATCCAGGCTGATCCTGGCAGGAACATGTTTCCTAGTGCTACGAATGTTGACATCCAAGAGATAACTTTGGGACGATACCGGTCATTATGGAACTCCCCGGCGTACGCGTAAACTATCGAAGATGCACCTCCAATGCTAAAATTTAGAACATGAGCTAATGAAACGAAATAAACGCCTTGACGGTAACTTACAAGAAACCGTTGATGAATCGCAACAGAATAAAAAGCCAGTCCCAAGCAATGAAACTACAAATAAGAGTTGAAATTGAGCTTATAGTTAGACTAATCACTAAAACCATTCGTCGTCCTTTCGTATCCGCTATATAGCCCCATAAGTGCGAACTTGAAACCACCCCAAAGAAACTTATCGAAGACAAGAGTCCCTTTTCCGACAGACTCAAATGCAGATCACATTGTGCAGCTGGAATTATGAACATCATACACATGGTTTCAATTATCACGCACATAAGACATAACCCTGTCGCTAGTAATACATAGACGTTGAATGCACCGTATCCTAAAAAAATCGGTTTTTTGGTAATTAGCATCTATTGCATAATATAGATCAAAATATTACCTGTCATGGTGATTGCCTGTTCAAAGGTAACAATTTGTTTAGCATTCTTTTCAAAGATTTTCGCCGCCATCCTTTTAGCATTCTAAGCCAACCAGGCCAACTAATAATTGTTCTAGATGCAAACTAAAGGTATACCACAATGGGACCCTCTTATCTTTTTGAATGTTATAATTTGGCTGGATTTGCTTTCAAAATGGCAAATTACCTCGTTCTACGGATACTTAAACTTGGCATAAATTCACGCACCGTTTATACAAGCCCATCTTGATTTTTATCTCTTGTTGATTCAAACTGGTGTTGGTAGAAGATTAAAGGATTGAAGGAAGCAGGCGCAGTGCTTGGACCAACAGGATAGGTATAATTCGACTCGAAAAAAATCTAGATGCCGATTTGAGAATGGTGATTGGTGAATGTAACATTCCTGGGCTTCGAATATCAGTTTTCATCTCGATTTTCATTTTTCCTAAATCAATTGTTCGAAAGCAATGATAGTTCGAAAACCAATTAGCCGAAAAGCAATTTATTTTTGTTCGATGGGCAACTATTCGAAAGTGAAACTTATCGAAGACCAATTTACTCGAAGACCAGTTGTTCGAACGCATCAACTGTTCGAAATTTTGTGTTCAGATTTTCTTGTCCCAAGCTGTTTGTCCATGTACAGGTGATTCATCCTCCACGGATTTCACATTTTAATCGGAAGCCTTTCATGTTAGATGGTGGATTAACCAAAATCCCAGGATATGATTTACCAATCACGTTCAACTAGAAAATGAAGTCGTTACAAATACAGAGTGATTCAAAAGCCATTCTCCGGAAATTTGTCTTTTATGTTTAATGTTTAGTCTTTGTTTAATGTTTAATGATAAGTCTTTTATCATAGGTCAGTCAAATTTTCAAGATAAGCTTTGCTGTCACATCCTTTCTGAAACGGAGGCCGTTTCAATCAAATACCGAGTGATTCAAAATGTGAAAAAATGTACCTACGATGAGTTTTGATTTTTTCCGTCTTTCAAATCACCTTGTTTTCAGTAATGTTCTAATTTTCTGAAAGAACGTGATCGGTAAAGCATATTCTGAAAATTTGGTCGATCTACCATGAAAGACTTACCTAAACCGAAAAACGTGATATCCCTTGAGGATGAATCACTCTGTACACAGCTTTTTCTGTCCCAAGTTGTTGTCAAATCAAAGATCAGTGGTAGGACCACAATGTTGGATTTGTCCGGCACCACCTTATATACCTACTCAATATTATCGCTGCTCAACCTATGACACAGTTCAAAGAGTAGTAGAATAGTAAATAACGTGTTATTATCCGAATCGCCCAGCATTTACCACCCGTTAGTTCAACTTTTTGAATACATTATTTTCAAACAGCTGATACTCTCGAAAAATTTAATTTCTATGAATTCATACGTTCGGAAAATTGCTCTCCGAATAATTTGTATTTCGTTCAATAAACATTCTAACAATTACCCATTCGAATAATTTGTCTTTTCTAACAATCGATTTGGAATAATTGCATTCGATACTTGATTTCGAACAATTGCCCGGATAACAAAATTCCCAGTCTTAAACTTGCAGTCACCCATACAATTTTGGAACGTCTAATTTGATTTTTGTTATCACCACACAGATTTACAAGCCACATTCTGTACAAACATTTTTTAATGAAAAGAGATTGCTGTTGGTGTTGGCTCAAGAACACTGAAAATAAATATTGACGAAAGCCGTTTTTAGTATTTTTGCATTCTTTAAATAGCTTCTGCGCGTTGACCTACACCTTGTCCTTGCTTTATCAAGTTATTTACCTGTAAGTACACCTAGTAAGTTATTGAGCGAATGTTCCGAGGAATGTTCATTCATTTCATTCACGTTCGTTCATAGTGCGACACTTTAGATAAAAAAAAGCGACTATCATTTCTTTCTGTGTTAACAATCTGATTAAAGTTACCAGATGATCATGCATCCCCCGCTGATCTCTTGGGCACGGAGCAGCTCTCGACGAAGACTGCAGTGCCGCCGAGAGGGCGGTTCAGGAGGTGATATGTCATCGGGGCCCGGAGCCTCGTGGGGGGGCCCGTGAGTGCGCGTTAGTTTTATTTTTCTAGCTCCACTAACAAAAAATTGTGAAAAAAGTTGAGAAACCCAAAACAACAACTTTATTTTTTTACTGCTTGCCTGAAATAGCAGAATTCATTTCCAAAAATTGCAGAAATTTGAAGAAAAATAATTTAACACTAACAGAAAAAGAAATTCACAAACAAGCTGCTGCTTTGGTGAATAGGGCTTCGCATTCGCAAAAGCTAGAAAGGCTTTTGTCGTTGCTTTTGTTCAGTTTAGAGTTAAGCAAGAAGCTCAATTTGTGTTTGTTTTTGTCGTTCTTCTTGATTCAATTGGGGAAAATACGTAATATTGTCAGTATTATTATCATTATTATTATTCAAAACAAATCTCACCTGCTCGCGGGCTCAGTATATTTTCAAGAAGGGGGCCCGGCGAAGCTCTCGGCGGCCCTGACGAAGAGAGACCGTCAAAGGAGAGACCGCTCGAAAAGCGAAGCGCCGAGTTACGAAAAATAAATAAATAGTTTCGCAGCAAACTGATAGCAAACTAATACGAGATGGTCAAGCAAAATACAAAATCGTTACAGGTGGGCGGCTACAAAACGATTCTTGATAAGACGTGCCGGCTGATGTATGACGTCATCGTGGTATGGCTCCGGTATATTTGCCGCAATGCTACTCCGGAGCGTCACGACGCCGCGCCGGGTAGAACTTTGGCTAGGAGAACATGAGTGGCCGAGAATTTTTACGTTTTCCATTGTGAATCGATATCTTCATCCCCTCTTATGAGACGACCATTGAACAAATAACCTCCTGTCATGGAAGGGTAGGGGTTCCGCGTTCCGGGTCCTTTCGCGAGTTACACCCCTTTATCGATTGATATTTCACGGTCGCACCAGTCTTATGTACATACCACGTGTTCTTCGAAAACCGCCCCAGTCCATATCTTTTCCGTATAGTTTTATCATTTTGAAATTTTTATTCAGACGGTAGATAGATTAATAACAAGCGTGAGGCTCAGTAGCGCACTTCCTTTTTGAAAGATTCGTGAACGCAAGATGTTAATTAATCAGGGTTCTACCGTTATTTGGGCAGAAATTTCAGTATGGCGGCAGAACTCCCTCTGATATTGCGTCAGTGGTTCAGCTGACTTTACGTCTGTTTTCCTTCTATGGAAGTTCTGTGGGCATATTTATGGCAAGGTCATGGAATGTAAACAGAAGTATCTATTAATAATAATAATAATTATTATAATATAACAGTCTTTATTGCCGAAAACCGTGATACAATATTATTATGAAATACCAAAATTAAAATAATATGTGACATTTAGAGTACTAATGCATGCCCGACAAAAGGGCCCTGTTCAATCCCATTATGAAATTTGAACTGCTCCGCCAGCTTTGCCTGCCATAGGGAAGGTTCTTCTGCGGTTTCTACCATAGGACCGTACCTATATTATTAGGTCGCGGGAGCAAAAATAGCGTCCTAAAGATGGGTATATGGTATATTTTCACTAGTTTACCTACTTACTTGTTAATACAATTTTCTTTGGTTGTAAAGTTGTGATGGATACATAGATCATTTACTGAACAATTGTCGCTTTATCAAAAAAATAATGTGCTAAACTCAAGATTTGACTGAGTAATGTCAAAAACAAGCGAATCTTCACAGCGGTACCTTGACACCCCATCATGCGCAAGCGAGGGCAAGAAGCTTGCAAGAGGCGCTTTCGTTGTGCCGGCAGGAGCTGCTCAGGGTAGATCACCAGGGTAGACTAGGAAGAAAGTAGATCCTGCTACGAGGATCGCTATGTCTTCGAGTTTATGTTTTTCATTTATCACTTACTTTAAGGGCAGCGTGTGGGGGTGGCAGCATTCGGCAAAGTAACTGTTGCACAGTTTGAGTTAGGAGTTTCTAAATATTTAAGGAAATATGACAATCAGTGAAAATTGTGGAAGTTGCATTTTTTTGTTTGGGAGCGGGAGCTGGAGGCGGCGACTAATCAAAAGTGGCCTATCTCTTCCCATTTTTAGTCAGCTATCTATATAGCGGAACAATTAGATCGCTATGTCTTCAGGGTTATGTTTTACATTTATCTCTTACTTCAGGGGCGGCGTGTGGGAGCGGCAGAGTTTGGCAAAGAAATTCTTCCACAGTTTGAGTTGGGAGTTTCTGAATGATTGAGGTAACATCAAAATGTCAATCAGTGAAAATTGTTGAAAGTTGCACTTTTTTTCTTTTGGGGGTGGAAGTTGGAGGCGGCGCCATATCAAAAGTAGCCTATTCTTTTCTATTTTCAGTTAGCTATCCATATAGCGAAAGAATTAGTTCGTTATGTCTTCGGGTTTATGTATTTCATCTCTCACTTTGAGGGCAGCGTGTGGGGGCGGCAGCATTCGGCAAAGTAACTGTTGCACAGTTTGAGTTGGGAGTTTATAAATGTAAGGGAAATATGACAATCACACGGTGGGACGAATGGCTACATTGACTGGACAAAAGTATTCCGATCCAATTTTCAAATTCAGAGCGGGTTCGAATCCCAGCTTCGGCATTTTTTTTTTTCGAAGTTTTATTCAAGGAACTTGCCAAGTGTTATACCTTTTTTTCAAAGTAGTTTTTATAAGCTACAATACCACAAAGTTTCATTTCATTATCATCAGTTTTGTGGCAAATATGCCGTATTTATTTTTCAACACACCAGCTCAAAGAAAATTACCAAAAAGAGCCTTTGTTGCAAGCCGTCGCAAAAAGTACTGTAAGAAGATCATAACAGAAGGATGGTGGATCATCCTGAAGGTATTTTCATAATGACCCACCATGACCCGCTCTTGAAAACCGTGCTCAAAGTTCTGCATCTATAGGGTTTTTCTGCGGTCATACCAATCTGAGTTGATATACCACCTAGAGTTGATCAAGTACGAGACACGGCACGGTACCTAAGAAAACAACTCTATAACAAAAAGTATTAGGTACCTATCCCGTACTTTATCAACTCTAGGTAAGTATATCAACACAAAATAATATGACCGCAAAAAATTCCTATAGATGCGGAACTTTGAGCACGGTTTTCAAGAGCGGGTCATGGTGGGTCATTATGAAAATACCTTCAGGATGATCCACCATCCTTCTATTATGATCTTCTTATAGTACTTTTTGCGACGGCTTGCGACAAAGGCTTTTTGGTAATTTTCTTTGAGCTGGTGGGTTGAAAAATAAATACGGCATATTTTCCACAAAACTGATGATAATGAAATGAAACTTTGTGGTATTGTAGCTTATAAAAACTACTTTGAAAAAAAGGTATAACACTTGGCAAGTTCCTTGAATAAAACTTCGAAAAAAAAAATTGCCGAAGCTGGGATTCGAACCCGCTCTGAATTTGAAAATTGGATCGGAATACTTTTGTCCAGTCAATGTAGCCATTCGTCCCACTGTGAATCAGTGAAAATTGTGAAAGTTGCATGTTTTTTGTTTGGGGGCGGCAGCTAATTAAAAGTGGCCTATCTTGTTACAATTTCAGTCAGCTATCAATATAGTGAAAGAATTAGATCGCTATGTCTTCAGGTTCATGTTTTACATTTATCTCTTACTTTAGGGGCGGCGTGTGGAAGCGGTAGAGTTTGGCAAAGAAATTCTTGCACAGTTTGAGTCAAGAGTTTCTAAATGTTTGAGGTAACATTATTAGCTAAATCAGTGAAAATTGTTGTAAGTTGCACTTTTTTTCTGGGGGGCGGAAGCTGGAGGCGGCGCCATATCAAAAGTAGCCTATCCTTTTCAATTTTTAGTCAACTATCCATATAGCGAAAAACTTGGATCGCTATGTCTTCGGGTTCATGTTTTTCATTTATCTCTTTAGTTTGGGGGCGGCGCGGCGTGTGGGAGCGGCAGCGTTCGGCTGAACAAATGTTGCACAATTTGAGTTGGCAGTTCCTAAATGTTTAAGGGAACATCTCAATCAGTAACATTTGTGAAAGTTGCACTTTTTATCGTTTGGGGGCGGAATCTGGGGGCGGCGGCTAACCAAAAGTAGCCTATCCTTTCCCATTTCCAGTCAGCTATTTATATACCGGAAGAATCAGATCGCTATGCCTTCGGGTTATGTTTTTCATTTTAAAGTGATTGGGGGCGGTTTTTAGCATTTTTTTCATGTCGGCGGCGCATATTGAAGACGGAATGTTTCTGGGCCACGGATTTCTGGGCTTACGTTTATTAGTGGCAACTATGTATTATTCATAAAATGAGAACACCAGAGCATTAGGTCTGGTAGAAATTGCAATATTATAAGTTTATCAGGGGCGGTTTTCTCTATGTTGGCGGCGCAATATAGAATATAGACATCCAATATAGCCTAGCCCAGCTTTGGGAGTGGCAGCTATGTAACAGCGAAAAAATTAGAAAGCTAGGGCGTCTAATTTGCGAGGAGTTCGAGGAACGGACGGACGGACAGACAAAGCGGTTGCAATAGCGATTTTCATCAAGATGGAAAATGCGCTAAAAAAGGAGCCCTCCAATATTCAGCTCACTGTATGAATATGACAAAAGTCAATATGATTATCTTATAGGTAGGTATACGTAATTACTTACTTTGTGTGCCAAAGGTCGAAACTCAGTAATTAAATTTGGATCTATACCCAATAAAAAAACGATTTTCAAAACTCAACTTTGAACGTCTCTATCTCCGTTTAAATGCGTTTCCAAAATAATTTTGTTCAAGAAAGTCCACTTATTTTTTGATGCTCTACCATCTTCTAAAATATTGATAAAAAAGTGTAACACCCTATACAGTGTGATCAAATGAACTTACTCTTAATTCAGGTAGGCTCTGCCATAAGAAACGCACGTTTGAGAAACTACTGTAAAAAGCTTAAGTCGTTGTCAGAGCATTCTAATTTGACCTGCTCAGACATACCTACGTTTTACAAGTCACAGCCTGCCTAAATTGAGAGTTCATTTGAGATTTGATCACACGATAGAACAAACACAATAATCACTGAAGCATAGCTATGGGACGCCACTGGCATTTGACGTATAGCGACGAGTGCGTAGCTTTTTTGGTAACGGGTGGCGTACCAAATTGCTTTGAAATGAACTCTACTCACTCCTAGGACTCACTCTTGATTACCCCATGAATTGATTATAAATATCTGTATTACCATTTTCTAAATCACCTCATGCTCATACTAGACTTGTTACCTTCTCACTAAGTCCACTCTCATCACATTTTTGTTTCTCAATTTGAACAGAAAAAATGTAGGTCGGTATTACACCTAGAATTAAGTACCTACCTATAAAGTGACAAAACGATGACACAAAAGCTCTGTAAGTAGTAAAAAGAAAAAAAAACCTAATTTTTTTCAACTTCCAATATTTAAGAGTCCTCTGTACGCTCAGAGTGGCTCCAACTAAAATGCCTCTAAATCAAAGCCGGTGATTTTCTTTGAACTGGCATTTGGAGATTTCACTTCATATTTCCATATTAACATGTCAACGGAAAAAAATCCGAGAAAAACCGATCACAGCCGAAGATAGTCAAATCTTACGCGCGCCACCCCAGGGCCTTTATTTGACTTCGAACAAAAATCCTTTTTTCAGGGTGGACTCTCAACAGTATTCTGCACAATCGTACCGAGTGGTTTTTTATTAAAAAAATTTCAGCTGAAGATATGAAACTCCAAATTTTTGAGCATTTTTTTGATAATTTTCACAGCCAAATATCTTTGGCTCCAGATATTTTATAGAAAAACCACCCGGTACGTTGGTGCAGAATACTGTAGAGTGTACTTCTTGGAAAAAGGAATTTTCTTTCAAGTCAAATAAAGACCCTAGGATGGCGCCCGTGTAATTTTACTATCTTCGGCTGTGATCGGTTTTCCTCGGATTTCTTTCCTCTCACATGTTTTTATGGAGATATGAAGTGTAATCACCAAATACCAGTTGAAAAAAAATCATCGCCTTCGATTTAGAGGCCATTTAGCCGGAGCTGCTTCGATCGTACAGAGGACTCTTAAACAAGGAGGATGACTACAATAGAACTATTATTATAACGTGGGTACACCACCTAGCTACCCCGTACCCTCACCTTCGGTTTCTGGACGACCCCAAATATATATAGTTAACTACTAAACGACGCCCATTTCATTGATAAAAGTTACAGTTACGACACTACCCTCGGGTTCCACCAAAATTTTAAGAGCAGATTAAATCTATCACGCTGATAGTTGCTATGCACCAGCCAATAGGATGGCCAGTTGCTTAGTTACTATCAGAGTGATAAAGATATCGCGTTGATAAAAGTTTGGTGGAACCCGAGGTACAGTTGGGAGCGAAATGATTCATACGGCACCGCTAGGAAGTCGGCTGGATTTCGGAAATGTTAGCTGCTTGGATAGTTCTTGAATGCCAATTTTGATTATGATCAATCTCTAATCAAAACTGGCAATCAAGAACGATCCAAGAAGCCAACATTTCTGAAATCCAGTCGACTTCTTAGCGATGCCGTATGAATCATTTCGCTCTCAACTGTACGTGAGGAGACGGACGATATGTTTCAATCACGTTTCAATGGACTTACGGAATAAAATATCAAAATACTCGGACACATACCCCGACGTTCTTTGATTTTTATCCTCGAAGCTCGAAGGTCGATTTACGATTTATAAGAATCATCAAGATATACTTAAATTACCTTCAAAATGGTAATTTTTGGATCCTCCACCAAAACCATTGACACATAGGGGTGTACTACCGAGTATTTGGTTTTCTTATTCCTGAGGTCTTACAAGGCCCGTCACAAAAGGACCCCGCACGATTCTTATGGAAAATGGCTCCCGGTTAAATTCTCTGAATTTTTGATATGTTGTAGCTCATGAGATACTTATCAAATACCGTGAACCCCAGACTCAAATAATGGACAGTTTTTTACCCACAGGGGGTTGAAGTTGGAGGTTTTGACGGCTTCAAAATGATATTATGACGTTAATAAAAGCTTTTTATTTGCTGTCTCTTCAAGTTGTCTTTCATGCAAAAATGTATTTATTTGACAGAAAAATATCAACCCCCTCCTCCACCCTCAACCCCTATCTACCTTCATAAAATTCGAGATTACTCTCAAAAGCCATGCAGATGGCTTCTGTTTTTTAAATTATAAATTTTGACATGAAAATTATTTTCCACCCCTAATGTTGGGGTGCCGATTTTCCAATTTTCCTCGGTTAATTTGGCTGAATTTTTGGTATTGTGTACTTCTAATTCTGCTGAACAAAAAGTTCCGTTACCAAAACTTATTCCTATGGACAGTTTTTGTTCTACAGGAGAATGAAGTTCAATATTGATGCTCTCAAATATTCAAATTCAGTCCCCTGTAGAACGAAAACTCTGTCCATAGGAATAAGTTTTGGCATTTGAACTTTTTGTTCAGCAGAATTAGAAGTACACAATACCAAAGATTCAGCCAAATTAACCAAGGAAAATTGGAAAATCGGCACCCCAACATTAGGGGTGGAAAATAATTTTTATGTCAAAATTCATAATTTAAATCACAGAAGCCATCTGCATGACTTTTGAGAGTAATCTCGAATTTTATGATGGTAGATAGGGGTTGGGGATGGAGGAGGGGGTTGATATTTTTCTGTCAAATAAATACATTTAGCATGACACACAACTTGAAGAGAAACTAAATAAAAAGCTTTTACTTACGTCAGAATTTGATTTTGAGGCCGTCAAAACCTCCAACTTCAACACCCTGTGGGTAAAAAACTGTCCATTATTTGAGTTTGGGGTTCACGGTATTTGATAAGTATCTCATGAGCTACAACATATCAAACATTCAGAGAATTTAACCGGGAGCCATTTTCCATAAGAATCGTGCGGGGTCCTTTCAACTCTGTTCATCCTGGGTTGAGAGCTAATTTTCCTGGTCTATTAACCATAACACCTACGAGCGCGAAATTATTAAATTATTTACCTCCATGATAATTCAGCGTCCACCAGGAAACGTAGGTCAGTCTCGGTTCTACGTCCACCAAGCTTTCAGTGAAATTTTATCATCAAGCTCAAATTTAACTGAGCTTGGTGTAACTGAGAGCAGTTATTAGAAATGCAAAAGTCGAAAAATTAGAAATACAAGTCATTGGTTACAGTTTGGTTAACACTTGGTTTTAATTAACAACACAAAAAATGGCAAGTTGTGAAATGAAAAAAGGGACTGAGAACTAGCTATTTTCATGGTAACAAACAGTAATCATTGAAAAGATTTATTTTGGATGATTTTGGAAGGACTCAGAGAGACTGAAGCACTTGAGAGAGATACTTGGATAGTTATTCACAATAATTTACATAGTTGCACTATTTAACATTACGTAGTCTTATAATTTGGTGTCATTGTTGGAGACAACAGCGATTTCTAGGTGTTTTTCACTTTTACCATTTTCCATTTGTTCAATAAAAAGTCCTCTTTTGGGAATTTTAAAACAAAGTCCTGCACCAACCAGTACACTAGCAGCCACCATGAAAATCGGAATTTCGCACTGCTTGTCCATCAAAAGTCCAAATGCCACATTACTGACCATAGCTCCCACTCTTCCTGCACACATGGTCAGACAAATGGCCATGGCCGATATGGTCGTGGGGAACAACTGGACCACAACACTACCCAAAGTCATGTTGGCTGTGACCATGGAGGACTGAAAGATCGAAGCCACCAATAAATTCTGAGTAGCCGATCGCAGCCAGTAAATGCTGGCAGAGCTAAGCCCCCCGATCAACATGCAAATGATCGGTATTGTCCTGAAGGACACTCTTGCTGCGAACAAGCCGGATAAAATGTTCCCTAAAAGCGAAGTGATCCCCATGGCAACAGTGCTTCGGATGACTGAGGGATCGAAAGAAAACTGGCAAGAGGAATTCGGCTTGATGTTGCTCAGGAGGGACAGTTCTTTGACTGTTACGGTTCTGTTGGGTTCGAGGGTTTGGAACCTTTCGAATCTGACGAACAGCTCGGGCAGCCAAAGGCCAAGGCCAAAGACCCTGAAACAAAATTTATTATTCAGAAAAATATCAGGTGATTATGTTGGGATTTCGAGGGTTTTCTTGCGCAAACTTATTTGCTTACAAGCTGTTCTTTTAACAATGGCCAAATTATTTTTGGCATTTTTGAAACATCTCTATTGTTTTATTCTGTAGTGTACTAAACTACTAAAGATTTTAAGTTAATTTTTTAATTCATGAATGCGTATTTAAATCTTATTAAGATGGTACAAGATTTGATTTGGATTATGATAATAATTGCGCTGGGCTCACTCTATTGAGTACCCATTCAGTATAAAAGTATTTGATGGTTTACCTATATCAGTCAGTAGGTACCTACCGTTAAGAGCAGGAGAAAAACTTACCCAAACATATTCGTAAACATGATTGCAGACATTAGGACGGTTGCAAATAGCATTGGCGGCTTGAATATTGTCTTAAACTGTCCCATAATACCACAAATGATCCGAATGGCTTTTCCTCGGTTACCAAATTTGCTGTCGATTTTCACTTGTATGGCATCTTTTAAATTCTTCACTGGGAATTCTCCTGGATTTTTGCCGGTGTTTCTCGAAAACATGCTCCTCAACACTGCTAGAGCATCTTTCGAACTTCCTTTAGCCATGAAAAATTTGGGACTCTCTGGAAGGCGCATGAACCACAATCCTGCAGCGAGCTCTGGCAGGGCCAACAACATGAAAAACATTCTCCAAGAACTGATGTTCAGTAGCCAGCCCAGTTCGTATTGCACGTTCAAGGGTAAGACCAGCCAAGCTAGAACTGGAAGCAAAAGCCACGAGGACGTGAAAAATAATCCCGAATAGCAAATGATGGACGAACGATATTTCGGCGGTTGGAATTCGGCTAGATACGAGAAAATTATGCTTCCAGGTGCTCCCACAAGAAAACCGTTGAGAAATCTGCAGATTTCTAAAATAACAACCGATTTGTTGACTGAGCATATCACGATTATGGCAGCGTTTAGCAAATGGGACGAAATTAAAATCGGTTTTCGCCCTTTGGTATCAGCCAAGGCGCCCCAAAAGAAGCTACTTAGGGTACCCCCGATCAGAAACGACACATTTAAAATGCCCAGTTGGAACGAACTCAAATTCAATTCGCACTGGGCTGCCGGGAATATGTACGCGGAAAGCCCATTTTGGAATCCGACGCTGGTGATTGAAATTGCACAGGCGATGAATGCTTCATAGTGGAATTTGCCATATCCTAAAAGATATTATTTTAAAAAAAAGCTTGTTATGTTGCTAAATTCGATTACCTGTTAAGGAAACTGCTTTGTCAAAATCCATGCACTCACATGATGTTGGAGGATGAACGGTTCGGTTTCCGGCATCATCCATATTATTACTACAACGTCGAAATTAAAGGTGGACGAGCCATGCGTCTTACTTCCGCAACTACCTAGGTACTGTCTTTGATGATCGCAAATATTTCATACATAAGCAATAATTTTCAACTGTTTTATTATGACTAATTGTTTTAATGTTTGGAAATATCGGCTACTTGCTAGCTCGTGGTGTTGGGGCTGAATGATTTGGTTTGGGAGACGGTAAGAGTTGTAAGGCAACTACTACACCCCTATTGTCTTAGGAGAATTATAGTCCTTGTCCTTCCAGACGGTAAATATTGGACAATTCATTCAGCGAGAGTCCAGGGTTGGCTGATTTTTTTAGCGGCATAAACCGTTGAATGAACTTGGGGAAAACGCTTGTTGATTAGGTCTGATTAGTGCCTAGACACGTTTTTGTAAAAGCTACAGGAACTCATTGGTTAGGTAGGTATAAGTGCATATCAACTAGTTTATCGGAAGATAAAAGCCAGTCGCTTTAAAAATTCGTCTGCCCCGAAAAATTGGCCTATCACGACAGGTAGGTCGTCCAGATTAGCGAGAAAATCAGTTTGCTTTAATATTAGTTAACTATTTCTAGATCGATTAAATATTCACCATAAAAGTATGTATACATATGGCATTCTGTGCAAAAGATCAGTTTTCTATGTTGACAAAAAAATTCTTGGGCTAGAGGTACCCTCGGCTATACCTATCAACGATCTGCAGAGGTGGAGTAGCATAGGCGGTTGGTCTGCAGCTGAGGGCGGTCAAATTCCAAAAACCAAAATTAGGTACCTAATTTTAAATCACAGAGTAAGACCCAATGACCTCTTGCTCTTATCAATTGAGTGCTATATTCCCGAAGAATCGATTTCGAGGACGTTTTGGAAAAGCCGCATCAGCGCAACTTCTAGTTTTTGCATAGTGTCACGTCCAAACTGGCTCTTGTTCACTTTTGATTAGGTATCTATATGCCGTTCACGTTTTAAATTTCAGTAGAATAACTTTTTGGAGCAAAAATAAAGTGACAAGCTGGAGCGCTGGGAGAATACGGCTGATGGCTGCTGATAGTTTCGCTCTAAAACTTTGCAGGTGCCATCAGCCGTAGCCGTAGCCCCCCAGCTTGTCACTTTATTTTTGCTCCAAAAAGTCATTCTACTGAAAATAAAAAGTGAACGGGATATATTTAGTAAATAATGTAAATCTTTATTGGAAGAAGGTTAATTGGTAGATGTACCTACATATTGTTGTTTATTATTTTATTATTGAAATGCTTTGTTGTGAATGACCCATATAACACCATACCCAGGTACAAATTGTTATTCGTGAATGTTATCGGTTTTGTTTATAACTGGTTAAGCTCTAAACAATTATTTGATATCTGCTGATTGGACACTGTTCGAGAATACCTATGTTTGGACTGAGAATTTTCATTTTTTCCGATTTTCAAGTGTTCTCAACAGAACTGAGAAACTCCGAGGGAAATTCCATGATGACAATCATTTATATTTGATGATTAGCTGCTGATTCTTGAGTAAACTTCTTCCACATATGAAATTCTTGGCGCCCTAATTAAGAGTGATAATATGCGAATTGCAATCCGCACTGCAATCCTTCAGAATCCGATGAGTAATAGTATATTACATACCGAGGTGGAAAGCGTCTCATTACAGCCAATAAAGGATTCAATATATTACCGTGGCGTGCCGAGGTGAGATAGAATCCCGTAGGCTGTAATGACGTTTTACTCCGTGGTATGTATAGTAGGGTGGGCCGAAAACTCATATTTTCGATTTTTTTATTCTAATAGTGCGGAAAAGATGCATAATCAGATTACAAAAAGAAATTGTAACAGCATTTTTGAAAAAAAATCATCACTTCAGGGTCTGCAATAACGTTGAAATTTCTATATTTGGAAAAAAAATCGCAAATTTTTATTAGACCAGAAAATGTTAAAAAACATATTTACAATAAAAAAAATATGGAATTGAACAGTCAGGCACAAAAAACCCGTGTTCCAGTATTGTTTTTTCAATCACAAAAAATTAAATGAAATTGAATTCACCGAAAAAGCCCAGTTGCCTTGAAGTTGCAGAAATAGTCACATTAAAAATTGAGCAACTCTGGGCTAAAAATTCAATTTCAACTGTTTCTCATACAAGAGTTTTAGCAATGATAAAATAATATCATACATCAATCGAAACGTTATTAAAATTGTTAAAAGAGACCACCCAAATGAAAAAAAACTTTGAAATGTCAAATAGCATTACCTAACTTTTGACACATCAAATTAATTTTAAATTTTTCAAGTCACCTCCCGGCCCTTGCGAAAATTCTCTCATCCTTTGTCAAAGGAAAGATTTTCTCGATCCTATCAACTATCCCGATTCTTGGAAAAAATATTTTTAAACGAAAACAGGTCGGTTCTTATTTCGAGGGTGACATGTTATCACAGTTTTATTTTCAACCCTTTTGGCCCCATCCTAGCCTACTTCAATAATTCTAATAGCAATAAATTATCTCCCCTGTGATACATCAAATTGAAAGTATGAAAATTTCCTTCATGCAAAAATAATTTCAAATTGCCTGAATCACCCTCTAATCCTTTTCAAAAATTGTCTTTATTGGGGAGAGAATGCAATGAAGATAAAAATTTGGCAACGCTTGTCTCAGATGTTCCACTCGAAATAAAAATCGCCCTGTTTTTGCTGGGAAATCTATTTCTCAAGAATCTGCAGTTAACAGAAAAACATTCCTTTAATCAACAAATAAAGAATTTTTGAAAGGGTTGAGAGGGTAGTTCAAAGATTTCAGAGTATGTTCAACGGAAACAATGTTATTGCCTTCAATTTGGTGTATCACAAGATAGGTAATGCAATTTGAAATTTCAAACTAGAGTAGGGGGTGAGGGCAAAGGGATTGAAGATAAGAATTTGGCAATACGTGTCCTAGATGTCCCTCTCAAAAATAAAATCGACTTGTGTCAGCTTTTTCTCAGAAAAAAATTGTGCAGCGAGAAATTGGAGGTGAGTCCTTTTCAAAAAACCACCCCGTATGTCGGATAATGAACTAAAAGAATTACTGAATGTTACGATATAATTCCTTGATTAGAATTTCCACGTTTTCCCTGTTATACCCAATCAGTAGAGCGATTTGTGAAAACAGTTTTAGAAGCAGCATCAGCAGTTTGTGGAGCTGAATCAAGATATGGCTCTATTTACAGCAAGAATAAATCTAGGAAACTGATGCCCATATTGGTAAGTCAGAAAAATTTTAACCCAGAGTGACCTAAAACAAAAAATATTGATAATTGAACTCTTATCACTTAACTTCTGTCAAATAAAGAGTTTTATCTATTTTTCACCAAGGTATTTCAGCAGTTTTCTTCATAACTCAATTCGTTATCTTGCAAAAACTGAATGTTGAGATATTGCTGGAAGACAGGTCTTGCGGAGGCTGAAGACGAAAACTTGGGACAAAAAGCTTCTAGATATTTGAAAAGTATATGAAACTGCAACTTTTCCGCGCTATTAGAAGTCCGTATTATGAAAACAAAAAAAACACACCTATAGCAGCGGCCCACCCTAATGTATAGGACTTTTTTCACTACTAGCCGTGAAGTACATCATTATAAACCTGTTCCTCGACTAGGATGGCGAATTTCAAGTAGTAAAAAAAATTCTATATAAACCACGGTCGAGAAAATTATTATAGCTTCAGCGCCTTATATCCCTCAGCTGCGCTTCGGGATCTTAACTGGCGCTTCAGCTATAATAATACTTTCTCAACCGTGGTATATTATATACTATTATTCACAATGATCCAGTTTAAATGCAAATAATTGGCTTTATTCAAAGTTTTTCGCGTCAAACGTTTTTATCAGGTAGGCATAGGCAACCTTTTCAAAAAACGCATCCATCAACACTCCACGCTCCGCGTCAGGTGTTTGAATCAGATCACCTCTCTGCATACGTCACTTTCGGCCCGTGGTTTGAAAGTGACATCATTTTCCAACCTGTAAGGAATCATTCACTTTCCAACTTTTCAAAAGTTAGAAATGTATTCGCGATATTAACTACCGATGGGGGCGCTGTAAACAAGATGGAGGATTGTAAGTTTTGCTGTTACCTACTGTCATCGTGCGTTGTATAACGGTTGTATTTGTGGTATTTGGGTTAATTAATTAATGATCCCCATTTAACAAAAGTTCATTTTCTTGAATAACTCGATTACCTATACGACTATTTTGAGGATTCGCGCGATTTTCAATGGCAATCTAACAGAAGCGACAGAACAGAAATGACGTAAAAACTTACAAACTAGGTGCGCCATTTCAGCCGCCAGAGGGCGTCTAGATTTTTGAAATCGCGAATCGATTGCTCATTGTGAGTAATAACGTATTAAAATTCCCACTGTCAGAACATGATTTTTTCCCCCTCAAAATTAATGTTTTGTAATTCTAGTTCCATCATTGACCGTCAGTTCAACAAAAAAAAAAGATCAGCGATCAGGCTGATTATTGCAGATCAAGTGAACTTTTTTCTGCTGAATGCTAGTCGATTAACCACAAAAAATGCCTGAAATCTGTTCAACGACTACTAGACCCATAATGTTCTTACTATTGACAGATACATCATCTTCTCACTAGTAACAGATAACAAACCAGTATTTCCATTGATCAGTCAGCTACAAATTGACAACCAAAAATCGCGGAACCGATTTTTTGTGGAACCCTCGGTGACAAATGTATTTATAAGGGCCGTGATTTATAACTATTATTTTGACTTACACAAAGGTTTGGACTATTTCACATACAAATATCCGAGGGGCCTTCCACTAGGTGAAAATTTATACACGTATAATGCCAAATTACCACCACCAAATTGCCACCCTTGAACCACATAACAAAATACTCTTAGGTAGGTTGTACCTCCCTTTATCGCAATCATAATTTTCTAAAAAGCTTGTTTGTCGAGCCACCCTCCTTTGTGTATTTTCTTGGATTTTCGCATGTAATTTGCATAAACCTTTGGTAAACAACAAACACCCATTGACCTTGACTCGTGCCAGTTATGACGTAGAAAAACATAAAAGCTTAACAGTGACAAGGCTTGTGACTTCACCAATAATACTAAACCCCTAGAGTAACCTTACAAGTCTTATTACTGTTCAAAGCTCTTAATACGCCATCACAAATTGCCGGGGTGGACAGGGAAATGCGGCACACGGGCTTTCCCTCCATTATCGACGTTCATAGGGTTGCTAGGTATCTTGCGGGAAAGCTCTTCCACCCGGATCACATCACAACGCAGGAGGTCTGAAAGCTCCCTCGAAAGCTCGCTATCAAATCGATAGCCGCCTTAGCATACCTACTATACCTATAGGTAGGTTACTCGTATCAATTATGTATACCTAATAACAATTGCTATTATTTTGGCTTTTTCTCATCTCTTTTTTTTTAAAGGATTGCCGTAGATAAGACGTAGACGAGCCCTTCTTCTTAGTTTTGGACAGCACAAAAATATAATTAATAAATTTGTCTCAAAATGTCTCGATTTAACGATAAATTAAGCTAAGCGGTTGTTAAGAGAGAAGGTAACTATTTAACAACATTATAACGACCAATTTGTATTTTGTTGGAATTTAAACGTTCTTTCGGGCTGCCTTACAATAGCCACGCCATAAGGAGTGCAGAAGTTCAAAGAAGGGGTGGAAAAGCGTGGAAAGCTCAATCAAGCTTACATTTTGATGTGCCATGTAGCAATAATATGTTTGGATGGGGCTTAGTAATGGCGTCATGATGATAATTCGCGCGCGTTAAAATGTTTAATCGAGAACAATGAACAAATTAGTACTTTTTGCTCGACTTTTTGTGGTAGGTTCATGTCAACATATGGTTACTGATATAAACAAAAGTCAAATTATACAAACAGAAATCCGGCAGAAACTTTGATGTGCAGATGGAACACATGCGTGCGGACAATTATTAATTATTCGAATTAGCGGGATTAATTATTGTTGTGAGGAAGTCTTTTGTATTATTCGCTTAAATATGGGAATTTCGTTGCGATTTTCAAGCAGAACTGTTTCAATACGTTTAGTCGGAAGGTTGACAAAGAGAAAATGTTTGAAAATTCACAGTGCAATAATAATGGTGCGACTATTACTTATTTACTTTTCAATTTGGAAAAAGTTCGGTTTTAATTTGGCGGTTTTTAGATGGGCACAAGGTTGGGAAGGAGAAACTGAGGAATGCTGATTTTGAAATTGCTCTAGGCTATACCGGTGAGATTTTGAATTCAAAATTGTAGTCAATCAATCTGTTTAAATTGTCCCAGTTATAAGCCTAAATAATGACGATTCAATAAAACGACCACTTGAAGTACCTACCTACCTACTGATCGACTCAACTATTGTTTCCAATGTTTTAGATTTAACTGAATATATTCTTTCAATCGGAATAATTTTGCAAAAAAATTGAGAAAACACATGTCATGAGAGACATCCATGATCCTGGTATTTTTCCCAAATTGTGTCATTTGATAAGGAGTTTGTTTTTATTTAAAACTGCAATATGACAAAAAAATCATTTTAATAAAAGAAAACATAGGCACTTATTTCAAATATTGAGACCTCCCCGCATTCGAAATAATGGAAGTTTGTTACGGTTCAAATCGAGGTTCAAATTGCTATGAGTCCTGAAGAACGATCTTGGCCAATTTCTTTTTATTATCTTCAAACGCATCATTTGAAATTAAATGTATATCTTTAGCGATGTTACATGATATCCTATTCGATTAACTCGAAAACTGTCGCCCTCAATCAATTTTATCATAACAATCATTTTTTTTTTGCACAAATGGGGAGTAGGACCTACCCTACCTGTCTACGTTAAAAACAGTTATTCTCACATAACATCATGTATCTCAAGTTATTTTATTTTGAAAATGGGCAAAATTTCTGAACCATGACACCAATCGCTAATACGCAGTTTCATCAAAACCAAAAGCTCCTAAACTGTTTCTTGTGACCTAATTTTCAAATATTCTAGGTTTTGGGAGGTACAACTTCGCCCTTACATTGGTATGTGGTCTGACCTTGTTGGGCGTCAACCATGAATGCTATGCGGTGGGCTACGTTCTACCATCAGCAGAATGTGATCTGGACCTGAACACGTACACTAAAGGCATCTTAACATCCACGCATTTCATGGGAATCATGGGCAGTTGCTGCATCTGGGGCTACTTGGCCGACACCAAAGGCCGGAAACACGTCCTGATGTTCAGTTTAATTTTAGCTTTTATTTCCAGCATCATGGCATCTTTCACCCCATCTTTTTGGGGCTTCGCAATACTTCGATTCTTCAATGGAGTTTTGTAAGTACTTCCCTACTTACTTAGCACCACCACCTACCTACGAAGTTATGGTGAACGGACATGCCATAATTGCCTCGATAATTGTCATACAAATTACCTCAATGAAACCAATTTGCAGCATTTCCGGCCCATCGGCAGTAATCTTCGCGTATTTCGGCGAGTTCCAAAGCAAAGCCCACCGATCCAAAGCGATAGCTTGCATAAGCCTTTTTATAGCCATCGCACTAATTGATCTGCCTGGTTTGGCTTGGTTGCTGATATCAAATCACATCCACCTGGAATTCTTCGGCTTTCGTTACAGTTCTTGGAGACTGTTTATGTTTCTCATCAGCATCCCTAGCATCATAGCAGCACTGGCTTTCACTAGATTCCAAGAGAGTCCAAAGTTTTTATACCATGCTGGGAGAAGCAGCGAAGCTCTCGATGTTATGAAACATATGTTTGTCGTAAACACTGGAAAACTTGAGGACGATTTTCCAGTTGAAAGTTTACAAGAAAAAATCACACTGGAAGAAAGAAGCAAAAATCTTTTTCGAGATTTCTGGAACCAGATCTCACCACTCTTTGTGCCTCCACATCTAAAATATACGCTGGCCGCTTGTTTGATGCAAGGAGGAGTTTTTGCAACCTCAAGCGGAGTGTATCTGTGGTACTCGGACATCATCAACCAGCTGTCCATTTTTAAAGACAACTCCACGTCCCTGACGGTTTGCAGCGCGTTTTCTTTGTCGACGGAAATCAAAACCGAAGAATCAAAATGTCTCGAGACTGTTGATGAAAAGATGTTCATTCAGAATTTGATCATCGGATTCGTGTATCTGGGAGGTTACGCTGCTTGGGGAGTGATTGTGAACTTACTGGGGAATCGCAACTTTTTCGGTAAATCTTTGATTTAAATTCCATAGACGTGATTGACGTATTACTTTTTTCCAGTTCTCTGCATGGTTATTTCACTGGTAGCAATTTCTTTGATTCATTTCATAACTGAAATAGTTTTGATTGATATTCTGTTCGTGGCGTTTTTGACTGTACCAGGGATTTGTATATCAGTAATCAATGCTTCAGTAGTTGACATTATGCCGACATACCTGTGTGGTATGGCTGTGTGCATTACAATGACAGCAGGAAGATTCGGCAGCGTAGTGTCTAGCTCTATAGTTGGACTTTTGTTGGAATGGGACTGTACAACAACGTTTGTTCTATATGGACTTAGTTTTATAGGCAAGTAGCAAAACTAAGTTTGAAGCAAAGCTTTTATTTTTTGTTTCATTGCAGGTTGTCTACTGTTGGCATTCATATTTCCCAACAAATCAAAGTCGTGATGCATTATCTAAAAATCCTAGTTTAGCTTTACTTCCTTATGTACAGTTTCATAAAAAAGCAATAAAACAACCAAGTTTTTTTTTCTAGCCCACCCATACCTAAGCGGTTCACCAAACAAAAATGGCAGGTTTATATTTAGGTAGTTCGAAACTGAAAGATCCTGAACTAAATCCTGAATGATTTGAACTTGGTAAATTTGCACCTAGTAGTATACAGCCCATTCCTCGGCCCATTCATTTGAAGAAAGCCAACTTACCAAAGCACTCAAAAGTTATTAGGCAAAGGTACGGTTGCGGACATTATAAAGTGGACGACAATGTCAACGAGTTGGCTTGCTGTCATGCGACGTTTAGGCCAGAATCCCAAAAAATCTGTCAACTGTCGTCCACTTTATTTTGACCGCAATGGTACCTAGTTAGAGGTATGTGTTTTTACTCGGCTTTGACAGCGCATGTCGTTTATGAGTGGTGGATGGATAATACCCACTCATATTTAATTAAGGTTGTCATTTCAAAGTATTGTTTTTTTTTACAATATCATCGCTATCAGTGCTTCGAAAGAAAAACGAAGAAGAAAGAAGTGCTGAAGAAAACGAGTTCAAGTATAAAACTGCACTAGCTGTCGAGTCAAATTGCTATATTTGTTTTTTTTTTGCTGAAAACTGAAAAAAACCGCATTTTCTCGAATAAATTTGGAAAAGCTATTCGCGATTTCAACTACCGATGGGGGCGCTGTAAACAAGATGGAGAATTTGAGTTTTTCTGTCCCCTGTCATCGTGCGTTGTATAACGGTTGTATTTGTGGTATTTGGGTTAATTAATTAGAATAGATTTAATAGAATAGAATAGAATAGAATAGGTTTATTGCTTTCATGATACACAAAAGAATCCTAAGCAGTAGAAAAAAAAGCGTGATAGAAAAAGTGTAGTGTCTAAAAATTTAAAAAAGCGAGACAACGCCTCTACTTTCACACCGAGAACAATAACAATAACATATACAGAACGTTGTTTACGTGAGCTACATCAATAAAATTTTCACATGACAACACATTAAAATCGGGTAAGTAAAAGAGCCACCCATACAAATCAGCCCACGCAACCCTTCGATATCCAGCGCGACCCACCGTCAGCGGAACAGGCGAGCAAGAGGCAAGTTTTATTTACTCATTTAGGACGAACGATCTTAAAGTTAGGGCGTCGACCAAAAACCTGTATAGGAAATCATCTTTATGTTGGTACTAATCAGAATCTCGTTGGTCCAATGGTAAGACCTGGCTTCCTAGAACTGGTCCTAGCCTAAATTCTCTGTATAGTGGGCAGTCAAAGATTATGTGACCAAGAGTTTCATGTGAGTCAAGGTTACACATTGTGCACCTGTAGCTACCATTTATCTTATATGACATCCCGTTTATATATAGATGGAGGGGAGTGTCGTTTGTAGTTCTAAGCTGCATGTAGAATCTTTTCAAATACAACGGGATGTCACTATTTCTCAGATCGTAACCTTCCGTAATGCTGTTCAAGAATTTATATTGCGGATTGTTAACTGATAACAATATCCTGTTCCAATCAGATTCATGGTTGTTTTTCTCGATCGTTTGTAGAATCACCGAAGTGAATTCGTCGGCACCACCAACAACATCATCGTGCTTAAAATCTATGCCATGAGCTGACAGGGCATTAGAAAAAATTGTATAAATATTGTAGGGCAAGTTCTCGCTTTGAGCATGTCTATTGCAATTATGGAGATGAATCAGTCTTCTCAGGGCTCTGGATGGAAGTCGACTTGGTGACATGGTACCTATTTTTTGGAAATATAAAAGTGTTTCTTTGATCAACAGATATTCTATTTTGTTGATGGCCAGTTCTACGCGAACGATATGCCCAGCTGTGTTTTTCTTTAGGTGAAAGAGTTTTTTGAAAAAATTGAGCTGAATTTTTTCGAGCTCCGAGACATGCCTTAAGCCCCACACACAGACACAGTAGGATCCCACGGGAACAACAGCGCTGTTGAACAATTTAATTATGCAGTCCCAGTTTGTGATCCTATTGCTACCAATCATACCTCGCACGGCACCACTCGCAACATTGCATTTGCTCACCACGCTTTTGCAGTGTTCTGTAAAATAACCATTGTAGCAGAATGTCACACCCAGATACTTATACTTGTTTACCACCTCTATGACACTACCTCTGAAATAGAAATGCTCGCTTTTAGTCTTAGCACCCCTTCTGAAAATTACCACTTTTGACTTTTCCGAGTTTATTTCCAGCTTTATCTCTTCACAGTAAGCAGCTATCAGGTTTATGCTTTTTTGCAAGGATGCGGGTGAGTCTGAAAAAAGTACTATGTCGTCCGCATACTGCAGAGTCAGAATATCCGGTCCCCCGTCCAAAGAGACACCCCTAGCACCCCCCTCCAGAAGACGTCGCTCCAGTCCGCTCAAGAATAAAAGAAACAAGGTAGGGCTTAGACAATCACCCTGTAAAACTCCCCTAGTAACCTTGACTGAGTTGGTGATACTTTCAAAATCGTTCTGAAGAAGTATGTTTGCGCTTTCGTAAAGGTTCCGAATTATTCGTATTAGTTTAGAACTCACACCGATGTTGTGTAATTGATACCACAGTATTTCGTGGTTAACTGAGTCAAATGCCTTCCGGAAGTCAATAAAGAAAGCATAAATCTTTCTCCCACGCATTCGAAGGTGGCATTCGTGTTGTGTGCATATCTGAGACTTTTTTGGTCAACGATCTAAGCGAACAGATGCGACCGGTTTTCCTTCAGAACTATGTTGGCATTTCCGAAAAAGCAGTTAAAGATAAGGACAGAGGCAGGGGTAGTGGAGGGCTGGCAATTCTGATAAACAAAGACTGTATACATCCCGCACTTGACAACGCTCTGGATTATCGTGTTTTGCTTTCTTGTTCACGATGGATATTCGTTCGTTTCAGGTGTAAGTCGGACTTGCTTTTTTATATTATAGGAAATGTCTATCTGAAACCGTCTTCAAACTTTAAAGCTTGTTTAGATGTACTCAACGACACCATACTCGAGATTCAGCTCATGTACCCCGACGATGTTTTCGTGGTCGATGGCGACTTCAATTGTAGAATCGGGGGGCGGAACCAGGTCGAGGAACAGGTGATTGCGTGTAATCCAAATCTCGAACCAGACAGACTAACGCTTGATAGGGTTCTGAAACCGGAAGGTTCACTTCTGACGGATATCATGGAAGATAACGGTTTGGTGGTTCTAAATGGTAGGACCAGGGGCGATATTCCGGGACAGTTTACGCACGTAAGTGAAAGGGGTAGCTCAACAATCGACCTAGTGTGGATAAATGTCAAGGACGCTGCTTGTGTGAGCTCCTTCCTGGTGGCTGATTTCTTGGTTTCCGAGTGTTGCCACTTTACGAAAATGAGATCGGGCCAGATGTCGTATAATTTCGGGCTAGATCGGCTGTTACCGGGCTAAATGCGGCCGCGAACATTTTTTTATTAAAAAGAGGCATTATTTTGATATTCACGTCGTGGAAAGACCAGACACCTCAAGCAACCTTCTATTTCATATAAACTTTGGAAGATGCTGATGCTGTCATTTACCCCCTGGTCTCACAAAAATCACAAGTCAAGTAATTTGTACAATGGGGTACTTGCCAATGGAATAGATTTAGCTGGAAATACTTTTGATTGCTAGTATAAGTGATAAGGGGACTCTACTGAGAATTTCACAAAAATCCCGTCGTTTTCTACAGAAAAAAACGAATTTGAAAAATCCTCCTGAAAGCTTCGCGCCAGGACAGGGATTTTGAGTGGGGTTGGTCTGACTGTGTGACAATGGAATAATCAAGAATGTCAGGGATGTCACTGTGACACTGTCATTTTGAACATGCTATCGCAAAACCGGTTTCCTATCGAATTCTCTTACCATCAGCATTCAGACAATAAAGTCGAACAAGGTTTCGAGGAAACTGACTCCAGAAACCTCTTATAACACTGTCTCAGTCGAGATAATTTATTTCCAGGGGAAAATCTGGAGGATCACCAATAGCACAGAAATAAGAGGCTGAAAATGAACAGTGAGCTTTTATAGAGGTTCATCATTAGCATACAATTCCGGATAGGTAATACTTTAGAGCTACAAGAGATCCATGTGAGGAGGACGCGATGGATCTCCAAATAAAATGTGGGGAGCAGGAACACTGATGTTCGAAATGAAGCCAAGGGTCAGCTAGGTCAGAGCACGGGTGACAAACATGCGAAAGGCTTTTAGGTGGACAGCACTGAAGACTAAAGAAAGAGACTAGTTAGGTTGAACAAGGAATGAACAAAACGAGTAGGTACTTACCGCGTAGATCAAAGCTTCGATCAAAGCAGTCAAAGGCAAAAAAAAGGGCACAGGAAGAAATTACGGTCGGCGGTTTGACGTTGTCAGTCAGACTCAGATCTTGTTGCTTGAAAACGGAACCTTGGCGACGTTATATCATTGCCAACCCAACGAGGAAAAAGAGTCCTTCTATGTTCTATATCTAATATATTTGTGACGTCACAAATATATTTTTAAAACACGCATTGCGGCCTTAATTTTGGGAATTTAGGAAAAAGAAAAAATACGGGTACATTATTTTTAACCATACTATCGATTAAGCCAATAAAAAAAAATTAGGCAAGTACCCCATTTTGATGATGAAAAAAACAATTTATTAAAAAAAACTAATAACGGGGGGCGTTGGACGGGGACGTTGGGAGCAATTTCAAAAGGTGTCGCTAAATTTTTTTTTTCAAGTAGGTAACACTTGCCGTAAGGCTTTTTAAATATTATACAATAAAGTTGATTTTAGGCAGATTTTAGCAGCAAGAAACGGGCTAGATTTCTTAAAGAGGAGCTGAAGAGCTAAACTGAGTTGTAAAGAGCTAGATCTAGCCCGATCGGGCTAAGAGTGGCAACACTGTTTCCGATCATTGCGCCTGTCAGGCGAACTTATCATTGCCTGTCTTCGGTAGTCCGGGGGGAGCCGGACGATCGAGGACAGCCTACAAAAAGATTTTGAGTTTCCCCGATCACAAGCGAGAGTCATTTGCGAATATAATGGCATGCTCAACTAGATTGAACTTGAACTCGAATGACCTGAACACAGCGAACTTTTTATACGAGAACTTTTTATCAGCCGCAGCGGAGTGCTCGCAGTTTTTAGGTTTCTTCAAGCAAATAAAAATCTCTTTTCATGATAGCAAACTACCAAAAAACCAATGGTTCGATGTCACCTGCAGAGACAAAAACAGTTGGTCAGGCGTCAGTATAAATTGTGCAAGCAACAACTTTATAGTAAAGATTCCCGTAGCAGATACCTCACAGAAAGAAAAAAGTACATAGCACTTATAATTTCAGAAAAGGTCAGGAAAGAAAGAGAACAATTCAAAAGTTTAACGACGTACACAATACAAAACAATTCTGGCAAATTTATAATGACTCAAAAACCAAAAGAAACAAACATCCCGTAAACGAAATCTCTTACGACGATATATGCATTTTCTATGAACACTTTTACGCCAGAGACACAATCGCTGCGAACACCGATTTTGTCGATGTCGGACACCCATACTTGGACCAGAGCGTAACGCGATCTGAACTATTCCGGGCCATCAGTCAAACAAAAACTAATAAGTCCGCAGGATCTGATGATATTAATAACGAAATGTTGAAGGCTCTACCTGTAGATTGGCTAAACTACATACTGCACCTGTTCAATACTATCCTAAAAACTGAGGAAGTGCCAAAGGGCTGGGGCAACGTGAAACTTTTTCACCTATACAAAAAGGGGAACCCCGACCAACTACAGAGCTACAGGCTAATCGCACTTCTAAGCTGTATCGCAAAAACGTTCACCAGCATCCTGAATTCCCGTATAATGACGTATGCTGAGAGCGTCAACATACTCCCCGAAAGTCAAAACGGCTTCAGAAAAAATAGATCTTGCCAGGACATTTTCACCTTGACTTCAATAATAGGCAATCCCTTCGAATGCGTGGGTTAATTAATTATTGATGGTATTTAACAAAAGTTCATTTTCTTGAATAACTCGATCACCTATACGAGTATTTTGACAATTCGCGCGATGGTCAAAATGTCAATGGTTATCTGACACAAGCAACAGAAATGACATAAAAACTTACAAACTAGCTTCGCCATTTCAGCCGCCAGAGGGCATCCAGATTTTTGAAATCGGGAATTTGGCTAGTTTAATTTTTAAAATAAGTAGTTCTTTTGTTTCGTTTTTTGAGCATTGGTGGCTTTGAAACAGTAGAAGAAAAATTCTAGTCTGTATTATTTACTCATATTGTAGGCAAGTCACGGTCTATCCTTCAGCGTTTATCGTCAATTTTGAACATGCTAGCTCATTGTAATTTTTAATATTTTCATATACTTCTATGACTGACATCGTGAGTAGGTATCTCTTTCTCTCAATAACACCATTCATCATCGCCTGTAATACCTACTCAAAGTTAATAAGGGATTTAAATTGCTTGCCGATGTAGTCGGTACCTAGAAATAATTTGGTCTTTCATTATTAGTTTTTTTTTATATAGGTATCATCAGTTTCACGGATTTTCTCATTAAAGTAAGCTATGGAAAAATGTGTTGTGTTGGTACGAATGGTATGATACTAACTTGATGCTAACTTCTTGATAGATGTGCATGTATATTACAATTCAAATGAAATGACATTTCTGGCGGTTGTGAAATTTTACATTTGCGTTAGAAATAATGGGCCGTATTCATACCTCGCTTTCAAGCTAAAAGCGCTATTAGAGCGATGCGCATTTAGGGGCATTTCTCATATTTCAGTGTTCAAAAATACATTATTGCGATCGAGGGAGTGATTGTATGTACTTAATTGCAATTAATTTGCGAGTTAATTTGTATTTTTGAACACTGAAATATGAGAAATGCCCCTAAATGCGCATGGCTCTAATAGCGCTTTTAGCTTAAAAGCGAGGTATGAATACGGCCCAACGTGTTTTTGGAGTCCTGGGTAAGCTTTACAAGGTAAATTATGATGAAACCATGGAGTATATAGACCGTGAAAACTCCTGGTACCAAGCTGGGATTAATAAAATTTGTACCATGCCCAAATTCGACCTTATAAGGCTTATTATTTGGTAGTTCAATATAAACTAGATAGAGGAGCTTGTGGTGTGGTAGTTAGCGCGTTCGACTACCACTCCAGAGGTCGCGGGTTCGATCTCCGCCGGGGACGAATTTTCGGCCTCGAAAACAAGCTTCTTGGTTTAGTTGGAATGCTCGCTTGCTAAATGCAAGACGCGCCGTGTGTCGCATAGCACGTAAAATACGAACGATGGTGCCGACCCCATGCGATGTTGGTGGTCGTTAAAAATCCCTACCCTGTGTTGGAACACACAGGGGTTCGGCAAAATTTCCGGTATAGTGGAGGAAAGCATTCACCGGCGTCGGTGTTAGGCCTCGTTGCGGAAACAGGCCGACGTTGAATAAACGAATAAAAAAAAATAAACTAGATAAATCACAATTTCATGAATTAGCAGGGAGTACTTTCAAACCTCAATCAGAGACCTCAGTTATGCAATACGTGCCGCAACGAAGAAACAAATGAAGCCGAGCAGCCGTGAAGTGATTTTGACATTAACGTGCAAAAAAAGTGGCACTTCAAGGCTGCCGTCTTCTATGAGGCTGCCACAGCCACAGAGCGCTCTTAAACAACGTATTTTTGGTTGATCGCCTAAAAATTACTATTACTCAAGGGCTGGTACTTCCATCTCGTAAGTACTCAATAAACTTTTGAATAAGAATCTCGCCTTTGAAAAATTGAAAGTGTAATAAACTAGCATTTGTAGATACAATACGGGTCCGGGAGAGAGACCTAAGAACTAAATAAATGTATCCTCCGTCTCTCAAAAGTGACCCGATTCTGATGGAACTTGAAACCAACTCAACTGTCTGTGTCTGATGAATATTGGGCTTTATGAATAAAGATTAAGGCTAAAGGGGACGATAAAATGATGTGTTTATGAGACGCGAGATGGCGCGGAAACTATTAACATTCTCAAAATTCACTCAATAGACCGATTTTGAAAATTCAAACGTTATTATTTTAGGAATATATAACTATTTGATGCTGTAGTCAAAAATTTCAATTTTTGTATTTTTCGGGAAATTTTTTTCGATTTTCTAAAATTTTCAAAAAAATTTTAGAAAATCTAAGGTAGTCATTTTATTCTGTGGTGAATATTGTATATTGACCTGTTTTCAAAATTCAAATATCATGATTAGTATTGACCGAAATCAATGTTGAATATTTCCCTTTGAAGTTCACCGCGTGCCGCCGCCTGCAAGCCCGAGCGGTTCCCGTCCGGTATCATCATACAATATTTATAGTCTGCAAAAAATAAGACCTCTGTCGTGATTGCAGAGTTAATGCCTGGACTGTATCTCCAGTCCCGTAGAAAATCCCAACAGTGTAACAAGCAACTGGACAATACCTAATCGGTTACTTTTCCAATTTCAATTATTAATGGCTTCGTCACTCGATATCAATGGAATATACTCCAGAAAAAAATAAATGAGATAAATAAAAAATTACTATAAAGAAAAAAAGTGCAGTAGGAGGCTTTATTTTGTTTTATGCACAAAATGTACACAGGGTGTCCCAGAAGAAGTGTCACAAAACTCACAGGGAGATAGAAAATTGAAAAATAAGGGGACTTTCCGTGATTAACATACCCCCGCAAACGCATAATAATGGAGATACATGCGAAATTGGCCTTCGAAATTGTTTTTTAAAAACAGTTTTTCTTGCATAACTTTTGAATCGTTCAACCGGTTTTACTCAACTTTCAACGAAAGTTTACCAAAACAGGTCTCTATTGAACTATAGTAACGCATTTCATAAAACATTTTCAGGGGCGAAGATAATAGCCCCTATTCCCCCTATAATAGCCCTCCCCCTTTTCCCTCTATTTTCGACTTCCCCAAATATTTTTGGGAATTGTTTCAATTTTTGAATTCTACGTTCAATTCAAACAAAAAAGTTAATCCTGCAAAATTTTGATTAGAGACTTCGTTTTCGAGATATCTGGGATTGAAACATTGGAAAACATCTCGAAATCGCAACTTTCCTGGGCCTAAAAATTAAAATTCAAAAAAACTCATGATTCGTCAGCTGGAATGAGTTTTTTGGGTGTTTTAAGTTGATAAACCACCATTTTCGCTGAGAAACATGGAATTCTTCAGAAAAAAAATCAATTTGGACCCTAGAAAGTGGCAATTTCGAGATGTTTTCCAATGTTTCAAACCCAAATATCTTGAAAATGAAGCTTTTGTCGTAAATTGAACGCAAAATTTAAAAATTTGAACTGTTGTCAAAAATATTCAGCGGGGGTTGAAAATAGGGAGGAAAGGGGGCGGATGCCCCCTATTATCTTCGCCCCTGAAAATGTCTGATGAAATTCGTAATTATTGTTCAATAAACACTTGTCTTAGTAAACCTTGGTTTGAATTTGAATAAGATCGGATGAACGGTTCAAAAGTTATGCAAAAAAAACTGTTTTTAAAAAACAACTTTGAAGGCCTGTATCTCCGTTAATATGCGTTTGCAAGGGTATGTTTATTTACAAAAGTCCCCTTATTTTTCAATTTTCCATCTCCCCGTGAGTTTTATAACACTAATTCCGGGACACCCTGTATAACGGAGATGGAAAACTCTATCCGTCAAGTTGGCCTGTGAATCAAAAAGTAACAGTTACAGAGATGTATACTTTTCAAATGTTATAGAAAACTGCAGCCCACAAAATGACAAAAACTATTTTTTGTTGAAATCAAATTCTTGAAACATTCGAAAATTTAAAAAAAAAGTCACCCATACACCAACGGTGCACCCTGGTGCAAGTACAAGAACCTTATCTCAGCAGTCTGTCGCCCATTGGGAGCAGCCAATTTCAATCTTTGATTTTATACAGAGTAGTCGATCCTAGCGTAACTATCCCATAGCGGCCTTACCATTCGAGATAGAAAAAAAGATGAAATAGTGCTATTCTGTAAAAAATAACATTCCCTAAACGCTCTGTTATGTAAAAATTCGTGTCGGCAATGGGGTACTTGTACAACTTTTTTTCATTGGCTTCATGGATAGTATGGTAAAAAATAATGTATCTGTATTTTTTCTTTTTCCTAAATTCACAAAACTGTGGCCGTGACGCGTGTTTTGAAAATATATTTGTGACGTCACAAATATACAAAAAACTAAACAAACAGCATTGTTGGATTGGAAACTCAAAAAACTGTTAGAGTGGCATAACCATATTTAAAAAATACAGACATGAAAATCCCACTGAAGTTACTCAACTGTTACCAACCATTTAAAAAAAAACAAGTTTTTTTTGCTAACCAATGGATATTTTTTCCGGAAATTTTCAGGAATTACCCCAGGAATTACTTTTTATCACTTTCATTAGCAAGTACCCCATTGGCTGTTGCCTGGGTAATAACAACCTAACAGAGCCTTTATGGAACGTAATTTTTCAGAGAATCGCACCATAAGAAAAAAAAATGTATGGTTTGATTAGAACTGACTTTAACGGAATTAAGTTGAACTATGAGGCCTGTGTGTGGACCCGACCCATGGATATCTTGCGGAATCGCCAGACGGGCTTCTTCCTTATCAGAATAGTACTATCATCAGGGTGAAATGTCCTAAGTCGGCAAAACAAAAGACCATACAGGAAGCTATACAGACCAATCAACAATTTTGTTTAGAGAGAAATTCTCAGCTAAAACGGACACACAATCACTATTTTCAAGTACAAGGACATAATTATTATTGGACTGACAAAATAAAAACAAAATTGACTGACTTCTATATAAAAATTTTACTGCCTGAGATCATCGATCTTCGAGCTTGTAGGAGCATGCCCATTTGGGAAACTTGAAATGCCATGGCTTTTTTCCCATCAACGGTTCTTACTGGCCACTTTTCGACACTCAAACGCGTATCGTACTACGATACGTAATACGAATTTTATACGGAACGAGTGCATTCTAATGGAACGATTTCAACAAAAATCAAATAAGCTGAGGTCATTCACGAAGATAACCACACAGACAGCCAGGCACACAAACAAACAGACAGATATTCACACATGAGTCAAACGGACGGACAGACAGACAGACATACTTCAGACGGAGTAGGAGTAGTAGTAGTAGTAGTAGTAGTTCTTCGCAGTTTTGTTATTCACTTCCAGTATATACATATAGTTTTAAATACATTTGTGCAGCCTCTTGTTTTGAAATTGCGAAATGATTTTACAATGTTTGTCCCTTTGTAATTGGATGTAAATATCGAGTATCAGTAGGTTGTAAATCTAGATAGTGTGATCACGTGAGATAAATAATCAGCTTGAAAAAAATTACAATTTCAAAAATCGTAGCAACGAAATAAATCGGCGTAGTACCACGATGTCACAAATCTTTACTACTGCTATTTACATTGCCTGTTTCTCAGAAAACATCATAACACCATGTGTGCAGAAAGTTATCACTACCTATATCGTGAATGACTCATCGCGGAGAACAGCTGCAGCGAGCGGCAAATAACAAAGAGAGATTTTCAAAATGTGTTTCGGAGGGCACCATTTGTGGTGGAGAAATTCTAAAAACGGATTAATGTTTGATATTTTTAGTACTTCAAAATGACTACCTGCGATTTTCAAAAAAATCAAAATTATATTGTGGAATTGAAAAAAAAAATTGAAAAAAATTTTTGGATTTTTTTTTTTGACTAATGCATCAAATAGATTTAAAATCTGAGTATAACCCTTTTTTCAGATCTGAATTCGGACTGATAGTTCTCCTAAAAACATTTTATTACTTTTGATGTATTTTCTCTCTGTCGCACACTTGGTACTCAATGGGATGTTTTCCTGACAGGTTCTCAATAGATGTCCCTGGTAGTTCGTAAGGGGCCAAGGAGGTTAGGTAAGGGGCTGAGAAACATTCAATTATCATAAATTGGTGACACTGACGCAGTTCGGCTGCCCTGATATTTCAGCGGGATTTTTGAATGTGACGGTTCTGCAACAGGTTGCGGTCGTTGCCATAGAGTCGTTGCCAAATATGCCGAATGCTAAATTGTCTATGTGACAGCTGTTGTCAGTTCCAGATTTCCCATTCCCGTATCATCACGCACGGCCTTTGTACGAAAGCTCCTTGGTGCTGAACAGCTTGGTATAAATGAAGATACAATAATAGGAATCGATTGAACATCGGACACAATTTTCTTATTGCTGGGTGATGTGACGAAATTGCGGTATAAATTTATGTTCAGACAAAGAAGAGAGAAGCACGCACCCTGTGGAAGGCGCGGCCACAAATGGTTCTGTGGATAACTTCGTAGCTTGGAGAGCCTGAGGAGACTAGAAGGTGTAGTGCAGACTGCAGACTACGACCAAAGAGTAGCCACAACCACTGAATTGAACGTAAACTTCAGCGCGCTATGCGAGGAGGTCGAGTGAAAGCCATGCAAATTATTTTATGAACTTTTTAATAAACAAGATTATGTAAAAACTACCAGGTTTTATCAATGAAACTCGTATTCTCATGTCGCCTTTTCTTTCACACAAAGCAGGAAGCAGGAGGAGACCAGAACCATAACACCCAAACTAAACTCTGTTGAGCATCTTCAGACGAGCACTTCGGCGAAGTGTTGAATTTAAAATTAAGTAGCGTCAGTTGCACTTTCTTATTCCTTGACCTTACAGGCATGGTTTTGCTGCTGTTCACGTTCGTTGTTATGGTTCAACGAACAAAGAATGGCCAGCGAAACTCAACACTTCAGACTTTGACACTTTTGATAAACGTCGCTCAATTTTTTGGGTTACATTTCAATTTTGAACGACAACAAGCAGTCGGTTGAGCTGTCAACATACAGAACACAAATGTTCCCAAGCCCCTTACGAACCACTAGGGACATCTAGCAGAGTTTCTTCAACTACGCTGAAAACATCCCATTTCAGTCCCCTTTAGCCTTAAGCAATAGGGTCCTTGCATGAAATTTTTTTCTCACTCTAATAGAATGCCCTTGAGTCACTTAATAATATGTTCTATCTTAATTATGATAAACCTTTGTATTTTTTTTTAAATTTCCAATTAAAGTTTGAAAAAATTGAGTGTAGGCAACATCCTTACATTTTTCACAAATGCATAAGTTTACGCCCTCCTCTACACCGATTTAAAGAAGTTTAGAAGCTTAAATTTACTTCACAATTCTCAATGTGTAAAATGTGTGAAAATGCCATTTTACCTCATTATGAAAATATTATAATAGAACAGGGTTTGACTATTTGTTCTGAAGATCCTTCAAATTCATTGATACGACTTGAAATTAAGTGAAACGCACACCTCTTCAACCTAAATGCGCAGCATGACAGCAACCGCCAAACGAAACGTCAAGCCGAAAAATTTGAAAGCCGTAATCGCTGTGTTGTGTTTTGTGCAAAATGGGATGACGATGGAGAAAGGTTTTGTTCAGGCGGAATCCGACCATTTGCCGATGGTTAACTTCGTGATGGAGGAAGAGTTCTTCGCGAAGAACGAAAAATTTAAAGCAGCAGAAGAAGAGCAAAGCTCACAGCGAAGCTCACAGGTAGATGTTCGATTTCTTTGATATCATTAGCCGCTTTTCAGATGAGCAGAATGAGATACCCCTAACAAGATTTGATCGGGTGACCTCAACGGAGTCATGATTAGTAGTTGTGAAATCATTTGCATGGAAGACGCCTAAGTGAAAACGATTTAGATCTATTCTGTAATTTTTTGTATTCCTAGAGCTGGTAGAGACAACTATGCGAACTCCGCCGTTGGATATGTACCTACAGCTTGATTTTGATGATCCTCACAAAGGCAAAAGTCGAGGCAAAAGTGGTATAAGGCGACAGATATTGGCGTTTTAGCACTTCGTGCCAACGTTGTCTTCGTGGTGAATCTTGGGGCATTTGAATTAAACCTTTATCAGGTGTGGAAGTTGAATCGTTTGGCCACCAACTCATCAAGCAACACTCATTGAGGTCAACACCTCTGGAAGGCATGTTGAAAATAAAGCTGCGCGAAGGAGCTCAAAAGTGACAATCACTTCCAGCTGACAGTGACAAAAAAGTGCCAAGCATAGAAGTGCCAAGTCAGTCTGATGCCAAGGACGTATGTCTGATGTTGCCTTATGTATGGTCTGATGCAGAAACAACACAGCTGCGTTGTCGTTCTAAATATCCCCAGAATATCCCCAGCATGTCTGACGTCATGGCTGTTTTTGGGCGCGAAAATAAATTCAAATTATTGGAAACTTTACTATTTTAATAAAAAGCTTCAAAAATTTTTTTCAGTTTTTTCCTTGAACTGTATGACTATGTACAACATAGCGCATGTTCCTACATAGAAATTTCTGATTTTGAAAATTTGTGCAAAGACCCTATTGCTTTGGCTTCAAATCTAGCAGCAAAAAAACGGAGAAACATTTGGGAATGAGACTTTGAACCATTGTTATTATTTCAGTCAGTTACTCAAATGTTCAGTAAAACCTAAATTGAGAAATTACTTGAAGTTTCTGATTTTTTGAGAGTTTTTTAGAAACAGAAAATCAAGCAAAAGCAATTGATTAATCTTTATTCATAAGGCCCACTATGCTACATGGCTCAAATGAGGCTATGGTAACCAATTAGCATGAGTGGTGTCCCACAAATCTGCATATTTTCAACTTTGTAAATTTGAAATTCAAAAACTGTAGGGTGGGGATCATGCAACATCTTGCATGATCCATGCACTTGGGCCTCGAGCGGTTTGGTGTCGACCCGTCTTAAGGTTATTTTGTTCTGCATCAGAAACAGATTAATGCTCTGTGTAAAAAACCGCATATTCTCAGTGGCGTAGTGAGAGGTGTCCAACGTGTGCAGAAGACACACACTCGTAGCCTCAGGAAGCCCACAGACCCCCTGGAAAAATAATAGTTAGTATCCATAACAAATTATTTCGAATAATTTTCGCTTGAGGCCGGCAAACTGTTACGGCAATACGGATCCGGACAGCCTAACTAATGACTATGCCGCTGACTGCTTGGTTCCATCTTAGCTCGGTTCCAAAGAGCGACGGTTCCCAAGTAATGATTCAAGGTTACTGCGTTGTAAAATCAGTACAAGTAGTACAAAAGTAGCCGTGTTTTTGGCGCGAAAAATCTATTTCAAACTTCGATCTTCATTTAAAGAATGGACAATTTTTTAAATTATATATGTACCTATATACAATAATAATTACACTTGTTTAGGTTAGGTAGGTACCTTAAGAGTGTTCAATTGAATCAACCTTGTTTTAATTACAAACCTCGTTAAAAAACAATAACAATTAGTAAAATTATTTTATTTACCACAGAAATACTATACAGTGATCACAGGCTGAAGTCGTAAATTGAGAGCCAATATTTTGTGCTTAAGAACTGCGAATGCTCTTCCTTGGAAATACCAGTGCAAGTAGGATACAAGCTGAAACAAAGGTGGTTGTGTTTTGAAAAGGTCAACGCTCAACATTAATAATAATTAGTTGAGTATAGCAGGTACCTACGCTTATAAGCGTCAGTAAGCCGAGTAAGCCAGTAAGCGTCGAATTAGTCGTTTCTTTTAATACATTGTTGCTGACATTATGTCAAGAGACCAGGGAAAATAGTGAAAAAAATTCTTTGTAGTCAATTCCTCGACTGATGAAGACGTGAAGTTGGGCCCAAAATTCTGTATTTGCGAATATATACCTACAAAATATTGACTCCATAATTCATAAAAGGACATTTCGATGGTGAATTATAGACAAGTGCAAAGTTGATGCGTCAGAGAAGAATCAACAAAAACTATAAGTCCTGAATCAATTTTTTTCAAAATATTCATCAATGCTTTGCCTTCATTTACTTAGCTGGTTGTATACAGGGTGGTGAAAATTTCGATGCTCACCATTGGTATCTTGGAAACGGTCAGAGATACGAGGTCGGTTAAATTAGAAAAAAGTTGCGCATTTTTGTGGCGATAGAGAATCTAAAAAGAAACTTTGAATATTTTGATTGGTTTACGATTTATCACGAAAAAACTGAAAATTTTGATTTCAGAAATTATTTTTTATCTTTCCAACCATTCAAGCTATTTCAATCAAACTTGGTAGTTTTATGTTTTTGATCACTCCGAGTCGATCAACGTTGGCAGAAATTTTCCAGGCCTTCTAGATGTCAAATTATGTTAGTCAACTTTTGTTTTTCTTATGGCCGCCATATTGGATTTTTGCACAAATAGATAGAGAAAAAAATTAGTTTTCCGAATTAGTGACCAACATGTTATTTTTATGACATTTTAAGCGTCAAATTTTGAAATTCTCGTAAATTATTGACAAAATCGGGAATGCTTTGAAAAACAATTGAAATATCATCAATAGCAACAACAAAAAAGTGATAGATGGTGTGCAATTGAGGTAGCCAACTTCTTAATCGTGTTTTGTGCTTGTTTGTACCGGTAGTTCATAAATTGAATGGGTCAAGGGTGTCTGTGAGTTCAAAAACGTCTGTCGCAACTAGCATATCGTTCTTGTTAAAGTTTGACAAATTTATTAGAAAAGGAGTAAGGATTACCCTAGTTTCGACAGACGTTTTTGAATTCACAGGCATCGTTGACTCATTTAATTTATGCAACTTGGTACCGGGCCCTTAGATACGTCAATTGGAACACAATCTGTCTTTCTTCTGTTGTTGCTATTGATAATATTTCAATTGTTTTTCGAAGCATTCCCGATTTTGTCAATAATTTACGAAAATTTCCAAATTTGACGCTAAAAATGTCATAAAAAGAGGATGTTGGTTGCTAAATCGAAAAGCTAATTTTTTTCTCTATTCATTAGTGCAAAAATCCAATATGGCGGCCATGAGAAAAACAAAAGTTGACTGTCATAATTTGACATCTAGAAGACCTGGAAAATTTCTGCTAACGTTGATCGACTCGGAATGATCAAAAACATAAAACTACCAAGTTTGATTGAAATAGCTTGAATGGTTGGAAAGATAAAAAATAATTTCTGAAATCAAAATTTTCAGTTTTTTCGTGATAAATCGTAAACCAATCAAAATATTCAAAGTTTCTTTTCAGATTCTCAATCGCCACAAAAATGCGCAACTTTTTTCTAATTAAACCGACCTCGTATCTCTTACCGTTTCCAAGATACCAATGGTGAGCATCGAAATTTTCACCACCCTGTATAGAAATTTGCATGAACAAAAAAGTTTCTCGCTTATTGTAAAAGGATGATGCATTCATAGCTGATCAAGATGTTTTTTGGTCTATAGACAAATTTATTCAACAATTGCTGCCTAACCGTTGTTACACTATTACAAAGGTCTCTATGTGTCGTACTTCAATTTAAAACAAAATTCAACTTATAGTTTAATTAGATGGAAGATATAATGACGTAAAGGTCAAAAACTACACTGCATATTCGTGCGTCGTTATCTCAGTTATTGTAAATTGTTTATATTTGATAAATCGTCCTCAATGTTGTGTGTCGGTATGCTGTGTTCAACCCTAATGTGATTCTAGTTGGCTGGGAGTCTCGCCACGCGACGCCTTTGGAAAGGAGAAATTCGGGAAATCATAGCTCACTAGAATCACACTAGGATTGGACGCTGAATATCAAACCGAAATAGATGAGATTCGATAAACGGAAGAACGAACTCGATATGTTGAATCGTTCGGAAGATATAGTAGATGTAGGAAAATTTTGCTAGGAAACAAGGTAAAGAGTACGAAAAAAAAGCGGCCGCAATAGTCTTCGCCACTATGTCTGGCGAGGCTTGAAAATTATTTCATGGTTTGATTTTTTCTCGGCATTGATCTCGATATGTCAGCAACAACGTGTTTAACGAAATGACAATGACGAAATGACTGAAAAAGTGGGTTAGTAGAATCGGTTCTTGAGGGCTTTTGGTTGAAAATAAGAAACTCAAATTCGGCATGCGATTTCATCGAAAAAAATGCACGACCAATGAATATACCATTCAAGGTTCAAATCGAGGTTCAAATTGGAAAAAATCCCAAAATTTTCGAAGGTTTTCGAAAATACGAAAAATCAATATTCAGTACCGGCCGTACGTTTCTCTTTGAGGTCACTTCCAGAATTTCAATTTCCTATTCACAAGAAAAAGCCCTCAAAAGCCGATTCTACTGAACCATTTTTTCAGTGCATCGCATCAACTTTTGGATAGATAGGACCTATCTATACTTCTACAGGGTGTTTCACTACTAGGTGCAAGGATTTTAATTCTCCTTGTGAAAATATGACAACCCGATGAATTCAATTATGAAAAAAAAAATTGACAATTCAAACAGGACTCGATACAGGGTGTCCAGAAAATGGCGGAAAGGCTCTCCAGTACGTTATGAAGGACCCTTCAGGGAGTTTCGGAAAAATGATGAAAAAATTCTTCGATTTTCATTTTTGGGGTTATTAAGGGTCAAGGGAGGGGCCCTTTGAACCCTTCTAGTTTTGTTAATGCAAAAGATTTCAGTTCACTATTGACGGCAGAGTTATGAGAAAGATATATCCACCACTGGATGTGTATTGATTTTTTTTTATTTACAGGGTGAGTCAGAAACTAAGAAAATTATTATTCGAATGAGGACCAGTCTTTGACCATTGAGGGCTTCAAAAATGAAAGTCAAAGATTTTTTTAATCATTTTTTTCGGAATTTCCGGAATGGTCCTCCACAACGTGCTGCAAAGCTTTCCCACCATTTTCTGGACATCCTGTATATCCCACAGCTGTATATACCACAGCTGTGGTATAGTCTTCCAAAGTTTGATTTTTGAATCAAAATCATTTCAGAGAAATTTTTTCACAGAAATCTTACATATTTCTAAACGGTTAGACCGATTTTGACCAAAATTAGCACATTTACTATTGAAATACTGACAAATTTATTGATAATCATCCATCCAGTAGTCCAGATACCCCCTTCCCAGATAATTTTCATGAAATTATCGCACACCTCTGTCATGTCATGTCTTCGCCAGGGTGGCCAGGAGAATATCTCACCTTGAAATCTTTGCAGCTAGTTGTGAAACACCCCATCCCCTTAGGTTCTACATCGTCTTGAAACTCCTTGAACCGCAGTGCTTTACTGTGATGCGTGTATGCAAGTTAGTCTTTCTGGATGGTCGCTCGACTTGGTCATTTTTTTTTAAATTTCACAACGAAGTCTCCTCTTCCCGGAGGGACGCCTAAATCAAAATCATTACTGACGTCTTTGGATACCGCTGGGAAAGTTTTGTGTACTACTAGGCATAATTAGGTATACGAGGTATAGAATTGTATTATTAGGTAGAGTTGACGGCACACCAGAGGGACCTGTGGGCGGGGCCAAACAGAAAAACTAAAATCGTTTCGGACGGGTCCGTGTATTGAAATAGGGGAAGCAATACCATCAGCTGGTGTGCTGGACCATTATCAGGTCACAGGCGAACCTAAAATCCTCAGTTCCTCAGAAAAACTCAGTTCGCACAGTTAGGCTCCACCCAAAGGTCCCTCTGGTATTCCGAGTACTCTACTATAAATAACTCGTTTTAGCAAACATTTTCAACATTTGAAATAGGTATCATGACTATTATGTTTTATGATCATAAAAAGCTTGAGAGTGACTTATTTACTTAGGTACTATGATTTTATATTTATAATACCTTACGATTTTTTTGCTCTTGCCTGTTGGATAACTGTGATTTCTGAGATACCTAACCATTATTCCAAAGTTACCCAATTATAGAGTAGGTCTGTGGTAGTAGGTAGGTAGGTACTAAACGGACGATATAACAAATGTAAAACTTCGCATTCGCACAGGAGGGTAGGCACCTGCACCTACCTACCACCTACCTATACCTAAGTGCCTTATTTCTAGTTACTTTGATTTACCTCGGCATTTATTATTTTAATGCTTATTTATCTTACGATCAGTATACCTAATAAGCTCCAACATAAACAATTAGTGCATGTTTAGATAGGTAGGTACTGCCAGGAGCACTGTATTACATACATGAAAAAATTTGTAACTCCAAAAAATGTGACATAGCCCTCGACATAGCCATGAAGTAGCCCTTACGTAGTACATTTACCATGGAGTCAGGAACCAAGCCTTTTATTCTATTAGGCCATAACTGCACTCAAGCAAGATCTTGTCGCTTTTTTTCTAATGACAAAAATTTTGATGTATGCAGTATTTTGCTCCTGACGGTACCTATATACGGTGAGATATTAGCATTGTCAATATTAGTCAACTGCATTAATACATTGTATGCACAGCAATCAGGTACTACTGGTCAGGTTACTTTTCAATATTTTTATAATGCGTTAGCATACATTGAAAATGTGTTGGTTGCCTATTTTACTACAACGGATAATTATAACGTACGTAATATGTATAGTTGATCTTACCAGTAGCTATAATCTTACCTATTCCATTGATGACGTAAAATAAAAACGTTACAGTACAATTCCACTCCAATAATATCCCAATTACTGTACTCGAAACCACACTGCCCAATCTTCCAGCAGTCATTGTAAGACAAATGGCCATAGCGCACAGATTTGTAGGTATAATGTCAACTAAGATTGAACTGATGACAGCCACACAAATACCAGATAACACCAAGAATGTGACAAACAATATATCAATCACCACTTTTTGTCCAATAAAGGTTAACAAAACTATAGCCACAGTGGAAACGGTCATAGAAATCACTGAAATTTTCAATTATGTATAAAATAACATACATGTGTTCATCTCGGTGTTTATACTCACTATAGAAGTTGCGGTGGCCAAGAAAACCGACTAATAAACTCCAAGAGACGTACCCCACTATATAACAAACCCCCGTAATGATGTTTTGTATGAAAACCTTGTCGTCTATTACAGTCTCAGAACAATCTGTATTGCTGGTTTCGTTCTTCATTAGAGATGACAACGAAAGAGCTTCGCAAGTTGTCATTGATTGCTTATCTTTAGACAAAGACAGTTGATTGATAATATCTGGATACCACAACAGCCATCCACTGGATACGGCAAACAAGCCTGCTTGCATCAAGCTTGCAGCGATGGTGTATTTCAAATGCGGTATCTTGAACAAAGGCACGATTTGATCTGCCATAGTTTTGAGAAAGCTTTTGGTCTTGGATTCGTTCTCAGCTTCAAGCATTTTTTCTTGCAAACTAGAAACTGGAAACGTATCTTCGGCTTTTCCTGTGTTGATTGCGTAGACCCGTCTCATGACTTGGAGAGCTTGCAGAGGGCGTCCGGTGTGATACAGATATTTCGGGCTTTCGGGAAATTTCAAAAGAACAAGCGCTACTATGGCATTTGGAAAGCTAATCAATAGCATAAACAGCCTCCAGGGATTGATACGAATGCCGATGAAATGCCAGTTTACGTTCAAAGGGAGCAAAAGCCATGCGATGCCTGGAAGGGCGACCAGAGCTAAACCTACGAAGAGGCTGATGCATGCCATCGCTTTAGACCGGTGGGTTCGGCCGTGGAATTCGCCGAAGTAGGCAAAGATGATTCCACATGGGCCTGAAATGCTAAGCGATCATTGTATGGGTTATGCAATTTCTCTTAATTATTATATCTTACAATAAGCCAGCCAAGAAACGCAAAGTGACAAAGCCCCAAAAGGACGGAACCAAGGCAGCAGCGAAGCTGCTAGCGAATGTTAGATATAAGGTGATCATCAGGATGTTTCTCCGTCCTTTGGTGTCGGAAATGTATCCCCAAAAACAGCAACTTCCCAAGATTCCGACTGAATTAGCAGATGTCATCAGGCCTTTAGTAAAAGTGTTCAAGTTGAAGTCGCACTCGGCTGCTGTTAAGACGTAGCCAATGCCATATCCCTCACAGTTGCATCCCAGGAGGCATAAACCGCTTACGAATATTAGATAGATATTGAATTTCCCAAAACCTGGAATAAGATGAAAAAGTATGATACGAGTTTATTCTAGAAGGAAGAGCATTCTAGTTGGTCCTCATTTGCATCAACGAGATTTGGCAATGCTACAACGCGTGATCGCTGACTACGCTACAACCATGGAGTGCTACAACGCTCAAGGCTCAAGCTGTCTTTCTGACAAGCGTCGCTGTCACCGAGGGCTAAATGAGCTCAATTTGAAGCCCGTGTCTAGCTCGGTACGTGTTCGCTGCTGAGCTGGTTGTTAATTTAAACTAAAAGTATATCAAACATAATCAATAACATAATAATAACTGTGATGGAAAACACCGTAACATAACATCTAACATCAAAAAAAAGTGAAATTTCTTTCAGCTATTATTAGTGACAAGATGACCAGCACTTGCCAACGAAATCCAGAGCATCTTCAAAGTCGACATTCGCCCGAGTTCTGAGCGCACCTAAAATATGGGCCATGTAAGAATAGCGAAAGCAGGTCAAGATATTTTCCAATAATCTCTTACCATAAAGTGCTTCTTTAGATCTAGTTTTGTCCAGCATGTTGCTGCTCTTAAGAATAACCTTATATACTGACGATAATTTGGTTTGGCTTCTTGACTCTGAACTCAAATTTCAGAGGTGACACCTATCATTTTGTTCCCATCTTGGGTTTGTCCAAGCAAAGCCATTTAACTCCACGCATTGTTTAAAGTCGCAAAATACATGGAAAATGAAATGTTATTTTTTTAAGGCGGATAAATTGTTTACTAATTTAATCTTCTTCTGTGTCTGGAACTCCAGAGGTGACAAAAAGATATTGTCATGTCTTTGATGCAAGATATTCAAAGCTAGACAGCAGCTAGGTAGGTAGTCGAGTAGGTATATAGGTAAATGGCTATTATATTTTTCTGTCGTAAAAGGTAGGTATAGTCGTTTTAGAATAATAATAAATGAAACTGACTACAGGATGTTTCATCCTCCACGGTAATCCCGTTTTACTTGAAAACCCATGTTGAAAACACGTCCTAGAAAACAAAATTTTCACAGGCGGCCTTTTGGAATACAGGGTGGTTCAATAACATCGTGGTAACAAAAATTGTGATTTTCCATGACTCATCTCTATACTAGTTAGATTACGATACAACAATAAATAGCCTTCATTACACTGGTTTTTGAACGTATTTTACCGATACATTTGATAGATTTCTTTCTCATTTGTGACTTTGAAAACTAATATCCATTGAATCCTGTTATTGTTTTTGTTACTTGGATTTCGTTTATTGCGAACGTCAATCAATGTGTCAGCAGTCAGCATGTCTTTTAATTCTTGTTCTTTTGGGCATAATACCATTTTTGATATTACCTAGGTGTCAATAATAATTGATTGATGGTCGCAACAAACAAAATCTAAGTAAAGGTAACAAAGACAGTGCTCAACAATTGAAGTGGAACACCTGAAAATTTTGGTCAAATTAAAATGGTCGTATTTTCTTAGGAAAAAACCGAATTGCAATGAGCTTTTTCTTCTGGACAGCTAATGTCTTAGACTACAGCATGATAGAATTCTTTCTTGTCGCAAGCTTGTCATATTATTTATGCAGGGTGTAGTAGTGAGGTACTGCAAAAAATGTAAAGTTTGCACCTCTCCCGATCCGCGAAAAATTTTGTTTTAATTTTTTCAACTCGTTCTGGAAAAACATTGAGCCCATACCTCGAATTGGTTTTTTGGGTTTTCGTCTAGCTATGTTAATTACAGGGTGATCTCAAAAAAGTGATATTTTAGGCTTTCAATGATAACTTCTTCCATTGTTATCAGATTTTAAACATCTTTAGCTCATATTAAAGCTGAAACTTCAAGCAAGAACGTGGTGAGGTCAAAACTCATTGAAAACAATAATTCAATATAAGGGGACGTATCAGAAGTGACCCGAATGCGAAACAGCTTCCGAGTATCTGTTTGATGGAAGACAAACACAAAATGAAAGTTATCCTCAGAGGATCCGCTAATTTGGACCATTTCGATCTGCTTCTCGCTTCAGTTGCCCAAGAAATGTCCGTGGTAGAATAAAAACTTGACTGCGTGTTTTCGCGAAAAAATTGCATCCCTTATTTACCTGAAGGCGGCCGTAACCCAAGTTACAAAATTCACAACAATTCCAAAAATTCTTCTTGGCGATAAAACACGTTCACCTGCCAGTTTTGAATTTTTTAACTTGGGTTACGGCCGCCTACAGGTGAATAAAGGATGCGATTTTTTCGCGAAAACGCAGTCAAGTTTTGGTTCCACCACGGACATTTCTTGGACAACTAAAGTTAAAAGCAGAACGAAATGGTCCGAATTAGCGGATCCTTTGAAGACACGTTTCAATTTGTTTTTATCTGTTATTAAACGAAAAGTCGGAAGCTGTTTTGCATTTGGGTCACTTTTGATACGTCCCCTTATATTGAATTGTTGTCTTCAGTAATTTTTGACCTCACACCGTTCTCGCCTGAAGATTCAGCTTCAATATGAGCCAAAGAAGTTTAAAATCGGACAACAATGAAAGAAGTTACCATTGAAAGCCTAAAATATCACTTTTTTGAGATCACCCTGTAATTAACACAGCTAGACGAAAACCCAAAAAACCAATTCGAGGTATGGGCTCAATGTTTTTCCAGAACGAGTTGAAAAAATTCAAATTTTTTTTTTCGCGGATCGGGAGAGGTGCAAACTTTTAATTTGACCAAAATTTTCAGTTGTTCCACTTCAATTGTTGAGCACTGTAGTTCACTTTCCCAAATAACATGATTCATCCTGGGGTTGCACCATAAAAACAATACGCAATTAACGCTAATACGAGATTAAATGGATTTCAATCTGGCCAATCCTAGTAGGCTAAGCATGGGAAATACATAAAATCTTCAGCTAATCGATCATTAGATCATTTTCTTTCGAGAAACCAGATTCTCTATTATTTACAAACAAGTAATGACCAAAAGAAATGTCACTAATCTCGTATTATCCTAATTGAGCGTTGGTGCAACCCAGGGTTAAGGATATTAATTCAAAGTTACGAATGAGCTATTAGTGGATGTGGTACGGGAAAATTTTGCTTGAAAATAAGAATGATCATACGCGACAAGGGTAAGTTCCAAGTTCCATGAGAATCGTTCCTTGAATAAGAAACTTATTCAATATGGCGGCGTAATCATGAAACTCATCTTGAAAATAAGAATGATCATGTAAGTTCCAAGTTTCATGAGAATCGTTCCACTAAGAGATTTCAATATCAACACCAAAAACAATACATTTTTTCCAAGCTTTGAGAGAAAAAGCAAATGAACTGTTTTTTTTCCGGTTTTCGGTTTTTTCCAAAAGTTTCCCCGGGCTTTTCCCGCGCTTCGAACTCAGAGAAGCTCGAGGCACTGGTTGTTATAGCATAAAACTCTGTATACTGTACCTACCTTTAAGTATATAATCAGTTTCATGACTTTTTTCATTCGAGTGAGCTATGGAAAAAATATTTTTGGATTGGTACGAATGGTGCCATGGCAACTTGATGCTAACGTCTTGACTTATACCATAGGTATACCTACTTTGTGTTTGTGCATCTTGATAGATGTGCTATGCTGAGTTCAACCTCATTGTGATTCGAGTGAGATTTTCCGAATTCCTCCTTTCCTAGGGCGTCACGTAGCGATGAGACTGTGCCAACTAGAATCATCCCGTCATCCCTTTCTTCTTCAGTTTCCGCTTCTTTCCCTGAAGAAATTGGGGCATGCTCATCGCATCATTTTATATTTTTCTATGGTCCTCATCATATTTCACTTAAAATATTCTAACCTAATGAGTTTGTTCTGTATTTTATAGAAATCGTGGGAGCAGAGATGAAGCACTTGAACTGAAAAAATGTTTAGGTGTAAGAGAAACCTAACTTGTCTGTTTTGATATGATTTATTTATATCTCGTCTACCTCTGTCACTTTGTCTTTATATGACTGTCGTAGGTGTAAGGCAAATATCTAATTTGCTACTTTTGATAATTTATTCATTACTTTTCGTCCATATTTGCCTTTGTATAGCTGTTGCTGTCTTTGTAAGTGAAAATCATCAAGTTTGAGCAAAAGTAAGCTCACTTTCAAGGCAATGCAATGGATGTTATCATTGTACCTTAAACTCTTTGTTCTTTAGTAAATAATCAATAATATTATAAAAACAATAACTATTAGAGCTCACACTGTTGTCTGTTTAAATTGAAAAAATATAAACTAGTCAACTTTCTGTTACGTATTTCTTCAAATAAATTTGATTCCTATTCTTTTTCCTCAAGTTACACCACAAAATTACTTCTTTGGCCAACCGGTTTCGCCGTTAGGCATCTTCAGGGCTGTAATTTATTGAAGCTATTGTATGTACGAATTCATGAGCATAACAGAGACATCAGAAAATCAAAAAGAATCGGTTATATAGACAGTAAGCTCCGCCCACAGGTCCCTCTGGTATTCCGAGTACTTACTCTACATGGTGGATTGAATGGGGAAAGCGCGCGCCAGAGGTGACGGCGACACCGAGAAGTTAACGGGATGAACGTCAAGAGTCCGAGTTATTTTTCGGGTACGGTAATGTTAATTCCATCCCTCGAATTTTGCCGAAGAAAACCGCAAACCACTATGTGTGGTGTCTAGAAGAATTTGAAATAAAAATTGCGGAGCGTTCATGCAGTTTCTTGTTCTTCCGGATTTACTGTGATAGGATAGTAATAGATACAATGGTAATAGTAATGACCCGTCGGGGGGGGGGGGGGGGGGGGGGAGAATAGAGCGACGCAAGACGAATTCCAGCATTCGTTCTCACCCTCATGGACTTAAAAACGTCTGCAAAAATGAATGTGATGTGTTTCGTTACCAACAAAAGTCTAGAAAAATATGGAGTTAACGTTACTTGTGCCAATTTTTCTTATCTTTTCTAAAATGTTCCTAGAGTTGGTGTAGCTCATAATCTCGAAACGATTTTTCAGGTTTTCGTCTAACTTCCTTATTTACAGGGTGATCTTAAAAAGGCGATATTTCAGACATTTGGTCATCATAACATCTTTTATCAAGTATCATCAGATTTGGGAAATCTTGGGCTCATGTTGAAGCTAAAACTGCATGTGACAATTTTACGGCATTGAAGTTCACCAAAAAGTAACAGTGTAATGTAGTTAAGATGGCATATATATTTGTAATCAGAGAAAAAGGCTCCATCAAATAACGGAATAAAATATAGGATGTTGCATTTAAAATAAAAAAATACATATTACACCCTGTATACGGTACCAATTAGAAACTTTTAGAGGATCGATTTGAGGTCCTTGGGAAAAATCGTGAAGAAAAAGTTTTTAGTTCTTCGAAATATCTCAAAGGGGAATCTACTGGAGGGGGGTGAATTTTATCGTGAACACTCTGTATACTGAGTTGTGTTGGGTCAATAAACATTCTTCTTCTTCTTCTTCTTCCTCTTCTTCTTATTATTATTATATGGGCTCTACAATATAGGGTTACCTTCCTCACACTATACGAAAAGAGTACAAGTGCGAACGAAATAGCGCCGCAGGCGAAATTTTTTTCGAAAAAGGGACTGGTCAATTAGTTTTGAATACAATAAAGACTTGAAGCGACTTCCCATGCACGTAAGGATATTCGCGTAGACATTGCTAATTTCGTATTTTGTAAGAATTTATTGACCCTTCAAATCTGACAATTAATACCTAAGAATCTACCTCTTCTCGTGCATTGCATATTGGGGGGTTTGCGATTTCACGCAACGTACGACGCAACGCAACGTAGAACGTGAAAATTCCCCTGTAACTAAGGCATTCCAAATAACAAACTCGTCTATTTTCATGTTGAAAGTTGCGTCACGTCGTACGGACGTGTGCACACAAACTCCCTATTTGATGTCATTCTAACGTAAAACACAACGGGAAAGTGAGATATAAACAAAAGTATACCTACTTAATGGAAATTCTTAATATTCTTGTATTTTGGCATGCGGCATGCGTGATTGCGTGCGAACGTGAGAGTACAGGAAGCTGTGGCACAGAATAGCGCTGTGGTTAGCGCGTTAGCGGTTACATTAGATGATGACACACAGATGTCACCAATATCGCACTGCTTAGTAGTAAATAAAGTAACAGCACTGGTGGCTAAGGCATTCCTTGAATCTTGAATCTGCTTGAATCTGCATCATGGAAACTCCCATATCTACAGCAGTACACATGCGCCCAAAACAAAACTAATTGTAGAAATTTTGGAAATCACTTGTGGAAGGGGAAAGTGCAGATTAGTTATCTTATGATATGGTCTATAGAAATAGGAAAGAGAATTGGAAAATTTCGTCCAAATAAATGGAAAAGAGTACATTTGGCTTCAGAATGTGGAAAGTGAGAGTACGCTATTTCATCACCTCAAAAAGAGTACATGTACTCGTACGGTTGGTAACCCTATCTACAAACTCTTAAAGCTCTTAAAGCACACTACACAATTTCTTGAACAATCTGCCAAAATAGTGTCAAAAAACAATGAACTTGAATGTTTAACCACTGATTGTACAAGAAATTGTGTGGTGTAATAGCTGTATTACACTATTACACAAAAAAATACCAAGGGTGGCTATGGCTAGGGGTTAAGAGATTGACGGTAAATCATGACACGTGTCATGGAAAAACGGCTAGCCCAAAATCGACCTGTTCGAGCGTTTTTTCAGAAAAAAATATAAATAGTAAAAAAATATGGATTCTAGTCCGGACTTTCGAATTACCCTGTATATACAGGGTTATTCAAAAGTCCGGAATAAAATTCATATTTTTTTTCCATATTTATTTCGGAAAAAACGCTCGAACAGGTCGATTTCTGATAACAGTAAGCCGTTTTTTCATGACACGTGTCATGTTCTACCGGCAACCCCCTAACCCCATGCTACCCTTAGTATTTTTTTTTCAAATGGCACCCTATGGCTTGTGGGGGCTCGTTGGAAAGCTTGTCAAAAACTCTATTCAGATTTACCATTGAAAATTAGATCGGACGCTTCGCCATGAAGTTTTGAGAGACCCCAGTTTTACTTGACAGTCCGGAATAAAATTCGTAATTTTTTTCCATATTTATTTCGGAAAAAACGCTCGAACAGGTCGATTTCTAAAAACGGTAAGCCGTTTTCTCATGACGCGTGTCATGTTCTACCGTCAACCCTCTAACTCCAAGCCACCCATTTGCCGGGTGCCATTTGAAAAAAAATACTAAGGGTGGCTTGGGGTTAGGGGGTTGACGGTAGAACATGACACGTGTCATGAAAAAACGGCTTACCGTTTTTAGAAATCGACCTGTTCAAGCGTTTTCTCCGAAATAAATATGGGAAAAAATATGAATTTTATTCCGGACTGTTGAGTAAAACTGGGGTTCCTCAAAACTTCATGGTGAAGCGTTTGATCTAATTTTCAATGGTAGATCTGAATAGAGTTTCTGACAAGCTTTCCAACGAGCCCCTACAAGCTATAGGGTGCTATTTGAAAAAAATTACTAAGGGTGGCTTGGGGTTAGGGAGTTGACGGTAGAACATGACACGTATCATGAAAAAACGGCTTACCGTTTTTAGAAATCGACCTGTTCGAGCTTTTTTCCCGAAATAAATAAACTGCTAAACGAAAAATAAGGATATTGAAAAACGTCGCTCAAGTTCAAATGAACATAACTCAAAGAAAAACTGACCAATTTTGAAAAAAATTACACTGCCTGAAAGAACTATTTCTTGACTACAGGGTGCTCTAATTAGTTTTGTTATTCATTTTATTCCGTAAGATATACAGGGTGCCAAAGGAAGAGGTGAAAATCGGTAAATTTTCGAAGTGTTTTACCTGTTTCAGAAAAAATGTCAGATTTTTTCTGAGGTCATTTTAGGAAAGCCTCTATCAATATCTATCAACCACTGTTAAATTTTATTCAATTCAGTTTTTTTTTTCAAAAAGTTATGAATTTTTTTTATGAAATTTTTTTTATAAAAAAAGTGAGTGGCTAGCTCATACGTCAAAGGCTTCATGCAGCTGGTCTTCGTACTTCACGACCCCATAGACACCCTCCACTGGATAGAAGGCACATGCGGCAAAGGAACCTCTGGGCTCAACAGCGCATTGCAGAAGACGCCAATTGGCGTTCTGTGCTGTCGCTGATGAGTCCAGAGTTTGCCTGAAGCCAGACGATCGACGCGTGAGGGTATGGCGTTCCAGAGGGACAAGATACGCGCGTGGACTAGACCAGCCGGTACATCCCTTTGGTGGCGGTGATGTAATGGTTTGGGGACCCATCTACGTAGGTGGCCGTAGCGACCTCGTTATTTTTGACCGAACACTGAACGGACAAATTTACGCCAATATCCTCCGACAATATGTTCAGCCTATCCACCAACACCTTGGTCAGGAATTTCAATTCCAAGACGATAACGCACGCCCCCATCGTGCTGCAGTAGTGATGCCGAGCTGGAACGACTTCAGATTAATCACTTGCCACAACCTCCCTTATCCCCCGATCTAAATCCCATTGAACATGTCTGGGACATGTTGAAAAAATCCATAAAACAACGCCCTATCATGCCACAGACGGTGGCAGAACTGCGCGAAATTCTCCCCTTCACATGGGCAAAGATACCGCAGGAGGAGATAGACAATCTCATCATGAGCATGCCCCGAAGGTGTGAAGAAGTTGTCAATCAGCATGGAGGGTCGACTCGTTATTGAATGTTCATAGTTGTTTTGTGGTATTGTTCTATTGTTGCATTAAATTTCTTCCCAACCATCACTTGAATACCAAATGTCCAATCAAAGCCATTTGCATAATCAAAATCAATATTTTTTGAATTCATAAAAAAAATTCATGACTTTTTGAAAAAAGACTAAATTGAGTAAAATTCAACAGTGGTTGATAGATATTGATACAGGCTTTCCAAAAATGACCTCAGAAAAAATCTGACATTTTTTCTGAAACAGGTAAAACACTTCGAAAATTTACCGATTTTCACTTCTTCCTTTGGCACCCTGTAGATCTTACGGAATAAGATGGATAACAAAACTAATTGGAGCACCTTGTAGTCAAGAAACAGTTCTTTCAGGCAGTGTGAATTTTTTTGAAATTGGTCAGTTTTTCTCTGAGTTATGTTCATTCGAACTTGAGCGACGTTTTTCAATATCCTTATTTTTCGTTGAGCAGTTTATGTAAAAAAAATATGAATTTTATTCCGGACTTTTGAATAACCCTGTATGTATTACTGGATAGCTTTTCCTCCTCTTCAATTTTCATCAGAGATATCCTGCCTCTAAAATTTGAGGAAAAGTAAGCTCACTTTTAAGGCAATGCAATGAGTGTAATCAACAATCTATAAAAACAACTATGGAGTTCACATCACTGCCTGTTTATCGTGTGATCAAATGATTTCTTAATTAAGGCAGGCTGTGAGCTGGTTAAATTCAAGGCTGCAAAGCTGCGTTTGGCTACGCTATGACACAGCCTGCCTAAAGTGAGAATTCATTTGATCACTCATGATAAATAAACAAGTCAACTTTCTGTATTTTTCAAAATAAACTATCCGTTATAACATATAACTATAAATCACACTAAATATACTTGAAGATTATTTCTTTCTTATCAGCGATAGTTTGAAGTTCCAATTTTACAGGACACTGCAGCCAATAGCTCAACAGGGTCTCTGTGTAACCTTTCAAAAAGTATACTTTCCTAGGTCCAAGTGTCCGTGTAATTATGCAAGCAATCCTGATGATGTTGTGTTGCCTCTTGATGATTATGTTCAGGTCACTGGCTATAACTAGCGGCCAAGTTCCTATCATAAACTTTCTGATGAATATGTCCTCCACGGCGGTTTCTGAAGACCTCAAGCCATCCAAAACGTTTGCTAAAAAAACAGCAGTGAGACACAGAACTGCAAGTCTTGCGATGGGCAATCTTTACTGGTATTGAAAGAGTTCCAACTCTTCCTGTGAGCAATTTTGTGGGGAAGATTCGCCATCTCATAGGTGAGGGGAAAGTCTCTCTTTGGGGTTGTTTTGTATTTCCCTGACACCGATTTCAAGATCGCCGGTGAGGCGTGCAGCAATCGCGATGTGGTTAGTTGAGATTTTACAGGCACGAGAAGAGCCTACAACATATTCGTGCTACATACGAAAGGAAAAGGTCTCGTGTAAGTAAATTATACCTTTTCGATAGACGCTAACATCATTGTTCTTGAGATTTGATTAGGAAAAGATTGAAAATTGTGTGATTACAACCATAACCTCACAAACACGAACATGACAATGACACTCGGCAGCTGTCTAGCTGTCACAGTGACAACTGACAGGAACACCAACCACCAACATTACCAATCCACAAGAAAATTCCTAGTCTTCCACTTCCATATCTTTATTGTTATTATTTACAGTAATTATTTAGATGTAATTGTTACAAGTGCAGCATATGGTTTTGTAATTACTTGCTAAATTAGGATACGCAATGGCGCAAACTGACAAGAACGAATCAGTCACCAGTGAGTAATACTGTTTTGTACATGACATAATTAAATTTGCACCTAATTTGTTCGTAGGCCCCTTAATTGAAGGAAAAGAACGAACTCTAGGCGATGGCATGGACAGCTCGCTTCTGAAGTTGACGGAAGCCAATTTCAAGACGCAGATTCGGCTGACGAGCCAACCAATTAACACATTTAAGCCTGTGGTCCCACAATCTCAAACGTTCAATTTAGTCCCGAAATACATTCCAAACGAGCGCAAGCACCCAAAGTGTCTAATCAGAAAACCGAAAGAACCCAAATTCATTCCATACGAACCGTACAAAGGCGCCGTCGAGCCTATCAAGCCTAAGAAAAAAGTTCAATCAGTGCCTAAACTGGTGAAACCTTCAAAAAACAACGTGGAAATACAAGAATTAGTGGAACAAATGTCTGAAATGAGGGCGGCCGAGTTGAACAAGGCGAGCAAGGAAGCTGTACAGAATGAAGATTTGATTCCAAAGAAAGAATGGGAGAAGCAGAAAGCGGCTTATGAAACGGATATTAAGAATTTGAGGGAATCGAATTCACATTTGGAAAACCAAGTCAAGTTTCAATCACAAGTATTACCATTCATTATAATTTTAAACTCTATTTTATACATAGATCACTTGGCAGGTCAACAGTGAATTGAAGACTTTATTAGTGGCAGCAGTTGGGGAGGATTTGGAAAGTAGAGTGCAACATCTTACGGAAGATAAGTTGCAATTAGCAAGGGCCTTGCTGAAATCTGCTGATCATTTGACATCTCATCAGGAGCAGACTGAGTGGCTATCGGGGCAGTGTGAAGTGTGGAGAAGCAAATTTCTAGCTTCCAGGTAAATATTCACTTGCCTATACAAAAGTAGGCAATACATTAACTGAACAATCAAAATTAACTTACTTGAAGCCTAATGGTAGAAGAATTAGCACGGTGGAAATCTGCATTGTCTGGTCGCGTGAAAGAATTGCAAGAATCTGTAAAAGCGCTCTTGGATGAGCACAAAAAAATGCAGAAGAATGCACAAAAGACCTTCGTTTACTTGAACAACGCCCTGCAGAAATCCACTGATTCTGATCAGGATGATGTAATTCAACCTGCCACATTGAAACACGCAAACATTGTGGATTTATGCGACTCAAATTGTAAGATGGCCAAAAAATTAGGTCGTATTATCGGTATTAATGAAGAAGACTGCAACACCACGTTTGCGTGGTGTACAAAGCTCGATTTGTATACTGCTTCTGAAACTGATGCAATAAAAGTAATTAAATCATTTTTTCATGTAACAAAACTAGATTTATGTATCTATTTTTTAGCTGTTAGAAAACACTGTTACGATTTCAAACAACCAAGACGCTCTCTGTAATGCTTTGATGGGAACAGCGTCGACTCTTGGTGGGGGCCAGAAATTCCTTCAATATCCATCAAATCATTCAACATGCTGTGCGCACTGCAAAGGTGACATGGAACACGTATAACAATTGGTTGATGATTTAATAAACCTATGCCAAGGTCATAAAAACAACTCTTGTGTAAAAAATACTTTATTTATGTATAAAAGCAATAATCGTTAATTTTATTACAAAACTTTTATTATTAGTTCAAAAAATATTGACTACCTATTTATTTTCTTGCTTACAGGTGCTACGTATTTTATTGGAAACAAATCAAGATAGATTGAATAGTTTTTCAAGTGTGCCTGAAGAATAGCACAAAGATATGGAAACTAATGTTACGGAAGATTCACTTTAGGGTCAAATTATGATTCCCTAATTGTAATGTCTAACGTTTGAACAATGACTAGGTGGAAGTTGTTGTCTTTAACTAAAAAGGACTCCCTCTCGCCCCCTAAGGGACTGATTATGCAGGACTCATGTCTCCGGTTTGCCTTGGGAATAAGAAAGTTTGATCACATCAGTCATGTATTCAGAGAGCCGGCTCTCTTGGATATGCGCGGGAGACGGTTTCTGCACTCTGCATGCCTGTTCAATGGTGTCCTGCTCACAAGGACTAAGCGAATTTTCGCACAGATATGTTCATAATAGTCCGGACGTTAAGGTCAAAATTTAGAGGGCACCGTTCACTTTTATAACAAGCAATGCCACTTGGCATAGCTGTTGCCGAGACCATGTTTGACCGATTAAGATCAGGAGCCAAAGTCGTAAGTGATGCAGGCGCCGTATACAGGGTGTCGCATAGAAAAAAAGTCGAAAACTCGTATATCATTAACCGATCCAGATGGATTCTCGTGAGTAGGCACATATATCCACAATATATTACCCATCAAGGAAGAGTCAACGGTTTTGGAAAACCTTGAGCGGTTCCTGAAATTTTCAGGAAAAACTGAATTTTCTCCTGAATATTTCATTTCTTGGTGAATCAGTGAATTTTCAAGATATCGAAGTGCAACTTGGTAATTTTACGGCGAGTATTGTCATGAATGAAAAACGATCAGGAGCCAAACGCAGGGCCTGCTATTTCCAGAAGTAAGACAGTCAACTTTTTTTTTCTTCGTGACCGCCATCTTGAATCTCCGCTTCACTCAACAGTTGGAAAAGTGACAGTCGAATGTGAGAATGTTGGCATCCAGTCACCCTATTACGAAAAAGATGGCTTTGAAGCAAGGTGAGGGTGTCTTCATCGAGAAAACATTATCACCCAAGTTTTTCATCGTAATACGCATTTGCAGCGCCTCTGATGGCTAATGAGAGATTTGAAAGAGCAGAGTGAGTTCTTTGTCACAATTCTACATTTATTTTGAGCTGAAATACCAAAATTCATGATGATCGATCCAAAGGTGAACTCTTGATGGCTTGCTGAACAAAATAGGTGGCGCTTTTTGGTGAAAAATGCAAAAAAAATCGGGCTATCATTATCATGTTATCCCTCACCAAGAGAAGGCTGTTGCAAAAACTGTAACAAATCAACGCTGGAATGTTTTGTGAGATTCAAGTCTATATTCTTGAGGCAATAAATGTTGGACACATGCGTCCGGTTACCAGAGAGAAGACATGGAAGGCGTGCATGCAAAAAAAAATCAAAATTCTTATTCACATATTTCATTCAGAAACCTACCAAAAGATGATGACTAACAATATTACATCCATTTTGAGATTTAGTACCAGAATTTATCATCATCGAGCCAGAGACACAATTTTGGTAGCTTTCTGAAAATGATACGTGGCTCAGAACTTAGAGAAAACTTTCTGCATGCAAGTCTCTCATGTCTTCTCTCTAACAAAGGGACGCATGTGTCCAACATTTTATGGCTCGAGCTTATAGGGCTGACTCCCCCAAAACATTTCGGCGTTGATTAGTTTCAGTTTTTGCAATAGCCTTCTCTTAGTGAGGGATGACATGATGGTGATTGCTCGTTTTTTTTTTGCATTTTTCACCAAAAAACGCCACATATTTGGTTCAACAAGCCACCAAAAATCTACCTTTGGACCGATCATCATGAGTTTTGGTAATTCAGCTCACAATAAATGTAGGATTGTGACAAAGACTTCACTCTGCTCTTCGAAATCTTTGATGAGCCATCACAGGCGCTGCAAATGCGTATTACCATGAAAACCTTGGGTAACACTGTTTTCTCGAAGAAGAGACCCTTACCTTGCTTCAAGGCTATCTTTTTTATGATGGGGTGACTGAATGTCAACTATCTCACATTCAGTTGTCACTTTTTCAACTGTTGAGTAAAACAGAGATTCAAGATGGCGGTCGCGAAGAAAAAAAGTTCACTGTCTTATTTCTGGAAATGGCAGGTCTTGCATTTGATTCCTGATCGTTTTTGATTCATGACCACACTGGCCATAGAACTACCAAGTTGCACTTCGATATCTTGAAAATTCACTAATTTACCGAGAAATAAAATATTCAGAAGAAAATTCAGTTTTCCCTGAATATTTCAGGAACCGCTCAAGATTTTCCAAAACCGTTGACTCTTCCTCAATGGGTAATATATTGTGAATATATGTGCCTATTCACGTGGATTCATCTGGCTTGGTTAATGATATACGGATTTTTCACTTTTTTTCTATACGACACCCTGTATACGACGCCTGCATTGCTTGCGACTTTGGCTCCTGATCTTAATCGGTCAAACATGGTCTCGGCAATAGGTATGCCAAGTGGCATTGCTTGTTATAAAAGTGAAGGGTATTATACCTTAACATCCGGACTATAACTTGAACCTACGATTCAAGGGTGCCCTAACGCCGCCTCTTCATCACCTGGAAATATTTAAAAGATCATTCTCATACAAAATTGCCAAAATAATGAATATTTGCCGCGGGACCTGGAAAATAAAAATAAAACTTCATTCAGGCAGTCTCTACATCAAGTTTTACTGAAGCAATAAAGCGATGATGTGCCACCAGATGTCGAAGTGAGCTTTTTTCGGTTGAATTATTTTTGATTATTGCTATATTTTGTCTAAGCATTGTAAATTTTTGTTTACGGATGGGGTTAGGTAGAAGAATAGGGAACCCTTTCAAAGGGGCGACCTGAACCTCGCCCCATTTCTATCATTCATACTATATATTATTTATCAATTCTCGTTACATAGAAATAAAATAGGTACCTTTATTATTATTATTATTGTTATTATTATTATTATTATTAGATGTCGTCTTCTCTTCAATCATACCTATAACGGTTTGGGGAACCTGGTCGCCCTCCTGACATTAGTGTCGTGTATCTCAGTTTTTAGCGCACTTCTCCAAACGGGAAGGCGCTTTTGTTCTCGCTTTGTCCGTCCGTCCGTCCGTCCGTAACAGCATCTAGTCCTGGACGAGAAGGTTTTTGCGAAAAAATTTCACTCCAATGGGTAGCTCATGACCTTGTATCCCGAACCAAGAAAAATCTCGACGAAATAATGATAAACAATTACAATAATAACAAATTAGTGTGACGCGGCATCGCCGTTGAATGCTGCATTTCAGAGGCCGGCTTGTTCTCGAAAGTTATCACATGCGATCAAGTACCCGTTCTTATCATTTTACAATAATACATATGCGAAATTATATTTAGAGAAGAATTTGATCTTAATTTTAATGAGAATTCCACATCGGTGCGAGGTACCAGTCAATAGTTATAATTTTTTTAAAATGACTCCGAAGCTACGGCTCGGCCGCAAAAGATTATTCGTTGCTTGCTGGTGCTTGATATCCTTCTCTCCGAACAAAACGGAATCCAATACAGAAAATATTTCAACTTGAATGGGTAGCTCATGGCCTTAGTACGCGAACCAAAAAAAATCTTTCCGAAATAATCATAAACAATCACAATAATAATATTTTGCTGTAAGGCGGCTTCGCCGATTAAGTGCTGGAATAGGACTGTGTATCTTACGTGTTATCCGGGCCCATGCGCGTAGAATTAGGCGCTAGATATGAAACTTCCAGACAAATAGCGTCTGTTAACACGTAACATGATCAGGAAAACTATCAATAATCGTTTGTGTAAGTGAAATTTTCAACTATTGATGCTCACTGTTTGTGAGTTGTGAGACTGATGTTATTTCAATCTTTTAAACATTAAAAACAATCATTTTGAAGGTGGAATGGGAAGGCAAGCATTCGGTTCTTACAAGAAAGAATGGAAATAAACACTGCGTCATGACAAGTGTAGAAGCGAGAGTCGATACGATGAAGAAAAAGTTTTTATTTTATTCCGTTTCCACGAACACGTACCCTGGAAGTTTTGATCGGAGTCCTCTCCGAGTCTCCTCTAACTGAAACCCTCTGGGGCCAAAGGTAGGCGAGCCGCGAGAGCCACTCTCATACGGTACGTTTCAGGCAATCCTTGCTACATGAATGTACTGCGGATTGCATAAGACTATCCGGCCCAGAAGCTAGGCAGGAGAACGGCAGAAGCCGTATTCGGGGTTGCCAAGTGAACAAGAAATATAACTTTCAATTACTTCGATATAATAATTTCCAAATTTTGAACTTTCATTCCGTATGGTGTCAGATTTCCTAACTAGAAGAGCGCAAGGAAACATCTTGCAAAACAAATTGATTTTATAGTGACTATTTGAGGTGACAGTATATGTAATATAACGTATTATTTGTAACGGCGGCCATGCCAAATCTGACAACATCGCGATTAACAGACTGTGGATCATTTGCGAAGTAAGCAGGGAACTTCCAATATTATCATTATTTTGTAAAAAAGAACTATACAAAATAGAAATTTGGCTTGCGACTGGTTCTTCTTCACATTTTTAGTAACTTTTTTGTATCTATCTGGAGACTTAGTCATGAAATAGCCTGGTATTCCATAGATAAGTCGATATTTGTCTGGATGTTTCAAATTTGGCACTAAATAGCGACAGTTGCGTCCATGTTGCATCTGCGCCGTCGGGTCAGGAGAACGCACTATTCGCAGTTAGATGTTGAAAGTTACGATATGCGTGTAGCTACATGTTTTTATGAAGATGACGTCATTTTATACACTGGCTCACTGGCCGCCACTACCAAAGCACAAGTAACCCGTGAAGACGCGGTGTCCAGCTAATTGACACTCCGAGGAACACATGTTTATCTGTTTTCCCCAAATAAACTGAACATTTTGACTTGACGTGCATCACACCGCGCGACGGGTGACATCTGCCACAAATGCCACAATACCTAACCTTTTCACATACCACATTTACACAAACCCTCTGCGACGACGGTTATGGATTCCTACTCATTCCTACCAACAAAAAATAATTTTTCCATAGCTTGTTCTAATGCAGATAGCCGTCAAATTGATTATACGGGATTATATTTAGAGAACAATTTGAACTTTCTTTTGACAAAAACTCCACTTCAATACGACTTCGGGTCAATTGTTATGAATTTTTGAAAACGACCGCAAAACTACGGCTCGGCTTATATACGCGTCCCTACAAATTTGAAATCAGACGTGCCATTAACACTATTTAACATTTTGAAATAGGCATTACTGGGTACCTAAAAAATAATGGCACTCAAACTATGGAACATGTTCGCCCAATAACAAAAAAAAAGTAGGTAGGTATCACTAAATATCATGTGACAGACTACCATTTTTTCGGTTTTTCGGTAAAAAAGAATTGTTCCGATTCAAAGATAAACCTGATATTCGTGTTCAGGAGGTCGAAATCAGTTGGAAAACATTCTTTTATAAGTAACAGAATGACGCTTATGTGACCGGTTCGTCTGTCTGTCTGTCTGTCTGTCTGTCTGTCTGTCTGTCTGTCTGTCTGTCTGTCTGTCTGTATGTCTGTCTGTCCGTGTAGAAACTAGGATGCTGTACTCCTTCTCGAGAATTGAAGCAAGAGCCTTGGAACTTTTTCCGATGGATAGCTGATGTCCCCAAGGGTGGCCAATGGGCACTATTTTTGTTATCCATACATCGTTATCATCATGATTAAAAAACCGAGATCTCCTGTGCACTTCGAAGAAGTTGAACTTCTCTTCGGGAAATAAAGCTACAGCCCTTAAAAATTGAACTTTATCAGATGGATAGCTTAGGTCCTCAAGGACCAAATAGGCAGATTGGCTTTCATAATTCCGCCGCTATCTTGGCTGCCATATTGAAATCTCTTATTAGTAAAACGATTGTCATGAAACTTGAAACTAATCCTTGTCTAGTACGATCATTCTAATTTTCAAGCTGAATTTCATGATTCTGCCGCCATCTTGGCTGCCATATTGAAATTTCTTATTAGTGTAACGATTTTCATGGAACTTAGAGCTGACCTTTGTCTCGTATGATCATTTTTATTTTTAAGCCAAATTTCATGATTCCGCCACCATCTTCGCCGCCATATTGAAATCTCTTATAAGTGGAAGGATTCATAAGCGATCATTCTGATTTTCAAGCCGAATTTCATTATTCTGCCGAAATTTTGGCCGCCATATTGAAATTGTTTGCGCAAATAACGGTAGAGTAGAACCCTAGTTACTTGACATTTTGCGTTCACTAATTCTTCAAAAAAAAAGTGCGCTACTGAGCCTCATGCCCATGAGGCATATTCGCTTGTTTGAGTTTAACGTGAGAGCCAAGGATTGTGAGAGCAGTTTGAATATCGCCTCCGAGATCGCCTCCTAAAGTGCAAAATCTTTCAAGAAGATAATAATGTTACGAGCGGCTATTCCGTGCATCCTGGTAAACACAAGATCTTTCCGGATTCTTCCATCCATTAGATCGCAGTATACAAGTGCGGAGTGTTCTTGTGCATTCCAGAGCGTTCGTGTACGTGAAACTGAATAGAGAGACTTCAACGCTCGATCAAGGCACATCTGTCCACTTTGGCGGAGGTGCAGATTCCAGAACACACGGAAAGCACGCGAAAGGTGTAAGTGATTATTCAGGAGTGGTCTAGAAACCGCATATGCTGGGCCACTATGGAAATTGCTGGAAGATGACAGAATTGAATTGGAAAAGACAGCGAGCGGATAAGCGAGCGATAATTCAAGTAGATAATTGTTCGCGTGTAATATTGTAGTCCGCAAAAATACCCAGTTTGTGTTTTAAAACGATCGTCTCAATAATATTCGAACCCGTACGCGAGAAATACATAACAATAATGTTTTCATTTTTATTTCGATTTTGAGAATAATGAAATTTTTGTTATTGATAAACTCTTTTGGAAGTTATGTATAGTTTTAGGAGACGATATTCAAAGGGCTCGCACGTAAAACTCGTGAGAGCCCTTTGCATACTGTTTCTCACAGAAAAACACATCGGCCTCAGAGAAATCACTCGTATAGGTACCTACTTACCTACTACTTACAATTTCACCGTCATATTTACGCCTTCGCTGTAAGTATAGCTCCCATATTCCTCCACTTCTTTACTTTTGTTTATAAATCTACCCACTCTAATACTCCAAGAACAAAAGCACGCATGAAAGATCCCGGTGTACCTAGACTGTGTACCTTTATTTACCTATTTCATGGTACCTATCATCTTGGCTCCATAAAACAGAACCGCGTTCATTTTCTCTTTGTAGCTGTGGTTCTACTTATTGACTCAAGGCTCACGAGGTAGTTCACACAATGAATTTTAATTTGTCATTTCTGTGTAAGTAGGTATTACAGTTGTTGAAACGTCAACACAGGCCAAAGAGGGTTTGCCATTGCGAAACTTGAGGAAGCCTGGTCATTGCAACGCGTGGTGCCTGAAACAGGCTGCTCCGAGGGCTGCTCTAGATCAACAATTTTCAATTCAAAACGCGAGTGAACCGATACATAGACCCCAATAAGCCACCGACGCTGTAATACAGCACGCAAGCGGCCGATGAGTATTTGGTACAATTTACTGTGGACCATCCTTTTGCCACACCAAAAACTGCTAAAGAAGAAATTAACTTCTCTGCAACTCTGAGAACTACAAGGAAGCCAATGACTTACCCTCAGAGTTGTATCATTGTCAACATTGACACTAAAAGCCATGTCGACGCTCTGTGATGTCTCAGATACCCTGATGATGCGATAGAAAATCTTTCCATTAGGCGCGTTCTATTTGCCATCTGAGCTTAGTAATCTGACCTAAGTTGCTAGTAATGTCTTGCTCCCTCCCTTGCGTTTTTTCCCAAGTTAGACCCAAAGAAGAGAGACTCTCAAATATGCGACAAAATGACAAGCGACTCACTGATAATATCCGTTATTCAGTGTAAGCAGAATTAGTAAAACAAAATCGTAGAAACAACAGGAGACATTGCATAATAACACACAATAATCATCAGTAGCAGTGCATGATAATAAAACCAACAATTGCATAATAAAATCATCAACAATGCATAAAAATCCTAAACAAGACAACGATGGTTAGTAGGATTCTGTAGAGGTCCTTACACCGAATATCTGACAAACATAGGAGTTAGATTGGAAACATGACATAAAAATATGAGAGTCACAAAAGACGGCGGACAATGACATTTTTGCTCGAAAGTTAAATCATGACACAGACAAAAATACAAGTGATTATTACATACAACGCCCTTGATTATTAGACCTACAAGGATAATATTCACTTATCTAAATCCCACTGTCAATAGCAACGGAATAAAATTCATGTAAACAACAAAATCTGACAGCTGTCACTTCGGACTTCTTTTATGTAATAATCTTCAAAATATCACTCGTGCTCGAGATTTTCCCAGATAATTTTGGCCAGGCGTTTCCCTCGGGCTGATTGTCCCTGGATAAATGCCCTCCTCCTACGGAGTCGGGCATTTATCGCTACAATCAGCACTCGCGATCGCCTGACCAAAATTATCGTGAAAATCTAAGCACTTGTGATATTACTGTTGATTATTACACACAACGCCCTTGATTAATAGACCTACAAGGATAATATTCACTTATCTAAATCACACTGTCAATGCCAACGGAAAAAAATTGATGTAAACAACAAAATCTGACAGCTGTCAGTTCGGGATTTATTTTTGTAATATCCACCAAAATATCACTCGTGCTCGAGATTTTCCCAGATAATTTTGTCCAGGCGTTTCCCTTGGGCTGGTTGTCCCTAGATAAATGCCCTCCTCCTACGGAGTCGGGCATTTATCGCTACAACCAGCACTCGCGATCACCTGTCCAAAATTGTCGTGAAAATCTAAGCACTTGTGATATTACTGTTGATTATTACATACAACGCCCTTGATTATTAGACCTACAAGGATAATATTCACTTATCTAAATCCCTCTGTCAATAGCAACGGAATAAAATTCATGTAAACAACAAAATCTGACAGCTGTCACTTCGGACTTCTTTTATGTAATAATCTTCAAAATATCACTCGTGCTCGAGATTTTCCCAGATAATTTTGGCCAGGCGTTTCCCTCGGGCTGATTGTCCCTGGATAAATGCCCTCCTCCTACGGAGTCGGGCATTTATCGCTACAATCAGCACTCGCGATCGCCTGACCAAAATTATCGTGAAAATCTAAGCACTTGTGATATTACTGTTGATTATTACATGACAAGTGATTACATGACAAGCAAATCACACACAAAATTTATGAACTGGTCATGAAAATGTTGACATGAAATTCAGTAAGTTTACAAAATTCGTGAGACAACAAAAATGACATCAAAAATTAGAACGTAAAACAGGCTCATACAGGAGAACGAAATTATTCAGTTTAAATAGAAAATTCAATGATGAAATGGAAAATATTCAAGTAATCAATCAGATAATAAGTTGAGCCCGGACCTGTAACATAAAAACAATACCATACGCGCTTATTATTAGGGAGTTTGCGATCTCAAAGAACGTACGACGCCGACGTAACGCAACGTAGAACGTGAAAATTCCCCTGTAACTAAGGAATTGCCTCTGACAGAAGACTGGCTAGAAGTTGATTACAGTTTATGTGAACAATAATGAAGTCAAGTGCCCAAAAATCTACCTGTTGCGTTTTTGTTGGGCCACGCTGGCGCTGTATTGGTTATTGTACTTACCGCGGCTTCCTTAAAAAAGTCAACACAGTGTTCACGTTGACAAGCTGTTAAATGGATTTTGTTCTGCGACCAGTGACCAATTCTCATTGTTTCGCCACGGAAAATTCGCAAAATATTGAGAACATAAATCATTCATTCCTTCTGTTTCTTGTTTTGTGGAACTGGGAGTTCTGTCGCCAACTAACTGGAATTGACCGAATGAGATTTCACTAACGTGTATCTACCAACAGTTTCGGTGGAACCCGAGGTAGGTAATGAAACCGCCTACGAATTTGCCCCTTTAAACTAGACAACCCAACATACAACAGCAAGCGCCAGAGAGGTTCAGGTTCCCCGTGCGCCGAAGGATGAGGTTCGAGAGGTTTCCTGTACCTCCTCCGAGAGCACGTCGACGTCGCACATCTCCAGCGCACCCTTATGAGGCCGAGGTTTTGACCGGAGGAAAAGAGAAACGGCGTTTCGAAGAGCACCGCGATCCTAACCATTCTCTGTTTCAGTCCACAAGCACAAGAGCAAGCGAGACGCAGGCCGAAGTGTACCACCGAGCCATCGTTCCAACACCCGCTCGGCGCTCAGCCAATCGGATAGCGGGGCTGCGAGAGACAGAGAGCAGAGACAAGTAGTACGCCAGTCAGACAAGGATCGGACCATCCAAAGCGGTGATGTTGTTGTATTAGCGCTTCCGTTAAGTTCTTTTGTGCCTTCTCCGAAACCGTTTGCATACCACAAAGTTGCATCCCCATTCCGCCGTTAGACAAAGAACGAACACCCTCTGAGTCCATATCATTCCCTGCGATAGAAGGAAACAACTAACACTTCTGTTGCCTTTGAAGCATGTAGATGAATAACTTCCCCGCGACACCCCTTGACTAAAGTAGAAGCCCTAATCTTAATTTACGCAAGAAAGATGCAAATACGAAGTTTTCTTATATAAGCGTATATTTCCAGCGCCTCCAGAGACCTTTTGCGAGGTCGCGGTGGATGGTTACGTTCGTCTTATAGGGCTGAGCTACCAGGAGCCGAGCAGAAAGCACCCAGGTTGACCACCTTATGGTTGATGGTTCCCGGCGAGCTACTGAGAGGAAGTTGAGAAAAACCGCCCTCATCCCCTTCACCGAGACCCACACCTTCCGCGGCACCAGCCGACCTGGTTCCCACACGGAACTACTCCGCCTGCCTCGCAGCCACCGAGTCCCCGTTATACCGACTCAAGAATCTCCGGCTAGCCATGGACGAGGTGCCCACCACCGACAGCCAACCCCCTAAGTCGCGTCCGGACCAGAGACTACCTCCGACCCCGGCAGGTATAAACCGAAGAACCGAAGACGACCTAAAGAGTAAAGTTCCGCAATTTATTAAATAATCTGTTTGTTTGCGATCATACTGAACTTTTGCCTAAGTCAGTAATTTATACATGTTTTTGAAAAGAAACTAAAGAATGAAATAATAATTTACCAATGCACATAAACTTTCACAAATTACTAAATTCTATTGGGTTGGAATTACCATTGGAACTCTTTAAACTAATTTGCATATCTCGAAAGTGAGCCCTCAAAGATCAGACGAATTGAATTTGAAACTGGATTGTTTTTCGTACTTGAATTATAATTGTTCAGCTACCCTAATAATCATCTAGAGTGGGTTTGACTGCTAACGTAATGAATGAACTAAGTCTCCTGTCATGGAATTTGGCCCATCGTGAAAGGTCCTTACTTACAGGTTACTGGGTAAGGATGACGTTGCTTACAGGTTTCAAAATACTGGGCAATTGCCAAATAACTATGTCAAGAGTTGACGACGAGTCCCAAAAGAGGCTGGCGTTTTACAGGTGACCTGGAACGTCCTTTCAACAAATCTGTTCTCATTACGAGGTTTAATTAACCCTACTCTAACACAAACATAAATCAAACTGAACAAAAAGTGATGGAAGTACGAACACGACTCCACTTTCTGTAAACAAATATTGCATCAAGTCACTCACTGAAAGGACATGCAAAGGACCCCGCACGATTCTTATGGAAAATGGCTCCCGGTTAAATTCTCTGAATTTTTGATATGTTGTAGCTCATGAGATACTAATCGAATACCGTGAACCCCAAACTCAAATAATGGACAGTTTTTTACCCACAGGGGGTTGAAGTTGGAGGTTTTGACGGCTTCAAAATGATATTATGACGTTAATAAAAGCTTTCTATTTGGTTTCTCTACAAGTTGTTTTTCATGCTAAATGTATTTATTTGACAGAAAAATATCAACCCCCTCCTCCATCCCCAACCCCTATCTACCATCATAAAATTCGAGATTACTCCCAAAAGCCATGCGGATGGCTTCTGTGATTTAAATTATGAATTTTGACATGAAAATTATTTTGTACCCCTAATGTTGGGGTGCCGATTTTCCAATTTTCCTCGGTTAATTTGGCTGAATTTTTGGTATTGTGTACTTCTAATTCTGCTGAACAAAAAGTTCTCATACCAAAACTTATTCCTATGAACAGTTTTTGTTCTGCAGGGGACTGAAGTTCAATATTTATGCTCTCAAATCTTCAACTTCAGTCCCCTATAGAACAAAAACGGTCCATAGGAATAAGTTTTGGCATAAGAACTTTTTGTTCAGCAGAATTAGAAGTACACAATACCAAAAATTCAGCCAAATTAACCGAGGAAAATTGGAAAATCGGCACCCCAACATTAGGGGTGGAAAATATTTTTCATGTCAAAATTCATAATTTAAATCACAGAAGCCATCTGCATGGCTTTTGAGAGTAATCTCGAATTTTGTGATGGTAGATAGGGGATGGGGGTGAAGGAGGGGGTTGATATTTTTCTGTCAAATAAATACATTTAGCATGAAACACAACTTGAAGAGAAACCAAATAGAAAGCTTTTATGACCGTCATAATATCATTTTGAAGCCGTCAAAACCTCCAACTTCAACCCCCTGTGGGTAAAAAACTGTCCATTATTTGAGTTTGGGGTTCACGGTATTCGATTAGTATCTCATGAGCTACAACATATCAAAAATTCAGAGAATTTAACCGGGAGCCATTTTCCATAAGAATCGTGCGGGGTCCTTTACCGAATTCAATGGCAATTCTCGTTCAATAACTGAACTTGAATAAAATGCTCATGGAAGGTATAACTCTGGTTTCATTTCTATTTTTACAAGTGTAATATTAAGCTACGTCAAATCGAACTATCAGCGTGGGGTTCTTTGCCTTCTACTAGACGACAGCGCGGGCCAATCCGAGTATGAGAATTCAAATGAGCGGGAAGTAAGTATTTGAATTTGAATAATTAGGCGGGCTTAGCACATGAAGGGTTACAGTAAGTTAATTAATCTCAAAGCGGCGAATTTATACGTGGGTTAGCAATAAGATCCTTTGAAGTCGTCATTTCTTTTGAACTCGTTGCATTTTGCCCTTCTACTACTTATTAGGAACTGGATTGGATACTTACCTATATGAAACGAATCTAATGATTTAATGCCTCCATCAAGAGCTGCAACTCTCGAGTTTTGCAAGCTTCAATTTCCTCATCTTAATGATAAAATTTGAGCTAGGTAGGTGTAGGTAGGTACCTACTGCACGAGGACATGCTGAGATTGCTGAGTCGCAGCGACGGCGCCAGAATTTCTTCAACGGGTGGGCACAAAAAGGCACACTATTCAGGGAGGTGAGCACTGATCTAGTTATATGTACCTATAACCTCCCATCCCCCAAACACCTTTTTTATATATAAAAACAGTCAAGCGCAAAAAAGTTTAATTTGAAAAAAACTTTTCCGAGACATTTTCTGAGAAATCGGGTGGGCACGTGGGTGGGCACCTATAATTTTGGGGGAGGCACGTGTCCACCCTGGCCACCCCCTGGCGCCGTCGCCAATGAATGCCAATTTGTGGTTCGTAAAAGCCAAATAAGAAGTTCGATAGGTAGTAAGTAATCGGTAGCCCGCCAGGACTTTGTACCTACTGCCTCTACACATTGGAATTATTCCGCAATGCACACAATAGCTGCACTAGAAAATCAAGCCGTTGAACGATCAAGCGCAGGAATGCTTTTTGCTTTTTGGTTCCCTTTCTGTGTAATCTTGATTCTGTGGCTGAGAAGAGGGAAGAAGTAATTTATCAAGGAGGGGAAAATAACCGTACCGTAGGTACCCCGTTCATTATTATAGTTGTACGCTACACCGTTCATGTCCTGACTGCCTGTCAAAATGGTTTTAAAATATTCGCCTCCGTAGAGGAGATGTCACACGGTTGTGTAGCTGCCTGTTGTAACGGAGCGTAGGGTCGCTGGAGTTTCGGGCTCGATTCCTCGGTATTTTTTTGTTCACCTAATATGTATACCTACTCAGTAGGTAGATATAGATACCTAACGTCGGATCGTTTTGTACTACATATATTCAATTCTGAAATCGGTCGACCATTTGTCTCAATGTTGATTTTGTCTTCAGACTTGCTGACCTGAACAACTTTTTTTTTAAATGAACCACTTTATGTTCACGTTGCATTTACTGTTTCAAATATCTCAGTTCAGTGTAGCGCGTAGTTCACGAAGTAGGAGGTAGGGCTCCACTATTATAGTGGGACAGGAAGGACTCCTCTATAGTTTCGCCCGAAATTTCGCCACTCTGTGGCTTCGCCAGACCCGCCAAACACTCTAGGGGAGATGCGAGTAATATCGGCCTCGCGTGCCATTATTGGGGACCAAATTCTTACATGCCCTACCTATAATGACACATGTTATATGTCACCTGTCATGTCTAGTCAAATTTGAGGCCCAACCTGACCTGACCTTGAACCACTTTGGCATAATGTCATTAAACGTTCGTGCCACGCGTGGCACAACATGCGGGTGTACTGGGTTTTCCGCATATTGGCGGTGCGCATCGAACACTGCGACTTTTTTGGCTGTGCTTTTGAGCTTGCAGTAGTTGTTACAACTATTACCTACTTTCGAATACTTTTTTCCGCTATAGGTACAGTGCTACAGTGGTCGACACTTGATTACTTTAAGCCTGAAATGTACAACACTATTCTTTCGGAAAACACCGATGTTGATAAACAAACTAGTAATATCACTGGACTAGAACTTCTCAATTAATCTAAACAGTAACTGATGTCAAAATCTCCTAAAACCAATTTTGGGGAAATTTTTGCGTACGATCGCACGCAAAATAAACGGAGACAGTGTTTCGCGCGGAGTGTACTGATTTAATGGATTTTAGCCTTCTTGTCACTGTGACACCAAGCCAAAATTCAGTGAATCGGTACACTCCGCGCGAAACACTGTCTCCGTTTATTTTGCGTGCGATCGTACCTATCTGAGGGTATTGTTACGAAGCTCGCGACCATCCCGGCTCTTTCTAGAGAAATCTAGATCTACGCGTTGCATTCGGAAAGCATCGAGAGACTTCAGCGGTAGGTCACGACACGTCGAGACTTCTGGTGGAGGTGCCGTAGAAAGTACGCGTATACTCTCGACGCAGATACCAGAGAAATCTTCGTGTGCTGTAAACACCATCAGGAAGCATCCAGAACCTTCAATGCCACTATAAGAGAGGAACTCGACCTGGCATCGAGAGAGTTGGAATCGAGCGATTGTGGCGTTAACATCTCGGCGACATTGTGAATTACCAAGCGATTAATAATTCTGTGCGTTATTTAGTTGTTCGGTAGTAACTAATAAAGTGCAGTCTGTTTACAAGTAAATCAGTGCGATTAATTTCGAGATAGGCGAACCCGAATACCGTAACAGTATTTTGGAACTTTGGTACCTACCACATACACTGGTGAGATTTTGATGAAATCCGACTTTTGAACAGATACTCATTCAAAACTAATCTCTGGCAAGTTACAACCAAATAGGTACCTAAACCCATTCAATGATAATATTATATTCATGAAAATCCAGTGAAAATAAGGGCTCTAATTCCAGCCCTGAAACCATGCTTAGTTGAAGGCTATATATTATGTGAAAACTTCTACGTTAAACTTCCGTGTAATAATTTCTTGAATGGATTCGTTTAGAACCTCATGATACAGTTTGGGAATCAATGGAATCAAGCAGAAATTCTCATAGAGTAATTTTTCAACCCCCACTCTGGGCTCTGGCTCTGGCATTTTCTTTCTCCAGTTTAGTTTTATGCGTCGTCAAAGATGGTCGTGTTCTGAGTCGTCCTTGAGTCGTCTGGTCTCCTCAAAGTTGTGTTGTGATGTTATTTTGTTTTCATTATCATCAATAGTCTATCATCGTCTCTATTGATTCGTCATCATTAGCTCTTCCTGGCTCAATTCCTGAAATAAAAAAGTATCTATGAAAAGAAACATGAAGCTTTATGGCGAGTATAAATTTCTCGAAAGTTGCTTCATTTTTAATTGTTTGTTTTAGTCTTGGAATGTTGTTCCAGCCCGAGCTCCAACCAACGAACGTGACTGCTACAGGTTTATTTGTCAAAGACAGTGTAATAAAGCTGTTGTCTTGGTTGGCTTTTTCAAAAACGTGGATCAGAGACTCCATCCGGGAAAAGTACGAAGAATGTTCTAGAGCGTGATGGTTGGCTTTCCTGACTGATGGTCTTTCTCAATATTTCTTAATGGTTATTCCCACTGCTTTCGAATTTAAGTCCATCCATACTGATGGTATTTTCTATTATTTCTCTACGGATGATTCCACTGCTTTCGAATTTGATGGACAGTGGTGGTATAACTACCATTATTCCTCTGTGGTAATTTCTACTGCCAGAAATATGAAATGGAAACGCGCACGGTATTTCCTGAGGTTGTTTGTGGTAACGTTCCATAATCGATTCCATACAATAATTGTCTTCTCTGGTTCCGTATGGCAGTTCCCCAGCCACATACCTATACACACATGGTCTCCTCGCGAGACCATAGAAAATAATTGCATTGTTTTTTTGATGGTTTTTGATAATTATTCACAAAGGGAGGGGCCCTTCTCCCTTTACTTTTAATATCACACATCTTTATAATCTGTTGCCTCCGGAGATGACCAACAAGGATTGGTTTTAATCGCGGTTTAAAGGACTACATGAAGGACTTGCAAGGACAACACGACAAAAAAATCCCACGGTGCATAAGGATTTCAAACAACTTACTGAAATGCGGTACTCGCCCAATTTTTTTATTGGCTTAATAGACAGTATTGTTAAAAATAATGTACCCGTATTTTTCCTCATTTCTAAATTCACAAAATTGCGGCCGTGATGCGTGTTTTAAAAATATATTTGTGACGTCACGTTATGATCATTTGTTACATAAAATAAGTGAATTGTTCTGGCTCAGAATGAATAATCGTCCCTATAATCGTGGAAATCTTCATTTGACCAATTTTGTTCCTGAGATTCTCAGAACAGCAAACTCCTGCAATGACACTTTGAAAAACAGATTGATATTCAGGACTGCATTTGGGACCATTTGTTGGTCTTGTCCGAGATCTTGCCTGAGGTATCAGATGTTCCATGTATTGATACTGTGTTCAGTTCTGTCTTATCCAAGCTGCTCTCCCTCTGGCTCCCCATTATGGCGAAATCTGCTTTGCAATAAAACCATTTTTTTTGAGCCGAGTTTTGAGCTAACGAATTCTATCTGTCCCAACTTTTCACCTCTTCCTCTTCGTACACCTCTTTCCGTGAGTGAGCGATGGGAATAAGTTTTACGACGCACATCCCTTTATGTAACAGTCTTGAGATAATCATGCTGACTGTGATTGATTGGATGACATTGCGTTGTGAATGTAAGCGCCTAGCCCTAGAGCGCTCTATAGGTAATCTAATATACCTACCGCAAAACGTCATAATATTTAAAGAGTTGATTGTATTTAAATGGTGAAGCCACGACGGCGGTATTCCTCCTATATGCAGCAGCAGCCGCAGACAGCAAGCCACCAATTCGCAGTGAAGTTGTGAATTTTGCCGGGGTGTTAGTGCGACTTTATGCAGTGTTCTCAGTCAAGTTGGATTAGCATGTAAACTATATTAACACAAATTAGTTTATGAAACGACATGATCAGGCCATAGAGTTAGAGTTGCAGTACTAAGTTCATTAGCATATTACTTGGCATATAATATATATCTTACGTGCGAACGCTGAAAAAAATAGAAGTTCACAGCACTCGTGAGCAAAATTTTATGTCATGGATGGGTGAGAGTTTTTATGCAACCAGCCATACATATCAATCCAGTCCAATCCACAGAGGGTTGAGCTCTGTCTGTATCTCATACAGCATTCATCTTGTAAGACAGTCAACGACAAGAGTTGAGGATGGATCTCAGTGGTGATGGAACACTTTGGAGAAAGTTGCTAGTTGCGCTTGAATAATTTATCGAGATGAGATTGGCCATTTTCTAGCACCACATCATAAAATACAATTTGACCGACCTGAATTCGGGGTTGTTGGAGAACATTGTATTGTAATGATTTCGGTCTATTAATGTTGGGGGCGCAGCTGCTTTTAACGGCCGCCTTCGTGTAATATAAATTTATAATGACTTCTATTAACGACGACGGCGATGATGCTGTGGTTTTAATTGAAAGATCGGAAAATCAAATGGCCGTAGTGTTGATGTAGCCATATTATTTTTTGAGTGCTTCCTAATTTGAAAGTAAAAAATGTGTCGATCTTTCGATCGGGACCTATTCATATTTTTGCACAATAAACTTATAAACTATAAGTATCATCGTGTGGCAAACCGGGCTAGTCCAGCCCTGTGCCTTATATTTTACTTTTTAGTTTAACGCTAACCTACCGCCTAAGGGTTAGTGTCGATGTGACTGTTGAATTATTTTCCATAATAAGGAAACGAGAGTGACTTTTTCCTCAAAAATTTGCCTGGTTTTAAATATTCATAGAGACCGGGAAGTTATGAGTCAACCTGGTTGCGAAATTCATTTTCTGTAAAACTCGAGGCGTTATCAAATCGCCAAACTTAACATTTATAAGTATTGGTCCGCTAGACCACGGGGCTAAGAGATTAGACGAGTCTATAAGTGGAGGCTGAAGAGAAGATAACGGGATTCAACTAGCGACTCGACCCGTGACTTGCAATTTCGACTTGCGACTTGACTGGCGACTCGCGACTCGACGCGGTTATTTTCATTAATAGTCTATTCACAGTCAATTAACAAAAATGTCACTTAATTTCGGCCCCGCGTATGGTCCCGGCTGGGACGCCGCTTGGGCGTCCCACGGCCGCAAAATTCCCGAATTTCGAGTAATTATTTCCACAGTATCATCGTTGTAAGACGCGCGCGATTAATTAATTGAACCGCTCGAAGTGTGGAATGAATCACCGTAACACGCGAGACGCGTGTCCGAGTATATTTTGATAGATAATTTACCGACGCGGAATGCGCGATGCCCCCTTGTCAACGTAGAAACCAATCGTCCTAAAAATATTACCCCTGTGCTTTACGCGGGGTAAAGCGGGGTTTATCGATAAAGAGATCGATAAATAAGTAGCTACCTACTATTATTGGTAAAAAAAAATTATCGGTACCTACCCACTTAGAAATACTTATTTGAAAAATTTTTAATAAAAAGTTTTGCTCACGCACCCACATGATTTGTCTCAACAAAAAATTGAGAAATTAAAATAGGAAAAACCAATTGAGACTCATGTTTTTGGTATTATTATTGTTGTGAAATTTTTTCTATTGTGCCCACTATCAATTTATTGGGCCCAGGGCTGGGCCACCTGACATTGAAAGTCTAGCGCCGTGCTTGCGCAAGGGTGTCGGGTTTCGTTTATAAAACCGTAAAGAATTTTCTATCTGATAAAGATGAACAGCGAACCAGATAGAATGTCGTTCTAACCATAGGTGAATCATAAAACCATTCAGACATTTTAGCTCCAGTAAAAGTAATAAAAGGCTACATGGTAGCTCGAGTGGTAGCTATAGCCTAGGTACCAGGAGTTTACAAGCGATATCTACAACTTCACAATGGCAATATCGACAAAAAGTACAACTGGCTTTCCCAACTTTTGAACTTCTTGATCGATACTTACCCTGTTGAAGTGGAATGTCAGAGTAGATCCGAACAATATATCCGCGCTCGAGGGAAACATCAGTAGTGTCCTGGAAAAATCGTGATACATCTTAGGTTCTCTGACTGGAACTGTGTTTTGTTGTCTGTGAACAACGACCAATGTAAGTTCCTCAATCGCATGAACAAAAAATGCTACTTTTACACACGGGATCCTCCTCTTCACCTCAAGAGATTCTACTTTCAGCTGAGAACAACTTACAACGCGGTCATGAAACTATACATAAAGCGAGACATAAAGAATGCATCTTACTCGATCGATACAGGGGTACTGTTTGACATATTATGTAACCTGAGGAAGAGCGAAACTTTGGCTCACATACTTTTTAAGTGTCCCATGTATTGTAAATTCAGACGAAAGGAACTTCTCGCGACTCAGGATCTCCATGACGTGCTCACATGCACGGTGACAGGCACCATTTCAAGATTATTTGGTTTTCTTTCAAACTCTCTGAGGCTGAGTTCATTCATCTTGAGTGAGTGGTGAGTGTGTGAACGTGCTCTCCAAATCTGCAGGGGGAACCTCTATGACAGGACCTACATTGCCTTGCACTTAACACTATTTTTTTCATCATCATGTTTTGTTGTTGTTATTACATTGTCGTTTTTTATTCATATCGTTTATTTTTACATTGCTATAAAATGTATATTTCCGAAGCTATCTATCTATCATTATTAGAAAAGGAAGTTATTAACTTGGATCTTGGATGTGATCTATTGAGGAGTGGTATTGTTTCTGATGAAAATTGTCTTTCTCTAAATGTGACCCCAGTAAACGAACGCCACGGCAGTTACAGTACCTACCTTCAACCCTAGTGTGAGTCTAGTGAGCTGTGATTTCCCGGATTTCTCATTTCCGAATGCGTCGCGTGGCAAGACTCTCAACCAAGTATGTACATCCACATTAAAGGAGACCACAACACAAAATACAAGTTGGTCTCAGATGAAAGAGTTGAAAAAACTAGAACGATTGCATAGGGTCTTGTAATATTACTTAGCTCGTGGCGGGCGCTGCGGCTATAATTAAGAACGACAGTAGCTGTAAGAACGACAATGACGTCAAAAGGGCAAATTTTCACGAGCCACCTATAGCTACGCTCGGGCATATCTGTAGGTACCTGATTCCGTTGCAAGCCTGCCATAACTATTACTGATTGTTTGAAGACTATGACGTCTGTCAAAACGACAATAGCAATATCAAGACATCCCTGATCAAGACCATGGGAACGTGATAGGTGAAAATCGGAGGTAAAAATTTAGGTGAAAACATCTTCCCAAGTGACGTCACGATAATATTTTCAAAATGTTTTATTGCGGCTGATCGGACTCGTCTAGAAAACTTAGATTTGTTTCGTATACTCTTAAACTACCTTCCCCATGAGTTGGTCAAATAAAATATAGACTCGATTTTTGTGTTGTGGTCTCCTTTAAGGTTGAACGTACTATACATTGTGGTATGTTTTTTTTTTAATTATATTAGTACGGACGTTAGCGGCACATATCAGGACCAACCTTGCATTTCATTCCGATGCAAAACGCTTTTGCACGTAAGAAGTAGGTACCTATAGGTAATTTTTGAGAAGTGGTGCCCCGATGGGACACGCGACTGACTTACTCCCTAAGAGGTCGAAGGTCCAAAAAATTACCATTTTTAAAATTGTTGCTTCTTTCATAATTTTTTCGCTGGACCATATATTCTCAAGGCCGAGGAACACATTGCAATAACTTTTCAGAAAGTGTCATGCACCAGTGGCGTACCAGACGGCTGCGAAGAGGCCGAGGTGCGATTTTTCACAAGTTTTATGGTAAACCGTAACTAACACGGTTTTTGACATGTTTGGATCATTTCTGACAAAATCGCTCATTCTGATTCCAAAAATTAGGATGAAATTTTGATAGAGACGTGTTTGACCCGGTTTTATCAGAAAAACATGATTTTTTCTACCCTCAAAATTGATGTTTTGTAATTCTACTTCTACCATTGTTCAATGTTATTATAATTATGATTTTGACTTAGTCAGTTAGTTTGGGCTATTCCACACAAAAATATCATTTGCTGATTTTTTTTCCGGTTTCCACGAAGTCACGGAGTGATTTTGTTTCTTGAGATTGTCACGCCCCAAACGTCACCTACGTTTGTTTTCTCGAACACAAGTGTTAGCACTCTGTTGGGAAGCAACGGCCCTGGCCAGCGTCGACGGTCTAGGCTGGGTTCAAGTTAGAAAAAGGCGCCACGGATTTGAAACGTTACTCCCCAGTACTAACCCTGTTCAAAATCAAAATATTCAAAGCCGAAAATACCCGATTATGATTACAAAAAAACTAAATGGTGAGGTTCGAATTCAGAATTTTATTGAGACATTTGAGTTACGCAAAACAAAACTTGGTGTGTGTGTGTGTGTGTGTGTGTGTGTGAGTTCCCACAATACAGAAGAAAGTATGTATTTAAATTTAAACAGGTATGAATTGAAAACAAACAAACTAAATATTTCAGAAAACTGTCAAAACTAAACGTGCAGAGAAATGAAGTGTTAAAAAATTATTGATTGACTCTCTTAATTCCTACTGAGTCCGATTGAGATTTAAAGATACCTAAGCTTGGGTAATGAATGTTCGGAGTTCAAACGGTAGGTACCTATCCAGGTTTCACAGCTGTACACCTAACAGTCTACCGGGTGTGTCACTATGACGCTACTGACGCTGTTAAATTCTCAATTCCTACTCAGTATATTTTTGGGGTAAAGAAAGAAAGAAACTAGTCCCGAAAAAGGACGAGCAGGTTTCAAACGACACGTATTTCTCTACAGTCTACACTATAACTTTAAGTTAGGTAACTCTGATAAAATGACAAAATTCACTGACGCTTTATGAAAGGTTTGTACATACAGTCTGACCGGTGAGTTCAGCCGTAGCTAAACGAAAAAAGGTTTATTTTTGTCTTCGCTATTCCTTGACAGGTAGGTGGTAGATAATTAGACAATTTTCGTTTCGATCGCAAAGTTCGGTACTTCCAGAATCAAGGTGAGTGGTAGATAACTGATTTCGCTCGGACCGCAACGTCAACGTCCTGTTTTCCAGGTAGGTAGTAGCACGTAGTCGAAATTCCGCAAATCCCAAAAGGTAGACCAAAAGAAAAAAAAAACCTAGAACCAATAGTAGCGTCAGCTTGCGCTAAAAGAAATGAAATCGAGCTGTAGGTACCTCAAGGTGGAAGGAGGTTTTTCTTTTATGTGGAGAATCTCCGGAATTGACGAGTATCATTCACCAAAAACGCAGGTAGGTAATGTACAAAAATATAGGTACTTGAAGCCTGAAACGAAATGAAATAATGAAGCAAAGAACAGAAAGAGACGACGACTACAATACCTCAGGTGTAGATGGCTTTTATGCGTAGAAACGTTAATTGCAATAAATCCGACTAGGTCGCTCGAATTAAACTTTTCGAGAAGCGAGAACCCAAGCCTTTCTCCGCAAATCGTGCGATAGTTCCTCTGTCCAAAATTTCGGTAACGAAACACAAATCGAGAAACAGAACAGAACCAAGATGGGCTACGAGCTCTCGGCACAATTTTACGCTTCCAATATAATGATGATTTTTACTCGAAGTCGCCGAACGCTCTCTTTCTTTGATTCCACAAAAAAAAGTCTTATCTATTCCAAAATAATACTGTAAAACCAAGGCTAGCAACGCGCCGTTATTCATTTAAAGTTTTGATAATACAGGATGGTATAAAATGCTACCTTGCGAAAATAATCGTCACAAACTCTCCCCTTCCTTCGTAGGAGGGAAACTTCTCAAAGTTTCTCGACAAATTCGAACCCAAAAAAAAAATTATCGAAAGCAAAACAATCTCATGTAACGATTAGAAACTAAAAGAGACTATACACAAAAAGAACACAAAAGCATCGACGAAAGTCAAAAGAAGAACAAATCATTCCACACATATCTTCAAATTTTTGGCATGCCACACGCCCTTCGAGTTCCCAAAGTCATCCTCCAACTCGTAGGTCCAAGGATTCAATTTCTTCTTTACGCGATACGGTCCAGTGAATTTAGGTGCCAGTTTATAGGTGAAGTAATTTGCCGCATTTGACAAAGCCATATTCTTCTTCCAAACCTTTTGGCCAACACTAAATTCTTCCGCTCTATGCCGTAGGTCGTAATAGGTCTTGTTCCGCTGATTCGCTTGTAATATACGTTTCCGGACTTCTCTGTATATTACTCGCAATTTCAAGTTTTTAACCTCTGGATCAACCGTTTTCGGAGCTTCTCCATCCAGCTCTTCTCGTTTATCTGGGGCTCCAGACAGTGTAATTTCTCGTGCGAAATTCAAAAAGTACGGTGTGTGAACCGTGACGTCATGTTTTGAGGTGCGAATCGCACATGTGACAGCCTGAAGATGGTCTTCCCACACACGTTGATCTTCCTTCAGATAACAGGACAACATCGTCTTTAGCACTCGATTAACTCTCTCCACTGGATTCGATTGTGGGTGGTAATTCGGGGTAAATTTGACCTTCACGTCGTACTTCGTGGCGAGATTCATGAATTCCCGACATTTAAACTGCACTCCGTTATCGCACAGTATGGTGCAGGGTGCTCCAAAGAAAAGAATAACGTGGTCCTCCAAATGCTTCACTATCGTAGCTGCAACCGCTCGACGAAGTGGGAACGTAACGACGAATTTCGAGAATATATCAGAAACGACTAAAATGTAACAGAATCCTTTTCGCGACCTGGGTAATGGTCCCACGAGGTCAACGCTAATTGTCTCCCAAGGTCTGGTTGGTGGTGTGTGAGATAGCATAAGACCTGCTGGTTTTCGCTGTTCTACCTTATGACTCTGACAAATTTGACATTTAGAGATGTACCGAGCAACGTCTTGACGCATCTTGGGCCACGTGAATCTTTCCAGTAATCTTGCAACCGTTTTAGCTACGCCTACGTGACCAGCAGTAGGTTCATCATGAAGTTTTCGCATGACCTCGGATCGTTTTTCTTTGGGCAAGACTTCCTTCCAGTTCTCGTGGTTTGCTCGAAGATCAGAATAAGGCAACGCTTGATATTTGTAAAGAATTCCATCCTTGATCCGAAACTGAGGATACTTCTCCGGCTTCGCCTGTACTCTACACAACAAATCTCGATACCAGGTGTCGGTTGAGCTCGACTCAGATTCCTCTTCCACGGCGTCGATTTTCGGTACTGAACGCGAAAGCAAGTCCGGGACTACATGTTCTTTACCTCTCCGATGAGTTATGGTGAAATTGTATGGTTGGAGTCGCAGTGCCCACCGAGCTAAACGACCTTGTGGATCCTTGAGCCGCTGAAGCCATAACAGACTATGATGGTCAGTTATAACTTCAAACTGAGATCCTTCGAGGTAGTGCCGCAACCGTTCTACCGCCCATATTAAAGCGAGACATTCACGTTCGGTTGTTGAGTAGTTCCTTTCTTGACGCGATAACGATCTTGACAGAAAACAGATGACGTGTTCATCGTCACCATACTTTTGACACAAAACAGCACCAATGCCAAAACCTGAAGCGTCAGTTTGGAGAACAAAGGGCTTCGTAAAGTCTGGGCGACTCAAAAGTGGTGCTGACACAAGTCGTTCTTTGATTCGTCTGAAGGAACTGTCACAATCCGATGTCCAATGAAACGCTGTATTTTTCCTTGTCAAGCTCGTAAGAGGAGCGACGACGGTGGAAAAATCAGGAACGAAACGCCTGTACCACGATACAGTTCCGAGAAAACTTCTGACATCCTTAACATTTGCTGGCGTCGGAATATCCAGCATCGCTTGAACCTTTTCTGGATCCGTTCTGAGACCGCGACGATCGACGACGTATCCAAGAAACTTCAACTGTGGTCTACAGAATTGGCATTTCTCGAGGCTCACAGACAATCCACTCGAACGAAGGCGATCCAGTACCAAGGCTAAAGTCTTCAAATGGTGTTCAAAGTCGGGCGAGACGATTATAATATCGTCTAAATATACCATCACTGAGGGCTGAAGTTCGGGACCCAGGACGCTGTCAATTATACGCTGCCACGTCGCCGGAGCGTTTGTCAATCCAAACGGCATTTTGGTAAATTGGAATAACCCGCGTCCAGGAACAGTGAAACTTGTCAGCTCTCGAGAGGTCATCGATAAGGGCACCTGCCAGTAGGCGCTTTTAATATCGAGAGTGCTCAAGAAACTCGCATCGCGTAGTGAATCCAAAATGGCCGAAATGTAAGGAATCGGGTATGCGTCCTTCTTCGTTACCGCATTTAGCTGCCTATAATCCACACAAAAACGTTGAGTACCGTCTTTCTTTGGCACGAGACAGACCGGTGAAGACCAGGGAGATTTAGACTCTTCGACGACGCCAAGTTCCAACATACGGTCTAACTCCTCTTCGATCAATCTCTGTCTGTGCGGTGAAACTCGGTAATACCTCTGCTTGACAGGCTTGGCATCAGGCAACAGCTCAATCTCATGATGGACTTCTAAACGACCCAATGGAGTGGTTGGAAATTTCAGTTTTTCATCTATGAGGGTGTTCAAAGCTATGCGCTGAAATTCGGTCAAGTCAGACCCGTCCTGGATGCTGGAAATTTCGGTAGTAGTTGCTGAGGAAGAAAAATGCCATACGTCTTGGTTCAAGTCTGGTACGATGTTCATGGCTCTCCAAAAATCTACACCAAGGATAAGTTGATGCGACAAACTGGGCACTACTAGTATGTCGATAATCCTGACGGTATCCACTAATCTAACGGGAGCTTCCACTCTACCGATACTCACACAAGACTGTCCATTGGCAACTGCGCAGCTTCCTTCAATCGGGCAAAGCCGTAGTCCAATCCGCTTCAAGACTTCCCATCCAGGTGCTCCAACTACGGTGCACGATGCACCACTATCTAGCAATCCCATCATTTCATAACCCAAAATGGAAATTCTCAAATATGGACGCTGATCATTCCGCGCATGTGAAATGATATAGTCGATGATAATCTGATTTTGTTCGGTAAACGTTGAGTCGGTGTTTGGTTTTCGAAGTGGGAGGGAAATTAGCCGACGATCTAATTCCTCCGGTTGCCGTTTCCCGCCGCCGAACAATTTGGACAGTTTCGAGTAGTAAAACCATCTCGTCCACACTTGTAGCAGAGTAATCTTCGCGCTTGCTGACACTGACGCATGACATGGCCTTGACCTCTACAGTTCCAACATACTCTATCAGACTTGGAAGTAGGAGATACACTTGAAGAGACCGCAGCGGTGCTTGCTTCAACTTCTTGCACACGAGAGTGACTTCGTGATGATTCGTAGCTCACGAACGCCAAATCGGGTTCAAGCAGAGCGCGCTGTCTTCTTGGAGGTGGTACGAAATTATCTACCACTTGTCTTCGTGCCTCCAACTTCTTGCACAATTGACGAAGGTGATTCACTGATGTCACGTGCACCAATCCCAACTGGTTCTGATAAAACGGAGCTATATTGTTTTGAAGGATCTTCAATTTAGCCTCTTCGGAAATATCACAAGTTAGTCGGGAGAACAAACCATCCATATTGGCTAAGTAAACTCCTATTGATTCACTGTCGCCTTGAGTCCGTCTTCTAATCTCATCAAAGAGCTTTTCATTATAATCCGATGGCTGGAATTCGTCACGCAGCTGTTCCACCAAGTCATCCCAAGACATCAAGCTTCGCCGAACAGAACGATACCATGTAAGAGCCCTATCTTCAAATAAATCTAACGCAGATTGGTAAAGCAAATCGTCAGTCGCATGTCTCGCTATCTTCAGCTCGTCTACTCTAGCCAAGAAAGCGTTGACAGAAATACCAGGTCCTCCAGAATATTTGAGACCCCACTTGCAGACAGGTGTAGGTTTTGGATCGGGTGCTGTACGCATTGGAGTAGCAAGGCTGCGATTGTTCGGAGTCGAGTGGTGCTGAACTGTTCCCAAGTTCAAAGCCTGATTCAGACTAGTCTCCAACACATCCAAAGCGACTGGCTTGTCAAAATCTTTGCATTTTTTCAGAAATGTGTCATACCACTGCATTGCTGAAGTCAGTAAGGGTCTCCTTCCCTCAAACTGTTCATCTATCCTCTGAATCCGTCCCAAACAATGCCAGAGCTTACTCTCCACTTTTTTACGATCCTTCTTCACAAGATTCTGCATGCGATGTTCCAGCTCCAACAACTTTCCTTTGCAAGCAGTTTCATCATCTTCAGCTGTGTATGGATGATCAGGATAGGTTTCAGCGACCGCTGGATCATTTTTCTCCAATTCCAGTTGTTTGGTAAAAACAGGACGCATCTCATCGACTGTTCCTAGAGCTAATCCTCTGATCCTGATTTCGTAAGTCAGTTCATCCTTGCTTAAACAATTCGGAGTAACCTTCAACGCCATTTTCAAAAGAAAATAAACAAACTGTGATCAAAACCGCTAGATAACAAATATCACTCACAAAAAAAACACGAGGAAATACTATTCAAAGCACCACGAAATACTCTCAAAAACGTTCTAGATATAGTATTGTTATGCAATACCTAATACTATAATATTACCCACAATCACAAAAAATGCACTTACACTTTTACCAAATAGGTAAAAGCAAAATAAAAAAAATACCTACCAAAATTCTACCACGACTATTCTGGGCAAACGTAGAAGTTGACTGCGGTTCAAATTGATTGAAAATCAAATTCAATTTTCACAAGTTATCAAAACTTCGCAAACAGTACATAAAAACAAAGTACAAAATTTTGATTCGCTGGATTGTGCTGTTGCGATACTTAACACTCAAGGTAACTGATGAGTACCAGACTAACTGAATGAACAACTCTTAACTTCAAATACAAACTTCACTGCAGGAAAAAAAAACAACACACACCAAGCATAAAAATTTTCGACCTCCCGTCAACTAGACAAAGTAAAGAAAACGGACAAAAAAGAAGAAGCCCCACGCTAGGGCGGCCAAATCTGTCACGCCCCAAACGTCACCTACGTTTGTTTTCTCGAACACAAGTGTTAGCACTCTGTTGGGAAGCAACGGCCCTGGCCAGCGTCGACGGTCTAGGCTGGGTTCAAGTTAGAAAAAGGCGCCACGGATTTGAAACGTTACTCCCCAGTACTAACCCTGTTCAAAATCAAAATATTCAAAGCCGAAAATACCCGATTATGATTACAAAAAAACTAAATGGTGAGGTTCGAATTCAGAATTTTATTGAGACATTTGAGTTACGCAAAACAAAACTTGGTGTGTGTGTGTGTGTGTGTGTGTGAGTTCCCACAATACAGAAGAAAGTATGTATTTAAATTTAAACAGGTATGAATTGAAAACAAACAAACTAAATATTTCAGAAAACTGTCAAAACTAAACGTGCAGAGAAATGAAGTGTTAAAAAATTATTGATTGACTCTCTTAATTCCTACTGAGTCCGATTGAGATTTAAAGATACCTAAGCTTGGGTAATGAATGTTCGGAGTTCAAACGGTAGGTACCTATCCAGGTTTCACAGCTGTACACCTAACAGTCTACCGGGTGTGTCACTATGACGCTACTGACGCTGTTAAATTCTCAATTCCTACTCAGTATATTTTTGGGGTAAAGAAAGAAAGAAACTAGTCCCGAAAAAGGACGAGCAGGTTTCAAACGACACGTATTTCTCTACAGTCTACACTATAACTTTAAGTTAGGTAACTCTGATAAAATGACAAAATTCACTGACGCTTTATGAAAGGTTTGTACATACAGTCTGACCGGTGAGTTCAGCCGTAGCTAAACGAAAAAAGGTTTATTTTTGTCTTCGCTATTCCTTGACAGGTAGGTGGTAGATAATTAGACAATTTTCGTTTCGATCGCAAAGTTCGGTACTTCCAGAATCAAGGTGAGTGGTAGATAACTGATTTCGCTCGGACCGCAACGTCAACGTCCTGTTTTCCAGGTAGGTAGTAGCACGTAGTCGAAATTCCGCAAATCCCAAAAGGTAGACCAAAAGAAAAAAAAAACCTAGAACCAATAGTAGCGTCAGCTTGCGCTAAAAGAAATGAAATCGAGCTGTAGGTACCTCAAGGTGGAAGGAGGTTTTTCTTTTATGTGGAGAATCTCCGGAATTGACGAGTATCATTCACCAAAAACGCAGGTAGGTAATGTACAAAAATATAGGTACTTGAAGCCTGAAACGAAATGAAATAATGAAGCAAAGAACAGAAAGAGACGACGACTACAATACCTCAGGTGTAGATGGCTTTTATGCGTAGAAACGTTAATTGCAATAAATCCGACTAGGTCGCTCGAATTAAACTTTTCGAGAAGCGAGAACCCAAGCCTTTCTCCGCAAATCGTGCGATAGTTCCTCTGTCCAAAATTTCGGTAACGAAACACAAATCGAGAAACAGAACAGAACCAAGATGGGCTACGAGCTCTCGGCACAATTTTACGCTTCCAATATAATGATGATTTTTACTCGAAGTCGCCGAACGCTCTCTTTCTTTGATTCCACAAAAAAAAGTCTTATCTATTCCAAAATAATACTGTAAAACCAAGGCTAGCAACGCGCCGTTATTCATTTAAAGTTTTGATAATACAGGATGGTATAAAATGCTACCTTGCGAAAATAATCGTCACAAGATGTATCATGTCAAAGCTTGATTTGATGAAACGTGCTATTTCACAGGAAAAATTAGACTAGGGTCAAAATGTGGCTTTGATTTGGTACCTTATTTATTTCAAGGCATGAAAATAGATTTCTCTATCAAACAAAATAAAAAAAAAACTGGAATTGGAGCCGTATTTCAGTCATGACATATTTTTTCTTCCGACATTGCGGAATTTTCTGAAAAAAGCGAAGTTTCGACCTATGAATTTGTCGTTTTTGAGCTCCATTCCCATTGTGGTTCAAAACACTGATGATCACAATTTTGACATAGATTGTTCATTCGAACTATTTTATAGACGAATTTCATACATCAGGAGATTCTATCGATGTGACAAAGTCACACAGTAGTTTTGTTCCACAACGCGCATCATGTAGAAATTTAATTCCAAAAGCTCGCAATGTCGAAAGAAAAAGGATGTCATGACTAAAATACGACTCAGATTTTAGTTTTTCTTATTTTGTTTGATAGAGAAAGCTATTTCCATGCCTTGCAATTAATAAAGTATCTACCAAATCAACGCTACATTTTGATCCTGTACAGTCGACCGATACATTAAAATAGGGTTTACCTTGCAAAAGGTCGCGGAGATTCGAAAATCTGCAGTCTGGTACAGTTTTGTGTCCTGATTAACATACTGAGTTTTCGAATTCAGCAAGCCGCCGCTCGCTCCTCCACATTGGATGCTGCCGAAGGACCAAAAAAGATCCAATTTTTACCAATTCACTGTTTATCGTTGTCTCACCTACCGCAATGGAACCCTATGACTTTGTTGAAACTATTGATGCATTTGCTGCTACCCCAGTCCCATTCTTCGCGGTTGTAGACAAATGATTCCTTCAGAAAACATCACGTTTTTCTTGATTAAAAAAAAATTTTTCTCACGCGGAAATATGACCAGCTGACCTAACTCAAGTAAATTTCGATCAGCTTCTTTCTTCTTGAGCAAGTTCTCGTCTCATAGTTTTCATAACATCATTTGTTGACAAGGTGCACTGCAAGAAATGTTAAATTGCCAACACCAAATTCAACGTCATTTTTTCATTATTACCATCGATCATGAAGCTCAATTTTAACAGGAATTGATAGCTTGGACTGTTTTCTGTTTATTTAGCATGCGATCAAATTTCGAAATTCACGTGGAAGTACAAAAAAATCATTTTTTTTTTGAGCTCGCGTGAATCTGCAAAACCGCATTTAACACCTGAAAACAGTCGTAACCAACACAACATAAATTTGAACAATGAGTAACCTGAACTGGTTCTTCTGTCACTCATTGTTTTGGATTTTGTAGTGTTGGTTACGACTATTTTCAGGTGTTCAGATGCAACTTTGCAGATTTACGCGCACTCTAAAAAGAATTTACTTTTCGGTATTCCTACGGGCATTTGGGAATTCGGTCCATGCTGTATAAGCAGAAAACAGTCCAAGGTATCATTTCCTGTGGAAATAAAAATTCCTGATCGTTGGCAATAATGAAAAAATGACTGTTGATTTGGTGTTGGCAATTTTACACTTCCTGCAATGCATCTTGTCAACAAATGCTGTTAAGAAAATTATGAGACCAGGACGAGCTCAAGAAGAAAGAAGCTAATCGAAATCAACCTGAGTTAAGTCAGTTTGTGATATTTCCGCATGAGAAAAAAATCTTTTCAAAATCAAGAAAAACTAGACGTTTGCCCAGGGAATTATTTCTTTTTAACCGCGAAGAATCGCACTGGCGTGGCAGTAAGTGCTATCAAGGGCTTCACTACAGTCATGTGGTTTCATTGCGGTAAGTCAGACGGCGATGCAAAATAGATTTTTGAAAAGTGGCTTTTTTTGGGTCCTTTGGCACCAACTTTTCGATGTGGAGGACCGAGCGGCGGCTTACCGAATTCGAAAACTCAGTATGTTAATCGGGATACAAAACCGTACCAGACGGCAAATTTTCGACTCTCCGCGACCTTTTGCAAGGTAGAACCTACCCATTGCCTGGACATACATCTCAAGAAACAAAATCACTCCGTGACTTTGTGGAAACCGGAAAAAAAATCAGCAAATGATATTTTTGAGCAAAGAGCAGCAAATATGAGGCTTCTGAGAGTACCTATGCTCTTTGGGCTTCGGATGATGAGTTGTGACCTTGGAGAACACTAGTGGAACTGGGCACCGTCTAGGCGTTTTCATTTTCCAAAATTACCGCAGAAGGAAAACGCAAGAGCTGTGTATACTGTATAGGTATAGCTACTCTGTATACATAATTTCTATGAGCATAATTAGGTAGGTAGGTAGTTTCCCAGATATATCTAATATCGTCTTATTTATTGTTTTGTCTTTATTTAGCTGGCATGACCGCAATGCTTTTTAAATATTACATGAAAATCTCCAGCCAAGTTTTTCTCGATAATTGCAAAGCTCCGGGATGCAAAAATTTCATTAGCTCCCGGCTAATTTCTCTTTGCAATAATGAATTGGGGCTGCAGCGGCGAGGCAAAAAATATCGAATTTGGCACGAAGCAGAGAGCGCCGCAGATTGAGATGAGCGAGAGAGCCGAAGCAGAGCCCATGGAATCGAGTTTACGCCCAGCGAACGAACGGTGCCCCGCACTTTATTCGAAGTGAAAGAGTGCGAAGTAATAGCCAAACTTGGCGTCATAAATATATTATGCAACTAATTTAAAAGTGCTAAAGTAATTTTAAAAGCACACCTTCGGAATATAAATTCGGGCGGGGAGAAAACACGTACGTTTAGGCGAGTTTATCCGGATGTTTGCCGAAAGTTTTCACGTTTTCCGGAATTACTGCCCGAATAAGTTGGATCCGTGTCGTAATTACAGTTCTTGTTACGACTTCCGCCGGAACGATTCTTAATAGCCATTAATTGCGAACAGGTATTAATTAAAACATTACGGGCCGCAGTCCAATTGTATCTGACACGGCAACGGCCGTGGAATCGGGGATTTCTTTCAGTTTAGCATTTTGTACTTATTCACAAGAGACTTCTGGAAGACGTTGAAATGGTAATCAAAAATGTACAATGTTCCAAGCCGAAGAGTTGACAGAACTTACATCAAGGATTCTCAGTTCATGTGAACTATCTATGCGAAAAGCGGGACTCGTTCTGGCTCTAATGGCAATGGAGTTGCAGCTTTTGAGGTCGCATCACGTGCATGGGAATATATCTGTGAGTTTATCACAGACGCGAGATTTATATAATGGAAGTGTGCGGTGTCTGAGGGGGTGTTTGCGGATTGCCACCCCCACGGTTGGGGTATAGTGGAGCTCAGCTGCTTCATAGTCGCTTCGTAATCGTTCACTCGGAACCACACCATTTTCTAGGAAGCGCAGAGATCACTCATCGGTAAAAGGGAGGCTAGAAGTCGTGGATTCCAATGCATCTTGCATTATTACACGTGTTAGAAGATCGCACAACTAGAGAGGGAAGGGAGCAGAGAGCTGAATTAAGCTGAATTAAAGATCCTATTGTGAAAGCCCATGCAAGTCACTGAATGCCAGTCAGGAAAAGAAATCTGCGAGATTGGGGCCAGAAGACCAGATGATAATGGGGATTCAAAAAGTAAGGGAGAATGGGGCACAGAGGATCATCTAAGAGAAAAAAATCATATCTTGTCAATTCTGATGAAATAATACAGTGCTTTCACGGTATAATAAGCAATGCCTATCTGCCCATCGACTGATCATGTCATAATCATTTAGTTGAATCTATTTTTGTCGAATTGTACGTGCTTCAAAAAGTTTTGACTGGGGACACATCAGACCACCGTGCTTAGATATGCTTAACATATTTGTTCGGGCGTTTATGTGTCGCCATGGCATGCATGGCAGTATTTGTGATAGTATTGCAGTGCCGTAACTAGGCTTGTTGGCGCCTGTGGCAATGTAGCAATTATGCGCCCCCAAGGAAGTAAACATTCCAAGAAACATCTCAAGGGGGCCAGGCTCCGCTAGAGCGCCGCAGCCGAAAATTTCCCCAGATAATAATGCTAATAATAATCTCAAATTTAAGCTGGAAGCTTCCATTTCCTCCCCCTTCGGATTTTTAGTCACAATGGGAGCACAATTCATCTATAAAAAAAATTAAAATGTCCATCAAGATGATCATCATATCTTCAAAATATTTCACTCGATCTTTCATAAAATATAGCTGAAATCAATAATAAACTCATTCGGCTTCTAAAAGAATTTTTCAAACTCCTGGCCGTCCATTCTTTTGCAGTCAAGCTGCTCAACCCAAAAATACAAACATCAAGACAAACTGAACACAATCAAGATTTCAACAAGAAGTAACAAAATACTAGTAGTATCTATAAGATGACAAAGATGAAAATTGAACAACAAAACAAAACTTGTCAAGTTATTGACAAAATAGAATCAAAATGGAAAGAGATGCACGTTGCTACCCTATTCCAAATACCCAAGTTAGTAACTGAAAATAAATTTCATGACAAAAAAAATGGAAAATGAAAAAAATCTTGAAACTTCAACCACCAAGCTGAACTTTTCTAGATTTAGATTCCAAAAATGTGTCTGAAATTTTACAAAATTCAAGCTTGACGTAGCTGTTTCATCGATTGAAACTAGAGATATCTTTGTTAATCTTTCTTGGCCGACAAAGAGCGCAAATACGACTTGACAAGCTTCAGTTTACTGGACGAGAAATGAAACATTTTTGCAGAATATAGAGAGGCCCCATCTCAGACTGAATCGGCGCTCTTGTATTCATTTGGCGCAAAGCGCTAGTAAATACATGCGGTAATAGTCAGGCTGGAACTCGAAAAGCACCTAGGCCGACCGGCGTTGGCGGAGGGCGCCGAGCGCCGAGCGCGAGCGCTGCCTCATCCTCAGCATGCTACTTCCTGCAGCACCGTGCTCTTCATATTCATCCGTTTTATGTCAGTTTTGAATCATGTCATGAAAAGGTGGTAGAAAAAGCCGCTTTTGATTCTTTTATTTAGAAATTTAGTGAAGTTGTAGGTAGAAGAAGTAGATAGAGGTTCAGGTGAAAATTTGAAATAAAAATTGGAAAAATAAGTAATAATATCTATTATTACCCAAGCTGAATTTTGCGCCCCTGAAATTTTTGCGCCTGTGGCAAATGCCACCTTCGCCACGCCCTAGTTACGGCACTGTAGTATTGGATAAAAATGATTCAATTCAATAAAAGATAGTCTCTGGAACAAAATATGTATTTTTCTCTGGTGGACATCGATATTCCTCATCATTGATTTTTGGTGGGCTCTTCAAATTGAAGACAAAAGAAAAATTTCTATTCGCTGGAGCTCCGCGCTCCTACTCCCTACTGGGGCAGATTCCCAAGTATGATGACTTGTTTTGAAGGTAATCGCAAGCACAAAATAAGAAATGATTCATACTTTGTTTTTTTTTTGCCGCCAGCATTTTTCCCCCATTTCTATACCTATTCTTGAGACCTATTAGCACCTTCATCATATTCATGTACGTATACAAACCCACAGAGTAGCGTTCCAATGTAGGGTTTGTTTCTTGATCGCCCGTTCAATATTTCAATATAACTAATGCTAAACACATCCGCTGGACCGCTGATCATGGCAAATATTAATGAAAATTAAATTCTATCCTAGCCGGCCAAAATTCGATGATATTGCGCTCTCGTGAATTTTTAAATATAAGTACGCATAATTTATTCACAGTTTTAATTTGCGTATACAGATTGCTGTTATTATTACTAGGTTTATCATCATGATCAGACTTCGGAACGGTATCATGAAGGAGCGGTACCATTTAAACGTAAAATAAATAGCTTTTTCAAGTTTCCTGTTGATTAGTTGATTCTTTTGTTGAGTTGAAAGTTTGAACTTTTATTAAAGTGAACTTGATAAAGCGAGGGACAAAGTGAGTCTTGTTAATACGCAGGACACACTATAGAAAGCTTGATGATCATTAACGATCCGTTAATGATCATTAAGCTTTCTAGTGTGCCCAGGGTATAAACCTTCTAACTTGACTTCCCGGAAAAATCTTAAGTAAAGTAATTTGTTAATTGATAATATTAACAACGCCTAGAAGAAAAAGTGAAATTTAAGGCTTTTCCACAAGAACAGGAAAAGAAACTTCATGATACTGGTTACGGATTTTGCGCTGGGCACTATAATTGAGAGACGAACATTTGGAGTGAACACACTCTGTTGATTACTGCGTACTACTAAATACACGTAAATTATTATTCGCAACAGCTTTCGAACGGTCCATCACATTCGCGTGCATACAGGCATGCTCTGGAAACTCGGCATTTGTGCAGATGTGTTCTGCTCGCCTGTTGGGGTCTCCAGCTTGTGCAAACTATCTAGAGTTATCGTGTATCCTCTCGAATATATTGGATTCGCACAAGAGCCTCGCAACTCATAACAATACCTTCTAGACGAGACTACTCCGTTAAGGCTGAAGGTCAAGGAGCCCGATTCGATGCGCAATGTGTGCGATTCGAAAGGGATCTACTAGGTATATGCCGATCAGCTTTTAAATTCAGCACTAGAACGGTAATTTTTGCACGCCAAGTTGGCAATTCTGCGATATTTGGGAATGCTCAAATTTGTAATGTTGAATCAATATTTCCTCAGATGACCTTGAATTCGTATTGTCAATCGAGTACAGCGCTGTTGCAAGATTGTATGAACGCTCAAGGCGTCTTGATTTTGGTAGACTTTCTCCAGTTTAAATGGGCGACTGGTGAACAGTTTTTTTTGAATAAAATAGTGAATCAGAATATACCATCATATTATATACAAGGTTGAGAAAACTGTTCTAATGTATGGTCAGAAATGAAGGCCTAGTGTCTAAAACCTAGAACGGCTCGGCACTCTGTCACTTACCTGCCATTCTGACAAGATAACAGTCATAACAGCCAAGGCAACACTGTAGCGGAATATGATGCAAGGAGATGCCAGAATTGGCATGTCATGTCAAAATTTCCTAACCTCACTGGACTTCGCCACAAAAAGCCCGTTTTCACGTAATTTGGTCTGTCAGCGTCCGTTACACCCTAGGGAACATGGCCAACCGCGTTTTAATTTCTACTGAATTTAAAACGTGATCGGCATATATCTTGTTGGATCTTTTGATGCTTACGGAATTTTGATCTCAGTACTTTTGTTTTTAGTTAGGTCTTGGCCTATTGATATTGTTATTAACAGCTTGGTGGAATGATACCTAAATGAAGAAAAGAAGGATCCAATGTAGTTCTCACTGGTCTTCCAAACATTACTTTTGTCGGCGATTGGCTTTCAGGAGCGCTTCTATTTAGTATAACTCTGTAACTCGCCAGAGACGTGTTCAAGTGTCTTCCAACTTCCCCTGGTATCAAGTTTTTCATGGCTCTCTTAAAAGTTCAAAAAACCGTCTAGCCTGTCCATTTCCCTTGCCATTTTCATTTGATTGTGGACAGGGCCGGGCCTGGCATATTTGCCGCCTGCGCGCCAGCTAAAAATTGCCGCCCCCCTCCCAGGCAGTGGAGACCACCCCCAAATACGGGAATGAAAAAAATCCTTTGAAATTCAACTTTATTATACAGGGTGGAAACTTTAGCCTGTTTGAATTCAGTAATTCAATAACCAAAAACGATTCACAAAAAACCTCGGACAGGTCGATTTTAAATTCAAAATGCCACATTTTGGTATTAGTTACGTGACCTTGACAATGCCAGGGGCGGCGCAAGGAGCAGGAGCCCAATTTTTTCAAATAAGTACAATGAGAGGCGAATGGGAGGTCAAAAAAATGACAATGGCATTTCAACAATCGACTTGTCCGAAGTTTTCTGGTGAAATATTTTTGATTATTGAATTACTGAATTTAAACAGGTTGAAGTTTCCACCCTGATTGCCGCCCCTATGACTTGCCGCCTGCACGCCTGCTAGGCCCGGCCCTATTTGTGGATGGCATGGTGGCGTGCAGAGATGACATATTCCGTTCTCGATGCAAAAGATCTTTAATGTTTCGGCTGTCTGTGTGCCAATATCCGTGACCAGTACTTCTGGAAGTCCAAATGTCGGACCAGTTTTTCAATCCAGAGCGACAAGAGTGAGTAGTAATCGGCGATATACCGCCAATAATAATTGACGTGTATTTATAGTACTACGCAGTAATAAATAGTGTGTCACGTTCGTTTTAATCATAAAAGAACCCAGACGCGAAATCCGTGACATTCCAATAATCGACCCTTCTTGTTGCCAAAATATTTCAAGGTGCAATGTTTTACCCTCCCCCCCTCAATAACTTGAAACTTTGAGGTGCGATTTTTGGCAATTTTTGATATGTAGTAGGGCACCCAAGAGAACATCAAATTTTCAGGACGTCTATATTTTTTCGTGGTTGAAACTCATCTTTCTTGTATCTACTGTATAGGTATAGGTAGGTCTCGATACTTGTATCTGCGTATATCGCCAAATCAAAATTGCAGGGCCATGCAAAGCTATTACTCACTTCTGGTTCAGACGTCCCCCCCTTTTCAGTGAACCCTTCCTCGTCCCTCTTTTCTTCTCCGACAATCCCGATTCCTCCATTTTCACGTACAAGCCATTAATATCTCTAAGCACCTGAATTACTGAAATTATCGACTCGCAAACTGAAACATACCGCGTGCCGTTTCGCAGATATTTAATTACTCACCCGGACCCAGCCGGAACGGAGCCGTCGCGCTGTAGTGTTTCGGTTGAATTGAAAGTTTTTATTAAAAAAGTAACTGAAACTTAGAACTCGATTTAAACTGCTACTAGGATCTGGAAAGTTTCGATCGACCAACCGACGAGCCGGCGGCCCGGCCCTGACAGCACGCGAATAGTGCTGATGTACGGGGTCCGTGGCGAATATTTTTGGACTGAATAAAGTGACTAGGTACTATTACGGACAAAAAAAGTAGGACAGAGACGGACAAGGAGTGTACTGATTTCGCCCTGGTGTCATTGTGACACAAGGCTAAGTTTGGTACACTCCATGACAGGCTCTGTGTTACTTTTTTTTGTCCGTAATGGTATCTAAAGAAACCGGGGTTTCTTTTCAAAAGTCTCAATTTAAAAAAAATTCTAAATTTGGGCGGCAATAGATGGAGATTACTGTAAAACTGATAACGTCGGAAACCTGTTTTGCGCTTGCGCACTGGGTAGGTCATCATGTCATTACACATTGACCGTTGCTGTCAATTGTGTCTGATAGGAAGTGTACAGTGCATGAATAATTACTAGTTATGATTAAAAATCACGTGAAACAAAAGAACACAATGCAGCATCTTTTTGTATACTTATTGTGGAATTTATATATCAGCTGGAAACAATTCAATTTTTTGTTTGTAGTGACAGATCGTTATAAATCTGGCAATTTTGCATCATAAAACAAGGAAGCGTTGCCAGAGGGTTGCTATGTCAAATTCTGTTTGTTTCCGGTGGTTATATTTAAATGACATCTCCGCGTCCAAGTGATGTATTTTCAAGTGTTGCCTCAACACGATCTCTACTTCTCTAAAACAATCGGTTGTGTCACCCCAAAACTTCCCCGACGAGTAGCAAGGAACGGATAGAAATTTTATTATGAAATGATGTCCCTTTCGAGTGGGAAGTTAGAAAGAAATATTGAAGAACTGAGATATTTTTTCTTAAAAGGGATTCATTTAGATATACCCAAGTAGCCGAGAAAAGCATGTTATTTCTTGATAAAAAAACATCGGTTCTCTTTTCCTGTCCTCGCCAAGCAAGATGATGCTTGCCCGCGCTTCTCCTACCAGAATCACTAATTAGTTTCGTAAGTCTTAGTAAAAAATGTTTCTGTTGGTTGTGTATGTACTATGTATTTGTAATGTTTTTAGCTCATGCCTGATGATGCAGTCAAATGTTTTGAACTGCGAAACCGGTAGCATTTAATCCTAATCCTATCAAATAATCGAGGAAAAAAAACACGTTTTTCATTTTGAATTATAAAAGAAGTTTCCTCCAAAGGATAGTCCAAGAATTCATTTAGAGCTCCATCATTTGAGTCTGGTCTCGATAAGCTAGGCCGGTGGATTTTCAAGCGGAAAACTTTCGGAAAACTTGAAGAATTTCAAGAGAAATTGCCTGGAAGTGTTCAAGAATCAATTACCCTTTGTTTAAAGAACATTAGTATAAATCTGTTCACAAGCTGGAAGTAATTTGCAGGTTTTCATTAGTAACCAAATTATGTAGAAAGAAAAGCGAGTGAGGCAGTCAGACGCATTAGTACATGGCTAGAGATGAACGATCTGAAACTGGTACCACAGAAAGATTAAAAATAATCTGCAGGAAATTGAAAATTTTGAAAATTTGAATTTTCCGGGAAAACCTCAAATCTTTTTCCAAATCATCTAATTATGAAAATCGTCAATTACGGCTTCACTTTAAGCTCCATCATTCAAATCCGGTTTCGATAACCCAGGCCTGTTTAACATTATCAACAGGAAAATTCCCGGCAAATTGAGAAGAAAATTATTGGAAAATGTTCAAGAGCCTCTTGTTGAAAAAAAAGGTGACAATCTGTTCACGGGATGAAAAGTTGGAAAATTTGCGGTTGTTCTAGAGATGAAAACTCGGAAACCGTGAGTCTGATTTCAAAAATTTTCTTTTCAAAAATTGATCGATTCTTTTCTTCAATTTTCATTCCCAGCATGTTTGCATTTGAAATGAATATTTCGTGGGGCTCACCACCGCATGTCGAAGTTTGCACTTCGACATGACTTTTTTTCAAATTCACGGAATATGCAAATTTAATTTTGAAAAAACTACCGTCGGAAAACCAGAACTGTGTCGATTTTGAAAACAGGCCTACACGACGCCCAATGCAATCTACTCTCGATACCAGTTGGAATTTTTCAAAAAAAAGCGATCCCTGAGCAGGAATGAATTTTTGAATGGAGTTCTGCTACAAAAGCGAGTAGTTCTGGTCACAACACGGGCGAGAGGCCGTTTCGGGTGGCAACGGCTAGGAAAATTTTTGGAAACTCATACCGCTCGACTGGAAAATGGTGGAAAATTGCAACTGCAGACTTCATTTGACTTTTTTTATTGTGTTGCTTTCTGCCAAATTTGATCCCAATCCATCGGATAGATTTTGATCAATGGGGCCTTGCACTGCCACTTTTACACATCGAGGGCGCCACAACCGCTGCGGGCAAATTCGATAATTTTGACGGCGTTGACGCTTCAACAACCGGCGTTCGTCATTTTATGTCTTGATTTGAAAATTGGATAATCTCTGTTTCTTGCCTGACGTTTCAACTCCCGTGTTTTTCCCGTCGTTAGAGCCGCTTCTTGAAGTACCGCAAAAACAGTAGTGGCGACCTCACGTTGAGTTTTTCAATTGCAAGGACCCATTAAATGGTGAAGTTTTGAACTTTGACATTTTCTATTATTTGACAGATGACATATAGAGCAATACTTTCAACTGTTCTGAATACAGTTTCTTATGGGCTTTCAAGCGACATATTGCAAGTCGAGTTCCGTGAGGTACAGTTTCTGTTATTTTTTGATAGTGACACTTCAGTTTGACAGATGACAGCCAAAACTGTAGGGTTCACTATGTAGGTGGAGTTTCGAATATTTGAGCTTGTGTACTTTTCACAACATGGGCAAAGTGATTCTTTTTGCCAGCGTTAGTTTGACGCAAGCGGGAACCTGACGCAATAAAGGTTTCACAACATGGGCAAAGTGATTCTTTTTGCCAGCGTTAGTTTGACGCAAGCGGGAACCTGACGCAATAAAGGTCTGCAAACAGTCGGCGTTTCTCTGACAGAAATTTTGGACCACGTCCGCACCACGATCTCTGTGACCTCGGGGAAATTTATCCTGCTCAAACCCGATTAATTGTGCTGCCACATTGTTTCGAATACGAAACAGTAAATGTTAATGTTGACTGACCCACGTTCACTGTTCCCCAACGTTCACGTGGCAGCCCGGTACCGTTTTTGGCGCGGTTATTTTCCAGATTTGAACGGATGGACTATAATGAGCTGAATTTTTTATTTCCTTTCTTGATGCCAAAGATTTTTTGAATTTTTTTTCAACCGGACAGTGATTCATTTTATCTAATCTTATTGAGTAATGCACGCATTATCACGCGCATACATGCCGGCATTTTTCAATAAGACTGGATAAAGCATAGTATTCTGCTCGCGGGTAGTGGCTATTACTCATTCGGATGCTTTACGACACTAGCCAAGGCTTGTGTCCGCAAACTGCATCCTCATGAGTAAGAAGCAATCATTACCCGCTTGTTAAATAATATACTATTTCTTACTACTAGCTGTGAAGTAGGCCGTTATTGAACTGCTTAGAGGTCGTGAGGTGATTTTTCACAACCAGTACGCTGACTGTTTACACAACCATTATTAATCGCCTGTCACTTTTAAAACCTCCCGTCACTTTGAAACCTCCTGTCAGTCGTGTCACCTTTAATATTCTCAAAAATCGTTAGGTACAAATCAGAATTAATTGTTTGCTAGTGATATATATAAACCACGGTTGTGAACGCTATTTTATATCCTTATATCCTTATATGCATCAGCTGCGTTTCGGGATTTAAACTGCGCCGCAGCTATAATAGCATTCTTCACGACCTTGGTATATAATATACTATTTTTCACTCAGGCATCGACCTACGCCAATAAAATCGTATTTTGTGATTTTACATAAAGACCTCATTTGTCTATTATTTGGTGCGACTGGACTGATTGAATGAGTGAATAAATTTTCGACATCAAAGTCTACAAAAAAAAAATTCCACTAAAAACTAGCCTTATATCAATAAGTACACAGTTTTTTCAATATTTAAGTCAAATATTCAACCATGATCTATTTATTGCTGCGTAGGTAGGTCCTACGGGATTCACATTCACAATCAATTATCAGACTTTATCGCTCTTATTAACTTCGCAGTGTTCCACACTCGTACATGGTCTGAATTAAACTGTCCCCTCATGCCAGTAGAGGCCGTTCGTTACATATCCGCTCATCCATCCCAGATGGTCCCTGGTACCTCTCGGGCAGGAATAGTTTTGAAGGATTTCGTGTCGACTTTCTCATTCCGGAATATTTCAGCGTATTTTGCCAGTCTTGAGTTGCAAAAGTCAATTAACTCGGGGAATGTTCATTGCTCAGGCAAGTACTTGATGATACACGGCTCCGCCACCAATTGTGCAGGTGTGTGTCTTCTTCTCGCGTCGGAGTCTCCAGTGATTATATCGCAACAATACCAAGTATCCTATCCAAATCTATCTATTATTTATTATTATTGTACACTTTCACTTTCACTCATTTTTCTCTAAGTGGTGCAAACTAAGAAGGTTTATCCTCCATAACACTGAATCATTGGTAAAAAATGAATAAGTAAATAAATATCTACACACGAGGAAAATAACACAATTCATATTTATTCCATTGCGACTCCAAAGTTTGAAACTGCTCTTCTGTAAAATAAGCCTAGCTACACCATTTTGTTCTTTGGTCGAATTTTAAATTATTCAAAAAATTGGTTGTGTCACCCCAAAACTTCACCGACGAGTAGCAAAGGAACGGATGGAAATTTTTGTATGAGACGTCCCTTCGGGTAGGAAGTTAGGTTTCGAGAAAAAGATTGAAGAACTGAGATATTTTCCTCAATAAGGGCTTCATTTTGAGTTGCATAATTTCAGTCCGGTCTCGATAACCCATACCGGTTTTACATTCTCAACAGGGAAATTCTCGACAAATTGAAAACAAACTGTTGGAAAATATTTGGGAACCAGTTACCTCTTGTTAAAAAAAAAATTGGTGAAAATCGGTTCACGAGTCGAATACTTGGGGCAGAGTTCTTATTATTTGCACTTTAGAGCCCCAAACCAGAGGTGAGATCAGCGGGGCTCCAAGAGACACCTGTAGACACCAGGGAGCCTATAGGGTTCAACCAACCCAAAAAGACACAACGGTGTCGCTTTGGCCTGAAACGGTAAAATCTGAGTCATAAGTGGGGGCCCCATCAGGGCTTTGAACCAGTGCCGGATTTAAGAATATGGAGGCCCTGGGGCGACAGTAGTCTGTGGAGGCCTCAAGTTAAGCCTTAGGATTTTTTGAGGAATAATACTCGGAGTAATAATATTGAATAAGGTGTTTTTGGATTTGTGAAGGCCCTAAATTTGTGGTAACATGTGGGGGCCCCGGGGCGGTCGCCCCTGTCGCCCGTGCTTAAATCCGGCACTGCTTTGAACGGCATCAGGAATAAGACACCATGGGGCCCTGGTACCGAATCAAACAAAGGAACTGCACACATTACAGCTTGAACGTATACGGCGTCAACGGATGGGCATACTGAAGTTGCTAAAGCTACAGAAAACACAATGGTGTTCGGTGTTCCAGAACGATATTTGAAGACACAAAGGATCGCAGTCCAACTGCAGCATTTATTTGATTCTTTGGTTGTGTTGCTTCCTGCCAAATTTGGTCTTAATCCATTGGACAGATTTTGAATAATTAAATGGTAAAGTTTTGAACTTAGACATTTTTTTAAATTTGACAGATGGACAAAAATTTTCAACAGCTTTGAATAGAGTTTTTTAAGGACTTTCAGACGACATACTGCAAGTCAAGTTCCATGCTATATAACATCTGTTATTCTTTGATAGTGACATTTTGGTTTGACACATGAGAGCCAAAAACTAATGGGCTCTTTCCAGGGCCCAACAATGTCCGCATTTCAAGTCGATCGGATCAACGTTGCGGCTGTAATCGTAGCAGATTACAGACATACAGCAGGACACACAGACACACACACAGACAGACATCACTCCAAAAATGTTCTTAATCGTCTTGGGGGACCTCAGAATGGATATATCCGTCTTCATCTCTAAATATATTTTTAGCGCGTTCACAATACTTTCTCTCCTTGTTGAGTGGTGGGCCGAGAAAGTAACAAGCGAATATGCCTCATGGGCATGAGGCTCAGAAGCGCACTTCTTTTTTGAAGGATTAGTGAACGCAAGATGTTAAGTAACTATAGGGTTCTACTCTACCGTTATTTGGGCAAACAATTTCAATATGGCGGTCAAAATTTCGGCAGAATAATGAAATTCGGCTTGAAAATCGAAATGATCGTACCAGACAAGGGTAAGTTTCAAGTTTCATGAAAATCGTTCCACTAATAAGAGATTTCAATATGGCGGCCAAGACGACGGCGAAATCATGAAACTCAGCTTGAAAATAAGAATGATCATCCGAGACAAGGGTAACTTTCAAGTTTCATGGAAATCCTTCCACTTATACGAGATTTCAATATGACGGCGAAGATTGTGGCGAAATCATGAAATTTGGCTTGAAAATGAAAATGATCATACGACACAAAAGTTAGTTCCAAGTTTCATGAAAATTGTTACACTAATAAGAAATTTCAATATGGCAGCCAAGATGGCGGCAGAATCATGAAATTCAGCTTGAAAATAAGAATGATCGTACTAGACAAGGATAAGTTTCAAGTTTCATGACAATCGTTTCACTAATAAGAGATTTTAATATGGCAGCCAAGATGGCGGCGGAATTATGAAAGCCAATCTGCCTATTTGGTCATTGAGGACCTAAGCTATCCATTGGATGAAGTTCAACTTTTAAGGGCTGTAGCTTTATTTCCCGAAGAGAAGTTCAACTTCTTCGAAGTGCACAGGAGATCTCTGTTTTTTTATAATAATGATAACGATGTATGGATAACAAAAATAGTGCCCATTGGCCACCCTTGTGGGACATCAGCTATCCATCGGAAAAAGTTCCAAGGCTCTTGCTTCAATTCTCGAGAAGGAGTACATCATCCTAGTTTCTACACGGACAGACGGACAAACAGACAGACAAACCGGCCACATAAGCGTCATTCTGTTACTTATAAAAGAATGTTTTCGTCTGATTTCGACCTCCTGAACACGAATATCGGGTTTATTTTTGAATCGGAACAATTCTTTTTTTATCGAAAAAACGAAAAAATGCTAGTCTGTCACATGATTTTTAGTGATACCTACTTACTTTTTTTTTGTAATTGAGCGAACATGTTTCATAGTTTGAGTGCTAATATTCTTCAGGTACCTAGTAATGCCTATTTCAAAATGTTGAATAGTGTTAATGGCACGTCTGATTTTGAATTTGTAGGGACGCGTATATGCGCCGAGCCGTAGTTTTGCGGTCGTTTTCAAAAATTCATAACAATTGACCCGAAGGTCGTATCGAAGTGGAGTTTTTGTCAAAAGAAAGTTCAAATTGTTCTCTAAATATATTCCCGTACATGTAGTGATGTATTTTCATAAAAACATGTAGCTACCCGCATATTGTAACTTCCAACATCTCACTGCGAATTCCAGCACTTAATCGGCGAAGCCGCCTTACACCAAAATGTTATTATTGTAATTGTTTGTGATTATTTCGGAAAGATTTTTCTTGGTTCGCGTACTAAGGTCATGACCTACCCATTCAAGTTGAAATATTTTCTGTATTGGATTCTGTTTTGTTCGGAGAAAAGGATATCAAGCACCAGCAAGCAACGAATAATCTTTTGCGGCCGAGCCGTAACTTCGGAGTCATTTTCAAAAATTCATAACTATTGACTGGTACCTTGCACCGATGTGGAATTTTTATTAAAATTAAGTTCAAATTCTCCTCTGAATATAACTCCCCATATGTATTATTGTAAAATGATAAGAACGGGTACTTGATCGCATGTGATAACTTTCAAGATCAGGCCGGCTTCTGAAATGCAGCATTCAACGGCGATGCCGCGTCACACTAATTTGTTATTATCGTAATTGTTTATCATTATTCCGTCGAGATTTTTCTTGGTTCGGGATACAAGGTCATGAGCTACCCATTGGAGTGAAAATTTTTCGCAAAAACCTTTTCGTCTAGGACTAGATGCTGTGACGGACGGAGGGACGGACGGATGGACAAAGCGAGGACAAAACCGCCTTCCCGTTTGGAGAAGTGTGCTAAAAATTTAGTGATTGTTTTATTTGATTATACCGTATGATCAAAAACGTTCCTACTTGCGGTAGGCTGTGACCTGGCCAAAATCAGCCTCGTTTGCCTGCCAATGACCAGGCCACAGCCTACCGCAAGTAGAAAAGTTTTTGATCATACGGTATTCTAATAGCGTATGATTCAACAAGCGGGTAATGATTGCTTTTTACTCATGAGGATGCAGTTTGCCGACGCGAGCCTTGGTGAGTGTCGTAAAGCATCCGAATGAGTAATAGCCATTACCCGCGAGTAGAATACTATGCTTTATCCAGTCTTATTGAAAAATGCAGGCATGTATGCGCGTGATAATGCGTGCATTATTCAATAGGATTGGATAAATACATCATATCATTGATATATAAACGATTGTATGCTAATGGAAGGTAGGTACGTCTGGATTGGATTCTAGATCTCAGTAGACCATTGACCATTGCACCAGCCAAACTCACCGAGCCGCAATGTGATGCTTGAATGCAAGATGGTCAGCCGATCCAAGCACTGGGACCGCCAAGTCCATCGGGATTTCATTAGACTCTTAACATAGGTGCCGGTATATCAATACCCGGTGCCTGCGCTGGCCCGGTATTGTCTAGCCTGTACCGCACCTACAGCCTACGCTGACGGTTATCCTCTACACATTGCCGTACTGCCGGTTACAGGTAATTACTCGGAAAGGCTTGTTCGAGGCCCGAGAGGAATTTATCAGTTTCCTAATGGGTATGTCATTTGGCCGTCTAATATACCTATCTAATATACCTACCCCAAAATTCGCAAGATGTATTGAAATGGTTTTTCACGATGTTTTTATTTTTCTGGTGGAATGAGGACTATGCTACATACGAGGTGTCTTTCTCAAGCGACCATATATTGTAACGAGTTGGGCAGATTGTGTTTGTGGCCGGCACATGACCAATATGCTATCTCTCATCTCTCTACAAATATGCGTGAGCAGGTAGGTACCTACCTACCGTTTATTTTATAATGGGCAATAATTACCATTTAGGTCCTATGTCCTATCCTATCCTGTGACTACGTGGCATAAATTAGATTAAATCAGTGGTGAAATTGATCCGGCAGAAGTGGTGCAATTTGTTATTATTAATTGCTAATTAGTTTGCTGCGCCCTACTATGACTTTGGAACGTCGATTTATTTGTCGCACAAATTAATTTGCCTGATGTAGATAAACGTTGATAAGCACGGAATTGATGAAAATGAACTAATATAGAAACTATAGCGATGCAATTATAACTGTGCGTGCACTCTAGTGCAGGTTAACAACAACTAACAGCACTGCTAGATACCAATATTCAAATTTGAAAATGTGCATAGTAATATTATTATGTATAGGTCAACAGAGCAACGATATAGCATCAGCTTCAGGGTGTTTGCGGGATGATTCGCCCCTGCACTGAAAGTTTCCACGTTCCGCCTTATTCTGATGCATGCTGTTAGTTGTATTCTATATTCTGAAATTTTAGAGCATAGAGAATAGGCCTTGACTTCAGCAAGGCCCCGTTTTGAGAAAACAAGTTGTAGAATTTTCTAAGTTACATTTTTGGAAAGCGTACATCAATATCCCGAAACGGTTTTTGGACTTATGAAGTGTTTTTTTCTCAAAGATATATTGATTTTTCAGTCTGATGGAGTCTATTGGATTTTAGCCTGATACAGTCACACACCATCCATTCTGACCCAGAGACTCCGGTTTTTGGTCCTGTCCTGTTTAAGAAAATAACATCTCAATTTTCTGTTTATTCTGGATTTCTGCCTGTTGCTAGCAGAATACTCGCCCATCATGGAGATAGCGGTACTGGGTGCGCAAGACAGAACCAAAGCAAAGGAAAATTTTTGTCATGCAATAAATATCAAAAAATATTTAGATCAGATGTCAAATAATTTACACGTGAATTTTGTGGTAAAATTACAACAAAATTTCATGTAAGTAGGTATTACACGGTGCTAAATTCTCCAAAAAAATGTTCATGGAAATTTGCTGTAAAACTTCGCACCCTGTAAGGCAGTTCTCGCACGGCAGTCCCATACTTCAAGGAGCATTGTCCAGAAAGGTATCCTGACCGATTTTCAGCATATTTTCTCACTTGTGGAAATCGCTATTGCAGCCGTTTTGTCCGTCCAGTGTCCGATCCCCGGTGTTTGGTGGTCCGGTGTCACCAAACTCACAAAAGGTCAATGAAGGAACTGAAAGGACTAGGGACTTTCTAATAATTTTTGGGTGGAGCGAAAAGTCCCAAATTAATGGGATGCATCGCAGAGTGACCGTTCATCACTCTTTATCACATAATAAAAATCATGTTCCACAAGAATCTGTGTATAGTGATAGTGAGATACTTTTCAAAAGACACATCATATGTAGGTACCTGAGATTGAACAAATTTATGCTGAGAGACTATTCCTGTACCAAACAAAGCAAACTAACAGCAATTCTGTAAAAACATGCAGCCACAACCTGATGAGAGGTAAAAATGAAATTACTGTTCCAAGAGCATAACAGACTATTGCTCAAAATTATTTCAAGTATCTAGCTTCCAGATTGTACTTATAACAAAGTGCCGAGCGCAATAATAAAAGTGATGAAAGACTCGAAGCAGAAACGAAGCGTCTTGAAGGACTGGATCTTCGACTGGATCTTGACAACTGGTGACCTATACAGGGTGGCCCAACGAAAACACAGCAGAGGGTTTTTTGAGCATTCCACCTCATTTTTGTATCAAGCGAGACATCTGAAAGGTATTGGCGAATTTCTATCTCAAGCCCCCTCACCCCCACCCACCCCAACTTCGAAATTTCAAATGACACTTCTCACCTCACAATACATCAAATTAAAGGGAATTAAATTCTCTTTCTGGAAACATGTTTAATTATCTTCAACCCTACCCTCCTTCTTCTTAAGATTCTCTAACTGTCCCATTTTATATTCTTGACCCCTCAATTTTCTTCAGTTTAGTCAGCATCATCCCATATAGCATCGAAGAAAAAAAAATCGGTGAAAAAAGTGCTTCCCAAATTCACCCTTGCTCTCCTCACCCCAATTTCAAAATTCAACAAGACATCACCTGCTTTGTGATACATCGAATTAAAGGAAATCAAATTCCTTCTCCGAAAACAGGTTTATTTCAATTTTCAACCCCTTCTCCAATCAATTGAACATTTTAAGTATTTTAGGAGGGGAAGGGGAGGACCTTGAGGACCTTTGAGAACCTTTAAAAAAATTTGTTCAGAAATTTTTTTTTACCTCCAGTTTGATGTATAACACAGTAGCTAGTGTCATTTTTGATTTGGAAGTTGGAGAGCGAAGGGGTGAATTTGGGTGGTACTTTTTTCACAGAAAATTTTCTTCTTCGATGCTGTGCAGCATGATGTTGACTTTCTTGTGGTTTCGTTGGGCCACCCTGTATGAGGTCGTCATTTGTCGGGATCCCATTGATGGCTTGGCTCACCCTCTGCTGTTTCTGCCGTTTTAACATGGGCACTGCTTGTAAGCGCATTTTCGTAAGAAAATGACGCTCAACTGGCCGGTTTGTCTGTCTGTCTGTCTATCTGTCTGTCTGTCTGTCTGTCTGTTTGTCCGTCTGTCTGTCCGTCTGTCTGTGAAGAAATTAAGAAGTTGTACTCCTCCTCGGGGAATGAAGCTAGAGCCTTGAAACTTTTTTTGATGGATAGCTAATGTCACCAAGGATGGCCATTGGGCATTATTTTTTTATCCATACATGATTAACATTATTATTATAAAAAAACTTGTTCATTTATCCATCTGTGATGACGATCTGTAAATAAACTTTTCAGTTTCAAATAAAACCGTTGTTCTTTGTCGTTGTCATCATCGAGTATCTATTTGCATACGGCGCTCGAATGCGCTTCAGTTTTTTCATGAAGCTGTTTTTTTTTGTTCATCCTAGATACGGGTCACAGAGAATTTTTGTTGTTTGCGGCCGACATTATAAAACAGTACGCGGAATCATCGCGAAAGAGCAAGAATTATACGCCGTTTGGCCAGGGGGGTGGGTATATTAAAGCGGTAAACATGTCACCCCCACATATCGCAGTAAATTCTTTGTGGAAGAGGAAAATGGAATGCACCGCGGTGCCGCGCATAGCTCCATCGCGCGGTGAAAAACGGTAGTTTGAGGTATGTATATGTGTGTGCTGTAAAGTAGTGGTAGCAGTACACAAAGAGGCACAAAGAACAAAGAACAATCGCGCGAGATGCCTGATATTCACCGCAATACGTTTACTCAATGTTGTAGAAGATGCAAATAAAGCAGAGAGACAAGCGTCGAGAAAATGGGAGAAGCAGGAGCAGGACCGTAATGGCACTATGGGAATGCATGGAAAGCAAGGAGTTGGAATTTAGTGATGTGACCTCGTGACTCTCTTCGTGATTACTTTCAAGGCGGCACGGCGCTGCATCTCTCAACCATGTCAACACTCATCACTCATGTCAGTAGGGGAGTCGTCAGCACTGTAGTCAGTGTGTGCGGAAATAGTCTGAATCGTCCTTCGGGGACCTCAAAACGGATGTATTATAGTAGGTTCACTTGTACCGTAATTCTAGTAGGCTGGGCAAATTTCACAGTTTGGCATTGTAGACTTCACGTCCAACTGCCTAGTGTGCGCCTGAGCGTCTGGCTTCGAAAGATAGGTTATGTTGGTGCGTTTTTGTCAAGAGAGGATATGTGTCAAGATAGGATATGTTGATGTGTCGGCTGTTCCTGTCAAGAATGAAAAAATTACCGAAATTAACTTTGCAAATTGCAAGTATGGAGTGGATGTAGTTCACCTTTCACAAGTTCCGCAAATTTCTTGTTCCAGTACGATGTCCTGAGCAGTGAAATCAAGTAATCACGCCGATGAATCCCATCCACACAAAAATTAGAAGAGTGTAGGTAGCTTCCCAGAGTTCCCAGTCTTTCAGAGTGTGGGTACTTCTTTTAAAAACCAGGAATAGTTCACAATGCTTCCATATTATGTGGTTTTTTGAAAATAAATTCACGTCTTCTCCGCAAAGCTGAACGTTATGGGGTACATGCCCAGCACCTATACTCCGCCAATTTTCTCCCAGAAGCAAGTTCTTGATGGCACTTCGAGGGCTTCAAAATGGGCACTGGACGTTATTGTTCAAGACACAAGCTGAGGCGCAAACACAGTTTCCACAGTAATGGGCATAATTCCACCACAATTTCCGTGAAACTCGTGATTTTCAGTCAATTTGACATAAACGGTAATGTTGTTGATGTTGTCAAGCTAAAACTTTCAAACATCAATGCAACCAACAGCCAAGTTCTAGGGAGTTTTCAAATATCAGATTTGGAAACTCAAAAACCAAATCTCACAGCCAACTAGAATCACGGTACAAGTGAACCTACTATAGTTTGAATTTTTTTGCACGTTAACAGTACTTTTTCTTCCATGCTGGTGGGGGCCGGGAGAGTCAGCTTCTCTGAAGTTTGACTTTTTTTGATTTATTCATCAACGGTGAGGTATTTGGTTGTAAGCGGAGTCGGTAGGCGACCGATAGGTCCAGTTTCGTGCACTTTTGAGTGAAGCAATGCCGTTTGGTACAAATACTCTCCAGACCATTCTAAGAGATTTGACCCGTCGGTCGGGGCACGAAAAATTTCCCTTAGGGGGCACTCTAAGGGGGTTCAAAGTTGGGCCTCAAAGTGTTCATCAAATGATCTTATTCTGCACTGATCCAATTTTTAAGCATCAAATGTGATCATGTCGAGTCTATTGAGGTTGACAATGGTTGTTTGAGACAAAAAACTGAAAAGAGGGGCGAGGGGGAAAGGATTTTTGAAAAATACCATGCAGTCTCTTTCTGTTCAATTTTTAGGTATCAGTTACAATTCAATCGACGAAGCAACGTTTTGAATTATTGAATAAAATATAATGGGTGAAACTGGCTCGTCGAGCCAGTCAAAATTTCCACCAAGAGCAGATGTAGAGGTCTACTTCACTTCCTCAGCGGTATTTTTATTTTTGTCGATATACAAAAATTGCTTGAAACTTGGAGTGGCGCATTGTCATTTGGCACACACATCCCTCAGACCGTTCTGAGCTGTTTGATTTGCCAAACCACACAAAATTGTCATTAGGGTATTTTAAGGGGGTAAGGGGCGTCAAAGTTTCGCCCTAAAATATTCAATAAATAACCTAATTTGACACGGATTAGGTTCTGGAGCGTCAAATGTGATCATGTCGAGTCCTCTGAAGTTGATGATGTGGTTATTTGGAACAAAAACCAGAAAATGGGGGTACCAAATGGGGGGTGTTTCTTGAAAAGTGTCAAAAATGCCATGCACTCCCGTTCAGATCAATTTTGAGGTGCCGCTTACGATTCCAACGATCAAAAATCAATGTGAAATATTGAATCAAATTTGACAAGTGCAACTGGCTTGTCGGGCCAATCAAAACTTCTATCTGGGGCTGATTTGAAGGTCCGCTTTTCACTACCCCGTTGATAGCTACTCTAGTATTCAGCCTTGTGCTCGTGACTAAACTAATATGACAATATGGCCAACCTGTACGGTCAAACATCTTTGATCCCCCCTAGCGTGCCCCCTAAGGGAATTTTTTCGTGCCCCGACGGGTCAAATCTCTTAGAATGGTCTGGAGAGTATTTGTACCAAACGGCATTGCTTCACTCAAAAGTGCACGAAATTATAGCGTACCGACTCCACTATGGAATTTGCCTGGTATAGATAAGTAATCATCTTATTCTTATAAGTCAAATTTTAGCTAAATCTAGCTGGTGGTTTCGAAGTTGACGACCGTAGTAGAGGTCGTGTGCTTTGGAAGAAAAATATAGGCCGTCAATAATGAAGTGGGGTACTGATTTATACTCGGATTTATATAAGTAGGTCTTTTCTTGGATTTGTCTCTGAGAAGCCCTGTATGGAATGCTAGGTTGCCCAAAAGTAGAGGTCACGCCACTGTGTGACATCACGTGATGGTTCCCTTCCCTAGTATTTATCGGTATAATAAAACGTGAAAAATAAAGAACATTTTTGCAGACTCCTTGTTATGGAGCTCAGTGTAAAATGTGAGTTGTGATGCAGATATTCTGAAGTACCAAAATCGGTATCGTTTTATCCTGGTAGGTACGTCATCTTGGGCATAATTACCCTATTATACCGAAGTTAATACCCAAATTTTCACAGCTGAATTTACTTTTCCCAAAAGACATCAGCCTCGCCTTCACCAAAAGGAGTTGGGCCAAAAGTGAGGGACATGACTGGCTCTGGGGCATAGAAGGCGGGAGGGCGCCGCCGCCACACACCTAACGAGTTGAGCGTTAACTTAATTACACAAAGTAAGGTGAACTCCCCCAAGAAGTGAAGTCGCAAATGAAATTGCATTATCGCATTGTAGGCATTAAGTTTACGGTTTTGAGTGTGAATGCGACTAAATAAACCAAGACTCATGATGTAGTGTCTATACGTACGCGTCTAGTTATTCTGCAATAATTTGGTTAGGTTTGCCAAAGCTGTGATCAACATCCAAAATAAATTACAAGTGGTAGGTGTAGCAGCGCTACCACCTGCTAATGTCTGCCGTTTTGTATTTTTTTCCTGCATAGTTTCAGCAGCAACGCATGCAGATCTGACTTCTGACCAGCAGGCAAATACATCGACTGACAAAGTTACGTGCGGGATGGCTTTCACTGCTCACCAACAGGGGGGTGCAAGGACGATTCACCGACAGCCATAAAAAAGAAAAGAAGAAGACATAAGCTTCGGTAGCTGTGGAGTCGATGAACGGAGTAATTCCTAGAAATCTCCTTGATCCAATTTTCAAAAGGGAAAAATCTAATTTAATAAATAGTTCAAAACTCCCTATGACCTACTTTGAACAAAACTTTTCAGTCAAGAAGGTTCTGAGCCACGATGGTCAACTTTTTTAAAATGACAACATATTTTATAGGTGATTCTGATAAGTATAGATAAGTAATCATCTTATTCTTATAAGTCAAATTTTAGCTAAATCTAGCTGGTGGTTTCGAAGTTGACGACCGTAGTAGAGGTCGTGTGCTTTGGAAGAAAAATATAGGCCGTCAATAATGAAGTGGGGTACTGATTTATACTCGGATTTATATAAGTAGGTCTTTTCTTGGATTTGTCTCTGAGAAGCCCTGTATGGAATGCTAGGTTGCCCAAAAGTAGAGGTCACGCCACTGTGTGACATCACGTGATGGTTCCCTTCCCTAGTATTTATCGGTATAATAAAACGTGAAAAATAAAGAACATTTTTGCAGACTCCTTGTTATGGAGCTCAGTGTAAAATGTGAGTTGTGATGCAGATATTCTGAAGTACCAAAATCGGTATCGTTTTATCCTGGTAGGTACGTCATCTTGGGCATAATTACCCTATTATACCGAAGTTAATACCCAAATTTTCACAGCTGAATTTACTTTTCCCAAAAGACATCAGCCTCGCCTTCACCAAAAGGAGTTGGGCCAAAAGTGAGGGACATGACTGGCTCTGGGGCATAGAAGGCGGGAGGGCGCCGCCGCCACACACCTAACGAGTTGAGCGTTAACTTAATTACACAAAGTAAGGTGAACTCCCCCAAGAAGTGAAGTCGCAAATGAAATTGCATTATCGCATTGTAGGCATTAAGTTTACGGTTTTGAGTGTGAATGCGACTAAATAAACCAAGACTCATGATGTAGTGTCTATACGTACGCGTCTAGTTATTCTGCAATAATTTGGTTAGGTTTGCCAAAGCTGTGATCAACATCCAAAATAAATTACAAGTGGTAGGTGTAGCAGCGCTACCACCTGCTAATGTCTGCCGTTTTGTATTTTTTTCCTGCATAGTTTCAGCAGCAACGCATGCAGATCTGACTTCTGACCAGCAGGCAAATACATCGACTGACAAAGTTACGTGCGGGATGGCTTTCACTGCTCACCAACAGGGGGGTGCAAGGACGATTCACCGACAGCCATAAAAAAGAAAAGAAGAAGACATAAGCTTCGGTAGCTGTGGAGTCGATGAACGGAGTAATTCCTAGAAATCTCCTTGATCCAATTTTCAAAAGGGAAAAATCTAATTTAATAAATAGTTCAAAACTCCCTATGACCTACTTTGAACAAAACTTTTCAGTCAAGAAGGTTCTGAGCCACGATGGTCAACTTTTTTAAAATGACAACATATTTTATAGGTGATTCTGATAGAGTATTTTAGCTGAATTCAATAATGTGTAACACGTTGACCTTAGTTCAGAATCAGTATGGTCAAAAAAATTAGTGTTGGCCAATTTTGAGTTGGTTTGCTAATACATAATATAATGTTGAGGTGTGTCTTGAAACATCATTAGGAAATTGATGAAAATAATGGAAATAAAAAACAAATCGGAATTGATTTTTTCCCAGTAGTCCAGGAATTTTAGCTGTTTGAAACGCAAATAGCGAACAAAAATGAAAACTAGCTGGATTTTTGTATATAAACTCAGTTAAGCATGTAGTTCAACATACTAAAAGTCCTCAAGAATCCGGTGTGATCTTCGGCCGTTGTGGCCTCGAGAAGAACTTGAAGGTCAGTTTTTCGCGTATATCTCGTGAACAATAGCACTTGGCAAAAAAGTTCCCGGAAAAAAATTGTTGGAAATTTTATTGTCTACAAGAAACGTTCCCATACATTTCATCGTCAGTCATCTCCTTATATGTCAAAACACAAGAAAATAAAAATAGTCCAGATGCTCGATGCTGAAGACTGGTATGGACCTTGAGTTTTATAATGGCGAAGTGCCACTTCGCAGAGGGGTTGTTTGATCGACTCTCTTTTGGTTGAAACTTTAAGCCATCAAGACGAACTATGCCGGCGGCGGCATATACAGGGTGAAATAAAAATAAAAGTTGAACATTTGTACCTCGAGAACCAAAATAGGTGAAGACATGTAAATCGCCATAAATAATTCTGATTTCATGGTCATGAAGTCGTTGTAAACTTGAACTTGATATCTTGAGCCGTTCTTGAAATATCTTCAAAAGACTGAAGTTGTTACCAAAAAAAAAAAAATTATTTTCGTCTACTACTTATCAGGAAAAAAGTTGACTGTGTTTTTTCTAAAATTAGTTGGCCTAGAGAAAGCTTTTCGTATGTAATACACCGATAGGTGAGGTGTATTATCGCTACATCGAGGATTTTCACGAGGGGATCCGAGTGTGAATCGAGATGCAAGCGATAATATATCGAACCTAGAGGTGTATTTGTTGTTCTTCCTAAAACAGTGAAAACTACTAGAATGTTTAAAGTTGGCCATTCTGGAGGGGTGTTTTCACCAATGACCTTGGTGGTAATACACTTATACGGCCTACTATTTTAAGGAGTGAGGTGAATTGTCACTGTAATTCAATTTTAAATGTAATTTATCATTATTTCGATTCAAAACACCAAGTTTCGATTCAATATCTGAAGAATTACTGATATACGGAAAACTATTTTTTTTCGTAACGACTTCAGTCTTCTAGATATATTTCAGAAACGGCTCAACATATTTGATTCAAGTTTACGACGACTTCATGGTCATGAAATGAGAAATATTTCTGGCGATTTACATGTCTTTACCTATTTTGGTTCTTGAGGTACATTTGTTCAACTTTTCATTTTTATGTCACCCTGTATATGCCGCCGGCATAGTTGATATTGATGGCATCAAGTTTCAATTAAAAGAGAATGGATCGAACAACACCTCTACCAAGTGGCACCCTGCCATCATAAAACTCAAGGTCCGTACAGTCTTCGGCATCGAGCATCTGGACTATTTAGCTTTTCTTGTGTTTTGACGAAAAAGGAGTGGACTGATGATGGAATAATTATGTAAGAACCTTTCTTGTAGACAACACAATTTCCAACAATCTAGCTCCAAAAGCTTTTTCTCCAAGTGCCATCGTTTACGAGATGAACACGAAAAACTGATCCTCAAATTCTTCTCGAGGCCACAACGGCCAAAGCTCACACCGGATTCTTGAGAACTTTTACTAAACTGCTGGACAACGAAGTTGTCGGTATCGGAAAAATGGTCCGACTTTGGAGGTCAATATCTCTCGATTGCCGATTGCGATTTCCATTTTGTTTGTTGCGTTAACTAGCTTAATCTTTCCGTTACCCATCCTAAAATAGTGAATGTTGAGAAACTTCATATACATTTTCTACAGGGTGATACGTAAAATGGTGCAAAATTGCAACGACTTCATCGTACCCCCATTTGTCAAAAAAATGTTGTTTTTGTATTCTAATACAAAAATTATGAAGTGTGGTGTCTTATCTCAAAACGGTTTTGGAATTTCCCGGATTGGAAGTCTAACATTAAAGATATAAATTTTTATATTGAATGTTGCAGATTTACGAAACTCAGGCATAGCACAAGCACAAAAAGTATAACCTCCAGGGGGGCTTTACTTCACTCGAACACTGAAGTTTTACATCGTTACCATGTTCAGGGGCTTAAATCTGCAAATAGAACATGTTTTATATCCAAAGTTCTGATGAAATTCTGACGAAATCCAACGTACGAAAAACAGGCAGGGACAACCACTTGAAAAAGTGCCCCCTGTTTGGCCCCACACCAAATATCGGATTGTGTTGGAAGTAAAATAATTGTTCTGGACTGTTGTACGAACAATCTTGCTCAATGTCAACATCCATTCATCAAAAGTGACTTGATCTCGCGTGCCAACAAGGCAAATCTGTAACATTCAAAATAAAAATTTATATCTTTGTTGTTAGACTTCCAATTCGGATAATTCCAAAACCGTTTTGAGGTAAGTCACCACACTTCATGATTTTTGTATTAGAATACATAATTTTTTTTTTTCGACAAATGGGGGTACGATGAAGTCGGTACAATTTTGCAGCATTTCACGTATCACCCTGTAGAAATTTTACATGGAGTTTCTCAACATTCACTTTCATAGGGTAGATCACGGAAGCATTAGGCTAATCAACACAATAAACAAAACGGAAATCGCATCCGGCAATCGGAAGTTATTGGTCTTCAAAGTCGGACGATTTTTCCGATACCGACAACTTCGTTGTCCAGCAGTTTATGTTGAACTATACATGCTTAACTGAGCTTATATACAAAAATCCGGCTAGTTTCCATTTTTGTTCGCTATTTTTTCTATAATTCCTGGACTACAGGTAATTTGAACATTTTCTCAGCGAATCAACTTAAAATTTGCCAACTGTAATTTTTTCCCTCACTAATTTCAAAATAAGATCAACGTATCACACATAATTGAATTCAAGAAAAAATCCTTCAACAGAACCGCCTGAAAGAAGTGTAATATACTGTCATTTGAAAAACAAAAGTTGATCATCGTGACTCAGAAGCTTCTCGAGCACTCGAGCTAAAAGTTTTTGTTCAAGGTAAGGTCATCTAACGGCCCCACGCTCTAATAGCCTTAGGCTCGAGAAGTTACCATTCCTCTCCAATGTGAGATGATTGTCATCATTGACATTGGCTTTACGGTCGAAATAAAGAACTTCAAAACCACTGGAAATTACAAAGGCGTATGGAAGGGACACTACACCAATATTCTTTCAACTCCGGCAGAATTCACGAAATTCTCACTTATAGCACGGAATTTCGAGTTACGACGGAGATCCGGTAGTAACTATAAAAACGCGTTATTATTCTTTGAGGAAGACTTATTTTCATGAACTCTGGTTAATGTGATTGAAGTCAGTTAAACGGTTCAAGAGTTTTGGTAAAAAAAAGATTTCAAAAAGTAAATTTCAACACCTCACCCAGTTTCATTTTTTCAAGAAGCATTATAGAACCATGAGTTTTTTATTTTTCGACTTCGTCTTTAATGGGTAATCATCCCTCAAAGTTTATAACAACCAGCACCCAACATTCTGTATACAAACTATGACGTTATCATAATACACAAGTTGAACTTTCATTTTGTCAGTCGAAATTTCAAATTAATTTTTTTTGTATTTACCATGTCCCTTCTACGCCTTCGTAGTTTCCACCTTAACAAAACAAGGAGCAAGAACTACATTCCGAGTATCGGTAATATCGGTGATAGCTGATAAATTCGAACTTATAACAACTTTGAGACTCAAGTATGATTAGTCGCCTGTCGCGCAAATTAATTTTGCCAAGTCTTCCATCAAAGTAGTCGCCGGACAAATTGAATGATCGTCGAACGTCACATTCTTTTTTAATTAAAAAATTATCTCATCCCCCAAAGAAGAGACGCACTGAAGACGCGACACAAGTTAACGACGCACCCCGCCATAACCGCGTCAGATTAACGACGTGTCTTTGTGTCTCTTTGGAAAACGGCGTCGTTTGAAACAATCCCGAGGCGAAACGGCGAGAGCTGGTGCGAGCGGGAGAAAAATGCCCCGTGGAGTGTTGTCGCAATTAAAAAATTACCAGGTTCGGGTCTGGATTTACCCGATTTTGAGAACGGCCCCTTTGAAAATTATAGCCTCTGGCCGGTTCCGAACAGACCCTCGACAAACCCACTGTCACTTCAATACCGCACCACTAAATCAAAGCGGAGCAGAAGCAGGCTTTCTCTGTACCGCAAATAAACACATTACGGGGGCCATTCCGCCCGCTTTGCCCAAATACAAAAATTATCACCGCAGAGCCGAAGAAGAACATAATGGCAACAGTCCAGGCGCCGCACTCGAGAGGGGTTTATTTGATTTTTATCTTGGGCCATTATTATCGCCTATACCGGTCGGTGCTCGGAAAAAACGCAAGAGAGCTTTGATGTTCCTCAGTGAGAAGTCGAACAAGCTTAAAGGTTCATGTTCTGTACCCTTCCTTTATTTTAATTCGACATTTTCATCGCTTGAAAGTCCGACGCGAGAGTAAGAAACACACCTGCGCAAGTGCACAACAATTAGGTACCTACTGGGGGACCCAGCCGTGAATCAGAATGTTCCCGAAGCTACTACCGAGACTTTTCCAGATCTCTTGTGAATAGACCAGCAAAGCAACTGATACTGTAATATGCCTGGTTGGAATAGACCAGAAGCGACGAGACCCTTCGAGGTGTTTCTGGGAAGTCTGGAATACTCTGGCATGTATGAACGAATTATGTATAAAGAGCGGCTCGAGACTGCTACAGGCAGACAGAGTTGAGTTAACGTGTTAAGTTCAAGTGGTGTCACGCTGGAGCGCCCTCAGTTCGTTCGTGATTGGGGACCTTTCGACTCCAAACTGAGTTTCCGGTATTCGGGAGCCTGAGGTTTCCTCGTGACTCTAAAGATGCCTCTACGTTGGGCCTTCTAAATAAACTGCGCAACAAATATGTTGTCGCGAGGGAAAAATTGGTCCAAGTTTGAACCACAATAACTTTTGAATGACACAAACCATTTCGATTCTGTTGTAACAGTTAGCCAGCTCAGTCCTTCCGTTATTCACCTTCAGGAGGTGAAGATCAGGAAGCTCCATGTAAAATATCTACAGGGTAAAATGTAAAACAGTACAAAATTGCAAATTCAACGGACCCCCATTTCCAGAATAATTTTTTCTCTTGAACGCAAATGAAAGGATTATAAAGCGTTATGTTTAAGCTTGCGCCCAGTTTTGAAATTTTTGAAATCGAAAGTCTGGTTCTGACTTTATGATTTTTTTCTCTTGGAAAATGCTGATTTATCCTATCCCTACAAAGAAGGCTTACTCTGACGATAGGAGGTTGCAATTCACGAATAATATTGTTGCTTGAACGGTTCTCAGCAACTTAACTCGCAGACCATCTGGAATACCTTGATCAAGGCTTCAAAAAGGGGGCCCATTCAAAATGGGCGACACAGGTGTTTTCCTCAAAAATTGAATTTGATCAGATTTTCACAATTAAAACAAGCTTTCTTTGTGATTTTGACCTCCTGAACTTGATGCTGATGGTCAATTTTAGTTTTTGATGATGACAGGCTCCCTAGGCTAACATAGTATTCCTTGTAGCGATAGGATAAATCAGCATCCTCCAAGAGAAAAAAAATCATAAAGTCAGAACCAGAGTTCCGATTCCAAAAATTTCAAAACTGGGCGCAAGCCAAAACATCACGCTTTATGATCCTTTCATTCACATTTGAGAAAAAGGGATATTTTGAAAATGGGGGTCCGTTGAATTTGCTAAAATTTTGTACTGTTTTACATTTCACCCTGTAGATATTTTACATGGAGCTTCCTGATCTTCACCTCCTGAAGATGAATAATGGAAAGACTGAGCTCGCTAACCGTCAAAACAGAATCGAAATGGTTTGCGTTATTCAAAAGTTGTTGTGGTCCAAACTTGGACCAATTTTTCTCTTGCGACAACATATTTGTTGCGCAGTTTATATGTCACATCACTGATGATATGAGGTCGCGATTGGAATATGCATCCCTGATTTGATGAACCTTGTATAACATCAGAGTAATGGCACTGGGAGAGAGTTCAGCGGCGTTTTGTTGAGTTCGTCCTCTCCATCATGGATGACTCGATACCGCCCCAGCAAATATGGCCTTGACTTCGAGACATAACCGGCGAGCTTTTGCCGGGGAGCATAAGGGTGCTGGTGGTGGATGAGGACGTAAAACCTATGGGGTTGGGGGTTAATTTAAAGAGCTTTTTGCTACATATTAAAAATATTAAGTATAAAACATGAACAGTAATCTTACCATTTGTGACAAGCGAGGGTTAGGGGTGCTTAACCCCTTTATTGAAATATATGAAAATTCATCAACTACCGGAAAAATCTCAGCGCTGATCGTCATTTGGAATACCAATGAGTGGGGGATGTTGATAAAAATATAATATGAGCGGAAACTGAAGACGCAATGGAAATAAGTCAAAGGACTTTTACAGGGTATTAAATGATATGAAAATGCCACCAATTGTGAAATCGGGGGTCGGTAGACGTTCAAAATAAACTAAATAATTTAAACACAATAAAATAGGTATCAATGATAATCAGTATTGCAAGTTCATATACCTTATGTACTGCTTGGGGGAGTTATAGCAGGTCGATGACCCTGTATGGTCGTTCAAAATAGGGGGTGCTTAATCCTAAGGGTAGCAACGTGAAGTGCCACCACTGGCTCAGTTATTTTATATGGAGAGGCAGATCCATAGGGGAAGGGGAACAGACCATCTGGGTACATTTTAGAGTTTTAATCTTGGTTGGGGTAGCGTGAATTTTAGCTTATCTATTTCTGGTTTTAACTCTTCGGGAAGGCGTTTAGATGAGCCCGGCAGACGAGGCATTTGAATCGAGTAGAAACCTCCAGCTTTTTACCGGGTTTCGTGTGAAGGGTGGTCAGGTAAACAAGAGATTTCCAAAACAAACATTATATATTTAAATAAGCAAAATTAATAAGTACAATACACAATACTGCATAGGTTCACTATCACAAACTAGTATTGAAAGTATTCACAATAGTAGCCATCCACGTGGCGTATAAAAATTAAGTAAGTAAACAAAACAAAACTCAGCTGTCGCTGTGACGTTTGATGAATGTAAAAGGATGAATGTATAGGAATTACAATATACGCAAATTTGTTTAACAAACACAAAACATCCATGACTTACCGGGATTCGAACCCGCGCCATCCGCACCACAGACGGCAGACGACCGACTGTGCTACGGGGCCGTCTGTAAAATTGACTGTAAAATGGGTTATTAATGAAATGACCGTCGGGTCGCGGTTCACCAGTCAAGCCGCGAGGCAAAACACAAGTTGAGTTATCTTCTCTTCAGCTTCTACTTATAGACTCGTCTAATCTCATAATCCCGTGGTCCAGTGGGCTAATTAGAGCGGACCTTTTTGGGAGGTGGACTGTTCTCACGGAAATACGTAACCGATACCTGGTCACTTAGGCTGTTTTGCTAATGGGTCGATAAGTCTAGATTATCTCGAAAATGAGTCAAGCGGACGTGACATTTTACTAGTTTCTTTCCCAACATGATTCACAACTTTCCGGTCCTTATGAATATTTAAAACCAGGCCAATTCTCAAATCAAAATTCATTCTCTCTCTCTTTCCTTATTTTGGAATATAATTCAACAGTCACAAAGACACTAACCCTTAGGCGGTAGTTTAGCGTAAACCTAAGAAAGTAAGATATAAGGCACAGGGCTGGACTAGCCCAGTTTGCCACAAGGGCGCCATAAATCTTCCAGTTTCCCTGTGTACCAAACTGATGGTAGTCGATTCGAACGTAGGCAAGTCTAGTCGAGTAACGGCACTGGAAAGCACAGGCTGGATCAAAAAAACACTCGACATAATGGCACATAATGGGATAAGTACAATAACAATGACAATACAAGCTGAGACGCAGCAGGCATGAAAACAACGAGACAAAAACCGCTTGTAGAAGCCACCCTAAGCACCGCATGTTGCAAACAAAGCTTGAGCGATATACGTCAAGGTTACAGCGCCGCGCCCGGGGGCCATGGCGCGCTACTCAAATGTCAAGAAAAAACCAACCATGCAGCGGTCACTAAAAATACGTGGGCAAAAACACCAACATTTGCTGTCTATAGCGGAGAGCGAAAGCATAATTTTCTACTGATTCTGCATGACAGCGGGAAGCAAACACTACTCGTGCAAGCTGTGGGCAATTGAGCACATCAAAACGTTCAACACTCAACTTCCGACTGCTATGGACCGACAACGCCGACCGCCCCCTCCCCTGCGAATTATGAGGGCGACGTCATTGCCGCTTCTGGTGACAAGGACGACCATAGGTGAAGAGACAGGCAGGACAGGGGTGGCCTCGGTGTCGGCTGCGAGGCCGCTGGCAGTGTCCTTTTGCTGACGAGGCTGGCGGTATACGGCAGTTCAAACTGGGTTTTGAAGCGTTTACATAGCAGATCCGGTGTTGGTGGCGGCGTTGGTAGCGGAGGCCCTGGAAGCGTAGTATAGGTTGAGAGCGCAGCATTGTGGGACCAGGTTTTATTTGAAAAATGAATTAAATGCGACGTCTTCAATATTTTGAAATCCCTCTCATGTATTTACGTGGTCGAAGTATAAAAATGCAGATCGAATATGGGCACATTGGGAGAAACAGATGTGCAGCCCGGCGGTGCACGGGGGAGTACGGGGTGGAGGGTAGGATTTTATGGCTTGCCGGGTTTTGAGGAAGCTCGGACAAGCAGAGAGAAATCTCAAGAGAAGAGTGCCGACCTCCAACAACCCACCCACCGTCGTGTTTTTGATTTGTGCTCGTAAGTATATATGTAGGTACGCATTTTTTGGTTATTTTCCTGATAAGTTTTGCTCTCTTTGGCCCTGTCTGAACACTGCTGGTTTCAACTGTATTTTGCCGTGTGTGTCGATTGAACAACCCCCGCGGTTTGTCTGTTCAGACATGACACAGAAAAGAAAGACTCAAGCGTCGCTGCCCGAATTTTATAGTCTCGTTCTTTTTCGGGCAAACAAACACCACAAAAAAAAACGAAACTGGTTTCTTCAGCTTACGGTTTGAGTGGCAATGAGAATTTATTGTGAACCACGAAATTCCCTATCCGAGTTCCCCGGATGGCAGTGGGTGACGCGCACGCAATTCCAGTGGCGGAGCATGGATGTGCATGTGGTAATTGCCGAACGTAACGAAGTGATACTCAAGTGCGATCATTGGTTTGTGAATTATAAATTAGTAGTATGCGCAGTAATGAATAGTGTGTTTGAACATTTGGCTTGAGTTATTATTCATTGGATTTATTGCCCAATAACGCTGGCATTGAAATGAAACCTGATCTAGCGCGAAACAAGTTTAGACACCAGGGCCGCTATTCTTGAATCGTGTGAGAAAAGTCCCTGGGAGTTTTATTATACATATACTTCTGTAGCGAAAGTCGCCTAAAAACCACGATTTTAGGCAACATTCGCTACATCAGTGTACTGCGGAATGTATTTTACTCCCAGGGACTTTTCTCACACGATTCAAGAATAGCGGCCCTGGTACCTACAATTTAGCAATAAATCATTGAATACCTTAGACGCTTGATACTGTTGGCCACGCAGATGTTTGCTCTATCGATAGTTATTGAGCAAAAGGACCGTTAATGACCAGCTTACTCATTGGTAGTTTGAGGGATGATTCTATCTCTTTAAAACTTCCTAATTCTGAATTTTATGATACATTTGAAATATTACTGGAATAGCTAGATATTTCGAGACATGTGGGCATGCACCACCCCCACGTCCCATAAATATCCGTGGCGCAACGAGTCGACAGAGGTTCACGTTTAAAATTCGGATGACGATTTGCGAGCGACAAGGCCAAAATGAAAATTTCAGTCTGGCGCTTTGTGGATAACCATTGGCCTCGACCAGATTATTAATTTTCAACTTTCCGCCAGTACGGTTGGTATGATAAATCAATGGCAATTCACCAGCATAGGTAGTATCAGCCAGAACAATTTCAATTAACACTCGGGAAACTGCAAGTTCATCTCGAATCTAATTAGCAAATCGGCTTGTATCTATTATAAACCTCACACGAATTCTGGAACTGTTATGCAACAATGATACAATCGTAATAGTCGAAGTTTACAGACAATGTTTGAGCCAGGCGACTCTTTGATCAGGAAACTGAATTAGTTCCAGTAGGTATACCTACCTACATTTGAAGGAGCAGTCTATGCACCAGGAAAATTTCTTGTACAATAAAACTGTAAACAAAACGTATTTCATATATCTGGAGAGCTTCAAAGTCACAAATATTTTTAAGGCCCGGCCACCATCCAGATCCTGGAAACTTATTTCCTTGCAGTGTTAGATATATAAGTAATATTTCCGTCCGTCCGTTAAATTTTATTATTGGTTTCGGCAACATATTGCGAAACGTGTGTCGTGCAACTTGTTCAATATAATTCCGCTTTAAGAACCCAACAAGGAACCCCGGACTCGTCGAAATGCCAACTTTGTGAAACACAAAAACTTTTGTTCTTTGCCTTGCACGGCGACGCTACACTTTGGCACAAACGAAAAATGCCGTTTCGCTTTATTAAATGGCCAACGGTGGAAAAAGCAGGGAGGAAAGTATTGTTAAAAATTTAATTTAGCTTGGAAGAAACGCATCACCTGGATTGACACGTCAAAACATCGGATTTAGGTGGGATCATGGCGAGATTTAGCTTTTATTAAGTTCATGGCGCACCGGCAACGGTTATATAAAAGTGCTCCCAGCCAGCCGGGGCAAAAATCAAACATATTTCAGTAAATAACTTCACGAAGTGCAGTCATGGAAAGCTTATTGCTGTCTCTGAACTTAGATTTGATGAACTTTGTTTTCTCTTGAAGCAAAACCAAATCAGTTGCGGGTGAATTGATGGCTCATACTCGTAGTCAATCCAATAATATAAACTCTAAACGCACACACCTGCTCTAATGTCAGAAATCAAATATCAGAAGTCCCCTATAAGATTTGACTAATAATGGGGTCGGTACAGTATTATACGCTGCATTTTTGAGTGATGCAATGTCCTTTGGTACACATGTTCTCAACACCTGTCTGAATAATTTTGTCCATCGCCGAATGCGAAACTTTAGTCAAGATCCTGTACCTATACAGCGTGAAGAAAAATGCATCTTTTAATCGAAGTCATATTGTCACGAATTGGGCCAGGACCACCCTTAGGCTAAAAACATACTGAAGCGGTGAGCAACGCGACGATGAAAGCGGAGAGCAAAGCGATAAAAACAAACACACATATTGCTATCAAGACACGCATACTGAAGCGTTGTACAGAATATGAATTGTTATTTTCGTCACTTTGCTCTCCGTTCCAGTATGTCTTCAGCCTTAGCCCTACCCGTGATCAGGGGTTTTGTTATTTATTGTTGTTGCCTATACACAGCTGAAACCGGGGAGGTAAATGGGAACGCATACATTCGACTTAGCCACGTTTATTGAATTAGGTATAATAAAATGTTGCACACATAACAACAACTGAACCGCGGACGACACATTAAACTTGCCGGTTAAAATGCCCATACTTACATGAACTCAATGTCGATTATTACACATCATAAACTGGCGGTAGGGATAGTGATCTTTACCAAACACAGCATTCATTGGGCCGGCATCTTCCATTATCGTTGAAATTTAATGTGTTATGCGACACACAACGCCTCGTTACACCAATAAGTTAATCAAAGAATTCGATTTTTCAGTACCAAGCGGAATCGAACCATGCCTGTGCCTGACACAGCAGATTGATGCGCTTTCTCACTGCATCATCGAGTTCCTAGTGCAAGTACCTACCTTAACATGTACATTATAATTATTAGTTAGTGCGTGATGTCTTTTTTCAATTTTTTCAGCAGCTCTCGATTGAATTAAACTCTTGGTTCCTACGACTCGAAAAGAAAACTCCCGTGAATTTCCCAAGTACTAATCCGAACTGGAGTTTATTAATAATAACGCGTGAGAGTGATCGAATAAATTTCACCTAAAGTCGCCTATGATTCCAGAAAATCTGGCGAAAAATCGTGGCTACCAAGGAGACCGAGGTCTATTCTGAGGAGAAATTTATTCGATCACTCTTTACAAATAATTCGGTGAAATAGAAAAGATTTAAACCAAGATTCAAATCGCTTTGAGAATCTGGTAGGTTTTGTGGGAAAACCGCTTTCCCTTGAAATAATTTATTAGTTGTAATACCATGATCGACCCTACGTTGTGTTTTATGTGTGCCCTAGATTTTTAATTGCCTTTACCTAAGTCATTTACATTAATTTTCACCTACCTCAATTTCCCGTCGTGTGAGTACCCCAGTCATGCTCTAGTAACCTCAGTTCTTTGAAAGAGGATGAGTTGAATAAATGTTGCAAAATAAACAAAGTCATTTAACCACACCTCACGATCACCTTTATTACAAGTTAATCATTCATCGCCAATTCAATGAGTTTATCTTAATTATTCATCACATAACTTCCAGGCGTGCTAAAACCAGCTAACAATAGGAATTAGTCAATTCAAGTTTACAATTCGGTTTCTGAAAAAAAGTACACCCTAATTACGTGCGAAACCCTGCGACTAATTCACTCGATCCTTTCATTTGATTCCGCTTCGCATTCTTCCTGATTTTCAGAACTATTGGTGAACCCGTTTTCCAACGCACTTGAGTTTTAATTCCCTACTTAATTAATTTAAGACCTTGTCGATATTTAGATTTTAACCTCCTGCTTCTGTCTAGTCCATCTTCCTTGTACGAATAGAAATCTCTATTATTTCATTGTACTTAGAGAGATATGGTTGTTCACTGAGTATTGTCTTGGTATTTCGAAATTATAGCCATTATTTTAATTATCGATCTAACAATTTACATGAAAGTTAAGTGTTTATACGTTCAATGAATTTATACCCGGCTGGTGCTGTAGTTTTGAACTTACAGGCTTATACAGCAGCTCTAATTCACGTTGGGTTATCTAACTCCACTTAAATCTGCAATCAGGTGTACAATTTATCGCGGTGAGCCTTTAATCAGTGAACCTGCAAAAATGATCTTATGTTTCTTTCTGTCTTGGAGCGTTTTCGAAGCGATACTGAATTTTCTGGCATTGTTCACAAGGGTTCTCTTTTTGGAACTCAACTTTAATGCTCATAAACTTCTTGTCGTGCGAAAAGGGTTGAATATTTTATTCTATGGGGATGATATAACACGTGAGATTGTCGCCCAGATTTGATTTGCATAAATACTGCTAGTGATTTTTGTCTCAAGCTAATAGAGTTTACAACATCATACTCTGTAGGAAGCTAGATCTATTCGAAAGGGTTACTGAGGTTTTCACCATTGTTCTGGTGTCTTGAGGGTGGTTGAGAACAATGTATTTGAAAGCTCACAGCAATTGCAGGGTATTGAATCGGTTTGACGCTTCCTGTGGCTGTTTGAAATATCAGAACAAGACCTACTATCATTTTATGAACAAAACAATTACTTCAAACCCCATTTAAACAGTTATCGTTTGATCACAATGGAAATCAGACTTGCCTTAATATTTTCTTTTCTTGTAACTGATGCACTACAACTATTAACGATAGTTTTAGTACTCTCGTCACTTTCTTCTTGATAAATATTAATTTTATCTTTCTCACACATCTGTCGTTGTCGACAGCTACAACGAGAACCTTCTTTCATCCCCTATTCTCGGACCGATTCTATCTCCACCCCTCCGTCTCAAGTGTGTAAACCTCTGACCCACAGACCCGATGCGCCGGCATGCGTTTCCTGACTCTACCATCATCCCGTGTGCAATTTTATCACTTTCCAATATCGCCCGTAATTCTAGTTTATTCCTAAATATTTAATTCCCTTTTTTTGTGATTTTAAGCTGAACGCCACAGCATATACCCTAGCACATAGTAATCATTGGAAGTCATTGATAAATTATTAGAGATGATATGTGTTTACGTTATTTTGCAAACGATTTACCTAATGCTCTTAACTGTCAAGACGAACATTCTTCTTTCCCCATAAATATCGTGAAAACAGCATTTGTCGCAAAAATTCAGAGTTTTCATTTCCGAATCAAAATGAGCACTGTATAATAAACTGCTGTGCAACTGGTCAGCGAATCAGTCAGCTTATAACTGGAAAAGATGCGCGGCGCCTCCGCCAATTGTGAAGGTAGCTATGTGTTTTAATCGCGCGTCGTGGTCGACATGCAACAGTTCCAGCTTAGAAAAACCCACATGGAGCTCCTTATTACTTTGTCTCGCCAATGGGTACAACACTGAGGACACAATTTTACGTTTCAGCGTTGGTGTTTTACGTTTCGCGTTTCATACACATCTAACAAATTTATACCGAGCGTTCATAAATTAAATGGGTCAAGGGTGCCTATGAATTCAAAAACGTCTGTCGAAACTAGCGTAATCCTTTTGTAATAAATTTGTCAAACTTTGACAAGTTACGTCCCATATTATTGATCTCTGATCTGCCACAAGTGCACGAGAATACTTCAAGTTCGGAAATACTCCTCGATCATGTAGGTTTTGTGCCCTGCCGTGAAAACCACATTTAAAATGTTCCGAAAACGAAAACTGCGACTGGTTTGACAAATTACGATAACCAAAAAATTACAGACATCAAATGAACGATGCTAGTTCCGACAGATGTTTTTAAAGTCACAGGCACCCTTGACCCATTTAATTAATGAACGCTCGGTACTAATTCCAGATAACATCATATCACAAGTTGCACGTTAAAAACTCTCATGGTCCTCCTCTTGTAGACAAAGGTAGAATATTGCAGGGCATGTCATATGATGCGTAATTTGATGGATGGTTGTTGAGGTAGGTACATCAAACCATTTTGAAACAACCCGAAAAACGATCAAAGTTTCATAATCGCGGTGTTCAGTTACTTGCAATGGCTCGATGATCAACAGAAGGTCCTCTAGTTCTGACGAACCCGATAAAATTAGTGCGTCATCTTTCTTTCAGCAAATATGGTATGATGATTCATCCAAGGTGATCTTTCACATGATGAAGTGATGGCATGGTGACTAATGACTACCAATCACTTTTTTGGTCATCAGTTTGATAATCACGAACCAAGATGGCCACTCTAAAAAAAAATGGGAACGCCTCAAAAAAAGGTTGACTGTCTTATTTGAGAAAATAGTAGGCCTGGACAATAACTGCAACTCTTATTAATTTCTGACGTCTCTTATTAGGCAACTACCAAATTTCACTTCGATATCTTCAAAATCGGAGCAATAGGCGATTTAATGGAGATAATGTATTTTTTTGACAGATCTTTTTTTTCGGAATATCTCGACAACGGTTAGCAATGTTTCAAAATGGTTTGATGTACCTTAACAACCGTCAAACTGCGCATCCTATGACATGCCTGCGATACTCTATCTTTGTCCGTTCAACAATTTTTTTCTTCTTCACCCTGTCCTGTATACAGAATCTCAACTAACATTTCGCTTGCGGCGTTAGACAAGATTGTTTAGACAGGTGCTAAGAACATGTTTGCCAAAGGACATTGCATTACTCAAAAATGCAGCGTGTAATACTGTACCGACCCCACTAAAGTGGCCCCTGGACTAGGGTGGGCCGCTGCTATAAAAGTGTGTTTTCGTTTTGTTTTTATAATACGGACTTCTATTATCGCGGAAAAGTTGCAGTTTCATATACTTTTCAAATATCTAGAAGCTTTTTGTCCCAAGTTTTCGTCTTCAGCCTCCGCAGAACGTGTCTTCCAGCAATATCTCAACATTCAGTTTTTGCAAGATAACGAATTGAGTTATGGAGAAAATGGTTGAAATACCTTGATGAAAAAAAAAGATGAAACTCTTTATTTTTCAATATTTTATCAATATTTTTTGTTTTAGGTCATTCTGGGTTTAAATTTTTCTGACTTACAAATATGAGCATCAGTTTCCTTGATTTATTCTTGCTGTGAATAAAGCCATATCTTGATTCAGCTCCACAAACTGCTGATGCTGCTTCTGCAATTGTTTTCACAAATCGCTCTATACGGATTGGAAACAGCTGACACAAGTCGATTTCCTTTTTGAGAGAGACATCTAGGACACGTATCGCCAAATTCTTATCTTCAATGCCTTTCCCCCCCACCCCCTACCCTGGTTTGAAATTTCAAATTGCATTACCTATCTTGTGATACATCAAATTGAAGACAATAACATTGTTTCCGTTGAACATCTGTACTGTTCAAAGACAAAAAGGCAAAAAAGAAATCGACGGATCAAATCTCTTGCCAAGCTGTCCCATGCATCCCTGTGGCCTGTGGCTAAATGGATTATCAACGGATAGACCAACAAAACATGCTACTTTGATTGGAATCTAGTGGACGGAGTGCTACGTGCGGTCCTCCAGGGATGGGTAGTGAATAGAAATTGAGTATGAAGGGAAAAATGGGTGGTATTGGGATGTGTAGGAATGGAATAGATTATATGGGTTGGATGAGTATGGGAGAAAAATGGGTGATATGAAAATGAATGACACGAGTATGAGAGATGTGGGTAATTGGGTATAATTTGGGAGGTATGGGCATAGTAATAATATTATTAGTACTATTATGTATCTAATATTATATATTCGACACCTGTAAAGGTCATGAATTAACATTATTATTATTATTATTATCACATACTCTGAAATCTTCAGACTAGCCTCCCAACTCTTTTAAAAATCCTTCAATTGTTGATTAAAGGAAAGTTTCTCCCCTGTTAACTGCAGATTTTTGAAAAATAGATTTTCCAGCAAAAACAGGTCGATTTCTATTCCGAGGGGAACATCTGAGACATGTGTTGCAAAATTTTCATCTTCAGTGCATTCTCACCCCAACTAAGACAATTTTTGAAAAAGATTAGAGGGTGATTTAGGCGATTTGAAATTATTCAAAGTGGCGGACTTTATCTAGGGGCAGAAGGTATCGAATAGCCTGGTGATTTCCAGCTCCGTTAAAATATATGGAGCTATGACTCGATCGGTTTCTGGGACATCAAACACTTAAAAAAAAATGGTGGAACATTGACATCTGTCGCAGGCAAATTTGGTGGAGGCGCCAAAATGAATTTAGGACGGTCATAAGAAAATTGCTGTAACATTTTTATTTTTTAAACGATTTCAACACAAGGTATCTTATTTTGTAGAAAAGTAAAATTTTCTTGTTATCTTATACCTTCCATAAAAAAAGACATTGAGGAATGTTGAAGAAAAAAATAATTAATAATTTGGAAAGAAAGATTATTTATTTTTTTTATTTTCATCAAAATTGCCTTATTTGTAGATTTTGATGTGCCTTTTTTTAAATTTGCACTTTTCCGATTCATATCTTTGCAGTGCGCACCGCCATGTTGAAAAAATAATATCTGAAAAGAAGTTTTTGACAATATATAAATTTGAGTCTATGCGAGATTGAGATGTTTATATACGTATGAAAGTACATTCAATTCTCCACGATTTGACACCTGAACCATCTCTGTGCGACTCGGGGCTCTTGAGCTAGAGGCTAGAACTTCCGGAAGTATCAATTTTCGGTGTTAAATAGTGATCGCGCCTACCGGATTTCACCATTGGATCAACACCATGCCCTAATCAAGTTACCAAACAATAACGCGTCGTCATTTATCTCAAATCATGAGATGAGCATTGGGGACCTGGCACAGCCCCAAGAGGTGATTTTTAATTCTTTTGGAACCCAAAATTGATACTTCCAGAAGGTCTAGCTCAAGAACCGTGGGTCGCACAGAGCTGGTTTAGATGTCAAACTGTGGAGAATGAGATGTGCTTCCATATGCATATAAACATTCCAATGTCACAAGGGCCAAAATTCAGATATTGCCAAAAACTTCTTTTCAGACATCATTTTTTCAATATGGCGGCACGTACTGCAAAGATATAAATCGGAAAAGTGCAAAATTGGAAAGGGCACATCAAAGTTCACAAATAGAGCAAATTGCATGAAAATAAAAAATGTTGAAAATCTTTTTTTTTCAAATTATTATTATTTTTTTCAACATTCCTCAACGTCTTTTTTCAATGGAAGGTATAAGGTAACAAGAAAAATTCACTTTTCCACAAAATGAAATGGCTTGTGTTAAAATCCGTTGAAAAATAAAAATGTTATAGCAATTTTCTTATGGCAGTACTAAATTCCTTTTGGCGCCCCCACCAAATTTGCCTGCGGCAGATTGCAATGTTCACCATTTTTTTTAAATTAGTGTTTGATGTCCCAGAAACCGATTAAGACATAGAGTCATACATTTTTACTAAGCTGGACATCACCATGCTATTCGATACCTTCTGCCCCTAGATAATATGCACCATTTTGAAAAAGGGACGCTATTCAAATCCTAAGGGACGAAAAGAAAAGCACCGCGGGTCAAATCGTCTATTTAGGTCTCAGTTGTAACCCTGCCAAGTGGTTTGCTTTTATCATCATTTGCAACTTATATTCCATATGTCGGTTGTACCACACCCACTAATTGATATTTTGATGATTATCAATTCTTGATACTTTGATAATGATTGGTATTTGATAATTTAATAATTATCAATTTTTTATACTTTGATAATTATTGATTTTTGACTCGATTTTTGATAATTTGATAATTATCAAATTTTGATACTTTGATAATTATCAATATTTGATATATCAATAATTATCGATATTTTTTTCTAATCAAACTTTGATACCCGAATCACGATATCGCCCATCCCTAACTAGGAGGTACTTACCTATGGTCTATGGGCTATGTGCATGACTTGAGCGGCCGAGCGACGCGTAGGACATACAGAGCCCATAGGTGATGAAAATAAGAAATTCTTGTTGGACTTTTTTGACAGCACTGACAGCAGACAGCTTTGACGTGATAGCATGGTTACTTGTTTTGACATTTATTTCTCATGCATACTTGTTTGTTGTGATCGGCAACCGCAAAATTGTCGATAGTTTGGTAGTTTGGTTCTTGGTTGGCGGTTGACCGAATGACGGCAGCGAAAAGGGATTTTTTTTTTGTCGACATCAAACGCCACCTAGTGAGATTCTCGCTTACTAAGTCAAGTCCAACAAGAACTTTACTTCTGTGACTTCACATTCCTCCTCGGCGCTACATGTCATGTACGTAACCTATGCTTTATTGGAAAACCACTGAAATCCTGTAGGTATTAGATTCTCTCTACCTTTGTTCAATGTATGAACTAGAAACAATGGTTAAATGCTGTTGCGTGTAACACACGTAATAGAGCACTTCAAGTTAATATTTCAGTAATAATCCACCGGAGCAATCAATTTTGCAAAGTTGGTCATAGTTTGAGCAGCCCCAAACATCAGAATCAAATTCTGTTCCGCCACTTCCGCCCTGTTGCAGTGAAAACTCGACCGCAAACCCGCACTCATGCATGCATTTCGCAACTATCAGCAACTGAACAATTTAATTATGCCTCCAAGCACCTCTGCACATGCAAAACATATACCGGATTCCTTGATTTAATCACAAATACCTTGGTATAGATACCGATACATATTCAGTGAAGCACCCACCGCTCACATTCAGGCATGAACTTTCTCACTTTTACCCAGCGTGGGACTGTTTAATAAATAAGAAATCTGAAAGCGCAAAAGCTATAAATTGAAGCGCGTGTTTCGGGATCGCGATCGTCCCTCATCCTCAATATTTAAGAATAATCTTCCGGGACAAGGAAGGAAACACAAGGGAGCTACGCAGAAATTGGCGGCAAGGCAAATCAAGAAGTGAAAGGAAATTTATTTCAATATCGACGGTGCTACTCACCAGGCAATATTCCGCGTTATGTTCACTAGACTAGACGGCACCCTTGTGAGCTTATGGCTCATATTATATTAAGATATATTGCATATTTACATTCATTCCAAGAAAGAAGCGAATCTGTTTCCACTTTTCAGTTTCCTTATTAAAAAGTTCCTTCGACCTTGCTCATTTCTGGTGCTCTTTTGTATTACGACGCCCCAGTGAGAATCGATACCTATACCTACGCTTTGTATGACGTGTGGGTGGTGGGTGTACCTCGAAATGCATTTTCGCAATTTATTTTAGCATGGTCTGGAACTACGCGGAAAATTAAATTAGGTAGTATGCAAAGAAGACGAAGACAGACTGCATATTTTCCTGAAATGCTGCTGAGCTGGATGCTGGATGTATTTATAATTAGCATGGAGTAGTTTGCTTTAAAAGCTCCATCAAGAGTTTCAACTCATAATGGAGTTAGTTATGATTGATAGTGTTTTACCGTATCCGATTCGTTATTAATTATTATTTATTATCGTTTCCTATTAGTTCGAGTCGTTCCACTCGCGTTGCCTATTTCCTCCCACCTTCTCAAAGGATATTAAAGTTTACACTAATTTGCATTAATGCTCTATGCCTAAGGAAAGCACATCGATCCAGGAACTGGTAGAACTCCCTCTGGTAGCGATCATTATGATCTATAAATTATCGTTCAGATGAATTGCTGTTGTTTGGTTCAATGATTATAATTAAAAATTACGTCGAGAACCGAATTCAAACATGCAGAAGACAATTTGTAACTCACATTTTAAAGTTTTGAACAATAATCAGAACCCTATCATTTTGTAGGAAGTGTAGGCTGAATTAAGTTCTCCAACATTCAATCTTAATTCCCCGCGATATGAAACCTAGCTAAGTGAATTTTCCCGGATTTCCTCTATGGCTCCTCCGGAAATCGGAACTATCTATTTAGATTTTAATTTCACATGATTTGGAAATCTGCGCCGCTAGCTCTCATCCGCCACCTGAAACTCCTGTTCAATTTATGAGGAAATTGAATATTATTATTTTATTTGTATAGATACGTTGAAGGCGAGCTGGCGTATCTAGTACCTACTACCATTGTCTTGACTTAGTGCACCAGAGGAGTTAATAAATTATCTGAGAAACTATGCCACGTAGGAGGAGCTTTGTGCCTTACCTACCCTAAAATATCTATTTAATATAGGACACGGGTGAGTTTCAGACTAGACCGAAGCATCTAAATTAGGTGATGTGCTTTTGGAGTTTCGCATGAAGAAGGTCCGAACACAAAAGGACGTGAAGGAGTTTCTGATGCCACTGCGAAAAAGTCGAGGGAAAAGTGGATTGATAGGATACTCTTGCCTTTCCAAAGTTTTCTAAAAATTGAAACCAAATAACATCGTTCTTTAAAGAAGGACTGTGAGTAAAATTTTGTGTCAATTTCAAAATTTATATAGCTGCGGGATGGCTTTAGTTGATTTTTAGTCAAAATCGCATCGAAAGATTCCAAGCCGTTACGAAGTTATCGTAAATTTTGTGGGCTGATTATGACGTCATACTGCGCACCGGAAAGGACAGATCGGCAGGCCAAGGCACCACGCCAACAATTACTAGACCTTTATAAAATGAAACAAGTTTACCAAACGGTAGACGCAGGTCATTTGACTTTAATTTCAAAGTACGGTGAACCAAATTTCAGTAGACATTTTTAAAAACATAATTAAAGTGCGACTCTATCTGTCAATGAAATAAAGCGGCAACATGGCAAAATCGCAAAGTCGCACTTGAATTATGTTTTTAAAAATGTCTACTGAAGCTTGGTTCACCGTACTTTGAAATTAAAGTCAAATGACCTGCGTCTACCGTTTGGTGAACTTGTTTCATTTTATAAAGGTCTAGTAATAGGGTAGTGACCACCATCCAAAAATATAGAAAAAAATCATACTAATCGAATGTAGAGCCTTAATAACAAAACTACGTTTCGTGAAAATTCGAAAAAAAAAGTTCCAAGTGTCTCAAAATCTGCCTTGAAAGTGGCTACTTTTGCGAACGATTTCAAATCTACCGAGCTGTAAGGCGGGCTGTGACGTTTCAATCTTTTGACAGTAGTGGGGATGACCACACCTCCGTTGCCTGTGTGTCAGTGTTGACGTTGACGTTTGTTAGTATAACATAACCATTGAAGTCTGATGTAGTCTTGAAATATTCATAAATCATGAAAGATTTTGCCAACTTTCCATATTTTCAAGCAAAACAACTAAACAACACGAATCACCGCACAGATACACAAAGCGTTAACAATATAACAATCAGCTGTTATGAGCGTTGACGGGTTGACGCTAGTGCTTTTTGTAGTAAGTTCTGTATAATGTTGTCAAGCCTGCTTCTCCGCCTATGAAAGATTGCGACGTCATCGCGCCAAATTTGAAATGATCGAAAACTTTCATGAATTTTTTTTACCAAGAAAACTTACGAAAAAAAATCTGTTAACTATATAGCGTCACTTATCAAGAAGTGAACTTTAAAAAAAATAATAAAAAAAAAATCGGTCACTACCCTATTGTTGGCGTGGTGCCTTGGCCTGTCGACCTGTCCTTTCCGGTGCGCACTTGCGCAGTATGACGTCATAATCAGCCCACAAAATTTACGATAACTTCGTAACGGCTTGGAATTTTTCGATGCGATTTTGACTAAAAATCAACTAAAGCCATCCCGCAGCTATATAAATTTTAAAATTGACATAAAATTTCACCCACAGTCCCCCTTTAAGAAAGCCGCATGTAAAATTTGAATAATTAATTTTCGAAATGAAGGCACCAGAAGTCAAAAGTATATTCTAATCCATCAGTTTTTCATCAGTGGTATCAGAAGTTTCTATCTTAATACTATTTTGGCGCTTTCTTTTTTGTTGATGAGAAATTATTTGCTTGAGGGAGCAAATCCGCGCGGTCCAAGAGCCAACAGGTGAATTTGAGAATATTGTTACGGATTTCGCACTGTGTTCTTTTTATAACTGACCTCGGGTTCCACCAAACTTTTATCAGCGTGATAATTTTATCACTCTGATAGTAACTAAGCAACTGGCCATCCTATTGGCTGGTGCATAGCAACTATCAGCGTGATAGATTTAATCTGCTCTTAAAATTTTGGTGGAACCCGAGGTGAGAGACTGACCGTGGGTTCCACCAAAATATTTAACCAGCTGATAGCTAACTCGAGATTTATTTTGATGGATTCTGGCCAAATGATCAATGTAAATTCAGGTTTCACGCTGAGTAATTAACCAAAGGGTGGTATACTTGCGATTTAACGTATTTTCCAAAATAAATCTACCAACATTGACCAGAAAAAAATCCGCTTAATCTCGGTTTAGCTTAAACCGCTCTTAAATTTTTTGGTGGAATCCGTGGTTAGTTTTTTTTTTTCATTCGTTCATTTAACGTCGGCTCATTTCCGCAATGAGTCCTAACACCGACGCCGGGGAATGCTTTCCTCCACTATACCAGACATTTTTCTGAACTCTTGCATTTAGCAAGCATTCCAACTAAATCAAAGAGCTTGTTTTGGGGACGAAAATTCGAGCGTCCACAGTGGGACTCAAACCCACGACCCCTGGAGTGGTAGTCGAACCCGCTGACCACCACACCACAAGCTCCTTGGGACGAAAGTTTAAAACACATTCTGTTTATTATTGCGTACCACTAAATACACGTCAAGTATTATTTGAACTTGGGTCTATCGCTATATAGCTCAACTTCACCGATTACTCGCTATTGTCGCTCTGAATACTGGTTTGTCGGTCGGCCCATTGGTGCTCATATAAACCGACTGTTACCGTAGGAAACGTTCCATCGGTTCTCTGGCAGATTTCACATTGGTTGCGGCATGTAGATCGCGACGGCTCTCGAAACATCGATCACCTGCACATGTAATACCGGCGTGCTCTGGAACCGGCACCTCTGCTGATTGGGCACAGGTGTTCTACTCGCACGTTAGAGTCTTCAGGTTATTGCGAACAGTCCAGAGCCTACGCAAATGCTCTCGAATGCACTAGAATTGCAAAAGCTTCGCTATTCGTAACACTGTGTTTGGACGGTCTAGAAGAACCGCGGGTGCTCTCGAATGCAGTGGAATCACACGAGAGCCTCGCAACTCATCACAATATTATTTCACTGATTTGTAGGTATGATCGTAATCTCGGTCGTAGCGACAAAGACATTTTTGGGGAAGTTTATAAATAGACCTGTAGGCCAGACATGTATTTTTATTCCTTTATGTTCATATGAATTTTACACAGGATACACAGGATACACACACACATTTTACACCTAAATATTGTGAAAACGATACCAAGCTTGTTGAAAAACATGTTGACCACAGATAATAATGAGGTTTTACAAAAAACCTAGCCCCATTAGCTCTGCAGTCATTCTCCACGCCACCCTTACTTTGCATCTTCTGGAAATTATTTTTATCGTACTCTTACAACTTAAGAATTAAATGCTTGGTGATTTGGCCCATACTCAAGTCCGTGAAAAATTTTGAAAGGATGTTATTGTGCTGTCTTTTGTTACTGTGAAGCGTGTTGTTGAAAACGACTTATAAGACAAGCACCTAGACTTGGGGACTTCAAGTATAAGTACTCCTTTCCCATACTTAAAAATTCTATAATTGTTGGGCCCCCACGTTGGACGAAGGGATGTGATAGCCAATTGTTCGCGGAAAAATGCCCGTAAAAATGTTATGAGTCACCTAATAAAATTCAACCAGGTTCTGCCACTCGCTCATGCATTCGTCAGAGCACCAGGGTCAAACCGAAGCCAACTTGTTCAAGGGATGCAAAATATCAAGAAATGCTCACTGTCATATAAAAATTTTTGTGAGTTGGTCTGATTGGAAATTTTTGAAAAATGGGTATGAACACTATAATAAGCAAACCACTTTTTTGTGGCCTCAAAATCAGCCGCGTATCTACCTACTCATCTAATGTATTTGCCACCATCTACGTAGATAGGCAGGCACCACTTGACGCCCTTTTCTCTTGGTAGATTGTCAGGGATGCCAATAGAGCCGCAGGCAATTTTTTTTAATAAGAAGTGTTTTTGGCTTTTGTTATACTCTCTTCTTTAGATACAGTATGTCAGTGAAACGTAAAAATAGTTCCTGAATGCTGCAAGCTGGAACTTTTGGAAAAAGGTGCGATCATGGGTTATCTTGGAATCTTCTTGCTTTTTGTGTAATGTTATTAATTTGATACAATGCCGTCCAGACAAATTTCTTTCGAAAAATACGGTATTGATTTTGACTCATTTTGGTCGTCGTTTCTTCTTTGCACTTGTTAGGTAAACTCGGTGAATAGCGCCGCAGCGAGCGCCATAGGTGAATTGTTTTCGGACAAAGAGTTATCAACAATGTGAATAAATAAATAAATGTTTTTCTCCTTATCGGCCTGCGCTGGCCATAGCAGTTTTTGCCCTTTATTATCACTCTTACATGCTAAGAAATATTGCAAAGTGGACAACACAAACAGCCAAACATTTCCGGGAATCGGACCCGGAGCTCCTATGGCCGCAGGCAGCCACTCAACCACCTGCGCCACGAGGCCGTTATCAACAACAACAATGTATTCGGAAACTGTGACCTGTGAGCTTGACTTCCTCTACCAAACTCTATTTTCTCAACTGGATTGTGTTTTGACGACTGGTTACATCCCCGATACCCCATTTTGGTCCGGCCCTGCAGAACACCAATATTGTACCTACCAGTAAAATCAAATAAAATGAAGTACGTTCCGCAGAGAGTTCTGAAAGAAGAAGCTTTTAGATGACATGAAAATTAAATAAGGAAACACGCAATTCACATTGTTACGAGCGGCTATTCCGTGCATATTGGTAAACACGGGATCTTTCTGGATTCTTCCATCCATTAGATCGCAGTGTGTAAGTGCGGAGTGTTCTTGTGCATTCCAGAGCGTTCGTGTACGTGAAACTGAATGGAGAGACTCAACGCTCGATCAAGACACATCTGTCTACTTTGGCGGAGGTGCAGACATTCCGGAGCACACGGGTAGCATGCGGAAGGTGTGTGATTATTCAGGAGTGGTCTAGAAACCGCATATGCCGGGCCACTATAAAAATTGCTGGTAGATGACGGAAAGTTCGGGAACACTATTCAGAGGCATATATGAGGCATCAACCAGGGAGCTCACGGGCAGTATTGAATTGGAAGAGACAGCGAGCGAATAAGCGAGCAATAATCACAGCGACATTCCAAGTAGATAATTGTTGGCGTGTGTTTATTGTGGTACACAAAAATAAACAGTGTGTGTTTTAAATCGATCGTCTCAATTCGTAACAATATCGACAAATTGTCACTCAGTAATCGAAATCTTCACCAACTTGTTACTGCATAGAATTTTGGATTTTGATAGGTAGGTATGACCTAGATTTTAGACATTGGTTTTAGTATTTGGTACTACAGTTTTCACAGGCCTTTGATTAATTTCCCAGGTTCTGTTTACGAGGAAGTACCTTCTGTTAATCCTTGAACCTGGAATTGGAAGCACTATAATCTAGGAGTCATTACCTTTTTGATCCTCAATAAAGTTCGTCGACCAATGCGAAACGGGGGGGGTCATTTTCTGGAGACTCGTTGTCCGCGGATTTGTGTTAATTTGGAGCGGCTTATAATCGGCATTAGGGCCGTTTCAGCGAATTAGCATAATTGCTGGTTTATTCAAGGAGAGTTGTTTTGGCGTGTTTGAGCCCCACCAACCGTGCGGTGGGGGAGCAAACTTCGAGACGCGCGAGACGGAATTATTGCGGCGATGGTGCGGGGCTTATATACGTGGGTGGGCCATGTGTAACGCAATAATAAAGTAAGAAAAACTGAGACCACTATCTGTTACATTCACAGTTCATCAGAGTCTTTTCAGGAAGTCGACTTTCAGCTACTGATCACCGCATTCATTCTGTTAACAGCGTTGATTGTGAGCCGCCGCCACAAGAAGAGGCTCTGATGAGTGATGAGGCGTCCGGGGATATCACAAAAACTCCATTAAAAGTTGCGGTGTGGTGTGGTGCTATGTTGCGAATCGATAGAATTCATCTGAGTGTGCGATTTGCTTTCAGGATTTTGCTGGTGGTGATGCTACCCGGCGGTGGCGGCGACCATAGTGCCATCCATCCACAAAGATGCATTCGACACTCGTTTCTCGCATTCGCCAGACTCGCGTCCCGGTTTTAATTGCTGACTCGATCTGTTTGGCAAATAGAAAGCCGAGGGAAAAAAGGGAAACGTTCGTTTTGGAGAAAAAATCCGCAGCATAAACAAAAGAGCGCAGCAAATCGAAGCACGGGTAAAAAAAACCGGCCGATGTTTATCATCCAGAGCGCGGTTTCCAGATCCAGAACCAGGGAGAAAGAGAGCGATGGGGAAGTGTATAGTTTACCAACTGCAATGTAGGGGATTGTGTTTTGCACACAAGATTTTGCGGAAAATCAAATTCTATTTTTAGATGGAAGTTTTGCGGTGACTGGGTAAACAAATTCAAAGTTCTCATGGAACATCATGGAATGAGCACGCAATGAAATTTGCATTGACAATGGCTGGTTGTCAACATCGATTAACTCTGACTTATACGTTCGTTATTTAGTCTTTTGCATAAGTTGGCTGATTTTTGACCTGAGAAAAAGTAAATGGAAAAAAGTAACTAATGATAAAAAATTACTCTACAATATCCACTATACTTACAAATTCCGAGAGAGTAAAATAGTATACAGGGTGTTTCAGGTGAAATAGCAAAAAATTCAATTGTGGGTAGATCTTGTCAAAATATGACGAAAACATATATACCATTTTGCAAAGTTCAGCCTTATAACGAGAATACAGCCCTCCAAAGTTCACTTTTTTCGCATTTCAAAAATTTGTAACTCAGGAACGTTTTGACAAATTTAGCTTTAATTCAGCATTAGCTGATTTGTCATAATTATCTATCAACCTGCCAAATTTGGCGAAAATACAATCAGTGGCGTAGAAGTTATAGTGTTAGAATTATATAGAGGGGTCACCTTAAGTCAACTTTTCTTCGGATGCTTCTAAATTATTGACCCTCATAACTCCTACACCACTGGTTGAATTCTTCCCAAATTCAGCAGGTTGATAGATAATTATGACAAAACAGTTTTTGCGGAATTAAAGCTGAATTTGTCGAACCGTTCCTGAGTTACAAATTTTTAAAATCCGAAAAAAGTGAACTTTGGAGGGCTGTATCTTTGTCATGAAACCGAACTTTGCAAAATGGTTCATAGGTTTTCGTTATATTTTGACAAGATCTATCCACAGTTGAATTTTTCGCTATAATCCCTGAAACACCCTGTATTGTAATACAAGTTTTATAAGACTTTGTATTGTGACAATAGGTCTTATGAAACGTGTGTTATAAGTATACATATTTTTTTCTATTATGCAACTAGTTATTCCATGCTTTTTTTAATAAAAAATGTGAAATATGTATCTGCTAACAATATTTTTGGGAATCGCTCTTGATGGTAAAAGCACAGTTTATCATCAGAAATGAGCTGGATTTTTCTGAAATAAACCCCTTCTGCGAAGTGATGTCACCTAAGCTGTCTTTTCTGTCAATGAGTGCTGTCATGTCGATGTCATGCCCGCTGATATTGCCAACATTTGGGATTAAAAAAAATGCGTATCGAAATAGAGCTTCTTACGATACGCGAATGACGTAATTTGATATCGTAATGACTGTCTTATGAACGCAAAATAGAAAAAAGATCTTTAGTTATCCAGATTGGTTCAGGTTCTAGTAAAAACATTTCACGATCGATAGAGCATCGCAAAATAATAGAGCTTTCCCCAGAAAATGTTCGGCCAAATTTAGCACAGGTAGTTGTCGGATACCTGACATGCCTATTCACCGTCAGTGGCGAATTTTCTCAAAATAGTTCAGTGACGTATTTGGGGAGTTTGCCCTTTCACCTCCCACATTTTCTACGCTACTATAGGCGATTTACATTTAAAAAACGCCACCTGGTGTAGAGTTCGGTACTTAATCGTAGAGGATATTTTTGAGAGGAACGACGTCGTCTACATAGTAGCCTAGGTGGGCACTAGTGGATACCTGCAATACCCACATATTGACATGGAAATTTGACAAGTGGAAATAATCTGAAAAGGGGTTTGCATTTGTGTCTCTTATTTCATGTTATGGTTAGCGTATTTAGCAGGCTTGTAGTAGATCTAGCTCCAGAGGTGCGCAGCTGAAAGACTACGCCCCCAGCAATGCACTACATTGCGATAAAAAAAAACAACGTTTTCGCGAACACAAAGGTAGCTACGGCGAGCTTGTTAGAATGAAAAATGCGGATCTCCAGCTGAAGTCCAAGCAGGGAATCTTTAGAAAAAAGCGAGGAAAAAAGGGAGGTGGTGATTGACTTAGCACGGCCAGCCCGAGGTGATTTTTCCTAGGCTGGCACGCTGGCTTGTTGCAAGGCTGGTTGACGGGCTTGTGTGTTTCCCTCCGTGCGGATGTGACAGAGTCTGTTGCTCTTCGTTGGGCGGAAGCTATGGATGATTTAGAGAAAGGTCTGCGACGACGCTGGTCATCAAGATGGGGTCCAATAAAGAGCCTACGGGGTCCCAAGGGTTCACAGGAACAAAAGTTTGCTTGTAGCGGACTGCACAAGACAGCAAAGTGACAGTTTTGACGTGCCACCAATTGACGTAACCGCCGCCGTTGCCTGCGGCAACTTACACCTCTTCTGAAAATTAATTCCCTAAAGCTTCCTCGACGAAACGGTCATTTTTCTCCAATAAGGTCAATCGCCTATACGAAAATTTTTTAGAAACTCATCCAATTTCAGGAATTTATCAATTCCAAGAAGGAAACTGGGATACTAAAACTTTGACAGAAGCACCCGATTCCGAAATATTCGAGTTTGAACATAGGGTATGTGACTGTGTCAGATTTTAATGGTTTTATGTCTTTGTTATGAGCAAGTGAAAATTGAAATGTAGCTTGTGCAACATTTCTCGAAGATACATTGATTAATTGATGAGAAAAGTGAAATTAAAAATTAAATTATTTTAAATCAATGTCACGGGACCTAAAACGCGCCACGATTGGGTGTGACGTCAATCTTCATATCTGTCATTTCTCATCTGTCACCGGAGATGTCACGTAGCCCGTAGCCTGTGACGGAGCGAGTCGGTGTTTTCAATTTCACCTGAAAATAAAATGTGATCCAGGTTTCTCGAGAGCGAATAGCAGTACCCTGCCTCAAATGGACGCTGTAATGGTTGGGCAGTTTTTTTCACGTCATAATAAAACTGTAGGCACATTCACTAAAATACGGTAGTCTAAAGTCTGACCACTAACTTTACTTTTAATAACATAACCTCAAATCTCAAATTGTGTTTTAATATCATTTATCGATTATATAACACATATGATATTCAATATAATTAAAGGTACCTACCAAGTTCATATACCTACATAAAAATGGTTTTCACAAAAATAGATGGACGACTCCGAAGATAATCCATTTGGATCCCTTCTTGCAAGTTCTAGCCACTTCCTTCTCATGTGTTCTTTTTTTGGGTACCACAATGAAAAGTTAATGTGGGGAACTTCTTCCCGTGTTTTTGCAAAGAGGCACCACACACCAGTGATATGATTTTCCACTCATTGTTCTCCAAACAGAACAGCGTCCTTGCGAACATGTGATGGTTTGTTTACATTCGCGAATGACACTTGACAGTTTATGAACTGTGACGTCACAATGGCCGTTGACTTTCATAAAGCGTTTGGGCGCCAAATATTTTAGCGAAATAAAAAAGGTTTTTTTTACGTAAAATAAACATGCTTTGATCCAAATAAATACTACTTTCAGTGAAAACCAAGCAATTAGAAATTATTTAGACCAAAATTGAAAAACCGTCACATACCCTATTCGTGGCCAAATGGACAGGAAAAATCAATAAATGCAAAAAGTATCGGACCAGATGCGGCTTCTATAGGCCAGGTGATAGGTCATTCTGGATAGAAAAAATTCCGACCAAAGCTCTTATGGTGTCAAACTCTTCGTGAGGTCAGTAGGTATCTACCACTGAGTTTCCGATCAAAAACGAGCTGTGCTGATTCCTCCACATCTGCGCAAAGGTGAAGGATGTCTTGAAGGTGCAAAAGACCTGTCAAACCCCCGTACTTTTTCGTTATATTTGCTCCGATGCAAACTTACATCTCTTACGCAAACATTGGAGCGGTGGTAGCCGAGTGGTACAGGTGATGGCAAGCCAAACCATTCGCGCTGCCCTGTGTGGGTTCGAATCCTACTTCATCCATGGATATTTTGTGCTGTCCCCGAGGTTGCATGGTAGAGCAGCTTATAGCTGAATGCCGCCTCGTAAAATAGGACAATTGAATAAATAAATAAATAAAAATAAATTTGTCATCATGTCTGTGTCGGTCTTACTGACATACTTTTAATTTACTAAATTTGCAATCTTGAGCCAAAAAAAGAATTCACTGTTTGCTTATTAGCGATTAATTCAAAAGGCAGCAAAGAAACTGATACATATAACAAATATGTGCCATCACCTGAAAATGAACACTTCCGTGTTAGTGCCAAATAGTTTGCGTTCAGTTGAGAAATATGGCTGTGGTCCAATTGCAAGCAAAAATGCAAACGTCATTTGTATTGCCCTCTTAAGCAAAAACTGCTGGATGCTGCTGCATGCTGCTGCTGAATTTGGATGATGACTCTTGAGCTTTAAGTACAATTGATACAGTCATTCATTGCCTTGCCAGTAATGCGTGAGGCTGCACAATTTAGGTATGCAGTTATGTATAGGTAGTTTAGTCCCTCAGGCACCAGAGATATCTTATAGCTGCGCAGCGTTCAAAGCATCCAGATTCCTGCTGCAGCATGTAGAAGGCACCTTACCTATGCAAATCGGTGTCAGAGTTGATAATTGCCGGTAATAATATGCATCACTCCTGAGGGTGTTTTATTGTATTGTAAACAGTGGGGGATGGTAACAGTAGTGCACCACCGCCGGTGAAAGACAGAAGGGGTGGACGCTTGCGCAGCCTCCGCCGATGGAGATTTGCTACAACATCATCCACTCTTCTTGGCACACTCGGTCCAGCGCGTTTCTGCAACCCTGACGGACGCTGCGTCTCGACGCCTGCCGCATATACTCTGCCGACGCTCGGAAAACTCCAGCGCGCTGACTTTGCAGAAGTTTTCTTTTGCCCCACTTACGGATTTTCAAAGTTCACCCCGGGATCAGTCCAGATGGTATCGGGCAAAAACTCACGGAAGTGCTACTCCATAAACCAGGTGACGATGCTGGCGCAAAACTCTGATTAAAATGAAGTGCATGTGGCCTTGAGTTGTTCTTCGGCGATATGTACTACCACCCCGCAGGACTCGTTTTAGCCGTGTTGTTCATTGTTTTACCTAAAGGTAAGAAGCACCACGTGCCCTTTTAATTAACTCCAATGATTTCGATCTTTCAACTTTTGAAACAAATACCTAAGCACCGGTAACTTAGTTACTGCTCGCGAATCGCAAATCTCACCGAAAGGGTAAACGTGAACGGAATTACCTCCTTAATCAAAATGATCTTAACTTACTAAAACTCTCACAGAGAAAGAGAACGAAGAGCTTTATTTCTTTTCACAAACATCGACGTTTTTCAAAGGCGGTTGCACTGAAGATAGCGGTAGTAATAAACTCTCTGGAGTTACAATTTATTAGCAAAAGCACTCTTGCGTTATTATCTTGCTGGAAAACAGGCAACAACAATTGCCCTCAACGCACTGTCAACAGATAACACGAGCGGAATTCACAGCAAACGAATAATGGAGGTGTCGTATCGTAAGGAATTGGTTTAATTTTGTACTCAAGTAGGCGGTTGTGCGGGAAGTGTCATTATCTTCTACTATTACCTAGCAACTATGGTATTATTTGGGCTTTCTCTGGGTGACGGTGGCTGCTAGCTGCTCTGTGTATCTTTGCTCTGTTTGGAATTGTACACAGATTAGACGCCTTGTCGGTTAGGTACAACTCAAACGTTGCGTCTTAATTAGTTAATTAGGAAGATGTGTATGCACGTCTTCGAATTAAATTAATTAATAAATGATAAACCTCGATCAAAGTTTTATTCAAGCTTACTTATACCTCCAAAATCAGCAAAAATGAAAGCTTTCTGTGTGCCACAAAGTTTTATATGAAAAAATAACCCTAACTTGGTATAGGATAGGTACCTGAAAAGCTTCACTTTTTTCCACGACTCCTTCTGCATGCTCTTCATTAATCAACTTTAAAACCACTGGTTAGATTTCATTGAAATTCGTTCACACTAATTGGTACGCAGTGTTCCAAAACATAACTGTACTAAATTACACTGCAGACAAATTTAATCAAAGAGAAAACTCGTAGATCTGTTGTCCTGTGATTTTTACCTTTCGTCAAAGATGGAGCTATGGCATTCACAAACTTTTCTCAGTTTCAAGTTGCTTTTTTGAGATCCAATTGCATCAAATTTGGTAGGCGCGTTAAGCTTTTTGTTGTGATCTGCTAGACAAGAATGTCACTGTCAACAAGTGACAGATGATTTTTTCTGTAATGAAATAATGATTTAGTGTGATGTATTATGTATTTCCCTACTGTTTATTTTATTCTGTTAAGAATTTCACTTGAAAAATAAGAACCAGAAGTTCTCCACCCCTTCAAGTCGGGGATATATTATAGGGTGGTTCACCAGCCACAGGCTGCTATTTTTACCGATTACTAGACGAGGATTGACAGCAAGCAGCAGACTGTTGGCAACCACCGAACAATGTGACCATGGCTTTGGGTCTTTCCACATCGCTTTTCGTTTTCCAAATCCTCCCTTCCAGTTGCTTCTGTATATGTAGTGATTATTATTTTTTTCAGCTCTCTGATGTTTTCAATTTCTGATATTGAGTTCAAAGGTAGAAGGGGGCCCGTGAGCTTGAGTTAATTTTCTTTTTCTAGAAAAAGTGAAAAATGTTGGAAAACTTGAAAAACACAAAAACAAAGACCTAATTTTTTACTGCTTGTCAAAAATGTTAGAAATTTTAAGAAAAGCAATTTGACACTGACAGAGGGATAAATTCACAAACAAGCTATGCTGGCTTTGATGAACAGGACTTTGCATCCGCGAAAGCTAGAAAAGCTATTTATTTGTATAGAGTTAAGCAAGAACGAGAGCAAGAAGCTCAATTTTTGTTTGTTTTTGTCGTTCTTCTTGCTTCAATTGGGGAAAATACGTAGTATTATCAGTATTATTATTATTGTTATTCAAAAAAGTTGCTTCGCTCGCGGGCTAAAAATATTTCCAAGAAGATGGGGCCCGTGAATGACATCCAACATCGGGGCCCGGCAAAGCTCTCGGTGGCCCTGGTACTACAAGGGGACTGCAGTGACAAGAAGCCATTCTTATCACGACCGTTCATATAGAATTAGTACAGACTTCACGTAGAAGGGCAGCCTATAGTTCAGGGCGTTGCCATAGCAATGCATGAAAACAGCAACGAGTGACCTTCCCTCTCACCCCTACCCTACTCCAACAGTCTACTGTCCAACCTGACTGAAAAACAAAATCAACTTTCCATTCACAAACCACCCTTTTATCATCAGCGAAATACCCTGCAATCTTTGCATAAAGGATCTATCTTTATTTTAGTTTCAAGTTGAAAAAATCAGTGCTTTTGAGAAGGTGAGTAGCATAGCCTTATTTTACTGTGTTTAGTAGGTAAATCCATGACTGAATCAACATTACGTTGATCTGATGATCAACGCAAACTTTCAGACTATGCAACTTGATGTGGGTGAGTACTTACCCTAGATCTAGAATGCTTGGGTGCCAAATGTTTTTTGTTGATGGATGAAATTTTGACGTTAATGTCCACATCAACTGACATTTCACTCACTTAAAATATCAAGAGGCAACGCCGTAACCTAGATTACTTTCCACGTCACAAAAGACTCTGCCATTTTAACTGCTGTCCTATCTCCCACTGCCACTCGTTTCTTACCGTAAGTCTATCAATGCTATGAATAAAAACGCAGCATTTGCTACTACTACTTCTAGTAGCTAGATAAACTTCAGTTCTAAAGCAAATGCTTCAATGATGAAGTAAATACTCCATATTCTAACCTTGCTAATGGGAAATACAAAACGAAGCATTTGCTTCAATAGATCGGAGCATACAAGGTGATTCAAAAGTGTCGCATCACCTTAAAGATGTTGGTCCTTCGATCGTTTCTATTTTCGTTCTTTCATAAGATTTAAGTGAACTGTTCAAGGTACAACAATGAGTACGAAAAAACAATAACCACTGAATCTGTATTGAACTTCTGTTTTATATACAGGGTGTGTTGTGAATCTTGTGAATTATATTTTTCCTAAAAGTACCTGCAAAGAGTCACAGTGCCAGTTGACCCATAGCCTATGTAGAGCACAATAAAACACAAGTCATTTTCATAGAATTCCTTCGCTTCTGTTTTTTTTAGGGAAACTGAATTTTTGTAGTTTATAACTCATCCTGTACCAGAGAACAGAAATTCAATACACAATCAGTGGTTAATATTCTGTACTCATTATTCTGCCATCAGTAGCTAACCAAAATCTTCCGAATTGACAAAAATAGAGGGCCTCGAGAGACCAACCTCCTTCCATAACTTTAAAATTAAAAGATAGAATTGTGCAATTTGTAATTTTTCTACAATTCTCCAGTACACTACTACATCTCTATTCAACACAACTTCAAGGTGGTCCGACACTTTCCAATCACCCCCGTATATACGAGGACTTGAAGCAATTGCTGCAAATCGAAGCAAATACTTCACCTTTTTCGAAGTTAGCTCAGTAGTAACTCGCGACTTGAATTATCTCTAATAAATTATACGGGTTTGTGGCTTATACCCGCGTTGAAGTCTTCGGGTTTCTGGCTCATCTCTTGGTCGGAGTCTCCATTGAATATTGATACAATATATAAGTGTCTCGTAATTTTCGCCTTCAAAGTCCATGGCAGTTTACGAAAATGTTTTCAAAGTGTCGGAGAAATGTAGGAAAAATTAGGTCTCTCATCTTTAAAAACATGGAAGGTCGAAGAAAGAATGGAGAAAGTGCCCTAACCTCTGCTAGTTTTGTTATTCCAGAAGATTGAAGTACTCTTATGGTGGCAGATTACGAATAAAAAATATCAACTGAGTACTGGGTGCGTATTGGATTTTTAATCACTATACAACCTGCTATGAAATAAAAAAACTCCAGTTTCTCTGGAAATTCCCTCAAAAAAAATTCCTTGGTATGAAACCATGTGATCATCTACTCAACACCGGTTGGTTGAGGAACCAACCGAATAGTTTGGAGACATTTTTGAAGAAAAATGATGCTCAGGATTTCTGCCACACCCTGTATAAAGAGGATACTCACCGCACATGCTAAATTGATATTTTTCACGCATCATTCGACCTGAAACAGTTGACTTCAATCTTTTTGAATAACAAAACCACACGTAGTCGAAGAACTTCTTTTCAGCTCTTCATATCTTCAAAAATAAAGGACCCAATTTTGTTGAGGTGAGTAAATATTTTTCTGACACTTGAGCATTTCTGTGAATTATCCTGGACTCTGGAAGCGCAAATTTTAAGATCAAGGGTGTTTACGCCAGAGACTCCGACTGGAGGGTAAGACATAAACCCGAGGACTGTTCAGCTACAAACCCGTATAATTGGCGGATGAGCCGCTCCTTAGCTTGCAGGGTTGATAGGCAACACTGCTGGACTTTTTAAAAGCTCTCCAAATTAGACGAATTATGGAGATATACATATTTGTTCATTGTTGTTCTCTTAATAATAAAATGCTCTAGGTGACCGATCGTCTTGTACCTATATTTTCCAAATGGTTCAACACACATTGAGTTCGTTCTTTCGCTAATTGAATCTTGTCTATTCCGGCTCGACACCTGTAGTATTTTGTGAACTGGCGGCGGTCAGCTATGTATTAACAATTTTTAACAACAAATTTGTACATCTCCAAGTACTTACTATAGCGGATTCTGACATTCCAAGTTCAAGCTTCTTATTAGAGGAACGATTTCCATGGATTTTGGAGTTCACTCTTGTCCCGTATATAGGCATTCTTATTTTCGAACTGCTTCCTGATATTGGAGTTGCTTTCTTTTCTTGGGTGGCTTTTGACTTAATATGGATTCAACTTGATTAAAGAGAAGCACTATTTGGGTTATTAGGTACAATTGAGGAAGAACACCACTTGTCATCGCTTAACTGGTCTCCAAAAAGCGGATCCTAGTATAGCTAGGTAAGTAGGACGTAGGTGCTTGCAACATGCAACCTAAATTTCTTCAAACTGACTTTACACCACCTGATCCCTTCACGTGATTTCCCGAGCTATTTCTCTGCATTTACGTTCCTATACTGGTGCATACGAATAATGATTACGACCAATAAGAAAAGTTGCAGAGACAGATTCCCGCGATGAGTAGCCACCACTGCAACTCTCGGAGATCGCGAAACAATTCCCGTATCGTGATTGAAAAATTATCTTAAGGTTAACGATGCCAATACCTAACAACCACCCTCCACTAGAGATAACTACCGCAATCAATAATTTATGGCTTAAGCCTTAAGCAAACATCTTCCACTCAAATTATTGCCCTTTGCTCATCGTCCCTATTCTGTGTATAGGTACAACAAAACCGCCCCAAAGAAGCTTGACCAATGCATATCAATTCAAGACCTTCAATTGGCCAAAGTTGTGCACATCAGTCGGGTGGTACATATTGTATTATTATTATTTATGATATAGATAGGTATAGACAATACAAATAGAGAAGACACATCTCGTCACGGATTTTTACGGTTGCGTAGGAACCAGGTGAGTCCATCATTCAAAAAAAGGTTGGCTGATTTTTGATGCCTCAATATCCGTGACGACGGTGGTGATAACATATGGTCTTCTCTATTTGTATTGTCTATACACGGTATTCACGATAAAATTCACCCCCCCTCTAGGAGATTCCCCTTTGAGATATTTTGAAAAACTAAAAACTTTTTTCCAACTATTTTTCTCAGGGATCTTGAATCAATCGTCTAAAAGTTTTCAATTGGTACTGTGTACAGGGTGTGACATGTAACTTTTTTATTTTAAACACAACACCCCACATTTTATTACGTCATTTGATGAAGCCTTTCTTTCTGATAACAAAGATATATAACATTTGTGATTTATTTTGACAGGGAAGCTGTCAAAAAAATAATAAAATAGGTAGTCAAATTAATTAAAAATTGAAAATTACGCGACACCCTGTATAAGGAACGAGTTAGACCATTTATTCATGCAGAGTTGAACTCTGGAGACAAAATGCTGCGTGATTAACTTTTTTTAAAGTAAACTGTAGAAACCAAAGCCATCTTGCCGCGAAACAAAATTATTTGACTACCTATTTTATTATTTTTTCGACAACTTACTTGTCAAAATAAATCATAAGTGTCATATATATTTGTAATCAGAAAAAAAGGCTCGACCAAATAACGGAATAAAATATAGGGTGTTGCATCTGAAATAAAAAAGTTACATATCACACCTTGTATACGGTACCAATAGGTCTTTTCATGGCCATTCACTTCATACTCATTTTGCACGGAACTGAACGCATGCGCGAGAATTGACAGATAATGTAGTCTAAACTATAGCTGTCTAAACGAATCGTGGGTGACATTTCCCTGACTGACATGGCCGAAAGCAGGTTTCAGTTTTGGGGTTCCATGGCCAAAGTATCATCAAACTTCAGAATAAATCGTGAGCAATGAACGGAAAAAGGGGCGGAAAAACCTTACCCAGTGTTATAGAAGTGTGTTTTGTGTTAGTGCCTACACTCCTCGCTACACTCGCTCCCCGTGTGGCCAGAGCTAATAAAGGCGAATACCTCGGGAATTACCTACCTAACTTCCAAAAAATTACGTGCACTTGGCTTTCAAAGTAACATAGCTAGATGGTTTCAACTATCTACGTATTTAGAAGCAAAGATGCAAAGCAATGCAAGAGCATGATTGTGTTGTGTGTTCTTGAATGTGGACAGCCGAACGTGTACAGTGTACACCCCATCATCAGTTCTGTTACGGAAAAATGCAGTTTTGTAGATACCTGAAATAAGATTGCGATCAGATTCAACCGCCTCAAAATCGGCCGGCATGTCCGTGAACTTCTCCTCTGGACCTGATGCCTCCTAGGCGGTCCTTGACAAAACATTTGACATTTGACAAAACAGTTGAGTGTCATAGCGACACTCGACCACAGACGGGAACGGCAGGTGTCCAGGGCAGGTCCCGAAACGTTGCTGTGTTACCGGAGCGTTAGCGGTTTTCGTTCAGAAGACGCCATGTTTTTTGGACTACTTTATCTGTCAATCGTTCCTTGGAATCCATGGATACTCGCTTCATGAAAAGAGCTATTAGGAACTTTTAGAGGATCGATTTGAGGTCCCTGGGAAAAATCGTTAAGGAAAAGTTTTTAGTTCTTCGAAATATCTTGAAGGAAAATCTACTGGAGGGGGGTGAATTTTATCGTGAACACCCTGTACAGTTGGGAGCGAAATGATTCATACGGCACCGCTAGGAAGTCGGCTGGATTTCAGAAATGTTAGCTGCTTAGATCGTTTTTGAATGCCAGTTTAGATTACGGCATTCAAGAACAATCCAAGCAGCTAACATTTCTGAGATCCAGCCGACTTCCTAGCGGTGCCGTATGAATCATTTCGCTCCCAGCTGTACCTACTTGGAATAAACATTGCTGGACTATATGGCGGGCATGATGATTTTCGAATTGATGGCGTAATTTACTTAAGGGATCAATCCGATCTGGAGCTGGCTAAAAATACTCGAGGACGCCCTTGTAAGACAGCTGCTTGGAGCGTCTCTCGACAATAATAAGAGAGAGGGTTCGAAACCTTACATTCATTATCGCCCTAATGGCAGCCCCTCGATTGTTTTCAAAATAAACACAGTTGCATCCCATCGAGTATAGCATAGTGGCCCACGCATTCTCGGTGGTCCATTATCCGTTTCATCCCCCTCCTTTTGGGTATCCATCCATCCCTCGCTCGGTATTGAAATCCATCATCGATTGATATTTATTCTATGCAATAAAAACAATGGCAAACGGCTCCAGAATGGAACATGTGACATCGGATAATTAATTTCCGAAAGGTTTCCCGTCTGTTTTTCAGGAAATGCCAGATCTGAAGCCCTCGGACAATCGTTTTTGTTTCAACACCGGCTTTTGAAGGAAAAAGTTGGCTTTGCTAATAATCCATACAATAATTTCAACAGTTTCGATGTATTAAATGATCGCGTTACAATTTATTATTAAATGGCTCTGCAGTTTAATCCCGGGCACGCCTATCGTGAATGATGTGTTTTGCGGAATTGAAATTTTGCGAATCACCTATCCTGATAGGAATAATTATTATTGCTGAAATAAAATAATTATTGTAATTGCATAAATTGCATGTCCGCGCTGATGATGTTTTTTTTTGTGTAGAGGGCGACTAATTTGTTTGCACTTGATTAAACTTGGAAAAACTGATGGCCTCTGTTTACTGTTGGAAAATGGAAGAATTAATAGGTAAAATAAAGCGAACGCTCGTTACAACAGCCCCTGTTTTGAAATTGGCGTGTGCATGGTGAGCGTGTCGGCGAGAAGTGCTCGGAATGCCGCATGCAAGTTTTATTGTACCAAAATGTTTATTCGGACATATTCCGAATTTCAAATTAATATTCATGGAACGAAGAAAAACTTCATAGAGTGAGCCCAGAGCCAGATGATTTGTGTGCTTTGCATGGAACCGGGATGAAAAGGATGGAAATATTGGGCGGATTTCCTTTGAATTTTTTACGTGATGGAAAAGTAAATAAAAGTAAGTATATATATCTATATATCTATATATCTGTAGGGGAGACCGGTATTGGCTGTTACTAGGGACCATTCACCAACTCTTCCAGAGTGTAGTTGCATGCGGCTATGTTTGATGTAGTTTTCAGATGAGCAATAATTGCACTTACAAGCAAAATATTTTTGTCGCGCGTCGCGAAAAGCCATAACACTAATATACATAAATCAACAGTATATCACATAGTGAGACAGCGAATGCATCATTACTGCTGATGGTAAAGAGAGCCTTGCACCCTCTATCACAAGTTCAATCAGGGTGTTGTATGAAACAGTGAAACTATTCAATGGCTACTATATTGGCACTCCGAACTTTTTTTTTCCCGCGGATGAGCCAATGGGTCACTTCCTGCCCTCTTACATCTCACATGGTATGTAATGAATCAGTTACCATAGTAGTTGTGAGTAATAGTATATTACATACCGAGCTGGGAAATACATCATTACTGCTGAGGGCACAGAGAGCATTTAGGCTCCAGGATTCGGACTTTGCCTGGAAGCTGGAAGCTGGAATGGAAGCTGGCGGCTTTGCCCTAGCCCGAAGCTGGAATGATGTATCCGCCATCGAGAGTACTTATACTATTTTACCTCGTATTTTACTCACAATCATTTAATCTGTTCTATATTTCGCGTTTGGGCTCGTTCATAATATAGTTTATTATAGTACTGCGTACTACAATGAATGCATGCCAAAATAATTACTGCTTGGGAATATCGCTGATTCTATCAGCTTGCCATCGCTTTTGATTCAATACTACTGCGTAGGCCGATCCGTGGAGCTTATTACACCTCCGACTAGTGTTCTTGAATCTTCCATCGGTCCTACAGCAAATTCCACAATGACCCGGCATACGGTTTTCAGGCGATTCCCGAATAATCTTACACCTTTCGCGTGCAATACCAACGTGCTGTGCAGGTCGAATCTTCGCCAAAAAGACAGATGTGTCTCACTCGGCCGTTGAAGTCACCAGTTCAGTTCCACGGGCCGAAGCCTACATGTATGTTCTGGAATGCACTAGTGCACTTGTACACAGCGATCAAATGAGAGGAATCTAGAAAGACCGGGTGTTCTTCAGAATGCACAAGAATCGCCGCTCGTAACAAATCGTCTCATCAAATAGAATTTGAATGAAAAAGACCATCAATTGTGCACTTCGCAACAAATTAGGTTGCTTTGACTTAACCAAGCGTAAAAGCAACTGCCAATTTGTTTGGTTTTATCTGTTCCGGCAAAGTGCAGCCAGTTGATCATAATGTCCGATTCCGAGCTAGATCTTGCTACTCCAGATCTCCGGTAAGCAGCTGCAAAAGCTTCTGCAGATCTAGTACCGGAAAAAAGTCGCGAACGACATCATTGTGTCTGCCGTATTGAGAATATGCGGAAAAGAGACCTTGGTCAATATTGTGGACAAAAAATATTTTGTTTCCGGAAATAAATTTTGTTTTTTGACTTCTAGTCCATCCGCTAGGTACTATTCTGTATCTTTTTAGAGCTCGAAAAGGTTTTTTTTGGAATTCCAATCAGTTAAGGTCCACAGAATCTTTTTTTTTTTGGTGGCAACGCTCAAAAGTGGTGCGGTCACCCTTTCCAGCCCCCAGTTAATCGAATTTTAGTTCTATAACTCGGAGGATCGACACAGAATTACAAAAAATTCAGGATGTCATAAAAAACTCCCTCAAAAGTCATCTACAATGAAGATACAGCCCTTCAAGTTTCAAAAAAGGCGATTTCCGTGGAGGTACAGTTTCCACAATTTTCAACCGATTTTTCTGAGAATTTGGCTGAGCCCCTCTGTAACAAGCATCTAGAAGGGGGAATTTCATTTTCTGGATAAATGGTCCAGTGGCGGAACAACTGGAAATTTTGACATAATGCCGTCCCTCCTCATTTCTCAAGTCCCTGGTCAACTTTGGACTCTGAAACTCACTATGTATCGAATACATTATTCAGCTACGATGTCCCCCAAAAAAAAAACAAAAATTTGAATTTTTTTATATAAAAAGAATACTAGGATATTCAGCTGAAAAAATTAAAGCAAATCCTCCTCTTCTATATTCAACATTAAACCCAGAAACCAGCTCTTATTCTAATTTTTTTGGGAACATCGTTGCTGAACAATATATTCGATACATAGTGAAAGTTTCAGAGTTCAAAGTTGACCAGGGACTTGGGAAATAAGGAGGGACGGCATTATGTCAAAATTTCCAGTTGCTCCGCCACTGGACAATTTATCCAGAAAATGAAATTCCCCCTTCTAGATACTTGTTACAGAGGGGCCTAGCCAAATTTTCAGCAAAATCGGTTGAAAATTGTGGAAATTGTACCTCCACGGAAATCGTTTTTTTTTAAACTTGAAGGGCTGTATCTTCATTGTGGATGACTTTTGAGGGACATTTTTCATGACGTCCTGAATTTTTTGCAATTCTGTGTCGATCCTCTGAGTTACAGAACTGAAATTCGATCAACTGGGGGCTGGCCCCCATGGGGGTGCACAGGGTGACCGCACCACTTTTGAGCGTTGCCACCAAAAAAATATGATTCTGTGAACCTTAACTGAATGGAATTCCAAAAAAAACCTTTTCGACCTCTAAAAAAATACAGAATAGTACCTAGCGGATGGACTATTCAACAGCCGCTATTTTGAATCCGCCGGGAATTTTTTTTAGTGTAACGGGTCGCGGGTCAAATCGACCAAAATGGTGAATACTTGTACCTATATGAAATGTCGAAGAGTGAAAAGGAACACTGAATAAATGGCCATACCTCGGGTCACACCACATTGCATCACATATCCACCGCTTTGAAATAAAGAAACCAGAAACTATACAGGTTGTCAATTTAATAACTTCCCACACCCGATTTTTTCTCAAAGAACAATTTTTCTCAAAGAAATCCTGGCACAGATCGATTTTATATTCGAGAGAAAAACATATGATTTGCATGAATTCAATGTTCCTGCTTCATCCCCTGAGGGAGAGTGGGTCATCGTTTTAAAAATTCCAAATGGGAATAGGGGTCAAAGTAACATATCATATTCAAAACCTTTCAACACTCGTTATTTTGGTGGAAAAAAATCAAATCAAACCATCAGAGACAGTTCAAGATGTCAAAACGCAGGTTGACCACTCCTGAAAACTCAAAACGCAGGTTGACCACTCCTGAAAACATTTTAAATGGTTATGCGGGTGGTATAACACATCATTTTGAAGGCTTTTTGCCTTCCTTTCTTCTGGTGTGAAAAGAAACAAATCCAAACCACTAGTTTTCAAGTTAAGATTTTTTTAAAGTCGAAAACTCCTACCGCCGGTTGCAAGAGAGTCAAATTTGCTCCGGAGCAAATTAGCTTCGGTACCAAACTCGGTATCAAATGGTACGCTATTTGACGGCGTAAAGAGAGACGTGTCCAGAGTGACGACTGAAATGAGTCAAACGGAAAATTGAATAAAATTTGGAAACGGAAAGCTGAGCTGAGATTGTGCATGGAAAAAAATGCACGGAAGAACATGAAAGAGCAAGCACAAGTATACGTTCAAGTTTCAATTCAATTATCAGAATTTGAGAATTTTGGCTAGTAGCTGTAGGCAAGCAGCTATAGGTACAGCCTGAATTATATTTTTTGGTACGATTAGGGTCTGTGGGATTAGATTTGAAATAAGACAAAAGAGGCAGCCATTTTAAGTGTGTGAGATTTATTTTTGTACCAAAGAAAAACTTGACAAATCTGGCATCAGTTTTTTTCCTTCCTCTCAATTTCTTCGCTATTGCTCATGCCGACGACTCCTCCAGTATTCCCTGCGCTCCAAAGCCTTTTCTGGAGCTACTGAATCAGCACTGGACATCACCTTGACACATGCTTGATACAATGTCACTAGCGGCCCAGGATTTTTCAAGTTTCGTCACACGATCACAGTCCTAGTACTCCCAGCTCCCCACAACTCATCGTTGTCAGCGAAGCACTCATGCTTTGGCCGAGCGATACTTTGCAATCAGGAGCTCCGCGTTGCTGGTGTGAACAACAGCTTTGTTTCTGCCGTAGGTACAGGGCTCGTGGAGACACCCAGCAAGTGTTCGCAATTCCTGTGGGTAACTCCCATCGCCTGAACCTGGAATTGTTGATCGACATAATGGCATCTGCAAAGGCACTTTGTCATATTCATCTGATCGAGAGCCTGTGCATGAATTTATGCCTTAATTCAGTGAAATGACTTGCATATTATTGTTCAAAACTCCAAGAAATGAATAATGCTGTTAATAGCCTAGGAAAGAAATGCAAAATTTTGATGAAACCCGGAATAAATTAAGCAAAATCTGAGAATTTGAGGATCCCTTCAGAACTTGATGGGAACAACATACTAAAAGTCCCCATCTGTCCGAGGCTTGGCATTTTTTCTGTGGGAGGTCGAAGGTACAAGAAGTTACCATTTTCAAAGTTGATATTTTTTTGGTGATTTTTCCATTGAATTCCATATTTTCAAGGTCGAGAAACCCAATGCAATGGTTACCAGAAAGTGTGATGCACCAGTGGCGTACCAGACGGCTGCGAGGTGGCCGAGGTGCGATTTTTCATAGAGTCGTATGGTAAACCGTGACTAACATCTTTTTTAGCATGTTTGGTATCATTCCTTATCAAATCGCACATTCCGATTCCACAACTAAGTGTGAAATTCTGATAGGGACGTGTTTAAACGAGTTATATCAGAAGGAAATATGATTTTTTTTACCCTCAAATTTGATGCTTTGTAGCTCTAGTTCTATCAGTGTCCAATGTATTTCCAACTATGATTTTGATTTGAACAGTTGGTTTGGGCTATTTCACACATAAATATCATTCGCTGATTTTTTTCCTGTTTTTAAAAAGTCACGGAGTGATTTTGTTTCTTGAGATGTATCATGCCAAAGCTTGATTTGACGAAACGTGCTATTTCACAAGAAAAATTAGGCTACGATTAGAATGTAGCTTTGAATTGATACTTTAATCATTTTATGGCATGAACATAGTTCTCTCTGTCAAACAAAATGAGCAAAACAAAAATTGGAGCCGTATTTTAGTCATGACGTCATTTTTCTTCCGACAATGCGGAATAAATTTCGCAAAGAAACGCGAAGTATCGATCTATAAATTTGTCGTTTTGTAGCTCCATTTCCATCGTGGTTCAAAACACCCATGATCACAATTTTGACATAGATTGTTCAATTGAACTATTCAATGGATGAATTCCATAACTAGAAGTTTCTATCGCTGTTACAAAGTCACACGGTAATTTTGTTCCAAAACGTGCATCATGTAGAAATTTAATTTCGAAAGCTCGCATTGTCGGAGGAAAAATGATGTCATGACAAAAATACGACTCCGATTTCAGTGTTTTCCATTTTGTTCGAGAGAAAAAAGCTATTTTCATGCCTTGAAATGAATAAAGAACCAAATAACAGCTACATTCTGATCGCAGCCCAATTTTTCCTGTGAAATAGCAGTTTCCTCAAGTCAAGCTTTGACATGGTACATCTTAAGAAACAAAATAACTCCGTGACTTTGTAAAAACGGGCAAAGAAATCAGAAAATGATATTTCTGTGTGAAATAGTCCAAACTAACTGTCCAAATCAAAATCATGGTCGGGAATACATTGCACACTGATAGAACTGTAGCTACAAAACATCAAATTTGAGGGTAAAAAAATCATGTTTTATTATGTTGAAACCGGTTTCAACACGTCGCTATCAAAATTTTATGCTTATTTTTGGAATCAGAAAGTGCGATTTAGTAAGAAATGATACCAGATATGTCAAAAAGGTGTTAGTCACGGTTTACCATGAAACTTTGTCAAAAATTGCACCTCAGCCCCTTCGCAGTCGTCTAGTACGCCACTGGTGCATTACACTTTCTGGAAACTTATTTTATTGGGTCCATCGATCTTGAAAATATAAGGTCCAATGAAAAAAGTATGAAAAAGGGAACGATTTCAAAAATGGTAACTTCTTGTACCTTCAACCTCCAACAGAAAAAATGCCAACCCTCGGACAGATGGGGACTTTTAGGATGTTGTTCTCCATCAAATTCTGAAGGGATCCTCAAATTTTCAGATTTTTCCTCATTTATTCCGGGTTGAAACCTGTTTTACCTGGGCTATAGCCTTTGAAATTCTTGACGCTTCTTTGACTTTGACAGCTCCTGAGGTACATTTTATCTACGAGGAGGTTTTTCGTTCGGCAATAACACAGCAAACTGCACCTTCTACTTCTTGTTCTCTTTCTGAAGAATAAAAATCAGAGACGTTAGAAAATTCAAAAGAAAGGGTCGAATTTGACATTTTAGGTACCCACCCACGCATAAAACTACGCAAGTGGTTCAAATGTGTGACAACCTCATTCAGTCATTCACAGCCTTTTTGATGCCCTCTTCTTGCAACCGTAGTGAATTTGCTCCGCAGCAAACTCACCTACCTCGTGCAGCACCTACCAGCAATCTACCTCGTTTTTGCAACCGGACAATAAAGTTACATTTTCAAATTGAAAAAATCGAAACTTGAAAATGGATGCTGGAGACTTTGTTTCTTTTTGCACCGAGACACGGATAAGAAAGTCAGGATGCTTCCAAAATTATATGTTACTTGACCTGTATACTCATCTAAATTTTTTAATGGTGGCCACCGGTCACCACCTTAAATTTGATGCAAACTCCGAAAAGCATTCAAAGCTCATAAAACAAGTTTTATGAAAACAGAAAATATTGCCCGAAGATTTCACCCGCAGTGTGCAATCGGAACATCTCGAGTTGATTGCCAGAATCCAATCAATAACTGCATCCTCCTATAAAGTTTTTACAGCTGCATATAAACCCCTAGCACTCCGACGATGACTATCTCCTGCACAGTTAAAGCAAAAATTGAATAGAACTAGGTAGATACACCAAGAGAACTGAAAACGCGAATCCCTTGCCGGGATTTTTATGTGATTTTCAAGTAGATTGCCGCTACTAAAAAATTTATCCCGACTTGTTGTTCAGAATGTGTTTTCGCCTTCGGGACCATTCCCTAACCCAAAAAAAAAACCGTAAACACTTCATTAAAAGTTAAAAACACATCCACAAAGCGAATCAAATGCTCGTTATCCCACAAACATCCTTCCTCCTTGGGGAAAAGGGAAAAGTTTCTTTGGTAATTGATTAGAATCGTTGAAATATTAACTATGTCGGAAAGTTATGCGTAACCGGCCTATATTTTTTTGAGACCTAGATGGCGGCGGTGTTGGCGGAACCCGTTCAGTTTTTTGGGACAAATACGGCGATATTTCACAACGGGAAGGCATAAATCAGAAAAGTTTTCCCAGCATAGTCAAAAAATACGCAACGCCCTTGCCAATAGCACATGTTTCAAATTAGCGCGCGAGTATAGCGCAACAAAAGTTGGTATATACCCGGGAATGCGGGTTTTGATTTACGGGACACATTCAACAAGCTTATCTCAAAATAAGTAAAATCATAGTTTGTGCGCCCGGAAGCCGTAAATTAATAGTGCTGGAAGTGCTGGAACTGATATTAGCATGAATGGAAATGCGGGGAAGTTGTCTATACGGGATTAGATATAAGGAATAAGCTTTGAAAATTATTGAGTTTGCGGTCTGGGATTCATGTATGTAGGTAGCTGCGCCGGAAATCGGAATTTGCAATCGGGTCAGCACTCTGCAACTCAGCGCTTTGTCAAAAATGTGACGAACACTTTATTTGACTTTCGGTCTAAAACATGGTGGGACCACCCATATTCGCTGAAGCAGACTCACAAGAGAACACAAGTTATAGGTAGAAAGTAATCCAGAAAAACTGTGTCATTTCTGCCTCAGGATTTCTCATCGCGGACATACCTATGTGCCTGATGCAAATTTTTGAAGCGGGTGTTGCTTTTTTTTTTTTGTCTAACCAGATTTTCAATTATTGAGAATCCGGATTAATGGGGTGTTCCATGGATTTTGGGAAAAAATTAATTCAAATACTAGAGCCTTTGTAGAGCTCAGTTGTTTTTTATTTGATTTTTTTGCGTTCATTTAGGCCCCGAAAAAAAAATAAAGAAAATTTCGCGTAACGTCACGCGCTTACTGGTACCAGAGTGCGTAACAGAAGGCGCCAAATGACGCGGTACGATTTCTCGCTAGATATCGTACGGAATCGGGAACGCGGTGAACTCCGAACATCCCAGCGTGTCACCCTGTCAACCTGACAAACAGCTGATTCCACGAAAAAAGTGAAGTGTTACCGCAAGCAAGCATCAGCAGCATTTAGCAACACCAGCCACGCTGGGGCTAGAGTTAGCCCGTCACAGATGGTGATAATAAAAATAAAATTTGCGAAAATAAGGGAACTTCTGTGTCAATTTTGGAGTGTTTTGTGTTGGAATGTGAATGCAATTTTCTGATTACAATCACGTTAAAATTACTTGAAAAGCATTCGAATATTCCCAATACCCCCCTATCATGTACCCCTCCCTGGAGCAGGAGATGGAGTTAGAAAGACTCAAGTGTTTGCATAAATCAAAAACAAATTCATTTCACCCGAGAGTTTGCCGCTAAGGGCCGTTTTGCGACGCGGCAAGTGAGTAATGTATTGAAAGATATAACTACCTACCTATTATTTATTTACACCGGATAAAGTTCCCTTAGGCCACTATCAACGTGATTTGATCCAAGAAAACCGATTTATCAAGACACAAACCCTGCTGGGATGCATGCCCACAGAAAAATTCAGGAATGCTACCAGAAGCTCTCTCACTGATCTGCAGCGCTAACCTAGCTTAGTGGCCGTCATGGTTGCCTTCCTCAAAGCTACTCAAAGAACGTTTTTTCAAAATTGTTCTCGCTAGTGCAGTCGTTTCTAATTCAGACAACAAATGTCATGTAATTTGAAGTTTTGAATTGCACGTCAAAATTGACAAAACGTGATTCAGATTTGAAGATGCTAAAATGTCGGCAAAGTGGGTCACGATAAATTTGCGCGCGAGGTTCACCGAGTGACGTCATGAATTTATAAGAAATAATTTTTTTCTACAAAATTAAAGGAGAAATTACCGTGCGTATTACATGCAATGGTTGATTAGATCAGAAACAATCGGAATACTCAATAAAAATCACAACATTTTTTTCAATATAACACCGCATTATTATTATCTTGTCGATTTCATCTTCAAAATTATTTTAGAAAATGTTAGTGAATTATGTCAACTCTATAGCGGTTTTAATTGACTGAGCTCAGCTTAATATTTTTCCAGTGAATCTTCCAAAGATCGACGTTTTTAGCGTTCGAGGATCTCAAAAAAGCATTCAGAATTTCCGATTTTTTTTTCGATCAGAATACTCTATTTTGCTTATGGCTACGGGTAGGCATTGTACTCGCAAATAAAAGCAAAATAAGACTAATAGTGAACTGTTTTCCTCTTTTGGACCCTTGGCTGTGATTGTCGTTACCCTCCACCCGCACCCCTTCTACCTTGGACCTCTTACTTACGTTTTGCTTACGTTGTCGGTTTACTCAGGCTTCACTCGAGACGAGAACGGAACTTTGGGGATGAGGATTGTATTGAAAAGTTGAACAAAAACACGAATTGACAGCAAACAAAATGGATTTTTATTAAAATTATCAGCAAAATTCAAATAAAATTTAGATTATTTTCATAAAACACCTAACACAGGACTAACAGAGTAACACAAATGAATATGAAAAGGAAATATCATGAATAAACGTCAAACACAAACACAAAGAAATCAATAAATATCATTTAAACTTATGTAAAACAAACGAGACCACAACTTCAACAACAACAACAACAACAAATAGATAAATAAAGTAAACAGAAAAGATAAAACAAAACACAACAAGAAATCATAAAACATGCCCAACTGTCAGCATCCAGAACAAAAAGTAAAAAGTCAAAAACGTGACGTATTCCCTAGCAGGCACACATGAGAAGAACACGTCAAAGAAACTCCTTTTAGGCTTGTAACAGAGCTGGAATTGGTTTCCGTCTGAATTGATTCGATGAAGATGAAAAACATCGGAAAGAAATTGATTTCACCCTGTACAAAGAATACCAGCAATTATGGAGGAATACATTTTTCAAATGTTCAATAGGAGACTGTAAGGTTGCTGAATAATGAGAGATTGTTTTTCTCGAGGATTGTTACATTGAAATAAAAATTTTCAAAGATTATTTTTTTGATTTTTACCCTGTATACTAAATATTACACCTCACAGGGATGTATATTGTATACTTTTAACATGTTAAACAGGTAGGGATAAGCTAACCAAATAGCAGAAAATTGTTTGAGAACTACTTTCTTCAAGCAAGAGATAATTTCTTTACTATTTCAAGTACACTATCACACCAAAAGCGATTCAAAGTATGATTTTAGGAAATAATGTAAAAACGACCCACCTGTAATAAATTACGACACACGTCGTTTTCAGAACGTCTGGTCAGTTAGAACGCACAAAATCAAGTCCCGTCTTTGACCTAAATTTCCGCCGCGTTTACATTCAGTTCCTAATATAGAAGTGTTTTCTCGCGTAGAATTATTGAATTGAGTTTTTGAAAATCATAGTTGAAAATGCGTTTCCACCACAATAGCAGAAAAAATCGGATGTGTGATGTGACACCCCAAAACTTACCTGACTAGTGTCCAGCAACCTATGGAGAATTTTCTTCGAAACGTCTTTTGGGTGGGAAGTTGAATAGAGAAAAAGATTGTAACTCATTTGCAGAAAATTGGAAATTTTGTTTTGGAAAATTCAAATTTTCCGGGAAAACCTCATATCTTTTTCCAAATCGTCTTATTGTAAAAATCGTCGATTGAGGCTTCACTTTAAGCTCCATCATTCAAGTCCGGTCTCGAAAACACATTTTCAACCGGAAAATTCCCGGGAAATTGGAAAAAAAATTGTTGGAAAATGTTCAAGAACCAGTTACATCTTGTTGAAAAAATGGTGGGAATCTGTAACGCGCTGAAACGTTGGAAAACTTCCAGTTTTTCCAGAGCAGAGAACTCGTCCGATTTCGAAATATTTTTCTCCAAAAAGTAATTCAAGCACGCCGTCAATTGGTTACGAAGTTCGTGTTCGTATACGAATTTCGCTAGCACGCCACTTTCATGTTTCGTAAATAGTGAATATCGCCCAATCCCTTGCGTTTTCTGCCCCGTGCAGAGCATCCGTTCAAACGGTTACGAAGTTCGTTTTCGTATCGGAATTTTGCGAGCACGCCACTTTCGTATTTCGTGAAAATCGACCAGCTCCCTTGCGTATTCTACCCACAGCCGTGCCTATGCACAGCCCGCAAGCTTCGTACAAAATACGAAAACCTCGATTCACCTACTCAGGAGTGTACGTTGTCATGACAGTGTTTGTTGGTACTTCAAACTCTGCAAGCGGCAAAGCGAAATCTGAAGGAGCCTGGTTGAACCTGAGCATGTGTGTGTGAGCTAGCTTATTTTAACATTTATTTTTATCATGTTCGATGTGTCCTTGAAAGCCGTGTAGGGGCCAACACTCCCTGACTGCTCAGGAATTGTTCAAATGCTAGTGATTTTTGTGTGTTTCATGTTTTGGGGTTTTTCTGATTCCTGTTTGGGAATTAAGGAGGGTCGGGATTTGGGGGAGCAGTTTCAGGTTAGTGATAGATCGGTCTCAATTCTAGGGGACACCTAGCTATTGGGTTTGGGTCTTTTCAGTTGTGCCTTGAGCCTTTACACGCAAAAACCTACTCTGTGGGAACCCAGAGTCTTGATTTAGTTGAGTCTCATGTGTCTACTAATTGCTTTCTGCTTTGAGAAAGATGCGGAGTGACGAAAGAGTGTGCTTTTGTGCGTAAAGCGTAAAATTGAATCCTGAGCGTAAAGTTCTCACCAAAGCGTAGGCGAGCGAGTTTCCTTTTGTTGTTGCGTAAACAATTGGCTAAATAAGCGAACCTTAAAAGACATTTGAGTACCAATTTACACTGGCTTGATGGATGCATTACTAGAGTGACTTCTCTGTCATTTCACCATGACTCATTCACACTCAATTTTCTTCAGATCATTTGGGAAGGGATTTTTCAGCACTCAATCAGGCAATACGCAGGAGTTTCTTTGACGTGTTCTTCCCATGTGTGCCTGTCAGCGAATACGTCACTATTCTTTTGCGTTCACTGACAGTTTGACGCGTTTTATAATTTATTGTTGTGTCTTGTTAATCTAATTATGTGTTTGATTTTGTTGTTGTAAATTTCTGCATTGTCAAATGATTTGTAATGATTTTCTTGTTCCATTTGTGTTTGTGTTTTTTTTTTGTTGTTTTGATCCATGTCATGTCATTTTGTCACTCTGTCAGTTTATTGTTGTGAGGTGTTTTGAGAAAAGAAAGAGATTCAATAAAAAACTTTGCAAACGATTCAAATAAAAACATCATTATGCTTGCCTTCATTCGCGTTTCATTAAGAACTTTCAGCCTAGTCCCCAAGTTCACATTCTCATCCAGAGTAAGAATTACACAACGTAGGGAAAAGGTGAACAACGTAGGAAAGGGAGGGAGTAATGAGTAATGGGAGTAAAGTGGGTTACATTACAATACTTACTGATTACTTATTGTAACTGTAATTTTACTATGTTGTATTCGTCTATTTTAGGTCGTGTATTTTGTATTTTGTATTTAGATGGAGGTACATAATATCAATAAAATGTATTATTCCACGTCCAAGTTTCGCCCTTTATATTAAGGCATCCTCATGATGGAAACACTACAATCTAAATTGATGAACACAATAATTATCATACAAGAATGAATATTTCATTCAAATTTATTTATGGCAGCCAGTGGAGTGTACAATCCGGCAATATAATTCCCAAACACGTCGAAAAACATGTAAACCGACGAGACGGTTCCCGACCGGATTAAATGGACGCTCACGCAAAATTATGCGAGCTCCACTCAATAAACTTCGTTTTCCAATTATTTACGTTGTGACATTTTTCGCCGACTTCCTCCCGTCGATCGGGATAAGAGGCAGCAGGAACCGAACACACACGTAAACATTACCGCAGCGCATAAAAATCAACAAGAACAAGCAGGAACAAAGTCGGGAATATAACATCATCATATTATCCCCTCTAAGGCAACATGACAACCAAATAAAATTAATTTACATTACAAATTGTAATGTAATTTCGCCCCCTCGAAAATTTAATTCTTGCCGAGGAGAAGGCCGCCCGCGTGCGATGACAACGGAATAGTCGAGCAAAAGGAAAATCCGGCAGGAGCACACCGAGGAGCACGGCGAGGGAAATTCCGCGTCCTGCCTTCTAATATTTGATCAGAGCCGTCAAAAGGACGAGACGACAAGAGACACAGAGAAGGCGCAGAGAGGCCTCTATTTATCGTCAGACAAAAGGCCAACAAATGTTGCTGTTCTCTTCAACTTTGCCCGAATGAATGTATAAATAATTATGGGATTGGGGTCAGGCGGCGGCGTGGCACGCCGCCGCTACTTCCTCTGTTGTTCCTTCGGGGGCTTCTGTTTGTGTTTTTGCAATTATTTTGTGCAAGGAACCGTCATCGGGATTATTGCCTTCTCGTCTTGAGTTATTGAGGTCATGAATTACGTGCCGAGTCGCAGGCAATAGTTTGAGGAACAGTAGGTTGGGTGTCATCTCTGGTATCACACCTGCAGGGTGGAGATGTAATTTTGAAAGAGGTGATAAGGTATGATTCATATGAACTGGACTGTCGACGCAGTTGTCGCGATTTGGAAAATAAAAGCTGAATTTACCACGGGTAATCCAGGAGCAGGGGTGTAGAGAGGTTCCGCACGGTGGTATTCCTCAGTAGCCAGGTTAGGCTTGTCGAGGCTTGTGTTCAGGGAGAGAACAAAAAAAAACATAAAAACCGTTTCCTACACTACACTGAGCTGTTTCTCCCTTTTAACCTTTGGCTGTGATCGTCTCCACCCCCTCTCCCTTTTCTTTTCTTGTGTACCTTTTACCTACGTTTTGCTTACGTTGTCGTTTCGCTTAGGCTGATACTTTAGACGAGAACGGAACTTTGTGGATGAGGATTGTATTGAAAGTTGAACAGAAACACGAGCTGACAGCAAACAAAATGAATCTCTTTTGAAATAATGAGCAAAATTCAAATGAATCAGGCTCTTTCCATAAAACACCTCACAGAGAGACTGACAGAGTAACAAAAAGACATAGTATTGGAAGGATAAAATCATGGATAAATCGTCAAACACAAACACAAATCAAACGAGAAAAATCATTCACAATCATGTAAAACAAATGGAGCAAAACCAACAACAACAACAACAACTACAGCAAAAGATGTATAAAACAACAAGAAGTCATGAAACAAGTCAAACTGTCAGTATAAAAAGCTAAAGAAAAAATGAAAAAGTGACGTATTCGCTAACAGGCACACATGGCAAGAACACGCCAGAGAAGCCCCTGCGTATTGCGCCCCTGATTTTGCGCTGAGATATGTTATAAATCATCTCAAGTTAAAGAGGGGTCATTACCAGTGTAAATTGATCACTTGGATTGATAAACTTGATACGCTTGATAAACAAAAGCTCCCGAAAGCAAAAGCCCACTCTTCTTCAAAAGCAAAAGCAATCTCTCAAAACCAAAGGGCAGTTAGCAGACACATGCGACCTAACTAAATCAAGGCGCTGGATTCCCACAGAGTATTTGGCGTGTAAAGGATCAGAGGATGCTGGAAAAACCCTACACCACAGCACTGACATTGTCCTCCTAAAGTTGAAGCCAATCTATTGAGTACCTTAAACTAATTCTCCCCTTCCCGACCCTCCTGAATCCCGTCTTCACAGGAAACAGCTAAATCCCAAAACAAACCCCGAAAACACACACACACACACACACACACACACACACACACACACACACACACACACACACACACACACACACACACACAAGACCCACAAACACACATGAATGAAACTGGGACAACCCCAAAGCAGCCAGGGAGTGTGGACCTTTACACGACTTCAGGGGCGTCGAAAATAGTAAAATGTCAAAGGGCTGGCTCACATCCAAGATTCAACAAGGCTCGAACAAACTTCGCTTGCGGCGTGCATCATTTGGAATACCAATAAACACTGTCAAGACAACTGATGTGCAAAAATTAATGAGGGGGTACATGAGACATTTTTGTAACATAATAACTAACATGATGAGTCAACAAAATACAAGCATAAAGTTCAGTAAGTTTACAAAATTCGCAAGACAACCAAAATGACACCGAAAATTAAAACGTGAAACAGACTTATACAAGAAAAAATTAATTATTCATGTTAAAAAAATTCAATGGTGAATGAAAAATATTCAAATAATCGATCGGATAATATATCAAGTTCGGACCTGTAACATAAAAACAATTCAAACTTATTTAATAGGTAAAATAAGCGTTGCGAAATCAATGCCTGTGGGTTTATTCCTTGACAGAATCTTATCATTTAGGTCTCTTTCGAAAGCCACAAGAATGTACTTTGATTTGAGCCCATTGGCATATCCAAAATCCAAAAATCAATTTATTTTTTCTCGATTTTGGGAATGCCAATGGGCTCAAATCAAAGTACATCTTTGTAGATTTCGAAAGAGACCTAAATGGTGAGATTTTGTCAAGGAATAAACCCACAGGGATTGATTCCGCAAGGCTTATTTTACCAATCCAACTCCGTCCTCAAGTTCCTGAGAGATATCCCGTGATAAAACAGAACAGAGTGTTAACTTTTTGTTTTTGCGCTTGCATAACATCACAAAATTACTCCGTTATTATCAGCAGATAGGTGGAATAAAATTTCAGCTTTGTTGCCGAAAAGTGAGCGGAGATAACACAACGGGCCAATGAGGCGTTATTGTTCACCAGACGGAACACGTTCGAGTACGCGTACCTACACGGTTCCTCGGGGGCAATTATTGTTTCCTTTTTCACAACGCATTTTTTTGCGGCGCTTCTAAGTGGAGCGCTTTTGAGTGCAACGCCCAATTAACGGAGCAGATCCCGGTAAAATTTTCCATGTGATGCTTTTGATCTTGCCTGATTGCTAAGACTTTTCCCTTCGTTATCCCGCAAGAGGAATCAGTGCGCGAAAAGTAGAAAAAAAGGGCGGCGAAGAAAAACAACGAACTGCTTTTGAATAAATAATGAGAGTAAACAAGTTTAATTAGCAACTCCCCTTTTGCCCGTGGCTTCGTTATTGATACTTTTGCCGTGCGGATCCGATTTGTTCTGCCGGAGCGGCGATCAATTTATTCCACCTAGAAGCTTGAAGCAAGAAAATATAGGCACTAGGTAACCGGCAAATCCATATTATCACTCGCATATTTGAAACAAGAAAAGAAGGAAGTAGTGAAAGAAATCGTCGTTGTTTCTGTCGCGGAATCTCTTGTCGTGGGCGCATTTCCTTGCAAATTTTTGGAAAAGGCGTTGCACACTATTCAGTTGTATGCTTCGGTCCATTGACAGATGTTACTCACGGCTTCTTGTAGTCCTCTCGCAGCTTCAACTCCACTGTCACCTACTGATAGGATATCATTGTTTTCTGCAAAACAAAGGTTGTTAAATATGTTCCACTGGTTTGAGGAAAGTCATATGTAGATAGAAGATACAAAATCAAAATAGGACCAAGTACCTACACTGCCTTGCGGTATTCTGGCTTCTCTGCTTTTTAGTTCTAAGCACTGATTTCCCTGTTCACAAGGAGAATGCACTTTTCCATAATTATTGAGAAAGATAAGAATTCGTCTCTTCTCGAAAATTCCGATACACATAAATAAAGCAGCATCTGGTATGGTTTAAAAATCCACGGTGCTTTAATGTGCCTGTAATTTGTGTACCTATAATAAGACAAGTCTGTTTTATTCATTGTTATTCATTCATGTATTTCCTGAATATTTTCAGCTTTGTACATGGTTTTCTGGTTACCATTTTGTTTGAATTTGCGTTGTTTCACGGAACGGAGGTGCTCTCATGTTTTTTGAATGGTTTGTACTGTGTTGAGAATTAATTGCAATTTGGGTTACTTTATCGTACCGTCACTGTTTTCTTTGTAATTTTACTTGGGATTCTTTATTTTAGTCGAGATTTTATGTCATTATTTTGATCCGTTTGATTTATAAATTTATATCCGTGTCACTATGTGCCTCTCATGCCTCATTATTTCAAATCGGAACAGCGGACTGCACTCCACTTTGTTGATGCTCATTGCAAATTGCACTGGTGATAATGGAAGGGCCTTGATGAATTTCGACGCCAAACAACATTTCCATAGTTTGTATATTTTTGTATATGTTTGTGGAAGTTGAACCCACGGAACATCATCCCTCTCGTCCAACGAGAGTGTATTTATTTTGCGAGGTCCTGGGAAACTGCTGGAGAGGAGTGGGACCGGAAGTCAGGAATGATAAGGACGATGATTCGATCAATTTAATGAGGTGACGTACCGTTGCTGTTGCTTGAAATTTAGTACTACAAAATACAAGACCAAATCAACTTCAAACCCCTTGTCACTTTTAAGTCTCCCAAATTCGTTCAGAAACTCTCAAATCTTCTGCCAATATATCAAGTCTTCCTAATTTGCTCTGGAACTCTCAAATTATCTGCCATTATTTCAAATCTTCATTTGCTCAGAAAGTTTTATTTTAGATAGGTACGATTGAAGTAGTTATGGGAGTGTTGCCTGGTAGAGTGATACAACTTCTGGAGTAATCCATGTTGCCATACCTTATTGTCAAAGACTTGAACTGCATCAGAAAAACAATCAGAATTTTAACCACAAATTCTATAATTTTAACTTGACTGAATTGACAAAAACAGGTGAACAGTAATAAAATGTCCAAGTTTAGGGATGGAAATTGAAAGTTTACATAATTAGCCACTATTTTCACAAATTTTAGTGGATGTCAGTCATTCCAGTCGATTGTTATACACTAGGATGTTCTTACATTTACACATCGAAAGTACATACTGAAGGACACGATCTGGTTTAGGCGAATTTCGGGCCCGGCGCAATAGGTTTTTCTAAAATTGTGGTCGATTAGCTGCCGTATTCGCTTGAATCAAATAAAAATGTTCCTAAGGTAGTGATTTCGAACATTTATACATGATTTTTTACTCGCCGGTTGTCCACGAAGTGATTAGTTTCAAGAAGTGAGCTTATGTTTGGGCCTAGACTCGCATCAGTCGGGGTACTATAGGGAATAATATTATAGCTCTCTATTTGTTGTTCTTGGCAGTAAAGTTCTTATTCTTTTACTCTATCAGACATATTCTTTGAACTCTTCTGATCATGCCTGGATTTGAAGCCAGTTAGGCAGATGGCGCACACAGGGTGGAAAATAAAGTTCAAAAATTGACTATTCATATCTGAAGACCCATCAAAAGTGATGGGATTATGAGAATGACCACGAAAATGTGTTATTATTTGCTGTTGTTGAAGGTGCAACAAACAGTTTCAAGATATCTCGAACCGTTCGCAAGATATCTTGAAATACGTCAAATTACTCAAAGCTCAAAGAAATGGCTTTTATCTACTTTGGTCTAACAATGGGCATTTTTTAAGATATTCGGGAAGCGGTGTTGAAAGGAGCATAATGGGGTGTTGTATTGAAAAAAATGTAATGACTTTTATTGAGTATTCCGATTGTTTCTGATCTAATTAACCATCGCATGTAATACGCACGTTAATTTCTCCTCTAATTTTGTAGAAAAAAATTATTTCTTATAAATTCATGACGTCACTTGGTGAACCTCGCGCGCAAACCTATCGTGACCCACTTTGCCGACATTTTAGCGTCTTCAAATCTGAATCACGTTTTGTTAATTCTGACGTGCAATTCGAAACTTCAAATCACATGACATTTGTTCTCTGAATTAGAAACGACTGCACTAGCGAGAACAATTTCGGAAAAACGTCCTTTGAGTGGCTTTGAGGAAGGCAACCATGACGGCCACCAAGCTAGGTTAGCGCCGCAGATCAGTGAGAGAGCTTCTGGTAGCATTTTTGAATTTTTCTGTAGGCATCCCAGCAGGGTTTGTGTCTTGATAAATCAGTTTTCTTGGATCAAATCATGTTGATATTGGCCTAAGGGAACTTTATTCGGTGTGAATAAATAATAGGTAGGTAGTTATATCTTTCAATACATTACTGCATTACTTACTTATTTTCAGAACAGCGAAGTCGGCCAGGCCGTTGCAAAACGGCCGTTAGCGGTAAACTCTCGGGTGAAATGAATTTGTTTTTGATTTATGCAAACACTTCAGTCTTTCTAACTCCACCTCCTGCTCCAAGGGTACACGATAGGGGGTATTGGGCATATTCGAATACTTTTCAAGTAATTTCAACGTGATTGTAATCAGAAAATTGCACTCACATTCCAACACAAAACACTCCAAAATTGACACAGAAGTTCCCTTATTTTCGCAAATTTTATTTTTATTATCACCATCTGTGACGGGCTAGCTCTAGCTCCAGCGTGACTGGTGTTGCTGAATGCTGCTGATGCTTGATTGCGGTAACACTTCACTTTTTTCTTGGCATCAGCTGTTTGTCAGGTTGACTGGCTGACACGCTGGGATGTTCGGAGTAGGGATCGACCGATATGGATTTTTTGGCCGATACCGATTATCGGCCGATACCGATATGCGATATCCATATCGGCCAATACCGATATATCGGCCTCAATATTTGTGAATACATTGCACAAGTGAATATACAGTGTGGTGATGAAGTCCAGCACAAAATTAGTATTTCTGTTGATGATTTTTTTTTGAAAAAATCCTGAAACAAGTCGATTTTGTTTTTATCCAAACCACTATACTGTAAAGAAAAACAAAAATCCGAGACCTAAAAATTTTCACACTGTTTAAAAAAAACAAAGCTTCGAGCAAACCTTCAATTTAATGAAAATCAATTTTAAGGGTGGCCATTAAAAAAAAATTGATGACGTCATCGTAACTCGAGAGCAGTCAACAAAAGAAGTGTTTTTTTGTACAGTTAGTGGGTTGAACAAAAACAAAATCGACCTGTTTCAGGATTTTTCTTGGAAAAAATCATTAAAGGAAATATGAATTTTGTGCAAGACTTCATCACCAAACTGTATATTATACCATTACCCAATGTGAATAAAAGGATTTTTTTCCGTATCGGCGGAAGGTTTTTCGATGTTTTAGTGTCCAATGGATTCTGTCACAAAGATTCTGAATAATCTCCAAATTATTGTTATTTGTCGGATTTTCAAAATTTATTTTCAATTCGATTATGGTGTGAATCAATGAATAAAATATGATGGTCTTCTCGAATATATTTTTGTTTTTTCTAATTTCCGAATTTTGTAAGTAGTTTAATAACGAAGAATAATAATTTGGTAGGTATATGATTTTTGAGTGTAACATGTTTCAAGATCATCCGGATTATATGTTTTCCAAGTGTTTTCAAGATAGGCGTTTTACACATTTAAATATCGACCGATAGGCCGATACCGATATGATCTGAAAATAGGCCGATATACCGATATACTATATCGGTCGATCCCAAGTTCGGAGTTCACCGCGTTCCCGATTCCGTACGATATCTAGCGAGAAATTGTACCGCGCTCTGGTACCAGTAAGCGCGTGACGTCTCGCGAAATTTTCTTTATTTTTTTTCGGGGCCTAAATGAATGCAAAAAAATCAAATAAAAAACAAGTGAGCTCTACGAAGGCTCTAGTATTTGAATTCATTTTTCCCCAAAGTCCGTGGAACACCCCATTGTAAACCGTTTCTCAACCAATAGTAACAATTTACTGCCACTATAGAAGGTAGGTTAACGTCAGTCGCAAAGTGTCACTTGTCAAAGATGTCTATTTTTTTAGCAGCTAGAATTTCGAACTAGGTAGATTCCAATTATTCGATCATCGTGTTACGAGTCCAGATCGGTTATCAGATGGTTCAAGAATAAATCAAGGGACAAAAAGCCAACAAGTAGATATACATAGATACGTACACACATAGCCAGACAGACATAATATACAGGGTGATTCATGAGTGACCTTACATAGGCCAATGGGAGATAGAAGACTTCGAGGCGAGTCAGGATCCACTGAACAAATTGTATTTTCTCCAATGGTTACGAAGATACAGGGTCTTTTGTGTGTTTCGTATGAAACTTTGTTAAGCGATATTTCTGAAACGGCCAGAGGTATATTTAGTTGAAATTCATCAGTAATATTTCTCTGTTGAAAGTCATCCCGAAGCCATACCGGGTAAGTCAAAATCCAGAGCCGGGCTAGAAAAAAGGTCCCCCTTTTTTGTTTCATCAAAAAGTACATTTTCTGACCGTTTTTCTGAAAAACTGCTATCGGATTAAAAAAACTAAGGAAAAATGCTTTGAGAATCACTCTTCAATTTAGATGGAACACCTGAACCGTTTCGACAATAAAATTAAAAGTAAATTTTGTGGGTAAGTTTCCATTTTTGACCGGACATAATCGACGCATTGTTTGATTGAATTTATCGAAATTCATTTTTTGGCTTGTCTTTGTTGAATAGAAGAGCCTGGTTGAAAGAAAAATTCCAGAGCCGACCATCTTTTTGAATGACAAAATCGAGAGTGAAACCAAAATTAGACTCGATTTGGTCGTAAAAAAAAATTCTTCGGCTATGGAATTTTTCTTCCTGCCAAGCCCTTCTACTCCACAAAGACAAGCTGAAAAATGAATTTGAATGAATTCAATCAAACAATGCGTCGATTATGTCCGGTCAAAAATGGGAACTTACCCATAAATTTCACTTTCAATTTTTTTGTCGAAACGGTTTAGATGTGCCATCCGAATTAAAGAGTGATTCTTGAAGCATTTTTCCTTAGCTTTTTGAATCCGATAGCAGTTTTTTAGAAAAGCGGTCAGAAAATATACTTTTTGATCAAATAAAAAGGGGGCACATTTTTTCGATTCCGGTCCTGGATTTTGACTTACCCAGTATGGCTCTAGGATAAGTTCCAATAGAGAAATATTACTGGTGAATTTCAAGAAAATATCTCCAGCCGTTTCAGAAATATCGCTTATCAAAGTTTCATACGAAACACACAAAACACCCTGTATCTTTGTAACCAATGGAGAGAACAAAATTTCTTCAGTGGATCCTGACTCGCCTCCAAGTCCTCTATCTCCCACCAGCCTATGTGAGGTCACTCATGAATCACCCTGTATTTTCTGTCACAATGCACGCCAGAACGTGAAAAACCGTTGAGATTTTGTAAAAAATATTTTGACCGATTACCATGCCTTCATTTGTGATGAAAAGTAAAACCACGAAACAAAATCTTCGTTACGGAATTATTCAGCTGAACATCATCGTACAGGGGTAGAATACCCGTGCATGGAGTTTCTGGGCGAGTCGAGTGAGTGAAACTATACTGTTGACTGCATCTAATTCGCTTTCCTGATGCTGTTAGTTACATGCAACATTTCAAGCAAAATCGCGAAATGTAAGTAGTTATCTATAGGTTAGTTATATGTGCGAATATATAGGTACGTAATCCTCTATCTAGATCTAAACGTAAACGATAATATGAACTTCAGTCGGTGCTCCGTTGTGGAACTTGAACGAAACCGTTCACGGTAACATCAGCCGTGTGAGATATATTTCCCTTTCGAATTGTATTTTCGCAGTGAGGTAACGCCATTGTCAACACTGCAGACTGCAGTGGCCCATTTGCAATTCATGCTAATCTCTGAGCCGGAAAACGCGAGTGGAGCAGCAAAATATGATGTCTTTACGTCGTATCCGGGACTTATTCCTCTATCTTCAACATTTCTTGTAGGTAAAGGAGAAGTTCAGGCATTCAGATTTATTTTTACTCCAAAATATGTACATTTTTTTCGCCTTCGCTCTGCTTCACTCATATTTTGTAAAATTTAGTTTCTACCTCGGTTCTTACTCTCACGTTTCCGGTCCCCCATCGATGGAAGGGAACGATATTGGCGAACGTTGTTGCGTTCCAAATCGACTGATCCTGGTTATGTGGCGATATACTTATGACCCTGCGATTGAATACCTGCAAAAATTTTCTGGCGGAGGCTATGGATGATTTAATAAACAAGACGTACGCCGATTTCATTCTCTTGAAGAACAACAAGGAGTTAAAAACCCTAGAAAATATATACTGAACAGTTGAATCTGAGTAAGGTCAGACAACGAAGAATTGACTGGTGAATTTGGTGTTGGCAATCTTACACTTCTTGCAATGCACCTTGTCAACAATCGCTCTTTAGAAAATTATGAGACCAAACGAGCTCAAAAAGAAAGAAGCTGATCGAAATTAACTGGAGTTCGGTCACTTTGTCATATTTCCACATGAGAAAAAAACCTTTTCAAAATCAAGTAAAACTAGACGTTTGCCGGAAGAATTTGTTTTTAACCGCGAAGAATGGCTCTGGAGTGGCAGCAAATGCCATCAAGCATTTCATTAGTCATACTGCGGTAGGTGAAACGGCGATGAACAGTGGGTTGGTAAAAAGTGGTTCTTTTTGGGTCCTTCGGCACCAACTTTACGATGTGTAAGACCTATTCGGCGGCCTGCCGTATTCGAAAACTTGGTATGTTAATCAGGACTCAGAACTGTGCCAGAGTGCAAATTTTCGACTTTCCGCGATCTTTTGCAAAGTAAAACCTATCCATTGTCTGGACTTTTGATTGATGTTCTCGGTCCGACCATCCTATTTCTCGTTCTCTTTATACTGTTCCTCATATATCCATTTCTTCTCTTTTTTTCAGTACTTCCCTATTATTGCTGACCCTGTGCATAAAAAAAATAAAAAATCAAAAACTTCAATAGAGAAAAGCAAAAATTCATCACCCTCAATTCTGTGTCGTAACGCTGGCCAAATGAGATTTCGTCAGCCACAGCTCTAAACTATAGCAACTTTTCTTTGCTCCAATGTATCATCCAAATATAAAAGGTTCCATAAATCATAAGTTTGCACTTGCCGGCGCCGTTTGTCCAAATATTGGAGTAAAGACTTACGTCCTTTTATCGGTTTTTGCAACATTATAATATCATCCAGATCGAACTTCAGTTTGTAAGTTCTTTCGATCTGCTAATTTTTATTTTGTCATTGCACAATCAATGTGATGAATAATTAATAAATCTGAACGAGGTCAATTATTCTGCAGCATGACGTGGTAATTTGTATTAAAAACAGCTGACAGCGGCGTTGATTGCTTTGAAATTGCGCATTTTTGCTTTTTAATTATGAATTTAAATGATCGAAAAAATATAAACGGAACGCCACAAAATCAAAGTGTTACATACGCGAACCTGGTATAATTTTGGTTAGAAATTTTATTTTGTCACCAGTTGAGCGTGATCAAGTCTTGCCCAATTTTGTTTGCATTATAAAACGTTACCTAGGTACTGTGTTCGTACCCTTTGCTCGCTACGAGTCTTTGTTCAATTAGAAACAATTACGTGAGATGTAACGTAATTAGTCTGCCTTGTCAGTCTTGCCATTACAAAGAATTAACTATACGAACCAGCTATGTTCAGCTAGGAAATAATTGGTGCCTATTCAAGATTCTTAGGAGGAACACCTTGTGTTTTGCTACGAACACGTGAATAATTAGAAAGAAGGATCCTCGCTGTCCTCTCCCGCTAATTTTCAGAGCTGGAACAGAAATACAGTCTCATTCCCAGAGCTTTGGATCTTCCATCACCTACCTACTGTATATACCCAATAAGCTTTGGAGAGTTCCTGGGCGACCTTGTGTATCTTTGAAATAATTCTTGAATAATGCAGATGTATGCAAAACTCTGTAGACATTGAGAAACGACTCGCAAAGCTTAGGGAGCTTTGGTGCTGTTCGAAACAAAAAGCTCCACTGCCAGATATTATGCAACCTGGATACAGTGACAGATAGTTGAATTGAATGCACTCCGCATGCATATGTTCAAAAGCTCTAACGCTGAACGTTCGTGCACAGTGAGAGCTCCGGAAAACAATAAATCAGCAAGTTTACTCGGAATTCATTGAATAATTCAAACATTCAGCTTTTCACAGCAACAATAAGCAAGAAAAAAACTCAAATGTCATGAATATCAAGAAATATTTCAACGCTTGATCTGCCTGTTACTTCGCGTACAAGAGTAGTTTGTATAGGTACATACAGGCTGATTGAAAATGTCGGACCACATTTGAAGTGCGTAATATGAAGGTGTGGTAGAGTGCTGAAAAGTTGTCAGAAAATTTCGATGTCTTTTAATTTTGAAGTTATGGAGGGAAAAAAGTGGTCCTTCAATTGCTTCTATTTTCGTAGTTTCAAAAGATTTTAGTTGACTGTTCATGGAAAAATAATGAGTACCAAAAATCAACCTCTGAATGAATTTGTATTGAATTTCTGTTTTCTATATACAGAATGAGTCATGAACTATAAAAATCTAGTTTCCCTAAAAAACCAGAAGCGAAATTTTTTTATTGGAATGATTGTATTTTTCTGTGCTCTACATAGGTTATGGGACCATTGTGACTGTTCGCAGACACTTTTAGATGAAATTAATTTTCAGGATTCACGACTCACCCTGTATACAAAATAGAAATTTATTACAGATTCTGAGGTTGATTTTTTTTAGGTACTCATTGTTTTTCCATAAACAGTTCACTAACATCTTTTGAAACAACGAAAATAGAAGCGATCGAAGGACCAATTTTTGTCCCTCCATAACTTCAAAATTAAATGACAAACAATATATTTAACAACTCTCCAGCACTCCACTAGACCTCCATATTACGCACCTTCAAGATGGATCGACATTTTTGGATCACCTTGTATAATAATAGACTTGCGATATTCTTACCTCCCTTAATCAATGAAAATTGCAGTGTATACTGTTTTAGAGTGATTAACAACATAAAACTTTCAATAGTTCAGTGTGGAGCTTCACGTGCGCTCCCCGCACATTTCTGAATTGCCTGGGTTTCTGCAGAGTAGCTTAAAACTAAAAGTTCTTCAGCAAGAGTTTTAAAAGTAGTTTAAATAGAGAGTGGGTGGAAATGGGAAGGGTATCACTTGAGACTTGAGGCATATAGTTGAGGGTTGCATTACCAGCGTCTTAAATGTTATCTGGAATTTAATGGATTGTAGAAGAGAGGACGGTACATAGGAAACACGAGTACCTAGTACAGAGGGGCATTTTCCAATCGATTAAAACTACATTCTGTCCAGACTACACCCCATAAACTTGCACAACGGTTGTTTATGCGGGATATGCAACATTTCATCGCATTTGTAACTGTTACAGCCAGTGCGATATGCAGCTTAAATTGTGTATGAGATGTGGCTTGGATACAAAATTTGCATTATGGAAGCTGTGGGTGTACATGATATATCAACTTCTATTTTTGGCAGATTATTCTTTTTATATCCTTGTTCATGTCATACACCGAACGACAAAAATTCTACTCTGAATATTTTAGTAGGTAACTACCCACCTATATAATTCCAGTGTCTTGAAGATTTCTCTCAAAGTCCTGACCTTGTAAGCTGTGATGTATGGACCAACATTGAAGACATGGAGGAAAAGAGAAAGATGTTTCTTAGAAAAATATATATCAGTCTACCTGTCTACAAGTCTGTTAATTCTCTCACGATTTGTCTGTCAGAATTATTTTTACGATACCTAGAATGAATATCTGCATTTTTTTTTACGACCTTGATATTCTCTCAATCATATGTCGCATTCTCTCACTTGACCTTGGTATTCTTGCACCAAAATATCAAACGACTGTCAAAGCTGGGAATCAAGATCATAGAACAATACAAAGCAATATAGGAGTCAACAGTAATATAAGAAGAGCTTAGTGTTTCATTTCAGTTTCAGTTGAATCGTTCGACCACGGAATCAACTGTCATTCACGGGGAGAAAAGTAAACCTGAGGGATTTAAGTCAGATAACTGGTAGTCTGGCGGGGACATGGGGTCAAAAAAGGCTTGGCCTTGCCCGTGTGCAACTTCGTGAAGATATATGGAGCTATACCTCACTAGATTCCTAGACCGTCAAAGATAATGAAAAATTATGGTGGAACATTGACATCTGCTGTAAGCAAATCTGGTGGAGGCGCCAATATGGTCTCCATCTGGTAGTAAAAAATTGTCTGTACCTTGTTTGTTTTTCCAGAGTTGTCAACACTGGAACAAGGATAATAATAGACGAATGAATTCTCTTATTATTCCATGTCTAAATTTACAAACTTTATTTTGGGAAACTGTCAAATTTGTTTTTACAAGATATGCTAAACTCAGGCATTTTTAAAGGTTATCCGATATTTTTTAAACTTAGCAGTATTACAAATCTTGAGGTTCCCTTTCTGAATTTGGACTTTTTCACTTCGTATCTCTGCCGTTCTGGCCGCCATATTGAAAATAGCGACGAGAAATTAATGAATAAATGAACGGGCAAACTCCCATGGCAAATAAACCAATGAGGAAACAAAAAGTTATCATTTATTCATCTGTTGGGCTCCAAAAACCAATATAAAATGACCGACATTCAAAACAGTGACGCGCTGTTCTAATTAAAACAAAACACTTTCGCACTCATTCTGTGGTTTGATAAAAAATGACAAAAATGACGTAAAAACCATGCCATTGCAAAAGATTGAGCTCTTTCCTGCATTTTGAGGTTACACCGACTTAGGTACGTAGGCTACAAAATGCAACATCAAAATGGCTGACTCTTTTGTCAAAATTAAAGATGCCGGACGGGTATAGGAAGCGAACCTTATTGCATCTTATTGATTTAAACATTACAAAAGACAACAAAATGAACAGAGGAATGAACCAAAGAAACTAACAGATGAGCTGGCAACGAACAGTAAGTGAGAATTCCATACAGAATACTACTTATTAGTGGGGTCGGTAAACATTAAATAGTATATTATATACCAAGGTTGAGGAAGTATTATTATAGCTGAAGCACCAGTTTAGATCCCGAAGCGCAGCTGAGGGATATAAGGCGCTGAAGCTATAATAATTTTCTCAACCGTGGTTTATACAGGGTGGTCCTCGTTTTATGTCATTAAATTTAAGGATCAATAGAAAATGAAAAATGAAGTGGACTTTCTTCAGAAAACATATTTGAGAAATGCCGAATAACAGAGATACAGCCCTTCAAAGTTGGAAATAAATAATCGCTTTTCGCGCATAACTTTTGAACCGTTCAACCGATTTCATTCAAAATATAACCAAAGGTCTACTGAAATTATCCCCTGTCGAACAATCATAACATGTTCCATGAAAAAGTTTCAGGGGCTTAGACATTAGGGGGTGACCCTACTTTTCCCCCCTTATTTTTCACCCACCTAGTTATTTTTGAAAACTGTTCATAATTTTGAATTCTACATTCAATTTAGAAGAAAAAATCACTGCTGCAAAATTTTGATTAGAGGCTTCGTTTAGGAGATATTTGGGTTTGAAACTTTGAGAAACATCCCGGAATCGCCACTTTCCAGAACCCAAATTGTTTTTTTCCTGAAAATTTCCCGTGTTTTGGAAAAAATGGTGGTTTATCAACTTAGAAATTCTAGAAAACCTATTTCAGCTGAGAAATCATGAGTTTCTTTGGATTTTAATTTTTAGACCTTTGAAAGTGGCGATTTCGGGTTGTTTCCCAAAGTTTCAAACCCAAATATCTCCTAAACGAAGCCTCCAATCAAAATTTTGCAGCAGTGATTTTTTCTTCAAAATTGAATGTAGAATTCAAAATTATCAACAGTTTTCAAAAATAACTAGGGGGATGAAAAATAAAGGGGGAAAAGTAGGGTCACCCCCTAATGTCTAAGCCCCTGAAACTTTTTTATGGAACATGTTATGATTGTTCGACAGGGGATGATTTCAGTGAACCTTTGGTTCTATTTATAATCAAATCGGTTGAACGGTTCAAAAGTTATGCGAAAAAAACGATTATTTATTTCGAACTTTGAAGGGCTGTATCTCTGTTATTAGGCATTTCTCAAATATGTTTTCTGGAGAAAGTCCCCTTCATTTTCCATTCTCTATCGATCCTTGAATTTAATGACATAAAAGTCGAACCACCCTGTATAGTATTTTTTTTACTACTAGAAAATCGCCGCCCTAATTCAGGGAGAGGTTAATAATGATGCACTTCACGGCTAGTAGTAAAACAAAAACGGTACTATACGGCATTTGATGATACAGAATAGTATATTATATACCAAGGTTGAGAAAGTATTATTATAGCTGAAGCGCCAGTTTAGATCCCGAAGCGCAGCTGAGGGATATAAGGCGCTGAAGCTATAATAATTTTCTCAACCGTGGTTTATATAGTATTTTTTTTACTACTTAAAAATCGCCATCCTAATTCAGGGAGAGGTTAATAATGATGCACTTCACGGCTAGTAGTGAAAAAAATTCCTTTTGCATGAGTGTTCTACAAGGTCTATCGAACGATATTAGAAGGGGAAGCACAAAAGCTTCTCCTTAGGGGGGCCGCGGGGGCCCTGTCAAGTGGACGGTCCAAGAACTCCTATCAAATCATCTTTCAGTTCCGTTTATCACTGAAATGGGGATCATGTGACTCCATTGCGAATCTCGATGGCATTGGTCGCCGTGTCTCTTTCATAATCCATGCTTGAAAAAATAATTTCTTCGGGAGGTCAGAGAAATCACTTTTTTTTTTATACATACAAGAGGATGCAAAGTTGACATGTTTTGTATCTTAACCTGTTATTTGGCATTCCTAAAATCCTATTATGAGGTCAATTTTTCAAATTCTCATCTTTGGGTTATTTGGTAAGCTAAGAAGTAGGTATTTTTTAACATCCAGTTCAGACGTACTTTTTCCAGTGTCCAACTAGAGGTTATTGGAATCATCATCAGGGGTGGATACACTGAACTATTTTTTAAACATTATGGCCCGTATTCATATCCCACTTTTAAGCTAAAAGCACTTTCAGTGCGATGCGCATTTAGGGGCATTTCTCATATTTTAGTGTTCAAAAATACAAATCAACTCGCAAATTAATTGCAATTAAGTACATACAATCGCTCCCAATCCCAATAATGTATTTTTGAGCACTGAAATATGAGAAATGCCCCTAAATGCGCATCGCACTAAAAGCGCTTTTAGCTGAAAAGTGGGATATGAATACGGGCCTATGTCAAGAAAATAAATTCTAAACCGCGCATAGAGAGTACACAAATTATTTTTCTTCCGGTCGGTCGAATTGCGATGCCCACTACGCCTGTCAGGGAGAACGCTGAGCTTCGCCAGCCTGAACTAGTATGAAAACAGCCTAAACAAATTCAAAACTCACTTAAACTCTGAGTGCCAACTCAGAATTGAATTTCGAACCATATAATGAGTGTTTCAGGCAGTTTTGAATCCGTTTAGGCTGTTTTCATCCTAGTTTAGTCTGGCGATGCTCAGCGTTCTCCCTGACGGGCGTAGTAGGCTTCGCAATTCGACCGATCAGAAGAAAAATTATTTGTGTACTCTCCATGTGCGGTCTAGGAATGATTTCCTCGACATAATGTTCAGAAAATAGTTCAGTCTATACACCCCTGCGATTATTTCAGTAACATCCAATTGGACATTGAAAAAAGTACGTCTGAATTGGATGTTGTAAAATACCTACTTCTTAGCCTACCAATTAACTCTAAATTGAGAATTTGAAATCAGACTTCATAATAGGATTTTGGGAATGCCAAATAATAGGTTAAGACACAAAACATACCAACTTCGCATCCTCTTGTATGTATAAAAAAAAATGTGATTTCTCTGACCTCCCGAAGAAATTATTTTTTCAAGCATGAGGGATGAAAGAGACATGGCGACCAATGCCATTGAGATTCACTATGGAGTCACATCATCCCCATTTTAGTGATACAACGAAATTGAAAGATGGTTTGGTAGGAGTTCTTGGGCCGTCAACTTGACAGGGCCCCCTGCGGCCCCCCTAAGGGAAATCTTTTGTGCTTCCCCTTCTAATATCGTTCGATAGACCTTGTAGAACACTCATGCAAAAAGAATTTTCTGTATCATCAAATGCCGTATAGGAATGGCTATCAACCCCACTATATCGCCTATGGCCTAATGAATTTGACCAAACCAAAACAAAAACAAAAAATTATAGCTTGTGATCACAAACTTCCTCATTTTCTCTAAATACCCCTTGAATATCACCTCCTCTCTCACCCACAACCCCACAACAGCCATACAAACCTTCTCCTCCATCTATCTACCTTCTTACCGGTACTGGGACAGTTGTTCCCAATACTGACTTGGGCCTTCTCTTAGCTGCTCAATGTTGGTGTATTGGCTCGGTCATTGTTGTCTAACTTAGGCAGGACATATAGCCACTCGAAATGGTCCAATGAGTTCAGCTCAGGGCTACAAGGAGGCCAGAAGACTAGTTGCTTGGCTCGATGAAATTTACTTCGTGATCTCCTAGTACTCGTAGTTGTAAGTGATAGGCTGTTGTCCGTGCAGTTTGGGTTTTTCTTGTTGTCAATTTGTAATGTTCAAATCACAAAAGATGGCTCTCTGCTTCCGTTCGATATCTTGAATTTTGACAAGTCACTCAAGTCAGCCATTTCGATGTTGTACTTTGTAGCCTATGTAGTCTAAACTCGCTGTAGTTTCGAAATGCGCGAGAAAATTCAATTGTTTGGAATGATATGGTTTTCTTACGATATTTTTTCAAACAAACAGCACGAGTGTAAACAAATGTTCTGATTTTGATAATTAGATCCGCCGTCTTGAATGTCGGCCATTTTCATATTGGTCTGTGAAGCCCAAGAAATAAATATAAATAAATGTTCTCCTATTATCGGCTTTCATCTGCCATAAGAATTTGCCCGTTTATTTCTCATCAGCTTTATACGGGGTGTTTATAAGAGACTGTGATCGCGGCAGGCTTGGGTCAGGCCGAAAAACGTAGTAACAGGCGCAATTGTAGTGATCGAGAGGGGATTCCAAAGGCGATGCGATCACAGACGTTTATAAACACCCGGTATTTATATAGAAAAGTGCGATTTCAAACAACAAAACACCCAAACTTGTATTGTCACCGAGAATGGAGCCCGGAACTTCCGAACAGCAGGCAGTCACAGAACGGCCTGGGCAACGGAGCCCAATCAATTATCTAGCCGTTGATTTAAAACGGTCAAAATCGCCTGATAAACAAAAATGTGGCAGGCAAAAAACAAAATTTTATTGGCATTCCCCGTATTGGAATGTGACATATGGATCTTTTTCAAAATCGCCATATCTCAGTTAGGGGCGAACCGATTTAGTTCATTGTGGACTTGAAATGTTGTGAAAAGATCATTCTTTCGAAGTCCGTCATTTGCGCTGTCAAAATGAAAATCCTTATTCAAAAAGAAACGAGACCAAAAGTACCCCTCTGTTTACCTTCGTCCGCCATCTTGGATTTTCATAATTTTACTATTCGGGTATTTGAAGTTTGTCGCCGGTTCTTTCAGCTAGTAGCCCAGTCATCCTAGCATTCGAGGTCGGAATCTCTCCCATAAAGCTGGATTTTTGCATACATGTCCAGAAAACAGCTCTATTCCTATTAGTGATTGAAAAAATTTCTGAGACCCGGAGCGTTTCCGCCATTTTGAAAAAACTGTCAATTTTTTCAGTTTTTCTTGAATAACTCTGTAAATATTCAACTTATTGGCATGAAAGTTTTTGCAGTGATTAGAGCTTGAAATTCTCCATCCAATGCTGTCAAAAATATTTTTCTAGGACTCATGGTTTCTGAGAAATGTCAGATGAGTTAAGCGACTTTATTCACTTACATCATTCCATTTGACCAATTGAAAAAAAAATTATCGAGCTTTCAACAGATCTGCACTCTTTTGCATTCGAGTATACATGAAAAAGGCTTCCAAAAAATATTCATATGTCGGTCGGTCTACAGGTCTAACGGTCAGTCTGGTGATCGGTCTGTTGAATTTTGTGCCCAGATTTATTTTCAAGCCGTTGAACCAATCCCGGCCAAATTTGGTAGATTCATAAGTGACAAGTTTTGAACGACAAAATCCAATTGTCATCCTGATCTGTCACTTGGAAATGTCACTACAAAAAAATGACAGAAGGTCTATCTCACCGAATGCAACTTGTGGTACATCATTTCAAATCTCTCAAAAAAATGCATACAAAATAGCCAATGAGAACCTCCAATGTTGCGTCTGTCAAAAAATCACAAGCTGTCAAACTTTGAATTTTAACTTTTCATAACTCTTGAAGTACGGAACGGAATTGAACCAAATTTTGTTCCCAACAACAGTGCCTCACAATAATTTGATGGATCATGAAATGTACCGGCAGCAGACAGGGATGCAACCTGAGAAAAAAAAATTGCCTAGTCATCCGAGCCTGTAGTGTACCTACTTGAAATAGTCTAAAAATCATTTCTTGTTTGAATAAAGTAGTTCCCAAACGGTTTTCTTGCTATATGGTTAGCTCTTCCCCAGCTCTTTAGCATAGTAAAAGCAGACATCCCTGTGTACTATTTAGTATACAGGGTAAAGATTGAAAAATGAATATTTAAAAATGTTTATTCCGTTGAAATAATCCTCGAGAAAAACAGGCTTTCATTATTTAGCAACTTTATAGTCTCCTGTTGAACATGTGGAAAATGTACCACTCCATAGCCGCTGGTATTTTACGTGAAGGGTGGAATCGATTTTTTCCAATATTTTTTATCTTTATCGAATAAATCAAGACAAAAACCATTTCCAGCTCTGTTACAAGCCATTAGTCTCTTATTCAAGATACGAAAATGTCAGATTCCTCAAACTGCAAAAACACAACATACAGGGTGAAACAAAAAATTGATTTCACATTCACCCTGTACGTAGAATACCATCAGCGGCTATAATAGAGGGGTACATTTTTGACATGTTCAATAGGAGACTATAAAGTATAGACTATATAAATACTATAATAAGTGAGTATATATCTACTTATACAAAAAATATAAGACTAGAAGCTTTATCAGTAAATAAGGTAACGTATAAGAAGTACAGCTGAGGATCGACTTTACAATCTGGCTCATTTCTGGCGTAGAAACGGCTTCCAGATAGAGAAAGGCCTTTTTTGCAGTTTTTTGACGGCAAATAATAACCATAAAAAGTTCATAGAAGTTCAAGACATGCAGTAGCAAAAATAAATCATTCAGAACAACCGCCTTGATAGCAAGCGACTTCAACTATTAATGGTGGTTTGATATTTATCATTGATTTTTCAACATCTATCCGATGGGATCTCACTTGTTCAAGCAAGGTTCCTACCTATGTACGTAGATGTAAGAACTTATCAAAATCAATACATGCGAAAAAGTGGACTTGACTACTCTCTAACCCTTAAACACACAGCATTCTTTTCAAATGTATCATCAGGTACAAACATAGCGTGATGGACGTGATGTGAAGAACAAGTTTCAGGATTAGGTATGGAAAGCTACACCCCATGGTATTCAACATATCCCAATGACCGAGGCCCCTGCCTCATAAAGTCTTTTGTCGCAAATCTCCTGAAAACTGTAGGTACGTAGGCAGCATTTTCGATGAAAATGTTACTACAAGCAACTGTGAAAAGATGGCTCTTGTCTCGAAGATGGTGTTGTATCTTTCGGGCCCTAGATGTTTATAGTGAGAGGGGGTCTTCTTCACACATATCTTCCGTCATCTCACGTAATGTTGGAACTGAGTTTTGGTATTTTTTGTCATGTCCTATTCTGAAAATTCTTCATGCAAAACTGGCGATATTATCTTGAAAATGTGTATCGAAAATGATGAGAAGAATGAAGATCATTAATTTTCATTATTTTCAGTCTAGGTTGGCCAAATAATATTATAGTTGAGCACGGAAAATTTTTCAAAAAGGACATGCAAAAAATGTCAAAAATCAGTTACGACACTACGTGAGATGACGGACGATATGTACAGATGTTGAGCTCGATCCAAGTGCGATTTAGAAATTTCTGTTTCACAGCTGGCTCAGATGACTAGTTCAAACGGTTTGTTGCTATATGGTTAGCTCATACCTACCTGTTTAACATGTCAAAAGCATACATTCATGTGACGCGTACTACTTAGTAGGTATACAGGGTGAAAATAATAAAATAAATCTTCGAATTTTTCTATTCAACGTCAAATAATTCTCGAAAAAGACAGTCTTTCATTATTCAGCAACCTTATGATCCCCTGCTGAACAGGTGAGAAATGTACCCCTCTATAGCCGCTGGCATTCTGAAAAAAATCGATTGCACCCTGTACGTAGAATACCAGCGGCTATGGAGTGGTACATTTTTCACATGTTCAGCAGGAGACTACAAAGTTGCTTAATAATGAAAGACTGTTTTTCTCGAGGATTATTTCGAAGGAAAAAACATTTTTAAATATTCATTTTTCAATGTTCACCCTGTATACTAAATACTACACGTCACAGGGATGTCTGCTTTCACCATGTTGAAGAGGTGGGGAAGAGCTAACCACAAAGCAAAAAAACCGTTCTAGAACTACTTTTTTCAAGCAAGGGATGATTTTTTGACTATTTCAAGTAGGTACAGTACACTACAGGCTCGGATGACTAGGCAATTTTTTTCTCAGGTTGCATCCCTGTCTGCTGCCAGTACATTTTATTTTCCATCAAATTATTGCGAGGCACTCTTGTTGGGAACAAAATTTGATTCAACTCCGTTCCATACTTCAAGAGTTATGAAAAGTTTAAATTTAAAGTTTGACAGCTTGTGATTTTTTGACAGACGCAACATTGAAGGTTCTTACTGACCATTTTGTATGCATTTTTTTCAAGGGCTTTGAAATGGTGTATCACAAGTTGCATTCGGTGAGATAGACCTTCTGTCATTCTTTTGTAGTGACACTTCTAAGTGACAGATCAAGATGACATTTGGATTTTGTCGTTGAAACCTTGTCACTTACGTATCTACCAAATTTGGTCGGGATTGGTTTAACAGCTTGGGAATAAATCTGGGCACAAAATTCAACAGACCGACCACCAGACTGACCGTTAGACCTGCAGACCGACCGACATATGAATATTTTTTGGAAGCCTTTTTTATTTGTACTCGAATGCAAAAGAGGGCAGATCTGTTGAAAGCCCGATAATTTTTTTTCAATTGGTCAAATGAAATGATGAAAGTGAATGAAGTCGCTCAACTCATTTGACATTTCTCAGAAATCATGGAATCTAGAAGAATATTTTTGGCAACATTGATTGCAGAGTCTCAAGCTCTAATCACTGCAAAAACTTTCATGCTAATAAGTTGAATATTTACAGATAGTTGCAGCGGTACGCTAGCAAAATGACCCTGATTCTGCATTTTGTGATACTGCAATGAAATTTGGCATATGCAAACTACGACGTAGAATTTCAAGTGATTTGACCCGCAGCACTCAAAAATTTGTCCATAAGGGGGCGACTGGGGGCCCCTCCAAATTTCAAGATGTCAGAGTTTTTACCATGCACCATTCAGTACCGCCCTATCTACCGTACAGGACGTAAACAACTTTGTTCTTGACCATCATAACATTTTTCGTCATGTCAATTCGATTCTTCTTTCAGAAAAAAATTATTTCTTTGTCTGGTCAACAAGTCGAGAAATATATTTTTTTTTGGACTTCAAATAGATTGTTGAGTCGTTTTTGTGTGATCATCGATAAATCCGCATCCCCTTGTTTCATTTATGAAAACAGAAGTTTTGCTGTTCTATTCTTTAACGAAGGAGTGACCTCAACTTACCATTATTTTCAACATTACCTATTTCAATGTTTTATCCCTAAAAATATGATTATTATTGTACAAACATATAGCTTGAAGTTTTCTTCAACGGTGTGGATGATGAAACGGCCTCAGATTCCACCTGGAAGCCGTGCATATTAATTTTTCTGCAAGGCCGTCAAATTTGGCATTTTTGATTTTCTACCGGGAGCGGCCAAAATGTCAATACACACCACTCCGCCCAAGAGCACCGGTTGCGGTATTTTCGCACCAACTTTCATTTCAGTATCACAAAATGCAAAATTGTTAGGCCTGAATATCGTTTTCCGCTGGAGCAAACCGGTGCTCTTGGGCGGAGTGGTGTGTATTGACATTTTGGCCGCTCCCGCTAGAAAATCAAAAATGCCAAATTTGACGGCCTTGCAGAAAAATTAATATGCACGGCTTCCAGGTGGAATCTGAGGCCGTTTCATCATCCACACCGTTGAAGAAAACTTCAAGCTATATGTTAGTACAATAATAATCATATTTTTAGGGATAAAACATTGAAATAGGTAATGTTGAAAATAATGGTAAGTTGAGGCCACTCCTTCGTTAAAGAATAGAACAGCGAAACTTTTGTTTTCATAAATGAAACAAGGGGATGCGGATTTATCGATGATCACACAAAAACTACTCAACAATCCATTGGTGGTCAAAAAAAATAATACATAATAAATAATATTATTCAGCATGAAGTTTTATTTGTGTAGTCACTGGCAGTACCTCCTTAGCGCCGTCTTAGTAGGCTAAGATTATTGGTGAGCCAATCCAATTCAGCATGAAGATTATTATCAAACTTTTTCAAATTATTGGTCATTGATCAGCTGTGATGTTGAGCTTAGCTCGATTTGGCTTATCAAAAGCATTATTTCTAACTCAATTGCGGCCATCTAGATGCACACTATTTTGTAACAACGTGATCATAGGTATAGTTAGTACAGGAAAAATAGTAAAGAAATCGGCGAAACCTCGGAATAAATATGGACGTCCTGAAAATTTGATATTATGTTCAGAATTAAGTGCTCTACAACATATCCAAAATCGCCAAAAATCGCACCCGGGGGTTTTGAGTTATTGGAGGGGGAGTAAAAAATTGCTGGTAAAAATGGAGGGGATGGAACCCGTCAAACCATTGGATGCGATTACATTATAGTTCGACGTATCATATCTCATTGATACCATTTTGGCACAAAAAGTGTCCATCATTGTTGAAGGGGAGTAGTGGGGGGGCGAAGTTCTGCTGAGTGGTCCATTTTGTTTTCATGGCCATGTAGAACCGATCACGACAAGTTTGGTATCTTTTCCGACTACATCCAATCTCCTGAACTCGTATCCGATGTGCAAATTCGGATGAAAACAAAATTGAACAAGTTGACTTGAGAAAACTTGTTTTTTCTTTGACAATTTTGACGAATTTTTTTTGTACTGTTGGAGGTGTTAATTCTCAGAAAATTTTCGGGGACCAATAAATTGAAGTGTATCCCCCACAAAAATAATCCACTCGATGTATAATTTTGTTTTTCGAGTTTAAAAAACCGATTTGAACTTGAGCCGCCGCGGCGCGTCGTCTACTACTGACCAGAACACTACAGCATGCACCTTTAAATGAAAACACCTCAAACTATAGGAGAAATAACAAATTATCTTTGAAAATTGAAGGATTTGTGCAGAACTGAATTCCCTATACCATGAACAAAATCGCCATGAATCGCAATGCAAGATTTTGAGTTATTCGAGAAAGAGTATAACACTTTGACAGGATTCATACTCTATGAACTGTTACCTCTCCCCTTGAATAACTCAAAACCCTACAGTGCGATTCATGGCGATTTTGTTTATGTTATAGGGAATTCAATTCTCCACAGATCCTCCAATTTTCGAAGATCAGTTCTCATTTCTTCAATAGTTTGAGGTGTTTTCATTTAAAGAGGCATGCTGTAGTCGACGTTGATAAGGTAAAACGGCGTAAGCGACATTTACCTCAATTTGCAGGAAGCAGAAAAAACTGAATTGACAGAATATTGTTTGCTCTCAATACTAATGAAAAACACTGGAGGGTGGATGTGTTTTTTTTGCAATTTTACACACAAAAATATCTGTCATTGAGTAAATTGAACAAGAAATAAATAAATAAAACCAAAAAATTGGCGCTTACGCCAGAAGCTCTATTTCATTGACGTTCACGCCATTATATGTTCGTCGCTTATGCCAATCGGACATAACTAACATCAGTGACGTTTGGCGTTTACGCCGGCGCTTACGTCAACCGTAGCAGCAATATCATGATTATGATTAGCGTTTATAAGGGAAAAACGGCGTAAACGCCCAAAATAAATTAGCGTTATGTTCGCTGAAATATCCGTTTTGAGAGATGTGAATCAGTTTGATGGGCGATATTAATTATGTTGAGAGCTTGAGAATGTTTTGAAATTGAAATTGTAAAAGCATTTTTCAGAATCCACCAAAAATGTCTGCATTTATTCAACATGGGGCTTTGGCGTTTACGCTTTTCAGTATTCTAGCTCATGGAATGACGTAAACGCCATTTTTTTAACGTGGATTCAGGCAGGGAAAGAGACGTTTTATCTTGTTGTGTTTAGTGACTATGGATAAAGACAAATGTTTTTGTTATTATCATAAAAATTGGCTTACATTCACCACTTTTTTCCAATAACTTCTTGGAATTGAACTCGCCGTGCTAACGTTATGGCATACTGGCGCATAAGCCAAACGGATCCGAACGGAAGGGATATGTTGGCGCTTAGGCAAGACTTAAACCAAGATATCTTCAAATATTATTTTATTTTAATTATGCCAGTGGTACCAAACGATGCGAAATTCAATGGCGATTTCAACGATGTGTATAACTCAATTTTGAATCATTTGGCGTTTACGCCGTTTTACCTTATCAACGTCGTAGTGTTCTGGTCAGTAGTAGACGACGCGCCGCGCCGGCTCAAGTTCAAATCGATTTTTGAAACTCGAGAAACAAAATTATACTTCGAGTGGATGATTTTTGTGGATAATACACTTCAATTCAATGGTCCCTGAAAATTTTCAAGAAATGAACACCTCCAACAGTACAAAAAAAATTCGTCAAAATTGTCAAAGAAAAAACAAGTTTTCTCAAGTTAACTTGTTCAAACTTGTTTTCGTCCCAATTTGCACATCGGATACGAGTTCAAGAGATTGAATTTAGTCGGAAAAGATACCAAACTTGTCGTGATCGGTTCTACATGGCCATAAAAATAAAATGAACCACCTAGCAGAGCTTCGGCCCCCCACTACTCCCCTTCAACAATGATGGACACTTTTTGTGCCAAAATGGTATCAATGGGATATAATACGTCGAACTATAATTTATTCGCATCCAATGGGTTGACGGGTTCCATCCCCTCCATTTTTACCAGCAATTTTTTACTCCCCCTGCAATAACTCAAAACCCCCGAGTGCGATTTTTGGCGATTTTGGATATGTTGTAGAGCATTCAATTCTGAACAAAATATCAAATTTTCAGGACGTCCATATTTTTTCCGAGGTTGAAATCTATCTCTCTTGTACTAGTACCCTGATATAAATGAATCAATAGGCGGCACTATCGACAGTGGTTATTCTCGTGAGTAGTTTACATGGGTGACATTTCAGTAGAGCTAATATCACCTTTTCATATGACAGATGGATGACAAGTTCTAGAGAGAGTAGTGGACACTTGAACTCTTAGGCTAGTTTTTCATTTAGATTGAGCAAAAGCTGAGGCGTTTCAGTCTCAGACTAGCTGTAGGCCCCAAAAAATAGGTACATAAATCCGGCGCTATGCTATACTAGTGAGATTTTATCGGGATGCTGATGTGATTTCTTCACTTTTTTCAATAGCTGTGAAGCGAGCCACCTAGAATCATTTCAGCTGCCCCAGATTGTTCAAAACTAAGATGCATGTAACAATCACTGAAAGACCGTAGCTGCATGAAAGCATAATACACACCTCTCATTTCTTCACAAGCATGATGTTTGAACACTAACCTAAAAAATAAGTAAACCGCTCAACAACTGGAATGACGGTATCGAAAATTTTGCCTTTTTTCAAAATGACGTAACTTTGGTTTGACCGATTTTGAATTTGTTGTCACAGTTTTTGAGATCCATTTTTCAGCAATCCATCCCACTGACGAGATTTTGTTTTTAATTTCAATCACTTTTTTTACAGGGTGGAATGTAAAACATTGCAAAATTGTGCTGAGTTCCATCGATCCCCGTTTCTGTAATTTTTTTTTTCGAATTCTAGTGAATTATCCATGAAGCCCGATGTCTAGTCTCAAAACGGTTTTTGAATTTCCCAGATCAGATGTCCAACAATGACGATATGATTTTTTTACTTTCCCGACCCACCAAAATCTTTTCACGGGATAAAAAGTTGGAAAATTTGTAGTTTTTTCAGAGAGGAAAACTCGAAAACAGTGGGCGTGGGTCCGATTTCAAAAATTTTTCCTTTGAAAATTGATTCAATCTTTTCTCAAACTTTTATTCCCAGCATGTCTGCACCTAAAATGGATATTTCGTGGGGCTCATCAGGTTCGTGGGCTCATCGCATGTCGAAGTTTGCACTGCAATTTATTCAAATTCACAGAATATTTAAAATTCCATTTTGAAAAACTATCGTCGGGAAACCTAAACCGTGTCGATTTTGAAGATGGATTTACACGTTGGAAATGGTCTTAATCGTCATAGGGGACCTCAAAACGGATATATCCGTCGAAATCTCGAGAACAATTTTTGGCGCGTTCACAATACTTCTCCTCCTCGTTGAGTGGTGGGTCGGGAAAGTAAAAAGTCATATCGCCATTGTTCAACTTCTGATCTGGAAAATACAAAAACCGTTTCGAGACTAGACATCAGGCTTCATGAATAATAATTAGGGTTGCATTTTGACCGGTCAAATAAGATTTGGTCAATTGACTGGTCAATTGACGGTCAATTGACGGTCAAATCGGTCAAATATTGAAAAAATACGCTAAAAACAGGTGTTACTATCATTCAGTACCTAAGTACCGCATGATCAAAAATTTTTATCCTCTGGGCAGGCTGTGACCTGGCCAAAATCAGCCTTGTTTGCCTGCCAATGACCAGATCACAACCTGCCTAGAGGAGGAAAGTTTTTGATCATACGTTACTACCTATATTTTACTCGATTTTTTATTTCATTCAAAACAAATAAATTTTAATGGAAATAAACTGCTTGACAATTGAACTGCAACACCTAAAAATTAGGTGCGTTTTCAAATTGAGATAGCTCAGAAAATATTTGACGAATTCCAGAAATTCAGGCATGTGAGGAAATATCATTTCTTTGACTATCGAGTGCTGGTATTGATGATAAGTTTGATTGCACAATTTGTCATCTACAGAGTGCCAACGGAGAGCATGCAGATATGGGCAATCTTTCACCTTAAACAACTTTGGAAAGAAAAATCCGAGATTTTTGCTATTACCTGCTTCTGAAAGGTTGTATCATTATGCCGAAACGGTTTTGGAATTTTGAACCTAACTTTTTTTCCAAGAAATTGTGCTCAATTTTCTGAAATATGCACTTTATTCTGATTAAGGAAAAGAAATAGAGACATTGTTTGTTTTCAGACGGCGTCCATATTGAATTCGCCCACGAAGATTTTCATTTGAGCTTCCACATCCCCCAGAAACTACCCCTTTTGGGACACCGTCCCACAACAAAATATGCAATGCTTCATTTAAAAGGCCTAAGAAATGTACTCTAATCAATAATTGGATTAGAATAAGGACACTACGATGAGCCCACACGTACAGCTCCCTCAAAACCACCCCTTGACTCGTAAATAACGTATCAAGGCAAAGGCTATGAGATATTGAAGGGGTAGTTGAAGGGGTAGTTTCGGGTAGATATATGAATGAAATCATCGTAGCGGCAATGATTTGGAATGTTTTTCATTATGTTAGGCATTTATTGTAATGTTCTGACCAATGCTGATTTATTTTGTTTCTTGTACCTTTTACTTGTTGCCCGTACGGGCAGATTGTAAAATTCCATTGTTGTTATAAAGAAAAAAAATCGTATCGGCAAACTATTGCGACAGATTTTAAAAAATTCTAACAAATGAGGTATTGCGGTAGTACCTACTGGTCTTTTGAAGGGTAGGTCTTTTTTCGAGAGGGTAGCTGTTGGGATGACCTACGCAAAGGGTCATCGTGTAGCATCAATTTTTTAGTGAAACAGTTGAAAAAGACGTTTTTTGGAATTTTCATGTATTGCATGTCTTATCATACCAACCCTGTCCCTGTCCCTTGAAGTCAATGGGTGGTTTTTAGGGAGCTGTACGTGTGGGGTCATCGTAGTATCATTATTTAAATCCAATTATTGATGAGAACTTTTCTTACGCCTTTTAAATGAAGCATTGCATATCTTGTTGTGGGACGGTGTCCCAAAAGGGGTAGTTTATAGGGGATGTGGAAGCTCAAATGGAAATCTTTGTAAGCAAATTCAATATGGACGCCGTTTGAAAACAAACAATGTCTTTATTTCTTTTTCTTAATCAGAAGGTGCATATTTCAGAAAATTGGGCACAATTTTTTGAAAAAAAAAAGTTAAGGTCGAAATTCTAAAACCGCTTCGGCATAATGATACAAGTTTTCAAAATCAGGAGATAGAAAAAATCTCGGACTTTTTTTTCAAAAGTTGTACAAGGTGAAAGATTGCCCATATCTGCACGCTCTCCGTTGGCACCCTGTATATGACAAATTGTGCAATCAAACCTATCATCAATACCAGCACTCGATAGTCAAAGAAATGATTATTCCTCACATGTCTAAATTTCTGGAATCCGTCAAATATTTTTTGAGCTACCGCAATTTGAAAACGCACCTAATTTCTTGGGTGTTGCAGTTCAATTGTCAAGCAGTTTATATTTCAATTTTAATTTTTGATAATTATAGGTAGGTACGTGAACACCTCAACTAACTCAGTTCAGGTACTCATACAAATATATGGTATATATGATATAACATGTTCAAAAAAAAAACAATAATATTTGGTTCTATTTTTAGACTTTATCAAACTTAAATGGGGTACTTGCCCAATTTTTTTTTTATTAGTTTAATCGATAGTATGGTCAAAAATAATGTACCCGTATTTTTTTCTTTTTCCTATATTCCCAAAATTGCGGCCATAATGCGTGTTTTAAAAATATATTTGTGACGTCACAAATATACTAAAAACTAAACAAATAGCACTGTTGGACTGAAAACTCAAAAAATATTTGAAAAGTACAAAAATGAAAACTCCACTGAAGTTTCCTCTCTAATACCAACCTTTTGAAAAAAAAATTGAAAAAAAAATCTTTCCAACCAATGGATATATTTTCTGAAAATTTTCAGGAAATACTCTTTATCACTCTTGTTGATGATTGAAAGTATTTTCAGTCAAATCTATATCTTATTGGCAAGTACCCCACGAGGCCCGGGGGCTCGTATTTGACCGGTCAATTGACCAGAGTATTTGACACGGTCAAATGACCGGTCAATTGACGGCTTATTTGACCGGTCAATTGACATCGTGCAACCCTAATAATAATTCATTAGAAATCGAAAAAAAATTTCTTCCGAGAAACGGGGATCGGTCAAATGGGATCGAACTTGCACAATTTTGCGATGTTTTACATTCCACCCTGTAAAAAAAGTAAATCTAGTCAATGGAATGGATTGCCAAAAAATGGATCCAAAAAACTGTGGAAACACATTCAAAATCGGTTGCATCAATCCAAAGTTACGTCATTTTGAAAAAGGGCAAAATTTTCGATACTGTCATTCCAGTTATTGAGCAGTTTACTTATAATTCTTTCTTGCTAGTTATACTCACAATATACTTCTACGCCACATGCACTTGTTTTTATTTCAGTCACAACTCTAATACAAGGCACATTATTCAATAAATAATGTAATCATTTGATAATAATTTTCCCGCTTTGATGCCCTCTCCAAAGTTCACAAGCCACGATAGTTTCAAGATCTCAGGATGCAAGGTGACGTTGGAAGCTGATTACCTAGACAATAAAAATCACTTACTGATGTGTTTCAACCCGTGCAATAAGTATGGCGTAAAATGCTAAAGACACCACGGGCGTTAAGAACATAATGCTTCCGGTCGGCGTACACCCTTGGGAAAGTACACCGTCGATTTGGAGAATTATTATACTCACAATGCCCTTAATACCTCAACTACCATAATGTAGGTAAGTAAGTGAGCTCCTTTCAAATTATATCAAAAGCTCTCATCATTTTCCACATCACCACGCCCCTGTTTAGCATCAAGAAAATATTACCATTTGAATAGTCCAAAAACTCCACAGCTCGAGTCACAGTTTGAGCCTCCCATATAGACGGTTTTTTTGTAGAGTTCCTTTTAGCAGTTGCCTATACTTCAGTTTTACTACATCATTCCCTAAACCCTTCAGGTTTACTTGTACTAAGCTCCATTCTCTAAGGAAAGCAACGAAAGGAGGATAACTTCCAAAGTTGTATACTCATCCTTATATCCACCAAAGCATTGCCGAGCATCGACTCTGATCGAAGTGCACTGATGGACTGATGTTTAGAATGCAATCAGAGTACGGTTAACATTTAAGCGACAGAGATGGATAAACTTGTTGTATTCTGGAAATCGCACATTCGTCAACATTCTGGAATCGCTAGAGCCCCACAGTAAACATAATCCCGTGCGCGTACCAGCTATAATGATGGCATTGATTTCTGCGGATTAGAATTAAACTCGACAAAACGGAGCAACCTATTATGGTCGTGTAATTCAAATTTTACGAATTATTGTTTTGCATTACTGTTAGCCATTGAATTAATTGAGCGCAAAATACAACCGCTTTCGCAACATAATAATGAACCACGAGTACAATGACATGGGCATAAATACAATAACTGCAAAATATTGGGCAGTTGTTATCCTCATCCCCTTGCTCTCGTCGCCCTCATTCCCCGAATAATTGGCCAGTTTTCGCGCAGACACGGATCTACATAACATAAATTCTTGCTTATTCTAGCCCGATTCCATCATATCAACGTCAAACCACTAAAGTACCGCGGTCTAGGAGTTTTGGGTAATCGTCTCCTCTGGACATCTAACTCGGTCGTTCTCTCTTTTAAGTTCTCTTTTATTGAGGCTTGTTGATGTATTTTTTATGAACAGTTAGTTTATTCTTGACCGTTTATTTGTTCTCGCCTTTCCTCTTACGGGCGTTTCGTCAAATTTTTACGACGCGAAACTGGGCTCGTATAAACGCCCCGTTTTGGCCAAGCATCACATTTTCCGCCCGTGTTTGCCAAGTTAATGCTCTTTATTAATTTGCCACTCGGTCTCTCTTATTATTCAATTTGTTTTATTCCTTCTTTTACGGTTTATTTGAGTTACGTCTGGCATACGATCTGGTACAACTTGACAGGAAACAAAATTATTTTACACCCATCAGGTAGTCATACAGCGTTTATTATCACTCTTGTATATAGCATTTTTATGTTCTGCATTCTAAATTAGCATCTTTATTGCAGTTGTCCTGTGCTTGAGGAATGTGGTCTTGGATATAGAGCCCAGGATAGTGCAGTTAGGAGAAGATTCAACACTGAGATGCAGCTACGACTTGGAGGATGCGCCCCTTTATTGCGTCAAGTGGTATCGCGGTCATCATGAATTTTACAGATACACACCTAAAGAGCACCCCAGCACAAAGATATTCCCTTTTCCGGGAGTGCACGTTGATGTAAGTACAATCTAAGTACCCGTAGTACACTGCTTTTCTGTGAAATAAGGTCGTTTAGATACCACACGGAAACAAGAGGGGACTTGGAGATTTATCCGCACAATACTTCAAAGCTGATGGCACTTGAAAAGCTTTAGATTTGAAGCATTACTTACTTTGTTGGTCCCCACAGTGGTATATACTTAATGATGATGGTGGTTGACCTCCGAATGTGCGCTATGTCTGTGTGCACAAAGCAGTTCGGTTGGAATCCTAATTTTCTAAAACACACAAACAGGATATTACACACACAACCTCTGCTATACACTTGTGCTTAATGAAATTCACAAATTGATGAAACGCAATATAAATACACATACCTAGCCTCTGGCTTCAAATTAATAATGTCCAGCGATTTCAATTTGCCGGACCAGAGACACTAGAACGTTTAGAACCATCATCAGTTTGTGCAGCATCGGCAAAGCTATACACACATACTCCTGAATATCAGTAATTTCAGTTCGTTAGTGCAAAGTTTGCTTTTGATTAGCAAGTTGGATTGATTACATCGGAATCTATTTCAATAATTAGAATAGTGCAATAGTGCAGCTCACAATCATTTCTGGAAGTTGCGACTGAAATGACCCTGCAATCTGCATTGTAACGGGTGTTCATTATCCGAATGATTACAGTTGGCAGTGACTCTCTAAAAAAGAGCATCCTATGAACACTCTGTTACGCTGTTATTTACTAGGCAACGGCCAATGGCCGACAGGATTTTTCACATAACAGAGTGTTTATATGTAGAATGTTATTTTTTACAAAATCGCTGTATTAGTCACGTGAGAGCTTACCGGCGCCGGGGCCGGATCCATAATCAACGATTTTCTGCAACTTCGCGGAGCAAAATGGAGCGATTTTTTGGCCTGGACCAATAACGGTCATCAATGACGTCATGATGAATGACCGTGATTTGTCCAGGCAAAAATTCGCTCCGCTCCGCTATGAAAGATCTCTAATCATGAATCCAGCCTGAAACTGATTGAATATACATCGGCTGATAAATACTTGGAGATGTTTGACCGCTCGTGCTTAAATCGAGCCAAAAAGATAGGAGGACTCGATTATCAAGACAACCATCGATATGTTAAATCATCTCGAAGATATTGAAGATTGTTAAGATATCTCTTGATGAACTCTTTGTGATAGGTCATAAATCTGGAGGCTCCGATACGGGAATAAGTCTTGTACAATTGGCGGAGAAGCCTTCGATAGCTTGCCGGGCTATAAGCAAAGCTGCTGGACTTTTTTAGAGCTTCCTCAATTAAGCAGTCAAAACTTGAGAAGATATTTGTTGCAGAGAATTGTTGATAATTGGAGGCAGAGGGTAATCTTCATCTTCAATTGCCATATCAAGTGATTTTCCGTAAGGACAGCATTTCCTAGCTGAAATATGAGTAGATGGATTCTTGTGGCGTGAGTTTCTGGGGAAATCTGTGCTGCTAAAAATGTAACAAAAAAAAAGTAACATTCAAATCTGGGCTGGCAAGAGAATGAGGGTATTTTTTTGAAAAAATATATAGAAATTTTGAAAAGATAAATCCGAGTTTCTCGATTTTTGAGATTTTGAATTTCCTGAGTAAATATCCATTTTTTTTAATTCTTCTCCTCCACTGGTTTTCATTTAACTCACGTTTAAATATTAATACTAGAAAATCCTTAATCGTGAGAATAAATTAATATGTCGATGTTCTCGTCCGTCACAAACTGTCGCAAATCGTTTTATTGAACACCCGTTACTGTTGGATTCACGTCTGAGTGCTTTAGTGCATTTGCGTCCGTCATCATTTGGCCGAGTACACTTACATGTACCTACATCCAAATTGAAATGTTTAAGCGACCAAATAACGTCAACAAATCACAACGGCAAAGCTATTGTGGCCCAGAAGCAATGGGTCGTCCCGACTGGACACAGATAGTTGGATGATGGACTCTGATGGTCTGATGCATCAGCCTCCCGGCTCTCCACGCTCCCGGTCAATATCTTCACATCATCATCATCATTGTGAATGTCAGCGGGATTTGCATCAGCACTCTCCGAGTTCATTATCTGACGGTTACATTGTTGAGTAAACTCTCGGAGCGGACAGGAGGTTTATTTGGACTGGCTCGTCTTGCAGTTCAGTAATTCTGGAGGTGGCTCGCCGAACTGTCTGGGGCTATTTAATCATATCAGATTCTCCAAATTGGCCGGGGTAGTTTCACCATGAAATATACGAATACGTACCTATCATTGCGATCACTAAATGCTGATGGCTAACTTTAATCCTACAGGTTCGTGCAGCTATCCGTTCATCCGGTGGTCCGCTAATCAATCACGAAACGCAAAGCAATCAAATGTTGACATTCAGTCCGATGACTGAAAAGTTTGCGTCGTCTGACTGCTCAACGAACCAATCCGCATGGATATTGGATAGGCAAATAACTGGGGTTTGAATGTTCACGCTACAAAGAGTAATATAACCATTTTTGACTTAGGTTCACTAGCGGCCTAATCCTTATACCTCATCGTATCCGAAAAAAAAGTAGCTAAGTTGTCATGGAGTGAGTTTCACATTTTCCGCGAGTAGTGAGGTTTCATCAAGTCAAGTAGCTTGACATTTTTGCCAACTACTTGACTTGATTTTTAAAAAGCTTGATTTTCAACTACTTGACTTCACTTGACTTTTTGCACATTACTGCTTGACTCGACTTGACTTGATACTTGATATCAAGCTACTTGAAATTACTTGACTATTTAATTATAAAGGGCGATTCGAAATTGTCGGACCACCTTAAAAAAATGTGTTGAATGGCTGCGTTCATCCGCACAAAGCGCTTACTAAGCTCGCAGCCGGCTGCGGCTGAACGCCCCATATCAGCGAGAGCACTCACCGAGCACGGCCGCCATTTTATCTAGCAAAAATATTCTTGCTCACTTGATCGGTTGTCGCTCAATTAGTCAAACTCAACGTCAGATTTGACGTCAAATTTTAAAAAATCGCATTGTGGAAGAATAAATTATGCAGGTGTGTGAATGCTACGAGTATGCTGGGGTGGTGTATCAAATAATCGAAAGAGCAGAAGTTTCACCCTGTATACAGGGTGTCCCGTTTTTCAACGCTCACTATGGGTATCTCGGAAACGGTAAGAGATACAAAGTCGGTTAAATTACAAAAAAGTTGCGCAATTTTATGACTATCTCAAATATGTCAAGATATCCAAGATATCTTTGGTCATTTCTGAAATATCCCCAAAAAACTGAAAAATGCCGAATTCGAAAATTTCAAGTCACTTCTTTATTATGACAGCTATCAATTTGAAAATTGGTATTCTGACATTTTTAAAGGTCCTTGATCGACTGACGGTCATAATTTTTTCCTACGCCTACTAGTTTTTGAGATATGACAGTTAACTTCATTTTTTCTCATGGACACCATATTATTTCTCCACCCCATAAAACTCACTTTTTCTTTCTCTTTACAAAGATATAAAACACTTGTAGCAATTTTGTCAAAATAACCTATAAAAATTGAAAAAACCATTTCTGGGGCGAAAAAATCTAGTTACCGGTTCGGTTGCCATGCTCTCGTGACATAATAGAATGGCATTCGGTTGCCATGATCGGTTGATTTTGGAAAAAGTTGGGTTGCATTCCGTTTTTATGTATTTGATAATGATGATAATTAAAAATAAAACAAATACAAAACCAAGTATAACACAAAATGACATGAACATGCTATCGAACATAGCAGTAGCAATAAACATTTATAATTTACAATTGCTCGAATTGGAGTTCATTTTGCTCTGTGCAGAGTTGTGTGCCTTTTAGCCATATTTTCAACGGCTGCGCTGATATCGTGCGGGGGTTAATTGACTGGAACGCATCATCAACTCCTTGCTTCCAGCTCTTGGTTGCTTTGGGATGTTCTGTCATGAACCATAAATGCGATCCTGGAGCGTTCTTCGCAAAATAGACCCCATTTCGAGGAATTGTAAATTATAAATGTTTATTGCTATTGCGATGTTATTTTGTGTTATATTTGGTTTTGTATTTGTTTCATTTTTATTTATTATCATCATCAAATACATAAAAACGGAATGTTACCCAACTTTTTCCAAAATCAACCGACCATGGCAACCGAATGCCATTTTATTATGTCACGAGAGCATGGCAACCAAACCGGTTACTAGATTTTTCGCCCCAGAAATGATTTTTCCAATTTTTATAGGTTATTTTGACAAAAATGCTACTAGTGTGTCATATCTTTGTAAAGAGAAATGAAAGGTGAGTTTTATGGGGTGGAAAAATAATATGGTGTCCATAAGAAAAAATGAAGTTAACTGTCATATCTCAAAAACTAGTAGGCGTAGGAAAAAATCATGACCGTCAGTCAATCAAGGACCTTCAAAAATGTCAGAATACCAATTTTCAAATTGATAGCTGTCATAATAAAGAAGTGATTTGAAATTTTCGAATTCGGCATTTTTCAGTTTTTTTGGGATATTTCAGAAATGACCAAAGATATCTTGGATGTTTTGACATATTTGAGATAGTCATAAAATTGCGCAACTTTTTTGTAATTTAACCGACTTTGTATCTCTTACCGTTTCCGAGATACCCATAGTGAGCGTTGAAAAACGGGACACCCTGTATAGGGATCAGTACTCTCATTTTCTATTCCTGCGGCATACTTTCAGTTTTCCATATTTCATTGATCAGTGTATGTAATACGGTGTGCAGTGCTTCTCCTAGTTGCAGCGGTACGCTTTTTGATTCTGCATTTTGTGATACTGCAATGAAATTTGACATACGCAAACTACATTAAATTTCAAGTAATTTGACCCGCAGCACTTAAAAAATTGTCCATTAGGGGGCGACTGGGGGCCCCTCAAAATTTCAAGATGTCAGAATTTTTCGCCATGCGCCATGCAGTACACCGCCCTATCTACCGTCAGGACCTAAACAACTTTGTTCTTGACCATCATAACTTTTTCGTCATGTCAATTCCATTCTTCTTATAGAAAAAAATAATTTCTTTGTCTGGTCAACAAATTGGAAAATAATTTTTATTTGAACCACCAATAGATTGTTAAGTAGTTTTTGTGTGATCATCGATAAATCCGCATCACCTTGATTCATTTATGAAGAGAAAACTTTTGCAGTGCAATTTTTCAACAAAGGAGTGACCTCAACTTACCATTATTTTCAACATTACATTTCTCAATGTTTTATCCCGGTAAGTATGATTATTATTGTTATACTAATATATAGCTTAAAGTTTTCTTTGAAGATGTGGATGATGAAACTGCCTCAGATTCTACGTGGAAGCCGTACATAATATTTTTTCTGCAAGGCCGTCAAATTTGTCATTTTTGATTTTCTAGCGGGAGCGGCCACAGTGTCAATACACACCACTCTGCCCGAGAGCACCGGTTTGCTCTAGCGGGAATCGATATTCATGCCTAACAATTTTGCATTTTGTGATATTGAAATGAGAGTTGGTGAGAAAGTACCGAAACCGGTGCTCTTGGGCGGAGTGGTGTGTATTGACATTTTGGCCGCTCCCGGTAGAAAATCAAAAATGCCAAATTTGACGGCCTTGCAAAAAAAATAATATGCACGGCTTCCAGGTGGAATCTGAGGCCGTTTCATCATCCACACCGTTGAAGAAAACTTCAAGCTATATATTACTATAACAATGATCATATTTATCGGGATAAAACATTGAAATAGGTAATGTTGAAAATAATGGTAAGTTGAGGTCACCCCTTCGTTGAAAAATAGAACAGAAAAACTTTTGTTTTCATAAATGAATCAAGGAGATGCGGATTTATCGATGATCACACAAAAACGACTCAACAATCTATTTGGGGTCCAGAAAAAAAAATTATTTATCGATTTGTTGTCCAGACAAAGAAATAATTTTTTTTCTGTAAGAAGAATGGAATCGACATGACGAGAAATGTTATGATGGTCAAGAACAAAGTTATGTGGGTCCTGTACGGTAGATAGGGCGGTACTGAATGGTGCATGATAAAACCTCTGACATCTTGATTTTTGGAGGGGCTTCCAGTCGCCCCCTGATGGACAAATTTTTGAGTGCTGCGAGTCAATTCACTTGAAATTCTACATAGTTTGCATGTGTCAAATTTCATTGCAGTATCACAAAATGCAGAATCAGGGTCATTTTGCTAGCGTACCACTGCAACTATCCTCCATATCTGATCAGTTCGGCTGTCAGCGTATCCTCTCCAGCTGATTTTGCGCTTCTGAGTTTCACTATTGCTCGGAGGACTTTTTGACCCATGGCGTGTTCTCGTCTGCTTCTTCTGCTTCTTCACCATTGTCTTGTATTGGGTACTGTTCATCTACTGAGTTATTTAGGTCAAGAAAATGAACCACTCTCAAAAAATGTTTCGATGCATGCAGCTGAACTGAAAATTTCGACGAGTGGAAATTGAGTCTCCATGTGACACGAACGAGATTTTGGACACAAACCTCAATAACATATCTTCTAGAAGCAGGCGAAAATAACTGTCGGTACAAATGATACAAGTGGACGATGGTACAGAATTACAGAAAGAACCCTTTTTCACCTACTGGGAGTTTCCGTGAGAAATCCTCATCGAAACCTCAACCCTATAGTCTTGAAGGACATTAGCCATTTTCAAAATGGTTTTGTAGAAGGTAATACATGTAGGTATCTATCTATCCATATCTATCACGCAGCATCAAATAAACGAACGGTTTATATGCTAACTAAACTGGGCAACAATTGAAGTGATTCACTCGAAAATTTCGCCTCACTTCAAATGTGGATGGATATCTCGGGGAAAAATGGACCGATTTTGGAAATCGTGGTCATGCTGGATAGCTTGTTCTTTTGGCTGTAAGATACTTGGATAGTACAGGGGTTCAACGACGTTGAGTGGGCTATACAGGGTGGAAACAGAAGAAGTGCAAAACCGGTCCACATTATTCAATGCCCCGCTTCTGTGAAAAAATCTTAGGTTTCTTCTGAGTGCAGTTTTGAAAAGCACATATCAATATCTCTAAACGGTTTTCGAGTTTTGATCCTAGTGCGGTTTTTTTAAAAGTTTTGAATTTTCTTTTGTACCACCGCATTTTTTCACGCCGATTCTCATTTCTCCCCAGTCAGTGCTCATGTAGGTACTGCATTCAAATTTGAAAGGAATGCATTGTGTGGCTAGACAAACTTTTTATGAATTAACCTGACGTAAATGACACTCAGGGTTGCCACTTCCTTCGTTAGTCTGGAACCTTTGACAAGACAGGAACATGTGGGCATGTTGCGGTCCTAATAATAGGCACTTTTTCTTCCTGCACTGTACAACAACTGTAAAACAACTACTGCATCATTAGTCTTAGTTCGCAAATTTTCTTACAGAGTGCTTCATTGAAAATGTTTGGAATTGATATCGGAAACGAGCAGACGCAGAGAAAAAAATCTTTTATGCCTTAGATCTGTTGCACGAACTGTCAAACCCCAGGTGGCATTTGGCGGAGGCGGTGTTACTGCATGGGCAGAGGCCACCTTAAACGACAGGACAGAATTGGTGATTTTAGAGAACAAATGAATGAATGCAGTGCGATACAGGGATCTATGCATCTTCTCTCATGTTGTCCCATTTGCCGAAAACTAGGGGCTTATTTCCATTAAGTCGATAATAATGCTTGCCCACATCGAGCCATCCTGATTACGAGGTGTTACGACTTACGAGACCACCGGATCACTAGAATGATGAGGCTGGTAAATTGTTCGTCAATGTCTCAATAAAATTAGCTTTGTTCATTAAACTTTTATTGATTTCGAGAATTGAAAAAAAGTGTTTCATCAAATAAACGGCAGATTTCACGATCAAAACTCAAATCAAAGGCAAAACAGATTTTTTCTCCACGTCTACTCGTTTCCGATATCAATTTCAAAAATTTTCACTGAAGCACCCTGTAAAAATATTTTGCGGAATAAGACTAATGCAGTAGTTGTTTTACAGTTGTTACACAGTGCAGGAAGAAAAAGTGTTTATTAGAACTGCAACAATGTCCACATGTTCCCGCCTTGTCGAAGGTTCCAGACGATCGAAGGAAGTGGCAGCCCTGAGTGTCATTCACGTCAAGTTTTTTAATTGAAAAGTTTTTTTTAGCCATATAATGCATTTCTTTCAAATTTGAAAGCAGCACATTAGCACTGGGAGAATTGGCGTGAAAAAATGCGGTGGTACAAAAAAAAATTCAAAACTTTTTAAAAAACCGCACTAGGATCAAAATTTGAAAACCCTTTAGAGATATTGATATGTGCTTTTCAAAACTGCACTCAGAAGAAAGGGGTGATTTTTCTTCACAGAAGCGGGGCATTGATTAATGTGGACCGGTTTTGCACTTCTTCTGTTTCCACCCTGTATAGCCCACTCAACGTCGTTGAACCCCTGTACCATTCAAGTATCTTAAAGCCAAAAGAACAAGCTATCCAGCATGACCACGATTCCCAAAATCGGTCCATTTTTTCCCGAGATATCCATATTTGAAGTGAGGCAAAATTTTTGAGTGAATCACTTCAATTGTTGCCCAGTTTATATTCGAATCCTCACGTTCCAAACCAACAAATACAATTTTAGAAAATATAGAGTTCTCGGACCTGATAAGCTAGCATCGGATACATTTTTGTTTAGCTTATTTAGCAATTTATTTGATAGAAATCCAATACTTTAGGGTACCGTATGGAGCCTACCTATATGGCTGTAGGTATTTTGATCTGAACCAAGGCAAATATTATTGTTGTCAACATAGCTCGTATTTGCTATAATAGGATAATATCTTTGAATATGGACGTCGGAGCTTTGGCACTTCAGTATGTTTAGCGGTTTAATGTGGCTTCTAATAATAAATTATGCAAATAACTCGGTGGCATAAGCAAGCATAGCCTGTATCTCCAGAATTTGAGCCCCAGCTTCTACACAATGGATGCCTGAAGCCAAAGGGTGATCCTGTTCCCTATCATAACCTATTGCCTGAGCATAGGTGCTGACCGCATAGTGTTATATTGGCGCTGCAGGAGTGCAGTGTTGCATTATTTGCATTGAACTGCCGATTATTAATAATTGTAAAATGTTATTTGCGTAAATGTATGTGTGTGTGTGTCTGTGTACAACTCTGTCTGCATTAACAGCCAGCCAATAGCATATATCTGTGTACGGTCGAATAATTTCAGCTGAAGCAGTCCAACGAGCACCAGGTGGTGTTGCGGGAAGTGGGATTCAGCCTTTCCGGAAAGTTTACTTGCGAAGTGACCACAGATGCGCCACTATTCTCGACGGATGCCGTGTCCAAGGATATGCTCGTTGTCGGTAGGTACCTATCTCGTTTGTACTGTTCTACATACTGTCATGCACGTTAAACTCCTTGCTCTACTCTTACCGGATGTGGCCGTTGAAAACTTCTCGCAACAACATAACAACAACTGACATCGGACAAGTTCTACTACAGGCTTCAATGTTTCGAATCACTTATTTGAACGTACGCGGTTAGATAACTCAGAGCTTCCGCCGTCTCAGCAACTCAAGTTTACATTGTTGCATGCTATGTACAGGTCAAGGTTGGAAAATCAAGGGTTCCGGTCCTGATTCGCTCAGAGAACTATTCTGCGGTACAATAACACTTTGCAAGAGAGACCCAACGACGACAATTATCCCGACAATTAAGGAGTGAACTTTCAAATTGGCCATTTGCGGACATTAGGCTAATAAACCTGGGCGAAACATTGTAACGCTTTGTTCCTTCAAGTACATCAACAGAATATTTCAAAGGGACTAGGCAGTCCTATGTGTGTTTTCAGCATATCATATAGAAGGAATTAATGAAATCGAGATTATGACTGTTTGCAGTGAGGCCGAGCCATCCGCCCACCCTTAATACGGACAAAAGTTTTTACGACATCGGAGATGTTCTGAGGGCGAATTGCTCATCGCCGCCGTCTAGGCCCGCCGCCACCCTCACCTTCGTTCTCAACGGCGTTGTGGTGAGTTCTCGTCGTCCAATAACAAATCTATTCCAGTTTTATCTTCATGGTAATATCTGAAATATTACGCTGACTGACAATATTTTGGGTTCTTGTCTTTAATCAACGTAGTAATAAGACTTTGTTAAAAATAAGTAAGAGCAATAAAGTATTTTATTGCGTAATAAATTAGAGAGTTACTCCGACAAACAGTTCTGGCTTACGGTGCAGAACAGAAACAGTTGGTTAGGGTCGACTCACAATTTAGCAATTTAGCTCATTCAAGAAACTAGGAAGTTTCCAGACACTTCTAAAGTCGAAAATATATAATCAGTTTCATGGATTTTTTCATAAAAGCAAGCTATGGAAAAAATATATTGTGTTGACACGAATGATAAGATGCAGACTTGATGCTGAGGTCTTGATAGATGCTATGTGTGATGCTGAATACAGTTGTCCAAAAAGTCGCGTCGCTTTTAAAAAAACTGGTAAGGGGGTAAGAATTTATCTTATTCAATTGTTTCAAAAGCATTCTTTACCTAAAAACTTGTAAAATTTATGTACGGAAGACTGCATTGTCAAGATGTCTTTCCTTTCGTTGCTGGACCTTCTCAAGTCGAAATAATTCGCTTGAACTTGGCGGCTAGAATAGCCGCTATTGCGCCATTTCTTCTAAAATTTTATTTTTCAGTGCATGCAGTCTAGAGGTGCCACGAGAAATACATTTCCATTGAGGTAACCCAACAAAAAAAAAATTAACGAGGTTAGATACCTAGGGACCTCTTGGAGGACGAAACTGATGTTCCCCCGTTTGGAAATCACCTTTCCGGGAAACTTTCCCTGAAATACGTCCTAATCTAAATCTATCGGACTTCTTGCAAGGGTACCTTGAAGGAAGAGTATTCTCTGCAGCATCTGCTGCACTGCATGGTTTGAAAAACAGTCTTCCGGGAGAAATGGCAGCTTTATTCCGAATGCCGTGATTGTGTGAGTGAACGCTGAAGAATTTCAGGTCTCGGTTTGAAGACGTGTAGCCGCGAAAGAGAAGACTTCAAATTATATGAAATAATTTCTTACCCCCTTCCGATAGTTTTAAGAGCGGCGCGATTTTTTGGACCCCTGTATAATGTGATAGCTGGCACTAACATCGTAACGCGAAGCACGCGCAAGTGGAAATTTTTGGGTCTTTGTCTTAGCAGCGAAAATAGCAGAGCTTGAGCCTCCCTGGTGTGGAAATTTGCTGCGGTCGACAAGGGACACCGTCTTTACTGGACAGCGGCTCCTTGCCAATGCTGCTGGGTGAGCGTTGGTCACTGACAAAAATGATGCCTGAGCGGCAAAGCTCTAAAGGTACTATAGAAAATGGAATGAAAAAGTTCTTTATTCAGTGATGACCCTACTGAAGTTGAGTGAACCTTTTTTAGATGAACATTGATTTATGTAGTTGGATTGTACGAGACATAACAAACACGTGAGTAGCTAGATATGTATACATATAAGTAGTACTCACTACTCACTCGGTGATTTCCACTGCATTCTCTTTATGGCGCTTGGCCTCATTTCCTTAAGTGCCACTGCTCACCTTGCAGCATTAGCGAGAAACCGCCAGCTAGCAGAGACGATGTCCTTTGTCGACCGCAGCAAATTTTCACTCAAGGTAGACTCACACAATACGCGATATTAGTGTGACGTCAGGATCGCCAATTTTAAATGCCGGATCTAACAATAGTCTGAGAACAAAGGAAATTTCAGAAATTATTTTTTGGTAGCATTACCTTGCATATTTAACTATAGTGAGGTACGAAATGACAAACTACAGAACCTAGAGGTCATTTTGGAGCATATGTCGATTTTTTATCTTTTTTCTTAATCATTATACCGGGTGTTTATAAACGTCTGTGATCGCATCGCCTTTGGAATCCGCTTTCGATCTCTACAATTGCGCCTGTTACTGCGTTTTTCGGCCTGACCCATGCCTGCCGCGATCACAGATTCTTATAAACACCCCGTATTAGCAAAAGAAGTTTGAATGTGACAGCGCGACATAACCACTGCTCAATCACGCAGAGCCGGCTTAGAGGGAAATACTTTTGCGATGAAGAAAAATGACCAGCCGGCACCCCCATTACAAACAAAGGGACGGTAACGCCATTCGTAGCTCAAATGCAAAAAACTACGTTTTTCCTATCACTAGGGACAGAACTCGGGACAGAAGCAAGTAGGGAGAAAATTGTTTTTTTTTTAAATTACATGATTTTCGGTTCGGCGACTGGCAGAAGCTTAATTTTTTCGTCGATCACCATGGAACCGGCTGGGGCGGTAATTAGTGGTTGAATAGAAATATACGGCAGCTTAGGCGTCAAGCCGAAGTAGTCAGAAGGTGGTGAAAGTACAAAAACTAATTTGTTGGTGTGGAATGCACTGAGTGAGTTTCACCTGTAAACCGACGATGTGTGAAGATGATCAGTGTGAGTAATGAGTAAAGGATGGCCCCTTAGTCACGCCTACGCGCGGCCTGCGGCCTTGGCGCAGCTACGCAAAAGTTACCTACGTTTTTGGTGAGGAGGATGAAAGCTTTATTTAGCATATTATTTTAAAGTGCATTATTCTAAATTGTTCGATTATTTTGGTTCCGGTAAAACGCCTTCTGATAAAAGAAGGAAATTATGCGTTCTTTGCGACAGTAAAACGCCAAGGATTTGGGGTCGCGTAAGAAGGAGACGTAATTAAGGACGATAGAAAAAATGATAATCTAAACGTTATGAGGCCGTAAAAAGCGGCCCTTAAACCGGCTTGTCGTTAGGATAAGGTTTTTTTACACCTTAGTTTAAAATTTACTGCCACTCTTGATGGCCGCCGAGAGGAGAACGAAAATTTACAACGGTCCAATTAATAAGTTCCAGACCCCCAGAGGCGGACGGTAAAATTTCACAAACCAACGTGATTTAATATTTTAATACTAACGTGCCCTTGCGTATACCTACTGCGCAGAAAAAAATCACAAAACTATATTAATAAGTAATCAAATTCTCGATTCAAATGAATTTTCCCGCCATAAAATGACTGTCAAAGGCAGATGGTAATAACAACTGATGGTTGCTTTTGAATGACATAATTTCACATCAGCTACGACCACTACCCACTACCACATAATTAAGAACTTGAGTAGGTGAGTCCTTATGAGCCCAACGTGACGTATTCTGTGAAGTAAATCGCACAGTGCGGACAGTAATGGTTGAGCGGATCGCACAGTTAGGGAACTTTTGTTTCTTATGTTGGAAGGATTGTGATCAAGAAACACGAAAGAAGTATTCAAATTATTTCTGCTGTTGCTAAAATGGGAAATTAATAATATTAATATTAATATTGACATTGACATTGCACAATTCAAAGATAGCGTTTAACAGCGGGAACGCCTGGGTAGCAAGGGTAGCACTGGAAAGGGTAGCATCTTTCACACCAAGCGAATAGCCTCAACTGCATGTCAAAACTGATTGCTTTGAGGTCGGATTTTATTGTATTTTTTTTTAACATTCAGAAAACTTAAGAACGAACTATCGATTCACTGCTTGACTTCTTGTTAAATAGTTCTCCAGAATATCGATTCAGAAAAGCCTATACATTGATTTGATCACAATAATTAAATTAGGATCTGTTTGTCACATAAACATAAAGTGGGCTGCCCGTTCACTCCGGGTAGCAAAAGTACATAGCATACTGATCAATCCAATAGAAAATATAAAATATATAAAATGAAAAGATAATGATAAATAAAGCATATTATATATAATTATGTTTGTGTAAAATCCTGATTGCGTCAATCAGAATTTGTTCCGATATATCGTTGATAACGGCCATGTTGAGTTTAAAACGAATCAAAAAGTCCATTACGCTTTTTCCTACAGTGCCTCGGCTTCCGAACCAAAGACCAAGCACTTCCCATTTCCGAGTTCCATATTTTGGAGAGAATTTGCTTTCGTAGTAGCCGAAACATTTCTCGTAGATGGCACGTTTTTCGTCACAGATTAATTCTCTAAAGTGGGCATTGCGTAGACCGTGGAGGAAGAAGAAGAGACTAGTGATGATATTTCTACTTTCGCGGGCAGCGTGTGCAACTGATTCTACCGGGTGTCCGCGCGAAAACTTACAGTTGCGATTATTTTCGCCATTTTCAAGATACAGACTTCAAATTCAATGTCAATTAGTAACGCGGGGGACATCGGTAGGCACAAGTAAGAACGGAGTGAACCAAAGCGTTCTTCCACCCCTATATAGCAACCTCAATTTTTTCTTCAAATGACACCCTCATTTTTCATTTATGTTAACCTTTTTCTTCAAATTCCCACAGATGTATCAAGAATGACAGTCTTTTCCAGAAAAAAATATAAATGACGGGTGCCATTTGAAGAAAAAAATAGGGTTGCTATAGGTCGAACGAATTGATCCGCTCCGTTTTTACTTGTGCCTCCCGATGTCCCCCGTGTTACTAATTAATACTGTAAAATTTGAAATCCGTAGCTTGAAAATTGCGGAAATTATCGCAACTGTAAGTTTTCGCGCTGAAACCCGATAGAAAGTGAAGTTTTTGTGAGTAGCCGTACGAAAAGATATCTTGCTTCATTGCTTGTAATCTAATCTTCTAACCTAGACAGAAGTAAACTAGGTAGGCTCTGACAGCTCGACTAGGTATTTATCATCTGTTTGCTATTGTTTTGTCAAATATGGAGTCAACTGGTTTCAAAGTTGGGGAGCCGTGGAAAAGAGTTGAATTTTGCAAAACTGAATGCACGCGGGAGATATTCAACTCTTCACATCCAAGTAGGAAATTTAGCCTTCCTTTTTCCTGCTACTAAATTCTGAAACATTTTGTATTTAGTGCATGGGTAACGTCAGTTGAGGGTTTACTTCGGAATAGACCAAATCGGCACAGAGAATGGCAAATCAGTGCCCAAGTTTTATTGGCCACAACTTTACAAATGCTTTTGTGGAAAAATATGAGCCCGGTATCGAAATGTTGAAAACATATTGTGCCATAAATAATAATGAGCCATAAATCCCTGCTAATCTCAGGTTATTGTGCTCAAGCTTAGCCTAGATCCCAATAAACAATAATTAAAATTGAATTATGCCACAGGCCGCTTTCGTGCTCGACAAAGGGCGAAATTTAGAATCGGGGCTTGCTGCTCGTGCACCCAGGAGGGCCGCATTAAGCAAAGCCACCTAGATTTCCTCTTTCTCTCCCTTGGAAAAGCGGTTGGTTCTAAGCACGCCACAATAATCTCGTCTGCCTACGTTTAACACCTTCATTTATAATCAGGCAGTCTGTGCGGTCTTTAGGACTGCGCCCCGGGCTCTTTATTACGGCAAAGCCACGGTGCCGTATTTGTCATAATTAAAGAGAACATAGTCGGAGATTGCTATGGCGAATTCCGGAATTTATCAAGGCGGCGCACTTCACCGAAACACTCTGCTACTTCAGACTCCAGTTGTTACAATAGGCAGGACAAGAAGAGGGAAGTCGAAGCATGAGCACCGGCAGAAATCCTGATTTTCATAAAAGTAAATTATATACGAAATGTTACCTGAGAAGAGCGATCTGCTTGAATTAAAGCTTGCTTTGGATTAGAAGTGGGCTTTTGTAGAATGGACTGGCATAAAAGCTATTTTCTCGGTAAAATTATTACTTAATACGAAAAGAATGGAACCAGAGCTTTGTAATCGGTGCGTAAGCATCTCTTTGATGCCTAAATCTTTTAATGAATAGGCAAAGGTATGTCGATAGGCACATACCTTAATTATAATAGGTACATTATACATAATATGCAGGGTGATCCTTGATTAGATCAAAGGAATTGGCCACTGTATCAAGAAAGACTCTGAGAGTATGACACTGACGAAATTTGTTTTTTACTCATTGACGTAATTTATAAGTTATGGTCCTTCGAACCTATATAGAGGAAATTTTGATGCTCTTTTCATTTCATTCACTTTTGTGCTCTTTCAGGTTATAATCCAAGAGTATAGGTCGAAAGTGAATAAGAGACAATCAAATAAGAAATTACGAAGAAAATTCAAAGCATCACTCTCTTACTCCCGCCTCCTCCCTTGATAACGGTAAATCATCATCATTTTGCTCTATAATAATTATGAATCACATTGTATAGGTACCGAGGTTAAGAATGTAGGTTAATAACCGAAAGCCAGAATGCAGCTGAGGGTTTCAAGGCTCTGAAGCTATGATGGGTTCCTCAACCGTGGTTTATGCCATATTTCTTTCTACTTATTACAAGATAATCAACATTATTATTCAGGAACTAGTAAAGTAGGTTCACTTGTACTGTGACTCTAGTTGGCTGGGCAAATTTTCTCCTTTAGCATTGTAGGCTTGCCGCCTTTTCACCTGTTGTGAAACTGACTTTTCTGGAATTGAAGTTATATTTCTTATCAAATTGATATTAAAATCTTGGAAAAGTGACCTGGTCATATGTGGAAGTGCGACTAGGGGGACGCAGAGCTGTGTTATACCGTCATGTAGACACCAAAAGAGCACGGGGCGGCCGCAAATCTAAGTCATCTTGACGACGGCCCATTCAGGGTCGACAAAAACTCGTGCCGGAAAGCCCCAAAACGAAAGCAAATTGCAAATTGAAGGTACTAACATCAATTTCGGTCCAGTAAGCAACTTTGAGCGGCTGAGTTTTTTGAAATTTGGTTTAATTTACTTTTTACACGTAAATTCTTTTGCCGATGACAGACTGCACGGCGATCCTTGTATCGCCTATAATTCTTCAGGGTTTGGCTTGTATTTTTGACTGGAAGAGGCGAAAGGGTTGATGATTGCATGCGGCCCCTTTTTTGGACGAAAGGCATTGTATACATTTAAGTTGATAGATAACTTGGACAAACCAGCTCCTGCTAAATTTGAGCTGGTTTCATCAAAAACTGCCTAAGTGACAAGTTTTTAAAATCCGAAAAAAGTATACTTTAAAAGGCTGTATCTTCGTCATTATAGACCAAACATTGCAAAAAGTTTTTGTCATATTTTGACAAGATCTACCCACAGTGAAATTTCTCGTCATTATCGCTGAAACACCCTGATGTATTATCCGTTTCACCTTTATTTGCCACCCAGCAAGCTATGCAAAATTTCAGTCACATTGGTATGCCTGAGACACACAGGTGGCTTCACGCAGTGGAGGTTATGTAGCTCTGACAGTCTGACACGTGGATGACGCCGCACCGTGGAAGAAAATTTGGACAGGGAGCCTAGCCCGGATAAAGCGACGAAAAAATGGCGCGGCACGGACAACGGGGAAAATCAACCCAAATCTGTCATTCTTCCAACATGATTTTATCGATTTTGTATAGAACAAATTCGTGAAGTTAACCCGGCCCGACCGGTAGCGCGAGAGATTTCGTTTTTGAAAGCAATTCCAAGGATAGTGGGTTCAAATCTGGCCCGGGTCATGCGGAAATTTTCATGCGCTCTCTGGTACCTTGGCGTGTACTACGTTGCGGTCACGTCAAGATGAAAAGGGTGGAACGAGATGAGCACCGAAAAAAGGAGGTCCAAGAACCTCGCTGTTGATGCGTCCATAAAATGATGGGTGGTGTGTATATCACCTGACGCCGTTTCTAGAGTACTGAGGCGGCGCTAAGTAGAGATAGAGACTGCCGGTGACTACACGGATACTCACCTACCGCAAAAAAAGCTACCAAGCTACTACGGAAAAGCTAAAAGCTACAAACTTTCATGGAATCATTAGGCAATGCCCCTCATAAAGATGCGTCGATCTGCAATATTTTCGTTCGATCCATCAAGAAAAAACGACGTTACAGCGATTTTGTTGGTATCTGCTGCTGTATAGGCACCGATTTCCAGGCTCCCCTGCAGGGGTTGCTTGGGTAGCTATTCTTGAAAGTGTGCGAGAAACTCCCTGGGAGTAAAATACATTCTGCAGTACACTAATGTAGCGAATGTTGCATAAAATCGTGTTTTTTAGGCAACTTCCGCTACAACAGTGTAGCACGGATTATATAAAACTCCCAGGGAGTTTCTCCCACACTTTCAAGAATAGCTACTCAGCTTGGCTTCATCGTTCAATGTTCATACCGATATACGCATGATTATTTGATCATTTTTGCGAAATTATACTCGTACATACAGGGTGCTCTTTGAAAATATATCACCCTCGGTTTCCCCCTTGTAAAATTTTTCTTCAAAAAAAAATCCTAGAATAGGTTGATTCCAAGTTTGAAAAAATGGGGGAGGGGGGATACAGCGATTGCCTCATTATCTACGTCACTGATCACTTGTGGTTAGAACTGAAACTTCGTATGATAGGCAGTGACTTTAGATTTTAGAATATCCACTTTTGAACAAAATTCATTGAAAAATGCTCAAGTTATAGCAAAAAATAGATCTCCCAAATTTAACTTTGAAGAGCTGTGATTCTGTTGATACCTGTTTCCAAAAAAAAAAAACAACAAAGAATATCCATCCCTTCTATGATTCTAGATAGATTCTATAACTCTCGGGCTTGAAATTCAAAAATCGCCAGTTGCTCCTTCCAGGGTAAACGTGTATAGTGGAAGCGGTACGCAAAAGCATACCGCATTTTGGAGTGCAGTAACGAGATTTTGCATGGGCGTACTTTATACCAAGACAAGCGATTTGACCCGCAGCACTCGATATTTTGTCCCTTAGGGGGCCAACGGAGGCCCTCCAAATTTCCAAGATACAAGAACTTTCATAAAATGATCATTGAGTATCGTCATGATTGTATGTCATAAGTGAAGCTTACGGGTCTATTGAAAATGTTTTCATCAAATGTCGTCGTGTCCGATTCATTCTTCACATTTGAAAAAAAAATTCTTTCGCAGTAGTCGAAAAAACTGTTTTTATTTTTTCTGCTCTGCAAGGAAACGATAAATTCATATGTTTTGTTGCGTTCCCAACTAAATCGCGTTCCGTAAGCCCAAATATGAAGACAATTTTTTCGCAATATCATTTTCCCAAGAAGAGGTGACCTCTTCAGTACACTTTTTCCAACAGCATTTTTTTTAATGTTCCTAGTGGATAAGACTGTCAATTTTCGCAGATATGAGAAGCTTGAACTCTTTTATTAGTAATTTCCATGCAACATGGCTTCAAAACACACAAGAGAGCCCTAAAACTTTTTTTTTCTGCTGGGCCGTCAAATTTTTGGCATGTTGATTTTGTGTAGGGGAGACGCGCAAATAAATGAGATCTAGTCTAGGCGAATAAAATCTACTAGAAAATATACCTACTTACACCTAACGACTCTGCATTTTGTTGTACTGCAATAAAACACGGCATTGAAGAATATTTTCTGTTGAAACCAAATCGCCTGCGCCTGCAGCCTGGATTGAATACTGGTCCGCGTCTCTCCTACTATAAAATCAAAATATCGTAAGTTGGACGGCCCAGCAGAAAAAAAATTTTTTTGGGCTCCCTTGGACGCTTTAGAGTCATGTTGCTTCGCAACTACCAGGAAAAGAATTCGAGGTCTCCATTCCTGCAAAAATTACGAGTGATATCCAGTGGGGACATAGAAAGAAATGCTCTTGGAAAAGAGGTACCGAAGAGGTCACCACTTCTTTGAAAAATACCATTACAAGAAAAATTTCTTTATAATTAGTTTTAGGGAATGCGATTCAGTTGGGAACGCAACAGAACATATGAATTTATCGTCTCCTTGCATAGAAGAAAAAATAAAAACAGTTTTTTTGACCTCTGCCAAAGAAATTTTTTTTCAAGTGTGAAGAATGAATCGGAAACAACGACAATTGATGAAAATATTCTCAATAGATCCGTAAGCTTCACTTATGACATACATGACGATACTCAATGATCGTCATGTGGAAGTTCTTGCATCTTGAAAGTTTGGAGGGCCCCCATTGGCCCCCTAAGGGACAAAATATCAAGTGCTGCGGGTCAAATCGCTTGTCTTGGTATAAAGTATGCCCATACCAAATCTCGTTACTGCACTCCAAAATGCAGTATCGATGTGTTTTTAGGTGTGTACCGCTTGCACTAGTACTGTTTGCGGCCGGCACCTCCCACTTTTTCCATACTTTCTGAACAGGAATCTGAAAAAAAACCTCGTTAGACTATTTTTATTTCGCATACGCAATGCTCGCTGAAATTTCGTGTATACTTACTATTATTCCCATTTGAAAATTTTGAAAGTGTACTTCTGGCCTACACTAGCCTGCCTCTTGAGATGGAGCAGGAACATTAAATTCATGCTAATTTTCATGTTTCTCTTGAATCGACCTGTCCCGGAATTTCTTGGAGAAAAATTTTTCAGGGGAGAAATCGGAAGTCGTGAGTTAGCACAGGTTGGTTTACATTCCAAGGGGAGAAAATTTCTGGGATTGATTAAACTCGCCAATGCAGTAGGGTTTTTCTTCAAACAAGTGATTTTATTTGGTGCTTCTTTAGATTGAAACATTACTGAATTCGCATGAAAAGTAAGAGCAAATATCAGTACCTATACTGAAGATTGTAAAATGAAGACGCGGATTTCTTATAAAACTTCCTTTCTCTCTGCTCGGGCTCCGTAATCGGATGTCCCCTTTATTGACGAGCAACAAAGTCTGAAATTGCGCTGTTATTAAAACGAGGCATGATTGTACAACATTCAGTAATTTCAACGACTGGTGCTTACACTAGTAGTTTTAATTAGTACTTGCATAAGAATACCTACAGACGTGTAGGAACATTTTAATTTGCCGCATTCATTTGCCGGCGGCACGGATACGACCCGAACTAGTCGCGGAGCTGAATTGCCGTTTTTGTTTTATTTGCCTGGGCAATTATACTTGAAGCAGGTGTACAGGGTGCTCGAAGTTTATGTGCGAAAGCTCTGCAAATCGATGAAGTATCAGAAGATACGTAGACTGTCCCCAGAAATCATCTTTTGGAAATGCAAAATGACTGAGAGAATTCCTTAAAGTGCGGGAGATGAGTGAAACGACTTGGGTTATTCAACAAATCTGGCCCAAATGTTGACCATAATTAGGTCTTTATTGAGCCGCCTGTATAATGAAATGGACCATATAACTTCCAGTGGCGTAGGTGTTGGTGAGCAGTTTCTTTCTTTTGCCCCCTACCTTTTCCACCACTGAAGGGTCTCCAAAATTGAATGCATCATTAGATTCATTGCTCAAAATAGAAAACGAAAGTAACTTCTGCAAAGTTTTGATTGAATGCCTTTTTTGTTCTCGAGATATTTGAAGCTAAGTTTTTGAGGTTTTTCTCGAAACTCGCAATTATTTACTTCAAAAGCCAAAAGATTTGGATTGGAAAAAAAATCTGGAAGTTTTCGCCTGACGAAAATTTGTTGGGAATGAGGAAAATTATGGGGGGGGGGGAGCGTCAATTTCAAGCGGGATGACTGTTCAACGTACAGGTTAATGTAATTGACATCTTTGACGCCTATAGTTCAGCCAGTTAATGGATCATACATACAGTGGTGTCACTTTCGTAGGCGATCGTAGAATAAACTTATTTTTTCTCGGAGGTACTTACAGGTATATTAAGTATATTAAGTAACGCAGCCGAAAGGAAAGCAAAGTATAACAGATAAATAAGTAGAATAGGAGGAAAGGATCCGCCATCTCACAGAAGGATATATGGATTATAAATGATTGAACTGCACGCAGTCTTCCTTCAAAATGTTGTTTATTTTATTCTGACCGGTTTCGAAGGTCTCTGGCCCTTCTTCGTCAGAGTGTAAAGCAAAAATGTATAAAAGGATGGTATAAATAAAGTTTGTGTAAATGGTTTCAAATTCTTGAGAAGAAGGGCCAGAGACCTTCGAAACCGGTCAGAATAAAATAAACAACATTTTGAAGGAAGACTGCGTGCAGTTCAATCATTTATAAGTAGAATAGGGCCTCGAATTGAGTGTTGATCAAGCGAATCCTTAGTTTCAACTTTTCTCAGCCGGTTAATTATTGTGGGCGAGTCAAGCTACTTTGAATGGCTCTCCAGGAATAAAGTCTTAAACGGCGCAAATCTTTAGAGAGTTATTTTCCGGATTGTTACTTCGCTAATTGGACGAGAGCCCGAGATTAATTTGAGTCAATACCTGTCGCAACTCGGGACCGGCACTCCTGCTGAAATTTTAATTTCCTTCCTCTGGAGCGAATTATTTTCGCAAATCGTGTAGCCGCCGGTGCCGATAATAGGATTTGGAGTTTTTTTTTTTGGCGAACTTCTCAGAAAGAGCTTGTGGAAATCTTTATTGCTGACGACGATTTGCCGAAAGATTACTTCCCATATTTCTCTCAATCACTAGGTATTTGTAAGTATCAAGTATAAAAAAAAAACTGATTAACTACTGTTAACTATTGCAGCTTACTTCTATAAGTCGGCAATTGGTTGTATAAGGACTTTACCTCCTTCATCAGTTTGCAACAAAGTGCAACAATGCACTTTCAAGTTTTAACTTAATTCATTTTTCACAGAGAATTCGCTTTAATCATCTTTATCTTTAAGTGATGCACCATTGCAGGCTGGTGTACTACTCTGGGTATATGGGGCTGCATTTCGCATTAGTATTCGAACGATAACTTCTTTTTTGTTGTGTGTACAACCGGAGAACTTGAGAAACATTATTTTCTTTGTATTCTGCTCTTATACAAAGGTGCTCGCTCCTTTTAAATAACTCTTTCATTTACTTTGCTGCTTGATGTTTGCCAGGGATGAAGCGCACAATCCTTTTCATTTCCATTACTTTTATGAAGACGGCTGAAAGTGTGGAAAATGCAAAATAAACATTTGCATTCCCCGAAACTAATGAGAAAAATGCATAGCGTAAAATCAGTGCGGTTTTGCATCTACAGTAATCGGATTACCAATTAATTAAAAATACAGGTATAGGTATGGGCTTCTGTGGTGGAATATCTATGAACGGATTTAAATGAAAAGCCAATTTCGCTGCTGCTGTTTTGGAAAGACTTATTCTCCCCATGTGGTTTTTGCAGTCGAAAGTATCCATCGTCGAATCTTTGTCAATATCTGTAGGGTTTAGGTACCTGATACCTTGATGAACTTCATTCCGAATACTCACTAAAGTATATCTATTTTTTTTCCAAAAAATTAAACTACGCTCTACTCATTTCTACTATTATGTTATTAGCAAGAAAAGATGTTGTTTACTTATGAAAAATACTCTATCCTGAACCTGAATGCACTCACCGACACGTCGGTGGGCCTCAAAATAATGCTTTTAGAGTAGAAGATAAGCGAGAAAAACAACAGGCATTATATTGTATTATAGCGCGCCATTTCCCCGAGGGCATAATTTTTCTTAATAATACCATGTTACAGGTGTGCGAGAAATGCGAGACCCGAAAGCACGCCGCCCAGGAACTTTTTTGGAGCGACCAGTCTTTGGAGCTGCCGCTTTTCCCCTCAAACTTCCAGAACGGCCGTTTGACCCTGAAATGTGTCGCCCAAATTGGGGATTTGTACAAACGAGAGGTTGAGATCAGCCTTTACAACGTCAAAGATCCCGTCCCGGCCAGAGGTGAGTCACCCCCGGAGATCTCTTCCAGATTTGCGCGTCGCCCGTAAATAAACGAAAATTCATTTTTGTGCGCCCCGAGCCAGGCGTATAATCCTAATAAAATTGCAACTGTCGGAGCAGCTCTTGAAGTTTCGCAGCGTCATCGAGCATTGATTGCTCCTAAGTAAGGGTTGAAATTGCATTGTCCATTGTCTGGGTATATTGGGGTGAAATGGGAAAGGAGAAAGCGAGCAAAGGAAGAGCGTGTATATGCGTTAACTTCTGATGTTACTCAACCTATGCCCAAACAAGCCAACAACAAAGTGCGTTTTCTGCTTTTCTGATGCCAGACTTTAAGTGGATTGGAACCTAATTCTAAACCATCCGTTTCAGTTACGCAAAGTTCGACTGCCTACCACGGGGTCTACGTAGAAGCCATAATCTTATTACCAGCACTACTACTGCTCGTCTTTACGCCCTGAAAGACTGGTGTTTATTGTTTTCTCTGGCGGTTTTCGTTCGAATTCGTTGAAATAAATGAATATAAAAACCACATAAAACTAACTGTATAAGACATTGAATATGATTGTGATGGAATTTGCTGCAACTAGTCGTCTAGAAATAATTTATTGTAAATTATTGTAAGAAAGATTTGGAATATAATTTAGGACTGTATTTATTAAGCAACATTTTCAAAATGAATGGACGTTAATAAAATATTTATTTCAAAGCGTCGAGGCTTTCTTTATTGAACATTACCGTTACAAAGCTCGCTGGAGGTTACGAAACACGATTAACTCTTTGCGGTACAGAAAACTACCTCGAAAAATAGCCCTAGTGGTACAGTAAAAATAAAAACTCAGTTTTCATTGGAATATCTGGGTACTGCTTAGGAAATCTTTGGGTTAAGATGGAAATTTATTTATTTATTTTTTATTTCATTCATTTTTTGAAAAAACTGTGTGGGTCATATTTCAACCCACCATACCAGAAGGAAAACTGAAAGAATAGAATAGAATAGAATAGAATAGAATATATTTGCCACTTGACTCAATACATGAATATGGACAAAGGAATACAATATAAGAATATGGCATAACGGCTGTTATGCTATAAATATAGGTAACTATGATAACAATAACAGAGATAAAAACATAGATATAAATACAAGTATCACAGAAGTTTCTTAAATGCAGACAAACATTCATCCAAGTTATAAAAGGCGCCGTCGGCGAGAACTTTTCTAAGCCTGAGTTTGAAAAGCTTGACGTTCGGTATGTCTTTGATTTGAGGCGGTAACGCGTTATACAATTTTATACCTACATAGTTTGGAGGAAGAAGTATAAACTATTAAACGTTTATCAATTTTAGAAATTATATAGGTGTCAAATCAGCAAAAAAATTAGATTTTATTTCGAAAATATGATAACAAAAGTAGGCACTTGCTTTTTCTACAACTCATTTTTGGTGGTAAATTTGGAAACATGTTTTGTCTTTCCCCAAACACAATGGAACTTTGCATACAGAACAAAGCCAATTGGTGCGTACTTCAAATTTCGTCGTACTGCATCTTGCACACCGGCGCCTTGTCGTTCGTATGGGTCGGTGGGCACTGTTTGTCAATCTCACGGCTTCTGTTTGGCAAGGCTTCCCTTTTTTAATTGGAATCGTGAGTTGCACCGGAAGACTAATTTTAGTTTGAGATACAAGTTTATCAGCCACAAGGCTGTCGATGATCAATGATCATCCTCCGAAAATCTTTCATGGATTTGGTGGGCCTCTTCAACAATTCATAGAGGACAAGAGCATTCACAACACATGCGTCGAAGAAAAAAAACATTATGCGGTGCCACCACTTCTTACTTTTTCTGTCCAAACCGTACACCGACCTCATCTGATCAAATTTGTCGACTGAGTTCATGGATCTGTTATAATCTGTCAGAACTACGGGACATGGAACGTTTTCAATGGTTCCATCTCGTATCTTTCTCTTGACTTCAGTTGTTTGCAGCGCATCGTGAAAATTGCTCAACAAGTGAACGGTTTTCTTATCTCTCCACTTGAATGCACGTACGTCTGTATTGCTTCGATAATGTTCATAGTCTCCTCTTTTCATGGATTTGTCTATAGAAAATTTTGGGAGATTTTTTCTGTTGGCGATGACAGTTCCACAGGCATAAATATCTTTTTTCAGAAGATCTCCCATCAACTTCACACTTGTGAAAAGGTTATCGAAGAAAATTCTGTGGTATTTGCCCTCCAAACGGGTTGACAAGGTCTTTACAACCCTTGCCCCTAAACTCTTCTCGACGGAATCTGTCTTACCGGTATAAATTTCAAAATCCCAGCAGTACCCTGACTGATCAGCTACCATCCATACTTTGTACCCTCTTTTTACGGGTTTTTTCGGCATATACTGTGTTTTGTATCGTCCCTTGTACCGGGCCTGCGGCGGGGCCGGGCCTGGTAAGTCGCGCAACTTCCGCGCGCGTCGCTTTGGGACGGAGGGAGTTTTGACAGTCGGCGAGCAAGACATGGACAGGCAGCAGCTCTTGAGGACGCAGCGCCGATATTGTTTATACTCAATTATTTTTTTGCTGGAAGTAGTCCATATTGTGAATGTTTATCTCTTTTCGACAATTAAACATCGTTACCCACTTCATTCTGCGTTATTATTCTTACGATAGTCAACGATACGCAACATACTGCTTCAAACTTGAGCGACCTTTGAATTTGATCATAGATTCATCAATGGGAAGATTTTCGTGTGGAAGTAAACAGTTCCTGAAATTTTCTCTCAACGCTTCCAAAAATGGACGTACCTTGTATAATTTGTCATAGTTAGCAGTGTTTCTTCCTGGCATTAGTGTGTTGTCATTCAAGTGAATGTTGCTCAGGAGCCAACCAAAACGATGAAGAGTCATCAGTCTGCTGATATATGGATCATGCAAATCGGGTGATGTGCTCCAGAAATCTCGGTAAGAAGGAAGTTTTTTGATTCCCATCAGTAAGTTGATGCCCAAGAACGTTTTTACTTCCGCAGTATTCGTCTTCTGATAAAGTTTTCCAGAGGTTTGGTACCGCTGCTCCGCATACAGATTAGTTTGGAATACAATGTCATTCAAAATATCGTCGGTGATCAGAATATTGAACAATTCATATGGCGTGGGATCCACTAAATCACTAATGAATTGAGAAACTCCGCATGTTTGCGTGAAGATTTCGGGAGGAGCCATAACATCATTTGGATTGCGACACGTCCAGGTGACTTTTGGATCTACGAGCTGTGCCAAAGGAATATCGTCTTCTGTATCCCAATCTGATGATTCATCGGACTCAGACGATTCCGACAAAATAACGTCTGCTGCAACGGAGACTAATAATACATGTCCTGCAGAGTCAACGTCGCTGGCGATAGCTTCATTGTCAGTTTCGTCTTCGCTATCGTTGTCAGATTCGCTTCCTAATGGAATTTCGGCACAATGGGTGTTGTCTATGGCATCTATTTCGTCATAAAGGTCGTCAACCGTCATGCCAACCAAGTTGAACGGTAGAGCATCCCGCTCAACTCTGGATCGTCTGCTTGCCATAATATCTAAGAAACAAGTAAAAACGCCTAAATGTATGGTGGGACAATTGATGACCCGCGAGCTTTGCGTCATTTTTCGATAGTCCATCGAGTCAAAAACACGTTATATGTACATTACGCTATTCACCAAGTTCTAACGTATCAATTTTTGGCATTGAACGCTATTTTATCGAGATTTATCAAAGAAAAACTTACCTTGAAAGCACTAGCTCTTGCAGCTGTTTTCAAGACCATGCAAAAACTTGTCAGCAACTTCCGAGAAATTGGAAAACCGCGAATTCGTGTATAATTGGTCCCAATGTATGTGTTTAGAGTAGCGGGACACAATTTAAACCGATGCGCACGAAAGCAAAAAATCATTTCAAAGTGGTACATTTCTTGTCCCAATGTACCAATAGATGCAAAGTATTGCTGGTTCAAATTTTGTCTTGGTGTACCTCAAAGAGTTAAGGCACACACCTGCACAATTGGAGGAGGAGCAGTGCACCGAGATCTTGCCGGAATCTTATGAGCATTCTCGAAGCTTATCACATCATATCAGTTTTTAAGGTTTCAACTTTCCACTTGGTGATAAAAGCATGGAACTTGGCATACTGAGTTGTCAAAGCTTGCTGAACAATCCTGGCTATGAATCCGGTAGGTCCTGTGATACATACAGGATGAAATATAAAGTTCAAAAATCGAAAATTCCTATTTTGAGAACCAAAACAAAATAGATCTCATTTCACAAGTGAATCAGCCTATATATTCCTGATTTTGTTATTATACGAGTTTTATAAGACGAGCTTTGTCGCACGACTGTTTTTGGGGCACGACGAACGCAGTGAGGAGGAAAAGTAGCCAGTACGATACGGGAGAAGATAAACAACATATAAAGATCCCGAGCCGTTTTCGAAATATCTTGAAATTCCTGAAATTCGCCGAAAAAGTGATATTCCGGCAATACTTAAATCGGAGATTTTCCAAGATATTCCAGTAAAACTTCATATTCATGCAATAAGTGATTCTAGAAATAAAATGCAATTAGCATTCAACTTCTAACTAAGCACTATATTTGGAAATACGAGAGTGACATTTCTTATTTCTTCATGGCCACCATCTTGGAGCTCCCAATATGGGGTAAGTCATTGATATGGGAACGCTCAATTACATCTACGCCTACGCCATTATTGATATCAAAATGAACCAAACGGCTTGGCAAACGGGACAACAAACGGGAGGTCAAAGTGGAGTTTGTTGAATTATTTTGCCCTCCAGGTGTCTCATTTTTGCAGAGCAGTTTTGGAACCAATTTTTTCAATGGGACCCCCTGCATATCTCTACATAATACTTGGATTTGCCCTTTCTCATGCATTATGAATCTGTTCGGTTTTTGAAATTCACTTCAAGCGTTCACAAGTCTTTTTTTCCCAAAAATCAATGCGTTTGTAGGCACTACTAAAAAAATTGCAAGACACCTGGTTTTCGGGATATCAAGTTGGGACTTTGCCTTTATCTAAGCAATAGCTTAGGGTATTTTTTGACAGTGGGATCGCATATTTCCGTTGTCATCTTATTCGTATCAAGCGTCTCATTCCACATATTTTTTACCTCCAATGTTTTTTTTCTAAAAATACATTTCACGATCGGGTGTATATGAAGCTGAAGTCAATACCCAGGGAAAATATTATGCAAGAGATAATTAGAAAGGTTTCCGTAGCATTCTTTATTTTCACTTGATAATTTCTTGTCAAAATTTAAAAGTGACGTACAATAGAAGTCACTTTGACGTTGGTTGTCAGAATTAGTTGATTTCCATTGCACGCTGAGTTTAATCGATAAACTCTGTGTTCATTTTTCAGAACATCCGAGTTATCTCCCAAATTATCAACTTTTAAGAAAAAGTATAGGAGGTAAAAAGAAGTAAAATGAAACACTTGATACGAATGAAGAACAAAAACAGGGAGTGTTGTTCAAAAAAATGAAGTTATGGCCCTTCAAAGTTTACCAAAACTAGTGTATCACAGCGAGGTGATGTCACAATGAAAATAGGGGATCTTACCGTCAAAAAATACCCTAGGCTATTACTCAGACGTATTCGTAGTCCCAACTTGATATCCTAAAAATCAAGAATCTTGCGAGTTTCTTAGAAAGTGCCTGCAAACAAAATTATTTTTAGAAAAAAAAATTATAACAAGCGAATTGCAAAAACTAAACAGATTAAAATGTCTGAGAAAGAACAAATCCAAATATTTATGTGAAGATATACGAGAGGTGCCATTCAAAAAAACTGGACCAAGCACTGCTTAATAAAAAAAGGTAAACTACTGTATAACCCTGTGTAGGGCAAAATAATTTCACAAACTGCACTTTGATCTCCCGTTTGCAGTGCCGTTTGGTTTATTCCGATAATCATTAATGGCAAAGGTGTAACTGAGTTGCTCATATTACTCACCCTGTAAATGATATTCCGTTTCCTGGTCGAAAATAGTGAAAATATTGATGTACTATCTTTTCATCATAAGAATGAAATTGTATGGAGCGTAGTAATGGAATGTTTCTTTCTTGAACTGCACCTGGGAACTTTTTTTTCGGCTAAAATCTTTTGATGATTCTGGCTTTAGTTTTAATAAAAGTAGCTTGTAATCCTGATCCCTCATACATTAATCAAATTTAAGGCTGAATTTCCCTGGCACTGTGGCCTCAGAATCATTTTTGCTATTTTTGTGAGTGAGTGAGTTTTTGGAAATGAGTGACCATTGCATTTCATTTCTACATTACTTACCATATGAATACCAAGTTCAATGGGATATAATCACTGATAGTGGGAGCGGTACGCAAAAGCATACTGCATTTTGGAGTGCAGTAACGAGATTTTGCATGGGCGTACTTTGTACCGAGACAAGCGATTTGACCCGCAGCACTCCATATTTTGTCCCTTAGGGGGCCAATGGGGGCCCTCCAAATTTTCAAGATGCAAGAACTTTCACAAAATGATCATTGAGTATCGTCAAGTATGTCATAAGTGAAGCTCACGGGTCTATTTAAAATGTTTTCATCAATTGTCGTCGTGTCCGATTCATTCTTCACACTTGAAAAAAAAAATTCTTTGGCAGAAGTCAAAAAAACTGTTTTTATTTTTTCTTCCATGCAAGAAAACGATAAATTCATATGTTTTGTTGCGTTCCCAACTAAATCGCGTTCCGTGAGCCCAAATATGAAGACAATTTTTTCGCAATATCATTTTCCCAAGAAGAGGTGACCTCTTCAGTACACCTTTTTCAACTGCATTTTTTTCAATGTTCCTACTGGATAAGACTGTCAATTTTCGCAGATATGAGAAGCTTGAACTCTTTTCTTGGTAATTTCCATGCAACATGGCTTCAAAACGCACAAGAGAGCTCTAAAACTTTTTTTTTCTGCTGGGCCGTCAAATTTTCGGCATGTTGATTTTGTAGTAGGGGAGACGCGCAAATAAATCAGATCTAGTCCAGGCGAATAAGTTCTACCGGAAAATATACCTACTTATGCCTAACGACTCTGCGTTTTGTTGTACTGCAATAAAACATGGCATGGAAGAATATTCTCTGTTGAAACCAAATCGCCTGCGCCTGCAGCCTGGATTGAATATTGGTTCGCGTCTCTCCTACTATAAAATCAAAATATCGTAAGTTGGACGGCCCAGCAGAAAAAAATTCTTTTTGGGCTCCCTTGGGCGTTTTAGAGTCATGTTGTTTCGCAACTACCAAGAAAAGAGTTCGAGGTCTCCATTCCTGCAAAAATTACGAGTGATATCCAGTGGGGACATAGAAAGAAATGCTTTTGGAAAAGAGGTACTGAAGAGGTCACCACTTCTTTGAAAAATACCATTACAAGAAAAATTTCCTAATAATTAGGTTTAGGTAATGCGATTTAGTTGGGAACGCAACAGAACATATGAATTTATCGTTTCCTTGCATAGAAGAAAAAATAAAAACAGTTTTTTTGACCTCTGTCAAAGAATTTTTTTTTCAAGTGTGAAGAATGAATCGGACACCACGACAATTGATGAAAACGTTTCGAATAGACTCGTAAGCTTCACTTATGACATACACAACGATACTCAATGATCGTTATGTGAAAGTTCTTTCATCTTGAAAATTTGGAGGGCCCCCATGGGCCCCCTAAGGGACGAAATATGGAGTGCTGCGGGTCAAATCGCTTGTCTCGGTATAAAGTATGCCTATACAAAATCTCGTTACTGCACTCCAAAGTGCAGTATCGATGTGTTTTTAGGTGTGTACCGCTTCCACTATGATCCATTGCCGGAAGATTATTATTTTGGAGAATTTTAGAAATTTGAAATTATTTCAAAATTCACTTTAGTTATTGAAAAGCTGGTGTGTTGCAGCTTCTTAAGAATGAAATCACAAATGTATGGGCTAACTCACCTTGTTTGACTTACTTTTGTTCTTGAAATTGGAATTCCTAATTTTTTAGCTTGATTTCTTACCCTGTATCTATGCATCACGAAACTTAACCCTTGTAGACAGAATTGGGATGGAAAAATGTCACACGTCAATTTTTTTCATGTATACTTGACTTTCCCCAGTGTCCTAATCAAAGACTGGATAAAAACGCCACTTCTACCATGTCACGTTCTTAGAAGACAATCCGCCGTTGTGCCGGTGGATGAGAGGTGGATCCCGAGGATGGTGGCAGAATTCAAGTTTCCTTACTAAACACACTTTTTTTTTCAATGTTTTGCTTGTTTTTAGAGATTTTAATAGGTGATTCACTTAGGTGTCGAGACGGATCTTACATTGTTCGTCCCGAACACATCAGCCAATCCAGTGCATTATACATATTCAGCCGGCTCAGCAGTCAGCTTCAAGATCATGTCTGGAATCTAGAAGCCCAGCCATAACGCCATTGGGAATGACTTTTAATGTCTTCGAAGGTAAGTGGCTACGATTACACCGGAGGACTAAAGCCGGACTGACAAGCACTGACCCAAATTCCACCTGATATGGCTCTTCTCTTCCAGCGTTTACAACGGTAGACTAACGTGGTCGACCTATTGTAAAAAATAATTTAAAACTGAATGAATTTAAAAATTTCCAAGAGGAAAAAAAAACATAAAATATCTTCAATATTGTTTGAACAAGCTAGCCCGAATCTTTCTTGAGTTATAAATTACAAACTGTTCTCGACTTGGAGGGCTGTATCTCCGTAATGGAATGAGTAAGATAGGGAAAAATTAGCATCAATCGTCATTATTTGAGTTGTAGCGGATAGCAGAAAGAAAAATGTCTTGCCTCGCTCAGGAATCAAACCCGGGTCGTCCATTACCGAACAGTTGCCCTCGCCGGCTTACCGCTGAGCTAACGAGGACGACACCAATCCACTTTGCTATCCGCTCATTTAATACAGATGTTGTGTCGCCATGGAGCCAAGTAATCTAGGGTTTTTGTTTGGAAAGGTGCTCCTGAACCACCCTGTATAATTGCATCAAAGTTCCTGGAAGTTATCATCACAATCAAAAATACAAGAGGAAGAAATCAGAATGGCGAATTGATACTCAAGTATCAAATATCAAAATAGCCTTGATCGATTCGTCGACGAAAGCTGGGACAAAAGCCTTGACTTGAACAGTAACCTACTTACTAACCACCTCCCAACCTACTTCCCTACCAACTATTGCAAAAGAATCCCTAATCAATCAATCAATCAATCAATCAAGTTCCAAGTTTCATAAAAATCGTTTCACTTATGAAAAAGTTCAATATATGGCGGCCCAGATGGCGGCGGAATCATGAAATTCGGCTTTAAAATAGGAATGTTCATACGAGACAAGATTGAGCTCCAAGTTTCATGACAATCGTTCCACTAGTAAAATATTTCAATATGGCGGTCCAGATTGCGGCGGAATCATGAAATTTAGCTTGAAAATAAGAAGATGATAAGCTATCCATCAGATAAAGTTCTAGGGCTGTAGCTTAATTCCCCGATGGGGAGTTCAACTACTCGAAGTGCACAGGAAATCTTTGTTTTTTGATAATAATGATAACTATGTATGGATAAGAAAAAAAAAGCTCACTGGCCACCCTTGACGACATCAGCTATCCATCGGAAAAAGTTCCAAGGCTCCAGCTTCAATCCCCGAGACCGCTTTTAAAAAATTCGTAACTATTGACCCGAAGGTCGTATCGAAATGAAGTTTTTGTCAAAAGAAAGTTCAGATTCTTTTCTAAATATAACCCCTTACATGTGGTGATGTATTTCCATAAGAAAATGTACTTCTCCGCATGTCGTAATTTCAATTGTCACATTCAGCAAATGATCTACAACGCCGCCCCAGACTGAAATATCATTATTGTGATTTTTTACCGTTATATCAGCAAGATTTTTGTTGGTTTGTCTACCGAGACCATGAGTTAACCATTTGAGTTGAAATCTTTTTTGTCTACGATCCCGTCTCGTTCGAAGAAGAAGATTCTACGCTCCAGCAAACAACGGATATTCTTTTGCTACCAAGCAATAGCTTCAGGGTTATTCTCAAAAATTGGTAACTATTGACCCGTGGGTCATACCAATGTGGAATTTTGATGAAATTCAATGAAATTCAAATTCACTTCTAAATATAACTCCCTATACAGGGTGGTCCAGGTTATAGTAACAATAATTCACCATTCGATGGTCCATCAAAAACTAGGTCGACATGCATAATTTAATTTTTCTCCAAAACGCTTTCAAAGTTCAGTTTTCAAAATCATCTTTTTGCAATAACTCTCAAGTCATCAAAGCGATTTCCACCAAATTTGATACAAATACTTATGAAATAAATACTCATCACTTGACGTAGATAACTTTTGTCAAAATTGTCCAGTGGCGTAGATACCGGGGAACTCCTCAACTTCTCCCGCCCCATTTTCTACGCTTCTGGATATTTTTGGGAAATTATACTTTTCTTGGATTCCTTGTTCAATTTAGAAAAAAAAGTTACTCTTGAAATATTTTGATTAGAGGCTTCATTTCCAAGATATTTGGGTTTGAAACTTTGAAAAACACATCGAAATCGCGACTTTCAAAGGCTTAAAAACTAAAATCCATGAAAACTCATGATTCCTCAGCTGGAATAAGGTTTTTAGGTCGTTTAAGTTGATTTACCGCCATTTTTAGCTAAGAAACGAGGCGTTTCCAGAGAAAAGACAATTTGGGCTCTGGAAAGTGGCGATTTCGAGATGTTTTCCAAAGTTTAAAACCCAAATATCTCGGAAATTAAGCCTCTAATCAAAATTTTACAAGGGTAACTTTTTTTTCTAAATGGAACAAGAAATTCAAAAAAGTATATGTTTTTGAAAATATCTAGTGGCGTAGAAAATGGGGTGGGAGAAGTTGAACAATCCCCCGGTATCTACGCCACTGGACATTTTTGACAAAAGTTATCTACGTCAAGTGATGGGTATTTATTTTGTAAGTACTTGTACCAAATTTGGTCAAAATCGCTTTGATGACTTGGGAGTTATTGCAAAAAAAAGATTTCAAAAACTGAACATTGAAGGGCTATATCTCTCTTAGGAAGCGTTTTAGAAAAAAATTAAATTATGCATGTCGACCTAGTTTTCGATGGACTATCAAATGGTGAATTATTGCTACTATAACCTGGACCACCCTGTATATGTATTATTATAAATGTATGTATTATTGTAATTCGATAAGAACGGGTACTTGTCCGCATTCCTAACTTTATAGATCCAGCAAGCTTCTGAAATACAGCACTCATCGGCGATGCCGCGCCACACTGAATTGTTATTATTGTAATTGTTTATCATTATTACATCAAAATTTTTCTTGGATTGGGAAACAAGGTCATGAGTTACCCATTAAAAGTAAAAATTTTTCGCACAAATCCTGAAATCCAAGAAGTGAGCTAAAAATGGGTATTGGAGAGCCATAATCATTATGCATTTTGCAGGTTAGGAGGTTAGTACCTACAATAATTCAATAAAACCATGAATATTATACAAAGTGTTTCATAATGATTGCGAAATATTTTAGAAGATAATTCCTGGCTCATTTCAAAAAATAAAGTTCCTCTGTTTGGCTACGAAAATACCTACATACTTTCTGATGGAACAATAATAGTCCCTTGACAGGAACAGGTTCGAAACGCTCATGCACTTTACAGAGTGTTTTAGAAATTGTTGGACACAATAGGTTTGTTTTGGCAGCGAGTTGCGGACGGTTTGCTAACTGTGATTCAGCGCGCATACTCGACTCCAACCAGTTTTCAAGTGGTTGGAAAGTTTTTGCTGCAAGAACGCGTAGCGAGCGGTTCCAGTTGAAACTAGGGACACAACAACTTGTCAAGTTTTCCCCGCCAAGCCGAGGTCTTATTTAAGGGGTTTCTGATGCGACTAAAAAAGTTGTCGACGGAAATCGGTTTTATTTTATTTTTTTCGTCAAGTACAAACTCATCCAAAAAGAAAATGTACAGACATTGCTATCAAATTTTGAAAATTTCCAAAATATTTTGAAAATATTTGAATTTGATTTTTGAAAATTCAAGAACTAGATAGCATCGACAATGTATCTTTCCTCAAGAAAGTCGCATGCAATTTAAACTTTCTATTTTCAAAAAAAAGGTACCAAAAATGACTTCTACTAATTCACTTTTTCATGTCTACGAGAAATCATTTTTGGTGCCTTTTTTTGAAAATAAAAAGTTCATATTTGGCATGCGACTTTCTTGAGGAAAGACACATTGTCGATGCTATCTAGTTTTTGAATTTTCAAAAATCAAAATCAAAAATTTTCAAAAATTAGCAATATCCGTACATTTTCTTTTTGGAGGAGTTTCTACTTGACGAAAAAAAAAAAAACCGATTCCCTTCAACAACTTTGTTAGTCGCATCAGAAACCCCTTAATAAATTTACCGAATTAATGTAAATATGTAACTTTCAGCGGGTAAAACTATTTTAAATTAACCTCGAAAATGCGTCTTTATTTACCTTTCTGTCACACTGTCACATTACGCGCCACGCCATCAATCAAAGATCGCCCGATTGCGAAGAAAGGCGTACGCATGCGTCTGATCACCAGTTTCTTTTTAATTCTCAAACTCCTCTGACCGTCCACAAACTGTTTTCGAACCGTTGGAGGCACCTGCCCAAACAGCTTACCAACAGTTGGCAACTCGAAGTTTACACTGCCCGAACGGCTTAACGGAAGCGCGCAGAATCCAAACGGTTGGAAACGGTTGTGTATCGCTGCCAAAACAAACCTAATGTATCAACCCAAATTTGATCATCAACTATCCACCCAATTTCTACTCCTTTTTTTATTGTTATATCAAAAATCCCCCAGTAAAAACCTAAATTACTTACCTACTGATACTGTTTCAAATCGCAGCGTGTCGAACTTTCATGCCTAATGTTTAAAGCAGCCCTGTCCTCTTTACGGTTTTGAACTGAAGTCCCGGAAATAGAAACGTCTATCATGCCCCCTTCGCGGAAGAAGTACGAAATTGCATTGTGACATTTTGAATAAACTTCACCTTTTTCTCGCCCGAATAATGCCATCGATTCATTCTGTTACAAGGGAAACTGATCCAATAGAATACTTCTTTGTTTACTACCTACATCAAAACCGAGATCTGAACGGATACAAATAAATTGCATTCATTATCATATTGGCTTCGTGAAGTTTCCTTCAGCCCCAAAGCTTATCTTAGCATATGTCATATGCATTACAAAAGAAAAATAAACCGGTCACTTACCCTCCGTGGCGCAGAAATAAATTGTACATTCAGAACAGACATGTCTCGAATTGTCGTCGCGTCTCTCTGGTATATCCCCAGCTAGCTCCCTCGGCGAAAATATTGCCCTTTGTACCGGGTAACGAAATGTAACGTTGTAACTTTGATAAGAAAGCAATAACAATATCGGGAAACTTTGAGGAGCGCATGATTTCCTTCGCGGAAATTCTAGTAGCTACACTCCCGGGCCGGGGCTTCCCCATCCAGTTTGTTATCAAATAAAATATTGGGAGTAATATTATACACTCGGAGTAGAATTTTCATTTCCTATCTGCGCGCGCGAATAAGGGAAATATTTTTTGAGCTGCGAGCGATGAACACTTTTCTTCCCCCAATTGAAAAGGAGAAGAAAAGTAATTTGCAGATTTGGGAGCGTGATATGACGTTCCGTTTTAGGGCTTATGCGGAAAACACACGCATGATACAAACACACACCACCTGAATGAAAAATAATAGAGTGTGGCAACTGAACTGAATTAGATAACTTTATAGCATACCAGGTAGGTACGCATATTTTTACCAACCAATGTTGAAAAGGAGAGAAGCAAGTTAAATAGGTGAGTCTTTTTGTTGAGATTATTATGATTTTTTTCAAGCTTGAATTTTACTTTCTTGGGCCACCAATCAACAAAGCGGGAAAAATATTGTGAACGCGCGAAAAGAACTTTTTTGAGATAAAAGACGAATAATCCATTTTGAGGTCCCCTACCTCTAAGACTGTTTGAGATCTCCCTCCCACGATATCTACCTGCCGAACCGTTGATCGGATCAAATTGAAATTTGGTAAACAGACATGGTTTTATCCGAGGGGTCGACCACGGTCAAAAATCTGGTACAAAAAACCTCCAAATAGAGTAAAACCTCCAATACCTCCACAATATCTCCACGGATCTCCACGGATCCCCACGGATCCCCACGGATCTCCACGGATCCCCACAGATCTCCACGGATCTCCACGGATCTCCATAAGATCTCCACGGATCTCCACAAAACCTCCACGGATCTCCACAAAATCTCCATGAATCTCCACACTCTAACGCATGCGCAGTTTTTGCATACATTCGTACACACATACTGCATATAGGGTTGTCTCAAGTGGGAATCAAATCCAATTGTTTTCTGATAAGTTTGTGATTGTGACCGTGTCATAAAGGCGACCTCGATTTTGATCATTCCATAAGTAGGAATGGACTACAAACAGTGGCTAAGAAGGTTTTCTGAAAAGAATTTTGCGGAAGATACACACATTTTGAAGAAAAAATTCATGAAAAGTAGGAAACTACGCAGTCTATTTTTAGCGCCGGGCGGATATACAACCTCCCGAACGAAGTGGAAATGGTACTCAACGAAAGAATAAACACACTAATGGGACTGGGGAGTAAAAAGAGTTGTTGAGCCGGGAAAAGCTGGAAATAACGCGCCATAAAACAAGACAGGGCAGGAAATGGCAAGAAATCTTGAGAAAAGCAGGAAAAGACATTGTTTAGTGGTAATACGCTACCAAAAGGCACAAACGGGACCGTGGAGCAGAATAGAGGTGTTGAGCGAGGACAATCTGAAAAGAACGCGTAATAAAACAAGAAACAGGGCTGTAATCGCTAAGAATCGTAAAAAAAACATTAAAAAGTAAGAATAACTCACACGAAACGGGAAGAAAGTCGCAAGATAAGGCAGTCGACGCGTGTAAAGAAAAAATGAAATGCAGGGAAAAAACCGAAAGAGCTCAAGAAAAGGATAACAACGCATCAAAAGCATCGCGCAAAAGCATAAAAAGGGGTAAAGTACGTAAAAAAAAGGAATAAAACACAGCTCCTATACGCAACATACGAGTAACAATACAACTGTACATTTTCGTAGCGTGCTTCTATTTTCCGCTCAAGTGATATAGGCAACCAACAATACAGCTGTTTTCACTGTTGCCTTGAGCCCGTGGGGTCCCATCAAGAGTTTTGTATTGACCCTGCATGACACAAAAGCTGAAATATCTGGCACGTATTCTGTTTTCTTCTTTACAGCATACACTTTGAAAGGCACAATAACGATAACCTGCAATGAGCGATGTCACACGCAGCTGTCGGCTAGCTGTCAAACGTTGACCATTGTGAATGAAACGTCAATTGTCAAAAAAAGACCAGCAAGAATAGAGTGTGGTTACCATGGCGATAAGCAGGGAAAGTTAACAATAGGGGCTTGTCCTGAGCAATCATTCAGGGACATGCGCTGAATTTTAGGCGGGCTTTTTGAAACAACCGGACAAAAACCTTAGAATCCTACTCTAATGCACCTGTAATGTAAGCAGATATTTCATCTGTGCAAAAATTTTGTTCATGACAAAATAATTTTAGTCGCAAGCGCAGAGACGCCCATTGGCTCTTATGAACCAGCTCCCTCAGAACAGCCAATGAGCGATGCAGCGCTTCGACTAAAATTAAAACTTGCGGCTAAATAAGCCGACTGAATGCACCTTTTGTCATGAACAAAATTTTTGCACAGATGAAATATCTGCTATTGCTCCGGTTTTTGTCCGGTTGTTTCAAAAAGCCTGCCTAAAATTCAGCGCATGTCCCTGAAATGATTGCTCAGGACAGTCCCTATTGTTAACTTTCCTTGCTTATCGCCATGGTAACCACACTCTATTCTTGCTGGTCTTTTTTTTTTTGACAATTGACGTTTCATTCACAATGGTCAACGTTTGACAGCTAGCCGACAGCTGCGTGCGACATCGCTCATTGCAGGTTATCGTCATTGTGCCTTTCAAAGTGTATGCTGTAAAAAAAAACAGAATACGTGCCAGATATTTCAGCTTTTGTGTCATGCAGGGTCAATACAGAACTCTTGATGGGACCCCACGGGCTCAACTTAGGCAACAGTGAAAACGGCTGTATTGTTGGTTGCCTATATCACTTGAGCGGAAAATAAAAGCACGCTACGAAAATTGTCAATTTTCTCCTACAATTTCATTTTATTTTTCGACTTTTGGCCAGCTTTTTTAATCAAATACTCCTATGTGCGGCGTGCAGTTTTCTCCATCCAAGATTTATTCTCGAAAAGTGCTATTTCGCTTATGCCAAACTGGTCTTACTCAAGCACTTACCTTGATTTTCTCATTCGTAACGATTCGCAACAAACACGAACATTTCGACGAGCACGGAAGTTACGTGTTTGGCTTAAAAGTCAATAACTTGAAAACAAGAAAAGGAAATCAGGAGTGATATCCGTTACAGGTCGTCTTGAATTTGAATGGGATAGTACAGAATTATGTATTAACGATATCAAAAATTTGCCGTTCTATCAATAGGAAGTATTTCTTCACTATTTTTAACTAGAGCTGGCCAACGAATCAAACTTATCAAAATATTGATCCAAAGATATCATGACTTCAAATATCGGAAAAATGTCCAAATTGAGCAAAAATCTCCACAAATCTCCACGGATCTCCATAAAACCTCCATGGATCTCCACGAAACCTCCATGGATCTCCACGAATCCCCAAAAACCTCCACGGATCTCCACGGATCCCCACAGATCTCCACCAAACCTCCACGGATCTCCACGGATCCCCACGGATCTCCACCAAACCTCCACGGATCTCCAAGGCAAGGGACAGAAAACCTCCACGGTGGTTAACCCCTCGGTTTTATCTAACTTTTATCTCTCAAATATTCAAAAATGTCAAAATCTGAGACTTTGCTATTCAATTATTATCCAAAATCTATCCGATGAAATGGAACCAGATTCGGCAGAATATCCGGCTACTAAGGGAAAAAACTCTGCACTTGGTGATAAAGTTTTAAAACTTGGCACACATGCTCTTTTTATTCTCAACAAACCTGGATGGGGGCAGACTTGACAGGTAGCGTATACAGGGTGAAAAATAAAGTTGAAAAATTAAAAAATTCTATCTCAAGAACCGAAAATGATGGAGTCATGTAAATTACCATATATACGTGTAATTTTATGCTTATGAAGCTCCCCCAAACAGTTTTGGAATAACTTGTTTCTTTCCTAAGATATTTTGGAAAACGTAAGAATGCTCGAAAAAACTACTTTTTGCCCATAAATCAACAAATTTTGACGATTTTGAGGTGAAACTTTGTATTTCTACCATATGTGCGGTAAGAAATGAAATAAGATCAAGAGCCAATTTCTACGCCTATATTTTCAGAAATTCGGTAGTCAACTTTTTGTTGTCTTCACGGCGGCCATTTTGAATTTTCTTTCAACTGAATATTCCAAAATGTGGTCGGCAAATGTGAAGGAAACTACATTGGACCATAACATACAGAAAAAAAAAATTTGCAAGAAAAAGTAGTGATTTTTACGTAAATTAAAATCAGAGTTAAAATCTGTAAATCAATAGTTTTCCTTGGTTTTAAACATTTTCAGTGTGGATGACGGGTGACGTGGTACTTGCAGAAGTAAAATACAACCAGAAATTCAAACCTTCATCTTTTCCAAAATCTTGTGCCAAAATTCACCATCATCAGCTCAAAAATTTTTTGTGAGCGACGTCTAAATGAAATATTACTTTTTTAACAAAAATGAAAATCTCATAGCCCTCTTCACTCCATTGGGAATGGTTCCTGTTTCAGAATGTCTTTTTCTGTATATAATGGTCCAATGTAGTCTTCTTTACAATTGCCGACCACGTTTTGAAATATTCAGTCACAGAAAAATTCAAAATGGCCGCCGTGAAGATAAAAGAAATCAATCGGTTGTGTCACCCCAAAACTTCCCCGACGAGTAGCAAGGAACGGATGGAAATTTTATTACGAAATGATGTTCCTTCGGGTGGGAAGTTAGAGAAAAATATTGAAGAATCAAGATATTTTCTCTAATTAGGGATTCATTCAGAGCTTCATCATTTGAGTCTCGTCTCGATAAGCTAGGCCGATGGATTTTGAAGCGGAAAAGTCTCGGAAAACTTGAAGAATTTCAAGAGAAATTGCCTGGAAATGTTCAAGAATCAATTACCCTTTGTTTAAAGAACGTTAGTATGAATCTGTTCACATGCTATAAAGTTAGAGATTTGCAGATTTTCATTAGGAACCAAATTATGTAGAAAGAAAAACGAGTGAGGCAGTCAGACGCATTACTACATGGATAGAGGTAAACGATCTGAAACTAGCACCACAGAAAAACTGAAAATAGTTTCCAGGAAATTGAAAATTCAAATTTTACGGGAAAACCTCGAATCTTCCAAATCATCTTATTATGAAGATCTTCAAGTACGGCTTCACTTTAAGCTCCATCATTCAAATCCGGTTTCGATAACCCAGGCCTGTTTTACATTTTCAACAGGGAAATTCCCAGGAAATTGAAAAGAAAAATATTGGAAATGTTCAAGAGCCAGTAACCTCTTGTTTGAAAAAAAATGGTGGAAATCTGTTCACGGAATAGAAAGTTGGAAAATTTGCGGTTTTTCTAGAGATGAAAACTCAAAAAAACGGTAATAGTGCGGCGGTTAGTGAGAATCACCTTGCATTTTGTGATAAAAGCATAATATTTGGCATATACGCTTTACAGACTGTCCTTCACTATATACGAGGCGGACCCACGATGGAACCGCCGTGCAGCTGTCAGAATTGTCATTTGCCTACTAGACTAGGCAGAAAATCTCAAAAGAGGCCTGGAAATCACTCCTAGAAGCAAATCGTGTAACAATTGATTAACAGGTGGTTTCTTAGATCTTAGACCCCGCTTAACACGACTGGGGGTGTTATCTTTTCGAAATTTCACCCCTTGTCCCTTGAATCCAAGATGGCGGAGAATTGAGGGTAAAAACAGGGTGCGCGCATAAGAAGCTTATTTCTGGCCCAATTTTCCTCAAAATTGGTTCTTTTCTTATGTTTTCGGGGTCGTAAAAGATGATGAGGTCAATTTCAAATACCTCGGGGGAGCCATTCGGTCTGAAATTAGTGTTGTTAGCGCATTTTCCATCTTAATGAAAATCGCTATTGCAACCGCTTTGTCCGTCCGTCCGTCCGTCCGTCCGTCCGTTCCTCGAACTCCTCCCAAACTAGACGACCTAGCTTTCTAATTTTTTCGCTGTTACATAGCTGCCACTCCCAAAGGAGGGCTAGGCTATATTGGATGTCCATATTGCGCCGCCAACATAGAGAAAACCGCCCCCGATAAACTTGAAATAACATAATATTGCACTTTCTACCAGACCTGATGCTCTGGTGTTCTCATTTTTTGAATAATACATAGTTGCCACTTATTAACGTAAGCCAAGAAACATTCCGTCTTCAATATGCGCCGCCGACATGAAAAAACTGCTAAAAACCGCCCCCAATCACTTTCAAATGAAAAACATCAACCCGAAGACATAGCGATCTGATTCTTTCAGTATATAAATAGCTGACTAAAAATGGGAAAGGATAGGTTACTTTTTGTTAGTCGCCGCCCCCTGATTCCGCCCCCAAATGATAAAAAGTGCAACTTTCACAAATGTTACTGATTGAGATGTTCCCTTAAACATTAGGAACTGCCAACTCAAATTATGCAACATTTGCTCAGCCGAACGCTGCCGCTCCCACACGCCGCCCCCAAAGTAAGAGATAAATTGAAAACATGAACCCGAAGACATAGCGATCTAAGTTTTTCGCTATATGGATCGCTAACTGAAAATGGAAAAGGATAGGCAACTTTTGATATGACGCCGCCTCCAGCTTCCGCCCCCAAAAGAAAAAAAGTGCAATTTTCTACAATTTTCCCTGTTTTAGCTGTTAATGTCACCTCGAACATTTAGGAACTCTTGACTCAAACTGTGCAAGAATTTCTTTGCCAAACTCTGCCGCTCCCACACGCCGCCCCCAAAGTGAGAGATGGATGTAAAACATGAACCTGAAGACATAGCGATCTAATTCTTTCACTATATTGATAGCTGACTGAAATTGGAAGAAGATAGGCCACTTTTAATTAGCCGCCGCCTCCAGCTGCCGCCTCCAAACAAACAAAAATGCAACTTTCACAATTTTCACTGATTGTCATATTTCCCTTACATTTAGAAACTCCCAACTCAAACTGTGCAACAGTTACTTTGCCGAATGCTGCCGCCCCCACACGCTGATGCTCTCAAAGTGAGAGATGAATGAAAAACATAAACCCGAAGACATAACGATCTAATTCTTTCGCTATATGGATAGTTAACTAAAAATGGGAAAGAATAGGCTACTTTTGATATGGCGCCGCTTCCAACTTCCACCCCCAAAAGAAAAAGTGCAACTTTCAATAATTTCCATTGATTCACATTTCAATGTTACCTCAAACATTCAGAAACTCCAAACTCAAACTGTGGAAGAATTTCTTTGCCAAACACTGCCGCTCCCACACGCCGCCCCCAAAGTAAGAGATAAATGTAAAACATAACCCTGAAGACATAGCGATCTGATTGTTCCGCTATATAGATAGCTGACTAAAAATGAGAAAAGATAGGCCACTTTTGATTAGTTGCCGCCTCCAGCTCCCGCCCCCAAACAAAAAAAAATGAAACTTTCACAACTCTCACTTATTGTCATATTTCCTTGAACATTTAGAAACTCCTAACTCAAACTGTGCAACAGTTACTTTGCCGAATGCTGCCACCCCCACACGCTGCCCTCAAAGTAAGAGATAAATAGAAAACATAAACCCGAAGACATAGCGATCTAGTTCTTTCGCTATTTGGATAGCCGACTAAAAATGGGGAAGAATAGACTACTGTTGATTAGTCGCCGCTCTCAGCTCCCGCCCTCAAACAAAAAAATTCTGATGAGTGAAAGAATTTTCATTCAAATCTATTTCATTGGTAAGTACCCCATTCTGATATATAACAATAACAAAATATCACAATGAGTTCCGAATGAAGAAAGTGGGCAAGGAATGGTGCTTCTCCTTCAACCAAATTTCTTTACGTCCACAATATGCCTCTTTGAGAAAATGCGCTACTGAGACTCACGCACGTGAAGGCATACTCACTTGTTCAACTTCCAGGAGCAAATCAGAAACAAATTTACGAATAACTCAAGATAAAATCATGTAACAATCAGTTAACAGGTGATCAATTATGTTTTGGACTCTGCTGATCACAACTAGGTGTGTTAACAGTTGAAATGTTCACTCCTTATGTCTCAAACTCAAGATGGCGTATAGTCAGAGAAGAGTGGCGAGCGCACCAAAAAAGCATTTCTAGCTCGATATTCCTCAAAATTCTTCCTTTTTGAATGTTTTTGAGGGTGTAGAAGATAATTAGAATAATTTCGAAGACCTGTGGGCGGACAAATGACAATTGAGGCTCACGATCTTATCCAAATAATAATCAGGTCTCGTACATACACACATCAAAATAATCTAGGGGACAAGCAAATTCAGACGATTTCTAAAATCATCATAACTTTTGATTTCCGTAAGCGATTTCATATCGGTTTTCGGTGTTCGATTGCCCAATTTTTCGTTTTCATGCCTTGATCACGTCAAATACGAACAGTGTTTCATAAGGTTGCTACAGGGTGATTGATGGAACAGTGTAAAATTGCCGAAAATTCAGTACGAGCGCGATTTCCCAAAAAAAATATTACATGCATTCCAATAGCACAGTTATGAAGACCGGTGTTTCAGCTTCAGTAACGTTTTTGAATTTTGAAAATCGAAGGTGGATTGCCAAAGATATTGATCGTTTTGTGCCGCCATGTTGAACTTCCAAGAAAAAAGAAAGTGGTCCGATTTCATTGAAACTTGGAACACACTCATGTCTGGTTCAAGTAATTGGAATTTCAAGGTCAAATGTCACTTTCGATCACTTTCGAGCCGCTATATTGAACTTTTTACATAAATGATTCAATTTGAATAAAACTTGAAACACACTAAAATCGAATCATTTACATAAAAGTTTGATGTGGCAGCTTGGAAGTGACCAAGAATGACATTTGACCTTGAAATTCCAATTACTGAAACCAGACATGAATGTGATCCAAGTTTCAATGAAATCGGATCACTTCTTGGGAGTTCAACATGGCGGCACAAAATGATCAATATCTTTGACAATTTACCTTCGATTTACAAAATTCAAAAACATCACTGAAGCTGAAATACCAGTCTTTATAACTGTGCTATTGAAATGCATAAAAATTTGTTCTTGGGAAATCGCGCTCGTACTGAACTTTCGGCAATTTTACACTGTTCCATTGATCACCCTGTAGAAACTTTATAAAACATTGTTCGTATCCGACGTGATCAAGACATGAAAACGAAGGATTGGGCTATCGAACACTGAAAACAGACATGAAATCGCTGACGGCAATCAAATGTTATGATGATTTTAGAAATCGTCTGAATTTGCTTGTCCCCTAGATTCTTTTGATGTGTGTAGTTTTCATGTGCAAGAAGCTTTGAAAAAGTGAACTAAGTAAGGATTTTCAGTTCGAATGCCTTGAATTGGAAAAAAAGTCAAAATGTGAAAAGCCCAAGATTTTTTTTTAAATAAGTTTTTTTTTTTTCAAATCAAACTAAAAAATGTTTTCAAACTGTAATCACAACATTCAATTTAAATTTAGAAAATGGACTTCAGTCGGAAACGACACCAAACTTGTCAATTTGGTCCAAAATTAAAAAAATAGAAAATCTGTGCCGCGGCCGGAACTATCCCCACCCATTCCCCCTCCTTTTGTAATATTGACATTTGTTGTAGTGAAGTTTCATTGTGAAGGTCTACTGCATTGATAGACGTCACTTTTGAATCAACCCGATAACTGGTTTCAGTTTTTGCCCCTGAAAGGTAGGCAAATGACAATTCTGACAGCTGCACGGCAGTTCCATCGTGGGTCCGTCTCGTATATAGTAAAGGACAGTCTGTAGAGGGTATATGCCAAATTTCATGCTTTTATCACAAAATGCAAGGTTTCTCTGGAAAATGGTTGTTAACCTCCGCACTATAAGTCCGATTTCGAAAATTTCACTTCCAAAAATCATTTAATATTTTCTGCAACTTTAGTTCCGGGCATGTCTGCACCTAAAATGAATATTTCGTGGGGCTTACCGCATGTCAAAGTTGGCATTGTAGTTATTTCAAACTCACGGAATATACAAATTTCATTTTGAAAAAATTACCGTCAGAAAACCGGAACCGTGATAATTTTGAAAATGGATCTACACGACGCCCAATCCAATATACTTTCGATATCAGTTTGACTTTTTCGAAAAAAAGTTGATCGCCGAGCAGTGGTGGATTTTTGAGTGGAGTCCTGCATCAAGTGTTCTGGAGTTCTGGTCAAAATTCTGGCGAGAGGCCTTTTCGGGTGGCAACGGCTAGGAGAAATTTTGAAAATTCATACCGCTCGACTGGAAAATGGTGGAAGATTGCAACTGCAGACTTGATTTGACTCTTTTGTTTTGTTGCTTGCTGCCAAATTTGGTCCCAATCTATCGCATAGATTTTGAATAATTGAATGGTAAAGTTTTGAAATTTGACATTTTTTATTGTTTGACAAATGACAGATAGGGGAAAACTGTTAACTGTTCTGAATACAGTTTTTTATGGGCTCTCGAACGGTATATTGCAAGTCAAGTTCCGTGATGTATAACATCTGTCCTTCTTTGATAGTGACATATCCGTTTGACAGATGACAGCCAAAAACTGATGGGCTTATTCCAGGGACCAACAATGTCCGCATGCCGAATTTCAAGTTGATCGGATTAACGCTGCGGCACGGTTTCGGTTTCCCGATGACGATTTTTTTTTGCAAGTTCGATAATCTTTAAGTTGATGTATTGAATAAGTCAAGATTAATTAATCAAGTTTGTCAAAATGATGTTGACTATGCAGGATTGCCAGTTAATTCAATTGTTATGATCAGACTTTGACGAGTCACATAATTATTATTTTCATTATTTTTTACTTTGAAAACGCCGTTAACTACAATATCTTAATAGTGAGGAGTGTTGTGATAAGTAGCAAAAGTATAAGCACAAGATGTGATAGGAGTAGGTAAGGGGTCAGTTGAGCCAGACGTTTCTAGGGACTTTTATCTGGTGACTTTTGGTTGGCAACACTGAATCTAGTGACTTTTTTGACAGGTCGTTAAGCATTGGATCTGCATTACCGGCATTTGACAGGTGGCGCGGGAAATTTGAAAAGTTTTTAGTTTATCTGGTGACTTTTGGTTATTATCACTGAATCTAGTGACTTTTTTGACTGATCGTCAAGCATTTATTCTGTATTACCGGCATTTGACATGTGGGGGATTTTAACGTGCGGGAAATTTGAAAAGTACGTGGAATTTGGATTTGACAGGCTAGGTCACAGATTGTGTTTGGCAGGAGACATTTGTTAGCTTGAAAGCGCGGGATGTTTGAATTCCCTATACCTACTGAAGCACTCCTCATTGTATCTTAACCCTTGCAAACTCTCAAGTGGTTTGGTTTCAATAGTTATTTTTGGTATATAAACGCAAGCAAATAGAACCATTTTATTGACAGACCAATATACTGTGCTAGTTACATAGACAATAATTACATACAGTTCAGGGTAAGACCTCAACATCATGATTTATTCGTAGTTTAATTCACATAACTGCTTACATAGACAATTATATTAAATTCAAAATAAAGCACAAACAGGTGATCATAAACAAATTTACAGTATTGATTATACATACAAACATTGATTACTAAAATTACTTGAAATCGAAGTACGTTCGATAAAATTTCTTAGTTGCTTACATAGACAATTACGTCAAATTGAAATAAGGCACAAACAGGTGATCGTGAACGATTTTTCATAGCTGAGTATACAGGCATCAACTACCTAAAATCGAAAAACATCTAATACATATGTTCTTAGTTGCTTACATAGACAATCACGTGAAGCTTAAAATAAGGTACAAACAGGTGAGCATGAATGACTGTTCATAGCTAAGTATACAGACATTATTCACTTGAAATCGAAGTACATTTGATACAATTTCCCAGCTGATTACCGCATACCATTACATGAAATTTGAAATAAGGCACAAACAGGTGATAATAAACAAATTTACATAGTTGATTATACATAGAAGATATGCACACGAACATAAAATCGAAGTACATTTGACTATTTCTTAGTTGATTACATAATATACAATCACATGAAATTCAAAATAGGGCACGAAGAGGTGATCATAAACAAATTTACAGTGTTGAATAATACAAACTTGAATTACTCAAAATCGAAGTACATTCAATACAATTTCTTAGTTACTTACATAGGCAATTACGCGAAATTCAAATGAGGCCAAAACAGGTGTTCATGAGCGATTTTTATAGCTGATTACACAAACATTGAATACTTTAAAATAGGAGTAGGTACTTTTAATACAATTTCTTAGTTGATTATACCATATAAAATTATTTGAAATTTGAATTAAGGCACAAACAAATTATAATAAACGAATTTATAGGGTTGATCACACAAATATCAATGACCTGAAATCGAGTTACATTTTTAATACAATTTCTCAGTACAAACATCATTCACCCAAAGTCGAAGTACACTTAACACGACAACTTGATGGTCGGCAGTTCTGATGTGCCGGTCGCGAGGCAGAATGTTGGAATCATCATCATTATTGACAACAATTAACTCCTTCATGGAGCCAAAATTGAGTAGCTTGGAATTCTTATAGCTCAGTTTTATTATTTTCACTTTGCAAACGACATCACTTCTATTCTCGGGTGCTGGGAAGGCGAAGGGCCCACTGTTGGCTCTTAGAGAGAATCGTTGATAGTGTGAATTCAGTAACTGGATCAGGTTGACAGTATAATTCTAGTTATTGTAGTTGTGATGAGAACATTCCAGGTGAGTACTACAAAAAAAAAATCAAAAATTGTATGTTATGTCTAACAGGATATTATAATACAAGTTTCATAAGACATAGTATTGTTGGGGGGTACGGAAAATGAACGAGTGAATATGCCTCCACGACCGTGAGGCTTATTGTTTGTAGGTATATGCATTTCAACTACCTGAGAAGTCGCACCCAAAATAACGGCTCTTGCCAACAGGGAATTGGTTGAAGGCCTTTTTTCTTATAATTTATAAGGTTATGACAGTATTACGGGAGCATAATTATTGAAAATAAAACATGCTAATTGTCGCAAGGCCCTTAAGGTCGTGAGTGGCGTGACAATATCCACCATGTAAACCGTGGTAATAAGTTCGAATTTGAACAATCTATACTGTTTATCCGCGTAACCAGTCTTTTTTCCATCAACTGTAGTCATTCCACAGAGTTTTAACAAGAGATTGATTTTTTTTTCAATAAAGTTTGATCATCAAGTCTGTGGGTGATATATTTTTTTTTGCATAAGCATGAGACATTACATTGAAAAAGATCGATGGAATTGGCTTAGCTTTGCGTGGGGTAGGTATAATATACAGCGAGCCGCGGCTTTGCAGTCGTTTCCAAAAATCCGGAACTATCGACCACTATCGAAATAGAATTTTTTTGTCAAAAGAAAGTTAAATTTTTTTCTAAATATAACCCGTACATATAGTAATGTGTTTCCATAAGAATATGTACTTAAATAAATGAATTGTCCGCATAAACATAGTGAAAATTAAACTTACACGAAAAACACAAACACGGCACAGCACCAACCCATGAGGCTGCTAGATAACGAATGCAAACGCACCACCACCACCTGTCGACTGGGTGGTTGTTCGTAACTTCTTACCTGAAAAGCCCTGAGCTATTTATTTTTTTTTACCTGAAAGATCGTGTCTGAACAGGAATTTTTAGTATCATATGCACATATCCACGGAGCCACCAGATAATCAATAATTATTATATAAATAGAAACTTTATTTGAAAATTACTTTGTGCTTATCACATAATGCTCCGACTTGAAAAATATCAGCGCTGAATTTTGTCAGTCCAGTACGGCAATGTAAAAATAAAAAAATATAAAAGATATAAGTATTTAGGAGCTCAATGTGTTGAAAAGATGTTTTAATAAAAACTATTAACATATGGACAAATTTACATAAAAATACCTAATGTTTTTCAATGCTCAAAGGTATTAGCCTAAAATGTTAGCGATTATCGATTGCATTGAGTACACCTGCCTACTGAAATTTTTCAAGTACCTGAGGGTCTAATATAAACGACTCTAGCAAGCCAGCATTTTATAAGAATTTTCTACTTGGCCGACCTTGAATTTTCAATAAATACCCTTTGATTACCAGGTTGAGAAAGAACGAATGAATACGAGAGGTAGCCAGTAGTGTAGGTAGCGCGACCGAAGAAATTAACAAGAGAGTTTTGCAGCATTGCCCACCCGCTGACGAGTGCTCTTCAAGCTACAAATATCTCCGGATCAAATATGTACCAAGCCATATGCGTAGTATCAGAATGGTGCATCTTAATACTTAACTCGGCCCTTTCAGGATGTACCTATGGGAGAAGTTTGTGCAAATAAAAATACGCACTAGTTATTGGTTACAGCTTTGTTCATTTCAGATTTTTAAACAGTTCCATACTCCTATCCTTACCTTAGATATGAAAGATTTTATTGTATCTATCTATGTACTAACAAGACTCTAAGAATTTTCATTCACATGTTCGAAAATATTTGCAGTCATTTCTTACAATAATTAAAGGGTTTGACTGTCGAAGAGACAAATATGGTTTCGCCAGCTAATGATGTTGGATATAAGAATCCAAGCTCGCATAGAAGGTCGAACGCAACCCGTTGACGCCTCTAATATTATTATCCCACTTTCTCGTCGTCTTCCTTCCAATAAAAGTACCTCGCCAACATTAGCACTTTTGGAGGTTTTTAAATACACTAACTTATCTGTAACTGCGCCTGGGTCGGTAGGACAGCCATATTCTTCATTTTTTTCAATTCACTGAAGTTCTTTGCCACTTCTTTTGAGGCTGGAACCTAACTTGGAGAGATTTCTATAGGTCCTTATTGGTGCAGATTGACCTTTTGTCGAGAATCCAAATCGGTAGCAAGAAGCATCATGGACAAAGTCGTCATCACTCATTTCATCATCCATTGTCTCACCGCTGTCCGTCGTTTTCAGATTTTGAGAGAAGGTTACTTCTAATTGATAAGATCTCGAGTGTATTGCAGATGTAGATGAACTGGTTCCGCACCTACGACGTTGGAATTTTTTTTGTGTCCATACTTGTTTTGTTGAAGATATGTTAGCTCGGGACATATTCTTCAAGAAAACTGAGCTATTTTCAATATTTTGTAGGATATATGCGATGGCAGGGCCTTCTTCTCTTTAGTTTCTCGCACCAAGCGTGCTAACATAGACTTTAAAATACCGAAAACTCGGGCACTTGTTCTAACCTAGGTCTCTCGAAGGACTTTAGTTATAGCGCTTTGAATTTTTTCGGAAATATTTCTCTTGCTTTCTGCAGCTCTACCTTCTATCGTTATCAAAAGCTCGATCATTTCTGGATATTTTGCTCCCGCTCATTCAAATATACAGATACTCTTCATTTCACGTTTTACTTATCTCAGCATGATGAATAATCTCACCATTATTTTGTCTCCATCGATTGTCCCCTTTCAGTGTCCACTTCAATGTCACCTTTGTACTCTTCAATTGTCCCTAACGTGTCCCTAACGTGTCTCTAACGTGTCCCTAACGTGTCTCTAACGTGTCCTAACGTGTCTCTAACGTGTCCCTAACGTGTCCCCTATGTCACTTCCAATGTCCCATATGACCCATGTGTCTCCTTCAATTGTCTGTTTGTCAATTAAATGATTCAATTTGCTTGTGTTTATACCGTGTCACAATGATCAGGTCAGGAGTATAGAGACTTAGCGGTTGAAGCATGACGACTCGGCGGGCAGAGCATGACGACTCAAAAGGCCGACGTATGCAGACTTTGCCAGTGGACAGCGTATAGCGAGAAGTTCTAGTAGTCATGCTCTGTCTGCCAAGTCGTCATGCTTTAACCGCTAAGTCTCTATACTCCCAACCTGATCCTCCTCACCATTATTTTGTCTGCATCGATTGTCCCCTTTCGGTGTCCACTTCAATGTCACCTTTGTACTCTTCAATTGTCCCCTAACGTGTCCCTTACGTGTCCCTAACGTGTCCCTAACGTGTCTCTAACGTGTCCCTAACGTGTCCCTAACGTGTCCCTAACGTGTCCCCTATGTCACTTCCAATCAACCTTCAACCTTCAACCAATTCCCTGTTGGCAAGAGCCGTTATTTTGGGTGCGACTTCTCAGGTAGTTGAAATGCATATACCTACAAACAATAAGCCTCACGGTCGTGGAGGCATATTCACTCGTTCATTTTCCGTACCCCCCAACAATACTATGTCTTATGAAACTTGTATTATAATATCCTGTTAGACATAACATACAATTTTTGATTTTTTTTTTGTAGTACTCACCTGGAATGTTCTCATCACAACTACAATAACTAGAATTATACTGTCAACCTGATCCAGTTACTGAATTCACACTATCAACGATTCTCTCTAAGAGCCAACAGTGGGCCCTTCGCCTTCCCAGCACTCGAGAATAGAAGTGATGTCGTTTGCAAAGTGAAAATAATAAAACTGAGCTATAAGAATTCCAAGCTACTCAATTTTGGCTCCATGAAGGAGTTAATTGTTGTCAATAATGATGATGATTCCAACATTCTGCCTCGCGACCGGCACATCAGAACTGCCGACCATCAAGTTGTCGTGTTAAGTGTACTTCGACTTTGGGTGAATGATGTTTGTACTGAGAAATTGTATTAAAAATGTAACTCGATTTCAGGTCATTGATATTTGTGTGATCAACCCTATAAATTCGTTTATTATAATTTGTTTGTGCCTTAATTCAAATTTCAAATAATTTTATATGGTATAATCAACTAAGAAATTGTATTAAAAGTACCTACTCCTATTTTAAAGTATTCAATGTTTGTGTAATCAGCTATAAAAATCGCTCATGAACACCTGTTTTGGCCTCATTTGAATTTCGCGTAATTGCCTATGTAAGTAACTAAGAAATTGTATTGAATGTACTTCGATTTTGAGTAATTCAAGTTTGTATTATTCAACACTGTAAATTTGTTTATGATCACCTCTTCGTGCCCTATTTTGAATTTCATGTGATTGTATATTATGTAATCAACTAAGAAATAGTCAAATGTACTTCGATTTTATGTTCGTGTGCATATCTTCTATGTATAATCAACTATGTAAATTTGTTTATTATCACCTGTTTGTGCCTTATTTCAAATTTCATGTAATGGTATGCGGTAATCAGCTGGGAAATTGTATCAAATGTACTTCGATTTCAAGTGAATAATGTCTGTATACTTAGCTATGAACAGTCATTCATGCTCACCTGTTTGTACCTTATTTTAAGCTTCACGTGATTGTCTATGTAAGCAACTAAGAACATATGTATTAGATGTTTTTCGATTTTAGGTAGTTGATGCCTGTATACTCAGCTATGAAAAATCGTTCACGATCACCTGTTTGTGCCTTATTTCAATTTGACGTAATTGTCTATGTAAGCAACTAAGAAATTTTATCGAACGTACTTCGATTTCAAGTAATTTTAGTAATCAATGTTTGTATGTATAATCAATACTGTAAATTTGTTTATGATCACCTGTTTGTGCTTTATTTTGAATTTAATATAATTGTCTATGTAAGCAGTTATGTGAATTAAACTACGAATAAATCATGATGTTGAGGTCTTACCCTGAACTGTATGTAATTATTGTCTATGTAACTAGCACAGTATATTGGTCTGTCAATAAAATGGTTCTATTTGCTTGCGTTTATATACCAAAAATAACTATTGAAACCAAACCACTTGAGAGTTTGCAAGGGTTAAGATACAATGAGGAGTGCTTCAGTAGGTATAGGGAATTCAAACATCCCGCGCTTTCAAGCTAACAAATGTCTCCTGCCAAACACAATCTGTGACCTAGCCTGTCAAATCCAAATTCCACGTACTTTTCAAATTTCCCGCACGTTAAAATCCCCCACATGTCAAATGCCGGTAATACAGAATAAATGCTTGACGATCAGTCAAAAAAGTCACTAGATTCAGTGATAATAACCAAAAGTCACCAGATGAACTAAAAACTTTTCAAATTTCCCGCGCCACCTGTCAAATGCCGGTAATGCAGATCCAATGCTTAACGACCTGTCAAAAAAGTCACTAGATTCAGTGTTGCCAACCAAAAGTCACCAGATAAAAGTCCCTAGAAACGTCTGGCTCAACTGACCCCTTACCTACTGATAGGAAATATACCTACAGTTTTAAATAACCAACGAAGACCCATTTCTAGTGCCGAAGTATGATTTCGTCCCAAGGAATCTCGTCGCCTCTACGCCGAAGACAGCCTAGTTCAGGTGGAGGTTTCATGTCATAGAGACCGACATTTTAACGTTATCTCCCTTGTATCAAGATGAGAATTATTAACACCTAAGGGACAACAACAAAAACCGAATTTTTCATATCATGGCAAGCTGTGGTTTTCCGAAGCTTGGAATCGATTATAGATACAGACTTGCTTCAAGTCATAATTGGTGAAAAGATAATCATTGGGGGGAAGGAGATGAAATTTCTGAAATGGACCAACTATTCAGAGTTCTTCACCCTGGAAAAACCGCAAATTTCTAATTTTCCTTCCCATGAAAAGATTTTTACAATTGTTTTTGAACAAGAGGTGACTGGTTTTTGAACATTTTCCAACAATAATTTCTTTTCCCAATTTTCTGAGAGTTATCTTCACCGCTCGTTCCTCATTCCTCAACCTATGACACAAACAACAGTAGTAAAATAGGTAGACACCTACGTATACAACTTTTTACACAATACTTGTAATTTGGAAAACTTGGACTTATTGGGTTATCAAAAAAATTAACTTCGTGACCTGACGAAGTCCATGGACAGTGTACACAGCTTCCAGCACCCAGCTCCCCATGTGGAAAACTCCGACCTATTAAGACAGCAAAAAAGCCAGTGATCAGACAAGGTCTCATGTAAGTACACTGCTTTTAGCGTCCAAATCACCACACAAAATAATTCAAAAGCATCTAGCTACAAAATCATGAAAACACCATCTTTATACAGATAAAAATTGGTGGAGGCAACCTAACAGTAGGCTATAGCTTATCTAATAACAGCGACATAGCTCTCATAGCTATTAGTGCATCCGAAAATCCGAAGAATAGATAAGAAATCAATAATTACTGCACGATAAATGAATTAAATGATGACATCACCAAGCACCACTCCGCAAGGAGTGCACACGCCACAAGCAACAGCTGTTAAACAGTCAAACATCAAAAACACCTCGAAAAACACCAAACACCCAGCGGGAAAATGAATCGTGGAATAAATGTCGAAAAATACATACCTGTTGGTTGAAGCATTGTTTGTTGAAGTATGTGGTTGGTTGGACGCTAAAAACTTCACACTCCACCTTGCTTTCCAACTTCCCCATTGACACTTCTAGGAAGAGAGACAGAAAATAAAAACATAGTAATAAACCATGCCGGGGAAAGGGAGCAAAAGCAAGTCTTGGAAGAGAAGGGGGGGGGGGGGAAGAGGCAGCTACTACGCACCTCTCATGCATAATTCGGTGAGTAATGTGACCCTCTACTTTTTGATGTGACGATGTGACTGCTGTGTGCGATTCCGATTATTGTGGTGGAGAAGATAGTTCTATAAATCTATACACAAACCGCTGAAAAATTCTTAACAGGTACCTACTATAATCATGTGTTTCGTTCCTGTAAAGTATGTAGTATGTCATTGAGAAAGACGTACCTATAAGAGTCGAAGTAACAAAGACGCTAACACCGTACGCTCAACAATAACAAACAAGTTCGGGTCGGCATTTCGAGAAAATCGTGGGACGGACTATTCCAGCAATGGAAGTGATGAACTGATGGAACTATTGAAACCAATAAACAAAACAAGTGACGAGCTGCTGCTCTTATCGGCAACAATTACATCCCGACTATGTGCAGCAGAATCACAGCACAGAAGAAAGTACATTCAGTACAGGGTGCATGGTGAGTTTTTACCTATTTTTTCTCATATTTTGCTTTGCATTTGTGAATACTGGCCTTTAGATCAGGGCCAGACTAGGCTGTAGGGGCCAATCGGGTAAACGGTTCGAACAGGGACCACTCTTAACCACACATTTTCCTGTAACGGGAGATATTATCACACTCGCATCAGCACACGACTTAGGGCTGAATTTCAAGTTAGCGGCGCAACTTACGCCACCCATTTACGGCATCGATAAGGATAAGCCAATCATCGCGTCGGATTGTGTTATGTTGCAATAGTGACCGGAGTTACGCTCACTTGCGCAAGCGGATCTCCGACATGAAATCTAGCCCTTACCGTCAGTTCCACAAAAAAGATGATCAGCGATCAAGACTGATTGCAGATTAACTGAACTTTTTTCTGCTGAATGGTAGGTGATTACTGACTAAAAATGCCTGAAATCTGTACTAGACTCATCATCTTTCCCTTATTGAGAGACAAACCATCATGTCCATTGATCAGTCAGCTACAAATCGACAAATGAAAATCGCAAATCAACCCATCTCGTATTATCTGTTTTGTGGAACTCACGGTCAGTTGCTAGAAATTAGTGATTTTTGTCGAAATACTTGTTTCTAGGACTCGCACACGCCATTCTTCATGTCCTTGCTACAAAACTTAGGCCTCGACTTAGGCTCTGTTTCGGATGTAAGTATGGACAGTACAGGTGGACACAATTCAAAATTAACTTCCCCGCACAATTCCCTTTTGTGTTTTCTGGATCGTTCCTTTTGACCACGGTACATTTTTCAAAATTAACATTGGTAGAACTTGCATCAAATGCTCATAAAATCAGCGATTTTTTTGCCACTTTTTCAGACCAATTTTCACCTTCAGCAGATTTTCCGAAAAAAAAGATACACGAAGAATAGTTACTCTCCCGAAAGAACGCTTTGATCAAGGTCATTGCTTACGTCGCTGGATATCGCCGGGAAGGATTGTGTCGCTTACAACATTTCTTCTGAAAAATGAAGAACAGTGCGGGCATGAAGACAACAACTGTTGTCAAGATTACAAGATTTAGAGCAGAGCCCCAAGCAGAGCCGAATGATTAGCTTTTAGGCGACGCGACATTCAATAGTGGCTTGAGGTCTAGTACGGATAGCGACCACATGCAAATCCAAACGAAAAAATAGGCAAATCACTTGAAATGGCGTGTGGAATGATAATCTAGAATAAAATTTGAGGATTATCCATAAATTTTTGCAAAAATTGAAGTTTCTGGATGTTGTTGTATTGTTGGTTGTCTACATCACTTCAGTGGAAAATTAGAGCAGGTACGTCACAGTGACTTATGACTTACCAACAAAACAATGTTGCGCAATGTTGCGCGTGTGCCTGAGATGGGCACCGCGAAGAAGAGTAGTACGACGTAAACAATTCGACTGCAAAGAAACTATAAGTGTGATCGTGATTTCTCCCTCGATGGGAACTAATCTCGGGACTAATCAGCGTGAGTAGAAGGCAACAGAGTTTGTTTCGTGGTTTTAAAGTGTTTAAAATGTAGCCGTTAAGTAGTGTACTCGACCCATGGCTTGTGGGAGCTCCTGTAATTTCAACTTTGAAGGGGACCTCGAGGTCCCTGGGTCCTCCCAGTCGAAATTCGGTGTGGCGCCAACATTTGTGGAGAGGGGCATTCTCCAGGTCAGTCGGTTGCTGGGTTAATTACTTTGAACTTTGAACAGTGTTTTTTAAATCTGGATTTATTAAATACAGAAAAATGAAAACGCAAATGAATGCGCCTGCTACTCCTCCGGAGGCGGAGAGACAAAGCAAACACAACAGTTCTTGATGAACAGAGCTCTCAGACTACTACAACATCGGATCATCAGACCAGAACTCTATAGACACGTGTTTTGCCTCTATTGGAGGCTCATCATCGCGGAGGCATCCAGTTGTAGCGATCTGGTATATGGAATGGAATAGCAGTCATGAGATCTCTAAAGAACACTATTGGGAGGCTCATAAAATGTGAGTTCCTCATGCGACGCCATCTATCCAAGCATCAGGCAGGCAAGGAGTTAATGATGAAATTCTCGCGTTAAACCAAGCCGTCACAATGAGCATCGATGGTGGTAGTGTTCACTTGTATACTCAAGTCGAAGAGAGCAATTTTACGAAGAATGAATACTTGAATTATTGCGCCTCTTACGCCCGATTGCACAAGGGTGGTATCAAATTTTAGTTCGGTACCAAATACGGAATCAAATTTTTAAAGTGGAATAAAATACAAACCAAGTTAGTTCCAAGAAGAGATTATGATGGGCATACAAAATACTGTTCCAAGCCAATCTTTGGATACCAAAACTCAGGTGGGACAGCCTTTATCTGGCTTGTAGAAAAGATCTTACCTGAACTGTCAAATATTTTCTTTGTAATGAAAAATAAGCGACAAATGGGTGCTACCCCAAGTTTGTTTCTGTATACAAATAATCATAAAGGGGTATATTTTGTATTCCCGTTATGTTCGTTCCTTGGAGTAACTGAATTTGCATTTGATCCAATGTTTGGTATCGAACTTAAAATTTGATACCACATTTGTGCAATCAGGCATTAGAGCCAAAGTGGTCTCATATTCCACCGGATCGTCCGACATGGATGCCTCCGCACCTCGCTCCGCACTGATAAATAGTAAATAGGGGCAAAACACGTGCTGTGGAGATCTGGTATAATGGTCCGGTGTTGCAGTAGTCTGACAGGTCTGTTTATCAAAATTTAATGAGTTGGAAAATCAACTAAACGGTCTGTTTTCATGATATTTTGACCTAACAAATGAAGGATTTCCAAACATTTGAAAAAATACTGAAATCAACAAAAAAATAACACACTTTGCCTCGCATTTTCCGAAACTTTTTTCTGTGTGAAACAATTTTTTCCACAACAAATGACATTCTTCTCGGATGATTCGTGAGGGAAGTCGGTGACAATCAAGAGGAATTGAATCCTTACGAAAGTAACATTTCTCAATTTTTATTATCAGGATAGATTCTCAATTTCTCTATTTTTCCGGTTCATTCAAAGAAAAAAATAGATTTTCGAAATGTTTGCAACACATACGATATTGGATTAACAAACGATATTGACGAACCATTATCTATTCATAAACCCACACATAAACCAAACACAAACATACGAGAATTGAGCTTTGAGGTTATAGGAGATGCCAAAGTTACATTATAATTGGTATCTCCCGCTTGATCTGGCAGGTAGCGATACTTGCAGATAACTGCCAGTCGAGCTGCCAGTTTAGGCTTACACAGCGTTGAAAGAACGCATCTGTAGACCCTTCACCTACTTACCACACTAACCACTACTAGTTAACCTTATCCTATAGGATAACCAGTGATTAGTGATTGGGATGAAAATGCACTAGATGACATTATCTGACAATTATCCAACAAGCTTGTCGCATTCTTTTGTTTTGGTTCGTATAATGGTTGCTGCTCGTGACGTCACGACGCTTTAATTTTTTCGGCTTAGGCCAATTCTGCTATAATTATAACGTCCTTGAAATTGCATTTATTGAAACGACAAAACGATCAGAGCCTTTACTTTGGAATACTGATCCAAAAAATACAAAACACATAAAGGTAGGTGCTATCGTTGCCCGAAGATATTCTGTACCCGAAATAAATGCATTTTGAAAATGTTTTCGAAATACATGCCTGCATGTTTGTATTAAAAATATCGCCCCATCCATGTATCCAGCAGTGTGTAGTCTGTATTTAAAATATCGCCCCAGCCATGTCTCCAGCAGTGTGTAGTTTACAACTGCCACAAGTCAACAGCGTTGGAATTGTTATATCTGTACTGATTTATTTATTATACTTTATCAGACCATTGAAAAAGATTTGTTTTTTTTTCTTCTTGCAACTAGAAAATTGTTTCGAAACGATTTTGGTTCGATGTCTATGTTTTTTAATCGATTCGATGTTTTTTTCCTGAATTCAAACAGCCATCATGAACGTCTCAAAGGCTCCGGCCATTTGAGGTCTCATCACTCGCAAAGTGATCGATTCCTCACGTCGCGTCGCGTCGCCTTTCGGCTGGTATTTCTCGGCTCCACAAGAAAAAGACGCATGTAAGACCGGCGGCAAACAAATAAGAAACGACGCGATAATTGGGGGCACAGGTTCATCGAAGACCCGACGGCGACGGCAACATCCAAAAAGATGTCCTTTGTTGTCCTCCTCCTCCTGTTGTATAGTATCAAATCTAAATAACACGATCCCCCAAGATGTTTCGCCACTTTAAACACGGAGCAGGGGACCGACCGCCAGGACCTGTTGTGTTTATTTTCTGAATGTCCCCGGAGGCCGTCAAACAAACCGTAAAGGGTCATGCTTTGTTTAAGGAAATCATTTGAACTTGGTCCGCTGCCGCTCTACAAGAGGACGTGCACAGATATTCCACGCAGTGCAGTTTCCGAAGACAAGCATAGAGGCAGGCGTCTGGAACGCTGTTGGTTTTATGCAAATCTAGGCACGAGCACCATCGCGGATGCTCGTTCCTCTCCATCTAAAGATCTCATATTTATACTGCAGATACAATATCTGGGAACTTATAGGAGCCGGCCGAAGTGTGTGCATGTAGTATATTGTATATTGATTTAAACACTGCTATATGCTATTATCGTTATTTCGCGTTGCGCTTCTCAAGGAAAACGGCATATCGAAATCTGGAGAGGGCCATACAACGTCGATGGCCAATAAACTGCTTATGTTTGTTGCTGAATTGGATATAGAGGAAACTACTGAAATAGAAAAATACATTGGAATAGAACGAGATGACTTCCCGTGTTGTAGTCGTGGAGTTTATTGGTTCAAATGCTTCTACCGGAAGATAAGGGCAATTCTGCCTACATCCAGTGATTTGAGCGTTGGAGACCAGGAAAGCGAAAAAAGTTTGTGTTCTCCCAGCCATAGTCAGTGCAACAGCGAACAAGTTTCCTATACAAAGAAGTTCGCAAGACGCAACAATTATTTGATTACTTTTTCTATTTTTAACAATTATCTCCTTTTTACATAAGGACTTGATAACGTCGTTAATGATAAAGTAACTCCGCGAACTCTGTCGAGTGATTTCAATATTTAACTAGCTACCCGCTTCTAAACCAATTACCTAAATTACCTATTCTCTGTTTACATCTGCTGGAAAATGTCGTACGATGAAAACTTTTAATGCTTCATAAAATATTTCCTTCATCCAGGAAAGCAAGGGGTTTGAATAACTGGACTTGAACATGGAATGTGGGGTCACTTGTCGAGAAATAATAGGAACTAAATGGATCACAGTCTTCCATGTTAAATTAATCAGAACATACAGTGGCGAGCAATAATATTGGACGTCAAATTTTTTTTAAACTACAACTAACAGCTCCATGTCCTGATTTTATTGTGATTTCAATTTGATTGACAAGATAAATGAACTACGCATGAGCTCCTGCAGAGCTAAGTAGTTTTTTTTTGAATTAAAAAAAAATGAATTTCTATCTGGGAGCTGTGTTCTTAGTGCATTTTTCCAAAAAAGTGTTCTTTTATTGAATTATTGTGGCCGGTTTGTCTGTTCAGGGCCGGCAACAATAGTGGTGCTGACGTGCTCGAGCACCACACGTAATCCGAAGAGATGGTGCTGAGCACCACATGTTGAAAATGCAAAAATTGAAATTAGCACCATATAATAATAATAATAATAATAATAATAACATTAATAATAATAATACACGGAACGATGAATGTGTGTTTAAGCCTCCTCTTCCAGGACTATGATGAGGTGAAGTGAGGAAGCGGGCTAAGAGTATGTGCGTAATAATGTCATCGGATGGCGTTGGTGTATAAGAGCTAGACTAGTACCGGCAGTTCAACCCGCTGACAGACAGACGTCGCTACTTGTGCTCGACATTGGTACTTGGGTATTACCCACCAATGTTTCTGAACATATTTTCTGATGCATCCTAAGCACTCATTGAAATGTGAACATAGAGGTCCGTAGGAGATAAACACACGGAAATATCATCACCGCTTGCAGCCCCTCCTGATTGTGTTTTCTGATGAACCCTAATCGATTTTGATTCCGGAACATTCCACAGAACGCATTCAAGTTGTCTGTTGTGCTTTTCAGCATGAAAAATGTTTTTCATCAAAAAAATTAAATCGTTTCTGACCGAAAAAGCGTTTTAGGCGGCGTAAACCTCCACAAAACATTTGTCTTCGATCTGACTCTAATTTTACCTTTCAAAAAATGAATTTTTGAGTTTTCATCTCTGGGTGATTAGAATACGTTTCCAGGTGTCGGTTTGACCCGCTGAAGCCAAATTCAACGACAATTTTTTCATGTCCCCTACACCCCCTCCAAAACACCCGCAAAAAAATTTAAAAACCATTATTAGTCGTTCCATGAATCTTCAAAAGAGCTTGCAGCGCATGGAGCAATTCCTCCTTCTTCCTTCCTCCCATTCGAAATTTTTTGAACTTGGACGGATACGTTCCAACATTGTCTAGTACACCGAAACACCCATTAAAATGTCGACATAAGAGGCCATGAGGGATAAACACACTGAAATATTATCACCGCTTGCAGCCCCTAATGATTGTGTTTTTCAATGAACCCTATTCGGTTTTGATTTCCAAACACGCATAAAAAACTAATTCAAGCCATCTGTTGTGTTTTTGTGCATGGGAAGTGTTTTTCATAAAAAAAATTAGTTTTTCTTGACCGAAAAAGCGCTTTGGCAAGCATAAACCTTTACAAGACATTTATCTCCAATCTGACTCTAATTTTACTTTTCAAAGAATGAATTTTTCAGTTTTTATCTTTAGATGATCAAAGCACGTTTCCAGGTGTTGGTTTGAGCTACTGAAGCCAATATCAACGACAATTTTTTCATGTCCCCTCGACCTCCCTCCAAAAGACGCGCGAAAAATTTCAAAACCATTTTTTTTTTCGTTCCATAAATCTTCAAAAGAGCTTGCAGCGCATGGAGCATTTCCTCCTTCTTCCTTCCTACCATTTGAAATTTTTTGAACTTGGATGATGGATACGTTCCAACATTGTCCGGTACACCAAAACACCCATCAAAATGTCGACATAAGAGGCCATGAGAGATAAACACACGAAAATATTATCACCCATTGCGGCCCCTAATGATTGTGTTTTTCAATTAATCCTGATCGATTTTGATTTTCAAACACAAAAAAGAACGTATTAAAGTCGTCCGTTGTGGTTTTCCGCATGGAAAGTGTTTATCATCAAAAAAATTGAATTTTTCTCAACCGAAAAAGCGCTTTGGCCGGCGTAAGCCTTGACAAGACATTTTTCTTTCATCTGACTCTAATTTTATTTTTCAAAATATGAATTTTCCAGTTCTCATTTCCAGATGATTAGAATACGTTTCCAGGTGTCAGATTGACCCGCTGAAGCCAAATTCAACTGCGATTTTTTCATGTCCCCCACCTTATTCCAGAACACCTTCAACAAAATTTGAAAACCATTTTTTTTCGTTCCATAAATCTTCAAAAGAACTTGCAGCGTATGGAGCAATTCCCATTTTGTCCTTCCTCATATTTGAACTTTATTGAACTTGGATGGATAGGTTCCAATATTGTCCGGTACACCGAACCACCCATAAATACGTCGACATAAAAGGCCATGAGAGATAAACACACGAGAATATTATCACCGCTTGCGGCCCCTAATGATTGTGTTTTTCAATTAATCCTGATCGATTTTGATTTTCAAACACAAAAAGAACGTATCAAAGTCGTCCGTTGTGGTTCTCCACATGGAAAGTGTTTTTCATCAAAAAAATTGAATATTTCTCAACCGAAAAAGCGCTTTGGCCGGCGTAAGCCTTTACAAGACATTTTTCTTTCATCTGACTCTAATTTTATTTTTCAAAATATGAATTTTCCAGTTTTCATTTCCAGATGATTAGAATACGTTTCCAGGTGTCAGATTGACCCGCTGAAGCCAAATTCAACTGCCATTTTTTCATGTCCCCCACCTTATTCCAGAACACCTTCAAAAAAATTTGAAAACCATTTTTTTTCGTTCCATAAATTTTCAAAAGAACTTGCAGCGCATGGAGCAATTCCCATTTTGTCCTTCCTCCCATTTGAACTTTTTTGAACTTGGATGGATACGTTCCAATATTGTCCGGTACACCGAACCACCCATAAATACGTCGACATAAAAGGCCATGAGAGATAAACACACGAAAATATTATCACCGCTTGCGGCCCCTAATGATTGTGTTTTTCAATTAATCCTGATCGATTTTGATTTTCAAACACAAAATGAACGTATCAAAGTCGTCCGTTGTGGTTCTCCACATGGAAAGTGTTTTTCATCAAAAAAATTGAATATTTCTCAACCGAAAAAGCGCTTTGGCCGGCGTAAGCCTTTACAAGACATTTTTCTTTCATCTGACTTTAATTTTATTTTTCAAAATATGAATTTTCCAGTTCTCATTTCCAGATGATTAGAATACGTTTCCAGGTGTCAGATTGACCCGCTGAAGCCAAATTCAACTGCGATTTTTTCATGTCCCCCACCTTATTCCAGAACACCTTCAACAAAATTTGAAAACCATTTTTTTTCGTTCCATAAATCTTCAAAAGAACTTGCAGCGTATGGAGCAATTCCCATTTTGTCCTTCCTCATATTTGAACTTTTTTGAACTTGGATGGATACGTTCCAATATTGTCCGGTACACCGAACCACCCATAAATACGTCGACATAAAAGGCCATGAGAGATAAACACACGAAAATATTATCACCGCTTGCGGCCCCTAATGATTGTGTTTTTCAACTAATCCTGATCGATTTTGATTTTCAAACACAAAAAAGAACGTATCAAAGTCGTCCGTTGTGGTTCTCCACATGGAAAGTGATTTTCATCAAAAAAATTGAATTTTTCTCAACCTAAAAAGCGCTTTGGCCGGCGTAAGCCTTTACAAGACATTTTTCTTTCATCTGACTCTAATTTTATTTTTCAAAATATGAATTTTCCAGTTCTCATTTCCAGATGATTAGAATACGTTTCCAGGTGTCAGATTGACCCGCTGAAGCCAAATTCAACTGCGATTTTTTCATGTCCCCCACCTTATTCCAGAACACCTTCAACAAAATTTGAAAACCATTTTTTTTCGTTCCATAAATCTTCAAAAGAACTTGCAGCGTATGGAGCAATTCCCATTTTGTCCTTCCTCATATTTGAACTTTTTTGAACTTGGATGGATACGTTCCAATATTGTCCGGTACACCGAACCACCCATAAATACGTCGACATAAAAGGCCATGAGAGATAAACACACGAAAATATTATCACCGCTTGCGGCCCCTAATGATTGTGTTTCTCAACTAATCCTGATCGATTTTGATTTTCAAACACAAAAAAGAACGTATCAAAGTCGTCCGTTGTGGTTCTCCACATGGAAAGTGTTTTTCATCAAAAAAATTGAATTTTTCTCAACCGAAAAAGCGCTTTGGCCGGCGTAAGCCTTTACAAGACATTTTTCTTTCATCTGACTCTAATTTTATTTTTCAAAATATGAATTTTCCAGTTTTCATTTCCAGATGATTAGAATACGTTTCCAGGTGTCAGATTGACCCGCCGAAGCCAAATTCAACTGCCATTTTTTCATGTCCCCCACCTTATTCCAGAACACCTTCAAAAAAATTTGAAAACCATTTTTTTCGTTCCATAAATTTTCAAAAGAACTTGCAGCGCATGGAGCAATTCCCATTTTGTCCTTCCTCCCATTTGAACTTTTTTGAACTTGGATGGATACGTTCCAATATTGTCCGGTACACCGAACCACCCATAAATACGTCGACATAAAAGGCCATGAGAGATAAACACACGAAAATATTATCACCCATTGCGGCCCCTAATGATTGTGTTTTTCAATTAATCCTGATCGATTTTGATTTTCAAACACAAAAAAACGTATTAAAGTCGTCCGTTGTGGTTTTCCGCATGGAAAGTGTTTATCATCAAAAAAATTGAATTTTTCTCAACCGAAAAAGCGTTTTGGCCGGCGTAAGCCTTTACAAGATATTTTTCTTACTTCTGACTCTAATTTTCTTTTTCAAAATATGAATTTTCCAGTTTTCATTTCTAGATGATTAGAACACGTTCCCAGGTGTCAGATTGACCAGCTGAAGCCAAATGCAACGGCGATTTTTTCATGTCCCCCACCTTATTCCAGAACACCTTCAAAAAAATTTGAAAATCATTTTTTTTTTCGTTCCATAAATCTTCAAAAAAACTTGCAGCGCATGGAGCAATTCCCATTTTGTCCTTCCTCCCATTTGAACTTTTTTGAACTTGGATGGATACGTTCCAATATTGTCCGGTACACCGAACCACCCATAAATACGTCGACATAAAAGGCCATGAGAGATAAACACACGAAAATATTATCACCGCTTGCGGCCCCCAATGATTGTGTTTTTCAATGAATCCTGATCGATTTTGATTTTCAAACACAAAAAAAACGTATTAAAGTTGTCCGTTGTGGTTTTCCGCATGGAAAGTGTTTTTCATCAAAAAAATTGAATTTTTCTCAACCGAAAAAGCGCTTTGGCCGGCGTAAGCCTTTACAAGACATTTTTCTTTCATCTGACTCTAATTTTATTTTTCAAAATATGAATTTTCCAGTTCTCATTTCCAGATGATTAGAATACGTTTCCAGGTGTCAGATTGACCCGCTGAAGCCAAATTCAACTGCGATTTTTTCATGTCCCCCACCTTATTCCAGAACACCTTCAACAAAATTTGAAAACCATTTTTTTTCGTTCCATAAATCTTCAAAAGAACTTGCAGCGTATGGAGCAATTTCCATTTTGTCCTTCCTCATATTTGAACTTTTTTGAACTTGGATGGATACGTTCCAATATTGTCCGGTACACCGAACCACCCATAAATACGTCGACATAAAAGGCCATGAGAGATAAACACACGAAAATATTATCACCACTTGCGGCCCCTAATGATTGTGTTTTTCAATTAATCCTGATCGATTTTGATTTTCAAACACAAAAAGAATGTATCAAAGTCGTCCGTTGTGGTTCTCCGCATGGAAAGTGTTTTTCATCAAAAAAATTGAATATTTCTCAACCGAAAAAGCGCTTTGGCCGGCGTAAGCCTTTACAAGACATTTTTCTTTCATCTGACTCTAATTTTATTTTTCAAAATATGAATTTTCCAGTTCTCATTTCCAGATGATTAGAATACGTTTCCAGGTGTCAGATTGACCCGCTGAAGCCAAATTCAACTGCCATTTTTTCATGTCCCCCACCTTATTCCAGAACACCTTCAAAAAAATTTGAAAACCATTTTTTTTCGTTCCATAAATTTTCAAAAGAACTTGCAACGCATGGAGCAATTCCCATTTTGTCCTTCCTCCCATTTGAACTTTTTTGAACTTGGATGGATACGTTCCAATATTGTCCGGTACACCGAACCACCCATAAATACGTCGACTTAAAAGGCCATGAGAGATAAACACACGAAAATATTATCACCCATTGCGGCCCCCAATGATTGTGTTTTTCAATGAATCCTGATCGATTTTGATTTTCAAACACAAAAAAAAACGTATTAAAGTTGTCCGTTGTGGTTTTCCGCATGGAAAGTGTTTTTCATCAAAAAAATTGAATTTTTCTCAACCGAAAAAGCGCTTTGGCCGGCGTTAGCCTTCACAAGACATTTTTCTTTCATCTGACTCTAATTTTATTTTTCAAAATATGAATTTCCCAGTTTTAATTTCCAGATGATTAGAATACGTTTCCAGGTGACAGATTGACCCGCTGAAGCCAAATTCAACGGCGATTTTTCCATGCCCCCACCTTATTACAAAACACCTTCAAAAAAATTTGAAAAACCATTTTTTACCGTTCCGTAAATTTTCAAAAGAACTTGCAGCGCATGGAGCAATTCCCGTTTTGTCCTTCCTCTAGTTTGAACTTTTTTGAACTTGGATGAATACGTTCCAACATTGTCCGGTACACCGGAACACCCATAAATACGTCTACATAAAAGGTCATGAGAGATAAACACACGAAAATATTATCACCCATTGCGGCCACTAATAATTGTGTTTTTCAATGAACTCTAATCGATTTTGATTTTCAAACACGCAAAACAACGTATTCAAGTCATCCGTTGTGGTTTTCCGCATGAAAAGTGTTTTTCATCAAAAAATTGAATCTTCTTCGACCGAAAAAGTGCTTTGGCCGGCGTAAACCTTCACAAGACATTTTTCTTCCATCTGGCTCTAATTTAATTTTTCAAAATATGAATTTTCCAGTTCTTATTTCTAGATGATTAGAATACGTTTCCAGGTGTCAGTTCGACCCGCTGAAGCCAAATTCAACGACGATTTCTTCGTCTCCCCCACCCCTTCCAAAACACCTTCAAAAAAATTTGCAATCCATTTTTTTCTCGTTTCATAAATCTTCAAAAGAACTTGCAGCGCACGGAGCAATTCTCCCTTTGTCCTTCCTCCCATTGGAAATTTCTAGCGCACTTTCCAAAAAAATGGGAAAAAGGCGCTTTTAGCCTCACTTTGTCCGTCCGTCCGTCTGTCCGTCCGTCTTTACCCAAGATAACTCCTCAGGGAAGAAAGATATCGATGTGGTGTAAACGCTGATCAATAATACATATGTCCAGGATGTCAAGTTGACCTTTGGTTTTTTGTTATTCTGCCGCCATCTTCGATCCGCTATTTTGAATTTCTTTTAAAGTGATCCGATTGAGATGAAATTTGTAGGCAATCTAAACCACATCAAGATCTATCCAATTTTCGACAATTGATGCCCCGCCGCCATCTTGTATTTTCACTATTGAACATGTTTCCAAGTGATAGAACTAGGAGAATAATGCCTCAACGAAAAGAGATATCGATGTGGTGCAAACGCCAATCGAATACGTACGTGACCACCATATAAAGTTGACCAATGATTTTTGTCACTTGGCCGCAATCTTCGATCCGCCATTTTGAATTTCTCTGGAAGTGGTCCGATTTGCGTGAGATTCACAGGCAATGTGAACTTCATCAAAATACATCCGATTTTGGACAAATGATGCTCTGCCGCCATCTTGGCCGCCATATTGAAATTTCTCATCATTCAACGATTTTCATGGAGCTTGGGACTTACCTCTCACCTCTTTTTCGTATGATCATTCTTATTCTTCAGCCAAATTTCAACATTCTGCCACCATCTTGGCCGCCATATTAAAATATCCTCGGAAATATCTTATTAGTGAAACGATTTTCATGGAACTTGGGACTTAATCTTGTCTATAGTACGATTCATTTTGATTTTAGAGCCAAATTTCATGATTCTGACGCTATTTTGGCCGCCATATTGAAATTTCTGCCCAAATAACGGTGGAACCCTAATTAACATTTTGCGTTCACTAACCCTCCTAAAGGGAAGTGCGCTACTTAGCCTAGCCTCATGCCCATGAGGCATATTCGCTTGTTTGAACTTGAATGGATACGTTCCAACATTGTCCGGTACACCAAAACAACCATAATTTGTCGACATAAGAGGCCATGAGAGATAAACTCCCTCAAGGCTGAATTTTGGTATATATGTTCTATTGGACCTACGGAACAACATATCAAAATACTCGGACTTACACCCTCGTGCGTCCTTTGATTTTCATCCTCAAAGGTCAAGTTCTAAGAATTAGAGAGATACCTATCTCCAAGCTGTTCCTGCAAGTGAACGGAGTATCCGATCGATATAAGATATGTTTCAAATGAACAAAAGAGATTTGTTGTTAGTGCTCAAGTGTGTGAGGGAGCCTTTGTAACTCTTCCGATTGGTTAGTTCTGCGGGAAAGGCGGCTGAGTGTTAATTTGTCGCCCGGATATTTAAGAAAAGACCATGTGAGAATTTAAAGCCTCAAGCAATGTCGCACAAAGTTGAATATTAATATATAACTGGTATGATCCCTAAGCAAGAACATATCAAAATATTTGGACTTACACCTCTGTGCCTCCTACGATTTTGGGGCTTTGAATATCTAGTCAAAAAATTCACCCAGACACTTTTCTCTAAAACTGTTCCTGTGGACGAACCAATCGTTTTAACAATATAAGGTGGGTCTGAAAGGAAACACGGTATATTGTTGCCTATGAAGTGGACTCCGGTAGCCATGAAACATTTCTGCTTGATAGTGGCGTGAATAGCACGCGCAAGGTGGAATTTCTCTCCTGGATCTTTGAATGAGAAACATGTAAGAATATTTTGTGATGGCCAATAAAGCTGAGCATTGTTGATAGGTTCTTCTTCCCATCTTCGAAACAGACTCAAGTGATGAGACTGATGAGTGAACAGGTGATATTCACAGTGCTCATCTCGAGAATAATGAATTCTCTACAAAAAAATTGTGGTTTCTTCATTTAGGGGCATCATTGTCTGAAGCTGTCAAAAATAAAAATTACCGACAAATCCTATATTTATGTTTTTCTTGGACAGAAACAGCATCAATTGCTTACGCCTATTTATATTACAAAGTCAGAGCATCATTTTTTTATTAAACAAGTTTTACACCTACTTTTTTTTTCAGAAAATGGAATAACGGCTACAGAAAAGATGATTTTATGTTTCTATTGCCTGATAGATACAATAGCTTTTGGTATTTTCTGATAGAGGAAGAACTTCGCTTAGTATTACACACAAAAACAGTGGAACCGCTCCATCATTCATCAGTAAAAAAAAAGAACTGCAAAAATTGTATGCATTTTCGGGAGAAAATTGGGCATATAATCACTTTCACAACAGATCAATTTTCTGATCTTGTAATGAATACAGGCACATTGTTTTTATCGTGTTCAGGTATAAAATAGTTAAGAACAATGAATTCTGTTGGAAATACTCAATTGAAATGATTCTAACCATACGGAAACCAAAATTACAAAACGACAATTTCAGATGGCAAAAATCGTAATTTTTTCAGTAAAACTTGTTCAATCGTGTTTCAATTCAATTTTAAATACCATATTTGATATCAGAGGCCAAGATTCAGTTGGAAACGATACCACACTTGCCGATATCAATTCGAGGTTTTTGAGAGAAAAACAAAATAAACTTTGCCGATCTTCTTTTTTTTTCCAGGCAACCCAAACTACTTATCAACAATTCAAACGTCAAGCAAATATTGTTAAGCCTTGAGGCATCTAAATATGATTTTTTCCATTTATATAAGCTACAGGGTGTCATTTACGCATTTAAAATGGCAATATTTAGCCCCCTCCCCCACAACCAATGACGCACAAGAGTGTGCCACCGAGTATTTTGATATGTTATTCTATAGGTCTTACAAGGCCCGTATACCAAATTTCAGGTTTGTGGGAGTTTGTTGCGGGTTAAAACCCAATATGCCTGGGCTACTAGTAATTGTGTTTTTCAATGAACTCTAATCGATTTTGATTTTCAAACACGCAAAATAACGTATTTGAGTCGTCTGTTGTGCTTTCCTGCATGGAAAGTGTTTTTCATCAAAAAAATAGAATCTTTTCTGACCGATAAAGCGCTTTGGCCGGCGTAAATTTTCAGGTACAAGGTGAAAGACATTTTTTTCCGATCTGACTCTAATTTTACTATTAAAAAAAATTAAATTTTGAAATTTTGGATGATCAAAATCGTTTCCAGGTGTCAGTCTGACGCGCTGAAGCTGCTAAATCTATAATAATCCCCTTTTTTTCTTGATTCCCGATCATTTCATCATGTTTATCCACTGCGGATATTGGCCTTTGGACTATTAAATCAGAGGCGAAAATTCTGCACACGAATTTTTCAAGACTCTCATTCGTAAAATACCTAATGCTTAATTTTTGCCTGCCTACTCTGTCAAGGTACCTAAAGATAGGTAGATACCTACCTCTAATTACCAATAACCTACGTTTTGGCTGCTGCAGTAATCACTATGATATCTTATTCCAAGGGTAATTTTTCCCAGGGTCTTTACCATTTCTCTTTAATGTTTATTGCCAATCAGAATGGTAGGGGTGAGTACCTAACACGTATTGGGTGACATCTTTTTATAAGGGAAATCAGACGCATTACGCCAAATTATTACGAGTTAATGACGTGTTTCTTTTTTCTACACTTAGGACTATTGTAATCGCATTTATTCCCTGGCGGCAATACCTACGCGATATTACGTGAACATTTTTTGTGTTTCTCTCAACTCTGCACCCACTCCACCACCGGTTGTAGATACCCGAATACAATCGCGGTTGGCCGGTGATAGAGGTGGAGGGCGAAAAGTTGGTCACTCGCAAGAATGTGGGCGTAAAACATTGGCGGGAGAGATGCACCTTGCGGCGTTGCCTGGAGTGGCTAGCATAATTTAGGTACCTTTTTATGGCAATATTTGGTAATAACCCATAGCTCAGGCATAATCGGTGGAATTGACACCTGAAACACGTTGAATATTTCCGACATCATGATCCATAAATCTTTTGAGTGATTATTCACCAAAATTCATCCATCACCGGTTGAGGAGTTCGTTCTTAGCAAGTACCTGAACCACATACTACCTAAACCAAATAAAGCAAGTACGTCTTCAAGCCCATAGCTAGAACAGTAAGTTGCAGCGTCTTTCAAACAGGGATTTTCTGGTTTTTGAAATTCTTTTTTGGAGAAAGCAGCTAGTTATGTTCAAATTCAACGACGATTTTTTCATGCCCCATCCCTCCAAAACACCCGCAAAAAAATTGAAAACTATTTTTTTTTTGTTCATAAATCTTCAAAACAACTTGCAGCGCATGGAACAATTCCTCCTTTGTCTTTCCTCCCATTTAAAGTTTTCTGAACCTGGATGGATACGTTCCAAGATTGTCCGGTGCACCGAAACACCCATAAATACGTCGACATAAGAGGCCGTGAGAGATAAACACACGGAAATATTATCACCGCTTGCGGCCCCTAATGGTTGTGTTTGTCAATGAACCCTAATCGATTTTGATTTCCAAACACGCAACAGAACGTATTCAAATCGTCTGTCGTGACTTTCTGCATGGGGAGTGTTTTCCATTGAGAAAATTGAATCTTTTTCGACCAAAAAAGCGCTTTGGCCGGCGTAAACCTTTACAAGACATTTTTATTCAATCTGACTTTGATTTCACTTTTCAAAACATGAATTTTTCAGTTTTTATTTCTAGATGATTAGAATACGTTTCCAGGTGTCAGTTTGAACCGCTGAAGCCAAATTCAACGACGATTTTCTCATGCCCCCGCCCCCTTCCGAAACACTTGCGAAAAAAATTAAAAATATATTTTTTTTGTTCCATTAATCTTCAAAAGAACTTGCAGCGCATGGAGCGATTCCTCCTTTGTCCTTTCTCTCATTTGAAGTTTTTTGAACTTGGATGGATACGTTCCCAGATTGTCTGGTGCACCGAAACACCCATAAATACGTCGACATAAGAGGCCGATGAGAGATAAGCACACGGAAATATTATCACCGCTTGCGGCCCCTATGATTGTGTTTTTCAATGAACCCTAATCGATTTTGATTTCTCAACACGCAACAGAACGTATTCAAATCGTCTGTCGTGGCTCTCTTCATGGAAAGTGTTTTCCATCAAAAAAATTGAATCTTTTTCGACCGAAAAAGCGCTTTGGCCGGCATAAACCTCTACAAGATATTTTTATTCAATCTGACTTTGATTTTACTTTTCAAAATATGAATTTCTCAGTTTTTATTTCTAGATGACAAGAATACGTTTCCAGGTGTCAGTTTGACCCGCTGAAGCCAAATTCATTGACGATTTTTTCATGCCCCTCCCTCCAAAACACCCGCAAAAAAATTGAAAACTATCTTGTTTTCGTTCCATAAATCCTCAAAACAACTTGCAGCGCATGGAGCAATTCCTTCTTCCTCCGCCTTCTAAAATTCCCAATCCAAAACCCACCCTGGAACAAGTACGTTCGACTGTATAAGTAGCTAGTTAACTATGAAGGCAGGTACTTGGGTAGATAGGATTATGTAGGTATAGGTACCTATCAAATTTTTCCAACATCAGTCATAATTGAAAGCAGGGCTGGGGCAGCAATGGGGTTTTTGGAAACCCCCTCTTGCCCTTTACGCCATTGCACTGCAAAGTCTTTTTCCTCCTTCTGTCCCTAAATCGGGTTGGATTACTATCGATTTAGGTTCGATGCTTTCCCCTGGAAACATCAAAATCCAAATGACGCGTTTTCCCCGAGAGGTTGTCGCAACCGTGGCGTGCCTAGCTGTGAGTTCTGAGACATAGAGCTGCATGCACCACACACTTCTGACGAAATCCAACGCGCAAGGTTTGCGAGGACCAGACGCTAAGGCTAGCTGCTAGCTTTGACTCCCATCTGTTGTGGAGTAGTTTCTCTATTATGGGAGACATTGTAAATTACAGGTTCCTGCAATTTGTGACCCTGTTTTGAAGGTTTGCGTAGAGCTCAGGGGGAGGAGCAGCAATGGCCGCGATGGACTCTTAATGACACAATAATATTACTCTTAGCCCTGATTGGCAGGGTCGGTCAGGGAGACCTAATAACACAAAAATATGCCAAAAGTGATAGCTAATGTGAATAAAGTCATAATAATAATAATGTTTATTCATGACCTTTACAGGTGTCGAATATATAATATTAGATACAATAGTACTAATAATATTATTATTATACCCATACCTCCCAAATTATACCCAATTACCCATGTCTCCCATACCCGTGTCATTTCATTCCCATATCACCCATTTTTTCTCCCATATTCCTCAAACCCATATAATCCATTCCATTCCTACACATTCCCATACCACTCATTTTTCCTTTCATACTCAATTTCTATTCACTACCCATCCCTATTTACAATCCATCCCTGGAGGACCGCACATAGCATTCGGTCCACTACATTCTAATCAAAGCAGCATGTTTTGTTGATCTATCCGTTGAGAATCCATTTAGCCACAGGCCACAGGGATGCATGAGACAGCTTGGCAAGAGATTTGATCCGTCGATTCCTGTTGTGCCTTTCCTTGCTTTCTTGTAGCGGTACAGCGATTGCCCTTACAGTACAGATTTGTTGTCCACATTCATCTAGTACGTTGGAAGCCTCGACGATCTGCAGCAACTTGACGAAAAGGTTCGAAATAGAAATTCGAGAATTGCCCACGATGACTTTGTCCGACAGCCATCCAGGTTGCATCTTCTTAAAGATGGTCACGCAGACGTCGAATACCTTGGCAGTTTATTGGACTTGGCTTTCGGTTGGGGTTGAAATCAGCTTCGCACACGTCCGTCCGTCCGGGGGACTGTTGTTCAGGAATTGGGAAGATACGCTTAGTTCACCTGGAGGCGTGGCACAGCTGCATTTTTCCTGGGTCAGGGTAACGTTGTCCATGAGGAACTCCAGTCGGAACAGATTCTCCATCGCGGGTTCATCCATATTCACTACTAATTTTTCACTGAATTTTGACGTGTCCAAAAAAATTGATTGACGTAAATAGCACTCCAAACTCGACTCCAAATTACCAATTCCGAGAATTTTTGTTTTATTTTGAAAGTTTTATTCATGTATTATTACCCCTATATGTATATTATGCAGGTGTCCCAGAATGAAGTAGCCAACGGCCTATGGAAGTCCAGAAGACACTAAAAGACCTCTATATTATTTTTTTGTGAAAGCTTAATATTCAACGAGATACAGCTCTTCAAAATTTGACTTTTTTTTAATTGGTTTTTCATGAATAAGAATAATTCATAAACGGGTCGAAGTATTCGGCTGAAATTCGCCAGAGATTTGTTTAGAATGGTTCCCGACTTATTGGCATAATTTTACTTGATTCCAACCAGTAGTAAAACGAATAAAAATTAAATTAAATTTTTTTTATTAAGATAAAAGGAATAAAAGAAATTCGAATGCCGAAAAAAATATGTAGGGGCCTCTAATTTCTTCCGGGTTATCTCCCATATGCGTTTGGCTACTTTATTTTGGGACAGCCTGTACCTATAGTATATTTTATTCAAATATGACGTGCGTGCCTGAATTTTTTTTTCAAGTTCAGACTTCTGAACTTCAATAAAAATCGCTGCGACCCCTCCCCCCAGTCCTTCTTTTGAAATATTCAATAGTCAGCACCACACGTTCAAATCCAAAGTTGCCGGCCCTGTGTCTGTTGATCAGAAATTTCACCTATATGATCAGTTATAAGTCCCAAGATCAGATCTGTCTGTCTGTCATTCTGATGTTTACAAATTGTTGCAGTTTAAGCCCTCCTCAAGGAATAAAGTTTGAGCTCTGAGTTCTTCTGATAAATAGCTTATGTCCTGAAGGGTGGCCATTGAGCTTGTTTCAGATGTGACGAAATTCAGATTTGAAAACCACTCTTAAATAAATAAATAATAAATAAATAATTTATTTTACTCATTTGACCGAGACAACAGTGTGAGTAATAGTCGGGGAGGAGAAAAGACTATGAGTTACACTTAAATAACACAATTTAACAGGTATATAGAACAAATACATACACAAATTCACAACAATGTATACTTATTATTGAACAAGTACAACAAGTTCAACAAGTGCCTACCAATCGCAGGCCAAAAACTCACCGATGGAATAAAAACTTTTGCTAAGAAGCAAGGAATGTACCTCTTTTTTGAAGGAGGTGTAGCTGGTGAGCTTCCTGGCCGCAATCGGCAGCCTGTTGAATAGCCTAACCGTCATCACAGCCGGGCCGCGATCCACTAATGCCAGTCTATGCTGAGGCATCAGCAGCCTGTGTTGAGACCTAAAGCCATACTCACTCACTTCACGATTGTCAGTGTGACTGTGTCTGTTTTGATGGACATAACAGACACATGTGAGGATGTACAAGGACGTCACCGTCAAGATTCCGAGCTGCTTAAACAGATCGCGGCAGCTAGTTGATCTATTCTTGAAAGTGACGGTGCGGAGGATCTTCTTCTGAATGAGCAACAGGTCACTGACGTGACTGCTTGACCCCCAGCAAATAATTCCGTAACTTAGGGCCGACTGAACGTGTCCGAAATAATATAGTTTCAGAACATCGAGGGAGACGTTGGAGCGCAAGCGCCACAGAACAAAACACGCAGAAGACAACTTGCTGGACATGCTTGTATATACAGGGTGGCCCAACGAAAACAGAACAGAGGGGTTTTTGGGCATTTCACCTAATTTTTTTCAAAAAAGCTCGGACAGATCGATTTTTATATCGAAGGGGACATCCGAAACATACATTGGCGAATTTCTATGTTCAGCCCCTTCACCCCCGCCTACCGCAACTTTCAAATTTCAAATGACACTAAATCAAATCAAACAGAATGAAATTCTCTTTCTGGAAAAAATATTTTTCAAATTTTTAACCCTACCCCCTACTTTCCCAAAATTCTCTGATTGTCCAATTTGATATTCTTAACCTTTCAAATTTCATCATTGCAGTCAACGTCATCCTGCACAGCATCGAGGAAGAAAATTTTCTGTGGAAAAAGTGCCACCCAAATTCATCCCTTTTGCTTTTCCCCACCCAGCTTCAAAATTCAACAAGATACCACCTACTTTGTGATACATCGAATTGAAGGGAATTAAATTCTTCTCCCGAAAACAAGGTTTTGGAAATTTTCAACCCCTCCCCCAATTAATGAACATTCAAACTAATTTAGGAGGAGAAGAAGGGTTTTTGAAAATTTTGTAAATATTTTGTTAGAATTTAATTTCCTTCAATTTGATGTATCACAAAGTAGGTAGTATCATTTTTTATTTAGAAGTCGTGGTGAGGGGAAGCGGAGAGGTGAATTTGGGTGGCACTTTTTCCACAACAAATTTTTTACCTTGATGCTGCGCAGGATGACGTTGATTGCAATAAAGAAAATTGAAAGGTCAATAATATCAGGGGAGGAAAAGAAGAATAAGAGACTGATAAAGGTTTTTTGTTGCCTCGTCGTTTGTTTTGTTTGTTGGATTTTTGGAATTTCCGGAGAGGCTTGTCGGTTTTGGATTTTGTGTGTGCTTACGTCGTGATGTGCGAGGGAGTCTTGCCTCCGAGAGGCTGATTCGGGCAATTCTCTTTTTCGGTGCACTTCTTTTTAAATTGTTTTGTGACGTTCAAGTGTTTTTGATGTTATGAACTTGATATGGAAGGTGACCTGTATGAGAGGCTAGTGAAATTCATCCAAGATTCAAACGTGAGGCAGTCGGAGGATATTACGCAAAGGATTGGAATCGGAATAAAAACAAAAATTGATGTCTTGCGAGACATCATAAATAGTGAAATAGATAAACGTACTAAATTGAAAGTTAAATACGACGAGCTGAGAGCGAAATACGATACATTAGATAGGACTCTCAGAATAAAATAAAGGTGGTGAATATTGTAAATCGATTGAATGAGTATTTGAAGTTGAACATAACAACATCTGAGATCAGTGACGTCATTGTTTCTCTTGATGATAAAAGAAAGCGACCAATTTTGATTAAATTTGTTTCGTATATTACCAAGCAAACAGTGCTGAAGAGTTGTAAGCTGCTAAAGGGAACGGGAATTGGCATTTCTGAGGACCTGAATTTGGCTGAAAGACAAAATTATAAAGTTTTGCGCTAGCATTTCAACGAAGCCAGAAAGAAACAAGCGAATATGTCTCATGGGCATGAGGCTCAGTAGCGCACTTCCTTTTTGAAGGATTCATGAACGCACAATCTTGGGACCTCTTCTTTTTTATAGTGTACCTGAATGACATTTTCTTATTGCCTGTGGATGGGACAGTGATAAGTTATGCCGATGATACTGCTGTTTTCTTCAGTGACTCCACATGGCTTGACCTAAAAATCAAAGCGGAGGCTTCCTTGAACATTATTAAAGATTGGTTCGAAGTGTTTAACAATGAATCTGCATAAAACAGAATACTTACCGTTCCGCATTCATAAAGATGGCTCCCACACATTATTTAATTACATTTCAATCGGTGAAGATATAATTGAAGAAAAAGAAATCGTAAGATACCTCGGCGTGTTAATAGATCAGAACATGAAGTGGACCCATCATATAGATTTTGTATCGAAGAAACTGAGATTTGTTTCACACAAACTGAGAGTACTGCGTGGATTCCTGAATGTGCAACTGTTGAAGATGGTGTATACGGCCCTGTTTGAGTCACATCTGAGATATAGTCCGGATGTTAAGGTATAATACCCTTCACTTTCATAACAAGCAATGCCACTTGGCATACCTATTGCCGAGACCATGTTTGACCAATTAAGATCAGGAGCCAAAGTCGCAAGCAATGCAGGCGTCGTATACAGGGTGTCGTATAGAAAAAAAGTGAAAAATTCGTATATCATTAACCAAACCAGATGAATCCACGTGAATAGGCACATATATTTATAATATATTACCCATTGAGGAACAGTCAACGGTTTTGGAAAATCTTAAGCGGTTCCTGAAATATTCAGGAAAAACTAAATTTTCTTCTGAATATTTTATTTCTCGGTAAATTAGTGAATTTTCAAGATATTGGAATGCAACTTGGTAGTTCTATGGCCAGTGTGGTCATGAATCAAAAACGATCAAGGGGCCAAATGCAAGACCTGTTATTTCCAGAAATAAGACAGTGAACTTTTTTTTTCTTCGCGACCGCCATCTTGAATCTCCGTTTTACTCAACAGTTGAAAAACTGACAACTGAATGTGAGATAGTTGACATTCAGTCACCCCATTATAAAAAAGATAGCCTTGAAGTAAGGGAAGGGTCTCTTCTTCGAGAAAACAGTGTTACTCAAGGTTTTCATGGTAATACGCATTTGCAGCGCCTGTTATGGCTCATCAAAGATTTCAAAGAGCAGAGGGAGCTCTTTGTTACAATCCCACATTCATTATGAGCTGAATTACCAAAATTCATGATGATCGGTCGAAAGGTAAATTTTTGGTGGCTCACTGAACCAAATATGTGGCGCTTTTTAGTGAAAAATGCAAAAAAAATCGAGCAATCATCATCATGTCATCCCTCACTAAAAGAAGGCTATTGCAAAAACTGAAACTAATCAACGCTGAAATGTTTTGGCAGAGTCAGCCCTATAATCTCGAGCCATAAATTGTTGGACACATGCGTCCCTTTGTTAGAGAGAAGACATGAGAGACTTGCATGCAGAAAGCTTTTTTCAAGTTCTGAGCCACGTATTATTTTCAGAAAGCTACCAAAATTGTGTCTCTGGCTCGATGATGATGAATTTTGGTACTAAATCTCAAAATGGATGTGATATTGTTAGACATCAACTTTTAGTAGGTTTCTGAATGAAATATTAGAATAAGAATTTTGATTTTTTTTCTGCATTCACGCCTTCCATGTCTTCTCTCTGGTAACCGGACGCATGTGTCCAACATTTATTGCCTCAAGAATATAGACTTCAATCTCACAAAACATTCCAGCGTTGATTTGTTTCAGTTTTTGCAACAGCCTTCTCTTGGTGAGGGATAACATGATAATGATCATTGTGACCTGTGACTTTTTTTTGCATTTCTCACCAAAAAGCGCCACCTATTTTGTTCAGCAAGCCATCAAGAGTTTACCTTTGAATCGATCATCATGAATTTTGGTATTTCAGCTCAAAATGAAAGTAGGATTGTGACAAAGAACTCACTCTGCTCTTTCAAGTCTCTCATTAGCCATCACAGGCGCTGCAAATGCGTATTACCATGAAAAACTTTGGTGACAATGTTTTTTCGATAAAGACACCCTCACCCTGCTTCAAAGCCATCTTTTTCATAATAGGGTGACTGGATGCCAACATTCTTACATTCGACTGTCACTTTTTCAACTGTTGAGTGAAACGAAGATTGAAGATGGCGGTCACGAAGAAAAAAAAAGTTGACTGTCTTACTTCTGGCAATAGCAGGCCCTGCGTTTGGCTCCTGATCGTTTTTTATTCATGACAAAACTCGCCGTAAACTCACCAAGTTGCACTTCGATATCTTGAAAATTCACTGATTTACCGAGAAATGAAATATTCAGAAGAAAATTCAGTTTTTCCTGAATATTTCAGGAACCGCTTAAGGTTTTCCAAAACCGTTGACTCTTCCTTGATGGGTAATATATTGTAGATATATGTGCCTACTCACGACAATCCATCTGGTTCCGTTAATGATATACGAGTTTTTGACTTTTTTTCTATACGACACCCCTCGCGACACCCTGTATACGGCGCCTGCATCACTTACGACTTTGGCTCCTGATCTTAATCGGTCAAACATGGTCTCGGCAATAGCCATGCCAAGTGGCATTGCTTGTTATAAAAGTGAACGGTGCCCCCTAAATTTTGACCTTAACGTCCGGACTAATATGGCATATTGGGATGGAGAGGGATTTATTCCAGCAATTTGCAACCCATCTCAATTTTGCAAAGGAGAGCTCTAAAGTTGATATTGGGCAGAGAAAAAACGTACTCAACGGATGATCTGTACCAGGAAGCAGAGATTATGGATGTTCATCAGCTGTTTTACGTGTCATCAATACCGGCAACATTCTCCAGGAAGAAAACTTGGCGCCGAGTAAACTACGATCAAGGTACGAGAGGTGTTGGCTACTTAACTGTCCCCTTCAGGAGTACTTCCACTGGACAGCGGTGCTTCACCTATTTGGGACAGAAATGGTTCAATGCTTTGCCTTCTTCCACAAGAAATATGACCTCTACAGGCAACTTCAAGAGGGAAATCACACGAGTTGTTATGCAGGTGAAGAGATGTGACTTTGAATTTTGAGCCATTTTGATGTATTCTCTTCTAGCATGTTCACCTTTAAGCCTTTTTTATCTGTTTTCAGCTGTTTTTTTTCTCATTGTGTAAATCTTTCAACTGTTATTTCTGAAATTTTATGATTCACAACATGTATTAAAAATATTTTTTCTAGAAAGAGAATTTGATTCCCTTTGATTTGATGTATCGCAAAGTAGATAGTGTCATTTGAAATTTGAAAGTTGCGGTAGATGGGGGTGAAAAGGCTTGAAATATAAATTCGTCAATGTATGTTTCAGATGTCCCCCTCGATATAAATAAAAGTCGACCTGTCCGAGCTTTTTGTAAAAAAAATGGGGTGAAATGCCCAAAAATCCCTCTGTTCTGTTTTCGTTGGGCCATCCTGTATTATATGCTTCTTTCCATTCTTGATGTCTTTGCGATCCGACATTATCTAGTGATGCCCACAAGAGTTTTCAGAGTCTCGCGTGGTTTCGTCTTTTTTTCGAGACGAGAAACGAGACAAGACTAGCTTTTCACTAATAGCTAATAGCTAATAGCTTTTACCAATGCTAGTAACATAAGATACTATTTCTCTTGTATATACAGTATGTGAAGAAAACACGTGAAAATGATAGTATTTAGTGAAGTTAGCAGGTTAGTCCGGTTGACGTTGACTCCGACATGGATGAAACTTGACAGATGACAATGACACTATTGACATTTTGCTATAAACTCTCTCTACATGCAATCACCCTATAGATACGAGAAGCATAAACCTTATCGTGGAAGACGTTTCGTTCACCAAGTTTATTAAAATCGGTTTACGTAATATGTAAAAGCTCAAATTGCTTGGCACCAACAAGCTGTCAAGAAAATGTTGATGATCCTGAGGATTTTTGAGGCTAGGATAGGAAGACTTTATTTATTTGTTTAATAAATAATTATAGAAAAAAAAATACGAAAAGTTTCAGCGGAATTTTCAATTTTTTTTTATTACGTCCCTGAACTTTAGCTCAATTTGGAGCGGAAGTGAAGTTGAGGGACGTGAGAAATTGGAAAAAAAAGTGCTGAAATTGTTCGTTAGTGTTAAGAGGAGAATTTGTTTTTATTGAATGGCTGAAATTCAAGGCCATAATAGATCATTCTAGCAAATATTTGGAAATATTAATTTATGGGAAATCAAAAGTCTTCAGGATTATCCAACCTTTCTTGACAGCTCAATGGTGCCAAACAATTTTTTTTGTGATATTGTTAGCATGTTTTCTGTAGTCTCTGGATATGAAAATGAATTTCGAAAAATATGTACCTATACAAAATGTCTTTTTTTTTTAGAGATTCGAAGTTTTTCTTCAAAGCTGGCCTTGGAAATTTCAAACTGCTTGATAGGGCGATGTGTCAGCTATCGGTAGAAGAATGAGCCCACAAAATTTAAATCAAATCCATTTGGTCTTTCTAAAGATAAGGCTCATCAAAGAATTCGACAAATTACATTAATCACCCGGTAACTTCGAAACGAAGAGATTCGCCTGGAGAAACTGGACCTATGTCCAGGCTATGTCCATTTGGTGGTGGAACACCCTGTATGTGTAGGTAAGCCAAGGGAAGTCAACGAGTTTAATTCCACGTGCCCACCATCAGGACCTGAAATTTTGCTCTCATCCAATCTTTTTGCAACTTTTAAACGTAATTAAAGGAAAGAGCGAAAATTAAACCCATTAGTTTAAATTGTTCACGAGGATAAAAAACCTAAGAGCGCAATTACATCAAGATTTCAGGAGAACACAGGGTCGAAATCGTGCCAGGTCGCCTCCCGTTTCTTTGCACAGGTACCGCTGCACCGAATACCTAAACAAAGCTCATCTCACAAAGTAAAGTGCAAATTTTCAAAAGCGTAGCTGACTTGCATTCAGTTTTTTTTTGTTTGATTCCGATTACAGTAAAAAGTGAGTACATAATCGCATATTTATGATCTTGGCTATAGACAGCTAGTGGGGTTATAATTTATTTCGCCCGTAACAATAAGCGCGTCTTTATCATTTTGGGGCTCGGGGCATAACGCAACCAAAGCGCTAAATTAAACGCAAAGTAACTTTCCGGTCGTGCCGATGTAGCGCACTGCTGGAAGGTCCTTTTCTTCAGATTAAGAGGAAATTATGACAGCTACCTGTGGTAAACAAGAGTTTATGCAGGGATCGTAAACGAGACGAAGGGTATAATCATGAAATAATTGCCGCGCTGGAAACTGTTGAGAACTGCCGTTATTTCCTGTATGTATGCTCCCTGTAGAGTATGTAACATTTCAACAAACGCGCCCACTTTGTTACACTTACACAGTACATTGTTCCTAACTGTGTCCTATTATGCGAAACGTTAACCTGGAATTATTTCACAGGGCGGTATAAACCAGTTTGGATTGGGGCTGTTATGTAATTGTTATTTTAAAGTGATGATTGAAAACATAGGCGGTTCTAAAATAATTGAAATGTCACCAAGGTATACCACCACTAGAACTCTTATCTGCCTCGTCAGACTGAGTGATGCAACGCAAAATTATATCGAATATGCATATGCATCCGACCTGATTGAATTATAAAGTGCATTCGGTAAATTGACGGTCATTTGGACATCACAGTCACGAGAAAAAAAAACGATCAATTAAAAACGTGCATTCATCTGTGAAACGCATTCGCAGTGTGTAGTGTTCCATGACAAGTGGTCGTCAAATGGAGTGGATATGTCTAAATTTGAAACCGGCCGTGGTTATTACTCTCGCCCAGACAAAATTAGTATCTGTTATACGCACAGTCATAATCATAGGTAGCAAAGTTCTCACGGAGGGAGTTACTATGATTGTTACGTGCCAATAAGGCCTCGTGCCTTTTCGGTAAGACTTACCTATACGGTATGTCTTTTCAAGGACACGGCCCGCCAGCTGGTCAGTGGAGGAGGCCGGGGTTCGGTTGATGGTCTAGGGGCGCCACCGTATTGTAGGCCGTTTTCCAAAAATAACTCTAGTACTACGCATGACTTTATACAATACTAGGTCATGTCAGGTGGTCCTGAACATTGAATAAACTTGAAGATTGAATAATCTCGAGAATTGACTAATCTCGAAAACTGAATAATCTTGAAGAATGAATATACCCACCCTTAAAATTATTCGAATTATAATTTCTCCTCGACATTACTTTTTCATCCGCTATTGTAGAACACACAATGGAAAAGAAATCAATTTTTGAGATCATTGAACATTTCGTAGCTTGAAATTTCTTCTTCTCAGAATCTGATATAAGATTCGGAGGCCACCATGAAACATGCTACAAAATGCGATTCCCAAATTGTTCGGCACAGTTTGGCTGATGCGGAAGAAAGAAAGGGCCGACCGAACCTACTGCGCATTTTCCTAGTCAAATCTTGATGGACATCTCTTTTCTAGAGTAAGGAATAATTATTATGGCCCGTGAATAAAACACTCACCCTTTCGCTAATTTTACAACAGCTGAACCACAGAATAATGCTGAACTCTGAACTGCGACCTGCGACTACACGAACACGCCTCAAACACAGAATCACAGAAATGAAATGCGCTATTGCGTTCTAGCATTGAATGTTCTAGTAAATTCCAAAACAAATTTGGAAACCACACTCAGATGTAGAAAACCAAACATACTTCAGCTGATGTAGGGGAACACTGTCTAAGCTAACGCAATTAAATATGGATTATTTTATAAAAAAGTACCGAACTTCCGGCAGAACACCAACAAATCAAAATTCATTCTGAAAACTGTGACCAAATATCATATTATGATCATGTTCGTTTTCACGTTTATTACTTCTTGTGATATATTCAGTATTCACAGTCACCTCAATGTCCCCTATCAGTTCGTTTCAAACTACCTACTTGACCACGTGATCAAGTTCGAAGTTTGAACAGCGCAATCGCGTCCATGGCCTTGAAGTGGACATCTCTTTTTCAAGTTTTGGACTGAAGATGAAGTAGTCTTGGGATTACGAATATGTACAAATTCACGCGAACAAAAATTTCAAGCCAAAGCTGCAAAACCCACGTACTATGCGAGATTATTCAAACAAGTGAATACCCTCTCACGTGCGTGAGTCACAGTAGCGCATTTTCTTGCAGATCTGTGATTGAAGTCCAGCTTAAGAAAACAAATGTTCATACGAGACAAGAGTGAGTTCTACGTTGACCGGCCATCGTTCCAATAATGAGAAATTTCAATATGGCGGCCAAGATGGCGGCGGAATCATAAAATCCACTTTGGAAATAAGAATAACTATAAGTAACAAGGGTAAGTTCTGAATTCCATGAAAATCGTTTTACTAATAAGAAATTTCAATATGGCGGCCAAGATGGCGACAAAATCATGAAATTTAGCTTGACTAGGTCATAAAGGCGCGCATATGCGCGTCTTCCTGAATTTCAAATTATAAAATCTCAATATCCACGAAGTAATCTCTAAATTATAAAATCTTGGCATGAAAGAATCTGCTTAGTATTTGATCTGAACAATGCGATATTTATATTATCATTTTATGCGAATGTAATGAAATGAATTGATAGTTCCAAATTTATCATCAAGTTCAAGTGAAAAATAGAACGATGTGCAATAATGAAAAAATATTCAAAAAATGGTAATCAATCGAATAATAATTTAAGGTCGGACATGCAACATTATAAAATTCCGATTCCGCACGCACCAGATTTTACGATGCTCGCTAAAGCACGTCCTATGACATCAGCTTTTGGTGAAATAGCAAGACGACCGCTCGTACCGAATGCTAGAGAAAGAAATGACCGATAGCGTTCACTGCGTGCGCATTTCCAATGACGGGACATGATTGTGTTCTTTGGAGTTGGAAAATGAGAATGATCATATGAGACAAGAGTAAGCTTCAAGTTTCATGAAAATCGTTACACTAACAAGAAATTTCAATATGGCGACCTTGAGGACCTAAGCTATGCATCGGAAAAAAGTTTCAGGGCTCTAGCTTCATTCCCCAAGGAGGACTTCAACTCCTCAGAAGTGCACAGGAAATCTTGGTTTTTTGATTATGACAATAATATCTACGTATGTATAAGCAGAATATTGCCCATTGTCCACCCGTGGGGACATCAGCTATCCATCGGAAGAAGTTCCAAGGCTCTAGCTTCATTCCCCGAAGAAAAGTACAGTTTCTCAATTTCTACACGGACATACAGACAGACAGACAAACCGGCCATATAAGCGCATTTTCGTAAGAAAATGACGAGGTTTTTCTCAGACACCTTGAACCAAAACACGAGATCGTTTTTTTCCACGCAACTGAAGAAAAACTTGCAACTTGCAAGAAATCGATTCCGTTTAAAAATTTCTGGTCAATTTCTAGGAGGAAAACACTTCAAACAACATATTTATTCAAGAATAGAGTTAATGGTGGAATGAGGCGTTGCGGAATCAATCGAATGAAATGTCTATAGAATAGGCTCAAACTGAAGTACCTCCTTGTAGATTTTCAAGGAGACCTGAATGGTGAATTTCTGTCAAGGAATAATCCCACAGCAATTGATTCCACAACGCCTTATTTTTTTAACAATTTCAGCTCCATCCTCAACTCTCCACACATTGCAATATGGAATATTTGTAGCAAAAACTTTTGTTACATAAGTACAATGCAGGGTGGCTCAACGAAAACAGAACAGAGGGGTTTTCGGGCAATTCACCTCATTTTTTTTCAAAAAGCTCGGACAGGTTGATTTTTATATTGAGGGGGACATGCGAAACATACATTGGCGAATTTTTATCTTCAGCCTCCTCACCCACACCCACCCCAACTTCGAAGTTTCAAATGACACCACCCACCTTGCGATACATCAAATTGAAGAGAATTAAATTCTCTCTCTGAAAAAATATTCCAATAATTTCCAACCACACCCCTCTTCTTCCTAAAATTGTCTGAGTTTCCAATGTAATATTCTTGACCTCTTAATTCTCTTTCGTACAGTCAACGTCATCCTGCACAGCATCGAGGGAGAAAATTTTCTGTGTAAAAAGTGCCACTCAAATTCACCCCTTCACCCCCCCACCCCACCACAACTTCAAAATCTTGCATGACACTACCTACTTTGTGATACATCAAATTGAAGGGAACTAATCTCTTTTCCTGAATTAAATATTTTCAGAATTTTCAAAAAGCCCTAAAATACTCCGAATGTTCAATTTATTAGGGGTGGGGTTGAAAATTGGGGGAAAAATTGTTTCCAGATAGAGAAATCAATTCCTTTCAATTCGATGTATCACAAAGTAGGTGGTGTCTGTTAAATTTTGAAGTTGGGGTGAGAGAGAGGGAGAGGGCGAATTTGGGTAGCAATTTTCTCCACCGAAAATTTTCTCCTTAGATGCTATTTAGGATGACGCTGATTAAATTGAAGATGATTAAGGGGTTGAGAATATGAAATGGGACAGTCAGAGAAATTTAGGGAGATTAGAGAGGGGGTGGGGCTAAAATTTTTGAAAATATTTTTTTCAAAAGGGAATTTGGTTTTCTTTGATTTGAAGTCGCAGAGTCGCAAAGTGGATAATGTCATTTAAAATTCTGAAGTTGAGGTGGTAGGGGTGAGGGGGTTGAAGATAGAAATTTGCCAATGTATGTTTCAGATGTACCCCTCGATATAATAGTCGACCTGTCTGAGCTTTTTACAAAAAAATGAGGTGAAATGCCCGAAAACCTCTCTGTCCTGTTTTCGTTGGGCCACCCTGTATAAGCTCACTCTATGTAAATACGGCGGCTGCTAATGCTCACTGTATATTCTATTATGTGGAGACAAATCCGTGAAAACTTCAACACAAGTGCGCTTGTTCTTTATCCCACCATTTTTTCACCATGAAAAAAATCTGCACCCAGCTAATAAACCACGACCGTAAAAAAGACGAACCCGTCGCCGAAACATTGTCGCCGGGTAGAGAAAATAATTCCCGATGTGCTGCAGAATTTTTTATCACCGTCCCGACGATAAGACGTCCGTTTGACAAATTCCTTGTTTTGTGCGGGGGAGCGATTGCGTCTGTCTGCTTCAGCAATTCGGCGTTGTTCCGAGCAGCTAAAAATGCCAGTTAGATTAAACAATTAAGATAAACGATCGTAAATTTTAAGTTGGAGAACGTGGAGTCAGGAATTGAGACAATAAGCTTTCGACTAAGAAACAACCGACCCCGCATTAGGTGAAGAGGAGGTGGCTCGGGCGGATGACGCGGACGGCGGAAGGATGGGGGTGTGGGCGGCGGCGGAGGAAAAGCATGGCACAGGAAGAAAGAGAAACGTGCCCCGACCGTACACTTCGCACCCTTACGACGGCTGAAACTTTCACTTAACTCGTTTTATTGTCTTCTCGAGCACTAAACAAATATATAATTCCATAAAAATTGTGACACGTATCCGGCAAATGGCCCGGTCTAATTCCGTTATTGTTCCGGAACATAACTAAATGCAAAATGGGACACGAGAGGGCCCTCCTTCGTTTCGGGTTAATCGGGCGTCAAGGCTTAAACAACGAAAGCGCAACATCTTCCAAGGAACAGAATAATGGGGAACAGACGTTGTTTTTTCTCTCTCAAGAAAAGCGTAGCCTTGGATCGTAGAAACAGCTAATCCACAAAGCGTATTTTCTGCCTAGTGCTAATTTGTTTTATTGTGTTCTTGTCTTGTTCTGCTAAGATCAGCACTGTCAAAGCTTCATATAAACTCCTCATCATACAAACCTTGTGTTCCGAAAGATGTTCGGAATAACTTCTGAAAATATAATCAAATGAATGGCCGAATTCATGAACGAATGAACGAATTCAATCATGGATACTGAAGCTCACTTTTGAAAATCTCTAAACATTTTGAAGCTGAACTGTTTAGCCTCATAGCTCGTCAAACAAAGTATGAAATTTATATCGAAAACAGATACGCGTTCAATTTTCGTTTTGTGTGTTTTAAAAACTTCCACGAACTTGGTGTTAGGTGGCTGCATCTTACTCACACACGTAATTTTAGCGAGGTGAGAACGTCTGGCCTATAGCTATAAAACGGAAAAGCCAGAGCGCGGCTTTAACATCCCCTACGTGAGCTGATGGTGCGAGCCGTATAAACTCCCGGGCCTTCTCACAACAGAACACAACAATTTTGTGTATGAAGCCAGTCGGCGGGTATATTCGAACATTTTCGTCATGTTTATAAGATGTAAACTGGGTGCAAAGTGGTGAGAGAGAGGATACAGGAGGAGAGAGCAATATTATCGCATCATCTCGCCAATTTCTTCCCCGCATTTACAAAACTCTGTTTCATCGGTAGAGGAACTGGTCTGAATATGGGCCAGGCATTTAATATGGGCCCCCCGTTCATCCACGGATCAAGTGATGCCATCTACCAGGTGGTGTGTAAATTTACACAAACACATTGTCGATATGTATTTTACCGGCCCCCGCCGTTATCCATGTTTGTTGTTATTGAGAGATCATGGCCGTTATGAACCGCCGCATTCAATAACTTTTCGATGTCAGTTTGATTACATTATTTTCATATTCCTTTATATTATTTCATAGCTGCATATGCCTAATGCGACATGAGGAAAGTTCAAAATTTCATTTCAGAAGTCATTCTAATTAAAAAGAAAAAAGTTTTTCCCCAACCTGTAATTTTAATGAAACTTGAATTTTTTGAAATATGGGCCCCCTGAGTGTCTTGAATATGGGCCAAGGCCTATATCCGGATTAAAGCAGTATTTGAACTTATTTTTGCAAGCAATTATGTCGTCATCAAAGGCTGATCAAAAATATGTACGGAAAAACCTAAACCAGATGTGTCGGCTGTGGGCACATGCGCAGCGCGCCGGGGCGGAGAAAGACTTCTATTGTACGACTTTTGCCAAAAACTTTTGCAATACCTTTTTGTTTCTTTTTATTTTTTTGCTGAAGAGTGTTTAAACATTTTGTAGATTGTTTATTCAGTTATTGTTATAATATTATGTTTTTTTATTGAAGTTTTTGAAGGGGCCCATACTCCACACCCTCTGGCTCAATGTCAGAAATGTGCACCATTTCATTAATTTTTTTTTCATAAATATATTTTTTGTTTTTGAAAAAAATGAATGCTGGGGTTTTGTTACTAAGTCTTCACACTGTACGTAAACCTTTTTACGCAGCATCAGAAATGAAAAATTACAAAATTATTGAAAAAAAGCAAAATGGGGGCCCATATTCGGACCAGTTCCTCTACATTGTTCTCTAGGTATATAGGGGCGCTCGAGGTGGCGGCTTATACGTGCTTCCACATTGGAGTCACTAATTCAGTTTTCTCGTTCAGAGCGGAGTAGCTCTATGATGAGGAAAGAGAGTGCATCTCCGTATCGAGCTCTGTATTGCTCGGTGTTTTCTGTTGTGAGTATTAGCCCCAACGGAAATTTAAAGGAAGTGTGACCATTCCGTTTAATTGTTCCAAGATAACAATAGCTGCAAGTGAGTTAACGAAGGAGCAAAGTAAGAAGTAAAAAAACATTTCAGAGACAAGCGACGTGTTCAGGTCGTTTTTCTTTCTTGGCTATCTCCAAAACATAACGTTAATTTATACGACCGAGCGACGTCAAAAATATTTGAATTATTTTTCTCAATTTATTTAACTCAAACAAGCACTACTCTTGTTTTGAGACGTCCAATTCGTTTGAAATTCCGATACTGTTGGGAATTTCTGTTAGGTAGGTACTCAATTGAGAAACAAACATTTAAACACACTGTCACACTGACCATTATTATAATTTAGTGTCGCACTTAGGTACCTACTGTTCTACTTGGCTTCGCTCTTCGCTCCAAGAGGAATAAAAAAATACTCAATTTACATAAGGGCCTATAGAGAAAACATAGGAGCACAAAAATTATCAAAAAATTGAGCAAAAACAGAACAGAACAGAACTATGATACCTACTACTAAATAAGTATATACAAACTCAAACCGCGCAAATGAATTCTTTGATTTTTGGTACCACATCTGCGCACTCGCAATTTCATCAAATCTTACATGTCAATTTCTATGTCAATTTCTATGTCATTTTGCCCCAAACTGACAAAATTCCAGTAACATAACACTGTGTTGCTTGTATACAGATTTGATAGCCTCGTGAATCTATAGAGAAAATGACTATACCAAAGGACACACCATCATTAGCAATAATCTCAATATTTCAAGAACAAAAATATTATATCGGCTACTTGAAATTCTGGAGTTATGTTACTGCGGCAAAACCGCTCGAGCCAAAATGAAATGGTTTGGTAGAAATGTAGTTCTCCCAACTTGACTATCGACAAACGGCACCCAAGAACCATCCTAAGCGCCTCAATTAAAATAAGCTCAGTATGTCATTTTAGCCAAGTGGGTATGTTATTTTAGGCAGATCTTCCCTATTAGAGATGAGCGATAAATCACTACCTGTGAATTATTCACTGTGAATGAGAAATCACATTCACGACCTGTGAACAAGTGCAGAATAAACCGTGATTGCTAAAACGTGATTTCTCTCATATTGCTCATTTTTCACGCAATGACAAGTACTGAGCAAAAGCATTTTCAACAGTTAGCAAATTAGCAGGGCTCCCAATCGATGCGCTCTTTTGTTTGATTTCGATCACCGCAAGAATCGGCAACTTCTAGGCGAGAGCAAGAGTGGCGCACACCACACGACGTTCTCTGCTCTGCAGAGTGCAGTCTGCACACGTACGACCGTTCTCCGATACAAGTGATACGAACGCCGACCTGTGATCGCTCACTGTTGCTGCTACTTCTCAGTGAAGGTCGTGGAACTAGAACGTGCAAGGCTGCAATGTGAATGTGAAAACGAGCAAACAGTGAAAAATCACCGGCATGGTACCAGGTATTTTTCACCGGGGAGCCCGCCAACATCAGAGCGCGCGACGTGAATCATGAATATGTGACATAGGCGATCATATTCACGATTCACATTCACATTCCCTATACTTCCCGCAAGATGGGGCCACACCGCACACTGCCCGCAAGACTTTGACACTTCTCAGCAAGTTCTTTCCAGACCGAGAGCGGCTCATCAGCACGAATGCAGCTAGCATATGGCCCCATAATTCTTGTGAACTGGCATCACTGCGTGCTTTCCACCTAGCTCCAAGTTCGGTACACCTGCCATTTACCCATGTGCGGGTTCCAAACGGTGCTTTCCATCTACGTGTTCCTACTCGGTTCTGCGCCGTTCATTGGATCACCTAAAATTGTGTGCCGTACGATGGAACATGTGCCGTCTGGTGGTATTTGTACTGTCTAGGTGGAAAGCACTCACTGAACCTTTACCTCTAGCCTCGCCCGAAAAATTCGAATTCCGAAGAGCCAGCAAATATAACATGAGGATCATGTTATGAGGAAAATTGACAACAATTTACAGGGACTAATTAACGTTAGCGGTAGATGAGACGGAAAGTTCAGCTTTGTTCAGCTCAGGAAGCATTTCCAAAATTTTTTGTTGATTTCCAATCTCCACAAGTAGTGGGGTCGGTACTCAAGAAAAAACAGTACTATACGGCATTTATTGATACAGAAAATTCCTTTTGCATGAGTGTTCTACAAGGTCTAACGAACGATATTAGAAGGGGAAGCACAAAAGCTTCCCCTTAGGGGGCCCGCAGAGGGCCCTGTCAGGTTGACGGTCCAAGAATCCTACCAAACCATGTTTTAATTTCGTTGTATCACTGAAATGGGGATGATGTGACTCCATTGTGAATCTCGATGGCATTGGTCGCCACGTCTCTTTCATCCTTCATGCTTGAAAAAATAATTTCTTCGGGAGGTCAGAAAAATCACTTTTTATTTTTTTATACATATAAGAGGATGCGAAGTTGGCATGTTTTGTGTCTTAACCTGTTATTTGGCATTCCCAAAATCCTGTTACGAAGTCAATTTTCTAAATTCTCAATTTTGGGTTGATTGATAGGCTAAGAAGTAGGTATTTTCTAACATCCAGTTCAGACGTACTTCTTTCAGTGTCCAACTGGAGGTTATTGAAATCATCATCAGAGGTGGACACACTGAACTATTTTCTCAACATTATGTCGAGAAAATCAATTCTAAACCGCGCATAGAGAGTACACAGATCATCTTTCTTTCGGTCGGTCGAATCCACGTTTACCATCACGTACATCACTTCAGCGCATACATGAGAACGCATACCTGCAGAGCGCGGTAATTTCAATTTTGACGCACGAAGTGTCACTGTCAATGGCAACTGACAATCAATAATCGAAATGTAAACAAACAACAAACATAACCTCCTAACCATTCAACATTTAATATTGTTCAGAATGAAATGTTGAATGACAGTATGGCAGAAAGACGCAGAAAAGATTCAGGTGATACGAGACACAACGAGCTGCAAGGCGATCGACGAAACAAGAGCGTTATTTGGTTAGATCTGTCGAAACGTCAAATCGACGTCAAGCGCTGTCAGCTGAAATTTGCGTGACATTACACGAGCACACCGTATTACAGTGTTGTCAACTTGTTGTCGTGATATACAGGGTGGTCCAGGTTTTAGTCGACAAACTTTGCAGGCTAATAGAGGATAAAAAATGAAGTTGACTCACCCCAAAAAGTACATATCTAAAATGCATATTAAATGAGTTACAGGCCTTCAAAGTTGCAGAAAAAAATTGTTTTTTTCTTGATAACTTTTGAACAGCTTTACCGATTTCGCTCAAATTTTGGAAATATGGTTAACAAACACGTCCCCAGTGATTTCTTGAACAAAATTCTGTCAGAATGACGCAGTGCCGTAGATATGGGGGGGTACTAACCTTCTTATCCCCCTACTTTCTACGCCACTGGATATTTTGGAAAACCGTTGAAAGCATTGAATTTGGCGTTCAATTCTGAAGAGAAAATTGGTGTGTCATTGCTACATTTGGAGCAGCGGTTTCTGAGATATTTGTGTTTAAAGGTTCAAAAACACCGAATTTCGCAAATGTTTCAAAATTCGAGCAAGCTTTGACCCATTCACTTTCAACTTTTTTTTCAATTTTAAGTTTATTGATCCATAATTTAGCTCATGAGAAATTGAAAACTGGTATGAAAATTCATATTTCAGTAACAATTAAATATTCAATAGGTACCTATTCACTTACTGATAGTTGGGGAGTTTAGTGAGAACAAGAACCAAGGGCCCATTGTTTCTTATTGGTCATGTTACTGAAATTATGAATTTTCACAACCAATTTTCAATTTCTCATGAGCTAAATTATGAATCAATGATCTTTACATTGAAAAAAAAGTTGGAAGTGAATATATCAAAGCTTGCTCGAATTTTGAAACATTTGCGTAATTCGGTGTTTTTGAACCTTTAAACACAAATATCTCCAAAACCGCTGCTCCAAATGTAGCAATGACACGCCAATTTTCTCTTCAGAATTGAACGCCGAATTCAATACTTCTAACAATTTTTCAAAATATCTAGTGGCGTAGAAAGTAGGGGGGTAAGAGGATTAGTACCCCCCCATATCTACGGCACTGCCTCATTCTGACAGAATTTTTTCCAAGAAATCACTGAGGACGTGTTCGTTAACCATATGTGCAATATTTGAGCGAAATCGGTCAAGCTGTTCAAAAGTTATCAAGACAAAAACAATTTTTTTCTGCAACTTTGAAGGCCTCTAACTTTTTTAATATGCATTTTAGATATGTACTTTTTGGAGCGAGTCGACTTCTTTTTTTATCCTCTATCAGCCTGCAAAGTTTGTCGACTAAAACCTGGACCACCCTGTAGATATGGCAACGTCCTACTTTCACAGGTATGCGCAGAAGCCTTTCGGGAAACGTGGATTGCGATGCCTACTACGCTCGTCAGGGAGAACGCTGAGCATCGCCAGCCTAAACTAGTATGAAAACAGCCTAAACAAATTCAAAACTGACTAAAACTCCGAGTGCTGACTCAGAATTGAATGTCGAACCACATAATAAGTGTTTCAGACAGTTTCGAATTCATTTAGGCTGTTTTCATACCAGTTTGGTCTGGCGATGCTCAGCGTTCTCCCTGACGGGCGTAGTAGGCATCGTAATTCGATCGACCGGAAGAAAAATTATTTGTGTACTCTCCATGTACGGTTTAGGATTGATTTTCTCGACATAATGTTTAGAAAATAGTTCAGTCTATCCACCCCTGCGATTATTTCAATAACATCCAGTTGGACATTGAAAAAAGTACGTCTGAACTGGATGTTGAAAAATACCTACTTCTCAGCCTACCAATCAGCCCAAAATTGAGAATTTGGAAAATTGACTTCATAATAGGATTTTGGGAATGCCATATAACAGGTTGAGACACAAAACATGCCACCTTTGCGTCCTCCTGTATATGTAAAAAAAATAAAAAGTAATTTCTTTGACCTCCCGAAGAAATTATTCTTTCAAGCATGACGGATAAGAGAGACATGGCGACCAATGCCATCAAGTTTCACAATGGAGTCACATCATCCCCATTTGAGTGATACAACGAAATTGAAAGATGGTTTTGTAGAAGTTCTTGGACCGTCAACTTGACAGGGCCCCCTGCGGCCCCCCTAAGAGGAAGCTTTTGTGCTTCCCCTTCTAATATCGTCCGTTAGGCCTTGTACAACACTCATGCAGAAGGAATTTTCTGTATCACTAAATGCCGTAAAGGAATGCCTACCAACCCCACTAAAGCTACCTTGAATAAAAGTTTGTTTCATTTACATTTTTGATATTTGATTTGACTGATAACACAAAGGCAACTAGATAGATAGATAGATAGATAGATATTTTATTCAGCCATCTTAACTACATTACAGTGGTATTGTAGAATCGAGCAACGTCAATTTAAAAATAAATAATTAATTTTAACACAAATGGAACATACACTCAGGAACATATAAGTCTGTATCCACATATAGATAAATTTCCTTTAGAGGGACGAAGATATTATTGAACCTTTGGCGTTAAGGCTATACTTGATGGCGAAAAACTCGTCAACCCTATAGAAACACTGGTCAAGCATGAACCTGGAGACAGTCTTTTTGAACTTATCCATCGGATAGTTCTGTACTTTCAGCGGCAAACGATTGTACAACTGCAGATTGATGAAATTCTTTTTAGTCCGGGCAAGACGGTGGCGGGGCGGTACCATTAGTGCTTTTGATCTAGTGTCGTGGCTGTGGACCTCACCGTGTGTAAGGTAGTCATGCTTACGGCCATGGATCTCAACAAGTGATTTATAGACAAACAATGATGGCAAGGACATTATCTTCATTTCAGAAAACAACGGTTTGCAGTGTGCCCGAAAGTGGGAATTAGTCAATATACGGATCGCTTTTTTTTGCATAACAAATATCCTGTTGGCATGACTCGAAGCTCCCCACAGGGTTACTCCGTAAGAAATACGCGAGTGGAAATGCGCATGGTATAGTGACAATAAAACATGAGAGCTGAGTTTTCCGTTTAATCTCCGAAGTGAAAAGAGTGCGGAGGAGAGCTCCCGAGCCAGCTTATCTACATGGGACGCTCACGTCAGCCCAGCATCCAAGACGACACCCAGCACCACGAGGCTGCCCCCCCCCGGATACCGCGCCGCCCGCTCCCACCGTGAGTCTATGCGTTTTAGACTGATTGAGTTTTAGTGTATTTGCCGAGAACCAATCTCCCGCCCTCTCCTCAATTGCCCGTCGTTTAAGAAGCAATTCACTTGTCCCAGGCGCCGTAGCGATTAGTGTAGTTTTCGTCGGCAAATGAAACACAACGGATTGGTTCCATAAATCGAGACAAATCATCAATATAAAGCAAAAAAAGGAGTGGTCCCAAGACCGACCCCTGTGGAACACCAAAAGATACCAAACCGGGGGAGGAAAGCTTTCCCTCGACGTAGACCATCTGCTTTCTGTCAGACAAGTATGATCTGAATAGCTTCAGTACTTTACCACGAAACCCGTATTTTGACATCTTTTCCAGTAAAATTTCATGGGACACACAGTCGAACGCGCGCGACAGATCACACTGGGTCAGCCCGACGAAGTCCCCACTCTCAATTCCATCAACAATCGCCTCCAGCAATTTCCGGACTGCCTTCTCAGTTGATTTTCCTTTTTGGAAACCATACTGACTGGAACTTAAGGGAAATCTATCGAGGTGGTCAATAATTCTATTTTTCAACAATTTTTCAAACACCTTTCCGGAAATTGGAATAATTGCAATGGGCCGATAGTTCTCTGGTTGTGAATAACTGCCTTTTTTATATATTGGCAAAACTTTGCTTATTTTGAGAGAATTAGGAAATATACCTTCCTCAATGCAACGATTATAGAGGGATGTCAAAGGTGTTACTATAATGTCTGCAGTATTTTTCAGAATTTCCGCAGTAATGCCATAAACATCGGGACACTTTGAGTCTTTCAACATTGAGATCTCGCGGAGCACCTCTCCTTCCTCAAAAGGAGCAAGAGAAAATGAACCTGAGTGCGACTTGATGTTACGGTTAATATCAGACAAAGACACACCTGAGCAAGGGATGGTGTCAAGGGTACTCTTTGCTATGTTCAGAAAAAAAGCATTAAAATCATCTGCTGTGATTGATGGATTTGGTTTTGGTTTTTTGCAATTGTTAATTTCACTATTTATCAATTTCCAAGTTGCTTTCATTTTATTTGCTGATTTGAGGATGAAATCATCGAATTTATTTTTCTTAGCTATGAGAATCTCTTTTTTATACAATTTGCGAATTGACTTGTATGCATTAACATCATTTGTACTTTTCGTAACCTCACTGACAAGCTTTAGGCATGTCATTTTGTCTTTTAACAATTTTAGCTTTTCACTGTACCATTTCACAGAAATTTCCGCTGAACCCACTTCAACCACGGGAAAATGCTTTTTTATACTGGCCGAAAATGTCTCAGCAAGCAAGAATGATAGATGATCAGCATCATGGTTACCACCTCGATAGACTTCCCAGTCAAAATCAGTTAGGGACTCCCTCAGGCCGCCCAGCCCCGCACTGGTGATTTTTCTAACTTTTCGCTTTTCAGGATGCTGCTTATCAAAGACCTCCTCCGTCACTATGAACTGCCCTTTGTGATCCGACAAGCAAGGCTCAAGAACGCCAGCCTCGCAGCTCTCCTCCGCAACGTTAGTCAAGATATTGTCAATACACGTAGCCGTGCCCTGAGTAATTCTCGTGTTTTCTGAAATTGTTGCCCTTAAACCAAAAGAAATTATAATGTTAGTCAGATCAGTACGGGCCTGCGATTTTAAATTGAAGTCAATGTTAAAATCTCCCGTTATTATTACTTGTTTGTACCTGTTATGTACGTCAATCAACAAAGATTCCAATAAATCTAGAAACTGGTTGACATTTCCAGAACATGACCTATATAATGCAATTATCAAAACGTTTGCAACTTCAAGTCCGCAAAACTCCGCCACAAACTCACAGCTATACCTGTCCAGATCCACACACCTACAAGAGACCTTGATATCATTTTTAGCGAAGATGGCCACCCCACCATGTCTGCCTTTTTCTCTGCAATATTTAGAAACCAAGTCATATTTAGTAATGTTGACGGTCTCCAGATTCTCCCTGCTCAGCCAATGCTCTGACAAACAAACAATATCAAATGTGTAATATGACAAAAACGCTGCAAGCTCTTCTATTTTATTAGATAGACATTGAACGTTCAGGTGAAAAATACTTAACCCAGCATTGGTAAACTTTTTGATAAAAACAGCCTTATTTAATTGTACACTCGTCGTATTTATGTCGGAAACTGAAGCTGCGGAACTATCTTCGGTCCGCGCTGTAACAGAAGATCCAACTGTTACTTCCCCCGAGTCGGTTCCACTCGCGGGTGAAAAAACCTAGAGACTTTCACCCCGCTCGGCCACACAGCAGGATCCATGATTCTGTCCAGACTGCTCAAATTCACAGTGACCTTAAAAGAGACCCACTGAGACGAGAACTTCGAGTCCAGGGCCACGCACTCAACCTCGGGAAACATGGGCTTTAAGAAATCTTGCACATCCTTCGCCAGAGTGTCCGGAGAAAACCTGGACACAAACAGATAGGCCTTGCACGGCAAAACCTTGAGCTTGGCAGAATCGCCGCACTGTTTACTACCGATAAGCTGTGGTGATTTCGATTTTCTTGCACTTTTGGTTTTTTTTTTTGATGACTTCAGTCCAAGCAACTAATGGCTCAGTCTGGTTGGTCTGTGCCGATGCTGGTGCCTGTGCCGATGCTGGTGCCTACGCGCTACGCGTACTTCAAATTTTGACATTTGACGAAGATTTTGTTTTAAACCATGCTACGACATACGTCTTCAAATGTACAGTCTGCTCTAATTAAGAATCCATTCAATCACACGATTGAAGAGTTTCCAGTTTTGAAAAATCTTGAGGAGCGTAGGAGAGGTGGGGAGAAATGAAAGCGAGCAACATGACGCAATCCATGTTTGAACTCAGAGATATCGAAGACGGAGTGAGAGAGGTTGATGGGAACGTTTCTGAGGATGCACTGACGGATGATTGTGGGGATGATGTGCCGGATGAAGTGAGTGATGACATTGTTAACGAAATTATAGATGCACTCAAAACCATAAAAAGAGCCACAAACAGCGAATTGAATGGAAAAATCAATTTCAATAAGTCGCACCAAAAGCAAATAGTCAGCTCTATAGATACAATCCATCAAGATATAATAAGAATGTTACAGTATCAGAACAATCTAGAGAGACAGCTTTGGAAAGGTAGAGTGGAGGTCGCCCGGGGAGCGGGATCGACGGAATCGTCGACAGAACGTAACATACATGTAACACCTGTGGACGGAATAAAAACATACGCCGAAACTGCTAGAACATATGGAAAGATACCATCGAGGCCACAACGCCACCGGCTTAGCCGAACCGCGAAAACGAGCTGATATTGAAGACATCAGATGGACAGGAAATGATGCCAAAATGGAAAAACCTCTCCAAAAAAAATAGCATCAAAAGACATTAACGGAGGTGTCAAGAGTGCTGTACCGCTGTCTAAAGATAAAATACTTCTCATTGCACAGAATAAGGAACAAAGGGAGAAGTTACGGGGGATAATTTAGACGCAGAACGAGGGTATTGTTGCGGCTGAGAGAAAAGCGAAAGGACCAACACTACAAATATTCGGACTCTACAAGGACGTGACAAGGACACTACGGATGAGGAACTACCAACGGAGATGTTTACACAAAATGAAGACGTTAGAAGGGCATTTGATATGAAAACAATTAAGACACGAACCGGAATTGTACACAAGGCACAGTGTAGAAACCCCCTCAAGCAGAACTGGCTGATAGAAACTGACACTCGATTTGCGAAATACCTGCTAAAAAAAGAACAAATTTTCGTAAACCTCACTAACACATTTATAAAAGAAAATTTCAATTTCCCGATTTGTTATAACTGCTGTGCCTTGGGACATGTCAGCAAATACTGCACGCAAAAGGAAGAAACTTGCCACAAATGTGGAAATCTGCACGCTGCATCGGAATGCGCCTCGGGCATGCTGAATAGGCTAGTGGACATGGTTTTTTTTATTTCTTTTTATGAAAGATCCTCTCAAAATTGTTGCATTGGCAAGATGATTTTTTTTTAAAGTTTTTGTACGTATAAAAAAAAAACATGAAAAAGATTTGTCTGTTTGAATGGCGCGGCAAGTGCGTGACGTCTCATTTTGAAGAGCCAATAGAAACTCTAGTTGGCCATTCAATGACTGAAGAACACCATCTCGTTTTGAACTGATTTATACAAAAAAAATATAATGAAATGCTGAAGTGCTTTGGTTTGACCTCACATTTTTGTCGATTCTTCTTTAAAATTCACTTATTTTTGCTCGTGCAGGCTTCGGATTAATGTCACAACAGTGTTATTAGTGCCATATGAGTGGCAGTACTGCGAGAGTCGCATGCCATATGTCAACCCTACGTCAAATAATCTAGTTTTTTTTCAATACAATTTCGCTTCATAATACATAATAACTCCATGCAATGGCATCAAAAATAAGTTCCTTGTGATGAAGTTGTGCTCGCACGTGAAAATACATCACCACGTAATAGATCCAGAACGAATGCTTCGGTCGAATGTCAAATGCGTTCCCCTCTCCTTCCTCCTTCCCACCTCCTAACCCACTTTCAAGCTGTGACGTAGCATATTATTCCTGATTTGAATAAGTCCACTTTCAAATTGATTTTTTACCGAAATATTTCGAATAAAATTTCAATTAAACATATGAAACGAATGTTGTGCTGTATATGTGTACAAGTCTCCGTGTTTTTGCCTGTTTTTTGGTGCTCCTGAGCGTGGAATTTGGAAGATTTCGGTACCGGTCGACGGCCTGAGTTTCCCAGATTCCGATGGGACCTGACTTCTCGATGCTTGCTGCCGATTGAACTGAATCTTGCCCAGAATAATTGAATGTTTACATTTGAAAATTCGCCGTTCCGCTCTTATCGGTGGGTCCGATAAGGTTTTATAACCGCAAGTACTATAGCGCATCCATTGGACTTTGTCGCTGAGCTTATTTCCCATTCCTGTAGGGGCCACTGGGGCCTCTGCATCGGGAGACCGAGCTTTGAAGCCAGCATCGTCAATGAGTACTCCACCGGTAAAGCGACTTAGGGTCTCTAAGTCTATAATAATAATGATAAAGTGCTAGACCAGGATCAGTATGCTAAACGACAGCCAAATTTAGATATTGACATCTCCCTAGAAGATATAACGACCGTAATCAAACTTATATCTCTAGATACATCTCCTGGGCCTGACAGAGTCCTCATCAGAACTATACGAAGACTGAGAATAGCCAACATTCTTCAAATTATATTGCAGATAATGCTCTTCACGAGCTACGTACCTTCAAAATTACGTGAAGGCAGAACTATCCTTATTGATAAAGAAGGTAAGGACAAAAATGATATTTCAAATTGGAGACCTATCACAATCTACTCCATTATGAAACGAATAACAGAAAAGGTTTTAGACATGAAATTACGAGAACAAGTAGATCTCAATCACAATCAACGAGGCTTTATAAATAACGTACCTGGTTGCCACATCAATGCAAAATTAATCAATGGATGCCTTCTAGATTCCAAGTCTAACAAAAAAGATTGTGTTGTAGTATTCCTTGATATTTCCAAAGCCTTTGATGTAACTGGACATAGACACATTGAAGAATCACTAAAATCTTACGGAGTCTCCAGAAATTTAAGGAACCCAATTATGAGTCTACTAAAAAACAACACGATAAGGCTTGAAGTAGGAAAAAAACACTCAGGTCAAATTGCTATCAATTGTTCCGTTCCTCAAGGGGGGCCACTTTCTCCTCAGTTATTCAATATTGCAATCAACTTTATCTATGACGAAGTATGCGATAAGCAGTTTTCAAATTTGTATGGATACCGTCTTAAATCAGACCTCGATGCACTCTGTCTGACAGGATTTGCAGATGACCAAGCAGTAACGACCAATAGCTTATCGTCAGCAACTCGAATTATTGACTTGACAAAATCCTTATTTGAACAAATTGGTCTTAACATCAATCCAGTGAAATGTTCGGCAATCAACATCCTCAGAGGTGAACTCAAGCAGTGTGATTTATACATTGAAGACACTAAAATCAAATGCACTGGCAAGACGGACAGGATAAAGTACTTGGGATGTACCTTCACTAATGAAATTGTATTCAACGTGGATGTGTTGCAAACTTTTGAAAAAAAAAATCGAAAAATTGGTTACATCTCCTCTTTTGAAACCTGACCAGAAACGCAATATTATCAATCAGTACATTTTTCCTATGCTCGTATATCCTCTTCAATCTGCACCACTCAACAAGATCCATGGTTATATCACGAACGGCCTCAACACCATCATACGCAGGAATGTGAAAGCAATAATTGGTCTTCCAGCTGCTACGTGCAATGCAATGCTTTACTCACCACGTAAATTCAGAGGTTTGGCAGTTCTGAACTGTGAGTGGGAAGCTTATTTGCAACATTTCTCTATAGCAAGAAAACTATTGGAAGTTGAAAACCTTTTATTACACCACGTCTTTGATTGTGAACGAGAGATGAAGCAGTGTGAAACAAAATTGGAAGTAAATGGGAATACATCTAGAAAAATGAGACAACATCTTAGAGAAGCGGCATTCAAAGAATGGACATCTTTGAAATGGCAAGGTGTTGGGGTGAACCATTATGCTACATATACCCCTGCAAACAACTTCGTCATCAACAAAAACAGCCTTTCATCATCTGAATGGACTTCAGCAATCAAACTGTCCGTAAACTATGCTAACCTCGCTGGCGTTCCAGGAAATTCGAACAATCTGTCGAACCTTTGCCGCAGATGTGGCAAAGAGAAAGAGACCCCTGCTCATGTAATCGGCAATTGTTCATACAATAACCTGTTGATAGTCAGTCGTCACCACAAAATCAAACATAAACTAACCGAACTCCTGACTGAAAGAAGCTTTGACTTTACGAAGAAGTCCACGCAGTTGATACGGACGGGTCCAATCGATATAACGACATAGTAGCATTTGATCGGCGATCGAAAAGAGCGATAACTGTTGACCCCACGGTTAGATTTGAAACGAACAATCCGGAACAAGACATTCAAGTCGACGACGAAAAAAGGAAGATATATGAAAAATGTAAGGACTCACTCAATTTAAAATTCAGTCCCAAATATGGAAAAAGAAATTTTGAAGTATTTGGACTTTGGTTTGGCTCTCGAGGGACTATTTCGGCAAAAGTTTTGGCATTTTTTATTGAATTCAAAATTGATAAGAAAAAACTTATGGAAATTTCAGAACTTATATTGAGTGACTCTATTCAAATTATACACAACCACATTTATAAATAATTTTTACATAATTTATACTTTTTACCTTCAATTTTTATATTCAGTATTATCTTTTATAGACGATTAGTATGCTGTGTTCTAGAGCAACTTGCTTAAAAGCAGGCAGCACCACTCTATTTTTCCGGACCTGAGAATTCGAATGTCAGACGATGACGAATTTATGAAGACAGCAGAGGACTTTGACTTGGAAGATGACCAGAATCGACAAGAACAGGATGAAAAGAAAGAGGAAGAGGATGCAGCGAACCTGGCGAAGGCACTGAGCTTAATAAGATCTGCCACAACGAAAGAGGAACACGGAAAGATCATATTCACAGGGGAAGAGCAAAACGTAACAACAGACGCCCTCCTGACTATTCACGGAATCAGCCGAAGAATGGAAAGACGGATATACCGTATTCGACTGGAAAAAATGAAAGTTATTCAACGTCTCTCGGACGAAAGACTGAAACAAAAGGATACAGAGCAGAGGCTAAATCTGCAAATCAGCAGGGGTCAACGCCGTCAACAACATCAGACACAGTTGGAACAACATCAACAACAACAACTGCGGCAGGAACAACCACGGCAACAGGAACAGCGACAGCAACAGCAACAACAACAACAACAACAACAACAACAACAACAACAGCAACGAATAAGCTATACCGAAGCAACCAAGACTTACGGGACCCTTCACACTGCACGAGACAAGCAAAACAGCTCACCTTGGGTAACACCACCTCAAAAGGTCAAGACTAACGAAGTAATGATAACAACGAAGAACGGACAAGACATCACACCAAAATGGACACACATCAGAAAAAAGTTGAAGCCAACTGACATCGACGGCGGAGTGACCAACACGATCAAGGTGGGCACGAACAAGATGTTGCTAATTGCAAAATCTGAACAACAGAGAGACAAACTTATACACGAAATCAACAAAGAACAAGACCTATAGAAGCTACAGAAAAAAAAACTAAGAAACCCAACAATTACTTTGTGTGGACTGCAGAATGGGATCAAGCTGGAAGACATTTACGAAGACATCGCCATGCATAACGAAGACATTGCAGATACCATGAACCAGTCACAAATCAAGCAAAAACTCAAATTTATCATTGCAAAACCATGCCGAAATCGGACTAAACAGGACTGGTTGTTTGAAGCAGAACCACAGTTTGCAAAATTTTTGCTCTAGAAAGAAAAAGTCATAATTAACTTGACAAACATCTACATCAAAGAGACACTTTCTGTGGCAATGTGTTTTAAATGCTGTCTTTTTGGCCATGTCAGCAAGTATTGCAGGCAGGAGAGCGAGATTTGTCACAAATGTGGGGACTCCCATAGGTCCTCTGAATGCAGAACGCAAGTCCTCAACTGCATAAACTGTGAGCGCTCAAGAATCAGAGGAAGAAAACATGCAGCAAATGACCATGAGTGCCCCTGTTATGTCAGACAGTTGGAAGTTTTGAGGCAGAATACCACTTACGAAGCATAGCAATTATCGCCGATCAAACCAGAAGAAAAAGAAGCTGACTCCTTGCAACAACCTGTTCAACCTGATACAACTTGTTCACGCCCCGAAAAGACCGTAAATATTGTATGTGATGTAGACAGAACGGATGCACATAACCGGATTAAAGTTGGATACTGGAATTGCCGGGGATTTGGCAACCTCAGCAGATTGAGCAGCAGAGAGGTGGAGAGTCTCAATGAATTGAGCATTATATGTCTATGCGAAACGTGGCTCACAAAAAGTTCGGAAAGTGACCCAACATTTCTTCACAGTTCTCTCGACAATTCTTTTGTATACCATGCGCATGCACACAAAGATAAAGCAAGAGGGAGAGCAAGCGGAGGCCTCCTAATAGGTATTTCCAAAAACCTATGCAAACAAGATGAAATCGAAGTCATTCACACAGATAACCTCTGGGTAATAATTAGAATAAAGTGTAGAAATCGTGCACTAACCCTGGGCTGTTTCTACCTGAGGCCAGATCTTGACCACAAAACCTGTGTCAATATGTGTGAAGAAATAATCGGAGAACTTCGCTACCGCTATCCAAACGATTGCTTTGTTATGGGTGGCGATTTCAATGGCCGAATTGGGAACTTGAACAACATTGACGAGCAATTAAACATCGATACAGGGACACCTGAGCTTAGAAAGAACATCTTATGACAAAGTCGCCAACCAAAGAGGAAACCTTCTCGTGGAAGCCTTTGAAGAACTAGGCCTGGTAGTGCTGAACGGTCGATCGGTCATGGACAACCCAGGTCGGTTCACATTCCTTGGTAACTCCGATGGGTCGGTCATTGATCAGATTTGGCTGAGTGTGGACGATCTGACTTCGGTGGAAAGCTTCAGGATTGAAGAAGATGTAATTGTGTCCGACCACTTTCCCTGCGTGATCACTTTGAAGTTTGAACCCAACAGAAGACAATCACAGAACAAAATACAGAACAAGGACTCAGAGCCGCTACATAGATACAAATGGGACCCACTAAAGAGCCAGGGATTTGGACACATCATGGCTTTGTCTCACCGTCTGCACCTGAACCTGGGTGATTCCACATTGGAAGATGTTTCTGCCAACCTTCAGCGAGCCATACACGAAAGCGCGAAGTTCTTAAGAATGGTCAAAAGTTCCTCAAATCCTACCACCACGAATCATCAGCATACTTCGAAGTCATGGTTCGACAGGGAATGCCGTGAGGCGAGAAGGGAGGTGAAAACCTGTCTGAAACTTTGTAAATCAAGAAAATTTGACAGTCACTCTATAAACACCTACAAGATCACAAAGCAAAAGTACACAAAAACTATAAACAATAAAAAGAGACAACACGAAGATGAATTCAGAATGGAAATTAATTCTATAAAAAAGCCTGGAAAATTCTGGCAAATTTACAACAAATTCAAGAACTTCCATCGTCACAACAACACCAATGTCGATGAAGACACGTGGGAGCTATTTTACTACCAATTCTACAAGACTGACGTTCCCATATTCAACCTAGACCACTTCATAGATGCGACACACCCGTACTTGGATTGCTCAATAACCCAAGAAGAACTCATCTCAGCACTAAAGCGCTCCCCTTCGAACAAAGCACCGGGATGGGACGGCCTGAACATCGACTTTTATAAACATCTGGATCCATCCTGGCTTGCCTACCTGTTGAACTTTTTCAATAAAATTTGGTACAGAGAAAAAATACCGCTGCACTGGATGAAGATCAAAATGATACATATACTGAAGAAAGGAAACGCTAAAGACCCCAAGAACTATAGAAGTATAGCGATTATTAACAACATTGTCAAAACATTTACCCGCATAGTCAACTCCAGGCTGGAGACATTTTCCGAAAGCGCCGATATCCTACCCGAGGGACAGACCGGCTTAAGAAAGGGCAGAGGGTGTGTGGATTACATTTTTGTTCTGAATGCGGTAATCGACAATAGTTTGCGCCTGAAGAAACGAAGAATTTATGCCGCATTTGTTGACTTCAGAAGTGCCTTCGATTCGGTTTCACACAACATACTATGGGAACGCCTCTACCGCTCCGGCTTCAGTGCAAAAATTATAACAATTCTGCGTTCTATATACGAAGGAGCAACAATTAATTTCGGAAACCACGACCGATATGTATAGACAATACAAATAGAGAAGACCATATGTTATCACCACCGTCGTCACGGATATTGGGGCATCAAAAATCAGCCAACCTTTTTTTGAATGATGGACTCACCTGGTTCCTACGCAACCGTAAAAATCCGTGACGACATGTGTCTTCTCTATTTGTATTGTCTATACATGTCTCTAAGGGAGTTTTGCAGGGAGACACGATGAGCCCATTGCTGTTTTCGGTGTATGTGGCTGACATCGAGGAATATCTGATTGGCGAGGGATGTAGGGGAGTGAGCCTGGACAACAAAATCGATATAAGACTACTAATGTATGCTGATGACCTGGTCCTACTAGCGGACTCTCCAGTGCAACTACCGAGAATGTGCCTACGAGCCTTAGAGTCCTATTGTGATATCCGTAAGCTCAAAGTGAACTCTACAAAAACTAAAATACTCATCTTTAGAAGAGGAAACCGCATCAATCCAGAGAGGTTTTTCTTCAACAGTGAAGAGCTGGAGACCGTCAACACATACCTTTACCTGGGCGTCATGTTGAACTTCAACGGCAAATTCCAAAAAGCGTATGAAAACAGGCCACAGAAAACTAAATTGACTTCAGGCGTGGTAATCAGAATTATCAATAAAGCCAACACACGAAGCTGGGAGGCAATAATGAAGTTGTACTACTTAACCATTCTGCCTACTTTGACATATTATAGTGCAGTAAAGATAGGTTTTGGGGTTGAAAAAATTAATTCATGAAATTTTAAAAATATTATCGATTCGGAATTTCATCCTCTACCATGTACTTAAAATCCCCGAAAATCCCATTTGAGCATTTTTCTTGCGGCGCTGTCAAAGTATATCATGTTTGCTGCAACAAGTACGTAAATTGTATCCTCGCTTTTGTCACATTAGAGCTATATTGTTAGTTCAGAGCTGTTGGTATATACTCCAGGGCATGACCAGAACGTCATCCGAACCGCTGAAATCCTATTTCCCGCAAAAGAAAACACGTAACTCGCTTTAATCTGCAATTACCAGTGATAATCAAGTGTGGTTCGGGGATTAGTGACCAAATTCAATAAAATCTGTTATTTTTGTGATAAAGGCATGAAATTTGGGATGAGTGATCTTCATGGTCCCCTTTTCAAATGTAGACATGGCGTCTCGCCATATTTTGGTTAGGGGGGCTTAGGGACCCCCTTGAAAATTGAAGTTGCAGAAACTCATGCAAACCACTATTGAAATGATTGTCACGCATCTCAAAAAGTAATCATTCGACTCTACGTTGAATCTCAACAAGAGACACACCAGTTGTCACCATGTACGCACTGTTCTTCATAATGGAAAAGAAAATTCTTCGGAATGTCAAAAAAAAATCTGGTTTTTATAATTTTTTCATGTAATAGAGGAATATATTTATCTTCCGCATATCATTATCCACTAATTCGTATCTGCCGAAGCCCATGATGAAGTCCATTTCTTCATATGGACATCTAGAAGCAACAATTCCAGATGAAACCAGCCAATTCAAGTGCTCAGTTCAGCAGCGTTTTTTTCAATGTTAGCAATTGATATGAATGGCAATTTATCATTGGGTGGATAGCTTCAACTGTTTTATAATTTTATTGAGTATAACTAGATGAGGAGTGATGCGCGGAAACCCCGAAATTTTTTTTTCAACCGCCATCTATCACTGTTAGAATTGCACCAAATTTCATGCTACTTTGGCGAAACAACAGCAAATACAGACTAAAGAGTATAGACAAACGTCAATACGATCTGCAGTTGTCAAGTAGAAGGCACGAAGAATGAGGATTGAGGCGTGGAATACTTCAAAGCACTCAGTTTGAGTAAATCCATGGTATAGAAATATTTTCAATACACCCTAGGGGCACAAATTTTATGACAGTGAGCGACGCGAAAAAAATTGTTCCTATGCTTTTGCGCTTGGTTCCGCGTGTAGTCATATAAAATTAGGTTACAGAACAGTTCCAGCTATCCATTCATCCATGAATTGTCGATCATATTGATTGGGAACAATTAAAAAACGCTGTTGAACTTCACACTTGAATTGGCTCATTTCTTCGGGAGCTGTCATCCCTAGAATAACAATATCAAAAAATAGACTCCATGAATAGCTTTGGCAAATACGAATTAGTGAATATTGATACACAGCAGATCAACTCACCGTTTCTTAGATTAAAAAATCATTAAAAACTGTTGTTTTTTTTTCGACACTCCGAAGAAATTTTTTTTAACACGAAGAACAATGCGTACATGGCGACAACTGCTGTGTCTCTTGTCAAGGTTCGGTGTAGAGTCAAATGATTAGTTTTTGAAATGTGTGACGATATTTATTGGTGGTTTGTGAGAGTTCCTGAGACTTCAAATTTTTAAGGGGGTCCTCAGGCCCCCCTAACCAAAATATAGCGAGGCGTCATGTTTACATTTGGAAAGAAGACCATGAAGACCACTCATACCAAATTTCATGTCTCTATCGCAAATCAAACAGATTGTAATAAACTTGGTTACTAACCCTTGGATTATACTTAATCAACACTGTTAATTGGAAATTAAAGCGACTTCCGCGTTTTTTTTCCGGGAAATACGAGTAAGAGGTTCAAACGAAGGTCTGGTCATGCCCTGCAGTATATACCAACAGTTCTAAGCCAACAATGTAGTATTAGTGTGACAAAAACAAGAATACCATTTTCGGACTAGTTGCAGCAAACATGATATACTTTGACAGCGCCGCAAGAAGAATGCTCAACTGGGATTTTCGGGGATTTTGAGTATGTGGTAGAGAATGGAATTCTGAATCGATATCTGCTATAAAATTTCATGAATTAATTTTTTCAAGGTTTGGGGTCTTTTTTGACTATCTTTACTGCACTAATACGGCGCATCGGTGTGGGGCTTGAGATATCTTGATGACATAGAACGAACACAATGTGCATTCTTCAAGAACCTGCTCTACCTGCCAAGATCAACGCCAGGTTACGTCATACGCACAGAACTCAATCTAACGCACGCACGCGCAGTCGTACTGAAAATGGCTCTTCACATGATTATGAAATTCAGCAACCAGAAACAATCACGCTACACCTACATCGTCCTGAGAAGAATGATGGAGCTTGACGGGTCATCGAACGGCTACTCAGAATACAACTGGCTCTCCCAGCTGAAAGCAGTACTGACCACACTGGAACAACCGGTTGATCCACTACGCCTAGACCGTAACATCATTCAGCATGTCGTAGAAGAATACACACAAAAGGGTGGTATGAATGACTGGGACCGCATTCTTCTCAGTACGCACTGCAGTGACTACAAATTCATGATTGACACCAACCCCTTGGAGGTGATTAATGCCCAGTACCTGTATTTCGACATCAGTTTCAAAGTGAAGCGCGTTATAGCCCAGATTCGACTAGCAAGCGGTTCAACGCTCACCTTGTATTTGAATGGGATGTCCTACAAGCTCAATAACAACGAAGTGTGTACCATCTGCAACCTGAACAAAGAAGAAACAATAAACCACATCATCTCTGATTGCCCAATATACAACTACCTAAGAGCTCAGAAGACAAGGCACAACGATACTAACTGGCACGAGATTTTCCATACAATGACAGCAAGAAACGCTACCCAAATATACAAATTCTTTTGTGGGGCCATGAAAATAAGATCCTTTGCCCGAAATGAGTGAAGGCGGGGATAGACCGGATAATACAGAATGATGCAGTCGATTACATAACACATAGTACCTACATGTTAACATATCTATTTTGTTTATACTACAGCCTGTGTAGTTGAGAAACAATAAAATTATTTGTATTTGTATTTGTATATTTCGAAAAACTTTTCCAACTACAAATTCGTCATTCAGATATTCATCAGGTTTATGATACTTTTATACTGAAATGCGATTGATGTCCAGTAGCCTATTGTATAAACTGTCAGCGCTCCAGAATCATTGAACGAACGCATTCTGCCAGAGACTGGGATTGCCCGGTGTACAGGAGAAAGTTGGAACTGGTCAAGCGCCACATAGACTACAGTGACAGTAATGATGAGCGACATGGATACACCAGGTGGACAGGGACAGCAACGGCATCTTTCGGACCAACATGGACGGCTTCGGGACCTGCGACGGCAGCGGCTGAGAGTGGCACACCTGAATGTGAGATCGTTAAACACTGGGTTCGATGAGTTCGAGACTGCCGTTCTCGAGGGCGACTTCGATGTCGTGGCGATCAGTGAGACGTGGCTCTCCGACTCAATCCTGAGTGAGGAAGTCTCGATTGTTGCAGGAAAGCAAGGGGTGGTGGTGTTGGACTGTATATCAAGAACCACTTGAAATATGATAGTATATTGCACTGTTCCAGAGCAAACGAACAACTATGGATTAGGATACAACTTGATGAAAATCAGTCTGTAGCGGTGGGAGTACTGTACAGGCCGCCTCACCAAAGCCTCATAGAATTTTTAGTGACTTCAAGAGCGACATTCATTCCATCGGTGTGGCTGCTGACAACCTTGTGTGCCTGGGAGACTTCAATGTGGACCTTCTGGAGGCTGATACCAGGGAAGCGCTTCATGTGAGGAGAACACTTGACGACCTTAACCCCACCCAGCTTATTGATCCTCCCACTAGAACTACCTCCAGCAGCTGCAAACTAATCGACTACATCATAACTTCCAACAGGGACATAGTAGTTCAGACTGAAGTGAAGGACGCATCTCTGATAAGTGATCACTGTCTTATCTGTTGTGAGTTGGCGCTGACTGGTGGCTCACACTTGCTCAGGAAGAATCCCGCAAAAAAGATCAGAGATTTCAGTGGTTTTAATTATCAGCAATTTGATTCTGACCTGCGGTCACTACCCTGGAAAAACATATCTGATATTAACGATGCTGATCAAAAAGTGGCCTTCCTGACGGATAACATAACAGCCCTCCTGGACTTACATGCCCCCATCAAGACGATCCGAGTGACAAAACAATATACGCCCTGGTTAACGGATGGACTCAGAGACTTGATCAAACTTAGAGACAATGCTCATTCTCGCTATAAAAAGAACAAACAAATAAAGGACTTGGAGTTGTATAGAAATATAAGAAATTATGTCACTTCGAGCTGCAGAAGAGAGAAAAGGGCGTACCTGAACACCAAATCTGACAAATCCTCACCTGATTGGCAACATCTCAGAAAAATGAATCTCATAGGTAAAAAAAGTACACCTCCGCTGCCAGACCATCTCAGCGATACCGATGATATCAATACACATTTTATAAATTCAGTCCCGAACATGCAAGCCGATCCAGACATACTGAACCACTACAATTCTCTGGAGCCCACTACGGAGCAAAGTTTTGAGTTCAGAGTTGTTGAGGAGAATGAAATTCTGAAGATAATTGATGGTATCAAAACGAATGCGACTGGTACTGATGGAATCAATGCAAAAATATTGAAACTATGCATACCTTTCCTCCTCGAATTCATCGCACATATCGTCAATTACTGTCTTTCGAGCGCAGTTTTACCTTGGCGCTGGAAGGAGGCGCTTGTCGTACCTATACCCAAGAGCAACAAAGTCACCGGTCACAAGGATCTCCGGCCAATTAGTATTCTTTCGACACTCTCGAAGATCCTGGAAAAGGTGATGGAGGGACAGTTGACGGAGTTTTTGGAGAAAAGGAAACTGATACCACCACTTCAGTCTGGCTTTAGGAAGGGTCACGGCTGCAACACTGCTCTAGTTAACATCACCGATGATATACTGATAGCAACTGATGGGGGCCTTTGCACGCTGCTTGTCCTCCTCGATTACACAAAGGCCTTTGATACACTAAACCACGCTATCTTGAAGGCTAAACTTCGCCACATGGGTTTCTCGCTCAGCGCTGTCGAGCTCCTTGCTTCCTTCCTGGACAACAGAACTCAATCGGTGATATACAATAACAACAAGTCGAACTCTCTACCCAACAGGAGTGGAGTCCCTGAAGGTGCAAGACTTTCACCGTTGCTGTTTAAGATCTACATCTCGGGACTCTCCAAAACCCTTCTGTCCGGCACACCTCATTTCTACGCTGATGATACACAGATATACTTGTCCTTCCACCCTAGTGAAGCGAAACAGGCCTACGCTGCGATGAGTTACGACCTCGACAACCTGGCGAACGAGTCCAAAGAACACTGCCTTTAGCTTAACCCCAACAAACCGACTGCTATACTGTTCGGCAGAAGAAAGAGTAGACTCCAGTGTGGCGACATCATCGGACTGAGACTTGGGCCGGACGAGATCAGTGGAGTGAAGGTCGTCCGCAACCTCGGCCTGTACATGGACAGTGATTTGAGGTTCACTGAGCATGTTTCCAGATGCCTACAAAGAGCTTACATGAATCTCAGAAGAGTCTACCAAATACGCCACTTTTTGAATAGCAAGACCAAGACGGCGCTCTGCAACACCCTAATCTTGTCTCACTTCAACTTCTGTGACACTGTCTACGGAACGCATCTGTTGGAGAGCGACGCTCGAAGAATCCAGAAAATGCAAAACTCTTGGCATCCGTCTTGTCTGCGGCATAAAAAAGAAACTAGCCCGTGTAATATAAGCTACGAGAACTCAACTGGCTGAACATGAACAAGAGAAGACAACTGCATACCTTGACTTTCTACCATGACATCATAAGAAACAAATGTCCCGCTTACCTGTACAACTGCATTTACTTTCGTACTGATGTCCATACCATGAATGTCCGATTCAAGGGCAGATTGACCCCTCCTCTACACAACTCCCAAATGTTCAAGAGTACTACAATACGGTGCCGGAAGGCATCAAACATACGAGCCGTCAGACCTTCAAACGCCACATACGAGAACTTTTGCGAGAGAATCTGCTGACGTTGTGAGTGACAGACGCTTGACGAGTGAGCCAGGGCGAGAGTCGTGCTCTTCATGATGATGGATGATCCTGTGATCCTGGTCGCTACCTCGCGGTTGTTGTTTTGTCTTGTTTTTTTTTTTTAATTTTCTCTGTATCTTATGTATTTATGTTGTATCTTTATATTTCTTATGTTTCATGTGTATATTTTGTATTTCATTCTATATTTGTATATATGTATATTTTATATTCTTATTGGATATTGCGGGTGGTTGTGTGTAAGAACAGCTGAAGCTCAGGCTCCAAGCTGAACTCCGCCACAAATCAAAACCTATATTATTATTATTATTATTATTATTATTATTATTATTATTATTAAAAAGGGGCAACCTTCCCACTATTCAAGCCACTGGGCACTTTTGATCAGACGCGCCATCATTATTCAGTACAGATGTATTCCAGTAATTCACCACACTCTGCTTGAAACGTGATCAAAATCAGTCCAGCTGTTTTAAAGTTATTGATACTAAATATATATTAGTCCAGTCGAATCAGGTTTCGACCTACAAATAATTCGCCTGAGGCTGAATTTTTGCACATTGACAGTTTGAACCTAGTACAGAAACATATCAAAATACACAAACTTTCCCCTGTCCGCGTCTTTGATTTTCAGGTCCTCAGGTTATTGAAGTTGCAGGCAGGCTGTGGCCTGGCCAAATTCAGTCTCATTTGCCTGCCAATGACCAGACCACAGCCTGCCTAGAGGAGAAAAATTTTTGATCATACGGTATTTCTACGGCCCGCGCGTCAGCGGGCCTGAAGCGTACTGAATTATCGGAAAAAAGTTCAAAATCCAGTAAGGAATCAATATTTTGAATTTAGATTGCCTTGAAAATAAAAAGGAATGATTTTCTTTGAAAAAAGATCGCATCTGGTGGGTCTCGAACCCGGGCCCGTTCAGGACGTGGCTTGTTGGACCTCGCGCCCATTCTAGCCCAGTCAATCTAGACTTTATATCATAAACACCGGGAACAAATTCGCCCAAAGCTGATTTTTGATACAGTGAGTCCTTAAACCATGAGAACTCACTAGTCAACTTTCTCGGACTTTCTCGCGTGTGCTTCGTGATCCTCCAGGTCTTCGAATGTTTTGAGTCGCTGTAAATTGCAGTACTCGCCTGTAATTCGCACCATGGCCGCAAAAATGATCCGATTGTGTCGTAATTCTACGCATCATGTCACGTTGATACCATTTTAGTACAAAAAGTGACGATCATTGTTGAAGGGGTGTCGTGGGGGGAGGGGGGGCAAGCTCGGCTAGGTGGTTCTTTTTGTTTTGTTTGTCATATAGAGCCGATCCCGACAAGTTTGGTATTTTTTCCGAATGAGTTCAATCTCCTGAACTCGAATCCGATGTGTAAATTTGAATTAAAACAAGTTCGAACAAGTTAACTTGGATAAACTTGTTTTTTTGTTTGACAGTCTTGACAATTTTTTTTCCAGCTGTTCATGTTGTTCATCTTGAAAATGTTCTAGGAGCCATCATATTGGAGTGTATTCTTTTCAAGAATCATCCACTTGATGTATAGTTTTTGTTTATGAAATTAAAAATCGATTTGAACTAATCGATCTTGAATCGATCTTGGTGACTTGTATGTCAAGTATGTACATGCAAAAACTAAATAAAACATGCGAATATGCCTTATGGGCATGAGGCTCAGTAGCGCACTTCCTTTTTGAAGGATTAGTGAACGCAAGATGTTGATTAGGGTTCTACCCTTATTTGGACAGAAATTTTAATATGGCGGCGAAAATAGCGTCAGAATCATGAAATTTGGCTTAAAAATCAAAATGATCGTACTATAGACAAGAGTAAGTTCCAAGTTTCATGAAAATCGTTCCTCTAAAATGGGATTTCAATATGGCGGCCAAGATGGTGGCAGAATGTTGGGACTTGGCTGGAGAATAAGAATGATCATACGAAACTTGGGTAAGTCCCAAGCTCCATGGAAATCGTTAAGTGATAAGAAATTCCAATATGGCGGCCAAGATATCGGCAGAGCATCATTTGTCCAAAATCGGATGTATTTTGATGAAGTTCACATTGCCTGTGAATTTCACTCAAATCGGACCACTTTCAGAGAAATTCAAAATGGCGGACCAAAGATGGCGGCCTAGTGACAAAAATCATTGGTCAAATTTATATGGTGGACACGTACGCAATTGATTGACTTTTGCACCACATCGATATCTCTTTTCGTTGAGGCATACTTCTCCTAGTTCTATCATTTTGAAACATGTTCAATATGAAGAATACAAGATGGCGCCGGGGCATCAATTGTCGGAAATTGGATGTATCTTAATGAATTTCACATCGCCTGCAAGTTGGACTCAAATTGGACTACTTTCAGAGAAATTCAAAATGGCGGATCAAAGATGGCAACCAAGTGACAGAAAAATTGGTCAACTTTATATTGTGGACACGTATGCATTCGATTGGCTTTTGCCTCACATCGATATCTCTTTTCGTTGAGGCATAATTCTCCTAGTTCTATCACTCTGAAATGTGTTCAATATGGAGGATACAAGATGGCGGCGGGACATCAATTGCCAAAAATTGGATGTATCCTAGTGAATTTCACGTCGCCTGCAATTTTCACTAAAATCCGACCACTTTCAAAGAAATTTAATATGACGGATCAAAGATGGCGGCCAAGTGACAAAAATCATTGGTCAACTGCATATGGTGGTCACGTACGCATTCGATTGGCGTTTGCACCACATCGATATCTCTTTTTGTTGAGGCATAATTCTCCTAGTTCTATCACTTTGGAACATGTTCAATATGGAGAATACAAGATGGCGGCGGGGCATCAATTGTCAAAAATTGGATAGATCTTGATGTGGTTTACATTGCCTGCAAATTTCATTTCAATCGGATCACTTTTAGAGAAATTCAAAAAGGCGGATTAAAGATGGCGACAGAATAACAAAAAACAAAAAGTCAACTTGACATCCTGGATATATGTACTATTGATCAGCGCTTACACCACATCGATATCTTTCTTCCCTGAGGAGTAATCCCCGGGTATGGACGGACGGAGGAACGGACGGACGGACGGACGGACGGACGGACGAGCAAAGTGAAGCTAAAAGCGCCTTTCCCCCATTTTTTGGGAAAGTGCGCTAAAAATGGATTTTGGGGTCCTGTAGATTGTTCCAGGGCCACTTTTCGAGAATTGTTTTCCGCACAATCTTCATATTCTCGTTCATATTATTACAGACGACGATTCTCGCGTGCATTCTAGAGCACACGCGGTCTTTCTAGACTGTTCGCATCAGATCGTAGTCTACCTACAAGTACGAAGCTCTGGACATTCTAGAACATAGACGCTGGCTTGGCGATTTAAATAACACGGAAGACTTCAACCGCCGAGTTGAAGTAGGAAAGATCAGCTGTATTGGTGGAGAGGTGCTGCCGTTCCAGAGCACGGCAATGCACGCAAAAGGTGTAAGATTTTTAGGGAGTCACCTTGAAACCGTATCTTTTACCGTAATAATAAAAAAACATATTTTGCGAATGTGAATTCAGAGTAGAAAGATTGGTACTCAATTTTGGAACACTCTGTACATCCTACTTCGTCGTATCCCTGTGTATTATCCGACCATATTACATGTAAACCTACTCAAGCCAAGAGAGCCTGCGAAGAAACGGTTAGGTGGAGAATCTTCCTAAGGACATTAACACGCTGCGGACTATTAGGTGAGGTTGCCTACACAACACACACCGAACCGAGAACATAAACCTCGAAAGTTTTCAATTTTACCGCGTGGATAAAGACGATTTATTGCGGCAAATAGTGGAAGATGGAGGCAGCGCGCCGTTATATTAGCCAAACTGTGAGAAAATATCTTTTATATGCACCATTCAAATGCTAAACAATCTTCTGCTGTATTATTGAACCGATGCCAAATGCACTTTCCCAGCCAATTTAGCTACAAACTGTACAATACTAGAGAACTCACTAGTCAACTTTCTCGGACTTTCTCGCGTGTGCTTCGTGATCCTCCAGGTCTTCGAATGTTTTGAGTCGCTGTAAATTGCAGTACTCGCCTGTAATTCGCACCATGGCCGCAAAAATGATCCGATTGTGTCGTAATTCTACGCATCATGTCACGTTGATACCATTTTAGTACAAAAAGTGACGATCATTGTTGAAGGGGTGTCGTGGGGGGAGGGGGGGCAAGCTCGGCTAGGTGGTTCTTTTTGTTTTGTTTGTCATATAGAGCCGATCCCGACAAGTTTGGTATTTTTTCCGAATGAGTTCAATCTCCTGAACTCGAATCCGATGTGTAAATTTGAATTAAAACAAGTTCGAACAAGTTAACTTGGATAAACTTGTTTTTTTGTTTGACAGTCTTGACAATTTTTTTTCCAGCTGTTCATGTTGTTCATCTTGAAAATGTTCTAGGAGCCATCATATTGGAGTGTATTCTTTTCAAGAATCATCCACTTGATGTATAGTTTTTGTTTATGAAATTAAAAATCGATTTGAACTAATCGATCTTGAATCGATCTTGGTGACTTGTATGTCAAGTATGTACATGCAAAAACTAAATAAAACATGCGAATATGCCTTATGGGCATGAGGCTCAGTAGCGCACTTCCTTTTTGAAGGATTAGTGAACGCAAGATGTTGATTAGGGTTCTACCCTTATTTGGACAGAAATTTTAATATGGCGGCGAAAATAGCGTCAGAATCATGAAATTTGGCTTAAAAATCAAAATGATCGTACTATAGACAAGAGTAAGTTCCAAGTTTCATGAAAATCGTTCCTCTAAAATGGGATTTCAATATGGCGGCCAAGATGGTGGCAGAATGTTGGGACTTGGCTGGAGAATAAGAATGATCATACGAAACTTGGGTAAGTCCCAAGCTCCATGGAAATCGTTAAGTGATAAGAAATTCCAATATGGCGGCCAAGATATCGGCAGAGCATCATTTGTCCAAAATCGGATGTATTTTGATGAAGTTCACATTGCCTGTGAATTTCACTCAAATCGGACCACTTTCAGAGAAATTCAAAATGGCGGACCAAAGATGGCGGCCTAGTGACAAAAATCATTGGTCAAATTTATATGGTGGACACGTACGCAATTGATTGACTTTTGCACCACATCGATATCTCTTTTCGTTGAGGCATACTTCTCCTAGTTCTATCATTTTGAAACATGTTCAATATGAAGAATACAAGATGGCGCCGGGGCATCAATTGTCGGAAATTGGATGTATCTTAATGAATTTCACATCGCCTGCAAGTTGGACTCAAATTGGACTACTTTCAGAGAAATTCAAAATGGCGGATCAAAGATGGCAACCAAGTGACAGAAAAATTGGTCAACTTTATATTGTGGACACGTATGCATTCGATTGGCTTTTGCCTCACATCGATATCTCTTTTCGTTGAGGCATAATTCTCCTAGTTCTATCACTCTGAAATGTGTTCAATATGGAGGATACAAGATGGCGGCGGGACATCAATTGCCAAAAATTGGATGTATCCTAGTGAATTTCACGTCGCCTGCAATTTTCACTAAAATCCGACCACTTTCAAAGAAATTTAATATGACGGATCAAAGATGGCGGCCAAGTGACAAAAATCATTGGTCAACTGCATATGGTGGTCACGTACGCATTCGATTGGCGTTTGCACCACATCGATATCTCTTTTTGTTGAGGCATAATTCTCCTAGTTCTATCACTTTGGAACATGTTCAATATGGAGAATACAAGATGGCGGCGGGGCATCAATTGTCAAAAATTGGATAGATCTTGATGTGGTTTACATTGCCTGCAAATTTCATTTCAATCGGATCACTTTTAGAGAAATTCAAAAAGGCGGATTAAAGATGGCGACAGAATAACAAAAAACAAAAAGTCAACTTGACATCCTGGATATATGTACTATTGATCAGCGCTTACACCACATCGATATCTTTCTTCCCTGAGGAGTAATCCCCGGGTATGGACGGACGGAGGAACGGACGGACGGACGGACGGACGGACGGACGAGCAAAGTGAAGCTAAAAGCGCCTTTCCCCCATTTTTTGGGAAAGTGCGCTAAAAATGGATTTTGGGGTCCTGTAGATTGTTCCAGGGCCACTTTTCGAGAATTGTTTTCCGCACAATCTTCATATTCTCGTTCATATTATTACAGACGACGATTCTCGCGTGCATTCTAGAGCACACGCGGTCTTTCTAGACTGTTCGCATCAGATCGTAGTCTACCTACAAGTACGAAGCTCTGGACATTCTAGAACATAGACGCTGGCTTGGCGATTTAAATAACACGGAAGACTTCAACCGCCGAGTTGAAGTAGGAAAGATCAGCTGTATTGGTGGAGAGGTGCTGCCGTTCCAGAGCACGGCAATGCACGCAAAAGGTGTAAGATTTTTAGGGAGTCACCTTGAAACCGTATCTTTTACCGTAATAATAAAAAAACATATTTTGCGAATGTGAATTCAGAGTAGAAAGATTGGTACTCAATTTTGGAACACTCTGTACATCCTACTTCGTCGTATCCCTGTGTATTATCCGACCATATTACATGTAAACCTACTCAAGCCAAGAGAGCCTGCGAAGAAACGGTTAGGTGGAGAATCTTCCTAAGGACATTAACACGCTGCGGACTATTAGGTGAGGTTGCCTACACAACACACACCGAACCGAGAACATAAACCTCGAAAGTTTTCAATTTTACCGCGTGGATAAAGACGATTTATTGCGGCAAATAGTGGAAGATGGAGGCAGCGCGCCGTTATATTAGCCAAACTGTGAGAAAATATCTTTTATATGCACCATTCAAATGCTAAACAATCTTCTGCTGTATTATTGAACCGATGCCAAATGCACTTTCCCAGCCAATTTAGCTACAAACTGTACAATAATTTCGAACTCCGTGCAATTTTTTTACGAGCGGCCTTTCGCGCGCTCCGCAATGAAACAAACCCCCATAAAACCATTGGTGATGGCGTACTGATTAAAGCCGATGAAGAGTTAAAAATTACTGCAGCAGCAGCGCAGTTTTGTGTGCGGTCGCATCATCGGCACTCTATCAGACTATCTACTTTGCATTCAACCGCCACAAACTCTCTCTCTGGTGTGGTGCTGCTGACTGAAAGTTTAAATGGCGGCGATATGAGAATCGATGTATTGTAAATTTTGGGTGCTTAAAGCTGTTCAGCGGAGCGACCCCAAAATGATCGATGGTCCATTTACATAAAAATGTGGGCGGAGAATTGAATCGAACAAGAGCAATTGCACGGCCGAATAAAAAATGCGCCCTCCGACAGTCTCTCGCGCTTCCCTTTTGCAATATCAGTTCGAAAAGCCAATTAGTCGGGCCGTTCAACTTATTCAAATTCAAAAGACAAATTATTTGATGTGGGATCACAAAAGAATAGCTATTCAAACTCCCTTCAATTGAATTTACACGTAAGTAAAGATGAGTACATTTTTCACGTCTTCACCCACCCAACAATATTATACCGAGAGTTTATAAATTAAATGGGTCAAGGGTGCCTGTGAACTCAAAAACGTCTGTCGAAACTACAGTAATCCTTACTCCTTTTATAATAAATTTGTCAAACTTTGACAAGAACGATGCCAGTTCCGACAGACGTTTTCAAACTCATAGGCACCCTTGACCCATTTAATTTATGAACTCTCGACCAATCCATTACAATCCACTCTGCTTCCACGTTTAGAAGGTGGCTGCGGTGATATTAATTCAAAAAACCAGGACAACCACGCAACCACCCGATGAAATAACATCATATCAATCTATTACCCTCCCACCAGTAATTTTAACCCGGTTTGGTTACTATGAAAATAACTGTTGCAACAATTGAATGGCAACCTATGGCAATCTATGGCAACCACACCAAGTTTAAAGTTAAACTCGAAGTGAGCAACTGGGCTTAAGAGTTGAGCCAGTGATTGGAAGAACAGCACTGATTCCTTAACACCATTTCGACTCGGCTTGACTGTCAATCAATGAGTCTCCAGGATAATTAACATCATTCAGAAGAGCCTTTGAGAGTGAAAAGTCTGCTCAGTAATCTTCCTGATCATTGTTGTGCAGGGTTTCGACAAAGTGTGGCATCAAGGACTGTGCACTACGGCCGCCTACATTGAGTTTTTTTAGCGTTTTTGGTTCTTCCACGACTGGAAAAAGCATCCGTTATCTGGTGCCTCTATACCACGATAAATTCTTGACTTTTCTGGAGGGTGAGTCGTTACTGATCAGATTTCTTCACGTTCGAAAAAAGTGAACTTTGCAGGGCTATATCTTCGTCATTAGGCCGAACTTTGCAAAATGGTATATAGGTTCTCGTCATATTTTGACGAGATCTACCCACAGTTAAATTTTTTGCTATCATCCCTGAAACACCCTGCATACCCAACTAATAGTGGTATTCTGTGAAAAATAACATTCCGTAAACTCTCTGTTATGTAAAAATTCGTGTCCGCCATTGGCTGTTGCCTAGATAATAACAACGTCACAGAGCCAGAGGGCTTTTTAGGGAATGTTATTTTTCAGAGAATCGCACCATATACTGGGCCAGAATTGGAGTGGACCACCCCAAAATTTTGCCTCGGTTAAAATGGGGGGATATTTCCAGAAAGAACTGCCATATTCTGAAAATGTTTGCGGAGCTTTTATATCGAATTTCTTGCTCATCTTCAGTGAAAGTGGTATACTTACTGTTACGAGCGGCATTCTGGTGAACACCCGATCTTTCTAGACTCTCCTGCATTAGGTCGCAGTTAAAAGTGCCGAGCTCTGGACATTTTTAGAATCATACGCGATGGCTTGGTGATTGAAATACATGAAACCTTGAACGGTGGGTAAAGACACATCTGCCCATTTTGGCGGAGGTGCCGTTTTCACCGCACGCTGGTGATGCCCGCGAAATGTGTAAAATTTTTCGGGAGTCGCATGGACCCACATGCCGGGTCCACGCCGGGTCCATTGCTGCAGGACCTATGGAACATTCGTGATGAATTAGTCGTACCTATTATAAAGCATCAATCGTCGGCTACGGGCCTGAATGGCCTGATTGCCTGGGCATGAATTGGAAGTGATCGAGTGCGATAAAAACTAAGTAGTCTCAGCCATATTTCCAAGCGCAAATAGTTGTTGGCGTGTATTTATTGTAGTACGCAGTAATAAACAGTGTGTGTTTTGAAACGATCGTTTCGATTATAATCGAACCCTCACGCGAAATACGTAACAGTATCAATCACTACCACCACAAAGAACACACAAACAGGAATTTGGTACTGTATCAAGATTGTCGTATAAATCGGTGCCGACAAATCATCCACTTTTTTGTATAATGTAATCCTGATCGAACTTGACCTGGTACGACTACAGTTCGGTTAGATGTCAGAAGCAAACTTGCTGAATTATAGAGCTTGTGATTTCGGTATTGGAATCAGGATTGAATTTACACAAATCGAAAACTTCCACGTCGACCAATCTCGCTTTAATTAACTAAGTATGGCGTATGTCCGGAATACTGCTAGGTATTCAGCAACCGAAATTATGTCAAATTCTGATTTTTAAACTTTCTCGATTTATCACATCTGGATGCGGCGGACAACAGAAAACGCAACAACTTTTAACATTAATTTTCGATGCAATGTTGCAGCGGAGCCAGCAGAGTTGCCGTCAATAAAAATCAACGATGCAAAATTAACCCATTCTCTCCATTCTTTTGTAGTTTTCGGAACTGGCAGACAATATAAGCAGTTTGTCTGTAAAATTGAATTCAGCTTCTTTCCGTATGATATCGGATGAAATATACGAATACGGTTGTTTGGTAGTCGGTACGTTTTCCGATCGTAAAATTCAAGGCAACGAGAAAAGAGTCCTCTGGGAAGAAACGACGTAATTTCTCCGTCAGGATTTGACTCTCCTCGGCCTTGTTTAGGTATTATGCTGCGTATAACGTACCGGCAGTTTTTGCTCTCTTTATTGAATTTTGCGTCGAGAAAATGTGATGAAAAGCTAAATCCTTGTCTCCTGTCCTTCTCCTCGTCCAATTATAAGTTGATAACAATAAATCGCCATCACCAGAGCGAACAAGCCGGGAAAGCCAAGGGTTGTATTATTGAAAGTTCGCAATTTCGTCCCGTCAAAGCTCTCCTCTTCCAAAGCAAGTTTAACTTTGTTTACCAGAGCCTCGGACATTCCAGGAACAAAAATGGGCGGCTGCAAGGCTCAATTTATCAAATAAAATCGCTTTTAAAATAAATTGCGGTGTTTAACTGGCGGCGGATTAATGGGCATCATTCAAGTTCAAGTTCTTTTTGCCACGTAATGCGATATATTTATGTCACATAATTACAGATACACACTGCGAGGGTTTAATGGCTGGACTCATCATGTATTTTTGAATTAATGCCGACACTAAAAATGGCGAGCGCTTTTAAGTGCCCTCGTAAAAAGCCCGCGCGCCACTGACTGGTGATGTGCGAAGAGAAAAAGAGAAACTCTCCTGCTAAAGTGCTGCCTGCATACGGGGTATTGGTGGTTTTTAATGCCTGCCAGTGAATTTGAAATTGAAAATAACGGGTTTTATGTAAAGTCCGATCAAAATCGAGATTTGCTATGGTTAGATAAAGTTAGTACACATGCCAGTTGACGAACTGGGGGCGTGATTGACTATGTCAGACGCCATCTAGAAATCAACTTCTTGTTAGGTTCGTGTTGTCAATAGTCAATGACTCAATGTACTCCTAAAAAGTAACAAGCGAATATGCCTCATGGGCATGAGGCTCAGTAGCGCACTTCCTTTTTGGAGGATTAGTGAACGCAAGATGTTAAGTGATTAGGGTTCTACCGTCTTGGGCAAAAAATTGCAATATGGCGGCCAAAATATCGACAGAATCATGAAATTCGGCTTGAAAATCAAAATGATCGTACTAGACAAGGGTAAGTTCCAAGTTTCATGAAAATCGTTCCACTAACAAAAGATTTCAATATGGCGGCCAAGATGGCGGCAGAATTATGAAACTCAGCTTGAAAATAGGAATGATCGTACGAGACAAGCGTAACTCTCAAGTTTCATGAAAATCTTTCCACTTATAAGAGATTTCAATATGGCGGCCAAGATGGTGGGGCAATCATAAAATTTGGCTTGAAAATAAGAATGATCATACTAGACAAGGGTGAGTTTCAAGTTTCATGACAATCGTTCCACTAATAAGAAATTTCAATATGGCAGCCAAGATGGCGGCCGAATTATGAAAGCTATTCTGCCTATTTGGTCCTTGAGAACCTAAGCTATCCACCGGATGAAGTTCAATCTTCAAGGGCTGTAGCTTTAGTTCCCGAGAAGTTCAACTTCATCGAAGTGCACAGGAGATCTCTGTTTTTTGAGAATAATGATAACGATGTATGGATAACAAAAATAGTGCCCATTGGCCACCCTTCGAGACATCAGCTATTAATCGGAAAAAAGTTCCAAGACTCTTGTTTCAATTCTCGAGAAGGAGTACAGCGTCTTAATTTCTGCACGGACTCGGACAGACAGACAGACAGACAGACAGACAGACAGACAGACAGACAAACCGGCCACATAAGCGTCATTCTGTTACTTATATAAAAAAATGTGCTCCAACTGATTTCGACCTCCTGAACACGAATATCGGGTTCACTTTTGAATTGGAACATTTCTTTTTTATCGAAAAACCGGAAAAATGGTAGCCTTGTCACATGATTTTTAGTGATACCTACCTACTTTTTTTTTGTTATTGAGCGAACATGTTTCGTAATTTGAGTGCCATTATCCTTCAGGTACCTAGTATTGGCTATTTCAAAATGTTCAATTACTATTTCGGCACGTCTGATTTTAAATTTGTCGGGTCGTGTAATATGCGCCGAGCCGTGGCTTTGCGGCCGTTTTCAAAAATCGATAACAATTGACCTAACGGTCGGATCGAAGTGGGGTTTTTGTCAAAAGAAAGTTCAAATTGTTCTCTAAATATAATGCCGTACATGCAGTGATGTATTTCATTAAGAAATTGTAGTTGCCTGCATATCGCAACTTTCTACATCTTACCGCGAATGCCAGCACTTGATCGGCGAAGCCGCCCTACACCAAAATGTTATTTTTGTAATTGTTCATGATTATTTCGGCAAAATTTTTCTTGATTCGCGTACCAAGGCCATGAGCTACCCATTCGAGTTGAAATATTTTCTGTATTGAATTTCGTTTTGTTCGGAGGAAAGGATATCAAGCACCAGCAAGCAACGAATAAATCATTTGCGGCCGAGCCGTAGTTTCGGAGTCATGTTCAAAAATTAATAACTACTAATCGGCACCCCGCACCGATGTGAAATTTTCATTAAAATAAAGTTCAAATCATCCTCTAAATATAACTCCGCATATGTATTATGGTAAAATGATAAGATCGGGTACTTCCTCGCATGTGATAACTTTCGAGATCAGGCCGGCTTCTGAAATGCAGCATTCAACGGCGATGCCGCGTCACACTAAATTGTTATTATTGTCATTGTTTATTATTATTTCGTCAAGATTTTTCTTGGTTCGGGATACAAGGTCATGAGCTACCCAATGGAGTAAAACTTTTTCGCAAAAACCTTTTCGTCTAGGACTAGATGCGGGGACGGACGGACGGACGGACGGACGGACGGACGGACGGACGGACGGACGGACGGACGGACGAACAAAGCGAGGACAAAAGCGCCTTCCCGTTTGGAGAAGTGCGCTAAAAATGCATCACTTGAGAGCTCTCACAACCCAAGCACCTCTATCTGTAGTCGAAAGACAAAGATTAGAACTATTTGTATACAGGGTGACCCAACGAAAACAGTACAGAGGGGTTTTCGGACATTTCACCTCATTTTTTTTTAAAAAGCTCAGACAGGTCGATTTTTATATCGAGAGGGACATCTGAAACATACATTAGCAAATTCCTATCTTCAGCCCCCTCACCCCTACCCACCTCAACTTCAGAATTTCGAATGACACCATTTACTTTGCGATACATCAAATCAAAGAGAATCTAATTACCTTTCTGAAAAAAAAATATATTCAACATTTTTAACCCCACCCCCCATCTTTCTAAAGGACCCCGCACGATTCTTATGGAAAATGGCTCCCGGTTAAATTCTCTGAATTTTTGATATGTTGTAGCTCATGAGATACTGATCAAATACCGTGAACCCCAAACTCAAATAATGGACAGTTTTTTACCCACAGGGGGTTGAAGTTGGAGGTTTTGACGGCTTAAAAATGATATTGTGACGTAAATAAAAGTTTTCTATTTGGTTTCTCTTCAAGATGTGTTTCATGCTAAATGTATTTATTTGACAGAAAAATATAAACCCCCTCCTCCACCCCCAACCCCTATCTACCGTCATAAAATTCGAGATTACTCTCGAAAGCCATGCGGATGGCTTCTGTGATTTAAGTGATGAATTTTGCCATAAAAATTATTTTCCACCCCTAATGTTGGGGTGCCGATTTTCCAATTTTCCTCGGTTAATTTGGCTGAATTTTTGATATTGTATACTTCTAATTCTGCTGAACAAAAAGTTCTCATGCCAAAACTTATTCCTATGGACAGTTTTTGTTCTACAGGGGACTGAAGTTCAAGATTTGAGAGCATAAATATTGAACTTCAGTCCCCTGCAGAACAAAAACTGTTCATAGGAATAAGTTTTGGTATTGGAACTTTTTGTTCAGCAGAATTAGAAGTACACAATATCAAAAATTCAGCCAAATTAACTAAGGAAAATAGGAAAATCGGCACCCCAACATTAGGGGTGGAAAATAATTTTTATGTCAAAATTCACGATTTAAATCACAGAAGCCATCCGCATGGCTTTTGGGAGTAATCTCGAATTTTATGATGGTAGGTAGAGGTTGGGGGTGGAGGAGAGGGTTGATATTTTTCTGTCAAATAAATACATTTAGCATGAAACACAACTTGAAGAGGAACCAAATAAAAAGCTTCAATTAACGTTATAATATCATTTTGAAGCCGTCAAAACCTCCAACTTCAACCCCCTGTGGGTAAAAAACTGTCCATTTTTTGAGTTTAGGGTTCACGGTATTCGATTAGTATCTCATGAGCTACAACATATCAAAAATTCAAGGAATTTAACCGGGAGCCATTTTCCATAAGAATCGTGCGGGGTCCTTTCTCTGACTGTCCCATTTTATGTTCTCAACCCCTTAATCCTCTTCAATGCAATCAGCGTCATCCTAAATAGCATCTAAGGAGAAAATTTTCGGTGGAGAAAAGTGCTACCCAAATTCACCCCTCTCCCTCCCCCACCCCAACTTCAACATTTAACAGACATCACCTACTTTGTGATACATCGAATTGAAGGGAATTGATTCCTCTTTCTGAAAACAATTTTTTTCAAATTTTCAACCTCTCCCCTAATAAATTGAACATTCTGAGTATTTTAGGGGGGAAATGGCTTTTTGAAAAATCTGAAAATATCTCATTCAGAAAGATAATTCAATTCCCTTAAATTTGATGTATCACAAAGTAGGAAGTGTCATTTTTGATTTTGAAATTGGGGTGGGGAAGTGAAGGGGTGAATTTGAGTGGCACTTTCCACACAGAAAATTTTCTCCCTTGATGCTGTGCAGGATGACGTTGACTGTACTGAAGAGAATTGAGAGGTCAAGAATATTACATTGAAAACTCAGACAATTTTAGTAAGGAAGGAGGTGGGGTTGGAAGTTATAGAAATATTTAATTCAGAAAGAGAATTTGATTCAAGGTGGGTGGTGTCATTTGAAGCTTCGAAGTTGGGGTGGGTGGGGGTGAGGAGGCGAAAGATAGAAATTCGCCAATGTATGTTTCAGATGTCCCCCTTGGTATAAAAATCGACCTGTCCAAGCTTTTTCCACAAAAATAAGGTGAAATGCCTGAAAACCTCTCTCTTCTGTTTTCGTTGGGCCACCCTGTATTTCTTGCTTGGATGATTAGGCAGATATTTGATTGAACTTTTTTTTGTCACTACGGTAGCTGTAGTTTTCAAAGTTATCACGCGACGCTATCACGATATTGAAGCCACCCGCATTTGGCGGGCCGAAAATAATTCGGAGGAAAATAATTCAAAGCCATGAAATCGAGGTATAAGAATGTGAATATTCAGAGTCAAGGCATCATTAAAAGATGTCGCTAGTTATTTAATTCACTCGTGTAAATCCCGCAAAGCTCTACAACATAATTTACTTGCTCCTCATCGTGAATTCAATAACCGTCCCTGCTTGACGGCTGCAACGCCGGTCACATTCCAGAGCACTTCTCAGATTACCTGAGCTGTCTATACACCGTTCGCGATCGTTTTGGATGCAATAAAATATTCCGAATTGCTGGGAATGGAGGATATCGCCGGAGATTGACCGTGGTACCTGGACCAATCCTCCTGGGCTGCCGTCCGCTCCCGACTTGTCACGTCCGCTGCCGAGTGCTTCTGCGGGCCTGTTAGCGAAGAGTTTTAGTCCCCTTCGAGGAAGCTGAGTTAGAACCCGTTTATGTTGCGTCGCGACCCTCCTAGAGGCCGAAGCGTCGAAGCCCCAATGATGAGCCCCAGCCCACTTGGAAAATGACGAGTCGATTCCCCCCGGCTGATGTGTCTCAAAGGCCCCCTGGAGCAAGTCGAGTTGGAACCCTTCGGAGACGTGTTTTGGTCCCCTTGGGGGCACGCTGAGTCGAGAGCCCTCCAGGTTGAGTTTTGACCCTCCGAGAGACTGATGAGTTGCTTCCCCCGTTGAGTTGCAACCCGTCTCTAGGATGTCGTGTCAGAGCCCTTGGACGTTGAGTCTTGATCCGCCTCCAGGTGTCGAGTCAGAGCCCTCCGACGACGAGTTCCATCCCTTCTCCAGGTCGATGTGCCAAGGCCCTTCCGGTGTTGAGTTTCGACCCTTCTCCAAGTGGTAGAGTTGGGACCCGTTGACGAAGTGTTTCGAACCCCCTCCAGGATGCTGAGTCGCGTTCCCTCGACGGTGAGTTCTAGCCCACCTCGAGGATGTCGAGTTAAAACCCCTAAATGAACCAGGCCCGATAGAAATGAGGTCTCTCGTTTCGGTATCTCGTGTGGCGGAGTGATGACCTCGACGGGCGGGAGGTTGGTCTTGGTGAGTTGGAATAGTTGCTTACGGTTAGGCTTTGTCGGAAAAATGTATGATGGAGCTCACGCGTGCGTTCTAAATCTGCCTGCACGTGCTGGTATCTGCGCTACTGTCTGCCGTCAGGTACAGCCACTTTCAAGCCTCGTCCTTTGTTGGATACCTTCATAGAAAGGTATTCGCGCTCTTGGGCCCTCTGGACTTGGCTTTGTGACTGCGGTACTCAGAGCACCGGACCTAGTGGGTTAGATCTGGAGACTCGCGGGTGAGCTTCCTCTGCGTTTCTGAAGCTCCTAGTTATTCGGAAAGTGTAAATTTTGAGAACTACGTGAAAAAATCAAGTAATTGGAAAAATAGAATCGCGTTGAGATCGGGGTTCGGACCCTGCCGTAGAGTCGTAATTGTTGATCGGATTGATGGACACCCCTTCCCCCCTCCTTGAATCTAATGATCTTGTTTTAGCGCCACGACAGTTCCGGATATTTCCATATAGAGCTTGTTACGGGAATGAAGACGTTCCTATTCGAAACTGATGAATTTAATCCGGTACCCAACGACGCCACCGTTCAGATAGGGACTTTGTGAAAATGAATTGTTATTAGGGCTCGATCAGGAATAGTGTAGACGCCGATTATTTTGCGTTAGGGCAAAGATTATTTCGACGCCTCTCCGCATCGGCTTTTCGGCGAACACCTTGTATAGTCTCTTCTCTGCGTTTTGTTTTTCCTGGCTGCGGCCTTCTCTCACAAATTGCGAGACAACAACGAACTAGCGCGTATACGGGGCCTGCCCAAAACGTTCTTCACATTAAATTAGAACCTTGATTTGAGTAATTGTTTCGCGTACACCATCGGTTCGAAAGTTTTTGGAAGGGCGAAATTTGGTTCAACATTTCCGATTATAGGCACTTTCGATCACGGGAATCTTTCTGAGCATTGGGGGCAATTCACGGCGAAAACAGGTTTAAAGCCCCCACAAAGGCCAGCCATATCCAATCCCTTCCAAACGGGCAAAAGAGAACCATAGCCCAAAAAGAGCGTTAGCCTTTGAAAAGAGGCTCCACAAAAAGGGGGCCACCGCACACACCGGCCCACAAATCTTAGATTGCATTCGTGGTCAAAGTCACTCTTCTCTTTGCAGTGCCTTGAAGCCGGGCCTAACCCTAACATAACCTCTAACACTAACATAAATGTTGGATCTGATTGGACCACAAAAAGAACTTTGAACCGCGAAAACCAGTCAGAATTAAATGTCGGTCAAGGTGTAGAGTCAGGTGTTCGTCGGAGGGTTGGGGTGTTGGGACATCTGGAATAATTAGGGGAAAGTTATCTCTTCGGGAATAGGTTAGATCATTTAGATATTTCAGCCTGCGATGTGAAGGTAGGTCTAGGTATAGGAGCGAGCCATTATTTAAACATTTTGAATTGTACATAGAAGTCAATAGATTGATGTTATGTTCAAATTTTATACTGTGTCTTATTGTGTTCAAACTCTTAGTCAGACCTATCTCAACAATCTCGAGAGCTCTATAATCGAACAACAAGAAGAGAGGCACAACGGGATGTCGTCCTGATACTAGATGATCATCGGCCAAGCGGTCCCAAAAGCGGGAAAAGTGATTTAATTCAAATAAGTTGAATTAAATGTCAGTATAATGGGTTGCCTACCCATTCAGGGGCCAAGACGATAGCTGGGGTCGTTTCAATATAATGGGGAGTTTGCGGGAATACGCGTATGACGTAGCGTAACTTTCAACGTGAAAATAGACGAGTTTGTTATTTGAAATTCCTTAGTTACAGGGGAATTTTCACGTTCTACGTTGCGTTGCCTCGTACGTTGCGTGAAATCGCAAACTCCCCAATACAGAGTTTGCGTGCACACGTACGTACGACGTCACGTAACTTTCGACGTAAAAATTGAAAAGGTTGTTACTTGCAATTCCTTAGTTACAGGGGAATTTCCCGTTCTACGTTGCGTTACGTCGTACTTTCCGTGAGGTCGCAAACTCCCCAATGGGAGTTTACTTACGCACGTACACGACGTAACGTAACTTGCAACGTGAAAATAGACGAGCTTGTTATTTGCAATTCTTTAGTTATCTACAAGGGAATTTTCACGTTCTACATTGCGTTCCGTCGTACGTTCCGTGAGATCGCAAACTCCCCACTACTTTCACTTCCGGATGCTCTATTTCAACAACCATTCCTCGTAAAGAGACGGTTGGTATATCAAATTGTTCAATTTAACTGGCTTCAAAATTATTGTCAGACATTGAGATATCAGACTCAAACCGATTGAGTGCACTTCTTGTTAATCAACTATGGCAACATGAAGCCGTCATCTCCGTCGGGCGAAAAATTAGTATGCTATACCTTGAGCTATGGAGATTATTCCAAGTCGATTTCCTTTCCAGCTTATTGGGATTAATTATTTCTTTTTTCCTCCAATTTTTCATCCTTGGCATGGCTACTATACTACTATACTAGAATCCTTTATAGTAATCGTTTGAATAGTGGCGAAAAAACCGCGTTGGCCCCTGTTATAATCTACTAGACACATTTTCCACCAAAAAAAACCACTGGCGGGTGATGTAAGTATAGTTGAAATTTCGATTTTTGAAGTAAAACTTCTTATCGCTCGCTTAGATCACAACAACCACAGATGAAGGACTCGGGACTCTGTGGATGAGGGTGAATTCAGTCGATGCGAAGATGATGTGTAGCGCTCTTGGTGTAACGTTTTACTGGGCGACCAGTGGCGTCCCAGAGAATGGAAGAAGGTAATGTGTTGTGAGGCTCACTTTTAACTGTTATGTTGGTATTCTTTTACCGCTTGCATCGTGTTTTAAGTACTTCAGATTTCATCATGAATGAAATTTGATCTGATCGATGAGTTCTAACTTACAAAAGTGTCATTTGCAATCAGAAAATGATTAATTTATTTCTTTAATCGGTCGCCGCTGCTGTGTTGTAATGGGGCGACCTCTACCATCGAATATACAGGTACCGGCATGTTTGTCTCAAAATAGAAACCTATTGGCGAGTTTCAAGATCGAATACGCCATCTGACGGCCAACGTGTAAACGACGTTTGTGCACGGATCAACCGCAGATTTGTGTGGGCTCTTATGAGCGTTGCGGTGTTTGGTGACTTTAATTGATTCCATCTGACTTAACGCGACGTTGATTTTTTCTAACAAAGTACGTGAGCCACGCACGTTTCATTATCTTGAATATACTAGGTGTCGTCGGTTGCAAAAGCATTGCATTTTTAAATAAGAGTGGCACGCGTGCGACGACTGGCAAGCAAAAGTGGCATCAGAATGGGAGGTGGTAAGATTTGTGATTTTGTCATAGTGACAAAAAGTGGCGGAGAATTTGTTGCGTTTCCGAGTGCGAGTCGCGCTGTGGAAACCGAAAAAAGGAAGAGTTACATTTCACCGTTTCCCGTCGAAAGCGAAAGACGCAAGTTGGGTAGTCAAGATGACAAACAAACTTGGCACTGTGGAAAATATGACTACGAGAAAAGCCTGGGAAGTGTGCTGAAAATAGGAACTTTAAATGGCTGCATCGAAGAAGCACAGCTGCGATATGTTTGCATGTCCCGGACTGGCCTGCTTTGCAAGTGCATTTAAACGTTCCAATTTCACAGGAACTCTCGCAGGAACTTCTACTACTATTTCTTTTAATTACAATCTCAGTTGCCTCGTGAGGAGATTCATACAATGCGCTTGTTTGTAAACACAATCTAAATATGTCTATGTTTGAACTGAAGCTTGATTCGGTTCGCTTTCGACCATACAACACAAGAAATTGTGACTTCAGAATTTCCTCTCCCATCAGTATCCCATCACGATAGATCGAGAATCCGTTGAGGCTTGAGGCCATCCAGTGATTGAAAACCTTCATAACACTCAATTCGCTTCTGCCATTTTCGAGTTCCACCGCAATAGGTACTAATTAACCACGTTTCACGTCTGGAGGACATTAAAAACCGCTTACTACTGATAAGATTTTTGAACGCGCGGGCAACAATCCGTGCCCTATCCGACATGTTTGTTTACATGCGAAGCGCATCAGCAGCGCCACCATCGGTAATGTTACTCGCCAATATCATCATTCTCAACTTTTCCGTGTACCTAAACTAGGGATGTCCAAATGTTGTCAGTGAATCGATTACTGTTAGTCGAGCTGAATCGCAATGAATAGTTTGATTCGATGGAAAAAAACCGTATGAGATGAATCGAGAACCGATTGTAGGTAAATAATTGTACTAAATCAATGTGAAAACTCTAAAAAAGCCTCGAAAAAAACTTATAAGCAAAAAGATATAGACGATGGATTTCATCCAGACTTGACAAACCAACCAAGCTAGCAAGCGAAGCGACTAGCGAATTGCTTTGCCAATAAATAGGTAGGGGCTATCTGATTTTATAGACATTTGACCACTCAATTCTGGGATACCTGTAAGTATAGTATACTGTATAAGTATATACAGGTTGTTACACTTTTTTTGTCAATATTTCAGGAGGTCGTAGAGCATCAAAAAATAAGTGAACTAAATATATGTATATCTTGAAAAAATAATATCGGAAACGCTTTATAACGGAGAAAGAGGCTTCCAAAGTTGAGTTTTGAAAATGGTTTTTAGCGCACTTTCTCAAAAAATAGGAAAAAAGCGCTTTTAGCTTCTCTTTGCCCGTCCGTACGTCCGTACGTCTGTCTGTCTGTACCCGGGATATCAACTCCCTCAGGAAAATGAGATATCGATGTGATGTAAACGCTAATCAATAGTAAATATGTCCAGGACGTCAAGTTGACTTTTGATTTTTTGTTACTTTGCCGCCATCTGATCCGCCATTTTGAATTGCTCCAAAAGTGATCGGATTAGAATGTTTGCAGGCAATGTGAATCACATCAAGATCCATCTAATTTTTCACAACTGATGCCCCGCCGCCATCTTGTATTCTCCATATTGAACATGTTCCAAAGTGTTAGAACTAGGAGAGTTATGCCTCAACGAAAAAAGATATCGATGTGGTGCAAACGCCAATTGAATGCGTACGTGTCCACCATATGAAATTGATCAATGATTTTTGTCACTTGTCCGCCAGCTTTGATCCGCCATTTTTAATTTCTATGGAAAGTGGTCCGATTTGAGTGAAACTCGCAGGCGATGTGAATTTTATCAAAATATTCCGATTTTGGACAAATGATGCTCTGCCGCCATCTTGGCCGTCATATTGGAATTTCTTATTAGTGGAACGATTTTCATGGAGCTTGGAACTTACCGTTGTTTTGTATGATCAGTCTTATTTTCCAGTTGAATTCCAACATTCTGTCGCCATCTTGGCCGCCATATCGAAATCTCTTATTAGTGGAACGATTTTCATAAAACTTGGAACTTCCCCTTATCTAGTACGATCATTCTGATTTTCAAGCCAACTTTCATGAATCTGCCACTATGTTGGCCGCCATATTGAAATTTGTGCCCAAATAATGGTAGAACCCTAATAAACATCTTGCGTTCACTAATCCTCGAAAAAGAAGGTGCATTATTGAACCTCATGCCCATGAGACAATATTCGCTTGTTTCGTTATAACTTCATATTCAACCACTGGATTTTGTCTAAATTTGGTACACAAAGTAAGTTGATGCATACCTACAAGCTGGTTATGTTAACTTTTGTCACATTTTTGTAATTTTTATTTTTACCTATAGTTATTTGAAAAAAAGTGTTCTTACATGTGTACTGTGTACTCACATAAGTATCTACACATTTGCATAATGTAAAATTTTATAAATCTATTGTGAAACAATAACACAAAAACGAAAAGAACACCTGTTCTAACGTTGTTTGCTAACTGATTTCATACCTATATAGAAGTTTTACTTATTTCGGGGGTGACCATGGTCACGCACCCACGTTTTTTATTATCGGAACCGAGATCGGAACTTGCCAAAAGACTTTGAACACACGGTATGCATTATGCAACTACGTTATCTGAATTTTGATTTTCAGATCCTGACGAACGCAGCACGGTCTGACCTGATGAACTTGATCGCTCCGCGTTTCCGGAATGCTGAAGATTTCACGCAGGGCAGGTCCGGTCTTCCGGTCTAGTCGCGTTGGCCAAATTTATAAATATTAATGGGCGCCCATTAGAGCGAACAAATTATTGTTTGTTTTTGCACGCGAACACATCAGCACATGAAGGCATACAACACCAGACCTTAATTAAGCGAAATGATGTAGGTATGCAATTTAAAATATTAGGCAGGCTGACATGCATGATGGAAGGCTTTTATGGTCCGAGGCCCGCGAATATATGGGGTGCGGCCTCTTTCTACCCCTATGTAAATTGCGAATAAATATGCAGATACACACAACACAAACTATTTGTGCTTAAGCTCCCCGTCGTATACGCGAGTGTATGGTATATGCCAACATCCCGACGCAGTGCCGTAATTTTATTATTTTCGCTAAACACAGCTCAATTTGAATCAAAGACGAGGCAATTTTGCGCCACGAAACTGTTGATGAACCTCGCAGAGTGGCATAAAATAGTAGCATCTGAAGCCGTAAAACCAAGAGTGCGGAGATCAGAAAGAAGCCAGCGCACTTATTCTGGGGCCGGATGAAATTTGAATAAACAATAAAACTAACGGCGACAAGATTATCAGCGCACTATTTTATCCCTACTTAGCTCTGAATGCGAGGATCAAAAGTTCATTTTTTCCTTGCGTAGTACTCCGAACTCCGATTGTAAAATTTCGAGCAGCTCTTTTTATTACCCTGAAATCTTCATTCAAGTACCCAGTGAGTGATTTAAGCACTCCTACATCAAAACTGTTGAGGAACTGGCTACGTTTACACCGGTGGACTAAAACTGGACAGACCCAAGCACTGACCCAAATTCGACCTAGAGTTATTCTTCTCTTCCAGCGCTTTCACCGGCAGACCGGCAGTATCGAATTCGGTTATTGAAATGTGGCACTCACGTGCATACAAAGATGTCGCATCTCTGACACCATCTTGTCACTTATCGGACTGTAGTACAAACCAGATGACTTTCAACCTTGAACAAAATATTGATGTCTTGGGATTTTTTTCTTTTTAGATTGAGCACTACATACACCTCACTACATATTCAAAATCACGAGAAATCGTTTTTGAGTCACTGGAGAAGAGGGGGTAAACAATTAAATTGCAAATCAAAATGAAGGAGATAGACCGCGTCGTTGAACCCATATTATAAGTTGTAATATGCGATATTCAGCGGCACGAGTTGCGCTGTAGGTTCGCAAAACTAGGGGATGGAACTCATGCGTCTGCGCGAGCTAGGAAAAGTCAAAACCTGCAGATTTTCAGCCATCGATTTAACAAAGGAGAATAGATGACAAGAAACTCCTGACTTCCATGCTAGATTATGTGGAATGATGTTGTCCATGTGCATTGCTGTCGACAAAATGAATTCCGCGCGTAGTGTTCCGAAAAGAACGGAAAAGCCGTTTTCAGTGTATAACTGGTTGCCTAGAAGGTGATGTTTTTTGGGAACACACATGAAATAGAACTGTAATGTTCTTTTCGTACGGTTTTTGCAGCCAGGCACCAACAAACTGCCCGTCATTTTTGAAAAAAAAAACCATAAAACACAAAACCTCTAATATATTATACATATAACCCGATAAAATTTTAGTTACCATTTGTTTACATGCAGTTTCATGCCACTGACAGACAGGACGGCAACCGTAAAACAGAGAAGAATACCAGAAGTAGGGCGGTATTTTCAAAAACACACCAACTGATAATAACGTTACTATATTTTCGCTCATTGTGTATCTAGAACTGATCCATCATTGCTGGTCTTGAACACAATGAAAGATCAAGAAACATTTTTTTTTCCATAGCTTATTTGAAAGTTTCATTTCCAGCCGTTTCAATAATAGACAATGTTGAAATTACGCTTTTTACATGTGTTAGCATACGGCACTATTCTCAAATCCCCTAGCATGGTTGCGCCAGCGCAGAAATGGCACTGAATTTTGCCTATTCGATACATCGTACCTTGATAGTACAACTTTTATACTTACCCACTGACATTTTGCCCTAACGCTTGCGAGTATGACAGAGCCTTGGTGTGATGACTAATATTTTTTCGAATACCATAAAAAGCCTTATCCTTGTGCCATCAACCACTTCCACTCTCCCCAACTTGAATGTTTTTCAATGTTTTGTTTCTGCACATGTGTCTTGGGGTCATAAGCGGTCAAGCAGGTTGTACGGTACTTTATGTTGGTGAGTCATGTTGATTTCTTTTCCTTTATTTGCTCTGAGATGATTTGATTCTACCTGCAGGAAGGCGACAGGGTCTGCCATAGCGGATACGTCCGGTTGGGTGTCAACTTTGCCGCTTGCTACACGCGCAGCGAGAAATATGCCAGCTCTGGGGTTTATCTGTATTATTCCGTATTGCTTCGTATTATTGTGTTATGCGCTGTCTATAGTGTTCCTTCAGTTTTTTATTTTGAATGTCGGTGTGAGCTGAATGTCTGTTACACTATCAATAGCGAAAGTGTCAGTGAGTTCTTTCACTTTGTCACAACATATTTGCGAGTCCTCTTCTTTGCATGATACTCAGTGGTTTCTTTGACGAATTCTTCTCCTGCCTGCCTATTTTTTCGAATCCATCACTCTTCCTTTCTCTTTGACTGACAGTTTGACATATTTTGTTGTGTTTTGTTTTCAGTTGTTTTTGTCGTTCATTTCTTCACTGTTTTTATTACTTTTTCCACACTGTTTTTCTTCTGTTGATTTTCATTGGCCGGTAGCTTCTGACCGGCCGGTAGCTCAGAAGCTTAATGCAGCACAACACCAACCTGGAAGTCTCAGGATCAAATCCGACCGGCGGCAACATATTTTCTGAGCAAAAATTTACTGTGACATGGAAATGTATAATGTATCGATAAACCGAACTAATAAAATGTTACAAACTCCTATAACCAAGAGAGGGTTAAAGAGGAAAACAATTTATTTATTTTATCTATGTTGTTGTTGTTGTCGTTGTTGTATTTATTTCATTTTATGTCGTTTTGGTTTTGTTTGTCAGTCATATGCATGTCTATTCGGAGAATAAAGCCATAAAGGAACTATTTTGCACCTCTCTCGATTCAAGTAAACGTAGCTTTGTGTGCAATAAGCGTGTTTCATTAAACTCCAATCTCTTGCCCGTAGGGTCGTTTCACTCCTGAACCGAAGCAGTCTCAACGGAGGGTTTTGACGTTTACAAGCAAAAGCAAAGCGTATAGGTAAGGTGCGTACAATCACAAATTATCATCAAGGACGTTGCAGGGGGGATGCTCCGATGATAAGTCCCACGACCGACATGACGACAGTTTTTTTTTGTAAACCGTTTTATATTTCATTGGTGGTCCTAGGGATAAGATTATCACGTATTTTTCTGCTCCCCAGTCGTTTTGGGTTGAAATGCCCTGTTGACAGATTGGGCTGGGCCGGCTCTGCCTCACACACGGGAGAATTGGTGCCTTCCGTGTCATCTGCGCCGCCGCCTTATGGCGGCTTTACGGAACCTCGTACGTCGCCGACGACAGTGTCGCTGGCCAATATGATTCGATCTGCTTGTACTCCCCTTACCTCCTCCCATATCATTCCCGCGACACAAGTTTCTGTCGTGTCGTTCAAATTATTCAACTACAGTGGAGTGGGGGATTGTCGCCGGCGACATACGAAGTTCTGTAAAGCCGCCATTATGCCTTCGTCTTGACGTTTAGACTTTTTGTGTTCATGTCAGATTTTCCACGTGCGACTATTTGAACGAAAGTAAGCGCTGAAAACTTTCTTTTTCTTGGCTTCACATTGTTATTGTGTTAAGTCAACGCCAGTCGTGGTGCAGTTTGCGTTCCCTCCGCCATCATTTTGTGGTTATTTCATTTGGTTTTGTCGAGATCCCACGTTTTCGAAATTGTTCGGGTCTAATTGAGGCGACGTGAACAGAAAGAGGTAGTTTCCCTGATGGAGAGGATTAGTTGCCAGCTAAATAAGCATTCTTACCACACGGCCTACCATAACGGAACCATACACCATCAAAGGTGAACGGGAAGGAAATTAGTTGTTTTTTTTGCTTTGGGCTTGGGTTAGTAGTGGGGACGGTACACATTAAAAAACGGTATTATACGGCATTTGATGATACAGAAAATTCCTTTTGCATGAGTGCTCTACAACGTCTATCGAACGATATTAGAAGGAGAAGCACAAAAGCTTCTCCTTAGGGGGGCCGCAGGGGGCCCTGTCAAGTTGACGGTTCAAGAACTCCTACCAAACCATCTTTCAATTTCGTTGTATCACTGAAATGGGGATCATGTGACTCCATTGCGAATCTCGATGGCATTGGTCGCCATGTCTCTTTCATCCTTCATGCTTGAAAAAATAATTTCTTCGGGGCGACAGAAAAATCACTTTTTATTTTTTTATACATACAAGAGGATGCGAAGTTGACATGTATTGTTTCTTAACATATTACTTGGCATTCCTAAAATCCTATTATGAAGTCAATTTTTCTAATTTTTTATTTTGAGTCAATTGGTAGGCTAAGAAGTAGGTATTTTTCAACATCCAGTTCAGACGTACTTTTTTCAGTGTCCAACTGGAGGTTATTGAAATCATCATCAGGGGTGGATACACTGAACTATTTTCTAAACATTATGTCGAGAAAATCAATTCTAAACCGCGCATAGAGAGTACACAAATTATTTCTCTCCTGGTCGGTCGAATTGCGATGTCTACTACGCCCGTCAGGAAGAACGCTGAACTTCGCCGGCCTAAACTTTAGTATAAAAACAGCCTAAACAAATTCAAAACTGACTAAAACTCTGAGTACTGACTCAGAATTGAATGTCGAACCATATAATGAGTGTTTCAGGCAGTTTTGAATCCGTTTAGGCTGTTTTCATACTAGTTTAGTCTGGCGATGCTCAGGCGTTCTCCCTGACGGGCGTAGTAGGCTTCGCAATTCGACCGACTGGAAGAAAAATAATTTGTGTACTCTCCATGTGCGGTTTAGGCTCGATTTCTTCGACATAATGTTTAGAAAATAGCTCAGTCTATCCACCCCTGCAATTATTTCAGTAAACATCCAGTTGGACATTGAAAAAAGTACGTCTGAACTAGATGTTGAAAAAATACCTACTTCTTAGCCTACCAATTGACCCAAAGTTGAGAATTTGAAAAACTGACTTCATAATAGGATTTTGGGAATGCCAAATAATAGGTTAAGACACAAAACATGCCAACTTTGCATTCCCTTGTATGTATAAAAAAATAAAAAGTGATTTCTCTGACCTCCCGATGAAATTATTTTTTCAAGCATGAAGGATGAAAGAGACATGACGACCAATGCCATCGAGATTCACAATGGAGTCACATCATCCCCATTTCAGTGATACAACGAAATTGAAAGATAGTTTGGTAGGAGTTCTAGGACCGTCAACTTGACAGGGCCCCCTGCGGCCCCCCTAAGGGGAAGCTTTCGTGCTTCCCCTTCTAATATCGTTCGATAGACCTTGTATAACACTCATGCAAAAGGAATTTTCTGTATCAATTATTGCCGTATAGGAATGGCTACCAACCCCACTATAGTTTTTGTCGTCTTGCACGAGTGATTTAATCAGGTTTGTACGGCGATTTCCAATTAGACGGCGATTTACAAGTTTTGCTCCCACTTTTTTATTTCAAGTTTGCTACAAGATTTGAACTTCGAAGACGTTCCCACTTTCTACGGTGGATTTCAGTTTTTACGGGAGCCTAGTTCGTTGCAAGAGGCTCGCCTATGTCGAGACAAGCCATCTCTCTGCGAGGAATTACAGTCCGTGCACGATAGCTAGAACCAGAGGAAGCTTCAAAACCAGTCGTACCCCAGGAGTCGGCTTCCGGAGCTCAGTTTTGGCTCTCACCACCTCTACGTGTCTCGAGGGCATCCTCATCGCTTGAATTGTTACCCGGGCAGGCCCTCGATTGGGCCATTTACCTACTGGAAGTAGCTAGACCCAGCAGACCTCACCCTTTTTGGCGAGGAGTGCCAAAATGCCTTCCCTGAGACGTGAACACAGCTAAACTTGTGTAAAACGGGTATTTTGTTATTTTGGTCATTCTTTTTTCTATCCCTGCCTTGAGGTTGTAATTAACACGACCTATGATGCTACTTTGCGAAACATACTCGAGAATTTTTCTGTGAAAAGCAGATAGGGCTTTGATAGGGAGTTATTTGGGTAGAGTAGTTCTTTTTGGGACTCAAGTAACAAAGTACTTGCGTCAGAGCGACTCTTTGAAGAAGCGAAACCGCATTTCTTTTGGCCTACTAGTTCAAACGTATACAGAAAAGCTTGATCCAGAAATTCTTGTTAAAATTTTTGCATTCCTGCTTGCCGTTTGATTATATTGTAATTTCATGTGAATCCCGTCAAGATTTGGAATTTGGTTTTTTAATTATCTTCTCGAGGTAAAGTAGTTTTTCTGAGACGGCATAAAAAAACCGTATCAACGCATCACAGTGTACAGTTCAAGTTCATTGTAAAATTTATCTCTACCTAACGTTCGATTTCATGTCTTGTCAGTTTTATAAAGTTTGCCTTGTCTCTCATTTTCATTTTTGTGAATCCGTAACGTTAAATATTCGCACGCCGCGCCGGCGCCGTTCTGGTTGTTGTTATTCATTTCTGCATTTCGATACGTACTAGTCAATTTAAACGTTGATGTCCTTTGTACTTAGTTTGGGAACCTAGGGTGGTTCGTGATTAGCAAATTTGGATATTGTTTTTTCACGTAGAGCAACTGCCTACGTTTTCTTGAATCTATTTGTGTACTTTATTTTTTTCCTGATTAATTAGTTTATTCAGTTTTGGACTTGGGCCTGACCCCAGTCCCGTTTCCATTCAGCTCCAACTCTCAACCTTTTTGTGATTTTCTAGAACATGTTGGTGATTACGTATCATATTTCCCAGTGTAACCTGACAAACTTTCTTGTGAATCACTGTATTTTGAAATCTTGGCAAATCTTTTTCCTTGGTTTCGTCAAAAGTTTTGTTTTGAGTACAGCGTCGACATTAGCAGGATTACGGCCCACGAAACCGTGGCGCCCGTTTACCATCTAATCGAACCCAGCCTTCTCCACTGGCAGCTGGCGGGCCGTGTTCTGAATAATTCGGACCGACACAGGTAAGGCGCACGCAAAGGTACACGTAGCCCTTTGGCTTGTAACACGATGATAATGTGAGTTTATTCACAGTTTTCTTGACCCTTGACTGTGTTGGAATTTGAATATCCTTCGCCCGAAAAAATTATGCGGTCGATTCAGTGAGAGATTCGCGACATTAGAGAGGGCTTAAGTTAATTTTCCTCTGCCACATCCGCAGCGCCGTTATCCCAGGGTTATAAATTAATTCGTGATAATTGTTGCATCACGCCAATAATGTCGGAATTATCTGCTATAATGGGGCTCTTTATTGCGACCACACACACACACATCCAATGAAGCACATCGTTGTTATTATATCGAAACCGCACCACATTTCGACGTCGAATTTTCGATTAAGCCCCTCGAATTTGTCATATCTCCTTATTGTATGTTTTTCGATCTTTTCTCCATCACACAATGTGCCACAAATCACTTAGTCCCCGAACCGTGTCCTGCAATACCAAGACATCAATATGTAATATTTTTTTATCAAACCGAAACATCTTTATAAGTCGCATATACGTCGTAAATATGATTATTTATGTCGGAGAAAATAGCTGCAAGAATAAAGGAAATGTATGGAGCAACTTCTCATATTTGGGTCAAAGTGCGAAACTTTCCCCCGGCGCTAGAATTACTCGCGCGGCGCTCGAGCGATAGATGATGGCGATCCTCTCCCGATTTGATGGTCTTTTCTTATTATTTTTTTTTCTTTGTTGCGGCAACAGCAGCTAGTAGCTGCGAGAGCACACCCATGCCAGGGAGTTGAATTTGCGGCTGCGGAGCACTGAACAAATAGAAACTTTATAATTTTCTGCGTACTTGCCGCAGGAGTTTGTGCTGAATTTTACGTTGCGACGGTCGCGCTTCCATATACTTCCAAACTAAGCGGCGGGGGATTAAGTGTATTTATTAAAGCTTAAACACCTAAAACGACAAATCACGTCGGTGGACTAGAGCAAGCCCGAAACTACTCGCAAACTATCGTTGTGGCGCATTAATAAAGAAAATGAACGCTTGCAGGATTGCAGGTTCTAGTAAAGTTAGGTTCGATTGCCACTAGCCACGATAAGTATTGTTTGCAGCATGAGGTATAAATATAGGTTACGAAATAATAGTTTTCGATACAAGAGCGCATTTTGAAGACCGAAGCCTTGTTCGCCATCATAAGCCGTAGCCGAATGCTGCAAAAGAGACTGATGAGGGCCTGAAATGGCACAGCGCTTGAGTGTCGTACAACATTTTACGTTATCGTTCCTAACTATAGATTTGACATCATTTTTGACAAATGTCAAGCGTGATGCATGGATGGTAAAATCTATAATCAATTTCACGGCTTTCTGCATTAGAGCAAGCTATGGAAAAATTGTGTTGTGTTGGTACGAATGATACGATGACAAGGGGATGCCAGCCAGTTGTTTACTTCAAGGGACAAATACCGTATGTTCATTAAAAAATTCAATAGGGGGTGGCTGTGGAGAGTGAAACGTATATCCGCGATTTGATTCATGCTCATGAAACTCCAATGGAATGTCATCGAGTTTTCAATTTGTGTCAGTTCATAAACTATGGCCTTTTTGCCGAACATGCACAAAACATTCATGATCGAGTCATTCCCGCAATGAAGCATCAAAATGCATGGATAAAGGATGTATTTGCACCGTGCACGACGCCAGCGTTACCTGGCGTCCGCAACTTTGTAGGCGCAAAACGTCACTCATGTCATAAATTACAGATGGCTGAACTGTCATAAATGACAGATCGCTGGCCTGAACTGTCATTATTTTGTGGTTAAGTGCTTTGCCAACATAGACTTTGTCATTGACAAACTGTCAGTCAACCACGTGGCATCTGTTGTGACAGTTGGTTGTCAATTATTTCAATTATTTCCACTGTCAAATTGACATAAATGACGTCAAACATCAGAAAATTGACAGCCCAATCACGCAGTGCCGAGCCATCAATGTTGCTCTTTTTGTCCACATAAAGCGCTGTGATCGGTTTCGTTACCCCCACTCTGTACTTCGCACGGGGCGAATAGTGTTCAAGCCTTCATGGTCGAATTCCGGCAAAAGTTCCCGGATTTTATAATCTTGGAGAATGACGTCTTCACGACGATTCAAAGGACTGTAGCCTTGCTCCGGCAAACTGGCAGCGTGGGTCGGAAAAAGGAACGAATTTGATCCTACCTGACTGAATACTTCCTTTTTCCTCACCAAAAAAACACGAAATTCAACACACCTTTCCAAAATCTTGAACAGCTAAGAAATATCCATCCATGGGGATATCACTGAAGACTGCGGTAACATCACGCTTCAAATTTCCCAGAACATGTTTAAAAACACGAGACGACAAGTTGTTTTGTTTGCGAGGAAATGGGGTCATCTTCAACAATTTATGTAATCTTCAACTTACTGTCTGTTTGACTTTTGAGTTTTCATTTACATAACCTGAAAATTGTCCGTCACTGACGCTTTTATTCCACTGTTATGATTATGAGTCTAAATCAAGTAACGGAAACACGTCTCAACTTCCACAGCCGCCCCTTATTGAATTTTTCAATGAACATACGGTATCTATATTTTCCAAATATGGTGATGCCCCTCTGACAGTTTTCTGAGTTTTTAATTCAACCATGCTGCTTGTTCAGTTTTTAGTATATTTGTGACGTCACAAATATATTTTGAAAACACGCATTACGGCCGCAATTTTGGGGATTCAGGAAAAAAAAAAAATACGGGTACATTATTTTCAACCATTCTATCGATCAAGCTGATAAACAAAAATTGGGCAAGTATTGAGAGATGAACGTTTAAATACACGCTATTTAAGGACGGAGTTGAATTGCTAAAATGGGGCGTTGCGAAATCAATCAGTGTGGGTTTATTCCTAGACAGAAATTTACCATTCAGGTTTTTTTGGAAAGCTACAAGGATGTACTTTGGTTTGAGCCTATTGACATTTTCAAAATCCAAAAAAATTCTAGTTTTGAGAAAATAATTTTTGGATTTCGAAAATGTCTATACGCTCAAACCAAACTACATCTTGGCTCTTTGGGTCTCTTTGGGTCTGATACACGACGTCGTTGATTCTCTTGACCACAGTGTATAGTTCCTTCCACGACGGGTTAAGTCTTAGAGATCTCCTCTTTTTGCGTAGGGGATGGTGGAAACACAGAAGGTCACCTTGAAACCCTTCAGCGTTGACCTTCAACTCGTATCGCGTTTTCATTCGGTCGGTCGCAGTATACATCACCCCATCGTTATCTCAGGTCATCGACGTACTCCGGAACTGTTCTCGGGATCTTGGGTCATCCTTGAGTCTGCCAAACTGCAAGTCACAAAGAAAACTAAGTTCATGGACAAAAATCAGACGTGCTGGAGATTCTTCAGTTGTATCGTGGTTGGCAGCCTGATAAGCCACTAGAAGTGAGTGAAGTAACTGTAGGTGACAATTCACCTTACTCGTAAAAATAGGAGTCAATACATTATACAGCCAGCATGAGAATGTCGATGTCGCTACTTCGAACCAGCACTCTTTTGGCACCGTGCAAAACCATATCTCCTGGACGTGAAGAAAAAGTTGACCGCCTGCCTCCTCCATTGCATCACATCAAACACCATTTAGCTCACTAAATCCTGTATCAAAAGACATGATCTCTTTGGAAACGTTCGTCATAATGTGAATACATATTCAGAAAAAATTTCTGAATCAATGGGAACGTGGATACGGGAACAGGGGACGTTCTAGTTGATCGAGGGCTGTGAGAGATCATTTCTAGCAGAGCTGAACGAATCTCGAGTGCAGACGTAGGAAAGGGGGGGCTTTTTTTTTTTGCCATAGTTCTTCTGGCGAGAAAGAACGTGTCTTAACGCTAGACAAATTGAACGTGTCCAAAAATTTTTCTCTCAAATTTCACCTCAAATTTTACCAAGTTTACAGATTACTAAATAACTTAAAAACTGGGTTAGAAGCAGGGCCGTTCCTGAAGGTTTGAGCGCCCGTGTGCAAAGCTTCTAGTCTGCGCCCCCCCCCCATTCTATACTCGACCAAAAAGATGAAAACATTCAGAATCCATGTCACTGTTCTATTTTTTTTTTAACAAAAGTAATATAATAGCTGTATTACACTGTACAATTTCTTGTACAATTTATTGAACAATCTGCCAAAATACTGTCAAAGAACAATGAACTTGATTGTTCAACTGACAGATTGTTCAAAAATTGCACAAGAAATATACGGATTCATTTTTGCTGAGCTGTGACGTCACTGCCGGTGCGAAGCTACCAAGATGCGCATAACAGTCGCGCGCCGTGAATAAGAGAGATCTTCCATCTCTCAAGTGGACCGCGGTCTATTGTTTAGAGTAATACAGCTTCAAGAGACATGAATCTTACATAAAATAACAATTCAGTGAATGAATTAAAAGAAAACAGTATCTCCAGGATATCAATGAATCTTGGGTTTTCAAATGCATTTTTGCATTTTTGCTGGAAAAAAAATCGTTTTTCTTCTTATCGGCGCACATTGGTCATAGGAGTTTTGCCTCTATTTACTCGGTACAATGATAGTGAAAAATTGCAAATTAGACAGCACACACATCCAGACTTCTTCCGGGAATCGAACCCGGGGCTCTCGTGGCCGCAGGCAGCCCCAAAACCACCTGCGTCACGGGGTCGTCATTTTTGCTGGGAACTTTTCATTATCTTTCAGGGACACAAGTAGACACCCACTAAAGGGTGTCTCAAAAGTAACGCCCCTATTTTCTTTCTCAATAACTTTTGAAAGAAAATAAATATACTTAGTTGGTTTTATGAAAAGTATATATTGAACATTCAAAATTATGTGTGGAACAAAATATCGGCCAGGTGGCCACCACGCTCCCTCTGGCAGACCTCCGCGCGTCGCACTGCATTTTGCATAACGTCTTCACACAAACCAGGCTCTATATCAAGGATGGCAGCGCGTATGTTATCCTTGAGGTGTTCAAGGGTTTGAGGGTCATCGGTGTAAACTTTAGACTTGAGGTAACCTCAAAGAAACGAATCCAATGGGGTTAAATCACATGATCATGGGGGCCAGTCCACATGACCGCCTTTTTGAAATCAAGCGATTGGGAAACATTGCTCTCAATAAAACCATCGTTTCACGAGAAGTATGGAGAGTAGCTCCATCCTGTTGAAACCACATATCCTCTAAGCCATTTTCAGCAATTTTTGGCGCCAAAAAGTTGTTGAGCATTTCTCTGTATCTTTCACCAGTGACCGTAACCGTTTGCTCTGCATCATTTTCAAAAAAGAATGGCCCAACCACGCCGCCAGCCCAAAAACCACACCAAACAGTTACCTTGAGTGGATGCATTGGTTGCTCGTGAATGACTCTTGGATTCTTCGTGCTGCATTGACGGCAATTTTGCCTGTTAACGTAACCACCAAGGTGAAAATGAGCCTCATCGCTCATAATGATTTTTCTCCAAAAGTCATCATTTTCTTCGATCGCGTTTAGCAACCAATTGGCGTATTGCAGGCAACGTGGATGGTCTGCTGGTTTAAGTTCTTGTGTCTGTTGGACCTTTTAGGCTGTCAAATGAAGATCTTTTCGTGAAATTCTTTGGGTAGTAGCGCGTGATAGCTCTAATTGCTGGGAACGATGCCTAATCGAGGTCTTTGAGCTCTCGGTCACATTATCGCTTGTTCTTGCAACATTTTCTGCCGATCTTCCGCTACGAGGGCGCCCTGATCTTAGTTTATCTCCCACCAAACCATTTTCTTCAAATTTTCGTACTAAACTTCGGATGGTTTTCATATCAGGCACTGCGTTTAGACCAAGCGTTGCACGCAGTTTCCTGCGAGTCGCCGCAATGACTTTGGAAATAAATTCTCAATATATTGGTTCGTTGTGGCACTGTGTACCGCTGCATGATAAATTTGTCAACTGTCGACTTGACTCAAGTGAAGTCTTGATTTTGAGAACAAAGAATTGGAGAAATGGTGGGCAAATAAAATAGGGGCGTTACTTTTGAGACACCCTTTATTAGTACTATTGCCATGTGATGAATGACATTTAACACTTTTGTCCTGAGAATAAAGCTCAAGTTAGTGTTATCCAGATGCTGAAGGGTGATCCATTAGCCTTGCTGTACGCCCTTGAATTTTCCAGCATGCAAACGACTCGCGCCTTGGAGAAAATTTCAAAAAATCATCCATCTGTGACATTCTGTCGTTCAGTTTTTTGTGTCGTTATTAGTAACTTCTACTTGTTAGGTAGAAGCATTCGCTTCTAGCGAATTAGAAGGATTCGCATTCGTTAGCGGAGAACGTTCGCGAAACGTTCCATGACTTAAGCTGGGGTTCCCAGATGCGAGTATTCGGACAGAAAATGCGATTTTGTATGTCAAATTTTGAATTCGAGGGCTCTGTTTGGCCAATATGGAGACTTTGACATCAAATTTCGCATTTTCTGTCCGAATATTCGCATCTGGGAATCCAGCTTTAGCCATTCGACACGGAAGGTTCAATTCGAACCGAAAACCAAATGAACTCGCGTGCTACTAAGGATTACACCATTTCTTATTTCTTTGCATTCTGTTTATTGTACTTATCTGGGGCGGGGCTGGCTGTCATAACTACCGTGGTCAATGATTGTCTTTGTCTTAGGATACGGTATTCTACGACTTGCTTACGCTACCGTTTGCGTAACGGTATGCGGTTCCGTATCCGCTTGCGTCGACTATAAACTAAGCTTAACAGCTGAAAATTGCTTCATATTGGTATAACTGGTTTTCACATTGGGCGCTAAAGCGCCGCTAGGCTGTAGCGGAGGGCGAGAAGCGCCCTTTTTGAATTTTTTCCAGACGGTCATATTTTTGCGCCCCTGGCAAAGTGCGCCCGCGTGCGTCGCACGCCTTGAACGCCCTGTTAGGAACGGCCCTGCCGGCGTGTTTGGTAATAATACCGGGTGTTTATAAACGTCTGTGATCGCGGCAGGCTTTGGTCAGGCCAAAAGTCGCAGTGAAAGGCACGATTTGAAAGAGTGATAGGAGATTCCAAAGGCGATATGATAACAAACGTTTATAAACACCCGGTACAAACTGGATTCATGATTGTGTGCTTTCTAAAAAGGCTTCACAACACCCGAAGATCAACCTGAAATATGGCGAAGAGTTGTCCATAGTAAAATGAAAGGCCATCCTTCGTAATGGTGAAATACTTTTTTGCACATATCCACTTGACATTCGATTGTAGTGAAAATATTGTAAGAGCTTATTGGTTTGATGTTGCTCCAAAAAAAGCTGAAAACCTATGTATTTTGCTGCATTTCATGGCGCGTTGTCGTGCAGAAGAACGAGATTGTTGAACTATAACCGCCCCAGTAACAACAAAACTCCTCTTTTAGTAGATACCTTATGTAGGTTACATGACCGTCTACCGTGCGGTATAAGGAATGAGGGCTACCAACGCGTCTTGAATTATTTAGTGCACTAGAGAGAAACGAGAAAGAAAACATTCCACGGCAAAGTATATTATGAGAGCTAATTATTTTCCGTTGGGTGTTCCGAAAATTAAATTAAAAATTATCCGTCACGTCAGGCCGGTCTGTTAGCGGTGGTTGGTGGTAATAAAAAGCGGGAGTTTTATGTATTCCTGCTGTGACGTGAATTTATTCCTGAAGGTGTGCTAATGCCGGTAATTCACTTTGCTCTTCTGACACACACAAAAACTCGCACACAACGCCACCCTATAAATTTTGCATTATGGCCCATGACGTTTTTTCTACCAGCCAGCGCTGGCGTTTTCACCTTTTCCCTCCCTTACGGCGACTTTTTTTTTTATTTCAGAACGTCTCATCCTGGGGACGCTGTTGGCGCGTCGAATGATGCTCGAACAAACGACCATCGCTTCCGTCACAAGTCTTGTTCATCTCTTACCGCAGGCCGTGAAATTTCAGGCCGTTTCCGACACGCCATTAGCAAGTCGATCCGCAGGGGACGCAGGAAGGCTCCAGCTTAATCAATGACAAAACGGGAATCCTGCCGGCAATAATAAAATGTGCAACGGGGATTTTTCATCCGCAGCAAAATTCACACAGTGGGGCACCTACTTTCAATGTTGGCATCTGGGGAGTCCTCGCTTCGCCTGGTGCAAAGATTCCGCGGAAAAAAATCGTCGGAGTCTTTATCGGAAAATATCCTTAGATCCCTTTGCTCACCATGACAGTGCGACTTTGAAAACAGCAGAAGAATTTGACCCGCAGAGTGGTCGAGGAATTTTATTGCGTGCCCATTTCAAATTTCTAGAATCCGACACTTTATCTACACACAATGGCCGCCTGAACATGATTGTCTATTTTGGCATTATTTCTTAGTAATATTTCAACTGAGACGTGATGACAGGGGCGCAAAATTCACAAAAATATTGTTACGTATTTCGCGTTCAGATTCGTTTATGATTGAGACGATCGTTTCAAAACACACACTGTTCATTACTGCGTACTCAGTGCCGTAACTAGGCTTGTTGGCGCCTGTGGCAATGTAGCAATTGTGCGCCCTAAGGAAGTGAACATTTCAAGGGGGGCAGGTCTCGCTAGAGCGCCGCAGGCGAAAATTCTCGCGGATAATAATAATAATCTCAAATTTGAGCTGGAGGCTCCCATTTCCTTTCCCTCCGGATTTTTTGTCACAATGGGAACAAAATGATCTATAAAAAAATTAAAAATGGCCAATAAGATGATTATAATATTTTTAAAATCTTCCACTCGATCTTTCATAACAAATAGGTGAAGCAATAATAAACTCATTCGGCGCCTTGGAAATTTTTTCAAACTCCCGGCCGTCCATTCTTTCGCAGTCGAGCTTCCCAATCCAGAAATAAAAACATAAGACAAATTGATAATCTTTCCACACAAGAAAGTCTTTAACAAGAAGTAACAAAATACTAGTAGTACCTATAGGATCACAAAGATAAATATTGAATGAAAACTTGTCAAGTTATCGACAAAATATTCAGAATCCAAATGAAAAAAGATGCACGTTGCTACTCTATTTCAAATACCCAAGTAAGCAACTGAAGATAAATTTGAGAACAAAAAAAATGGAAACTGAAAAAAATCTAGAAACTTCAATCACCAAGATGAATTTTTCTAGATTTCACAAAAAAAAATATAATTTCACAAAATTCAAGCTTAACGTAGCTGTTTCTTGACCGACAGAAGAGCGCAAATACGACTTGACAAGCTTCAATTTACTGAACAAGATATGAAAATTCTGCATTTTGCAAAAAAAAAACAGGCACCCAGGAGAAGAACTCGTCAAAGAAACCCCTGTGTGTAGTCTGCTGTCTCCTCAACAAAATTACGGAAGATCTTGTGCAGAGATCGTCAACATTTTTGCTAAAGCACATTGGATTCCCCCCTCCGCAATGCCAAGTTCCGCTTCGCTTGTTTCGCTTCGCTTCGCGTCGCGTTGCTCTGCTTCGCCACGCAATACTGATCTACGCTTTGCCATCCAATTTAAGCCACTCCACCACAAACTCACACATTCAAAGCTGAAGAACATCAGTGGACAATATACAAAAATACTACAATCAGCCAGCTTGTTCACTACCATTAGCTAAAGTATATTGCGTCTCCAAGGTACACGAGACGCTGAAACAAAGTCCCTAAACCCAGGAGATAAGTTTGTCTCGCTCAAGTTGCAACCTACTCTATAAACATCAGTCTAGTAAACAAAGATTGAGCAGCTGCCTCTGCTCTACATTCAGTATTCAAGAATACCCACAATTCCAAATAGGACTTGAAATTATGACAGATACTTTGAGAGTTTCCGAGCAAATGAGGAAGAATTGGAATAATGGCAGATGATTGGGGAGTTCCTGAACAATAACGAAGATTGGAAATGATGGCAGATGGTTTGAGAGTTTCTGATCGATGAGGAAGACTTGAAATAATGACAGATAATTTGAGAGTTCTGAACGAATTCAGGATACGCAAAAGTTTGAAGTTAACCCTTTCAATACGACTTTTCGGAAATTGAGTTAGAACTTCTTTTTTTGTGTCCATCTGGTTTCAACCCTTATAATAGTTACTTGACTGACTTTGGGATTTTTGAATTCACTAATTTTTTGAAAAAAATCTTGGGACAAATTTATCCCTGCAGTGATATGCAGTGGGATATATCTATCCCAACAGTAAGGAAATGTCATTTTTTTAAAAAGTGTTAACTGTCAGAAATTGGAGATAAGACCAAAATATCACAGGCTGATGATGTCAAAAATAAATCTAAACCAAGAACTGCACTAGTCAAACATATAGAGAAAATTTGTGAGCTTAGAACACTAGGCCCGAATAAATAGACAAGCGCAAAAAATTCTCGGCTTGAATATAAGTTCAGATACGTTTCGAAATAGAACTAAAATAAGCGAAAAAAACGACACAAATGATTGACTTGACAAGCTGATTCAAAGTTTGATAATGCATCATTGCTCAGATAGAGTTACATCAAACTCCCACTGGGTTCTACCTGGTTCCAGGTATGATATGGCGTAAAACAAGCGCTTGCTCAGAATCCACTTAGCCAGAATATGCTTTGCATGGAATTTGCTTAGCTGAGAATCAGCCTTGTTAGAATCCGCTTTGCTCAGGGTCTGCCTCATACCAGAATCCGCTTTGCTGAGAGCTGAGAGTCAATTTTGCTCAGAATCTGCTCTGTAACAGAATTCGCTTTGCTCAGAATCTGCTCCGCAACAGAATTCGCTTTGGTCAGAATCTGCTCCGCAACAGAATCCGCTCTGCTGAGAGTCCGCTTAGCTCAGAATCCGCTCTGTAAGTATCCGCTTTGTTAGAATCCGCTTTGCTCAGAACCTGATTTGCTGAGAATTCGCTTTGTTACAATCCGCTTTGCTTAGAATCCGCTTTGTCAGAGTCTGCTTTGCCAGTATCTGCTTTGTCAGAATCCGCTTTGTTCATCAGAATCAGCTCTGCTCATCTACTCGACGACGCAAGAGAAAAAAGGTGAGCACAATACAGTAATCAGTGATAAAACAAACTAAACAAAAAAGAGAAAAAATGACACGAGACTTTCTGATGTCATGTTATGATAACTGATATAATGACTATCATGATAGGGATCGTCCTCGATGTCAGACATAGGCCTTCAGTCAATTCCTGTAACTCCTTAGGTCAAAGTGGCCTTCTAATGCTTCAAAATAGTCAGACTTCACCTTGAGGTTTGATTACTGATGGGACGAAATTGTCCCCCGGCATATTACTGCAGGGACGTTTTTGTCCCACCGTGAATTTTCGACAAAGAAATGTAGCAAAATATCGGAGAGATACTTGTCCGATATCTGGGATGTGTAGTCACAGGCAATACAGACAAACTGACATAAAACAGAGGTGGAACTTACACAAAAACTGGAGGAAATAGGTTACACGACTGGTCTTGCTCAGATCCTAGCGTGCACAGGCGAAAGAATAGCTGACAATGGGTTATGTGACGTCGCATTGATGGAGTTTTTGTGACTGATATCCCATGCCAAGGCATGCGGATACCGAATAATCCCGTCCCCGTGTTATTTCAAGCAACGAGTTCAAGTACAGTAATTTTCAAATTATCTTTGGGACGTATATATCCCTGCAGTATTGAAAGGGTTAAGTCGGTCTTTCAGTATTTTGTAGTACATACTTTATTTCAAGAAACAGCAACGGCCTGTCACTTCATTTAATTGATCGAATTACCGTCCTTGCCATTCCTGATTCCCGGTCCCACCCCTCTTCAGCTATTTTCTAGGACCCCACAAAAAAAATCACATTCACGTTGGACGAGAGGGGTGATGTCCCTTGGGTTCGACTCTCACATACATATACAAAATTATACAAACTACGAAAATGTTGAATGGTCTGGCCAAATCTATCAGGGCTCTTTTATTCTCTTCATCGCAATTTCAATAAGCATCATCAAAATGAAATGCGGTCTGCTGTTCCGATTTTTCAATAATGAAGCATAAGAGGCACATAGTGACATGGATATAAATTGATAAATTGAGCGGATCAAAATGATGACTAAATCTCAAGTGAAACAGAGAATCCCGAGCGAGTCGAACTTGAGCGCATCCCCGTCTTGTAAAAACACCGCAAATTCAACAAAATGGTAACTATTTAGAAAACCGTGTACAAAGCTGGGAATATTTTGTAAATGAATAAATGAAGATAACAATAAAGAAAACAGATTTGCTTCATCATTTCATTACTCAAATCACAGACACGTTGGAACACGTGGAAATCTTGACAAAATATTCGGAATCCAAATGGAAAAAGATGCACGTTGCTACTCTATTTCAAATACCCAAGTAAGCAACTGAAAATAAATTTTAGGACAAAAAAAATGGAAAATGAAGAAAATCTTGGAACTTCAATCACCAAGATGAACTTTTCTAGATTTCGATTGAAAAAATATAATTTCACAAAATTCAATCTTGACGTAGCTGTTTTGTCGATTGAAAGTATAGATATCTTTGTTGATTTTTCTTGACCGACAGAAGAGCGCAAATACGACTTCACAAGCTTCAGTTTACTGAACAAGATATGAAATTTTTTTGCAGATGATAAAGAGAGGTCCCATCTCAGACTGATTCGGCGCTCTTGTATTAATTTGGTGCAAAGTGCAAGTAAATACATGCGGTAGTAGTCAGGCTGTAACTCGAAACGCACCTATACTAGACCGACCGGTGCCGGTGCCGGCGCTGGCGGGGGGGCGCCGAGCGCTGTTTCATCCCCATCATGCTACTTCCTGCAGCGCCGTGCTCTTTAATTTCACCCGTTTTATGGCTGTTTTGAATCATGTCATGGAAAGGTGGTGGAAAAAGCCGCTTTTGATTTTTGTATTTATAAAGTTAGTGAAGTTGTAGGTAGAAGTAGATAAAGGTTCAAATGAAAATTTGTGATCAAAATTGAAAAAATAAGTAATCAGTATTATCCAAGCTGAATTTTGCGCCCCTGAAATTTTTGCGCCTGTGGCAAATGCCACCTTCGCCACGCCCTAGTTACGGCACTGTGCGTACTACAAGAAATACACAATAATATTTACTTGGGAATATTGCTGATCACTATTCACTTTCTATCGTTCTCGATCACTTCCCATTCAATACTGAATATAGGCCTAGGATCGGTGCTTTATATAGCTTCGAAAGAGTTAGCATTGGAATGTTTATAACTGCAACAATTTTCAGTTTTATCGGTTCCCAATTATTGTCATGATGTCGCCAGTTCAATACGATGCCTTTCAACTAGAGAATTAGTTGATGGTTCATTTACAAGTATTATTGGCATAAATTAACCCTTTGGGTCTTTGTTAATCGAAGCCCTTCAATAGACTTACTCGGAGAGAACTTTATTTCAGATCATGTATGGGGTAGCTTCAAATAACTTGGCTTCCAGGTTTTGTGTAGGGGATTCCTCGCGCTTTGCATTTCCTGATTTCCGCAATTTCCAGTCATTTTTCAGCTCCTAGGTCTATCGCGTCGCGACGCTCTCGGTAGCCAGGTTCCGGAATTAGTCTTCGACAAGCGAGCACCTTTCCAGATTGGTCGCGTCAATTCCGTCTTGTCGGCAGTTAATTACCTTCTTTGGTTTGGTAATTATTGCTATTGTTGAGCCTTAGCTCATGGTGGCATCCCACCCGGTTCTTTGTAAAGACAGCGTCAGTTTAGTAGTCTCCGGACATCACGTGAGGTTTGCTTGTTTGTTCTGCAATGCCGCACCTGATTTCAATCTTTTCTTACTCGCGTCTCACTCTCACTTCTAATTCTTCTGAACTTAGAATTTTAACGCACTGACTAAAGCTTAGATATTTGAGAGGGTTAACCGCATAAAGATGAAAAGCAAAGTCAACTTGAGGCACCTTTACAGGTAGGAGAGCCCATGTAACCCACTTCGTGAAATTCGATTAAATCTCACATTAAGACGGTATACTTGGGTTCCAACAGCTGATATTCATTATAAAGATTGTACACCATTTAACTGAAGTGCGACTCTTGATTTCACAATAGTTTGTGCTAATAAATTTCTGAACACCTGCCACCTCAATCAGTTAATGGTCAAATCAATCAAATCAGTGATTTACTTGCGTTTTGACTTCAAGGAGAGCTCCACAATAAAGACCACAACCCCTTCCTACAAGGTGTCTTCCCTGTGTCGCCTTTGCACACCTGCTTCTTATGGCATTCCAACGCCAACCACCCTCTCATGCTTCCTCACTTTTCGCTCGAGGCCTGCAGCTGGCATCTCTATTCTCCTAATTCCGCCAGATGTAGCTACGCTTCCATGCCTCAATAACTATTTTTAATTTTGAACAAGGTTAATCGCCACAATATATTTGATATTTTTTCTCATAAATTTTTGTTACCATAAATTGATTTATGACAAGTATGTTCTGTTTCCACTTTCCAAAAAAAAAGTATCTTAAATTTGGGTCTTTTCCTCTATCAGAACAACTGAGAACGGATTGCTAGCTGTGATTTTTTGCTTGAATAAATTTCTACAGAGCCACTTAAATCTGAGACAGCTATCTATGTCTTTTGCCACATTTCTCCGATCATGCCTTTTGTTGCCTGTTGAGTCGCTCAATCAGATGAGTTTCAGTAACTACGAGACTGGAACATTAAGATTGTGAAACACAGAAAATGTTGCCGGTGCCTTATTTAAAAATGACTTGGGCTCTGGTCTGGCCATAACATGACCAGTTATTGAGCCAAGTAGTGTAAGTAGGTATATAGGCTACCGCTAAATGTCTCATTCAGAAAGGCGCACTAAGGACTGTCGCGGGTTTACGATAGGTTTGTTCCATAAAGATATTTAAAATCAGTAGAGCCAATAGGAATCAAGAAAATCAGTTTGCAAACTGATTTGGGCGCTTTTCATTGACTTTGACTAGTTTGAGATTTTGACAGAACAAACCTAATGGTGATTCACCAAGGCATGCATCCGTACATGCCAGAAAATCAAATACCTATCTACTCTACTAAAAATTTCATGGGTCAACTTTGCCCATTTGTGATCCAGTATAACCTGAATAATTCTAATAAACCATGGCTACTATCAATCTTCTAGTCCAAGGAAGAAGAAATCGTGGAAGTTCAACCTAGATCTTTGACGTGATTGATTTTATTCCATATTATTTTTGTTTAACTTGATCCGTTATGCTGGCCTATAAGCTACTTGGTGTTCGCCAATATGTTGAAAGCTACGTGAAATTTATATTGGCGGAGTCATAACTGCCTTGTTCTTAGTTTTGTTTTCTTTATGATTAATTGGAGCGAGTTTCTTTCTTACGAGCCACGAGTACATCGTTCTTGTTTTGCCTTGAATCCTTATACCGGGTGGGCCATAAAAAACCGTGGTCGGAATTTTTCATTCTGAAATTTTTCTTTTGCCACCGATTTAATCGAACTTTCCAGCATTGGCTAGCAAATTAAATAGGCTATAATTTTCGTTTTTCAAAATGGCCGACATATCAAAATTCAAGATGGCAGAATTCAAGACCACAACCAGTAAAATCCGGTCATCGGCTGGAGAGCTATTGCGAGTTGAAGCGAAGCCTACTTTCCGTTTTTTTTATTTCCGCATAATTGATCCAAATTTAGGGATCCTGTCCGCCAATCCGCCATTGGCTCATTTCTCAACCGATTTTCTCAAATTTGGTATCAATGGCTAGCGGACAGGCTATCTTTTTCATATGGAAAAATGACGTACATGTCAAAATCCAATACGGCGGAAGCAATTGAAAATATAATTTTTTTGTCCTTATTGCTTTTTAATAAAAATCAGCAGAAAGCCGAAACCAATAACTATTATGAAGAAATAGACCTTCCTTTACTATCCAACACCGCAACCAATGAAATCGGGTCATCTGCTTAGGAGCTACGGCCAGTTATAGCGAAGCCTACTTACCGGTTCCCTTATTCCCGCATAAATGACCCAAATTTAGGACTCCTGCCCGCCATATCCTTATTTCCCAACCAATTTTCTCAAATTTGGTATCATTTGGCTAATTCTAATCTAATCCTTTATAATAACTATTGGTTTCGACTTTCCGCTCATTTTTATTCAAAAGCAATGACGACAAAAGTAACTCTATTTTCAATTGCTTCCGCCATCTTGGATTTTGACAGGTCTGTCATTTTGTGATATGGAAACGATAGCCTGTCTAATTGGCTAGCCATTGATACCAAATTTGAGAAAATCGGTTGAGAAATAATAAGCATATGGTGGATTGGCGGACAGGATACCTTAATTTGGATCAATTATGCGGAAATGAAAAAAAAACGGAAAGTAGGTCTTGCTGCAACTCGCAATAGCTCCTTAGCAGATAACCCGATTTTATTGATTGTGGTCTTGATATGACAAGGAAGGTCTGATCCTTCATAATACATTATTGGTTTTGACTTTGCGGTAACTTTCAATAAAAAGCAACGAGAACAAATAAAGGCCTATTTTCAATTGTTTCTGCCATCTTGAATTTTGGTATGTCGGCCATTTTGAAATACAGAAATGATAGCCTATTCAATTGGCTATTCAATGCTGAAAAGATCGATAAAATCGATGAAGGAATAAAAATTTTAGAAGGAAAAATTCAGACCACGGTTTTTTATGGCCCACCCGGTATTTAGGAACGAATGTTTGGTTGTGTATCTTTTAAGCCAAGTCTTTTTATAGGATTCATTTTGACCATGATATATTATGAGACCACCATCAACCATTGCTCAGTTTCACTGACGCGTGAAAATGTTTGTTGTTGAGAAATCCGGATTCCGACAGGTTTGGGCAAGCTTTACTGGTTTGACTGCACACAGATTCAGTTTGATTTATTGGAAAGTTATCCAAACGAGCTATTATAGCTGTTCCGGACCAAACATACAGCTTAACCCAAGGCTTAGCCAGTTAGCCATTTCGCGAAATCAAGTGGTCATGTTTTGCATTGTAAATACCAAAGTAAATGAAAATTTCACTGAATTATTTATATTAAAATTATGTGCTTGTTTGTAGCATTGAATTACGTGTTTGTATACATAATATTTTTACCATAGTGAAAAAGCTTCCTGTGATGTGCCGCGCTTTTCTGTAGGTAGCATTATCATCATTTCGAAATTTAATTCTTTTGATGCTCATTTCATACAACAAACAAAACACTGTACTCTTTTTTTGTTTGTATTTTTTTTTGACGAAAATGGTAAAATACCACCCATGGCGCATGGAGCAAGTGGGGAAAACACGTAATTGTTTTGCTACCCGAAGCAGTTCAAATGATGCCGAGTGCCGAGATGGGAAGTCGGGCGGAATTTGAGAAGACGTGTAACGCCAAAACAATATTAAAAATTCTCCGGTGCGTCTCCCGTTTTTAATAAAACGCACTTATAATTGCCGTAAATTTCTTCTCGACCGCTGCTCCCCCACCTGCCGGATTAATATTTAAAATACTGCCAGAGAATATTTCACAACTATAGCCTGTCAGAAACAACCGACTGACAAAAGAGAAGAAGAGCACCGAAAGCCGGAGACTCCGGAAAGGGCTGGCGAAAGTTATGCGCCAAAGCGAAATCTCGGAGTCAAGAAGTTGAAGTTATCCAAGGGCCGTATCTTTGCGCGAGAAAAAGAGTTTTCCGTTCGGTCCACTAAATGCTAAAATAACATCCTGATGGGAAGTTTCTTTTTAATTCCATGCATTCGACTGTCGTATTTTTTACGTGTTTGTTTTTCATCCAAAAGTTTCCAACGTTAGGGTGTTGTATGCCATGAGCCGTTGCAGTAATAAAAAATAAAAATCGACAACTTCCTATCGCATGCATGGCTAGGTGTGAATGTGAATTTTGAAAAAAGCGAGCAAAAAGAGGCGGCACAGAGATTAGCATTCGCGTAAAATGCAAATGAGCATTTTTTGTTTTGTTCCGCAGCATTACAAGACCAATCGGTGCTCTAATTCCACTTTATCCTCTAAGCCTGGCTTATATTTCAGTGGGACACAAAGGACTAAAATGTTAATACTGTCCTCGGTTAGCTGCTTTGTGTGAGTCGGAAGTCGAAGCGATGCCCTGTGAAGTTGGGGATTAAGCGGATGTCTCAGCCAACCCCTATACCAGCTCTGCCTACCTACCTAGTGTATCCACCTATTCCGCTGCGCCGAATTTTTCCAGCAAACGCCAGGTCGGCCCGAATTTCAGTTTCCAGAAAAGAAATTTCCGTCCGTCGGAAGCCTCTTCGTGCCTCGGAATATTCGTGCGCCTAAAATTGGCGGTGCGGGGTAGACGCAGGAACTCTCCGGCACGTCACTCTGTCTCTGAAATTTGCAAATTTATTAATGCCCAGCGAAGCCCCTCGACTAAACCTTCTCATAGCCCTTTCAGTTCCCAGAAGTAGCTATCCATAATCCTAGGTTTCACGGTTTAGTTTGGATGCCCGCAATCTGTAACTGAAACGAATTTGCTTTGTTGTAATAAAGATCAGGCCTTGGGGGTATATGTAGGTATCTACAAAATAATTATTCATGCACTGGAGCATCAAGCTACTATTTAGTTGCCTATCTTGAACCAAAGCAAAACTTGATATGATGAATCAAGACATTCATTTTTGTTCTTAAGGATGTTGTCATTTTGTGAGACAGACTTAAACATGAAGTGGTGGAATGAAAAAGACGCAAACGTGCAGTTTGGACCGACTGGTTGTGCTTATTCGTGCGAAGTGCGCAAAGATAGATAGATAGACTTTATCAGTTCACATTGCCCGTGAGCGGTTAACGTGTCAAACAAAATATAAACAAATAAATAAATATATAATATTTATATAGAATGCAACAGAACTATAAATTGAAATCCGTGTCGACCAGAAACTCCTTTATACTGTAGTACGCATTTTTTGCAAGTATTCTACTCAGCAACCTCTTCATTTCGTTCAGGGGCAGGTCTCGGAGTTCTGGAGGTACATAGTTGTATATTTTCACAGCCATAAATTCACAGTTCTTTTCAGGAGACTGAAGTTGTATTTGCAGCACAGTAAATCCTTTCTTTTCCGAGGCTCATGATAATGCGATGGAATGGTGAATAGATACGACTTCTTCCTGACAAATTAAATGGGACATTCATAGATATCAATTCGGGAAAGAGTAACGCCGGGTTGCTCACTTCGAGTTTAACTTTAAACCCGGTTTGGTTACTATGGAAATAATTGTTGCAACAATTAAATCTATGGCAACCAAACCAAGTTTGAAGTTAAACTCGGAGTGAGCAACCCGGCATAAGTATGTGTCCTCGTATGTGTCTTTCTTCGAAGCGTTGTCTGCAACTTTCCTTTTTTTTATAATTTTAGTAGGTATGCTGCTTCTAAGGCATCTCTTCTGCAAACAAAATACTCTAATAGCATCGCTCGATGCACCTCAGAATATTATGCCGTTGATTATTTGCGATTTGACATAAGCGTAGTATGCATGCATGGAACTCATGGAAGCATGTAAAACCCACCGATTTCTGAATATAGAGCTGGATAGCTAATACAACACATGCGTGTTGTCCGAACCCAGCTGGCCGCCATACTGTGCTAAAATGTTATTGGCTGACGGGCAACAAATCGGATTCAAAATATAAACCGCCGTCTTTTGTGCATTGGTGTTTACATTTGTTTCAAATATTAATTGTGAAATAATAATTACCTGAAACTGGACGAGTCCTACAGGGAGAAAGCTAAGATGCTTGTACTTTTGTTTCGTAGAATGATTCTTGGTTCTTGAATCTTCCTATTATTCATTTTTTAATTATTGGTTAGTGGTTATGATTTCATTAATGTTGTTTATTACAAATTGCAACTCATTTTATTTCGGAATAGTTAACTACATACATGTTGGAAACGTAAGGTATTTGATGAATTGTTTCGAAGACAAAACGTAGAAACTCAAGCAAAAAACTAATGGCGTCTTCGACTGGCCAGAACGGAGCCAGTTCAGCTCGAAAATCGCTATCACTGATTGGGCAAGGATTTTCGAGAACCTATCGGATCCCCTGATTTTAGAGCCGAACTGGATCGGTTCTAGTGATTTTAAAACGCTACAAAAGAACACAAACACGAACCTGATTTATATCACAAAAATAAAATGAACACAATTATTGAAGTACATATAACATAATTGTTTATTTGTGCTTAATAATAATTCCGACATAGCTTGGCTTGTTGATGCTTTCGGCATAGCTTGATCTGGTCATGATTCCGGCATAACTTGGCTTGTGGTTGTTGGAGCTTCCTGGATAGCTTGACTGCTTTCTGAAGCTACTGGAATGGGTCTCAGGTATACCGTGGTCTCAGGGTAGGCAAATCAAGTGAAGGAATTACATTGGGTTTCAGTTTCTTGAGCAATCCAATTCGCTCGAACGCTTCATCCAAGAAATGATCTGAACAAACACGCTCTTATTGTTACGCTGCTGAATAAATGTTTGTTGATCCCTACTGATGGCCTGGAGCCACTCCACTTTGATCGTTTCGGAAACCTAAAATAATTCTTTTGTAATAAATGGATAAAAACATCGAACTTACACATCACATGATAGGTTATGCCGGTTTTGTTTTGTTTGACGCTATTTTTGCAACTAGGCACAAAACAGAACGACATCAAGTCTTTTTCTTCAACAAATCACTGAAAAACGTCGAGAAAACTTCGCACAAAGAAACGGATAAACAAGAAAAACGTCAAAAAATGACAATAGATTGACATTTGGGTGACATTTGGCAATCAAAGTGACACTCAGGGATGACAATTATTCGCAGCTTTGCCAACCCACAAGCATTAAGTAACTAAAAATTAGCACAGTATGGCGGCCAACACGCGTTCGACAAAAATTGTGGTGGGGGTATATTGTGATTAGCTATCCAGCTCTATATTCAGAAATCCGTGGTAAAACCACACCGGCAGGCGCCGACAGGCGCCGATAGGCTTATCATTCCAAGTGCATAGACGTATCGTCCCAACCCGTTCTTGAGGCAATCAATGTGGTGAGTCCAGTCCAATCTGGAATCGATGCTGATGCCAAGCAACTTCACACTATTGACGGAATCAAGGCAAGTATCACCTCATTCAACACTGAGGCTTTCATTCGAGTGATAGAATTTGAAGTTGATGATTTATGTTTTTGAGACGTTCAACCGGCAAATTGTTCTCTTTAAACCATTCCTGGAGCTTCTCAAGGAACATCGAACACAATCTTCTGTTTCACCACGAAGTCTCCACTCTCCCCACTAGGTACTTAACACGACCCATGTGTCGTCAGCGAACTGCAGGATTCTTTCAGGCAGGAGTGATGATGAGTCGATATTGGTGTATGTGATATAGAGCAGCGGACCAATGATTGATCCCTGCGGCACACCTATTATCACTTTTTGGATTTTGGATTGTATGTAGCAGCTCTTGTCATTTTGTTCCGCGACATATTGTGGATAGGGAGCTGGTGCCTCAAAACTTACGTCATAAGGTACATGATTTTAACCCTGTAGGTCTAATGTGCGTTGATAAGGTTGTTAAGAATTGCTTTGTCTTACATGTCAGACCAAGGACTTTGGGCTGGTATGAGCCTGTCAATTTTCGAAAAAATGGCCAAAAATTCACGTCATAAGATACATGAATGAAACCAACTGGATTTTGCGTGGGAACATCTCCTTGATCGAAAATCTGGTCGTAAGACAAAATTTTTGGGGACTGTCAGCCCATAAGACAAGTTTGAAATTTTGAAAAAAGGACCAAAATTATCAATTTTTTCGCAGGCGTTTTGTTGACTAACCCACCAAGTGTGATATATATTTTCAATCAGGATGAAAAACCGAATCGATTTCCATGTTTAAATGCAGGGTGTACTATTTGAGAAAAAAATTTTGATGTTGCACCCTATAAGCGATGTACTAATAAAAAATTTTGTGGACAGATTTGAAACCTGCGTGAGAAATCATGCGAGAATCGTTTTTCATTCCTGAAATTATGCCAAAGGAGAAGTCTTCAGAAGGAGGTAAATTTTGGCCTTTTTTGAGAATTTCAAACTTGTCTTTTGGACCAAGAGCCCCCAAAAATTTTGCCTCATGACCAGATTTTTGATTAGGGGATGTTCCCACACAAAAGCCCGTTGGTTTCATTTATGTACCTTATTGAATAAATTTTTGACATTTTTCGAAAATTCACAAGCCTATACCAGCCTAAAGCCCCCGGTCTGACATGTAAGACAAAGAAATTTTCAACAACCTTATCAACGCACATTAGACCTACAGGGTTGAAATCATGTACCTTATGACGTAAGTTTTGAGGCACCAGCTCCCTGTCCATTGTGTTTGATGTGATAGATAGTCTCTGATCAAATCAAGTGCATTACTTCTAACTCCATATCTATCTAATTTTCTGAGCAATAAATCATGTTCGACACCAGACTTGAGTAGTATTCGAATACCTAGTAACTTGAATCCTACTCAAGTTACTTTCTACGGTATCGTATTCGTATTCGAATACAGTCATGAATTCTGTATTCGTATTCATGCAGTTACTTTTCCTTTGCCGATATTCGGGATTCTGGATTCAAGTTACTATTCTGCGGTATTCTAGTATTCATAGTATTCGAATCTCAAGTATTCGAATACTTAAATAGAATCCCTGGATTCTACATCAAAGAAAAGAGTATTGGTACCTATTGGAATCCCACTTTGAAAAAGGATCCATGGATTCGAAAGACTCTAATTTCGAATCCATGGATTCTGATTTCGAATCCATACAAGTTTCTTCTATTGCTCACTTCCCTTTCACACCCCCATCAACCTTTTGCGCAGAAGCAACTGAATGATTAATTCGCCAATAAGGCAACATTTGAGCCACGATTTATTCCAGATTCTTGTTATCTTTAAAGCTAATGGCATCGAAGCCCGAATTATTTTTCTTTTTTAAATTTTTCATTTTTTTTATGCTCAACAGTTCATTAAAATATATTTTTTTGTTTCTTGAGGCCTGAGTTTTTTTCAATTCTTTTTAGTTTCGTTTATTTAACGTCGGCCTATTTCCGCAACGAGGCCTAACACCGACGCCGGTGAATGCTTTCCTCCACTATACCGGAAATTTCGCCGAATCCCTGTGTGTTCCCAAACAGGGTAGGGATTTTCAACGACCACCAACATCGCATGGGGTCGGCACCATCGTTCGTATTTTACGTCGCGCATTACTAAACCAAGAAGCTTGTTTTCGAGGCGAAAATCCGTTCCCGGTGGGGATCGAGTCTGTGATCTCTGGAATGACAATCGAGCGCGCCGACCACCACACCACAAGCTCCTTAATTTTTATTTAGTTTTCATTCAAATTTTCATTAGAATGAACTCTTTCCAGAACAGAATTTGTTTGATTTTTATACCGACCTGGGGTGCTATTCTTGAACGTGTTCAAAAAGTTTTCGTATACGAATTCTTTTTTCAGACTGTCCAAGTGCACACAAAACCAAGGAGATTCGTATACGAGAAGTCATTCGAATAACTCGAGAATAGCGCCCCTTTTACAATGAAATCATGTTTATTCATATTTTTGTTTGCGGAATAAGTACTTTCTAGCCAATAAAGCTTAATGATGTACGTAAAAAGGTATATCTATGTAGGTATTCAAAAACGGTATTCATTTTCACGGATACATGGATTCGAATACTTGGTATTCGAATACTTCGAAAGTCAGTATTCGAATCTTCTGGATTCGAATCCTTCTTTTCCATCGGGATTCAGGATTCGTATTCGAATACTTTTTTTCGAGATTCAATCCAAGTCTGTTCGACACTACCAAAAGCTTTTGATAGGTCCAGACAGAGAGCGGCTGTGTTATTTTTTAAGTCAAGAGAATGCACTACATCAGTCAGAGCCATGTATACAGTTTTGACTGTTGATTTCCCTCGTCTGAATCCATTCTGGTTTTCATTTATGATATTGTTTGGGTCAAAGAAGTCCAGTAGTCTCGCAGAAATAGTTTTTTCGAAGATCTTACTCAGATTATTTAAAATTGCAATCGGTCGGTAATTGCCAATATCGTCTTTAATCTCTCCTCCTCCCTTACTTCCTCCTCTTGTGAACTGATTCGACTTTTGCACATTTTAGTTCATCCGGAACAACTCCCGTTGGGAAACCAGGATTGATGATGTGACATAATGGGCTGGCTGTGTATGGGACTACACTTTTGATTGATTTTATTGGGATTCCGTTGTCCCTGACGGATGAAGAATTGGGTCATGTTGTGGTCATGTGAATAAAAAATAGCTTTTGCTTTCAACTAGCTTCAGCTAGGAGTTGCTAAGAATAATTTGCTTAGCAACTTCTAGGAAAATCGAAAATCGAAGAAAAAGCAAAAGCCACTTTTTATTCACACGACCCATTATTTAGGGATTTGATAACGCTGACAACTTTTTTCGGTGACACTGGGTGGAGGAAAATTGACCTTTGACTGATAGCAATAGCACTTGATTTCTTTTTGTTACCCCCCATTTCTTCATTATTCTTGTACCTTGCTTAAAAGCGACTCAGGTTCTTCAGTATTTTCAATCTTCAACTTCATGTTTTTCAAAATACTTTTCTCTTTCCTCGTTTTACTGGAATACCGATTTATAATTTTTCACAATCCACATGGCCCTTCCTGTGTTCCTTGCATCGTGAAGTCATGTCTCATTCGATTTCTTCTTTGCCAAGATAATGAATGACCTGTTTCAGTATGACACAATAGTTCTTATAGTATTCATCTGACACATTGCTGCGATTTCTGTAGAGGTACAACTTTCTCTTTGTTCTACATGATACCCTCATGCCCTTTGTAATCCAAGAGTTTATCAAATTATGGTTACCCTCGAGCCCTCGTGGTTACTTATCAGTTTAGGTGGAGAAATAAGTTTATGAAGGTCTTGAAACATGGGCAAAAATACTTTATATGCTTCATCAGCGTTCCCCCCCCCCCCCCATACGATTAACCTGTTCCCAAGAGAAATCTGATCTTCGAAATCTTCAAAAGAATGTGGAAAAAAATCTGTTGTGTCACCACAATACTTTCCCGACTAGTATTCACGAATCTATGGAAATTCTTGTTCGAGCCGTCCCTTCGTCCAAGGGTTTGAAACTTTACCTGAATGGGTTACCGGGGGGGCGGAAACTGGCGAAACACTATTTGCTTGTCTGCATGGCTCAGCGATGGTGATGGATAAGAAAGAAACGTTTTCCCGATTTTTATAGCTGTGCTCTTTGAAAATTATCACCGAAGCAAAAAACTGCACTTGCTATTTCCTTTTCAGCAGACTGGAAATGGTAACACTGCCATCCAAGTGCGAAAAACCTTGCTATACCTAAAGCCGCAAGCATTGGCGTAGCACGAATCGCTGTACCAGTGGCATTAGCGCGGTGAATTCCGAACGTAACAACAAAACCACTAAGAAAAACTTGTAAGGATGATTAGTAGAAGGCGCCACGTTCGGGCCGCCATTACGAAACAGGCTACTTGCCATGTTGTACTTTTCAGAAGTTTTTATACTTAGTTCACAAAAAAAAGAGTAGTATTCTTCGATTCATATTCCGTTCGTTTCTTGTGTGACTCTGGTCAATGATTTTCCACAAATGAGATGATGATTGGGGTTAGGTTGGGCACATGGCACATTGGAAACTGACAACCGGATTTCAAATTTGTGTTTCACAGGCATTGCGTTTGCACTGTAATGACATAATGGTAAACTCTTTAGGTATTTCGCGGTATACTTATAGTTTGGATATGTCAGCATCCCGCATCATAATGTTGTAGCTATGTGTATTTATCAGTGATCACGTACTTGATAAATACGAAAGTATCTACCCATTTTACCTACTTTGTTCCATTTTCTCCAACCTTCAGGTTATAGTCCGGATGCTAGTTGAAAGTACCTTGCATTTTTTGATGAGAAGATGCCACTCGGTGGAAATGTTCTCTGCATCGTACTCTTCCGATCCAGAAAGGTAGCCATCAGCGCCATTCATGCCGGCGGCGTATACAGGGTGATACAGAAAAAAAAGTTGAAAAATTATATTCAATTAACCGAAACATGTGGAGACGTGTAGCTCACCACATACATTAACTATTTTATGCTTATGAAGTCATAGCAAACTGTTCTTGATTACCTTGAACCGTCTTTGAAATATTGGTAAAAACCAGAAAAAAAACAAGAACACTCTTTTTTCCATAAATAAGTAATTCTTCGAGATATTGACACAATACTTGGTATTTCTACAAAAAGTAATGTTAGAAATGATATGAGCTGGGTAGCTATTTTCTAAGCCAACTATTTCCAGAAATACGATTGTCAACTTTTTTTTCCTCTTGAGCACCATCTTGAATCTGCCCTGTGAGGCATCCTCGAAAAAGTGATTGGTTATTATAATAATGGTAACATGAAATCATTGCATCACAAAAACAACCTCCTCATCATAATTTAGTGACCTCTTCGGCGGGAAAGAATTGTCATTCACTTATTTTTTGGCTCTTTAAAGCTTTAGTGCCCATGATGGCATTTGCAACATCTGGAATGATGAAATATGTTACGCTTTATAAACCTTGATGTACTTTGAGGTTGCCAAACCAAGTTTCACCATCATCAATCGAGAGGTTTGTTCTTAAAAGCTGTTTGAACAAAATTTGTGTCGTTTTTTTTTATGAAAAATACAAAATATTGGGTCTCTCACCCTTACTTGATCCCTCACTGAGGATAGCCTGAAACCGAAAGTCTCCGAATTTTTTATGATAATGACTCATTGGGAAGTGCTCTTCAATGTTTAGTTGCCAAAAATTGCATAGTTGCGTCCAGATTCCAGACAGAGAGCGACAAAGGAGTTGATGCAGTAAAAATAGAGATACATTATAGTCTTGAAGAAACTAGTCCAGAGCTAGACTGAAAGCTGTCTGGAGACCTTGCTTTTTATAACATGAATGTGCAATTTGGTGCACTGTTAGAGCCTTAAGTTAGTAATGTTTCAAGCCTTTCACCCACGCTTGAGAGTCTTACAGAACCTGTGTATTGCGGGAAGCCTATCTAGAAGGGACATTTCCGGAGTTTCTCCGTTGCCTTGAAAGTTGTATCTTTTTTCACTGCATGAACTTTTTTGTCGCTCTCTGTCTGGAATCTGAACGCAACTATGCAGATTTTGACAACTACACATTTAAGAGCAGTTCTCAGTGAACCATTGGCATAAAAATTTTGGAGACTTTCTGTTTCAGGCTCTCCTCAACGAGGGATCAAAATAGGGTGAAAGATCTAATATTTTGCATTTTCCATAAAAAAATCAAACTAATTTTGTTCAAGCAGCTTTTAAGAACGAACTTTTCAATTGGTGATTGCAAAACTTGATAGGCTACCTCAAAGTACATCAAGGTTCATAATTACGTAACATATTTTACCATTTCAGATGTTGCGAATGCCATCATGGGCACTAAAGCTTTAGAGAGCTAGAAAATACGTGAATGGAAATTCTTTCCCGCCGAAGAGGTCACTAAATTATGATGAGAAGGTTGTTTTTACGATGCAATGATTACATATTACCATTATTATGATAACCGATCACTTTTTCAACGATGCCTCACAGGGCAAATTCAAGATGGTGCTCAAGAGGAAAAAAAAGTTGACAATCGTATTTCTGGAAATAGTTGGCTTAGGAGTTGGCTACCCAGCTCATATTATTTCTAACATTACTTTTTGTAGAAATACCAAGTATTGTGTCAATATCTCTAAGAATCACTTATTTATGGGGAAAAGAGTGTTTTTGTTTTTTTTTCTGTTCTTCCCCTGCATTTCAAAGATGGTTCAAGGTAATCAAGAACGGTTTGCTGTCACCTCATGAGCATAGAACAGTTAAGGCTAAAGGGGACTGAAATTGAGTACCAAGTGTGCGACAGAGAGAAAATACATCAAAAGTAATAAAATGTTTTTGAGAAAACCATCAGTCCGATTTTGGATCTAAAAAAAGGGTTATACTCAGATTTCAATTCTATTTGATGCACTAGTCAAAAAAAAATTCCAAAAAAATTTTTCTATTTTTTTTTTCAATTTTACAAAATAATTTTGATTTTTTCTAAAATCGCAGGTAGTCATTTTGAAGTACTGAAAATATCAAACGTTAATCTGTTTTTAGAATTTCTGTAGCATGAATGGTGCTCTCCGAAACACATTTTGAAAATCTCTCTTTGTTTTATTTGCCGCCCGCTGCAGCTGTTCTCCGCGATGAGTCATTCATGATAAAGGTAGTGATCACTTTCTGCACACATAGTGTTATGATGTTTTCTGAGAAATAGGCGATGTGAATAGCAGTAGTAAAGATTTGTGACATCGTGGTATTACGCCGATATATTTCGTTGCTACGATTTTTAAAATTGTAATTTTTGTTCAAGTTGATTATTCCTCTCACGTGATCACACTATCTAGATCTACAATCTACTGATACTCCAACATACTCATATCTGATTATAAAGGGACAAACATTGTAGAGTCAAATTGCAATTGCAAAACAATAGGCTGCACAAATGTGTATATGTATTTGAAACTATATACACTGGAAGTAAATAACAAAACCGCAAAGAACTACTACTACTAGTCCTACTCCGTCTGAAGTCTGTTTGTCTGTCTGTTCGTCCGTTTGAGTCCTGTGTGGATATCTGTCTTGTTTGTTTGTTTGTGTGTCTGGCTGTCTGTGTGGTTATCTTCGTGAATGACCTCAGCTCATTTTATTTTTGTTGAAATCGTTCCATTAGAATGCACTTGTTTCGTATAAAATTCGTATCACGTATTGTAGTACGATACGCATTTGAGTGTCGAAAAGTGGCCAGTACCAGAACCGTTGATGGGAAAAAAGTCATGGCATTTCAACTTTCTCGAATGGGCATGCTCCTACAAGCCCGCAAATCGATGATCTCAGACAGTAAAATTTTGATATAGAAGTCAGTCAATTTTGTTTTTATTTTGTCAGTTCAATATGTCCTTCTACTTGAAAATAGTTATTGTGTGTCCGTTTAAGCTGAGAATTTCTCTCCAAACAAAATAGAGCCCTTGCACAATTTTTTTTATTGCCTCCAATGATGCTTTGGTAGCCAAATAGCATCAGAGACTGAACGGTTTTTCGAAAATCTTGATATATTATTTTATTTTGTAAATTTAAAACATAAAAACTGTTAGGCATGCAACTTTCATGCACCGATGTGTCAGCTGCGGGATGACGTCATCGTGCCCCGGGCTGGGGCTACTTGATTCTACACCAACAGATTGCGACTACGAGTTTTAAATGTTTGACTAGGTGTTTGACATAATCTCACTGTCACCGTCTCAGACGTCTGTGGGGCTGACGCTCAATTCAGGTTGAAAAGCGCGCAGCACGAGCTTGGGGATGACCCTGACACGTGAGCAAGGGCGACGGCGATGTTCGAAGCTCCAAAATTGGAATAGGTCTGTAAAATAATGAAGATTTGAATTCTCGCGGGGTTTCAGGGCGCAAGGCTGCAAACTTGCTAAGAAAAAAAACTTGCAAACGGAAAATAGAGCTTTCGGGTTGACGTCATCGTGGTCATACAAGGTCATTGTAGAAGCGACCGCGTTTTCGACGCCAAATAAAAATACAAACTTTGATCTTCATTTAAAGGATGAGCCAATTTTTTGGAAATTTTGTTTGGGCGGAAATTATTGTGGATAACGTTTTAAATGATTTTATAAAGGACCCTATTGTTGATCGGTCTGTATGGCTTCCTGTATGGTCGGGTCCGCAAACAGTCCTCACAGTTCAACTTTATTTCGTTGAGTTCAGTTCTAATCAAACCAAACAACTTTTTTCTTATGATGCAATTCTTTAAAAAATTACGTTCCATAAAGGCTCTGTTACGTTGTTATCACCCAGGCAACAGCCAATTGCCGACACAAATTTTTACATAACAGAGCGTTTGTGGAATGTTATTTTTTACAGAATAGCACTTTTCATCTCTTTCATCTTAAACGGTGAGGCCGCTATGAGATAATTACGCTAGGATCGACCACCCTGTATCTTCCCATAGCTCCGCAGCTACTGGGTTCAATGCCTGTTCTAAATTTTCATTAGAATCAAAGATTGAAATTCGCTGCCTCCAATGGGCGACAGACTGCTGAGATAAGGTGCTTGTATGTATTTGCACCAGGGTGCACCGTTGGTATATGGGTGAACTTTTTTTTTTGAATTTTCGAATGTTTCAAGAATTTGATTTCAACAAAAATTAGTTTTAGTCATTTTGAGGGCTGCAGATTTTTATGACATTTAAAAAGTATACATCTCTGTAACTGTTTCTTTTTGATTTGCAGGCCAACTTGACGGATAGCGTTTTCCATCTCTCGTTATATGTAACATTTTGTGCATAAAACAGAAAACAAAATAAAGCCTCCTACTGTACTTTTTCCTCTTTATAGTAGTTTTTCACTTATCTCACTCATTTATTTCTGGAGTACATTCCATTAATATCGAGTGACGAAGCTATTAATAATTAAAATTGAAAAAGTAACCGACTAGGTATTGCCCAGTTGCTTGTTACACTGTTGGGATTTTCTACGGGACTGGAGATACAGTCCAGGCATTAACTCGATTTGCAATTACGACAGAGGTCTTATTTCTCGCGGACTATAAATATTGTATGATGATATCGGACGGGAACCCCTGGTGCTTGCAGGTGGCGGCGGCAGGCGGTGAAATTCAAAGGGAAATATTCAAAATTAATTTCGGTCGATACTATTAATGATATTTGAATTTTGAAAAAAGGTTATTATACAATATTTATCACAGAATAAAATGACTACCTTACATTTTAAAAAAAAATTAAAAATTTGAAAAAATTGAATTTTTTTTCCCGACAAATACAAAAATTTAAATTTTTGACTACAGCATCAAATAGTTATATATTCTTAAAATAATAACGTTTGAATTTTTAGAATCGGTCTATTGGGTGAATTTTGAGAATGTTATTAGTTTCCGCGCCATCTCGCGTCTCAGAAACACATTATTTTATCGTCCCCTTTAGCCTTGATGTATGTGGTGAATTACACGTCTCCACATGCTTCTGTTATTCAAATATAATTCTCCAACTTTTTTTTTCTGTTTCACCCTGTATACGCTGTCGGCATGGATGGCGCTGATGGCTACCTTTCTAGATCGGAAGAGTATGATGCAAAGAACATTTCCACCAAGTAGCATCTTCTCATCAAAAAATGCAAGGTTCATTCCATTTTATGCAACTAGCATCCGGACTATTAGGCTACCATGTATTATGCATGAAGGGTAACAAAATACTATTCATGCACTAGCAAGCCCTGTACTCTACTTAATAATTTGCTTATTCAAACCCTGGGGCAGGAATTTGAAACCCGCGGAAAACTGCAATTCCTCTTGTTATGAGACTAAAAGAAGGTTATCTATTTGTTAAATTACTAACTTTTTGAAGCTGCAGTAGTCAATTTTTTTTGCATCAGATACTTAACTATTTGAACGACTAAAAATATTCCAATGGAAACTATGTATAAGTAATTTTTGCGGGAATTATTAACGGAACTGTGGCAACGAGCCGCACCCACTCACCAGGTTTATTACGCGCGGTTGCCCAAGTGTAAATTGCTCATCAGCAAGGAAAATCAAATTAGTTTTCCTGTTGAAAATTAGCCGCACTGGGGCGCTCCTGGAAACGATACGATACAATAAATATTTTCCGCATTGCATAACTGCGACTAGTGGAATAACCCATGTGGAGGAGCGCACCCCTGAAACTTTCGAGTGTAGTAGGTGGGTACCTATATGGATTTAATGAAGCTTTCGAGGTAATTCCTCGAAAGTTTGGATTTGACCGGCCCTTTTCAGGTTGCCCGTTCGAGTGCGAAAAACTTCATTATCGAATTATGCATTCGGGAGCTCCTCGACTACTTCTACCCTTTCTGCTAACATCATGCCTTCGCAAAGGAGAAAGAGAGCTGATAGAAGAGCTGAACAACAACTGAGAGAGGCTCTTCTTTGGCTTCTCTCGCTCTGTGGTCTATTTGTAAGGTAAAATGGCCCGGAAAGGGATATACATCATAATCTGTTAGAGTGTTTCAATTGACCGATTTACTGGCGCGACAGGCCAGAATTGGATTTAACCGCACTTTGATTTAGTAGATTAATTTCGGCATAATTTTGAATAATGGCTCGGGAATCGTGCCCGGGCAGACGTGGAACGCGATTCAATAGCAGAAATTCAATCAAAGTATTGTACAAAAGTTTAGGCAATAGGTACTTGAATTATTGTCGAAGAGTGGCCTTTCGAGCCCTTCTAAATAATGTTCGTTATTTCAGAAGATTTTAGTGAACTGTTGGTGACAGAATCATTAGAAAGAAATAATATCAACCAGTGGATGTGTATTGAACTTCGATTTACCATACAGGATGAGTCAAATATTTCGAATATTGAAGTTTTTTAGACAAACTGAATTTTTCACCTCATAACTCACCCTGTAAAGTAAATGGGAATCTAGTACACATCCAGGGTTAGATATTCCAATTCCACAGCCCGAATCAGCATCCAAGAAATAGTCTAGTGATTGTGTAGAAGAAAAATAATAATGTGATTTCGACAGATCTATCGATTGTTAGGTTCATCAAGACGATCAAGACCATCATCAAAAAGAAGTGCAAGAGACTGGTTTGCGTAAAATATCTAATTTTCTGGGCGATCTGACATGAACTTGCATGTATGATTTTTTAAAGCCATTGAATTTTGAACAATTTGGCCAGCCTATTGAGAATTATTTCTTTCTTCATCTTCTTGGTTCCTGTACTACTTACTTATTTTCCAAATCATCTCATTGTGAAAGTCGTCCACATTTGAGTCGGCTCTCGATAAGCAGGTTTTGCATTTTTAACTAGGAAACTCGGAAAATTGGAAAAAAAGTTGTTGAAAAATCTCTGAGAATGAATCATCTCTTGTTTTGAAAGAAATGGTAACAATCTGTTCACGGGCTGAAAAGTTGGAAATTATCAGTTTTTCTAGGGTGGAACTCTCGAAAGCCGTTGCCGTTGGTCCGATTTCGAAATATTCATCCCAAAAACTATTTCAATATTTTCCTCCACTATGACTCGCAGCAAGTCTGCACCTACAATGAATATTTTGTGGGGCCTACCGTATGTTAAAGTTTCCTCTGTAGATTTTTTAGAAATTATGGAGTGTGCAAATTCCATTTAAAAAAAATCTCCACCGAAAAACCGAAACCGTGTCTCATTTGAAAATGAACCTATACACGAGCCAGATGCAATTGACTTTCGGTATCGTCCACGTCCAGACAACTTCTTTAGCAGCATAGCGGCAAAACTTTTAGAATTTTGCCCATCCAATCAGAATTCTGCTGCAAAGAAAGCTGCAGCATTTGATGCTCAATGTAGGACCACCATAAGACGTCTTTATTCTACGCTATTGTCACCTTATTATCTTATATCTTTTTGAGTATGTATTGTGACCTGTCAAGAGGAAAGGTCTTATTAGGTAATTTTTTATCGTCACAATACACACTTGAAAAAATATGGAATAAAGTGCTCGCCAATTGAAATGGTCCACCCAAAAAATACAGTCACATTCAAAGTGTCATAACTTTTGAATAAATCAACTATTTTGAATCGTTTTATGTTTTTTCATTAGCTCACGGATTGGACTACAACATGTCATGGACTATTTTTGGTACAAGTGTTTTTGTATCGATTATACAGGGCCCTCAATCAGTTACCGCAAAAATGGAAAAGTTTGAACAGGTCCCACTTCACAAAAAATTGTTTTTGGTTTTCTCCCAGTGTTTCAGGGGAGTTGTTGTAACCATATGTTGAATCGTTTCAAATTTTTTTTGTCTATCTGCTCTGATTACAGGGTGATCTCAAAAATGTAACCTTTTAGTTTTGCAGTAATAACTTTATTCGTTATTGGCCGATTTTGGAAAATGAGGACTTTGGTTGAAGCTAAAGGCTCAGGTCAGAAGGATCGAGGATCAGAATTGACTTTAGATGAAAATTCTGGAAAAGTGATTGGATCAAAAGTGACTCAAATGACAACCTTGCTAGAGATCCGGTTTAGGGCAGGTTTTAAACAAATAACAACTTGTCTTTCAAACAAACCATTATTTCTGAACATTCTGGGGTGTTTCTCATTTGTATGGGTCAAAAATTGTGGTAATGAATCCAAATCAGAAATGGATGCTTCCAACGAAGAATACTGGATGTTTTTCGCCTAAAAATAGACGTAACCTGGGTTACGAAGATCAGAACTGGTGCCTATCTCATTAAATGTGAAGGAAACATACGACAATAAGAAGGTAACCTAGGTAACGTGCATTTTCAGTCGAGGAAGGTCCGGTATCACCTTCTGAAAAGTGAATTTGTAAAATGGGTCCCCCATCGACAATTTTCATCACCTAAAATCGGAAAATACCTCAAAATGTTCGGAAATGAAAGTCTGTTTGAAGGCAGGTTGATTTTTATTTAGTTCTTTACCTGAATTTGATTTCTAGGGTGCTTCATATTTAGGTTACTTTTGATTCCTTCACTTTTTCAAAATTTTTGTCTTCAGTCAGTTCCGATCCTCGAGCCTTCTCATCTGAGTCTTAAGCTTCAACAAGAGTGCTTATTTTTCAAAATCGACCAACAATTGAAATAGATATAAATGCCAGACCAGAAGGTTGCATTTTTGAGATAACTGTGTAATTGGAGGAGATAGACTCAACATTTTGAAAACTACCTCAAGGTATAGGAACAACATCTTCCCTTAAACACTTGGAAAAAACCAAAAACTATTTTTTGTGAAATGGGACCAGTGCAAATTTTTGCCATTTTTGCAGTACCTGATTGAACACCCTGTATAATTGATACGAAACACCTGTACCAAAAACGGCCCATGACATGTTGCAATCTAATCCGTGAGCTACTCAGAAAACGTAAAACGATTCAAAATAGTTTATTCATTCAAGAGTTATGTCACTTTGAATGGGACTAATTTTTTTGGGTGGACCATTTCAATTGGCGAGCACTTTAGTACCTAAGCTGAAAATAGAGAATGAACAAGTCTTAGAGACGGACAGCTTCTTTCGGATTTTGAACAATTTTTGACATTTACATTTTGAAAAACCAAACGCCTGACCTACTATGTGCTTTTGAACATCATTTTGCACCCAGCCTACCAGATTGCGTGCATATCGTGGGGTGTTGTGATGCTTTTGGGTATTTGTCAAATTGAACCGTTACAAGACATTATACCATTTGAACTGGTTTTTGAATTTTGAAGATCGAATAAGGAATAACGATGCTACAGCGGTGGCCGTTTTTTATGCACTCCTCTGTATAACCGATCACGACAAGTTTGGTATCTTTTCCGACTAAATTGGAACTCCTGACCTCGAATCCGATGTGTAAATTCGAATAGAAACAAGTTTGAACAAGTGAATTTAAGAAAGCTTGTTTTTCTCTTCGACAATTTGGACAGTTCTTTTCCACTGTTAGAGATCTGAATCCCTCAAAAATATTTCAAGGACCATTAGATTAAAGTGTCTTTTTCACGAAAATGATCCACTCGATGTATTATTTTATTTTTTGATATTGAAAAATCATTTTGAACCTGTGAGTCGGTCCGGCGCGGTTTCTACTAATGACCAGAACACTACAACATGCATATGCTAACATGCACCATCTATATAAACTAAGCTTAGTATGTCATTTTACCCAAGTAGGCCATTTTAGGCAGATATTTCCTAACTGTAAACGTGAAGGTAGCTTCTGTTGGTACAGGCTAAAAAGATGGCATTGTATCGTGAGTTGTATAGTGATAAAAAACTGAAATACCTAGGTACCTGCCTATTCTACTGGACTTTTTCCATAGTTGGAGAATATTCGCGACAAAAACCAATAAAACACAACACTCAATAACAAAAGATAACTGACACATTCGGAGCAAAGTTCAACGCATGATACTTTTGCCCTGGCTTTCTTACTTAATGTGATGTTTCATAGCTTTTTGTGCCTTCAAATAAATATTTCAAATTCACAAAATGTATACCAGCCGAGATACCAGCCATTGAATACCAACCAACTATATCGTTGCAACTAAGCATGCTCATTTATTTTAAGGAGTCTACAGCCGACTCGCGAGACTTCCGGAATGTGCGGCATGATCTCGAAAGCAGAATCGCTGCAAAAATACCTACACTTATTCCGGGGCGGTTCCGGAATTAGATCGATCCCCTAACGTTGTAACGATAATTTAGTGCCGAAACGCGATATATAGAGAGGCCAATTTATTATTCAAATCCGTTTGGAACAATGCTGTTGGAGACCTGCGAATGGATACGTCTCGGCGAGGTTGGTTTTCGGTTCCTGCTCCTGAGAATGATATCAGCTGCTCCTGGGCTGGTGACGACGTACGCCGCAGCCCGGCAACTTAACTCCTGCGACCAGAAGTGCCAGCGACACCTGTTCAGATTAAGGAAATAAATCACCTGTTATTAAAACGGTATTATCGACTTCCGACATATTTTACCTAATTTTTCACCATCAGGGCAGGCTGGATGGGTGCTCAGTGAGATCTCAGAAAACCTTCAGTCTGGTATAGTCAGGATGGGATGAGACGTTTCAATTAATGGAAGCTGATTTGGAAAAATGGTCGTTTGTCGAAATCCAAAGGCGCACCAACGAAAACGCCTGGATCCCGGTTTAATCAAACTTCTTGATTCCGGTTTTTTTCGGGTCCGTCGCATGCGATGAAAAGTCGAATCCGTCTTCGGGAAAAAGGATAATTGACAGGTGCTTAATTAAGCGTGAGCTCTGCGCGATCGAAATAATCATCCCATCACTATTTGAATAAATTTTGATGATGATGGGTAGCAGAAAGAAGGAGCAGAGAGGGATGAGAAGCGCACTGACGAGACCTCTGCTGGCTGGTGGTGTACGAGTATATTTTATTAGATTTGGGTCGTTTAATTCGAATCACGTTTCTTGTAGATATCCGCCTTCTCCATTTAGAACCCGAGGATGTGCCGAATGAGGTATCAACGTAAAAGCCTAAGACAACACATAAACCCGTAAGTCGCGAATAGGCGGTATTATGCTCTAGGCATGGAAATTTGTTTACGAATGCAGAGCACAGTACACATGAGCCGATGTAAAACGCATCGCACATTTTTATCATTTCTTCGCGCGACGATTCGAGGACATCATTTTTCACGGCCCTTACAATTTAAACAATTTTTTCTACATAAATTCACAACATTTCAACAAACCTCCACCCTTTCTGTTTGACCTTTCTTGATCCCTGAGTCGATTGAAATTTTAATCTGAGCGTCAGCACGGAATTACGACCGCTCGGCTTAAAAGTCGAGCAATACTCTTCCGTAACCCTTGCGCTACGCCGCCGCCGGCTGAAAATCGGTTGTGTAACCCCAAAACTTTCCCGACTAGTATCCAGGAACCTATGGGAAATTTTGTTCGAAACGTCCCCACAGGTGGGAATTTGGAATTAGGGAAAAGATTAAGAATAATTTACTGGAGATTAAAAATTAAAATTTAGGTATTTTATTCCAAATCATCTTATTGTGAAAATCATCAATTGAGGCTTCACTTTAAACTCCATCATTCAAGTCCGATTTTACATTTTCAACCGGAAAATTCACGAGAAATAGAGAAAATGAGTTGGAAATGTTCAAGAACCAGTTACCACTTGTTCGAAAAAAATGCTAAAAATCTGTCTACGGAATGGAAAAATTAAAAATTTTGCAATTTTTCCAGAGAGGTTTTCGAAATTTTCAAATTTGAAAACCGTGGGCTTGATTGCAAAAGTTTCTCCTCCAAAAATAGTTCAATCTTTTCTCCAACTTTCATTCCCAGCATGTCTGCACCTGAAATGAGTATTTCGTGGGGCTCGCCGCATGTCGGAGTTGGCACTGCATTTTTTTAAATTCACAGAATGTGCAAATTTCATTTTGAAAAAATTACCGTCGGAAAACTGGAACCGCCTTGATTTTGAAAATAGGCCTACACGACGTTCAATCGAATCTACTTTCGATATCAGTTAGAATTTTCCAAAAAAAAGTTGATCCTCGAGCAGGAGTGAATTTTAGAGTGAAGTCACGCTACAAAAGCAAGTCGTTCTGGTCAAAACACGAGCAACTCGCAGGTGGCAACGACTAGAAAAAATTCTGAAAATTCATAACGCCCGACTGGAAGATGATGGGAAAATGCAACTGCAGACCTAATCTGACTAGCGTGCATTTTAGCTTATTCATTTATGGCTTCAACTCTTCGGGAAGGCGTTTAGATGAGTCCGGCAGACAAGGCATATAAATCGAGTAAAACCCTCCAGCTATTTACCTGTCTACGTGAATAGTGCGGCGGCCGAGGATGCAAAAGGTGTCATTAACCCAATATCGAGGTATAAAGTTATGAGACATATACAGGTCGATTTGTAAGAAAATTCTGCATTAGAAATGGAAATTCACGACTCAGGAATTCACGATAGAGGAAAAACAGAGAAAAATGTTACTTTTCAAGCGCTACTTTTACCTTCTCTTATCTCAGTGTCTATGAGAGATATCGACCTGAAATTTTCATGAGCTGATACCCCTTTCATTTCTCTGTAAAACTGTGTGTACAGGATCCGCCCGCTTTGATTGTTCATGGTAGTAAATGGACCATTTCTACCAAGATGTCAGTTTTTCCAGGCATTTCTTCAAGTTCAAAGCGCTGTAACTCGGTTACCGTATGAGATATCGAAAAAAAGTCTGATGTAAAAAAAGTCACAAATTTTGTAAGGAACATTTCATTCGCTGCATGTATGCTTTTATCTTTAATAATAAAGCTTCCAGAAATTATTTTGTTCACCAATGCAAGCGCGCGCGCGCTACCGCTCGCATCGCCACCCCTTGCCTCTGCCACCCGCGAGTCCCTACAAGTGCTCGTCAGTCGGCTATCTAAATTGGTATTATCAAACCAATTTTCAATATTAAGTTATAGGACCTTTACAAATCGGTTTCTAGGAAAATTCTACATTATAAGTTGGAATTACGACTCGTTGCTGTGGTCGTGACTTATTTTGTGGGTAAAAATCCAAGAAAATCGCTACTTTTCGAGAGATGCTGCTCTTAGTTCAGTTTCTTTAGCAGATATCGATTTGAAATTCGAATGAGCTGATAGCCCTGTAGATGATCTGTGAAACTGTATGCCAGCATAATGCGCCAGCTTAAATAATTCATATTGATAAATAAATATTGTCACAATTTTTTTTTAAAATCATTCATCTGTGTCTAATGGCAAAAGGTTTTCACACAGCATCTTGCACTTGCCGTTTTTTTTTCACCCATATTCCTCCAAATATAGAGGTGGCATCGAAGGTAATACGCTGCTGATCCATAATCTCACTTGGAGGTAGCATCTGAAATAGTAATTGGGAAATAAGCTATATTGCGTAATAGAACCCATTAATGGCTTACCGAAGAATATGCAATCGAACAGAATCGTCTGTCGGAGGAATTTCTTTGGCCGATTGTTTTGTATATTCAAAGTTAATTTGAGCCTAGCATCATTTAGATCAGCCGCATTTTGTTGCCTATGCAGGAGCAACACAAATTTTCTGGCTCTGTTGATGCTCTTTCCAACATTCTCTTCTCCAAATCTTTGTAAATTGAGATATTTCAAATTTTCAACAAAAATGTCCCAAGCCGACTTTTTTCCGATTTTAAAAAATGAATTTGTCGTGTCACATCACGTAATTGCGTGAAAAGCTGGCAACGCATCGCATAACAATTTCCCTGAAGCCTTTGCTATTTTGTGGACAGGCACGAATCGCTTTTTATTTGTTGAAGAAGTGTTCTGTCCCTTCTCCATGAATATTTCTCTTGCTGTGAAACTATCGTCATTGAAATAGAAATATAGAAGTAAAATCAAGATGTCGGTGTCATCAGCTTTGGCTACAATTTTCTGCAAATTTGTTTATCTTTTTTATCAAAAGCGGTTCATATCTATTCACAAAACAGCAAAGGCTTTAAGAAAATTCTTATGCGATGCTAGCTTTTCATGCAATTACGCAGAATACGACACGACAAATTTCTTTTTAAAAATCGGCAAAAATGCACTTTTTTTATTACAAACTCTAAAAATCTCGACCTTCATAGATTTGGTGAAGAGAATATTGAAAACAACATCAACATAGCAAGAAAATTTGTGTTGAATCTATAAAGGCACATTTTCTGTTGATCTAAATGATGCGAGACTGAAATTAGCTTTACACACAAAAAAAATTGAAATCGGTCAAAGAAATTCCTCCAACGGAAGATTCTTTTCGATTGCATATATTTCGCCAAGCCACTAATGAATGATATACATAGTTTATCCCGGAATTTTTATTTCAGATGCTTATTTCTAAGTGAAAATCTGAATTATCAGCATTTCACCTTAGATGCCACAATCAAACCTGGGGGAATATGGATAAAAACAAGAAGATAATTGCTATCCAATATTTTGACACAACCACCGATCCCAATCACCACCAGAAGTGTAATTAATAAACCTCATTTACAATGAGAAAAACTTTCTATACCTACACAAAAAAGTATTTGCAAAAGCGAGGGAATGTTTTGCATTCCCGAATGCAAGTGCAAGATGCTGTGTGGAAACATTTTGCCATTAGACACAGATGATGACGATGTATATTAGATGAATACAATGTTTTTTTTTCAATTTGTAACAATATTTATTTATTAATATAATTTATTTGAGCTGGCGCATTATACTGGCATACAGTTCTCTACTTCGCACGGATCATCTACAGGGCTATCAGCTCATTCGAATTTCAGATCGATATCTGTTCGCTGATTTCTTAGTTCTGTAAAAAACTGAACTAAGACCAGCATCTCTAGAAAAGTAGCGATTTTCTTGGATTTTTACCCACAAAATAAGTCACGACCACAGCAACGAGTCGTAATTCCAACTTCTAATCTAGAATTTTCCTCGAAATCAATTTGTAAAGGTCCTATAACTTTATATCGAAAATTGGTTTGATAATACTAATACTAATTTATAGTGCTATTCTGTGAAAAGTAACATTCCATAAACGCTCTGTTATGTAAAGATTCATGTCAGCCATTGGCTGTTGCCTAGGCAAAAACAGCGTAACAGAGCCTTTATGGAATGTTATTTTTTAGAGAATCGCACCATTAGATAGCCGACTGACGAGCACTTTGTAGGGACTCGCGGGTGGCAGAGGCAAGGGGTGGCGATGCGAGCAGTAGCGCGCGCGCGCTTGCATTGGTGAACAAAATAATTTCTGGAAGCTTTATTATTGAAGATAAGTGCATACATGCAGCGAATGAAATGTTCCTTGCAAAATTTGTGACTTTTTTACATCAGACTTTTTTTCGATATCTCATACGGTAACCGAGTTATAGCGCTTTGAACGTAAAGAAATGCCTGGAAAAACTGACATCTTGGTAGAAATGGTATATATACTACCATGAACAATCAAAGCGGGCGGATTCTGTAGACACAGTTTCACAGAGAAATGAAAGGGGCATCAGCTCATAAAAATTTCAGCTCGATATCTCTCATAGACACTGAGATAAGAGAAGGTAAAAGTAGCGCTTGAAAAGTAACATTTTTCTCTGTTTTTCCTCTATAACATTAGTCACGACCACAGCAGAGAGTCGTGAATTTCCATTTCTAATGCAGAATTTCCCTACAAATCGACCTGTTTAGGTCCCATAACTTTATACCTCGATATTGGGTCGCTCTTAAAAACGAGCACTTACGCCGGGCCGGCCGCCGCACTAGAAGGGTGGTCAGGTAAATAAGAGATTTTTCAAAACAAACATTATACAGGGTGATTCACCACCAAATGGACATAGCTTGAGGATGGGTCAAGTTTTTCCAGGCGAACCTGGATCTGGTTTTGAAACTTTCCTAACGCTGTTTGTTTCGAAGCTACAGGGATTCATGTGTTTCATAGAATTTTTTGACAAGCCATAACTTTAGAACAACCCAACAGATTGGTTTGAAATTTTGTGGGTTGATTATTCTATTAATGTCTGACACATCGCTCTATCAAAGAGTTCAAAATTTCCAGGGCCGGCCTTGAAAAAAATTTCAAACCTTTTTCAAAGAGAGACACTCTGTATGCATAATATTCAAAATTCATTCTCATACTCAGAAGCTACATAAAACATGCTAATAATATCGCAAAAAAAAATTGCTTGGCACCATTAAGCTGTCGAAAGAAAATTAGGTAATGATCCTGAGGATTTTTTGTAAATCAATATTTTCAAATATTTACAGATGATTCATTATGGCCCCAAATTTCAGCTGTTTCGTCATAAAAATAAAAATGACATTTTTCTCGTTTTCTCAGTAGTGACAAGAAGTTTCAGCCGAATTTTCAAAAAATTATTGTGACGTCTTTCAGCTTCACTTCTATCCCAAATTAAGCTGAAATTGAGGAACGCATCAATTTTTTTTTTTGAAAATTCTGATGAAATTTTTTGTCACTTCTGAGAAAACGAGGAAAATGTCATTTTTATTTTTCTGACGAAACGGCTGAAATTCAGGGCCATAATAGATCATTTGCAAATATTTGGATATATCAATTCACAAGAAATCCTAACCTCAAAAATCATTACGATTGTCAAAATTTTGTTGACAGCTCAATGGTGCCAAGCAATTTTTTTTGCGATATTAATAGCATGTTTGATGTAGTTTCCGAATTTGAAAATGAAATTCGAAAAATATGCATACAGAATGTCTTTTTTTGAAAAAAGCTTTGAAGTTTTTTTACAAGGCCGGCCCTGGAAACTTCAAACTGTTTGATGAAGCGATGTGTCAAATATCACTAGAACAATCAACAAAATTTCAATCCAATCCATCAGGTCCTTCCGAAGATACGGCTTGTCAAAAAATTCGACAAAATACATGAATCACCCTGTAACTTCGAAACAAACAGTGTAAACAGTGTTGGAAAAATTTCAAAGCCAGATCCTGGTTTGCCTGATAAAACTGGACCTACCATTAGGCTATGTCCATTTGGTGGTGAATCACCCTGTATATTCAAATATGCAAAATAATAAGCACCATCCCACATAGGTTTACTTTCAAGAGCTAGGGTCGAAAGTATTCACTATAGTAGCCACCTCGTGGCATGGCAATAATAATAATTGATTAAGTAAACAAATACAAAACTCAGCTGTCGCTGTGACGTTTGATGACGTAAGAGAGTGATGCAACATAATGTCACTAACTACAGAAAAATAGCAGTTGGGCTACAATAAGAAAAATTAAGCTTGAGCAATTATTTGAAAGAAATCCCGAGTGGGGTAAAACCAGGCAAACAAGGCTCGGTTTGCTACAATATCAGCGGGCATGATATCGACATGACAGCACTCACTGACAGAAAAGACAGCTTAGGTGACATCACTTCGCAGAAGAGGTTCATTTCAGAAAAATCTGGCTTATTTCTGATGATTATCTGTGCTTCCACCATCAAGAGCAATGGGGTGTTTCACGGATTTTGGGAAAAAATGAATCCAAATACTAAAGCCTTCGTAGAGCTCACTTGTTTTTTATTTGATTTTTTTGCGTTCATTTAGGCCCCGAAAAAAAATTAAGAAAATTTTGCGTGACGTCACGCGCTTACTGATACCAGAGTGCGTAACAGATGGCGCCAAATGACGCGGTACAATTTCTCGCTAGATATCATGCGGAATCGGGAACGCGGTGAACTCCGAACATCCCAGCGTGTCAGCCTGTCGACCTGACAAACAGCTGATGCCAAGAAAAAAGTGAAGTGTTACCGCAAGCAAGCATCAGCAGCATTCAGAAACACAGCAACACCAGCCACGCTGGGGCTAGAGTTAGCCCGTCACAGATGGTGATAATAAAAATTTGCGAAAATAAGGGAACTTCTGTGTCAATTTTGGAGTGTTTTGTGTTGGAATGTGAATGCAATTTTCTGATTACAATCACGTTAAAATTACTTGAAAAGCATTCGAATATTCCCAATACCCCCCTATCGTGTACCCCTGGAGCAGGAGGTGAAGTTAGAAAGACTGAAGTGTTTGCATGCATAAATCGAAAACAAATTCATTTCACCCGAGAGTTTACCGCTAAGGGCCGTTTTGCAGCGGCCTGGCCGAGTTTGCTGTTTTGAAAATAAGTGAGTGATGTATTGAAAGATATTATAACTACTATTGTAGACAAAAAAAGCTGAACGACAGATGAATGACTTTTCAAATTTTTGACCTGTGAATCAGCTTTACTGTCATCAAGAATATCCCACCCATAACCAATAATGCTTTGTCATTTTCTGTGTCAAACGTGACAGAATGTTCAATTAATCTGTTAGGGTGCAAATTATGCCTCTTGTGGAGAGTGGTATCGCGTACAAGACGGTAGCAGACCTTCTCAGTAACAGGAAAGGGACGGTTTACAACGTTTTGTGCAGGTGGCGGAAAAATTCAACGCTGACACGGCAACCAGGTTCTGACAGACGCAAAGCTACCACCGAAGCCGAAGATCAAGCATTGATCCCATTGTTCTATGTCCAGATCACGGTATGTCCAGATGCTAGAGGACGATTCGTTCGCCATTGTTCGACATGCTGCGAGCCCCTTAAATTTCCCTACAAGCAAAAGGCAACGGACCGCCATTGCCATGTACTCGTAGCATATTACATGGAATCAAAGATCAACCAACACGAAGTCACCGTGTTGCAGGTTCGTGTTGATACAGTGGGTAGAAATCTCAGTGGAAATGATCCATTTTCATCTTCACTTTCCTCTAACTACTCCTGGTTCATAGCTACAAAGAAATCAAAGACACAACTGACATCTTGTGACTCAAAAAAATCACTGGCATTTTGTCATGGGTTTGTCAAAAATGATAATCCTAAAGGGCCTTTCACAAAATTTGAAAAGTCATCCATCTGTCGTTCAGCTTTTTTTGTCTACAATAGTGCCTACCTACCTATTATTTATTTACACCGGATAAAGTTCCCTTAGTAGGCCAATATCAACGTGATTTAACCCAAGAAAACCGATTTATCAAGACACAAACCCTGCTGGAATGCCCACAGAAAAATTCAGGAATGCTACCAGAAGCTCTCTCACTGATCTGCGGCGCTAACCTAGCTTGGTGGCCGTCATAGTTGCCTTCCTCAAAGCCACTCAAGAAACGTTTTTTCAAAATTGTTCTCGCTAGTGCAGTCGTTTCTAATTCAGACAACAAATGTCATGTAATTTGGAGCTTTGAATTGCACGTCAAAATTGACAAAACGTGATTCAGATTGGAAGACGCCAAACAGTCGGCGAAGTAGGTCACGTTTAGTTTGCCGCATGGTTCACCACGTGACGTCACAGATTATTGAATTAAATTTTTTTTTGATAATTAGAGCAAGAATTAACGTGCGTGTTGCATAAAAGGCTTAATTAGATAAGAAACAATAGGAATACTCAATAAAAACAAGTACTTTTTTCCAATATAACACCCCATTCCCAACAATTTTGTTAGCAGAGGCACATATTTCACATTTTTTCATTGAAAAAAAGCATGGAATAGTTGCAAAATAGGAAGAACTGTATATAACACACGTTTCATAAGACCTATTGTCACACGCGTCACTTTAAAGCACGAGGAGCGAAGCGACGAATACGATGTCTTATAAAACTTGTATCATAATACACTATTAATCGTCTTTGGGGGACCTCAAAACGGATAGTGCAAGCGGTACACCAGAATTATTAAAAAAAAGTGGCATTTGATGATACAAGCAAGCCACTTCGCAAATTTGTTGTTTGAACCCATTAGAAAAATTTGACCCGCAGTTCATAAAGATTCATCCCTTAGAACCCAAGATTTGGGGAGGGGGAGCTCCCCAACTACTATAAAAAAATACCAAACTTTCCCATCCAAATTTGCTGAGGCGTGTTTGCTATCAAAACTATATAATTCAGACCTCCTCGATACAATGACAATATCAAAACTCTTGTGCGGTCACCGGAAGTCGAGTTAAGTCGTCATCTTTTCGAGGTTTCATTAATTGTTTCTTTCCACAAGTTACGTCACAAACAGTGAAATGACAAAAAGAAACTCTGCTACGCCCAAAAATCAGCCGCTAAGTAGAGAACAGTACTTTTTATGATTCATTTACTTTTGATGATTCATTCTCATTTCATTGTTCATTGTCGGGTTATACTTGAAAGTAAACGAAAGAAGAAAACTTGCACGCTTCTCCATATCCTGGGGGAGGGGGGGTCCACCTGCCCGTATGAATCTGCCTTGTTGAATCTACTAACCTTTCCTTATTTGGGGGGGGGGGAATTATGTAAAACGACGAAGAGAGGGCCACAGGTTGGCTCGAGTCGATTTTCTTGTATTTACTGTTATTTCTTGTATGTGATTACTGTTTACTAACCATTGTTCTGTTTTGAATGTGAGTATGTATCTGTGGGGTTTTGATGGGTAACTGCTTGGGAATTCCAGGCGAATGCGTTACAGATACTTCTTTCTTCCAATTGCTTATAAAAGTATGACCAACTCCAACTTCTCTACTTATTTATCTCTCACCTGTTTCTTTTTTATTCATTTACCTGCTTATCTCTGATTTGTTTCTTGTTTATTTACCTACACTATTACTCATTATTTCTGTCTTGTTTATTCATCTACTTGTTTATCTATCATTTATCTCTCGCTGATTTATCCACTTGTTTACTGATCATTTGTTTCTGGCTGATTTATTAACTTGTTTACCGATCATTTCTTCATTGTTTACTTTTCTATTAATTTGACTCCTGTTATTTGTAAAGTGTAAAATAAATTGCTTAGCGTAAAGTTTCCTTTTGTTGTTACGTAAATAACTAGTGAACGAAACAAACATTCAAAGAGGTTCAAGCATCAATTCACGCTGACTTGATCAATGCATTACTGGAGTGACTTTTCTGTCATTTCATCAAGACTCATTCACACTAAATTTTTGTTCAGATCATTTAGGAAGGGATTTTTCAGCAATCAACCAGGCTATACGCAGGGGTTTCTTTGACGTGTTCTTCCCAGGTGTGCCTGTCAGCGAATACGTCACTTTTCCTTTGCGATCAAATTGACAGTTTGCCATGTTTCATGATTTCTTGTTTTGTTTTGTTAATTTGATTTTGTGTTCATTTCATTGTTGTAAATTCTTGCATTGTCTAACTAATTTGTGATGATTTTTCTTGTTATATGTTTTGTTGTGTCATTTTATCACTGTCAATAGGTGTTTTGAGAAAAGAAACAAATTCATCTAAAACTTTGCAATTGATTTCCAATAAACATTCATTTTGCTTGCATTTCATTCGCGTTTCATTTAAGAATCAAACCTCATCCCCCACGACACATTCTCATCTCGAATAAGAACTCAACACAACGTAGGTAAAATGTAAACGACGTGGGGAAGGGAAGAAACAACGACGATCGCTGCCAACATCGAAAAGAGGGTTACATTACAGAATGATGCCATGTGACCAGGATACACTACAGCAATAACATCGAAAAAGGGGGTTACATTACAGAATGGTGCCGTGACCAGGATACACTATAGCAATAACATCGAAAAAGGGGGTTACATTACAACCGTTTTTGGACAATAGATTGAATACTTGAATAGGAGGAATAGCTTTGCATGTATAATTAAAATAACCGACCTTAAAATATTTGATTTGTTTTATGTAGTCATGTTTTATGGTTTAGATGGAGGGTCATAAATCCAAGATGTCCGCCGCTGTAGTGTGATTCAAAAAATTTCTTGCTAACTTTGTCCAAAAGCGCAGGGGGGCGGGGGGGCGAAATAACTTAAAATGACAGGTCTACAAACCATAGGTTTATTGGATTTGATCCAAAGCGCAAAATATCCAAAAAAAAGATCCAAAACGCAAAATATCTAAATTAAGTACAAAAGATCCAAAGTACAAAAATCGACATTATTACATGAGAGCTGAAATTCGAGAGATCTATAGCACAATCCGTACAATGTAGAAAATGTCAAAAATAAAAATGGTTATGAGTTTCCTCCCCTTTCTTCAAATCCACCAGATGAGGAAGTTGCTTTTTTTGACTCATCAGTTGAGAAATTGGCTTTTGACTCAAGTTGCCTCCTTTCCAAACCTACCAGAAAGAGTTGGTTTTTGACTCAGATTCCTCCTTCTTTCCAGACCCGCCAGATGGAAATTGCTCAATGATTCAGGTTTCCTCTATCTTTTCAGGCCCTCTAGATATGTCTAGATTCTTAGAGTCGTCGACTAAGTCTTGCTTAGTGAGTTTAAACAGAAAGACTAAACTCGAGTCAAAAAGCAGCTCCTTATCTGGTGGACTTAACACAAACGGAGGAAACTCAAGTCAAAAAGCAATTCCTGATCCAGTGAATCTAAAAGAAAAAGGAAACTTGTGACTCTTTCTATTTTTGATGGTTTGATTTCATATTTTGGATCTTTCGTATATCAGTCATTTTAGATTTGCATCTTAGGTACCGTAACCTTTTGTATTTTAGATATTTTGCGTTTTGGATCAAACGCATTAGATATTTTCTAAGACTTTTTGTAACTAGATCTTTTTCCGCCACTCTATTTCTTCCTGTTTTCTGCAACAGTGCAACATTATTGAATAAAACGGTAGCAGAGCGACAGATTTTTAGCGCATTTTCCATCTTGATGGAAATCGCTATTGCAACCGCTTTGTCCGTCCGTCCGTCCGTCCGTCCGTTCCTCGAACTCCTCCCAAACTAGACGACCTAGCTTTCTAATTTTTTCGCTGTTACATAGCTGCCACTCTCAAAGGAGGGCTAGGCTATATTGGATGTCTATATTGCGCCGCCAACATAGAGAAAACCGCCCCCGATAAACTTGAAATAACATAATATTGCACTTTCTACCAGACCTGATGCTCTGGTGTTCTCATTTTTTGAATAATACATAGTTGCTACTTATAAACGTAAGCCAAGAAACATTCCGTCTTCAATATGCGCCGCCGACATGAAAAAACTGCTAAAAACCACCCCCAATCACTTTAAAATGAAAAACATGAACCCGAAGACATAGCGATCTGATTCTTTCAGTATATAAATAGTTGACTAAAAATGAGAAAGGATAGGCTACTTTTGGTTAGTCGCCGCCCCCAGATTCCGCCCCCAAATGATAAAAAGTGCAACTTTCACAAATGTTACTGATTGAGATGTTCCCTTGAACATTTAGTAACTGCCAACTCAAATAGTGCACCATTTGCTCAGCCGAACGCTGCCGCTCCCACACGCCGCCCCTAAAGTAAGAGATAAATGAAAAACATAAACCCGAAGACATAGCGATCCAAGTTTTACGCTATATGGATAGCTGACTAAAAATGGGGAAGGATAGGCTACTTTTGATATGGCGCCGCCTCCAGCTTCCGCCCCCAAAAGAAAAAAGTGCAACTTTCAACAATTTTCACTGATTTAGCTGATAATGTTACCTCGAACATTCAGACACTCTTGACTCAAACTGTGCAAGAATTTCTTTGCCAAACTCTGCCGCTCCCACACGCCGCCCCCAAAGTGAGAGATAAATGTAAAACATGAACCTGAAGACAAAGCGATCCAATTCTTCCACTATATTGATAGCCGACTGAAATTGGAAAAAGATGGGCCACTTTTAATTAGCCGCCGCCTCCAGCTGCCGCCTCCAACCAAAAAAAATGCAACTTCCACAATTTTCACTGATTGTCATATTTTCCTTACATTTAGAAACTCTCAACTCAAACTGTGCAACAGTTACGTTGCCGAATGCTGCCGCCCCCACACGCTGCCATCAAAGTGAGAGATAAATGAAAAATATAAACCCGAAGACATAACAATCTAATTCTTTCGCTATATAGATAGCTAACTAAAAATGGGAAAGAATAGGCTACTTTTGATATGGCGCCGCCTCCAACTTCCACCCCCAAAAGAAAAAAAGTGCAACTCTCAATAATTTCCACTGATTTACATTTTAATGTTACCTCAAACATTCAGAAACTCCCAACTCAAACTGTGGAAGAATTTCTTTGCCAAACTCTGCCGCTCCCACACGCCGCCCCCAAAGTAAGAGATAAATGTAAAACATAACCCTGAAGACATAGCGATCTAATTGTTAGTTATATAGATAGCTGACTAAAAATGGGAAGAGATAGGCCACTTTTGATTAGTCGCCGCCTCCAGCTCCCGCCCCAAACAAAAAAATTCAACTGTCACAATTTCCACTGATTGTCATATTTCCTTAAACATTAAGAAACCCCTAACTCAAACTGTGCAACAGTTACTTTGCCGAATGCTGCCACCCCCACACGCTGCCCTCAAAGTAAGAGATAAATGGAAAACATAAACCCGGAATCATAGCGATCTAATTCTTTCGTATATGGATAGCCGACTAAAAATGGGAAAGAATAGACTACTGTTGATTAGTCGCCGCTCCCAGGTCCCGCTCTCAAACAAAAAAATATTGATGAGTGAAAGAATTTTCATTAAAATGTATTTAATTGGCAAGTACCCCATTCTGATAACAAAATATCACAATGAGTTCCGAATGAAGAAAGTGGGCAAGGAATGGTGTTCCTCCTTCAATCAAATTTCTTTACGTTCACAATATGCCTCTTTGAGAAAATGCGCTACTGAGACTCACGCACGTGAAGGCATACTCACTTGTTTCATTAGTTTCTATCATGTAGGTGTCATTTTTCAATTTAAATTTCGGGTACATTTACTTTAGCTAGTTGTATCTGTTTATATATCTCAAATTATTGAAGACATAAAAACATAACTCTTCAGAAAATATAAGTAATGTAAAGGTGCGGTAGATATTTATTATTTATTCAAATCCAACAATGAAGTTGGTATGAAATTTTTAAATTAAGAACAGCGGTGGACATTTTGGATTTATGACCCTCCATGCATAGACCAGGAATGACAAATCAGGCAAAATACTTCATAAGACATGATTGCATGGAACAGACAGAATATATTTAGGTCGGTTATTTCAATTCTGCATGCAAGGTTTCTCCTCCTATTAGTCCTATTTCAGTATTTAATCTGTTGTCCAAAAACGGTTCTGAAACAGTTTCGCAGCGGATATCTTTTAAACGATGAAAGACACCACCAATAGTGTAAGGAGCTTTCTTAGTCATTGTTCACTGATGAACAACATGTGCTTAACTATGACATGTAGGAGCTCCCTAAAGAAAATCACGATGAATTATTCCCGTGCGTGTTTTAAATGGGCGCCATTTTGGATTTTTGACAGCTCACAGGTGAACATTATGAATTTCACATAGAATAGCTGGTACAGCATCATCACCAAGTACAGACGGAGCTATTTCACATTATTATTTCACTTCTATTTTCGAAAATTTGTAGGATTTTTCTCGCTTGCCTGACTTCTGGGCCCATAGGTAGACCATATGGGCGGACGGTGTCCCCAATCGTTTTTGTTCTATTTCATACGTCTTCAGCGACCCGGAAAATATAAGAATCGAAACCTACGACACGACACCACGACAATTACACATATGGGTAATTGACGCTTACTTTGTAATTTTGACCTTCAGCTCCTATTTTCAAAGATGACGACTTAATTCGACTTCCGGTGACCGCACGAGAGTTTTGACATTGCCATTGTATCGAGGAGGTCTGAGTTATATAGTTTTGACACCAAACACGCCTCAGCAGGTTTGGATGAAAAGTTTGGTATTTTTTGATAGTATTCCCTCCCCCTCCCCAAATCTCGGGTCCTAAGGGATGAATTTTTAGGAACTGCGGGTAAAATTTTTCTAATGGGTCTAGACAATAAATATGCAAAGTGGCTCGCTTGTATCATCAAATGCCACTTTTTTTTGCGTACCGCCAGCACTAGGATATATCCAGCGACGGCGCCAGGGGGTGGCCAAGGTGGGTACGTGCCTCCCCTAAAATCATAATATAAGTGCCCACCCGATTACTTAGAAAATGTCTCGAAAAAGTTTTTTTAAATGGAACTTTTTTGCGCTTGACTGTTTTTTTATTAAAAAAAAGTTGTTTGGGGGATGGGAGGTTATACATAACGTATGGTCCGAAAGTTTTGGGAAATAGTTCTAAGCTAATAACTTTTTCTGAATAGTCTTTATTTTCGTACTTGATATCCCAAAAGTTGACATCATATATAACAATAACAAATTCATATTCAACATATTGAAAATGGACCATTATCTTCGATGGATCTCAATTATCTTCTGCCATGTTCCATGATTTTTTGTATCAATTTGTCAAATGCGAAATTCTCGAATGTTATTGAAAAATGTGACGCCGTAATTGGTCTTCATTCGCAGCTTCACATCCCTTGTCGTATACTATCCTGCTCAATACTTATCAAAAATCGTATGTGGGTCAAGCTTGCGGTACCTACATTGGGAGGCAGGAGCTCTGAGAAATTAATCCTGCTGTTGTCCAGAGAATGATCGAACATGGCAGAAGAAAACCGAGAGCCATCAAAGATAATGGCCCATCTTCAATATGTTGAATATGAATTTGAAATTGTTGAAGATGACGCTAGTTTTTGCAATATTGAGTTACAAAATTGGAACTATCAAAAAAAAGTTATTAGCTTTTAAAAAATTCCCAAAACTTTCGGACCATACGTTATAACTAGATCAGTGCCCACCTCCCTAAATAGTGTGCCTTTTTTTGCCCACCCGTTGAAGAAATTTTGGCGCCGTCGCTGGATATATCCGGTGAAATCTCGAAAGAAAATTTCTGCTCGATCACAATACTTCCCCTTCCATGTTAGTGGGGGGTCGGGAAAGTAAAATGGGTTTAGAATTAGATAAGCCGGCTCCAATTCTGGATGTTTTTATTTTGCAGCAGCATCCCTCAGATGTTGGCATTCTGATGGCAACATTTGGCATCGCACAGGGCCCAATCTAAAATTTAAAAAAGTTTACGTACGTGATCAAATTAGGAAATTTGAACGGCGCTTTTAATAAATGCTCATGAACACGGCGTCGCCCCCTCTCGCGGGGGCTTTTCATAAATCGCTGGCTGCCTGGGATTTCGAACATCTCCTGCGGGCGAATAAAGTGGCGTCGCGGATATGTGCGGGGGCTGGTTGCGGGGGGATCGACCCCCTTCGTCTTCAAAGTATCGATACAAGCAAAGTGTGCTGTAAATTCCGCGCTCCCTTATAAGGCAGGCATTTTGACAAAATGATCGATGGAGCATTTATATGAAAATATTAAATAAGGGTTCGATTGAACGGAGGTGATTGTGCGTGGTGAAACATTGCTGAGCACTTTTCCGGGGCGCCTCTCGTTTTATGTTCGAATGATGCTCAATAATGCCTTTGCCTCGCCGGTTTCGGACCGTTTTAGGCGGTTATTTATCGCGCTTTTGTAACCGCAGAGTGCATAATAATAGTGCACTCGCACTTTCCACCCGCAGACGGGAATTTTTAAGCACCTCTACACTGGCTCGTATGAGTCGTATGAGCTGCCCGGTTTCGCATGGTGATTCATGGACGCCCATCGCTCATTTTATATCTTTTATCGGATTGCAGCGCGCTCAGAATTGCCCCCGTCCAAGCAGCACTGCGCCCCAATTGCCTTGTGTGAAAAATATACCGGGGGAAGATTACAAATTGCCCACACAACCGCCACATTTTCGAGCGTGGATGTGTGAGATAAGTATACATTAAATTTAATTGCCGTCCTGTGTAATTTCTCATTTCCCATTTGTACGAATCGAACCACTGCGCACTGGTACCTCAGGCCTCAGGGGAGACTTCCTCAACATTCTATTTGTATCCAGTGAATAACTAGATTATTCCAGTCTTCACTTGTCAGAAAGTGAGGAACTAAGTATTATCAATTCCTAATTTGATTATTCAAATTCGAAGACCTGGAGGCCATGTATACTGAAGTGTGAAACTGAATGACATCTCATTTTAAGCCCAGGCTTTTCAGTCAAGAAAACAGCAAAACATGTAATAAATTGAAACACGGTCAATTTCTTCAGCTTTGGGTTCAAAAGACTCTGCTGTATAACATACAAAAAAGTCCCTCAACTTTACCCCGTGCGCGTTATTGTTTTTTTTTTTGACAGGCAACAATGGAGAGACCTCCAAGTGCACTTTTCGCTTAGAAATGTTCCTAGCTCTCAACCACCTAATCAATTTTTCTTATCTTGGTCTTGAATGAGAAATATTGAATCAAGGTGAATGATAATTATGGAATAGCTTTTGTTAAAAATTTAACAGACATATGGTGCGATTCTCTAAAAAATTACATTCCTCACGTTGTTATCACCTAGGCAACAACCAATGGCTGACACGGATTTTTACATAACAGAGCGTTTATAGAATGTTTTTTTTCACAGAATAGCACTATTAGTTTCTTAATAATGACACTTTTTTACGGGTGTTTTTCTTATGCTTCAGTTAACATTTTACTCTTGCAACGACCACCCAATATCACTTGGTATTACTATATGTAGTAGATTCTCTATAGTTATAGCTTCAAAATGACGTATCTTTTAGCTCCATTGTGAATTGTCCAGCAATTTCAATAAGGATTCTATGGAGCTATAGGTACGTCAAACGCATTTATATCGGGAAAATCACTTCAGCATTATTAACCGAGTCTTTGATCAGCAGTAATATAACAAGCGCTTATAGTCCGGACGCTAAGCGCCATATTTGGATCGAACCTTGCAAATCTTGATGCCGGGATGCCACTTGGCAGAAATGTTGTACATACCTTATGATTCATTTTATAAAAAAATGGAGCCCACCTGCCACCCCTGGCAGATCCTTGGTATTGTAGTACAGGAAAAATAGTAAAAAAATCGGCAAAATCTCAGAGTGAATATGAACGTCATGAAAATTTGATATTCTGTTCAGAATTGAGTGCTCTACAACATATCTAAAATCGCCAAAAATTGCACCCAGGGGCTATACATCGAGTGGATGATTTTCGTGAAGGATACACTTTAATTCAATGGCCCCTGAAAATTGTCTTAAAATTAACACCTCCAACAGTAAAAAAAATTCATCAAAACTGTCTAAGAAAAAACAAGTTTTTTTCAAGTTAACTTGTTCAAACTTGTTTTTATTCAAATTGACACATCGGATACGAGTTCAAGAGATTGAATTCAGTCGGAAAAGATACCAAACTTGTCGTGATCGGTTCTACATGGCCAGAAAAACAAAATGGATCACCTAGCAGAGCTTCGCCCCCCCACTATTTCCCTTCAACAATGATGGACACTTTTTGTGCCAAAATGATATCAATGAGATATGATACGTCGTACTATAATGTATTTGCATCCAATGGATTGACGGGTTCCATCCCCTCCATTTTTACCTGCAATTTTTTACCCTCCCTCCAATAACTCAAAACTCCCGGGTGCGATTTTTGGCGATTTTGGATATGTTGTAGAGCACTCAATTCTGAACAAAATATCACATTTTCAGGACGTCCATATTTTTTCCGAGGTTGAAATCTATTTTTCTTGTACTATTGGTGGTCGAAGGTACAAGAAGTTATCATTTTTGGAATCTCTGATTTTTTTGCGTTTTCTTCACTGGGCTATATATTTTAAAGGTGGGGGAGCACAATGCAATAAGTTTCCAGAAAGTGTAATGCACCAGTGGCGTACCAGACGTCTGCGAAGAAGCCGGGGTACGATTTTCACGAAGTCCTATATTAAACCGTGACTAACAACTTTTTAACATTTTTTGCATCATTCCTAACGGAATCGCACATTCTGATTCCAAAAATAAGTGTGAAATGTCGATGGATACATGTTTGATTCGGTTTTATTCGGAAAAAACTTGATGTTTTGTAATTTTAGTTCCATCGTGATCCAAAGTATTTGTAACTATGATTTTGACTAGAACAGTTGGCTTGGGCTATTTCACACACAAATATCATTTGATGAAATTTCTCCCCGTTTTTTATAAAGTCACAGAGAAATTTTGTTTCTTGAAGATATCCCATGTCAACAGCTTAATGAGACAAAGCGTGCTATTCACATGAGAAGTATTGTAGAGTTACAATGTACCTTTCATTTGGTAATTCATTCATTGTAATGCATGAAAATAGTTTTCTCCATTGAATAAAACAAAGAGAATTGAAATCAGAGCCGTATTTTTGTCTTGACATTGTTTTTCTTTCGACAATGCGGAATAAAATTGGTGAAAAAACGCGAAGTTTCGACCTATGCATTCGTAGTTTTCATTATGGGCCAAAACACTCACGATTACAATTTTGAAATAGATTGCTCAACTGAACTGTTTTATAGAAGGATTTCACACACTAAAAGTTTCTATCGCGGCTGGAGAGTCACACGGTAGTTTTGTTCTAAAAGGTGCATCATGTAGGAATAATTTCTTTTCAAAAATTTGCATTATCGGAAGAAAAATGCTGTCATGACTAAGACACGGCTCTGATTTCAGTTTTCTTTGCTTTGTTTGATAGTAAAAACTATTCCCGTGCATTAAAATGAATAAAGTACCAAATCAAAGCTACATTCAAATCCTAGCATATTTTTTCCTGTGAAATAGCACTTTCCATCAAATCAAGCTTTGACATACATATTCTCAAGAAACAAGATTACTCCGTGACTTTATTGAAACGAGGAAAAAACTTCAGCAAATGATATTTGTGTCTGAAATAACCCAAGTCAACTGTCCAAGTCTAAATCATAGTTATTATCATAGTCATACATTGGACAATGATGAAACTAGAATTACAAAACATCAAATTTGAGGATAAAAAAATCATGATGTCACATAAAACCGGTTGAATGAAACATGTCTCTTTCAACATTCCACACTAGATTTTGGAATCAAAATGTACGATTTGGTTACAAATGATGCCAAGCATGTCACAAAAGCTGTTAGTCACGGTTTAATGTGTGAGGCTTTGTGAAAAATCGCACCCCGGCTACTTCCTCGGCTACTTCGCAAAACGTCTGGTACGCAACTGGTGCATTACACTTTCTGGAAACCTATTGCATATCGTCGGCTTAGTTAGTGAATCACATAAGTCACAAATACGAAATTTTACAGAAGATCAATAGTATATTATTCAACGAGCATATAATGATAGTTATAATCCACAAAGGTGTAGTTTAGAACACGAGCGAACGCGAATGTCGTAAAACATTCGAGAGCAGAGGCAACTGCCCAATCTTTGTTTACTAAATAAATAGACCAATGATTGTAGAGTAGGTTGCAACTTTAGCGAGACAAAGTTATCTCATGGGTTTGGGGTATTTTGTTTTAGCGTCTCGTGTACCTTGGGGACGCAACACACTTCAGTTGATGGTAGTGAACAATCTGGTTGATTGTAGTATTTTTGTATATTGTCTACTAATGTTCTTAAGTTTTGTATGTGTGAGCTTGTGATGGAGTATAGCGTAAATTATTATTGCATGGTGGAGCGAAGCGGAGCAAGTGGAACAAGCGCAGCGAAACTTGTCATTGGGGGGTGAGGGGAATCAAATGAGCTTCAACAAAAATGTTGAGGATGTATGCACAAGTTCTTCCGTACTTTTGTTGAGGAGACACCGGACTATACACAGGGGTTTCTTTGGCGAGTTCTTGCCCTGGGTGTCTGTTTTTGAATCCGTCACTCTTCTTCTTCCTTCTACTGACAGTTTGATATGTTTCGTTATTTTAGTTGTATTCTCTTGATTCACTTTCATGTTTTGTTGTATTATTCTTGCATTGATTTTACTGATTTTTCTTGTTTTGTTTGTGTGTCATCTTGTCATTCTGTCAGTCTTCTTGTGTCAGGTCTTTAAAAAAAAAGACAAACTCATTTGAACTTAGCTGGAAAGTGGAATAAAATATCGAAATCCACTTTGTTGATCCATTCATCCGTGTTTCATCGAATTTACATCAGCTTCCCCTAATTTGCGTTCTCGTCTAGAACAGAGAACTTAAGACGTAGGATCCGGGAAAAGAGGAAGGGAACAACGTTCACAGCCAAAATCGTTGAAAAGTGGATTACATTACAAAGTCATTCTACTGGAAATAAAAAGTGGATGAGATATGTTTCTGTATCTGTCAGACACGTACCTACATTTTTTGACCAATCTGTCACTCACACCGTGGCGTGGGTTCCACCAAAATATTCAACCAGTTGATAGTTAACTCGAGATTTCTTTTGATAGATTCTGACCAAATGATCAATGTAAATTCAGGTTTTACGCTAAGTAAATAACGAAAGGGTGGTATACTTGCGATTTACGTATTTTTCGTAATGAATCTACCAGCATCGACTAGAAAAAATCCGTCCAAACCTGTTTATTTCAAACCGGCGCTCTTAATTTTTTTTGGTGGAACCCGTGGTCATTCTTTCTTTGACCGGTGGTTCTCAACGTGTTCCCAGTTTAGCAACCTATACCTTTCCGTCACGATACTTGTTCATTCGAATGTTTTTTTTTTCAATTTTTTTCTTTGTATTTTTTGTGATATTCACCTAAAAATGTTCTATGAACACTCCCCACACGAATCATTATTGATACCTAGTATTCTCCCAGCACAGAAATGAATAGAGTTTTGCGGGTCGATTCAGAATTGTGGAAGGCTCCTGTGCATGCCTGAAAAAGAACGCGCTCATGAAAAGCGCAACGTACCTACCTACCGTTTCATTTAATTTTCCCTACCCATGTTCAAATAAACGACTGATGTAGGTGGCTGTATGCATTTATGTAGATATATTAAAATTTCAGAGTAGAACCAGCCAGCCAATAGCTGCAATAAATTACGAGTCACACCGAACACATAAGTACAAAATGTTGTTGTTAAACGCTTCATCTATGCGACACGTACCGACATTACGTGTTCTGCCTGTGAAATGGCTTTCTTTGAGTGTATGACGGCGCGGGCTGGATAAAGCCATGAGAAGTCCTCTTTTTTCCTGTCGCCCAGGCTGGCATACTACAAAGAAAATGCCTCTTTTTATCCTCCCCCACACACCCCCATGGTAATAATAATTAAATTCACGTTGCTCTCTCTGAGGACTATGAGCTGGGACACAGACCATCAAAATATCAAAAGTGGATCGTCTACGTCTTGATGATTTCCAGACGGCATATTTTACGAAAGCATTAAAGCTCAGACGAATAAATGAAATAAATGTTCCTGTCGGCATAATGTCTTGTTGGGGAAACATTTTCAAGTAATTTTATTTTTGATTCCTTGACGTTTCTACATCAGGATTCCGGTGCATCCACCAAACTGTGATTGAGGTTCGTCGTTTACCGGCTGTCGGAGTCTCCACGATACATAACAGGCTGAATTCGCGTCGGTAAAGAATAGGATGAATGATGAATACATACTTACATGTAGAGAATAATGCGCAATTTTAGTGAATGGGAATTGTCAGAAAAATGCATAAAATCCTGGAATTTGAATCATGAAACTCATGAGGTGTACTCCATATTTGTATAATAGGTACCTACCTTGTTGAAAAGGAAAAAGTTAGTGTTTTTTTTTTTAGCGCAAGGTTCTTGACTAAATTTCAACTTATTGTGCTGAGCGTGCAGACCTGAGCTTTTGGTTGAATTTTAAACAGCACTCGGTTCGTTAGTGATTTTTCTATAGAGCCGGATTTCAAAGCAACTGTCACCGAATTGAAACATAATTTTCTTTTCATTGGAGCTTTCGGGCGTTCTTCAAATTTGATTAAGCAGAGGATGAATGCCAAAATGTGCTCTAGCAATAAACCCCGTAATTTCACTCGCGACTGGAATTACAACACAGCCATCCAGACGCATACACTTAAAAATTCTGGATGATATGTTGTTGTGTATGTGCGCATAAATCCCGCAAAACGCCGACTATAATTTTTGCCAGGACAATAAAGCTTTCATTAGAATATTATCTGTAACTGCTGGCGGTAAATCACGCGGACATTAATGCGGGAATAAATCGCCGGCGAAGTATTTGCTTCGTTTTTGGCCCAATTGCCGCGCGCCGCCGATTGAAAATACTGTTTTAAAGTTTTAGTTTGTCTTTGGGGCGAAGTTCCGGACGGCGGCATAAGCAGCCGATTGGATTTCTTCGAGCGAACTTTTCGTTGTTAAGTAGAAGTAAGGTTTTCATTTAGGGTTCCAATTTATTTGCATTTCGACTTTCCTGAGTTGTTTATTATGAGAATGCGAGGTGGGCAACACGCGTTCCTGCAGAGGTGTGGTGAGAACCTAAGCTTATAGAATTTGCCAAATCACTTGCTTATTATAAAAAAAAATCTGCTGGGGACCACATATTATATACCTTCTCGTTGTTATCCAGCGACATATCGGTAATGATTGTGATCGAAGCGTCCCTTTGGAAAGGAAAAGGGGGAATTTATTGTAGGATCTTAAAAAAAAACCCTACCATCAGAATCATCAGATTAGGCGAACATCCTGGAACACAAACTTTGCGTAAACAACAAAACATAAACAGTACTTGATTGTGGCTAAAGAACTCTCGGCCGGTTTCATCTGCCACCCGAAATCAAGGTCTTTCCTGTAGCGCCAAGTGACATGCGGCTAGTCACTAACATTCTTTTGTCCGGCCGTCATCTATGCGTCAATCAGATTGGTCGCGGGAACATAACCGTCAGCTTGGCACCCGCTATGGCAACGTTGCAAGTATGCCTGACGTGGCAACAGCGCATTGCGCATTTTTTTGCTTCTTAGCCGCTTTCGTTTTGCGCCAGGAGCTGCTCCGGGTGGTAGTGGGGACGGTACGCGACGAAAATCCCTTGGATACTGCACTTTTGAGTATAGAGTTATGAAACTTGGCACATAGTTTCCTAGGGACCATAATGAGAAATTTTACCCGATGTTCCCAAAAAAAAAAATCATCGATGGAATCCGTTATATATTTTTCGAAAATGGCGTCCAAATTTTGAAAATTGGCGATTGGACGTACAGTGGCGCGCAAAGTATCAATTCCTAACATTTTGACCATAACGAGTTGATTTAAGCCACCCCTGACTCGATCCGTCTGATATTTTGGCCATTTGGGCCTTTTTTTCCGAAATGGCAGCCAAACTTCGAAAAATGGAATTTGGTCGTATAGTAGCATGCAAGGTCATTCTAGACATTTCGACCATGACAAGTCGATTAAAGCCCACCCCGACTCTACCCTACCTGAATTTTGACCTCAATACTCAATTATAGTGCTGATTTAGAATTTATTTTCAGGGTTGTGGAAAATTCGAGGGAAAACCACTTCTTGGACATTCTGTCTGTCCAACATGCGAGTAATCCGGAGAGCAGAATCACTACATTTTTCCAAAGAAATGAAAGGCTCCCCCCAGTGGCAAAACCTATTTCACGCATGTATGAAACTGTGACAACCATAAAAAAACGTCGAAAGTACAAACCTTCATACCAGCGGCAAGTTGTTTAAGAAAATGTTCATCAGTGCAGAAGAAATTTGGCATGTTGATTAGGAATAAATTCTTACAATGTTTTATTTTCTTCATTAGAGACGAGCGTTGGCATGTTGATTAGGAATAAATTCTTGCAAAGTTTTATTTTCTTCATGAGAGACGAGCGTCCCACTGATGTAGAGCATCTGAGTCGATTGTGCGCTGATATGGGGTGCAATTTATTTGGAAATTTGCAGTTTGCACGAAGTATCAGTTCGTAACATCTTGACTATGACGAGTTGATTCAAGCCACCTTTGACTCGATTCGGCCATCGATATTTGGGCCATTGAGGCCTTCTCTCCAAAATGGCAGCCAAACCTCGAAAATCGGCAGGTGGTCGTATAGGGGCACACAAAGTATTCATTCCTAGACATTTAGACCATTGCCAGTCGATTAATACCCTTCCCGACTCGACTTGACACAAATTTTGGACTCAATCCTCATTCCTAGTCCTGTCCTCCTATCAGGGAAGATCTCGTGGCATCAAAACAGCAAGAAATTCCGAAGTGCAAGTTGTTTGAATATGTACGGAAAGGGATCGAGATAAGCCATTAGTTGTACATGGAGAGATTTGAGCAGAAGACAATCACAATGTACCTTTTATTGAATCATAGTACTGTTTATGAAAATTTCTGCAAGTTTCTAGTGTGTCTCAGGCACAAAGATCTCTCCTATGGGTCTGAGTTCATCCCATGTGACACATTTTTGGCAAAAAATGTAGGTACAGTGTTAGATTTTTTGCACTTATAGCAGTGAAGTCCCTCATTATTAAAACCTGTTCCTGAATCGCAGTCGGATTTTTTAGTATCTATGGTAGGAAGAATATTATATCTTCGAGAAAAGCATTACAGCTTTAGCGCCTTATGTAGGTACATAGTTCTTTCCCAACCTTGGTATATTATGTAAGTGACAAAACGAGGAAAATGCAACATGTAGAAATTGGATCACCTACAAGAATTAGAATTGAAAAGGGATTCAGGATAGGTGAGAGCTCTGTTCTTCACTAATGTAATAGATTAAGAAAACAGTAAAAAAGAATGTAGGTGAGCGTCTCGCACAATTGCACTAACGCAAACGTGCAAATCTTCATATCAGTTGCATCCCATATCGGCGCACAGTCGACTCAGATGCTCTACATCAAAGGGACGCTCTCTCATGCAGAAAATCAAACCTTGCAAGAATTTATTCCTAATCAACATGCAACATTTCTTCTACACTGATAAAAAGTAACCGAAGTCTGAGGTCTTAGAGGCAGAGAGAAGTCTAACATCCAAACACCACTGAGAAACAGCAAATACACACGATAGAGCGCAGATTCCTCAATCACTGTTATTTCTGGTAACGTAATATGTAACCTGACTTATCTTTTAGCACAAATACAAATTCTGTTACGACTTGCAGTTGATATGTATGTACTTTCGACATTTTTTATGGTTTTGCCAGTGGGGTGGGGAGCCTTTTATTTCTTTGAAAAAATGTAGTGATTCTGCTCTCCGGATCACTCACATGTTGGACACACAGAAAGTCCATACGGCCAAATGCCAACTTCCAAAGTTTGGCTGCCATTTTGGAAAAAAGGCCTAAATGAACAAAATATCAGACGGATCAAGTCAGGGGTGGCTTTAATCAACTGGTCATGGTCAAAATGTTAAGAATTGATACTTTGCAGGCCACTGTACGACCAATCGCCAATTTTCAAAATTTGGTCGCTATTTTGGAAAGAAAGGCCTGTATAACGGATTCCGCTAAAAAATTTTTTGGGAACATCGGACGAAATTTCTTCCTATGGACCCAAGTTTCATAACTCTACTCAAAAGTGCAGTATCCAAAAGCGTACCGACCCACTATGGATCACTAGATAGAGAAAGTAGATACATACGCCAATCACGGCCCAGCCGGATCTACTTTCTTTGTCTAGTGATCTACCCTGAGCAGCTCTTGTCAGCACAACGGAAGCGCCTTGTTACGTCGTTTTCAGCTTCTGTTTGTTTTTGGTACTTGGACCGATTGGGCCAGTCCATTTCTGTCCTGCCGTTTATTTTCTAAGTAGTTTGGGGAATTTCGTTATCTTGCAGTGGCCGTTCTGGCAGACGAGTTCCGCGTCCCAAGTAGCAATCCGACGTCGGGCCAACGTTGCGATTCGCGACCTGAGGTCGGCAGCCGACGTCCGCGCGACGTTGAGGCGACTCACATTTGCACCCATTTGGTCAATAAAATGCGGGTCGGTACGACGTTGGCATCCGCGGCGTTGTGATTGCCGACCAAAACTCGACCAAATCCGACCATCTTACCTACGTGTAGCCAAAGTCGCCTGTCGTGTACCTAATCCGACTTATGCTAGTCGCATTAGGTGGACTTGATTTAACTTGTTTTGTACTTAAGAAATATAGCTCCAAATATAGGACGGTAAAGTTTCCCTAATCCAACCATCAGTCAAATTCAGACCAAAACTACCTACCACAATACAATATGTTGCCGTATAAGATATAACAGACAACAGAGCATCTGAACTTTATTAATGAAATTTTGTGATTGGTTGATATGAAAACTTGATGCGAAGAAAATTTTACTGATGAACAAGTATGTTTTAAGTCGAAAATACTCATCGCCCACCGAAAATTTGGCTGTTCTCAAAATATTTTAATTTTATAATTAAACATTCATCAATCAAAACACCGTTTCTCAAAAGAAAAGAAGACCAAAGAAGTATGTATATATACTTAATTAATCAATAGCCACCATAATTTCGTTTCTCGAGTTCAAAAATGATAAATTCAATAATTTCAAAGATTTTCATTGGCATTTCTTCAACATGGCATTTTCTTGTTGTTTTGATATTGGAAGAAAAAATGGCCGCGTTGGCTCTTTCTACCTATACTGACTAAATCCGACTAAGTTTTATACGAGTATAAATTTCTAGACCAATTCCGACCAATTCTGACTTCTGGTTTGATTTATTGTACCAATGCCGACCTAATCCGACCTATAGTCGGCGTATATACAATTGCACCAAAACGCCGTGCACATGCACAAGTCCAGGGCCACCCAGCATAGAGGTTAATAATGTCCATTGTTGCCGCGGTCCCGGCCGTTTTCGCCCAGGGCCGGGCCGGCGCTAGGTATTTTGCCGTCTGAACCGAAGCTCAATTTTTCCGCTTTCATTGGACGTGATCTAACAATGGTCAAGTCTATACAGGGTGGTCCAGGTTTTAGTCGACAAACTTTACAGGCTGATAGAGAATAAAAAAAGAAGTCGACTCACCCCAAAAAGTACATATCTAAAATGCATATTAAAAAAGTTACAGGCTTTCAAAGGTGCAGAAAAAAATTGTTTTTTTTTAAATAACTTTTGAACAGCTTAACCGATTTCACTCAAATTTTGCACATATAGTAGACAAACACGTCCCCCAGCGATTTCTTGAAAAAAATTCTGTCAGAATGACGCAGTGCCGTAGATATAGGGGGGTACTAACCCATTTATCCCCCTACTTCCTACGCCACTGGATATTTTGAGAAACCGTTAAAAGTATCGAATTCCGCGTTTAATTCTGAAGAGAAAATTGGCGTATCGTTGCTACATTTGGAGCAGCGGTTTCGGAGATATTTGTGTTCGAAGGTTCAAAAACACCGAACTACGCAAATGTTTAAAAATTCGAGCAAGCTTTGATCCATTCACTTTCAACTTTTTTTTTCAATTTAAAGTTTATTGATCCATAATTTGGCTAATAAAAAATTTAAATTTGGTTGTGAAAATTCATAATTTCAGTAAAATGACCAATAAGAAACAAAGGACCCTTGGTTCTTCTTCTTACTAAACTCCCCAACTATCAGTAAGTGAATAGGTACCTATTGAATATTCCATTGTTACTGAAATGATGAATTTTCACAACCAATTTTCAAATTCTTATGAGCCAAATTATGGATCAATAAACTTTCAATTGAAAAAAAGTTGAAAGTGGATGGATCAAAGCTTGCTCGAATTTTAAAACATTCGCGTAATTCGGTGTTTGTGAACCTTTAAACACAAATATCTCCGAAACCGCTGCTCCAAATGTAGCAATGATACGCCAATTTTCTTTTCAAAATTGAACGCGGAATTCGATACTTCCAACGGTTTCCCAAAATATCCAGTGGCGTAGGAAGTAGGGGGATAAATGGGTTAGTACCCCCCATATCTACAGCACTGCGTCATTCTGACAGAATTTTTTTCAAGAAATCGCTGGGGACGTGTTTGCTTACCATATGTGCAAAATTTGAGCGAAATCGGTTAAGCTGTTCAAAAGTTATCAAGAAAAAAACAATTTTTTCCTGCAACTTTGAAAGCCTGTAACTTTTTTATTTGCATTTTAGATATGTACTTTTTGGGGTGAGTCGACTTCTTTTTTTATCCTTTATCAGCCTGCAAAGTTCGTCGACTAAAACCTGGACCACCCTGTATACCTATGTCCTATACCCATATTATTTTTGGATTTTACTACACTTTATACAACCCCGGGTGCAATCCCAACAATAAAATTTGAAAACTGGTGCATGATGTTTCCACGTGCCAGTCAATTTCCGGACCTCTCAAATTTCGCCTGGAATCTAACACAGGGGCGGCGCCACGGCTTCTTGAAGTGAAAAAAATACAAAATGAAATTTTGGAACATTTTGCCTCCAGAATTTGCCACCCCTGGAATTTGCCGCCTGAATCAGGGGCTTTGCCGATTCATGCCTAGCGCCGGCCCTGCGGGGCCGAAGTCTGGACGACAGTTACACCAGACTAGACTGGTCGCATTAGGTACAAAAATATACACCGAATCCAACGTTGGATACGCCAACGTCCAGCCGACGTTGCATATCCCAACGTTGGGTATGCCGACGTCAGCCGACGTTGTCAAGCTTGCCCAAATATAACTACAGACTGATTTGGTCGCATTAGGTATAAAAATACCCACCGTGTCCAACGTTGGGTATCCCAACGTCCATCCGACGTTGGATGCGCCAACGTTGTATTTACCGACGTCGTGCCAACGTCGGTTTTAGTTGCATGGCGGACGTCCGGTTGCCGACGTAAAGGCAACGTTGTTCCAACGTCGCCTCGTGACTTTCAAATATTGGTCGCCATCCGACCAAAATTTGCACTAATTCCGACGTCGGAATTGATAAAAATTTGGTCAGAAGTCGGGTAAATGTTACTTGGGGTGCCTTTCTCCAATTAGCTATAGATAAGAACTAGCCCACGGCGCCGGCAGGCAGAATCTGATAAAACGAAGCGACGTAGCTACTTCTTTCTTTTCGATTTGAAACTCGCATCGAAGCTGTCGTGTAGTGTGTGCTGTACATCCACGTTTTTGCCTTTCGAGTGGTCTTCGAAATTGTGTTAGTTCGAAGCCAGAAACCGCCTGTTGTTGCGTATGATGGGTTGCCAGGGTACCGCTGTAGAGATTCGCTTGTTTTTGACATAACTCTGTCAAATCTTAAGCTTAGCACATTGATTTTTTTGATGAAACAACAATTGTTCAATAAATTATCTATACATATTTATTACAACTTTACAACTGAATAAAATTGTATTGACAAGTAGGTACTAGTGAAAATAACTTTATACAATATACCCATCTTCAACGAAGCCATTTTTGTTCCCGCGACCTATACAGGGTGATTCATTTGTGACCTTTCATAGGCTAATGGGGGACAGAGGACTTTGAAGCATATCAGGATCCACAAAAAAATAATTATTTTCTCCATTGCTTATGAAGATACAGGGTGTTTTGTGTGCTTCGTATGAAACTTTGATAAGCGATATTCCTGAAACGGCTAGAGATATCTTGTTGAAATTCACTTTTCGCTCATCAAAGTTTCATACGAAACACAAAACACCCTGTATCTTCGAAGCCAATCGAGAAAACAAAATTTCTTCTGTGGATCCTGACTCGCCTCGAAGTCCTCTATCTTCTATCTCCCATCGCCTATGTAAGGTCACTCATGAATCACCCTGTAGTGTGTCAATCTGTCAGTCGATGTCGATGTGTGGAATCGCAGCTTTACAGAACTTCGTTATGTTGCCGGCGACAGTCTCCCACTCCTTCGTTAAAATCTGGTGACACCCATCAGTGTAGTTGAATATTTTGAACGACACGACGACATTAACTCATGTCACGAGGATGATATGGAGGAAGGTAGGGCAAGACAGGCAGATCGTATCCCATTGGCCAGCGACCACTGTCGCCGGCGACATACGAAGTTCTGTGAAGCCGCCTGAAGTCATAAAGTTTTTACATCTGGCTCGTATGGTTGACATTTCATGTTGACGTTGCCCCGCATCAGCCGTTCGAGACTTGCGTGTGACGTCACGTGGAAATGTTCTATAGGTATACAGTGAGGAGCAAAAGTATGGAACAAAATCAATGAAAAATTCGATTTTTTTTTCTCAGAAAATTACTCGAACAGGTCAATTTTGTTTCCCAATTCGGCACATTTTGATGTGGAATTTTCATATTTGCCGCCATTTTTGTGACGTCATCAGCTATTTTTTCAAATTGAATCCTTTCCCTTTTTTTGCAGATTCGAATAGAACATAAAATTCTGATTTCAGTTATATTTATGCACATTATACTTTTTGGGCTGATAGTTCCGTTTATATTAAATGTTGAATTTCTTGATTTCAAAACTTATTTACTTATGAAAAATAGATACTTTTTTTTCATGAAAGTTGTTTTGAGACTTTTATTGGATCAAATGCTCAAACTGCCACCCGTTAGTCTCCTGGCAGTACGCAAGCCTGTCCGAAAATTCTCGGATAACATTTTGGATAATTTCTACACCAATCAAGGGACATTCCTCACGAATTTGATCTTTCAAGTCTCTCAAAAAAAATTTCATGGAAATTTTGAATCCGTGTCACACGGGCTTGATCTCTTCAGCACATTCTGTTTCTAACTGCAGACTCTGTTTGTTTCAGACACTTCTAAAAAAAAACAATCTCAAAATTGAACTTCAAGAGGAGAGGGCGTAACTTTCTTGAGGGGTACCTCTTGTAATTCGTTCTCATCTTAAACTTCATGTTTCTAAAAACTAAATCCGAGGATACATAGTCAGGTAGGTAATTATTCCTGAAACACCCAGTAGAGTTGAGTGTTTCAATGAACAATCGATTTTCTAAAAATTCCATGGATCTTGATCAATATCAGCTGGAATTTGTCAAAAAAATCCGTAGTCACAGATCAGCTCAGTTATTTTCTCTCAAATCGATGCAGCGGCTAGACATTTCAGGCATTGAATAGGGTGAGTCACCTACTGAGTCATTGCTTATCCTACCAAGATAAAATTTCATACGTAGGTATGGTTTCATCCTCTAACGGTTGATTAGTTTTTGGTTGTGATCGATGAAACGGAGGTGCATGGAGTTAGTATCGCGATCGCGACGAGAAAAGGTTCATCCACGATAAGTGCCGAGGAAAAGCTGCGGAAACTGAAGAGTGATATATGCACATGGGCGCCCGCAGGATTTTTGTCAGGGGGGGGCAAATAGCTTTAGTTAGAGAACGTCACATACCTACTTGGCCTAATTTGCGAAGTCCTTTATATTAGCGCCGCAGGCGAATTTTTTTTCGAATAATAATAATAATGGTGATAATAATTATTGTGCGAAAAATAAGGAAATATATTTGAAAATTGAACTTGACTTTAGAGAAATTTATAAAAATTTGTAATTTTGTACAAAATGTATAAAAATTTACTTCAAAATAGCCAGGTCAATAGTTACACTCGTTCATTATCTTGAAAGAACCCCTAGTGTTTTAAACCAGAGGTTTAGAAAATTTCAATTATTGCCATGATTGATATAGAGATTAGGTAGAAGCCTAATGAAAGGACCCCGCACGATTCTTATGGAAAATGGCTCCCGGTTAAATTCTCTGAATTTTTTATATGTTGTAGCTCATGAGATACTAATCAAATACCGTGAACCCCAAACTCAAATAATGGACAGTTTTTTACCCACAGGGGGTTGAAGTTGGAGGTTTTGACGGCTTCAAAATGATATTATGACGTTGATAAAAGCTTTTTATTTGGTTTCTTTTCAAGTTGTGTTTCATGCTAAATGTATTTATTTGACAGAAAAATATCAGCCCCCTCCTCCACCCCCAACCCCTATCTACCATCATAAAATCCGAGATCACTCCCAAAAACCATGCGGATGGCTTCTGTGATTTAAATTATGAATTTTGACATGAAAATTATTTCCCACCCCTAATGTTGGGGTGCCGATTTTCCAATTTTCCTCGGTTAATTTGGCTGAATTTTTGGTATTGTGTACTTCTAATTCTGCTGAACAAAAAGTTTCAATGCCAAAACTTATTCCTATGGACAGTTTTTGTTCTACAGGGGACTGAAGTTGAAGATTTGAGAACATAAATATTGAACTTCAGTCCCCTGCAGAACAAAAACTGATCATAGGAATAAGTTTTGGTATGAGCTTTTTGTTCAGCAGACATAGAAATACACAATACCAAAAATTCAGCCAAATTAACCGAGGAAAATTGGAAAATCGGCACCCCAACATTAGGGGTGGAAAATAATTTTAATGTCAAAATTCATAATATAAATCACAGAAGCCATCCGCAGGGTTTTTGGGAGTTTTCTCGAATTTTATGATGGTAGATAGGGGTTGGGGGTGGAGGAGGGGGTTGATATTTTTCTGTCAAATAAATACATTTAGCATGAAACACAACTTGAAGAGAAACCAAATAAAAAGCTTTTATCAACGTCATAATATCATTTTGAAGCCGTCAAAACCTCCAACTTCAACCCCCTGTGGGTGAAAAACTGTCCATTATTTGAGTTTGGGGTTCACGGTATTTGATTAGTATCTCATGAGCTACAACATATCAAAAATTCAGAGAATTTAACCGGGAGCCATTTTCCATAAGAATCGTGCGGGGTCCTTTCAAATTGCTCTAACAATTCAAGAAAATGTAAATTACCTTCTCAAAGTTTTTTCTTTCGAAAATGATTTTTTTTTTCCTTTCTCGATTTTTTTTTTTTCGTAAGGATGAATTTATTCAGCTGCTCCGGAGCCAGGGGGGGGCAAGTGCCCCCCCTTGCCTCCCCCTCCGGGCGCCCATGTAATATGCATAACTGTAGACAAACCTACAAGACTTGTATCCACAATAGTAAGATTTTTGATTATGTAAGTATGGCTGCAAATTTTCCGATTTCGCAATAAAGTTCAAACTTCCCTCCCGAAGGACGTCTCAAGCAAAACAAAACCGCAAAAATCCGGTTCCTGGGTTCCCGCCGGAAAAGTATTTTGGTGTCAGAACAGATTGTTAATCTAATAAAAGAACAGATTTTTTTTTATTAATAATTATTTCGAGAAATGGAGCCACTCACAGAAAAGCTCTCTGCAGATATGTACTTTTGACACGCCATAAAATCGGTGCGCGGAATATCACAAATCTGAAATCTGACAAGAGAGAAAAGCATTTATTCGTCCTGCTGCATGCGGCACGTTAGCGTTTGAACTGCTGACAGGATTTTCTGTTGTTCTGGAGAATTGCAAAGCAATGTCACATGGGATTCGTAATGTCTGCAAAACATCCAAACAATAAGGCACGGCACAGCAGAAATGTGGTGATTTTGTTCCCATGCACTGATGATGGCACAGTAAGCTAGCCTCCCTAATGAATTGCCAGAAAGTGTCTCTCAAGTTTTACAAAAACTATTGTGCTGCTCGGGAAATTAATATGTGACGTGCAAATAACTTCAAAAACTTGGGCGTTGTGCTCAGAAGACGTAGAATTTTGTGTAGAAGTAGATATTATCAGGTGAGTATAGTTTTTTGCAAAATACGTTTTACAATTATCTTGCACTCTAGTATTAAGTGCTTTAGACTTACCTTAATACGTCTGGTACGTCTGGTAAATATTTGTTTCTAGTAATTTCAAGTATGCCTATCATTTTATATACAATTAGATAGCTACTAAGGTCTCGATACCAAGTTGCAGGCGAAAAGTTTGGGACGGCGTAACTTGCCAAATACAGCGGTCTGATTGGTTGGTATCCGCCGTTGCTATGGTAACCGCACTTACGGCGGTCTCCAGCTCCAACTTGGTATCGAGCCGTAAGACACGATCAATAAAATTGTTTTCATTGTCACTGTTTTGATCAGCTGTTTGGTCCACTTAGTTCTGGTAAGCACCAGCAGCTTTATTCCACAAAGTGAAAAATAATGATTATGACAGAGTAAAGAGAAATTGTGTTGGCAACTAATAAATTATTGTCATAGCTGCAGATGCTCGGTGCCCCTCGAGGTGGCCCCCATAAGTTTTACTCTCAACATTTTTTGAATCTCAAGTCGAATTTGTAACATGTCAATCATATATATACACTTATACAGTATACAGGGATTTTAGAAAAAATTCTTCTTCAACTGATTTCAAAGATAAACCACCTAAGGTGGCACAGGTGCCACAGATGCTCCAGCGGAAGGAAAACCGCTGTTATAATTTAGTTTTTTGAAATGACCGAAAAAATTGAAAAAAGTCGAAGTCGGAAGTTTCAAGTTTCTCCTCTGGCAGCTTTCAGTTTGGAAATTCGTAATCTTGATATTTTTGAAGGTCCTTGATCGATTTACCTCAATTATTCATTCCTGCGTCTGTTATTTATATTTTTCACCGTTTCCAAGATCCCCCTTCCCACATTGAGCGGTAAAAACGGGAGACCGTGCGCTATTTGTTTTCATTCGGCTCTGCGTTATTGTTTATGAAAGTTATTATTTCCCTGATGATCGACACAAAACTTCAAAAATTTCAAGATGTCCTAATTTTTGCTTCCAAGACAATAAGAACCATATTATGACTTATGACTATGACTACCACGACTTCTTGGCATCTTCGTGGCTTGCCTACTTAACATGACATTATTAGTCATGATGTCAGCTGGAATGATCATCCACTCTTGATGCAGAGCATTTTATGACTTCTCAGTCCAATGTGGTTGAACTGAGCGATTCAATCGAGGATTTAACATTTTCCACTGCATCAGAACAGAGCACCCCAAACGTGCTCGATGAGATTGAGATCTGGAGAGTTGACCGGCCAGTCTATTTGTCTAATGCTTTTTGTTTCGAGAATCCATCGATGATATTCGCCCGATGCTCAACTCACCAACATAAGAGAGCCAGCAGCGGATACCATGCCAATTATTTTTTCTCCAACAAACCATACCGCAGCCGAGATAACTCGATAGTGACTGATTTGATAACACTAGTTACACCGGTCAAAACTTCACTTGTTTCCAGAATCCATTTTTCAGGTGCGCCACTTTGAAATTTGAATGACGAGCAGTTCAATGTGATCAAAAACCGTTTTTACCCGTATGTGTCAGGTTACTTATTTAGATACTTATCATAACAATATAAGTAATAAATAAAGATAAACCAACCCATCTTGGAACAAACACACGCTACAGCCGCACGCAAAGTACAAAAAATAAGCGTTAAAATTACTTAAGGAACTGTTCGCCTCCTTGTCAGCAAGAAACAAGTAGTAAAATGGATGACGGTAGCCATAATAATTCGTCACCGTCACTTCACTGTTTTCTTAGGTATAGGTTAGTGAGAGCTTGTGGAAATAATTTAGTGGTTGAAGAACTATATAGTGATCAATAACACCGGAGCATTATATGTACCCCCATTAATGCCACAACACAAAATGGACCGTAACAATTAAACGGAAAACGTATAGGCTATATTTTTCATTTTTAGTATCAATAGATAGGTGGGTTTACTGACATATCACAATGATACTGAAAATTAACGCGGTTTATTATGAAAACCACACTTATTATAATTAATCATCTACGTTTTGATATTACCTACGTGGATGCTGTTTTATTGATATAGTACATTATACATAATTTCATTATAGTTTTGTATATGTACCTGCGTTAACATCGAACTAGTAATACCAACATTTGATCTATTTTTGTAATTTATGTAATAATGTTCTACCTAATTTAGTAAATATTTGCACATGAATCATTTGTTTTGACAGATGGCATGTACCGTAGACAGGGGGGGAGAATCCTATTTATGCTAATCATGATGTGGATTGTGGATATTAAATCGGCGCGGGATTTTTTTGGGGAAAAAATTGTGGATGGGAAATCGGGGGCGGGCAGTCTCCAAATTGACATCCTGTACCAAAGTTCAGGAAGTATTATAATATGTGAGGTGCCAGATTTAATCCCGCTGAAGTGAACAGAGTGTCCACTGTCCAGGTTATCAAGGGTCGAAGAGAGGCCCTTTGAACCCTCCTAGTTTTGTTAGTTCAAAAGATTTCAGTTCATCGTTAATGGTATAGAATTATAAAAAATAAATACCTACCACTGGATGTTTATCGTTTTTTTTTATTCACAGGGTAAGTCAGGAACTAAGAAAATTATTATTTGAAGGACCAGTCTTTGACGCTTAGGGGCGTCAAAAATGACAGTCGAAGATTTTTTTGATCATTTTTTCGGGACTTTCCAAAGGTTCCTCCACAACGTGCTGCGGAGCTTTCCCGCCATTCTCTGGACACCCTGGTATAAGGCGCCGAATCTGTAACGGTTTTCTCAGCCGGAAAAAATCGACATCGTCGTTCAGGAACAAATGATGATAATAACGTACTTTCAGCTAGTATAGTGAACAATAGTAATTTTTTTACTACTAGCAAACATTAAATTCTGATTTGTACCGATTTTCTAAACATGTGAAATGTGACAGGAGTGACAGGAGGATAATAATGTGATAGGAGGTTTATGATGCTGACAGGCGGTTAATAATGTGACAGTCAGCCTACTGGTTGTGAAAGATGACTTCACGACCTCTAAGCAGGTCAATAACTACCTCCTTTATACACTGAGAGAAAAGATTTCGAATATTTATTATGGAAAACACCGACTCGTTTATTGTTAACAAATGCCTTATTTAAATACGGCTTATTAAATATTTATTTGCATCCACCAAGCGGATTGTTTTGATAGCGTTGAAATACCTTGTTTCCTGTTATTTAATATTTGGTTATAATTACAAAACATCAGTTTGATAATGTTTTATCAATAAGAAACGTGAATAATAATAAGCAATCCGATTATTGAGTGGTAACGATAAAATATTAGCTATGAATAATATGATCTAAATTAGTTTTTATAGGTAATTTTATGCATTATTGCTGGCTATAGATGATTCTGCCAAATCATCATAAAACATAATAAATCCATTATCAATAGCTTACTATTTGTTTAATAAATACAGGGTGATTTAAAGTGTCAAACCACCTTGAAGGTGCATGATATGCAGGTATAGTACAGTTCTGGGAAGTTATTTTAAAGATTCTAGGCTTTTTAATTTTGAAGTTATGGAGGTACAAAATTTGATTTTTCGATTTCTTCTATTTTCGTTGTTTCAAAAGATTTTAGCAAAGACTCCATTACATATAGTGGAATAATGGATTCGAAAAATCAACCTCTGAATCTGTATTGAATTTCTGTTCTCTATACAGGTTGAGTCATAAACTACAAAAATTCAGTTTTCCTAAGAAACCAGAAGCAAAGAATTTTATAAAATTGAATTGTGTTTTATTGTGCGCTACATAGGATATAGGACTGTTTGCAGGCACTTTTGGAAAAAAATTTTTTCCAAGATTCATGACTCACCCTTTATACAAAAGAGAAATTCATCACAGATTTAGAGGTTGATTTCTGGCACTCATTGTTTTTCCATAAACAGTTTGTAACGGGGGTTCTTTGTGTTCCGCCCGTTATTTATGATGAGCGCTGATGCTCGGAGCGCTGATGCTCAGATTTTACTCAGGTAGTCAAGGGTTGTCAACTCTCCTTGCATAGGTTCAAGTTTCTCTCAGCTTAGATTGCTCGGGCGCCACCCTACTGACCGCAGGGAAAGTAAACTCGCATGTAGTTTAACAAGTATATTGAACACACAATTAATTTACGTACAAAAGGGTTCCACACAAAATGACAGTGATTGTTACACAAATAATTACAGCCAAGAGATGGGAATAACAAAAACCTATCCCGCAAAGGATCCTACCACAAAGCACGTGACGCGAGGGGAGGGTGTGACGTAGTACAGAGCGCAGTTCGGAGGGGAGTTTGATAACGATGCGGTGCGACGTGTGCAGCGTGCACCTGACTACCTTTCTCTCAGATTTACCCCCTCATTCACACATTCATTCGCACAGACTGTGCTGGCAAGATCCGGCCAGGACACTACCGGAGCTTTGTGTCCACGACCAGCCGATCTCCCAGCAACAATCGTAACTACTCACGCAATAACCCGGCCTGGACACGCCGGATCCACGACCTGCCGGTTACTCGGAGTAGCTCTGCTCATACAGTCATCCACGACTAAACTTGCTCCAGGACACGGGGTATCCACGAACGCCAGTAGCCAGGACAGACCTGATTCACACAGTCATCCACGACTAGACTTGCTCCAGGACACGGGGTATCCACGAACGCCAGTAGCCAGGACAGACCTCATTCACACAGTCATCCACGACTAGACTTGCTCCAGGACACGGGGTATCCACGAACGCCAGTAGCCAGGACAGACCTCATTCACACTCCAACCCCAAATTCACTCAGTCTATCCACGACTAGACTTGCTCCAGGACACGGGGTATCCACGAACGCCAGTAGCCAGGACAGACCTCATTCACACAGTCATCCACGACTAGACTTGCTCCAGGACACGGAGTATCCACGAACGCCAGTAGCCAGGACAGACCTCATTCACACAGTCATCCACGACTAGACTTGCTCCAGGACACGGAGTATCCACGAACGCCAGTAGCCAGGACAGACAACACATTCATACTCCCCAATCAGGTGCACACCAGCGAATCTTGAAGAAAAGACTCAGTGAACACCGTGGACATGGAGTTGGTACCTAGGTACAACGTTTGGAGATGTTAATTGTCATCTGGCTTCCCCACGACCTTTTGAGAGCGGTTATGTCCAATGAAGGACATGGTTGTTCTGCTTTGGAAGTGTTCGTCCAGTTGATTGCAATAACACTCCAACGAGTCAGTAGAATGACTGGTACCTATTACCGGAATCGGCCGAAGCCATGGAACAAGGAATGGGAAAGGTTATGTGAACAGTATGGATGGGAACTGTTACAGATGCCACGCATCTAAAATGCTTTTACGCGTAATGGCGAGGCTCGCAATAGTAGGCAAGAGCGCCAGCGCCATCTGTAAATGATTCGTTGAACGGTACTAAAACTCTCTTACGCTGAGCTGCGGGGTCAGCCGTAGTAGGTTGGAGCGCGCGCGCCCATCTCGTGGCGGAACGCGGAACTAGTCGCGCGCTTGCTCTGTGCTCTCTGTGGCGCGTTTAATCGCCGTTTTTGGGCGGTTTATCACAAGTTCACCAAAATCTTTTGAAACCAGGAAAATAGAAGCGATCAAAGAACCAACTTTTGTTCCTCCACAACTTTAGAACTGAAAGACATTAGAATCTTTTCAACAACTTTTCAGCACTCTACTACACCTCTACATCACGCACTTTCAAGATGGTCCGACATTTTTGAGTCACCTGTATAAATAAATTTGCTTTTCTTCAACGAGATACTGGACAATGAATGACATGGGATGATACGACACAAATGACACCATGCACGAATAATGGCGCCGGGTGGAAATCTCTCACCCCACCAACGCACTACATTGGAAATAATAAATACTAATATCCTAAGATACTCTAGTGATCAAACTCATTGAGGGTGACTCAGCGATTGTTTATGAATATTGCACAGTTATTATTGGGGAATAAATGGTGCCAAAGTGAAGTGAAGACAGGAATATTGTTGGTTAAGAACAGGTGATTGTCCGCCAATATGTATTTGTTTATAGTGATTAACCCATATAGCCCGACCGTCCTTTATAAAGGACGGTAAAAGTTTTTTGCACAATAATCAACTGCTGTTTCTAGTATAAACAGATAAAGTCACTACATACCAAACTTCAAGTATTGGGAGCCAATTCATATCACTAATTCGTTATAATTACTGAATTTGCTTGTATGGTGCCCTTTTGTTTGTTGTTGACTTTTACAATGAATAACCAGAGGTAGGTTTATTTTGTTGTTAATAGCAGTTTATGATTGTTTTTTTCAATATTTGGGTACTTCAAAGATCAAGTAACTTGCCTGCTACCAAAACTTTGACTTTTTTTCAAACCGTCCCGTGCAAAAAAACGGTGTCCTTTATAAAGGACGGTAGGTCTATCCACTACTATCAACTACAATGATGTCGTTTTTATTTCATTTATGGAAAAGACCCCTTACCATAGCACAGTTACCGGAAGAAATCGAGAAGGATGTATTAAAGATATTCCAGGAGAAATAGCAGTTCTTTTCTCAAAAATACAAACGATGAATGCGATACGGATGAAGATTCAGCAGAAATTTTTTTTATTGAACCAAACAATTTGCCAGAAGCGCAACTCAGAGCCGAATTTGGGCCACAAGTTTTGGATTGGGGCGTTGCGGCTAGGCATTATTGTCTATTTTGAGAAAGGACAAGGTTCTCGTGATCAGAAGAAAAAGCACATCGTAGCACGTAGATCAACCGCTACTGATATCATACTACGAGAATATGGGCGGTGTAGATCGTGATGATCAAAATCAAGGCTAATACAGAGTTTTAGTCAGAGGGAAAAATGGTATTCACCACCATTTGCTCACTGCTTAGATATGACTACACAAAAATCTTGGCGACTAAATGAAAATAATGGCGGAAACCTCGACCAACTAAAGTTCCAAAGATCTATGAGTACAGAGCTGCTGGAAACTAACAATAAAATGACAAAGAAAAAGACCTTGGAAACCACCCAGAAATTTACATGAGTTTTTTCATGAGCATGAGAAAATCACCAGAGATGCGCGGTATATCATAAAAAAAGCCAATTTTATGTGCAAAAATTGTTATATCGCCTTGCATCTCAAGGATTGTTTCATTTTTCACCACACTCAAAATTTATGTTTCTTTGCAAATTGTTGTCTTGTGTTTGTTTGTTTAGGTTTTCCTTCAATGATTTTTTCTTTTGTTCTCTGATGTTTTTTGTTTTATATTGATAATTTCATGTTTTTTGAAGTGCAAGGGAACATTTTTCAGCCGTTTGATGTTATCAAAAAATTTATATTTCATAGTAGTACATAGCCCTACCGTCCTTTTAAAAGGACAGCACTTTTCAACTAAATACAACACTCAAAGAATTTTTTTCTTATTTTTGCGTAACTCCACTCTGCTTAAAAAACCAGAATTTGAAGAGAAATTTTCGCTTACGAAATTTTTTTTTATTCCGGACCATATGGGTTAAACCGGCTCAATCACAAACAAAATGTGCAATTTGGATGTAATAGATCATTTTGTGGGAAAGTTTGACTAATATTTGATACGGAATAATATATTCATTGAATCTTATGAACTCTTATGAACAACTGGCATAATAAGCCTCTTGGTTATAATGAATAAGTGATTTCAAAATATCTATTTGATGTAAACGACATATGGTGACATAAACTTTGTTATAGTATTTGTTATTAAATTGGTACGAAACAAGTATTTATTACCTATAAATGAAACTTTTCTCTCAGTGTAGCGAAAGTTGTGAGAAATTTTTTTTTCTGTAGAAACGAATTCGAATTCACGAATTTACCGTAGAGTATGGTGGGGGCGAAGGGGTTGAAGATAAAATGTTGGCTTCGTTCATTGTTATCGTTTCTGAAATAGTCACAGAAAAAACCTACCAATAACCCTTCAGTAGTTGAAGCAGGGAAAAAAGTCTTAGATGTTCCCTTGAAATAAGAATCCACTTATTTTTTATGGAATTATCCAAAATCGGGAGTCAAAAAAAAACTTCCTTTTCAATAACAGCTAGAGAATTTTGAGAATAGTTGAAATGTGGATTAAAATTGCTCCGCATATGTTTGACAAAAAGATAGGTACACAAGATAGGTCACAAGATAGGTAATGCTATTTGAAATTTCAAAGTAGGGTAGGGTGTGAACAGATGAAAATCGACCTGCTCGGCGTTTTCTTAAAAAAAAACTTCGGCGGCAAGAAATCTAGTGTGGGAAGTTTGAAAATGGGCACCATGTATACCTATACATACTATAATTGAAGTAATATCACTTGGTCCCAACCATACCCAACAACCCCTATCTGGTTGTTCTGTGAGTGGAGCATTTTGATAATATGCCCGAAAGGCTCGTAAAGTTACAGGTTCAATCAGCTCAGCATCAGTAGCGTTCGTGGTCTGGCATCCACACAAGTTTTGAATTCAGCTCAACCTCCTTTTGCTCGATGCCTCTCCGTTGGAAATCTTACCCGCAGGCTGCGGCAGCGCGGCCGAGGTGAGCTTTCTCTACAGCCTCCGGTCTCCGGGCTCTTCCCCATAACCCCCCCAAGGGAAGGACATTAGTCCACGTCCGGACTCTGTGTCACGTGCTTAATCAAACCGCCGCTATTAATCAATCCGGTCCGAACTCTGCGCGCCACTGCCACCTGACATTATTACATAATATTACATTATGTTCCCAGTTAATAATCAGTCACGGGGTGAATGACAAATGCACCTCGTGCACCCTTTTTTGTCCGTCGAACGGAAGGAAATTTCAGCCGAAGGCTCGACGCCCTTCGCCTTAATACCGAAACGATATGCCGGGAAGAAGCCTGAGCAGCAGGGATTTCTTATACATGATGATGGCTGAGATGGTCGAAGTGCTGGAATCGATTTTTCCAAGGGATGGTTCAACATACCGCAAGAGAAATAGATCGGGGGAGTGGAGACGTCAATTAGACGACGTATGGTTGAAACGTGAGAGCGATAAATACCCGTGCGCCTAGTCGATATGGAGGAGGTGGGGGCTGAAGGTCAACTAACTATTAGTTCGTCTCATATCTCCCAAGCCGGAATTCTTGGTAAAGGTAGTTTCCAATATTAATTGACTAGATAACTACTCTATTACCTACGCTATGCATAGTGATGTGAAATGACTTGTAATTTATAAAAAAAATGTAAGATTTCACTTGAATTTTCAGTCGACTCACAAATTTGGTTGTATTTTATGTTATTGTTGAAGTTGACCCCCAATACAAATGTGGCAGCTATCTAGAATCTGTTTTGGCATCACTACAATTCTTTCACGACTAGGTAGTATATCCAGGCACCCAAGGACCGTTTTTTTTTCGAGAAGTACTTTCGGATGAAAAGTTGGAGTTTGAAGGAAAGACGGAAACAACTTTTGCAGCATCGCGCATCTCCGAAAAACTTTCTTGAAAATCGTGTGAAAAATCAGGAAAATTGATGTCTCGATTTATGTTTTTCGGAAAAAAATGACAAATCTATCAGCTTTGCTCAGCATCATTTGCTTGAACATAACTCCCACTCAAGCGCCACCGACAGAAAATTGTCCTGTGCAACACCTATACGCACTCAGTCATCATTAGTTTCATTTAGTCTGAATTGTGGAGGTTTTACCTGTGAGCAAAGCTATTTTTGTGAACTGCCCTCATATCAATTAACACCTCATCATCATTAGATTTGCTCGATTGCTCGTGTTATAACGTTGACGATGTGAAGTGTACCGACTAGGTAGAGGCGATCCCTCGATCTATTGAACTAAGAGATTGCAGATGCACCACTGCATGTTCTCAAAGTCAAACAAACCGACTACGCAAATGACCTCTGTACGTATACATGGCTTGCAACATCTTTCATTAGATTTGTTATTACGCAACACCCAAACCTATGAGAAACAGCCACTATAGTTCGTGTTCATACTGTTGGATCTATTTTCAAATCGGCGGATCTAGGGTCCGAAATCAGTCCTAATAAGTCTGACGTTATTGTTAACTTGCGCTGGTTGCAACTGAAGCATATGCCCACTCAAGTTTAGATATTGTAGTATCTTGTTCAATTTGTGAATGGGATGTTTTCAGCGTAGTTGAAGAAACTCTGCTAGATGTCCCTAGTGGTTCGTAAGGGGCTTGGGAACATTTGCGTTCTGTATGTTGACAACTCAATCGACTGCTTGTTGTCGTTCAAAATTGAAATGTGACCCAAAAAATTGAGCGACGTTTCTCAAAAGTGTCAAAGTCCGAAGTGTTGAGTTTCGCTGGCCATTCTTTGTTCGTTGAACAATCACAACGAACGTGAACTGCAGCAAAACCATGCCTGTAAGGTCAAGGAATAAGAAAGTGCAACTGACGCTACTTAATTTTGAATTCAACACTTCGCCGAAGTGCTTATCTGAAGATGCTCAACAGTGTTTAGTTTGGGTATTATGGTTCTGGTCTCCTCCTGCTTTCTGCTTTGTGTGAAAGAAAAGGCGACATGAGAATACGAGTTGAAATAATTTATAAAACTTGGTAATTTTTACATAATTTTGTTTATTAAAAACGTTCCTAGAATAATTTGCATGGCTTTCACTCGACCTCCTCGCATAGCGCGCTGAAGTTTACGTTCAATTCAGTGGTTATGGCTACTCTATATCTGGTTGTAGTCTGCAGTCTGCGCTACACCTTCTAGTCTCTTCAGCCTCTCAAGCTACGAAGTTACCCACAGAACCATTTGTGGCCGCGCCTTCCACAGGGTGCGTGCTTCTCTATTCTTTGTGTGAACAGAAATTGGGGTACTTGCCAATGAAACAGATTTGACTGGAAACACTTTCAATCATCAACAAGAGTGATAAATAGTATTTTCTGAAAATTTCCAGAAAATATATCCATTGATTAAAAAGATTTTTTTTCCGATTTTTTTTTTCAAAAGGTTGGTAAAAGTCGGGAATCTTTAGTGAAATTTTTCTGTCTGTATTTTTCAAATATTGTTAAGCCACTCTAACTGTTTTTTGAGTTTTCAACCCAACAGTGCTGTTTGTTTAGTTTTTAGTATATTTGTGACGTCACAAATATATTTTTAAAACAGACACTACGGCCGCAATTTTGGGAATTTAGGAGAAAGAAAAAATACGGGTACAATATTTTTGCCCATACTTTCGATTAAGCCAATAAAAAAAATTTGGGCAAGTAGCCCATTTCGTCACATCACCCAGCAATAAGAAAATTGTGTTCCATGTTCAATCGATTTCTATTATTGTATCTTCATTTATACCAAGCTGTTCAGCACCAAAGAGCTTTCGTACAAAGGACGTGCATGATGACACGGGAATGGGAAATCTGGAACTGACAACAGCTGCCACATAGACAATTTAGCATTCGGCATATTTGGCAACGACTCTATGGCAACGACCGCAACCTGTTGCAGAACCGTCACATTCAAAAATCCCGCTGAAATATCAGGGCAGCCGAACTTGAGCCGAACCAAGGAGCCGAACTGCGTCAGTGTCGCCAATTTATGATAATTGAATGTTTCTCAGCCCCTTACGAACTACTAGGGACATCTATTGAGAACCTGTCAGGAAAACATCCCATTATCGCGCCAAATACTTGAGTTGGCAACCTTGGAAGTGATCGAGGAATTGTGTCAATGCCAATGTCACCCGAGAGAGGGAGGCAGGTTAGGCTGTCAATTTGGTACGTTAATCGCCATGACGTAAAGGTGTGAGAAAATAAACTGATCCTGAAAAAAATCGAATGATTGAACCGCCATATTACTCAATATCAGGATCCCCACAGTACAAAGTAGTTTCGAGAATATTTTATGAAATTCACTATAGTATAGGTATTTGATTATGTAGCAGACTATTTCGAAATTTCGTCTTTCGTCTAAAAAGCTTTGGTCAGGTCAGGTCAGGTTGCAGACCTTTAATAACATAATATGCGTGAATCTGATGCTACTCCTAGCATTTTGTGAACATTATATAATATAGGTTCTAACTCTGACCAACTCAAGGGTATTATGCTGATGCTGCGGTTCGCTACTGCTAGAAACTTTTGAAGGATTTCCCAGAGTTTATTGTGCTGTAGGTATACCTTATATACACCGCACTAAATAATGATAAATAATATGTCAATGTTAGGGGGTGGATTATACGAATTTTCCGTCGGTAGGCAATTTCTCATCGGTTCGCGGCCGATATTTCACCGCCCGACATAATTTACTTATTCGAGATCCGGAATAGTTGGTGGTGGCTTATTTTATCCGGTCGTCCTACATATCGACTTGCGATAAACCAAGTGCATAAGCTATCGGTTCCCAGGGATATACCTGCAGCTTTGTACCATCACACATTTTTGCTTTCATTTCATCCAAGAAAAGTTCTCAGGATAAAGCATTTTTTGGAGAGGAGAGTTGCATAACGGGCGCCGGAACTAAACTTCAATGCAGGACTTGAAAAATATGAAAACAATGATCGTTACTTCCGCCACGGAACCTCTCATCTTGGGCATTTGTCCTTATTAATTCAAGTGGGGCTACTCTCTTAGGATGAATCAGATTTTCAGTCAAGAATCTATAAAGGAGAATCTTGATGATAATTTTTTTTTTGTTAATTTCCGTAAAATAATGTAGGTACAGGATGGAAAGTTTTTTTAATGTGATTTTTGTGTTGAAAAATCTCAAAAATCCCTGATTATAATACTGCGGACGTATATTCATTAATTCTGTCACTGAGTAATTCAGTCAAAATACATCACCTACCGCAGAACTTATACCTGCTCATGCGGTGAAAAATGTTGTCATTTAATAAAAATCGACATAATTATCGTCGACATTAGTTTTCCCAATTGTGCCGGCTCTGATAAAGTGACATGAACTTTTTTGGGCCAAAGATTTTTCTTTAGGAATCTCACTCCTATACCCTTAACCTATATCAAAATCGGTCAATCATTTTCGAAAGTATGAAATAGGTAAATTTCAAACTTGCAACACAAAATTCGCCGTTCATTTTTCGAAATGAAACCAAAAATGGCACCGTTCGTATGAACTTTTAGGACGTAGAATAGTGATTTCTTGTTCCTGCCGAAACGTTTACCGCTATGGTTAAGGCTAGCGAAATTGAGTACCAAGTGTGCGACAGAGAGAAAATACATCTAAAGTAATAAAATGTTTTTGGGAAAACTATCAGTTCGATTTCTGATCTGAAAAAAGAGTTATACTCAGATTTCAATTCTATTTAATGCACTTCAAAAAAAAATCACAATTTTTTCCCAATTTTTTTCTTTTCAATTTCACAAATTACTTTTGATTTTTTTGAAAATTGCAGGTAGTCATTTTGAAGTACTGGAAATATCAAACATCAATCCGTTTTTAGAATTTCTGTAGCACAAATGATGCCCTCCGGAACACATTTTGAAACACATCTCCCTTTGTTATTTGCCGCCCGCTGCACTTGTTCTCCGCGATGAGTCATTCACGATATAGATAGTTATCTTCCTCAACACACATGATGTTATGATGTATTCTGAGAAATAGGCGATGTAAATAGCAGTAGTAAAGCCTTGTGACATAGTGGTATTACGCCGATATATTTCGTTGCTACGATTTTTGAAATTGTAATTTTTTTCAAGTTGATTATTTCTCTCACGTGATCACACTATTGAGATCTACAATCTACTGATACTTCAAGATATTCATATCTAATTATAAAAAGACAAACATTGTAAAACCATATTGCAATTGCAAAACAAAAGGCTGCACTTTATTTAAAACTATATACACTGGAAGTAAATAACAAAACGGCAAGGAGCTCAAAACCACGTTGATCGCGCAAAAGACAGTACTCAAGAAGGAGAATCCTACTCCGTCTGAAGTTTGTCTGTCTGTCCGTCCATGATTGATTCCTGTGTGGATATCTTTCTGTTTGTTTGTGTGCCTGGCTGTCTGGGCGGTTTTCTTCGTGAATGACCTCAGCTCATTTGATTTTTGTTGAAATCGTTCCATAAAAATGCACTCGTTTCGTATCAAATTCGTCTTACGTATCGTAGTACGATACGCGTTTGAGTGTCGAAAAATGGCCAGTAGGTAAGAAGCGTTGATGGGAAAAAAGTCATGGCATTTCAACTTTCTCGAATGGGCATGCTCCTACAAGCTCGCAGATCGATGATCTCAGACAAAATACTTCAGATGAAAAAAAATTCTCTCAATCTAGGCTTTCCATTGATGTGTCGCCGATGTCTGTACCTGGCCCAGTAAGCCAGATATTCTGCTTTCCCCAGTCCAGCAAAACACAATAATCAGAATGATGACGTCACCGATCACACACTAACTTGTGAAATGATTACCTAAATCATTTTGGGCATGGGCCGTATTCATACCTCGCTTTTGAGCTAAAAGCGCTATTAGAGCGATGCGCATTTAAGGGCATTTCTCATATTTCAGTGTTCAAAAATACATTTTCGCAATACCGTAACGATAACAACAACTTTGCTCCCACTTTTGCGGGACTAAAGTAGAATTTTAGTCCCGCTTTTTGAAAGCGGGCAATAATAATATTTGACGGGATAGAGTGCCGGCATGTCAGTTTGAAATAATTAATTTTTCAAACTGACATCTAGCTTCTGAGTTTCGTTGTGGTTGTTGTACGTGGGAAAGTTCGGCTTTTAATAACGAAAGTGATCGGCTATAGCAATGGATTGTTCCGATTCAGAAGATTCCTTTACTCCACCCGAGCTGGAAGAGACGGCAAAACAAGCGACGTACGAAAGCTTAGTTATTACATAGTTATTTATTGATGTTCTACATTATGTATTCTAGGTATTTGTATTCATCTTCAATCTCGTACCTGCAATAAAAGTTTGTTTCTATGTTTTTCAATTGTGGCAAATATCTTTAATATTATTGTAATAACTTCGGCATTGCGAAAAGCATCGTAGGTGTGCACCACGGACCAACGTTCTTCTGAATCTCTTATGGTGATCTCTTCGCCATATGATAGGGTACTTTCACCTGAACGCCCCACAAAGTCCAAATAATACAGCAACCTAAAAAAAAAGGATAATTAGGTTCTCACTAAAAAATGGGGTTTACAATAATTTCAACCGTACTTATAAATTATTTCAAGCTGCGTATCTACTCATGTATCTTGATTAGAAGGTAGTTATGTACCTATGTATAAGGTAAGTACCATCTGGAGCCTCCACCATGGATTTAGTTGTTTGTTCCCTTGTCAATCAATATTAGCGATTTCTTCGATTCATAAACCAAGCGACTTCGGCTGCAGATTTTTCTTCGCTTGGAAGGCTTCGTTCAAAACTTCTTGTGGAATGGAATCTTCATACATTTTCACTGAAAATGCCCATGTAGAAAATGTCGAACGTCAAATTTGTGTTCATTGTTTGACAACACACTTCAGTTTGCTATGGTTGCTATAGGTACCTACGTTTAGCGATTCAGCCTTCTTATTTATTGAAAGCACCAAAAACTGGAATTTCTTTTTGTAATTCCTCGGCTTCAGAAAATATTCCGGTATTGCGAAAAGTCTTGTATTCAACACGGGACTAAAGTTATTTTTAATCCCTTAGGGTGATTTGTTGCCCTCGGGCCCAAAGGGCCCTCGAGCAACAAACTTCACCCCCGGGATTAAAAATCCACTTTAGTCCCTTGTTGTATAAACAACTATATTGCGATTGGGAGCGATTGTATGTACTTAATTGCAACTAATTTGCAAGTTAATTTGTATTTTTGAACACTAAAATATGAGAAATGCCCCTAAATGCGCATCGCTCTAATAGGGCTTTTAGCTTAAAAGCGAGGTATGAATACGGCCCCTTGACTTTTTCAATCCATCAACTCATAAGATTGTTCAACTTGAAGAAAAAATATCACAGGCGAGTGTGGTTTTCTAATCTTGAAATGGAGAATATAAGTATGTTAGAGTACTCGGAATACCAGAAGGACCTGTGGGCGGAGCCTAACTGCGCAAACTGAGTTCATCTAGTGGTGCACCTAGATTTGCAGTGTTATTTCAGGTTCGCCTGTGACCTGATAATGGTCCACCACTCAAGATGACGGTGTTGCTTCCCTTATTTCGACACATGGACTCTTTGAAAATGATTTTGGTTTTTCTGTTCAGCCCCGCCCACAGGTCCCTGCGTGGTGTGCCGTCAACTCTAGGTACTTGTATGTCAAGTAAATGAACGCTTCTTAGCAAGCAATATATTTTTTCTCCGGTTTTCTCCTTTTCATCAAAACAATAAATTGATCCTCTTGTCAGATTCACATTTCCCATGAACTTGAGCTAAAGTTCTTATTTCAAGGTGACAAACTGTCATACTCCAAGCCGAAAAATACATTGGAATTGAAGTAAACGACACAATGTAGTGTTTATCTTCCTTCCCGACATTCTTGTGATTTGAGATGTGTTTACTTCTGGTATCCGAACTTTGTACCTACTGTAAGTTGTTTACCTTCTTGCTTGAATGGAACTGATGTTCATTATACCTTACCAATACAAATAAAAACTCAATGGAATAAATTGGGATTTTTTTTTCAGCAGCGCCTCGAAAAGCTCCAACTCTGACTTGTTCCGTTAGACGACAGAATCGGGTAAAAATTCGACAATTTGGCATATCCGCTCAGAAAAAATGCAAATCATCCCCGTGCCACCGCTTGATAAGATCAAAGCCTCTCGATAAAGCCTCAGCGCGACTTGCCCTCCTTAACAAATTATCTTTTTAAACTTTTTAAATTGAACGCGAATTAAACGCGCAGATTTCCAAATATCGCCTCTTCTTAATAAGACGCCCGCAAACAAAGCTCCGGCACAGATTTTCATTATAACGAGGATAATAATTTCCTCGCATAATCGATCGTTCCTCAGGAATTTCCTCGTGCTACGCTTGTACCCTGCCGCTAACTGCTAGAGCTCCCTGTAAAAAAAGCGACTGAGCCTGAATATCCTCCTGGCGTTATCATTATCATTATTAATATTTGTAAGAGGAAGAGGGCTGGTTTGGGAGCGCTCTTGACGCTCTTATTCTTGAAAAAAATGCATTTCGGGGACAGTTTCGGTCGGACTTAAGTAATTTACGTCGTCCGTCGTCCTCGTGCAGGAAAGAATGAGAGCTTTGGTCGCAGAGAATAATGAAGCTGTCGGTCTAGGCCACCACCATCAGCACTGATGCCGTTCCCGAATTTCGTCGATTTTTATACCTGTAGGGCCGTTTCAAGCCACATCATTTGCGCCACCTGTAGAATCGCGTGCATTAAGAACACTTCGAAGTTTCCCATTATTGCTCCAGGTGCGTCATTGGAGATTAATCCTTATAGACCGACAAATGTTCATCATTCTTAACCTTTTTATGGACACTTGACATATTACCCACCCAGCTAGGTAGGTAGCTATATCTACTTTCATTGCCGCTTTCGGGAAATGGATTCTTTTTCTGAAGCCTGTCTCCTGTAGCGCGCCTTGAAATGGCCGAAAAAATACCAATTTACAAAAGGTTAGTGCCGAGGTTAGTGCTGAGTGGGGTAAATTCACTGCCCGCATAATGACTGATCATTTCCTGGTTTTTCAACATTGGTACCTATCTATGCAATTTGCAATAGGTAGGTATCTGATACCTGATAGATCATAACTGTTACATTATATAATATTTATAGTACAAAGTGAAATCATACCTTATCACAAAATTTCAATAGAAGCCGTATACAGAATCCATTTTTTTCGCTTTCATAAAAAAAAATCATGAATTTTTGAAAAAAACTGATAGAAAAAAATTGTTAATGCTGACAGGTTTTGATGCAGGCTTTCTAAAAATGAACTTTGACATTTTTTCCAAAACAGGTAGACCACTTCGAAAATTCGCCGATTCTCCCTCTTCCTTTGGCACCCTGTATATCTTGCAAAATGTAATGGATGATCAAACTAAGCTACAGCACCTTGTAGCCAAAGAATAGTTCTATCAGGAAGTGTTGATCTTTTAAAAATTGGTCAATTTTTCCCTGAGTTATCTTGATTTGAACTATATCTCGTTGAGCAGCTTAGTAAAGGAAACAGCCTGTAGTGGGGGGGTTAGCGGAATGGTCTGTGCATTTTGTGATCAAAGCATGAAATTTGGCATACTTGTTCAAAAGACCCTCCTTCGCAGTTCCAGATGTGGCGCCACGCGAGATTTTGCGCCAGAGACACTGTATTGCGGTACCTGCTAGGGGTAAATTCTGCAAAAATGGTTCCTGGCCGGTCTCTGGTACCGCAGTCGGTATTTTTCAGTTCTGTTTAGTTGAAACTACATGTAGAAATGAGTGAGGAGTACATTTTCACAAGCAAAGTTCCAAATGCTGCCTTTATACGTTGTTTTATTACATTTTAAGGCCAACTTTGTTTTAGTACAGGAAACATGGTAAAAAATTGCCAAAACCTCGGCGAAGATATGAACGTCCTGAAAATTTGATATTCTATCAAGAACTATGTGCCCTACTACATATCTGAAATTGCCAAAAATCGCACCCCGAGGCTTCGAGTGATTGGAGGGGGGCTAAAAAATTGCAACTCAAAATGAAAGGTATCGAACCCGTCAATCCAATGGATGCAAATACGTCGTAGTTTGACGCATCACAACCAGTTGATACAATTTTGGCACAAAAAGTGTCGATCATTGTTGAAGGGGGGTCGTGGGGAAGGGCGAAACTCGGCTGGGTAGCTCTTTTTCTTCCTGGGCCATAAAGAATGGATCACGACAAGATTGGTGTCTTTTCCGACTAAATTTAATGTCCTGAACTTGGATCCGATGTGTAAATTTCGATAAAAACAAGTTCGAACAAGTTAACTTGAGAAAACCTGTTTTTTCATTGACAATTTTCACAAAACTTTTTTTTACTGTAATAGGAGTATATTTATCTTTGAAAATATCTCAGAGGCCCTCAGACTAAACTGTATTCTGTAAACAAATGTTCATATACGTTTGGAACAACATCCAATTCTCCACAATTTGACACCTGAACCATTTCTGTGAGACCCACGGTTTTTGAGCTAGAGCTTCCGGAAGTATTAATTTTCGGTGTTAAATAGTGACCGCGCCTACGGGATTTCACCATTGGATCACTACCATGTCTTAATCAAGTTACCTATGAATAACGCGTCGTCATTAATCTCAAATCATGAACATTGGTGGATTTGACACAACCCCAAGAGGTGGTTTTTAATTCTTTCGGAACCGAAAGTTGATACTTCAGAAGGTCTTGCTCAAGAACCGTGGGTTGCACAGAGCTGGTTCAGATGTCAAACTGTGGAGGATTGAATGTGCTCTCATATGTATATGAACATTTAAATGTCACAAGGGCCAAAATTCAGATATTGTCAAAAAAAAATTTCTGACATCATTGTTTCAATATGGCGGAGCGTACCGCAAAGATATAAATCGGAAAAGTGCAAATTGAGAAAGGGCACATTAAAGTCTACAAATAGGGCAAATTGCATAGAAATAAAAAAATGTTGGAAATATATATTTTTTTCAATTTTTTTCTTTTTCAACATTCCTCAACGTTTTTTTCCAATGGAAGGTATAAGGTAACAAGAAGAATTCACTTTTTCACAAAATGAAATGTCTTTTGTTGAAATCCGTTGAAAAATAAAAATGTTACAGCAATTTTCTTATGACAGTACTAAATTCCTTTTGGCGCCTCCACCAAATTTGCCTACGGTAGATGTCAATGTTCCAACTTTTTTTTTCATTAGTGTTTGATGTCCCAGAAACCGATCGAGACGTAGCCCCATATATTTCTACTAAGCTGGACATCACCAGGCTATTCGATACCTTCTGCCCCTAGATTATATCCACCATTTTGAAAAAAAGGGGCGCTATTCAAATCCTAAGGGACGAAAAGAAAAGCACTGCGGGTCAAATCGTTTATTCAGGTCTCAGTTGTGACCCTGCCAAGTGGTTTGCCTTTATCATCATTTGCAACTTATATTTCCTATTTCGGTTGTACCACGTTCACTATATTCATTCCTCATGCTCATTTTTCGGGAACTTCGGTAACGAGAACTTTTCGGCACTCAGAAATAAAATAAAACATAACATCGCCACACATTTTTCAGAGTACCAGGCTAGGGTTGAACGAGAGTTAAGGTCTAAGCCGAACAATTTCTGGTCTTTTGTCAGGGAAAAAAATTATACACAGTCTGTTCCCTCACGGATGACTCACCGGGGTGAGATAGTCAGTGATCCACAGCTAATTGTGAATAAATTTGCTGAGCACTTCGCGGCTTCTTTTTCTTCTGCCGATTGTGATGCTGAGGAGTTTTCCGGTGATGGTCCAGGTGCGGCTCCTCTCGGTAAGATTGTGGTGTCTGCTGAGGAGGTCCGTACTGCTGCGGGGAGGCTGAGGTCCGACATGACCACTGGTCCAGATGTGCTTCCTGCTTTCCTTGTCAGGGACTGTCTTCCGTCATTTATAGAACCACTCACCTATCTTTTTAATCTCATTTTTACCACGTCCAAGTTCCCTGATCTCTGGAAGATATCCAGAGTCTGTCCGGTTTATAAGAAAGGGGATAGGACTGACATTGCTAACTACCGTCCTATATCTATACTCTGCAACTTCAGCAAAATATTCGAGCACACCTTCCACCGGGCCGTATACCGGCATGTGTCCTGTTACCTGTCCCCCCATCAGCACGGTTTCATGAAGGGTCGCTCAACCACTACGAATCTTGCAGTGAAGACACAATTTCTGTGTGAGGCTCTAGACAGAAGGAGTCAGGTAGACGTGGTATATACCGATTTTACCAGTGCTTTTGACACCATAAATCATGGGATGTTGTGCAGAAAGCTTAGCAACTTTGGTTTTTCCGAGTCCCTGATCTGGCTAGTTGCCTCTTACCTTAAGATCAGACAGCAGTACGTCCAGCATAATGGTTTTAAGTCGGAGTATTTCCACCAGTCATCTGGGGTCCCCCAGGGAGCTCCCTTGGGGCCTTTTTTCTTTGACGTCTACATCGATGATGTCCTCTCCGGGGTTTTCGCGAAAACTTTGTTATACGCTGACGACCTTAAGTTGTACCGTGAGGTGAGAACAATGAGCGACTGCAGAGTGTTACAGGATGACCTGACCACAGTTCACAGGTGGTGTGTTAAGAATGGTCTGCGTCTGAATGCGTCCAAATGCAACGTCATGTCTTTCACTCGCGGGAAAAACCCATTGCTATATGATTACGGTTTGGGTGGGGCAATCATACAGAGACCTGAATACGTCAAAGACTTGGGAGTGACGTTTGACTCCAGGCTCACCTTTTCCAAGCATGTTGAAATAACGGTATCCTCGGCTTTTAGGGGCCTCGGCTTCATCTTACGCAATGGGGCTGGCTTCAGAAATGTTGACACCTTAAAGGTATTGTTCAGTACATTCGTCAGATCCAGGTTAGAGTACGCCTCCCTCATTTGGGATCCCATATATGTGGTGAGGATATCTGACCTGGAGAAAATTCAAAGGCGCTTTCTGAAGACAGCCTCTTTCTTTATTGACGGTTTTTACCCTCCGCGGGGGTTTCCTCATGGCCTGCTGCTGAGTCGCTTTGGCATGTCATCACTTAAGCTTAGGAGAGATGCTGGCTGTGTGATATTTCTGAACGGTCTCATTAATGGTTGCGTGGACTGCTCATCCTTGACAAGTTTGCTGGAGTATCGGGTTCCGCGCATCTCCAGTAGACATATAAATGTTTTTCATGTGCCGACTGCTCGCACCAACATGCTTTTGATGTCTCCACTTCACAGGATGATATCAAGATACAGTCAGGGCTGGGCGGTATTTCAAATACAAGTATTTGAAATACGTATTTGGAATACATTCAAGTATTTTGTATTTTGCATTTGAATACATTTGATTGAGAAGTATTTGTATTTTGTATTTTGGAATAGTTCAGGCAGCTAATATTCCGTATTTTGTATTTTAAATACATTTTTCGGAAAAGTATTTTGATTTTCAAAATACAAAATACAAAATACATTTGTTTCCCATGCTCTTTAGTCTATTCGGGACGAAATTGTTCTGGTAATACTATATTCAGCCCATTGACATTTGTTGCTTTTGCACACTATCTGGGATCGATAATGAGTTCGATTGCATCTTTTACGTTCTACGTTTTACTGGTGAGTGCATCCTACTGTCAGCCCCGAAAGGTTCCATGTCGGATGTCGACAATATTTTCGAAAAGCTGGTTGTCCCCAAAGGAAATCAACATTTGTTATTTTGAAGAATTGATGAATGAAGTAAGGAATATGTTTGAATATGAAGTTTTCTTCACTTTATGTTTATTTTATTTGTCTTTTCATAGTTCATAATATTTTACTTATTGTTGCGACTGAATCAATCGCAAGTATTTCAGGTTCCCGTTGAAATACTTGCATTTTACGGTCTTTCCAGTAAAATAGTTGAAATACGCCATAAGAATGTATTTTGTATTTTGTATTTGGAATACTCTAGATTGTATTTTGTATTTTGGAATTTCTTCGTTTTCCAAAACACGTATTTTGTATTTTGTATTTCAAAGACATTTCAAGAAGTAATTTGTATTTTGTATTTCGACTATCTTGGATCGTGTATTTTGTATTTTGTATCAAAATACATTTTTCGAAGTATTTTGCCCAGCCCTGGATACAGTGAAGTTGAAGATAAACTTGACATTTTTTGTTGTAAAAAGAAAGACATTTTTGATGTGTTTGCACTTTCACATGATGCTGTCAATTGTTGATGTTTCTCTTTGTTTATTGTTTGTATACTGTGTAAACTTTACAACCGGTTTTCATCCTCTAATTGGGCTGTGCGGCCTGTTGGATGTTTTCTACATATTAAGCTGTACCTATCTTCTATCTTATATATGTGTGAAAATAAATTATTTATTCATTTATTTATTTATTTATTTATTTTATTATGTCCATGTGAAGATTGTCAAAGTACGTCTGAACTAGATGTTGAAAAATACCTACTTCTTGGCGTACCAGTCGGCCAATAATTGAAAGTTCGAAAAAATGATTTCATTTCCGCGTAGAATATACAGAGTGTCTCAAAAGTATCGCATTCCGACTCCAGAGCGAGAAATGGAATGAACTCAAGATCACGAAGAAAATTTAAAAAAAATTTGGTGGTGGTGAATGAAAATAGAAAGGGGCGAAGTCACACCCTTTGACCCTCCCCATATCTTCAAAAATAAACGTCAGTTGTTGTCAGTAGAGTGCAGCGCAGTTGACAAACCAGCCTTAAGTCTTCTCTCGTGACAACATGCAGAACATAATCGGGCCTGATTATAAAGAGCTATCCACCCTTCACAGACACGGCCGTAAAATTTCAGAATGGAACTGGGATAATTAAAACATTTTTCATTTGGTTTTTCAGGTGAGTTGAAATTCATGTAAGTACTTAATACCGTTTTAGCCGCGGGCCACACCGGTGCAAATGACGAGATTTTTTCTAAACTGGTTCAGAGTTTAATTCGCATGAGTGTGTGAGTTTGGGGAAAAAATGACAATGGATATGCAGCAGCAGCAGTAGGTAGTAGTGTGCGCCCCTAAAACAAATTAGTCGTCGTTAATGAGCAGCCATTATCGGACCCCCATACATAGGTGTTTTACTACTGTACAATGCGCCTGGGCTCATTACAACAAAATGTATCGTTTTAATCCGAGTAAAGTCCGGACCGGACGCGAGAGGAGAGAGCGAGAGGATTTAGCATTTAGCGCTTTATCGCCTTTGGAACTGTAAAACTATTTATTTCATTTTGTGCGCCACCCCAGAACCTCGTAAATGCTCTTATGTATAGTTTACGACTGATCTTTGAAGCGTTACGGTCCAACTCCTTCATTATAGAATGGCAGTCCGGAAAGCAAACGTATACCTACCTATAAAGAACGCATCAAGGAAGTCTGGAATGGACTTGTGTGCTTTTTGGTGAACAGCATCCTGAGAGGTTCTCTACCACGAGGACCCTGATTTAACGCTGTTTGCTTACTTGTGCAACCGTTTTTTGAGTTGCTGTAATCAAGATCCTATAAGACTAATCGCCTTACGTGGGTAAGGTAGGGTAGGTCACGTGTGGAGAAGATATGAAGAGGAATCTGTGAGAATGTTTATTATGAGTAAGATGTTGGGAGTAAGAAGACAAGTAGGATGCAAGATAGGATGGAGCAGGTAAAGGAGGATATCGAAATGACAGGAGTGCGAAACTGGAGACGAGCAGTTATGGACCGAGACAGATGCCGGCAGATTCTTGCAAAGGTCAAGGCCCATGAAGGACTCTGGTGCCACTAATGATGATAATAATGTAATGAAGGTCTAATTTTGAATTCTGGACTATTCGCGATTTTAACTACGGATGGGGGCGCTGTAAAGAAGATGGAGGATTGTTTTTCCGTCACCTGTCATCGTGCGTTGTATAGGTCACAGTTGTATTTGTGGTATTTGGGTTAATTAATTAATGATCTCTATTTAACTAAAGTTCATTTTCTTGAATAACTCGATAACCTATACGAGTATTTTGGCGATTCGCGCGATTTTCAATGGCAATCTGACAGAAGCGACAGAACAGAGATGACGTAAAAACTTACAAAGTAGGTTCGCCATTTCAGCCGCCAGAGGGCGTCTAGATTTTTGAAATCGCGAATACCTAGAATAAATTGGTCAATAGCGTTTTTGACATCTAGCTGAAAGTTTACAGAAAAAAATGAAAGTGAGAAAAATGAGAACTTTGCCAGCTTCTTCTTATCAAGAGCTGAACTGATTCCTCTCTAGTTGTAAGCGTTCAGTTGGTATTTTTCCAATAGAATACCAGACAATTTGTACAGAGCAGAGAATCTTTATCGTAAGTACATTGTACAAAGGACATGTTCTGCTTCTGCTTGCTTCTTGATACTGAGACCGGTTGGACCAGGCCAGTTCTGTTCAGTGCCGCCGAGAGGGTGGTTCAGGAGGTGATATATTATCGGGGCTTGGGCCCCGTGGGGGGCCCGTGAGTGCGAGTGAATTTCTTTTCAAGATCCACTAACAAAAAAAATTTGAAAAGTTGAAAAATCCAAAAACAAAAACCTGTTTTTTTTCACTGCCCTCCTTAAACAGCAGAATTCATTTCCAAAAATTTTTGAAGAAAGGCAATTCTACACTGGCAAAAGAAGAAATTCACTAACAAGCTACTGTTTTAGTGAATAGGACTTCGCATCCGTAGAAGCTAGAAAAGCTTTTGTTCAGAGTTAAGCAAGAAGCTCAATTTTTGTTTGTTTTTGTCGTTCTTCTGGCTTCAGTTGGTAAAAATACGTAATATCATCAGTATCTATTATTATTAATGAAAAATCTTGCCAGCGCCCCCCCCTCCACTTCGCTCGCGGGCTCAAAATATTCCCAAGTAAGTGACATCCAACATCGGGGCCCGGCGAAGCTCTTGGCGGCCCTGGTTCTGTTCTGCCGTTTATTTTCTAGTAGTTGGAGAGTTTCGTTATCTTGCGGTGGCCGTCCCGGCCATCGAATTCGGCGCGCTTTTCTCCAATTGGCTGTAGATAAAACTTAGCCCAACGTGCCGGCGAGAAGGATCTGATAAAACGAAGCGACGTAGGTAATTTTCTTCATTTTCCGTTTAAAACTCTCACTCTCATAAGTGCTCTCGTCTAGGTGTGTGCTGTACATCCGCGTTTTTTGCCTTTCGAGTGGTCTTCGGAATTGTGTTAGTTCGAAGCCAGAAATCGCCTGTTCTGCGGACTTATTTGGCAAACGTTGGATCGTTAGGGTATTGGAACCCGAAGTAGGCATTGTTTTGCCGTCTGAAAAAGTACGACCACCCCTGGCGCATCAAACGAAGCCGTCTGCGAACTACAGGTAACGTGAAGACTATTTGGTTGCTTTTTGTCATCTTTTTGGGTTGGAGTCGACACTGAGCTAAGCGAATTTCTGTAGGTTTATTCTTTTACCCAACACTCAGTTTTTCTGCCACATAACGAGTTTTCTGCGATCAAGTTCCCGACATCTCTATTCTTCTGTCACCTTGTTTCAAAGTCTGGAGATTTTGCCAGCAAGTCGTCATCGTCACCGTCATTGACATTGCCATATACGCAACAGGGAAATTCCCGAGCGACTCTTTTCGTGGCGGAAGGGAACGATCCAACGAGGAGCCTGCTTTGGTTTGAGTGCAAGATTTTCCAAACCACCGGGCGAATCCTATCGTACGCGCCTATTAGCGTGGACCCCATCTTCTACTATTCCGATCCTAGCCATCGTCCGCACTCTGGAAGTCCCAGCGTACGACAAATTGTCGATCGCGGACGTCAGGAAGCCGTCACCGTGTGTACCGCTTTGCGTTTTAGTCAAGTAAGCGGCGACATCTCGCCTACTGTGTTGCTTTATTTCCCTTCTATTGATTGTGTTTAATTGAAAATGCGTAATCGATAATCATTTTTCTCGTTGATATTTGGTTGAACAGTACTCGACTACCGTTCTAGAAAAAGGACGGAAGAAAAATAGATCAACAGTTTTCGGGGGTCAATAAAGTGCGAAATTAGAATTCAGTCTGTTCGCAAGTAAATCGTTGCGATTTTCGACCATCCGCCAAGAGCTAATGCGCTTTGTTTAAATTAACATAACATTTTTAAAATCCGTGCACAAATCTTGTGATTTTGCCATCGACAGTCTTGTCTACCTTATTGCGGGTGACTCTGAAGTTGACGTAAATTTTATAGGGCGAAAGGTCGTAGTTTGACTTGTAAATCTGTAACTATTATTTCGAAGGAAAAATCTGAAAATTGAATTCGGAAGGTTTCGTATACCAGGTGATTATTTGGAAACTATTCACCTGCAATTACTCCCAATTCCTAGTGAATATTTCTTCGAGCAAAAACATTTTTATTTTTGATTTTTATATCGAGGGGGACATCTGAAACATGCATTGGCAAATTTCAGCCCCCTCGCCCTCACCCACCCCAACTTTGAAATTCCGAATGAGACCACCTACCTTGCAATACATCGAATAGAAAAAAATTAAATTCTCTTCTCAAAAAAATATTTTCAGATTTTTTTACCCCACCCATTTGCTACGAATCTGGAGTTATTCCAGGTGGATAGTTTTCAAATGATCACCGGTATAAAATTATGATTGTTTTTGTAACATAATTAATGTATGAAAAAGAACCCGATAACATCCTTTGTGGTGGCTTATCAACTTAGGTACCTAGTGTGCCGCGTTGGATTCAGCTCGGCTTGTATTGTTATCTGGCATTGTTGAAACTTGGACGCCAGGTACCTACGCTTTGGAACAAATAGCGTTCAATTTGATTCCGGCTTGTGTTGAAGCCAAGCTTTTTTTCCAGAACGTGATATAATCTTTATTGTGGCAATATTATTCGACATATCAATCTCGTTCAAGTATTTCATTGATTGTGAAATTAGCCAACCGGCACCTGTTCATTTCCTTTGCTTTTTTGTAAATAAACTTTGTATTTGTAATCCAAACTTTGCTTTATCTTTAGTATTGTAAGTATTATCTTCAGTATTGTATTATTCATTGCTTGTTGCTAAAATTGTTTTGAGAATTCGGTCCACAGTACAGTGGCGCCCCCGACCATCCAAGAGCCCCGGCCTATCTCCTCTGATCAGCTGGCGGACCGTGTTCCCGAATAAGACAGACCTATAGGTGAGTCGCACCGGAAAGGCACAAGGCCTTTTTGGCATGTAACAGACAGAACCCAAAAGCGTACAGAAAAAGTGAACATTGATTAAACATCTCTGGCGTCAATGCTTAAAACATTCACCATAGTTTTCTCCCTGCCAAACGCTGTTAGGTATGCTGCTACAAAATCGTCCTGATACATGTTAACGTTATACAGGTGTCCAAACTCCAAACGAGAGCAAGTAGATTTGAATTGCCTGCCATTTTTGCTGATTTTGTTTTTAACGCTTCAGTTTCGACAGATGTCAAGAAGAGACCCGGTGAATTCCCATTGTAGAGGTACACGAATCAACAACGCGGTTCAATAGTTGAAATGTATCACGAAAGTCAGTGATCAATTACTTTCATTCGAAAAAAAAACGTGAAATTTTGGGTCATCATGCGCTTGCAGAGCGCACAGTTCAGTTTTTATTGGCAGTATTCGAATGTTTTCTCATGAAAAAGCCCTCCAAGATACTGGAGGCTTCAGGTGATTCGCCACCAAACCAGTTTCTTCGAATACGGCCTATAAAGGCTGAACTGTGGTTACTGCAGGCACATGATGACGACCCAAAATTTCACGTTTTTTTTTCGAATAAAAGTAATTGATCACTGACTTTCGTGATACATTTCAACTATTGAACCGCGTTGTTGATTCGTGTACCTCTACAATGGGAATTCACCGGGTCTCTTCTTGACATCTGTCGAAACTAAAGCGTTAAAAACAAAATCAGCAAAAATGGCAGGCAATTCAAATCTACTTGCTCTCGTTTGGAGTTTGGACACCCTGTATAACGTTAACATGTATCAGGACGATTTTGTAGCAGCATACCTAACAGCGTTTGGCAGGGAGAAAACTACGGTGAATGTTTTAAGCATTGACGCCAAAGATGTTTAATCAATGTTCACTTTTTCAATTTCACGTTATTTTCGAATGACCATAATTGAACACTGACTTTGGTGATACGTTTTAACTATTGAAACGCGTTGTTCATTTGTGTTCCTTTCCAGTATGAGTTTGTTGGGTCTCTACTTGACATCTGTCAAAATCAAAATCAACAAAAATGGCGGGCAATTCAAATTTACCTGCTCTCGTTATCGGACTTCCTGTATTTATCCTAAGTACTCGTCGATCTCCTCCATTTGGACCTGCTAACAGTGCTAACTTGAACAACTCATTCAGATACTGTTCATCTAGTAGGTACATCTAAAATAAAGAGTGGACAAATAAAAAGACACGTTGTTACCTCGGTTGTTACAATCATGTTTTGTGAAGGATAGGTCAACTATCAATAACTGCCGGCTTTTCATTCCACATTCCAGCAAAAAGTCCATTCGGCAACAAAATGAAAAGAACAGCCTGGTAGTTTTACATACCACCCGCAGAAAAAACCTTTCCGTTTTTCTTTCTGTTGCTTTGATTAAAACGGGTTTTTCCATCAGGACAAACAGCTCCAGATTATTCTTTCCCTATAGCCAGACGACTTTTCGAGATCAAACGGAGGAAATGGGGTATGCGGGGGTATACCGAATGGGGCGCTTAATTCGAGAATAGAGCGTAATGGCAATAAATATCGTCGAACGCCAAGACGGACAAACAACTCTGGTGTTATCCAAGCTGGCTTTTTTGATTGCTTATGTTTAAACCCGGTCACGGAGCAGCAACAAAAGGAAGGTCAAATTGGATTGATACATAAAAAACTTAATGTGGTATTTTATTTAATAGGGTTTTTACCGTCGCCTCAGATATTTTGTTTCGATCCACACCGGCCATCCAGATCGTCCCTTCACCGCCGCACTATATCTGCGGATATGTCCTGCATATCGATTCGAAAATTACTTAAGATTCCTGCTGAGCCACCAGCCGCAAGATGAGCCGTTAAATAAGGTACATTAAATTTTACTCAGGTCCGAAGGATATCGTTTCGCCAGTCATGTTAGCGACGGCCATTCCGCCTGCACTAGCTGCTGACATCAAGGACATAAAAATTGACCGCACCATATTTTGATGCAACAAAAAGGAGCGGTTCATTTTCAGTTCAATCCATCCGCATCCGATTTGTACAAAAATTAAAAGTACATTGAGTAGGTATGAATATTATACAAAAGCTGCACATTGTATACCTTTACATATCTAACTTATTCACTGTACATTTCTAGCGTTTTGTTCTTTTCACAAAGTTCTCTCGGCTTGAGACTCGCAAAACTTTACACACCAATTATAAAACTTTATGTTAAACATGAATATTCCCCGAGAGTTAACACACAGTAAGTGAAGTTGTATAGTATTTTGTGTCTTAAGTGAATTAAGTAGGTATGAGTAGAAAGTTTATAAGCTAAAAAACAACCGGAGGAAATAATAACGGCCTCGTGTTTTGACCTTTAGGTGAATGCCTTGTTATATTCTTAACTTTCGGATAAACATAAGGCTTTTCCGTGGGAAATATTGCGGCGATCAAGAATGGAATTGACAAAGAAAATTGGAATCAAGTTGAACAAAGATAAAAACGAAGACGCCAAGGTAAAATCCCTCCGAAAAAAAAAGCAGAATTACTTCAGCATTACATGGCAGAACGTACTTTTTCCATTTTGTTAATGCTAATTGGAAATGGCGCAAGTGAAAACGGAAGAACCTTATTCCTTGTTGGATTTTGTGAGAGCTTCAAATTACATTTTCATAATTTATACACTTTCTCGTCCCCTCCCCCCCCCCATGGTAACATGGAAGGGAACGTGTTGCAAACGTGCAGAAAAAATAGAAATATTTGGATGGATATATCTATTTTTAGGTCCTCCAAGATGATTGAAATCATTTCCAGAATGATGATATCCTGTCTGTTTTTGTGTCTGTAATCTTCCACGATAATAGGGTCCTTGCAGAAATTTTATATTGAGATCATTACTTCATAAAATCATTCAAAACGTTATCCACAATAATTTCCGCAAAAAAAAAAAATTCAAAAAATTGGTCCATCCTTAAAGTGACGATCAAAGTTTGAATTTTTTTTCTTGCGCCAAAACCGCGGTCGCTTCTACAATGACCTTGTATGACCACGATGACATCAACCCGAGAGTTCTATTTTTCGCTTGCAAGTTTTTTTCTTTGCGAGGTTGCAGTCCTGCGCCCTGAAACCCCGCGAAAATTGAAATCTTCATTATTTTACAGACCTATTTCAATTTTGGAGCCGTAAACAGCGCCGTCGCCCTTGCTCACGTGTCAGGGCCATCCCCAAGCTCGTGTTGCGCGCTTTTCAACCTGAATTGAGCGTCAGCCCCACAGACGTCTGAGACGGTGACAGTGAAATATGTCAAACATTTAAAATTCGTAGTGACAATCTAGCTGTTAGTTAAGAATCAAGTAGCCCGGCCCAGCCCGGGGTACAATGACGTCATCCCGCAGCTGACACATCGGTGCATGGAAGTTGCATGCCTAACAGTTTTTGAGATAATATATTAAGATTTTGGAAAAACTGTTCAGTCTGTGGTGCTATTTGGCTATCAAAGCATAACTAATTGGAGGCAATAAAAAAAATCGTGCATGGACCCTATTGCTGAATCGTTGATCCGATCGTCTTGAAACTTGGTACTTAGTTATGGTTTTGCTGCCGAATCAGCCCATCAGTGTTTGGCTCTCATATATGTATAAAACGAAAGTGTTATTATCAAACAATGACAGAAGTTATATCTCACGAAACTTGACTTACAATATGGGTCATCTGTAAGCCCTTGAATGCTGCTTTGAGAACAGTTGAAAATATTTCTTCACCTCTGTCATCTGTCAAATTATAACCTTGAGCCCTTAGCTAATGGAGTAATTTTCAGCGGTGACTTTGGCAAAACGGGGATTTGAGCGCATGTGAAAGCGTCCGCTCCCTGCAACCAGCGGCTATCGGAGTAAACGGGTTCATATACGCTTGCCGCAGTGTATCAATACTCATCCAATGATAATTATTGTTCATGTGGAGAGTTGGATAGAACATCCCCGAGAACTAATTTAGTATTTAAGTAGTAGTAGTAGTAGTATTTAGTAACAAAGTTTGTTCAACACAATATCTTAACCGTTCCTAGTATGGTAATTTATAGTGCGGCAATATATGTAAAAACAAATATAGATAATTATTGTACAATTGGTGCAATTCACAATCATAAAACTAGATTTGGAAACCTATTAAGAACTGAAAAGCACGCCTCAACTCAATACGAAAAATCGCCGTCGCACATAAGTCTCACTATTTACAACAAGCTTCCAGACTCTATAAAAAATATAGGAAGTATCAAGGTATTTAAACAAAAACTTAAGCAGATACTAACGCGTAAGGCGTATTACTCCGTGAAGGAATATATGATGGATGAAAATTTGTCTTGTTTGTGATTTTTTATTTATTGTTATCTTGTTATCTACATGTTTCAATTGTACTTTTGGTTTGTTATCAAACTTTTTTATGACGTATACAATACGTACGAACTTTTGTATGTCCAGTATGAAATAAATCTATCTATCTATCTATCTATCTATCTATCTATCTATCTATCTATCTATCTATCTATCTATCTATCTATCTATCTGAAATTTTAAAAGCCTTGCTTCCTACTATGGAAGCATCCTGCATGCTAGCGTGAAAATCCGATAGATTGGAACCAAAGTCAGGGAGTAGCTCAACAAAAAAATCAAATCAAGTCTGTAGTGGAGGAGCTTGATAGTGTGGTGGTCAGCGCGTTCGACTACCATTCTAGGGGCCGTGGGTTTGAGTTCCACCGTGGGCGCTCGGATTATCGTCCCCAAAACAAGCTCTTTGATTTAGTTGGAATGTTTGCTGAACGCAAAATGCGCCGTGTGTCGCATAGCATGTAAAATACGAGCGATGGTGCCGACCCCATGCGATGTTGCTGTTCGTTAAAAATCCTTACCTTGTGTTGGAACACACAGGGGCTAAAGCGCTTCGAAAATCAACGCGAAAAATCGGCATCTGAATGCAAAAATCGAATCGAATGTGAGAATGCAAAATCAAGAGGTGATTGAGAAAGCGCCAGAAATTGAATTTACATGTAACAACCGATCCGCTTGTTTAAAAAACTTTCATAGGATTTTCATCGTGATCTTCAGTTCTTCATCCACATGGCCAAAGCAAGACCGTGCAGGCTGTCTGATAGCTGCAATGAATGGCGTTAGTGTATATCACGTTTGTTGTCGTGTTGGATGTACAGAGCTGTGTTCTGGAAGACTTGGTGGCACATCAATGAAGATTTACCTTTGGACCTTGAAGCAGCTCGCACGTGCACGTCGATTCAAGGACCGACCTGCCGCTTTGTCTATTGATAATTTCTGATTGCCTTTCCGGGAACTCCGGCCCTGCAGGAGCAAAGCTTTGATCTATTTTTCGGAAGTCGAGTTGAGGCTCTGTGATGATGAGTTTTGACCCATTCTAGGAACTTGAGTTGAGACCCGTTGATAATGACTTCTGACCCTTCTAAGTATATAAAATTGAATCAAGACCCGTTGATATTTCGTTTCCTCGAGTCTTTTGGACGATCGCGTTGTGATCTCGGTAAACAGAGAGCCAGGTCTGTTGAGTCATACCCAGAAACTTATCACTGAGCCTTATCTACGTTACTGATATATTATATGGTTTCGTGATTCCTCAGTGGAACATAGAACCTTATTTTATTTTCTTGGTTTTCAGTTCTTGTTGTTTATGATTCCACTGATTCTCGCCTTTTTCCATTCTTTATTTCTCTGGCCCGCCCAGCATCTTTCCACTCCGTGATCCCTAATCTTATTATTTTTTTCGGTTTTCAACACTTGTTGTAACGTTCGCACTGATTTTCATCTCTTCTTCTTGATTTTGCACCTGTCCAGCACATCAATTTGCTCAGTGACCTAGTAGTTTGATTCATTCCTTTGTTTTTCAACACTTTCCATTGTTATTCAACCCTATATGACACCAGATCCGAACTAGTTTTTCAAACGTCAATTTGACGTATTGGTGCTTACTGGGATGCGTATCTTGGCCCGTGCCTGTAATCCACCTCGGTATGTAATAAACTATTCATGCATGAAATAGCAAACGAGGAATGTAGGGTAAATGTCTGTTTTAATTACTCCTACCCGAGAATAATAAATCACCACGCTGCAAAATTCTTTTATTTCGGTCATGCGTGGGCCGCAACGAGAAGTTGAACATAGCAGATTGGAGTATACAAGTGGTAAGAAATTATTAACCGTGTATTGAGTCAGTAAAATGCCGTCACAGCGGCCTCCGTCATTAATCACAGCGCTATACGTTACGTTTACGTACATCGTTAAATCAACGCCATGCGTGACTCAACTTATAATTTGCACTATAAATCCATAAGTTCTATACGCTCTCTCCTCGTTGATGTCGGTTGAGAAATATTCACTGCACCTCCGCCACTAAGAAGAGATCGCCATTGAGGGATCAAAATGGGGCACCGCCAGTACCGCCACCAATAACAGGGAATGGCTATGGGTACGTGAGTTGGAAAAATGGCAATTTGTTTTGAAAAAGAGTTACTACGTCGTATAACTTATCGCGCGAAATTAATTTCCTTCCATGGGCACACCAAACATTTTCCTCCAGGCACTGGGCGAGTGGAGGTCTTATCGGATTCTGGTAGTGACAGTTTAATTAGGCACGTAGAATATGAATAATCAATAATGCAAAATTGTTGCACTGTCGATTTAGATCGTTTTGCGAGGACACGAGTAAATTGCTTTAATACCAACGCCTGCAGAATGTGAATTACACGCAGTGGATTATTAGTCCTTGAAGCATCATCAGAATATTTTACTAAGAATATAGGTAGCAACTTTGTGGCCAATTTTTAAATATGAAGTCACCCACCACACAGCGAATAACCCTCGTCCTATATCTAACATGTCACCTCATCCAAGAGAAATTGCCAAATTGCGAATATGAAATTGAAGAAGTAACGAGAACAAGTGGCTCGTAATTCACATTGTTACATTTCGCGGGGATTTTACCCATAAAGTTTATCCTTGCTCTTTTCGTCCTTTTCTTCTTCGTTTTTTGTTCCTTCCAGTCGTATTTTTCCACGTATATGAAATATTGCGCAATTAAGTCCTGCAGAGTGAAAGGACACGAGGATTGAAAACAGGATAAGGGTGTGCTAGCCCGGAGGTGCGGGGAATTGAAATAACACGGGGCACCTCCGGCGTAGCGTATTTATATACTTTATACAAGGCTTTTATGGATTTCGCGATACGGAATAACGTAAAAATATTGCCTTCGATAGGATAGGGTGCTTTTCGGAAGTCGTCCTGCTAGATGACGTCATTAAGCCCGGCCGTGGCGCCATCAACATGGCAGGCGGCGCGACGCCACTTGAGGCATTTGTATTCCTTGCGCGCACAAAACCCATAGAAACTTTGAATCTAGAACAACATGAATGTACACAACAGACTTGCAGAAATACGACCGGCAGGCATAAACCTGCCAATTAAATGCCAGAGGGCCAATTATTGTGTGTGCTCGAGGGCGGGCTTTTTCGCGCTTAATTATCGGAAAAACTGCGCGATGTTAGAGCTGGGGCAGAGTCAGGCCAGACATGGTGGATGCGGTTAATTTCAAGGGCTACGGATCATAAACATAATTAAAACGGCAAGTACCTTCCAACTTAGGTAGGCTTCAATCACTGCCTAATATTGCTTGTGAGCTGTGCTAAAAGGTTGGCACTCAACATCTGCGATGCAGTGAAAAACTTGAAGTAATATCTGGTTGCTGGTTGAGTAGGTACCTAATTAGTTTGTTGAAATTAGTCGAGTACTTTCAGGAGTATACTGATGCCATTGGAACCATTTGATCCATCGTCTGCTGCTGCTGCTGAAAAAAAATGTGTAGGCATCTTCTTCTATCCTTATTCCTTTTTTATTATTTACCATCCCATTTCCAGTGAATTTTATGTTTCAAGCATTTCAAATAAAAACGTCTCCTCTTTGAGTGCCGTCGGCTTCATTATTAATATAAAAAAATGTGAAGATCTTTCCCACCTCTATATGGTACAATGACTTTTCATTAGTCTTAGTATTCTGACGAGCCCAAAATCAGATAGCAAAGCAGGGGTCCACCAGCTTTTATTTTCTCAAAAAAACTTACCCCTTATGAATTTCGAATGCAGAGTTTTGTCCTTGTATTAATAGAATGGTAGTATTTGCCACTGAATACTTCAAGCAGAGTGACTAGACGTGTAGAAGCTGCGTAGGTAAACACGCAGTAAATACTATACGGAGCTGTCATCTCTTAATGGGATTGTATAAATTTTTTGCAAATTTTTGGTTTTCTGTCTTCCCACAAGTTTTTTGTGAATATGTTCATTCCACCTGACCGGTTTCGAGGGCCTCTGGTCCCTCCTTGTCAAAGTATCTACATAAGAAATAGAATATAACAATACAATAAAATAGAAAATATATAACAGTACATACCAAAAAGTGCGAAACATAGAAATCGAATATAAGATAGATGCTTTGAACTTTTATGCAGCATCCTGAGCTTGACTTACCTGTAGTCCGGATGCTAGTTGCATAAAATGGAATGAACCTTGCATTTTTCGATGAGAAGATGCTACTTGGTGAAAATGTTCTTTGCATCATACTCTTCCGATCCAGAAAGGTAGCCATCAGCTCCATCCATGCCGGCACCGTATACAAGGTGAAACAGAAAAAAAAAGTTAGAAAATTATATTTAAATAACCGAAGCATGTGGAGACGTGTAATTCACCACATACATCAACTGTTTTATGCTCATGAAGTCACAGCAAACCGTTCTTGATTACCTTGAACCGTCTTTGAAATGTAGGGGAAAAACCGAAAAAAAAACCAAAACACTTTTTTTTCATAAATAAGTGATTCTTGGAGATATTGACACAGTACTTGGTATTTCCACCGAAAATAATGTTAGAAATAATATGAGCTGGGTAGCCAATTTCTAAGCCAACTATTTCCAGAAATACGATTGTCAACTTTTTTTTCCTCTTGAGCACCATCTTGAGTCTGCCCTGTAGGGCATCGTTGAAAAAGTGATTGGGTATCATGATAATGGTAATATGTAATCATTGCATCGTGAAAACAACCTCCTCATCATAATCAAGTGACCTCTTCGGCGAAAAAGAATTGCCATTCACGTATTTTCTGGCTCTTCAAAGCTTTAGAGATCATGATGGCATTCTCAACATCTGGAATGGTAAAATATGTTACGCAATATGAACCTTGATGTACTTTGAGGTAGCCTACGAAGTTTTGCAATAATCAATCTAAAGGTTTGTTCTTAAAAGCTGTTTGAACAAAATTTGTTCAATTTTTTAATGGAAAATGCAAAATATTGGATCTTTCACCCTTATTTGATCCCTCGTTGAGGAAAGCCTGAAACCGAAAGTCTCCAAAATTTTAATGCTAATGGTTCACTGAGAACTGTTCTTCAATGTGTAGTTGTCAAAATCTGCATAGTTGCGTTCAGATTTCAGACAAAGAGCGACGAAGATGTTCATGCAGTGAAAAAAGACACAACTTTAAATGCAATGGAGAAATCCCGAGAATGTCCCTTTTAGATAGGCTTCCCGCAATACATAGGTTCTGTCAGATTCTCAAGCGTGGGTGAAAGGCTTGAAACATTACTAACTTAAGGCTCTAACAGTGTACCAAATTGCACATTTATGTTATAAAAAGCAAGGTCTCCAGACAGCTTTCAGTCTAGCCCTGGACTAGTTTTTTCTCGACTGTAATTTGTGTCTTTTTTTACTGCATGAACTTCTTTGTCTTCTCTGTCTGGAATCTGAACGCAACTATGCAATTTTTGTCAACTAAACATTGAAAAGCACTTCCCACTAAATCATTTCCATAAAAAATTCTGAGACTTACGGTTTCAGGCTATCCTCAGTGAGGGATCAAGTAAGGGTGAGAGACCCAATATTTTGCATTTTTCATAAAAAAAACGACACAAATTTTGTTCAAACAACTTTTAAGAACAAACCTCTCAATTGATGATGGTGAAACTTGGTGGGCTACCTCAAAGTACATCAAGGTTCATAATGCGTAACATATTCCACCATTCCAGATGTTGCAAATGCCACCATGGGCACTAAAGCTTTGAAGAGCCAAAAAATACGTGAATGACAATTCTTTCCCGCCGAAGAGGTCACTAAGTTATGATAAGGAGGTTGTTTTTGCGATGCAATGATTTCATGTTACCATTATTATAATAACCAGTCACCTCTTTAACGGTGCCTTACAGGGCAGATTCAAGATGGTGCTCAAGAGGGAAAAAAAGTTGACAATCGTATTTCTGGAAATGGTTGGCTTTGAAATTGGCTACCCAGCTCATATCATTTCTAACATTACTTTCAGTAGAAATACCAAGTATAGTGTCAATATCTCTAGGGATTACTTGTTTATCGAAAAAAGAGTGTTCTTGTTTTTTTTTTCTGGTTTTCCCCTACATTTCCAAGACGATTCAAGGTAATCAAGAACAGTTTGCTGTGACTTCATAAGCATAAAATAGTAAATGTATGTGGTGAGTTACACGTCTCCACATGTTTCGGTTAATTCAATATAATTTCTCAACTTTTTTTTTCTGTATCACCCTGTATACGCTACCGGCATGGATGGCGCTGATGGCTACCTCTCTGGATCGGAAGAGTACGATGCAAAGAGCATTTTCACCAAGTGGCATCTTCTCATCAAAATATGCAAGGTACTTTCAACTAGCATCCGGACTATAGGAACGCTTTTAGATAAAAACACTCTCCAAATTGCCGTGTCTTTGAGAATTGCTTTCGAGATTTGTCATCCTCACTCTTGTATCTTCTGGAGCAGTAGTGGACCGTCTGGGACATCATGGCCTGTCATGCCAAAAAAGCTACGGAAGATACTCCCGCACGGACAATTCGTCGCACGAACAACTCGTCGTGCGGACAATTCATCGCACGGACAATTCGTCCGACGGACAATTCGTCGCATGCACAATTCGTCGCGGAAAAATTGTCGCGGACAATTCGTCACACGGACAATTCGTCGCGCGGACACTTCGCCGCACGGACAATTCGTCACATGGGCAACTCGTCGCACGGACAACTCGTCGCACGGACAACTCGTCGCACGAACAACTTCACGCGCACAATTCATCGCACGGACAATTCGTCGCATGCACAATTCGTCGCGGAAAAATTGTCGTGGACAGTTCGTCGCACGGATAATTCGTCGCAATCAATTTTTTTTTTGTCCTTTGCCTTGGTTCTACTAGCCCGTTTTGTGTTTTCTCTTGCTTTTAGAGTTCTAATGAGCCTCTTTCACCTCACTGTATTATTTGGAACCCTTTTGAGCACCCTTGTTTTTTCAATGTCTTTGAACCTCTAGTGAGTCCTCTTGCATTACTCCGCGCATTTCTTAGTAGTGCACCGAGCTTCCGGAACTCTTAATTCGGAACCCCATCGAGCCCCTTGTGTCCGCAAGTGTTTTTTGGAGACCTTATTATCGCTCCAGGTTTTTTCATGACTACCAGATTCCCAGCAAGTGTTGCGTTCTTGTGCTATCCCAGACCTCCATTGGGCCTCCTTGTGTTTTTAGTGCAGTTTAAAGCCTTTGGCGAACCCTTCACATTTCTCCGTGACTTTCGTAGCAGTAAGCACCTTCGTGTTTCCATGTCATATTTGGAGCCCTATCCTGGAGCTTCTTTATTCTTTTTCTGAGCTCTGCTGAGCCCCCTTACATTTTTCCGTGACTTTCGGAGCACTAGTAAGCCCCTTGTGCCTTCATGTGGTGTTTGGAGCCCTGTCGAGCTCCTGACGTCCTCAAGTGTAATTTTGAGCCCTAATGACCCACCTCATATTTCTCATAGCTTTCAGAATTCCAGAAATCCCCATTTTGCAAACTTGTGTTATCAAGAGCCCCAATGAACCCCAGTGTGATTTGAAGCCCTGCTATGCCCCCTCGTATTTCCTGTGACTTCCGGAGCAGCAAGCAGCGTTGTGCCATCATGTCGTACTCGGAGCCCTACCGGACCCCCATGTTTCTTAAAATGTAATCAAAGCTCTGGTAAGCCCCAGAGCTGATAGGCTTCCAGAGAAAATACGTACCAATAAGCCTATTTGATTATACAGATCTTCAGTAGGCCCTCTTGTGTCTTCAACATCGATTGTAGCTCTGTTGGGCCCCCTTTTATTTTTCCGAGGCTTTCGGAGCACTAGTGAACCCCCTGTGCCTTCATGTGATATTCAGCCTCCTATCGGGCCCCCTTGCGTCCTCAAGTGCCGTTATCTGTTCCATATCTTTCAGAATTCCATCAAGCCCTCTTCCATCATCTTCTGTTATCCAGAGCTTCATTGGGCCCCCTTCCTGTGTCTTCAATGTAATTTGAAGACCGGCTGAGTGTTCTTGTATTTTCCGTTACTTTCGGAGCACTAAGCACCCTTGTGCCGTCATGTCATTCGGAGCCCTATCGGTCGGAGCATTAGTAAGTCTCTTGTGTCTCCATACATATAATATTCCGTAGTTTCAATTGGCCCTATCATATTTTTTCAAGGCTTTCAGGGTATCAGTGAGCCCAGAGGTAGGCCCCTTTTGCTTTCTTTTGTTAAACAGAACTCCGTCGGGCTCCATTGTGTCGTCTATATCACTTGGAATCCTGCAGAGTCCCCTAGCATTTCTCCGTGGGTCATGGAGCTCCATCGGGCCCCACTTGTGCCCCAATGTATCGTTTGGATTGGAGCCCTGACGAGCTTCCTCATGCTTTTCGTAGCTTTCAGAATTTCAGTGAGCCCTCTTGTTGCCCTTGCTGCCCTCCAAGGGCTCCCTTGTCTTTTCAAGGTCTTCTCAAGCCCTACTGAGCCCTATAGCATTTTCCCGTGGCTTATGGAGCTCTATCGGGCCCCCTTGTGTCCTCATGTACCGTTTGGAGCCCTAATGAGACCCCTTATTCTTTGCGTAGCTTTCAGGATTCCAGTGAGCCCCCTTGTGCCTTTTTGTGTTGTTAGAGGCCCTAGTGGCCCTCCAAGAACCCTCTTTGTTTCTTCAATGTCTTTTGAAGCCCTGTTAACCCCCGTAGCATTTTTCCGGGGCTTACGAAGCTCCATCCCGCCCTCTTGTTTCCTCATGTATCGTTTGGAGCCCTAATGAGCCCCCTTGTTCCTTCCGTACCTTCAGAATTCCAGTAAGCCCCTTGTCCTTCTTGCGTTGTTAGAGGCCCTAGTGGCCCTCCAGAAGCTCCTTTGCTTCTTCAACGTTTTTTGAAGCTTTGCTGAGCCTCATAGAATTTTTCCATGACTTACGGAGCTCTATCCGGCCCCTTGTTTCCTAATGTATCGTTTGGAGCCCTGATGAGCCCCCTTATTCCTTTCGTAGCTTTGAGATTATCAGTGAGCCCTCTTGTTGCCCTAGTTGCCCTCTAAGGTCTTTTTTGCTTCTTCAACGTCTTTTGAGGCCCTGCTGAGCCCCATAGAATTTTTCCATGACTTACAGAGTTATATCCGGCCTCTTGTTTCCTCATGTATCGTTTGGAGCCCTGATGAGCCCTCTTATTCTTTCCGTAGCTTTGAGCATATCAGTGAGCCCTCTTGTTGGTTGGAGTTTGGAGCCCTAATCAGCCCCTTCATGTTTCTTCACAACCAGCGATCTGAATTCAAGCAAACTTCATTGGACCCCTTGTTTCTTCAACGTGTGTTGAAGCCCTGCTGAGCCCCCCCCCACATTTCTCTTGACTTTTGGTACATAAATAGTCACCTTGTGTTTTTCATGTGATGTTCGGAGCTCTATCAAGCCCCCTTGTGTCCTCAAGTGTGGTTCAGGGCCTTAATTAGCCCACTTATGTTTTTTCTTGACTCTCAGAGAACTACAGTGAGCCCCCTTTTGCCTTGTTTTGTTATAGAGAGCTCCATTAGGCCCCCTTATCTTCTCAATATAGTTTAAAGCCCTGCTGAGCCCCTTTGCTTTTTTCCGTGACTTCGGAGCTCAATCGGGCTCCTTTTTGTCTTCATGTGTAGTTTGGAGCCCTGATGAGTCCCTATGTGCTAATTGTTCGGCCACGCATCGAGAAGTGTCGTTCCTTTTGCGACGAATTGTCCGTGCGACGGATTGTCTGCGCGACGGATTGTTCACGCGACGAATTGTCCGTGCAATGAATTGTCCGCGACAAATTGTCCGTGCGTCGAATTGTCTGAACTGTAGTAAACAGTACACATTCAGAATTCAGACTGAATGATATTGACGATTTTTAAAAATGGAAAATAGAAATAGGCCAAGGCGAGATCCTTGAGGGTTCCCAATGACATATCGTACACCCCATGCAGACAGCGCATCCCCAACCCTAACCCGCTGCGTCCTATCAGTCAAGTAACTCTCAATCCATGTCAGCACAGGGTCGCGGACTCCATAAGCATGTAGCTTGCCAATAAGCAGCTCATAATTCACCTTGTCGAAGGCCTTGCTAAAATCAGTATACAGGGTGGTCCAGGTTTTAGTCGACAAACTTTGCAGGCTGATAGAGGATGGAAAAAGAAGTCGACTCACTCCAAAAAATACCTATCTAAAATGCATATTAAAAAAGTTACAGGCCTTCAAATTTGCAGAAAAAAATTGTTTTTTTCTTGATAACATTTGAACAGCTTGACCGATGTCGCTCAAATTTTGCACATATGGGTAACAAACACGTCTCCAGTTAATTCTTGAAGAAAATTCTGTCAGAATGACGCAGTGCCGTAGATATGGGGGGGTACTAACCCTCTTACCCCCCTACTTTCTACGCCACTGAATATTTTGGAAAACTGTTGAAAGTATTGAATTCGGCGTTCAATTCTGAAGAGAAAATTAGCGTGTTATTGCTACATTTAGAGCAGCGGTTTCGGAGATATTTGTGTTTGAAGGTTCAAAAACACCGAATTACGCAAATGTTTAAAAATTCGAGCAAGCTTTGATCCATCAACTTTCAACTTTTTTTTCAATTTAAAGTTTATTGATCCATAATTCAGCTCGAGAAATTGAAAATTGGTTGTGAAAATTCATAATTTCAGCAACAATTGAATATTCAATAGGTAGGTACCTATTCACTTACTGATAGTTGGGAAGTTTAGTAAGAACAAGAACCAGGGGCCCTTTGTTTCTTATTGGTCACGTTACTGAAATTATGAATTCTCACAACCAATTTCCAATTTCTCATGAGCTAAATTATGGATCATAAAACTTTAAATTGAAAAAAAGTTGAAAGTTAATGAATCAAAGCTTGCTCGAATTTTGAAACATTTGCGTTATTCGGTGTTTTTGAACCTTTAAACACAAATATCTCCGAAACCGCTGCTCCAAATGTAGCAATAACACGCCAATTTTCTCTTCAGAATTGAACGCCAAATTCAATACTTTTAACGGTTTTCCAAAATATCCAGTGGCGTAGAAAGTAGGGGGGTAAGAGGGTTAGTACCCCCCATATCTACAACACTGCGTCATTCTGACAGAAAAATTTTTCAAGAAATCACTGGAGACGTGTTTGTTAACCATATGTACAAAATTTGAGCAAAATCGGTCAAGCTGTTCAAAAGTTATCAAGAAAAAAACAATTTTTTTCCGCAACTTTGAAGGCCTGTAACTTTTTTCATATGCATTTTAGATAGGTATTTTTTGGGGTGAGTCGACTTCTTTTTTCATCCTCTATCAGCCTGCAAAGTTTGTCGACTAAAACCTGGACCACCCTGTATATGGCGTGAGTTTCATAACCTTCCTCGAGTGCCTCGGTCAAGTATGTAACATACGAGATAGTCTGGCTGTTAAGAGGAACTACCTTGCATTTTAGAGACAAGCGACGAAATTTGGCACACTTGTTCACTAGACCCTACTTTTCGATTTAAGAAATGTTGCCACCATCTGCGGTCGTGTAGACACTTTATACAGGGTTCAGTAGAAAAATTTTGTTGAAAAATCGTAAATCGTGAACCATAACCGGTTGACGTATGTAAATCAGGGTATTGATGACTGATTCCATGCCCATGGAGATGATGCAAACAGTTTTGAAATATCTTGAGGCGTTTCCGAAATACTTTGGAAGAAGTGAAATTTCTTCAACTTTTTCTTTTTTCAATAAATCAGTTGCTTTTGGAGATATTGAGCTGCAACTTGATATTCCGGCAAACAAATATGTTTTCAATGAAACGCGATGTGGAGCCATCGACAAAGCCTGCTAGATTCGAAACTAAGATCTTCATTTTTTTTTTTCATCATGAGCGCCATCTTCAAATTGCCCTTTGTGAAATTGTTGAAAAAACAACAGGTAACGACTTTATTGGACACACACGATGTTTCATCGTGAAGAATCAGGTACTCAATTGTGGCAATGACCTCTTCGGTCAAGAAACGTTATCAAGTTCGTTTTTCCTGTTTTTCCTCAACTTACGTGACAGTCATGATCAAATCAAACTTTGGATCGAATGAATGTTTGCGATATTTCAATCAACATCGTTTTTCAACGTCAGTCACCAAATTTCATTATCATCAGTTAAGTGGTGTTCTTTTGGTGAACAGTTGAACAAAAAGTTTGCTTGAATATTTGTGAAAAGAGCAAAAAATGCAGGGTCACCTTCTGCCCTCAAACCCGATTGAAGAAAATATGTACCCAAAAGTGCTACCAACTGATACTGAAATGATTCGGAGGAATGTGCTCCGTAGTTTGAAGCCAAGCTCAAACTGATTGTTACATTTTAGTTCGCAGGAGGGACGTGAAAAGTGTTGCTACAGCTTATATTTGAAGCGTTTCTGGCAATATTCAACAAAAAACGTTCCAAATATTAAGCTGTGGCAATACTTTCGACGTCCCTCCTGCCGAAGTAGCATGGGAAAATCCATTTCGGTTCAACTTAAAACTACAGCAAACATTCCTCCAAACTCTTCCAGTATCAATTGGTAGCATTTTTGGTAACAAATTTTCTTTAATCTGGTTTGAAGGGACGACGTGGACCTGCCGTTTTTGGTTTTTTCACAAAAATCGAAGCAAACTTTTTGTTCAACTGTTTGCCAAAAGAACACCATTCAGCTGATGAGGATGAAATTCAGTGACTGGCTGCACAAAATAATGTGGATTATAATGTCGTCAACATCTGATCGATACAAAGTTCCATTTGGTGATGGTTATCACCTAAGTTGAGAGAAATCAAGAAAAACTAACTTAATAACGTTTCTTGACCGAAGAGGTCATTGCTGCAATGCAGGAACTAGTTTTTCGTGATAAAATGAACGCGTGTGTCCAATTAAGTCGTTACCTGTTGTTTTTCAACAATTTCACGAAGGGCAATTTGAAGATGGCGCTCACGATGGAAAAAAAGTTGAAGATCTTAGTTTCGAATCAGCAGGCTTTGTCGATGGCTATACATCGCGTTCCATGAAAAACATATTTGTTTGCCGGAATATCAAGTTCAGCAGTTCAATATCTCCAGAAACAACTGATTTATTGAAAAAAGAAAAAGTTGAAGAAATTTCACTTCTTCCAAAGTATTTCGGAAACGCCCCAAGATATTCCAAAACTTTTTGCAGCATCTTCATGAGCATGGAATCAGTCATCAATATCGTGATTTACATACGTCCCACCGGTTATGGTTCACGATTTACGATTTTTCAACAAATTTTTTTTACTGAACCCTGTATAAAAAGTCTGCACGATTTCCGCAGATGGTGGCAACATTTCTTAAATCGAAGAGTAGGGTCTAGTGAACAAGTGTGCCAAATTTCGCGCTTGTCTCTAAAATGCAAGTTGGGTCCCATATATGTAGCTTAACGTCCGGACTAAGAGCAAGTTAGTGACCGTCGAACGCCCTTTATAAAAACCATGTTGGCGGACAGTAATGATTCTCCGGAAAACCTCAAATATTGTATCGGTCACCAAGCTCTCAAGAATCTTAGCAGGAGTGGACAATACACTAATCGGCCTGTAGTTGCAGACCACCTCTCGTTTGTCCGACTGGGAGTGACATTGGCGTGTTTCCAGGCAGACGGGAGGACTCCCTTGTCAAATGACATTTCAAAAATAACATGCAAAGCAACACAAGGAGAAGAACTACAAGACTGATGAAAAATTGAAGGCACCTCATCAGGCCCCGCTCCCTTATTCGTGTTCAACTCAGACAGTAATGTTTTCACCTGATCAAGCTGTACGTTGATGTAATTTAAATCCACGGTCCTTTCTACCTCTATCTTACCTGGCTACATTTTCTGTTGAACCAAGCTGATCGTATACAGAATGAAAATATCGTGCAAAAGCCTCAGCTACCATTTTACCTTCCTCGACCACTTCATCATCAAAAACGACCCTCTGAGGTATATCACTACTGACATTTTTCTTACTGTTGACCCACTTCCAAAAATGTTTTGGATTATTAGTTATCAACATTTGAGGCCGCTTTATGTAGGTACTCTTTATATGATCTCTCAGTCCCCGCCTCACATCTGCGCCGCAAATCTGAGAATTCCGCATAATCCTTCACAGTTTCACTTACTTTGTAGATTTTGTATTTTTTTTTTTTTTTTCAAAAATCAGTTTTTTGGTTTCACTATCGACCCAATTCGAAAAGCTGCTTTTTTTCCCTCATTCTTACCAGTACGAAAAAAGCACGAGCGAAATTATCACACTGGTGGAATACGTCGACCGCCCCATCATGGACAGAACAGAAATACTCATTAATCAAATCATTAATGTAGTTGGTACCTACTCTTATAGTCGTAATCACTTCAACAAACAGCTCTCAACGCTGTCTTCAGGCTTTCTCAGCCGCAAGGAAATGTCAAGAAATGGATGAGAACTGTCAACTCCCACAATAACGTTACTCTCTTTTTTCAAATCAAGATCAAAATCAGCAATCTGTATTCAATACTGTTCTCAAAGTTCCACAAGAAATAGCCCTACGATTGATTAACTTAACTCTGTGCAGTTTGTCGGTGAGCTTTTGGTGGCTGTGAACCCCTTCTTAATGAACATGTACCCGGTGTTTTGAAAAGTTTTTTTTTTGTTACAATATTTGTCCTAGAATTGCCTCCAGAAATATTCCGCATGAGTGTAATAAAGGCGTTGTAATCAATTCCTACAAGGCGCTTGCTTCCTCAGTCTTCTGACACAAACAGGAACAGAACTGATCTCATTTCACCGCGCGAACACTATGCCTTTGTTCTCACGATCGGTATCCCGGTGAAATAATTATCTTTGTAGCGTAGGTGTGTCTGTTTATACCGTGTAGATATTCTCACTGCTGCTGTCAGCTAAACGCCCCCAAAATAAGAGAGTTACCTTTGCGAACAGAGACGGCTACTGGGTCCCTTCGCTCGAACTCGTATATAGAAACTACACCGCCCCATGCACTGCAAACAGATAACAGAAATAAAAAGTGGAAAATTTGAGACGCGCCGGGACAGGAATGCGGCAAAGATCGTTTTGCATCCCCATCAAAACCCGCGCTGGATATGGCAGAAAAAGCCGGGGAGTTGAAAAATGAAAAGACATCTCTAGGATGCGGTAAATAAAGTTCCGCGACGTCCCGACTCCAGAGACCGGAAGTCGTCTATTCAAACAAATGGCAAGGAGAGAGAGAAACTCAAACCAAAAAGGTAATTTATAAACACGTTGATGTTTGTACGTTAAACACGAAAGAAGGGTGCGATAGAGGGAGATAACGAGAGAAATGTGTGGGAACTTCGACAACCATCAACCACCACCACTAACGCGGGGATGCTGGTTCGAGCGTTTTGCACCTATCGTGCGGGTCCAGGCTATGGTGGAATGCTGTGAGAATAATTGGGGTGTCGGGGTGCATAAGGGCATTGCCAAAATTTAAATTTTCACGCGCTGAAGAGTGAGAAAAAAATAACACAAAAAAGTGCTTATCCGAAACGCGCAAAATACAGTTTTTACGTGTTTGTTGTGTTGATACATAAGATATAAAGACTTTTATATAAGCTGTATATGGATTTTACAGTTTATGTACTTAATTTGACACTTGTCAAAATAACCTCAAAAACTACAACATTTTCACAATTTGCACTTGTTAGCGCCATCTAGAATGGGTACCCTACTACTTCGGCATAGGCAGCCCCATGTCATGGTGCAGGTAGCGCCATCTCTACTCGGCAACGAGTGCATGTCAGGATGCAGGGTGGTAAACGCCACCACTTCCATCGTGCCTTGCGAACAGTTTGTTGCCTTTTTGCTTATTCTCTTTGCTTTGTGTAATTGTGGATAATTATAACGTTCACACTGTTCAATCCCTAAAGTGTTGTTCACCTATAATATCAGAAGTGGTTAAAGAAGCTTTAAAACGCCCACGATCGGCAGTGTGCAGTGTGCATCAGGTATTATTATGTTTTTCTCGAGCGGCCCGCACTCGGTCATCTGTGCTGCACTCCAACCCAAGACAATGGCGGAAGGCGGAAGAAAACAGTACCGCACGGCCCGCAAAAAAAGCCACATCACGCCCAAAGCCGATTGCTTTGTGTCTGCATCATCTTCGTTGGAAATGGTGCTGTAAAAATTATTAGATCGGATGGATTCCAAAACCATTGCCTGACAAAAATACAGTTTGCCCAACTTCCAACTTTCTTCCGACCACAGACGATCCCGAAAAACAGGCTGATGACGTCCCGCAACTTATGACGGAATTGTAATGGAGTGACGCTTACCTACATTACCTAAAATGACTCGAATTTCTGGCTGTTTTGAAGGTAAGGTAAGCATTTTTGGTTTTCTGGGCGGCCTCCTAAAATGCCTAAAGTAACCGTACTTGGCTAACTTGAGGAGAGATGTGTGCGCTCCGCTAACTTTGCTATTGTGTGGTAAGCTTTTAATGCTTGATGCTGTTGACTTTATTGATTCAGACGGTTGCTCGAGTTACGGTCATTATGCTCGTATGAAACTTCAAAAATTACAGGTCCATGATTAGAGGCTACACGTATTGACTTTACTCACGCACAATTGATCAATATCATTTTTTGTTTTGGCATTCTTGATTCGATGATACAAACTCACTCTTTACAAGTTGAATCACACTTTTGTGACGTCACTTCAATGTAGTTAAATTTCAAGCCACCACTCAAATAATGTTTATTTGGTTCCTTCTGCCAGTTTTGTCGGGCAGTATTTTCAGATTAGATGTTTTGATTGCAATCAGTTTGGTCGCCACCGAGTCAGTTGCAAAAGTACGTCAACAAGCACAGCCAGTCGGTTTGAAAGAGAACGCGAACTTTCCGACACCAAACGTGGTTCACAAAAAAGAAAAAAATCTTACAACGCTCCATTTTGTGATCATTGCAAACGTAAAAGGCGTATTAGGCATTTTATTACGAATTGCTTCATTTGTGAACTTATTGAAACTAGAAACTACTATGAACGAATCAAAGCGACAAACTCATGGGCCGGAAGGTCTAGAAAATACAAAGCGGGTGGATGTATGTATGTCTCCTAAATCAAATGACACACTCACGTCAATGGAGTACTAAATTGTGGAACTTGATGAACACAAAACAAACGCCTTGTTGTATACAGAAGCCCCAAGTTACTATGGTGCGTTCGTCGTTTACTACTTTCCCTCAGTGAACATTAGTTCCTGAACATTTCAAGCTCACCGGAGTAGGCGGCTCTACTCACGCATCTTACCCTGTCAGTATCAAAGTCAAATTCAACAATCACATTATTGTTCATAAATTATACGTCGTTGATGACGATACAATTTGCTGCGATGCCCTATTCGGTTCGAATTTTCTCAATTCACCAATAATTATGTCACTTTCATCGATTTTCAATCCGAACCTCATCTGCAATATGATGATTTTTGCGAAAGTCTTCGGACAAAAACTTACAATCAATCTTGAACGATAAATGTGATTCGTGGAGAACTTGTTACGAGTGCAAGCTGATGTCTCCACCGCTTGGAATAATATGGTTTTCCGAATCCAACTGATTATCAACTCGACGGTCGACGGTTCACAAGGCAATTCAACGAACTCTATTACAAACACTCTTTAGTTGTGATGGCCGACTCTCCGAGATAGCAAGAATAATTTACCAAGCCTTAACTGACATATTACCATCTTCTCCTATTCACAGCGAAAAATGGAGGGAATTCGTGAACAAACATCTGAATGCTAACGCAAAAAAAAAAAAAAAAAAAAAAAAAAAAAAAAAAAGAACGGGCTGGAAATTAGTCATCTAGAGGGTCATCCCAAACATCACTACTTCTCAGTCGATGATTATGTACTCCTTCCTCGAGAAGCTTTGCGACAAAAAAAAAAAAAAAAAACGTTGAAATCCAGTTGGGTTAGAACGTGTTAAGTGGTCGCAGTTATATTTCTTCCAAATGACCACTATTACCTTCGCAAAGTGGGTGACTTAACAACAGAAATAATTTAATTTGATTTACGACTGAGGCTTTCTGCGTCTGTGGCCCCAGGAATGGTTTCCGAAAGACTGCAGTGAACCTTTGGATAGCTACATGACCAAAGAGAATGTATCTGAGGTATGGTACAAGTATCGAGTTTGTGTTCATTTTTTATGACTCTACACCTTGTTAAAGTAGTTCGTCGTAACTCTACACTTGGTTAAAGAAGTCAGTGGTTTGATGGCTCTACACCATGTTAAAGTAGTTCGTCGTAACTCTACACTTGGTTAAAGAAGTCAGTGGTTTGATGACTTTACACTTGGTTAAAGAAGTTAGTGTGTTGATGACTCTACACCATGTTAAAGTAGTTCGTCGTAACTCTACACTTGGTTAAAGAAGTCAGTGGTTTGATGAATTTACACTTGGTTAAAGAAGTTAGTGTGTTGATGACTCTACACCATGTTAAAGTAGTTCGTCGTAACTCTACACTTGGTTAAAGAAGTCAGTGGTTTGATGGCTCTACACCATGTTAAAGTAGTTCGTCGTAACTCTACACTTGGTTAAAGAAGTCAGTGGTTTGATGACTTTACACTTGGTTAAAGAAGTTAGTGTGTTGATGACTCTACACCATGTTAAAGTAGTTCGTCGTAACTCTACACTTGGTTAAAGAAGTCAGTGTGTTGATGACTCTACACCATGTTAAAGTAGTTCGTCGTAACTCTACACTTGGTTAAAGAAGTCAGTGTGTTGATAACTCTACACCATGTTAAAGTAGTTCGTCGTAACTCTACACTTGGTTAAAGAAGTCAGTGTGTTGATGACTCTACACCATGTTAAAGTAGTTCGTCGTAACTCTACACTTGGTTAAAGAAGTCAGTGGTTTGATACAGCAGCAGAAAAAGCAGAAAAATATTGACTGTGTTCACTTTATCTGTATAGAATCCTCACCTATATCTATAACAAAAAGTCTGAATGTTTTGTCGCGGACAGCGGTTATTTTACCCGAAACGGTGATATACTGAGGCCGCGAAGGGCTCGACACGCCTTCCAGGAGAAAGCATCATCTAACGCCGGATGCAGGCTCTTCAATAGACTGCCTTCATCAATTAAACTCGAAACAAATGCCCAAAAATTCAAACAATTGTTGAAACATCATCTTATACGGGGTTGCTATTACACGGTCGGTGAGTTTATGGAGCATGGCTGATCGAGGCTCGTCTGTTTTGTTGTTTGTTAAAATAATATTGTCTCTTTTTTGTCAAAAATGAGACAATGAAAATGTATTGTTTTTAGTGTGTATGCTTGCGTGATCGTACATTATTTTACTGTACAGTATATGACTGTACCCTGTGTTGACTTACCTATGTACATAAAGTATCAAGAAAAGGTTAATGAATATTATGATTATGATGACTTTACACCATGTTAAAGTAGTTCGGCGTAACTCTACACTGGGCTAAAGAAGTCAGAGGTTTGATGACTCTACACCATGTTAAAGTAGTTGGTCGTAACTCTACACTTGATTAAAGAAGTCAGTAATTTGATAACTCTACACTTGATTAAAGAAGTCAGTAATTGGATTACTCTGCACTTGATTGAAGAATTCAGTAATTTGATGACTCTACACACACTTAGTTACAGTGGATTTTTTTTTGTCTGGCCGCGACACAAAACCTGATGTTTTCTTGGATTTCAAAGGCCTCGGAAGTCTCCGGTTCATCGCAAGGGCTCTGGCCTTCTGGCTTCTACGAGTTCTACGTCAGGATAGGCCGAGCTGGGCCGAGAGCGTCCCATCGTCAGGTTGGCCGTGTTAGCGCCATCTAGAATGGGTACCCTACTACTTCGGCATAGGCAGCCCCATGTCATGGTGCAGGTAGCGCCATCTCTACTCGGCAACAAGTGCATGTCAGGATGCAGGGTGGTAAACGCCACCACTTCCATCGTGCCTTGCGAACAGTTTGTTGCCTTTTTGCTTATTCTCTTTGCTTTGTGTAATTGTGGATAATTATAACGTTCACACTGTTCAATCCCTAAAGTGTTGTTCACCTATAATAGCACTGAAACAAACACGTAAAATGTTGTACAACACTCGTGGCTTATTACACAAGATATTTTCCGACACTCAGCCTCTTACAGAACTCGGGCTGCGCCCTCGTTCTGCAAATTTCGGCTTCGTGTCTGAAAACCACTTATGTAACAGCCAACTCGTATCGTAAACTACTATTCAATTGATCTAGATAATAAAATTGTTACTTAGGTACATTGGGTAGGTATATTGGAAATAGAAAAAAAATAGGTGCTTTGCTGGAATTAATTCAAACAAAAACGATTTTTTTACCAATGCAAGCTTACAGTCCCTTCTTCAACATATCCAAAGTCCTTAACTCTGGTACTGCTACAAATCAGTATACAGGGTGAAAGTTTATTATTTTTCTCTACCTTCTTTTTTTCTTGGAAAACTTGCTTGCAACCTACCTAGATACCTACGGGAGGAAGCGTGCTACATGTCACTAGATATGACTTTCTGAATCAAAAATAAAGTGACAAGCTTTAGGGCAACGGCTACGGCTGATGGCACATGCAAAGTTTTTGATCGAAACTATCAGTGGCCATAAGCCGTATCTTTCCAGCGAGCGCTGTCACTTCATTTTCGCTTCAAAAAGTCATTCTACTGAAAATAAAACGTGAACGAGATATACACGTCTTATTGATTAAACCCAATAACCCAAATAATTTTGCAGATGGAAATGTGAGACTCTAAGTACGACTTGATAATGAGAAACAATAAGTGATGTTAAAAGTACCGTATGATCATGAACTTTTTCACTCCACAGTGCTATGACTTTTTTTCACTTCTTTCAGTTATGTTGGTAGTACTGCAATTAACTCAGAAGTGACATCTGCATTTTGATTATACCATCTTGACATTTTGCCCGTATGCACACTGTACTGTACCGTACGGCGGATCAGCTAAAATTGTGTACCTAACAAATGGAACATGTTCCATCTGTTAGTACTTGTACCGTCTATCGTGTGATCAATTGAATTCCTAATTTAGGCAAGCTGTGGCCTGGTCGAAATCAGGGGTGCGAAGTTGTATTTAGCTGAAGCACAGCCTGCCTAAATTAGCAATTCTATAGATCACACGATAGATTGAAAGCATCCACAATGACACTGGCATTTGATGATTTTTTCAGTTAGTATGGCCAACCTTTGATAAATAAGATAATTATTTCATAGCACTCTAGAGGAAAGAAGTTTTTGATCATACGGTATAACCGTGAGTGGTGACAATTCTTAGTTCTACTTAGATAGGTACTATGTTTCAAGAAACAAGACAGTCAACTCTTTCCACTGGCTTGGTCACCTCCATGAATTTGATTTTGGTGTGTATACTGTTACGAGTTGCTAGGCTCTCATGCAATTCCAATACATTCGAGAGCATACGCGATAAATTCTAGATCGTTCCTACAGGCTGGTGGTCACAATAAATAGACGAATAGAACAAATCTGCACAATTGGCGGAGGTGCGGCGCTTCTACAGCACGCCGGTATACTCGCGAATGTGACAATCGTTTTGAGAGCCGTCGCGATTCTGCCTGCGGCGGTCAATGTGGAATTTGCCAGAGAACCGGTGGAATGTTTCCGAAGGTTATAGTCGGAGTATACAGGGTGTCCCACGAAGTAACCGACATAGTTCAATGGTAGATGTTCTTTCTCAAGGCAAATCAGAATCTGCCTTCGAAATTTTTCTGACGTCCCCCGTTTCCGATATACAGGGTGATTTATGTGTGCAACCGAAAAGTTTGATTGGCCATATCTCAGGAATACATCAATAGAATCTATTAAAATTTTGCGGGTTTATTCTAGAACCAAGAGTTTTTGTATCGGCCTAGTCACTTATGGAATAAATACAGGACCGTACCCAAAATTTTGTTTTTCAAATTTCTGTTGAAAAAGTCATCCTATATAGATTTTTTCTCAAAATCTGATGTCATATTCTGTAACTTCATGAAAAATGCTACAAAATCCGATTCCTCAATTGTTTTCCACTAGTTTAGCTGATTCGAAAAAAAATTATCAACAGAAATTTTCGATGATTATTACATACAACGCCCTTGATTATTAGACCTACAAGAATAATATTCACTTATCTAAATCCCACTGTCAATGGCAACGGAATAAAATTGATGTAAACAACAAAATCTGACAGCTGTCACTTCGGACTTCTTTTTTGTAATAATCACCAAAATGTCCCTCGTGCTTGAGATTTTCCCAGATAATTTTGGCCAGGCGTTTCCCTCGGGCTGATTGTCCCTGGATAAATGCCCTCCTCCTACGGAGTCGGGCATTTATCGCTACAATCAGCACTCGCGATCGCCTGACCAAAATTATCGTGAAAATCTAAGCACTTGTGATATTACTGTTGAATATTTTTGGAAAGTTGATTTAAATTACTCAAACGCTATTCTAGAGGGTCAGACAAAGTTACAATTCCAATTTTAATGTTCTACCAAACTGAGGATAATTTCAGGAGATTTTCTGTAAACATGAATTTGGGTAGGAATCTGAGGTACCAAATTCATGTTTCCAGAAAATTTTCCTGAAATTATTTTTGGTTGGTTAGAGCACCACAATTGAAATAGTGACTTTGTTTGATTATCTGGAATAGCGTTTCACTGATTTAAATTGAAATTTTGAAAAATATTCTTGACAAATCTCTGTTTATAATATTTTTTCGAATCAGCTGCATCATTGCCAAACAATTTAGGAATCGCATTTTGTAGCATTTTTTTAAGTAGTTACCGAATATGACATCAGATTTAAAAAAAAAAACCTATACAGGATGACTTTTTCAACAGAAACTCGAAAAATTAGTGTTGCCGTCTAGAGTTAGACTTTCTAGACTCTTGTCTTGAAAAGGCGTCAAGACTTAGACAAGATCTCTAGAAATTCTTGTCTTGAAATTTCTAGACAAGACAAGAGTAGGGCTGTCAAGATCAAGAGTCTTGATTAGACTCTTGAAAAGGAAAAATGAAAAAAATCTGATATATTCCTCTCCGCTGATGATTTTCATTTTCTACTGAATGTGTGATTAGATTGGAGATTTCTTACAGAGTTTATTGACAACATAAAATAACATAAATAAGGGTAAACGGTATGACAAAATGCTATCCAAAACTATATTTACTTGGAATGAAAATGATTGCAAAGGGTTCTCATGCTATGTTTCTTTTATTTGTTGAAATCAAAGTACCGAGATCACTACAGACGATATAAAATATCTCGTCTCAAAGGTCCCTCCTTTTTTCAGGAAAAAATCTGGGAATTTGAGAGTTTAAATTGGGAAAATAATTAAGCAATAAACCTGTTCTGCGCTTGCGCACTAGGCAGGCCATCAAGTCATCATGCATCGACGGTTGTTGCCATGCTGTGTCTGATAGGTAGTCTACAGTCCATGAATATTTTGAAAATTGGGAAAAACAAAACAACACATAGAAGCATCTTTCTGTATATTGTGAATTTCATATGTATATCAGAAGACAATTTGATTTTTGGTCTGGGTGGCAGTTCACTATGAATTTATCAATTTTGCATCAGAGAACGGGAAAGCGTTGCCAGAGAGATGCCATGTCGAATTATAATAATGTCTTGTAATTATATATTCTTATATTCACATGACATCTCCTCTAGACTCTGTAGTCTGTATGTCTCTACTGTTTTTTCCGGTTCTCACGCGAAAGTTTCGTCCAAGTGATTTTTCTCAAGGACTGCTCCAACATCTCCATTTCTACTTTTCCAAAAAATACCTGCGCCTTCTCAAATCGCAACTCCTAAGAAATTGGTAGCTTGATAAAGCTTTTGGTCAATAGCTGCGGAACAAAGTGTTTCTTTCCAATAAAAGGAGAATGATTCAGACAATATGCTGCAGCCAGATATCCTTCCAATGTACCAAGGCAAAATACCGATTAGGCTGGTGTCCTTCCCACAACTTGAGTGAAGTTGGTCTTTTTGCCGCGTCAGGTTGACACAAGCGGGAACCTGACACAGGTCTGCAAATAATCGGTATATTTTCGACAAAAATATTGGACCACGTCACAGAAAAAACTTATTGAAGTTGATTCTTCAACTTTTTCTTGACTATGACTCTTTCGTTGACTGTTTCTTGACGTTCATGGCAACCTGGTATTGTTCTTGGCTTGTTTATTTATTCGATTCGAGCCGATGGACTGCGGTGAGTTGAATTTCTATATCCTTTCCCGCTGCCAGATTTTTCGATGACTTTTAAATGAACAGTAGTTGACTATATTTATTCAGGCATCAACCTACGGCTATATAAAATCGTATCTTGTTATTTTATATTAGACCCCATTGCAGAAACACGTCTCTACTAACAGGTCGGGGGTGGCGGTGGCTATCTTTTCTTTCAGCATTCACATCAATGATAAATTTCAGTGCCGCTGAAAGTAGATCATTGTTTTGAAATTTGAACTTAATTATATTTCCGTAGAATATTTTATTGAAGCGCAGTCCCTATTCGAAGGGTGCTTCTCGCTCCTCACAGTTTCTCTGTTTTTTTTTGCTAAAAGATGTTAATATCTCTGTCACGCATTTCTCTTGGAAAAAGGGGTTTTTGAGTAATTTAATTTCAAGAGTCTATCTAGACTCTTGAAAAATTTCCATCAAGAGTTAGAGTCTTGTCTTGAAATTTTGAAAAAATCTTGATATTTCAAGACAAGACAAGAGTAGGGCAACTCTTGTCTTGTCTGGACGGCAACACTACGAAAAACAAAATTTTGGGTACGGTCCTGTATTTATTTCATTAGTGAATAGGGCGCTCCAAAGGCTCTTGGCTCTTGGTTCTAGAGTATACCTGCGAAATTTCAATAGATTCTATTGATGTATTCCTGAGATATGACCAATCAAACTTTTCGGTTGAACACATAAACCACTCTATACCTACTATATCGGGAACGGGGGACGTCAGGGAAATTTTTAAGGCAGATTCTGATTTGCCTCGAGGAACTACCCCTGAACTTTGTCGATTACTTCGTGGGACACCTGTATAAGCACAGACCAGCCTATCGGGCACTAGTTTTAAATTCAGAGCGAAAATAAGTGTTCGGCGAAGTTGACCAGAGCAATAAACCCAAGCGCGAATATTATTTGACGTGTATTCAGTAGTACGCCGTGAGCAACAGTGTGTGTTTGAATGTTCGTCACTCAGTTTCAAAGGTACTCAGTGCAAATTCGTAACAGTCCTCACTTAAACTGAATATTTAGATGACTTTTATGTGTTTTGCGATCATTCTTGACCATAAGTTACCCTCCAGATTTTTATAACGTCCTATACAAGTTTGTTTCTCGTACATTTTTTGAGAAATGAGATGTCAAAAGAAATTTTTTGGAAACGCAAATTGTTTGGAGAGCAAACAAGTGTTTGAGAATCTATAATTCGAAATGCGATGTATCCATAACCAATTTTTTGAAGCATCACTTATTTGAACCAACAATTCTTCATTGAAAGACGATTATTTCAACAGCCAATTGTATGTTTGTGTGCACGCAACTTTTTCGCGCTTAAGTGATTGTTGAACACAAGCAATCGATGGAACGGCCAGAAGCTGCCCTTTGGGCACATTTCAAGGTCCGTGTGCAGTGTGCATTGTGACACCTTTTTCGTGACCTCACCTCATCTAAATAAGGAGTGAAAGAAAGAAAAGGAGAAAGATGGGAGAAAGAAGAAAGAAAGAAAGAACGAAAGAATGATAAAGGAAGAAGCAAGAAGAAAAAAAGGTGCTGCTAGGACAATAATCCAGAAAATAATCATTCGTTGCGCGGACAATTTTATTGCCGCACGGATAGTTCATACAAAAGGCACGACACAGTAAGTGAAGCAAAAAATCAAATTATAGGCTTCGGAACACCAGAGGGCTTATCACACATGAAGAATATACCATGCTATCAACAAAATTCGGAATTGGGGTAGGCTGTGACCTGGTCAAATTTCAGGATGTCAAGCTGCTTTCGGCCAGGGCACAGCCTACCCTAATTCTGAATTTTGTTGATCGGATGGTACATTGGACATTTAAGAAACAGTAAGACCCAGAAGGGCTTCTAACCACATAAAAAGGCACAAATAAGCTTACTAGAGACAAAAAAGACTCGAACACACATGGAGATCTGAATAACACAAGAAGAAAAACTGGGCTTATTGGAGTTAAGTACTCTCTTATTCAAGTGCGTTGAATGTTGACTATGCTTGTTGATGTGTGTAGCTACCACCAGTGGTAAATACTAGGTTTGTTCGCGTCGCATGAACTTTTTGCACTTCCTGCACCCTAGCCAATAGCGTGGGGTCCCTGGCAGCAGCTGACCAATCACAGCAGTTTAAGTGCAAAAAGTGCAGGAAGTTCATGCGACACGCGAACAAACCTACCATTGCGGATTTTTTTGGCCTGGTATTTGAGACCATGGTTAACCCTAATAATTGTCAGTCAAGCTTAGGTACAGTTCCGATGGGTAGACAAAACGATCGGAGCCGTTTCCTTCCGGCTAGGTCCGGATCGTGACCCATGATCCTGGCTGTAAGACAGGGATCACGCCTGTAAGATAACGCCTCTGATGCGACAAGTGGAAACGATTGTTTGACAGACGGATTCATCATTATTGATTTAATCCAACAAGCAAAAATGTCAAACATTTACCTTTTGTGTCAATAAAGTGATGTTCTTCTGACGTTTAAAGGAAAATCAATTTTTATACCTTCACTCATCATTTTTAATTGTTTTTGTCAGTTCAGAACCAACTTGTATGAAAACGCACCTCAATTTAGGCAATGCTTTATTTACATCCAGCCGTCTTCTGATAACAGTGTTGTCAATAATTTATTTGATAAGATTACCTGTATCAACAATTTCGATCTAAACGCGCATTATCCGATCACTTTGTGCAGCTTATTTTAGTATTCGAGTGCGTGAAATCCAATTCATTTTTCCTTCTAGCAATTTTTCACTAACATGCCAGAATATGAAAGACTAGACGGTTCACCCTCCGGCAGAGGATGGTAAGTGATCACATATAGTTACGTTGTAGGTATGTACGCGCCGTTTTATACAACATAAACCAATCATTATTATTATACCTAACACCGCTTTTGAAATTTCCAGTTGCCCTTCGTGGGGTATCTTCACGGCTTTGGAGAAGAAATTGATCATTTTCACAACCCTACTAGGTGCTATGGTATTTGCTCTTACAATAGCACTTATGTTCCATCCATATTGTTCAGGTGAGTTGTATTATTTAGGTACGTTATTATCGAAATATGTTCTATAACTCAGAGCCGGTGCTTTTATTATTACTTATAATAACTTACCGTCAGTTCCACAAAAAAGATAATCAGCGATCACGGCTGATTGCAGATTAACTGAACTTTTTTCTACTGAATGCTAGGCGAATAACCACAAAAAATGCCTGAAATCTGTACTAAACTCATCATCTTTTCATTATTGAGGGATGAACCAGCATTTCCATTGATCAGTCAGCTACAAATTGACAAACAAAAATCGCGAATCAACTAATCTCGTATTATCTTTTTTGTGGAACCCACGGTTAGAAAGCTAGCTAGTGGGAAATAAGTTAGTGACCCTGTATAATAATAATAATTATCATGTCCACTCAATTCGATGTTCATTTTCACTCCATGGTAGGTGTGCTATTATAGGACCTATTTAATATGTAGTGATTACTGATAATGTACGAATAGTTACGCGGAGTCAGACCATTAATTATGAGTGATGTCCGTCCTATTCACTCAACTTCTCTATGTAGTGCAATTCATAAAATGTTAACTAATTAGTTACCGAAAAATTCTGTGTCTGCTGGATTTAATAAAGTTTGGAATCTTGGAACTCTTTCAGGAATATAAAAGCCATTTTGCACTTGCACAAACGCAAACATTTTTCATACACCTTACTTCGGTCATAAAAATGGTTATAAAGAAAAGCTATACCTAGAATTGATAAGCCAAATAGACCGAAGAAGTGATGACGTCACAACATGGCAACATGGCCGGCGGTTGACATTTTCTGGAGGCCAACGTCACATGAACGTGACGTTTCTATGTTTGGTTGTGTTTTGTTTGGCATGACATTTTCTGGAGGTTCACAACAAATGTCACAAAAGTCAGTGCAAAATGGCAGTGAGCAGCGCTGAAATTGCCAGCCTAAGAGACAGCCAGCGTCATACAGGCGGACTTGGTTGCAAAAAGGCCAGACATAGCCCAACTCATTGACAGAGAGCTGCGCAAAGCTGCACTCAGAATCACCAGTGCCTACAGAACCGTTCCGCATGATGCAGCACGAGCGCTCTCGGGTATCCCACCCTTCGCCCTGATGCTTGCGATCAGAGGAAACAAGCCTAGGAGTGCCCATCAGCAAACCAGAAAGCAGAAACAAGGCCAGAGAGCAGTTCGTCGAGCAGTGGCAACGGCAGTGGAACGCCTTGGTTCAAAGTTGGATGAAAGAAATAGGTACTGGGGAGCCTCAAAAGTCTCAGCGCCAGGACAACGCGGAACACGCTCGTTTTCATTGTAACGGTCCATCAAGGCAGCGAGAAGACCTCGAACAAAAACTGGGAAGGAGAATCGCCGTCGACAATCTCGTTCATGAGATGCTCAGACACAGAATCAAAGGCAAAGAGCAATGGATCGCAGTTTATAGTTAGCAGTTTTTAGTTTATAGCAATATAGTTTGATTTCCTACACCTGATATAGCCCAAAATATGAATCTTTTTTGTTATATCCATTTCCGTTATTTACCTTCGCAAAAATTTGACAAACACATGACAAACACATGACAAACACAAACAGAGAAACGTCAAGTGCATGCCACGTGCCGTGCATCCCACGGTCATGTCACGTTTGACGTTGACCTCCAGAAAATGTCAACCGCCGGCCATGTTGCCATGTTGTGACGTCACACTTCTTCGGTCTATAGAGTGATATCAGTTGATCAGAGGTGCACTTGATATTTATAGGGAAAAAATATTTCCTATTACTTCCATTATAGGATTCCGTGTTATGTAAGATTTATGAGGCAATTATTATAGCTGGGGCGCCAGATCAAATTCCCAAACGCGGCTGAGGAATCTATAAGGCGCCAAACTTGTAATATTGGGTATTCTCAGCTGTGCTTTATAATATATGATCTATATGCGTGAATAGTCTGAAAAGGTGTTTGGGGTTGAAGTTAGGAATGATGAAAAATAGTATAAGTGAGAATTCCAATTTGAATTTTACCCTTCTGAAATAAGAAAAGACAAGGCAGGAGATGATGTGCTCGATTTCCGCCAGAAAATTTTCACAGCTTGCCAAAATATTTTTTCAAAATTGAGCTATGAAGCATAGTGACAAGAGAATTCAATTTGTCTCAAAATGACGTATCAAAATGTCAAAACTTGAAATCTTTGAGAAACAAACGAGGTTCAGCCAATATTTTATTGCCAGGCAAGGCTCATTTTGACGTATTTGCCTGCAGCAGATGCCCAGTCCTCCGCCATAAGTTTCCATAATTCTTGATGATTTGGGGATCGATTGAGATAAAGCTCCTACTCACTCATATTGCAGAATCTCTGTTGCCAAAATGATAGTTTCAATGATGATCAAGAGAACGAGAAATTGTATAATGAATCATTATAAGCCGCCCTTGATGCTACAATTAGAGGTATTGTGAATCGACTTCACAACCCAAAAAACGGGTTGCAGTAATGCTCCACAGCTCGTGATATCAAAAACATTCTCCTTGACCGATGCAACTGATAATTAATATAACCCTCTTTTCTTTGCAGAACCAATCAATCCAACAACGGTAGCACCGAGTACAACTACTATAACACCTTCAAACTCGACTTCGGTATCACCATCGCCAACGAATTCAACGGAACCACCACCAACCATTTCAACTAAACCACCCCCATCAAAATCAACACAAACTTCTAAACGAACGACTTCATCCATCAAGACCACAAATCAAACTCCTAAGCCATCGCCAGTTACGGTTGATTCGCCAAAGCAACAACCAATTTTAATGAGTTTTAGTAATAATACTAGGGTGTAATTTCAATAATTAAAATAGAACCAGATACCCTACCTATTTTTATTTATTGAGAGATAGGTATTTTAGGAATAAAATAATATTGACTCGATTAGATTGAGATTCGTCGAAGTGTATTTACTCAAAAATATGATATCCAGTTGGTTACTAATCATAAGTTCAACAAATTCAATAATTAATTGTTCATATAAGCTAGTTATTCAAGCAGTAAATCGTTTCACTAGCCCAAGCTCAAAGAACTTATCCGCATTTGGTTACTTTGTTCTTTGTTGACTGTGCTAATAAAAGTGGCGAGACACAAAATGTTCACAAAGACTGCGAAAATTAAAATGATGCCTGTCGTAATAAAATAAACCCTCGTGAAACCATGCATGTAAAAGATTTTCGCCCTCTACTATCATCCAATTACCTCAGGTGTGGTTTTTGTTTCACGAAAGTCATATAATTAACGGCAACAGACCTTACATTCTCCCCTTTTTATTCAAATCCACCGCCGCCACACCAACACTACGAACGACCCTCGCTCGACGCACATAACAACCCCAACCTTTTCGAATTCAAATATCTTTGTTTGGTGTTTTCCTTCTATGTAAAAGTTGATAAAAGCAAACGTATGTAATATTAAAATATAAGCGACACGAATCCAAATGTAAGGGCTCACGATGAAAAAATAGAAATATTCTAGATGGCGGTATACTGCACAAGTCTGGTCTGAAAATAGCATGTAGAGGTATATTCAAGTAAAAATTTAAAATTCACTATTATTGGCCCCCTTAGGGTTCAAGAAGCAAATTGTCATTGCATTGAATTTTCATGCTTTTAGGTCTCTTGGCTTTCCCAAAAGCACAAATAGACCAGTGCAGTTAGATTTTGACCAGGAAAAAAATGATTAGTGAGCAAAATTTTTGGAATTCCCATGTTCAGATCCCTCGTCCTTAACCATAGAAAATAGTCCCATTGTAGCTCAGCTTGTGTGTTCCCAGGGATCTGATAGACAATGTGCAAAACCAGCCTCAACTAAAAATTTTCTAAATGGACAATGCAATCATGGAAACATGAGACCGTGGAGATAATTTTGGACACTTGCCCACCATATTTTACCATCAGTTGTCTGCAGCTTTAGGCATGTATCTACTCACTTATGTGGAGGGACTCTTTTCACAAACCCAATATTTTCTAAATAAATTTTGATATTGTTACGGATTTCAGGCTCGCCTATTTCGATTTTTAAATGCTAATGATAGTCGCATATATCACATTCGTCATTCGCTAGCCCCATGATCGCATTTATCGCCAACAGAACTGAACTGTAACTTTAATTCGTCGGGGGCCGGTCTCACTGCTTATATAGGAACTTGGATGTTCTGGAGACTTCGATGATCCGATCGGAACGATCTTCTCGAAGCGCTCCAGCCATTCGCGCGAATATTCCAGAACCACCGCCTCCATACCTCACCAGAAAACATTCGCGATTATTTCCGAATCATACGGGAACCGCTAGAAAGTTTCACGACTAGTAACAAAGAAAGATTGACAAAGAAGATTTGAACTGGTTTTTGTTGGACAGTCGTTTTTTTAGGGAGTACATTCCAACGTCGATTTCCGCAGTAAAATGCAATATTCTGTATGGTGGTGGTATTTGCTGTAAGCAAAAATTCTCGTAATTGCTTCCTCACCTCTTAGTCGCCCTACTGGGAGAGGCTGCAACCCTCCATGAACTTTGAAACTGGTGAAATTCCGACACAAAATCTTTCGAATTATCAAACAAAAATTGCCTACTGTAAGAAAATGGTTGAAAAACCTTTGAAACTATGTACCTATTACTCAATCCCTGTTGTCATTCATAATTTTGAAAAGGGTTCTTACCCCTCATCAGGGGTAACTGAGAGATAAATGAATTTATGCGATATAGATCTGTCTCCTTCGATCCGACCTGTCTGAGCGTTTTCCCCCAAAAGGAAATTGTAAGTATATATTTGAAAAAGTCTCTGTGACAGTTTTCGGGCGGACACCCGGTTGAGTACCCAATGCAAATTCGTAACGTTACACTGCTCTTGAAACCAGAATGAATGAGGGAAATTCGGCCTGCATGCGCTGTGACTACGGGCAGTCTAGAATTTCTTTGCGTGAATACCGGAGACGAGAAGCATGGCGAAGACGGAAATCTAAAGCCTCCATCAGTTTGTTAAGGGTCAACCAGGACACTCGGAGATATTTTGTAGTGCGATAAAGAGCTAAATTCACGATGGTCTCTGCCAAATTCCATCATACTGAACCCAATCAGTTCTTATCGAAATACTTGAAAAAGTTTCTGGGTTATCGACGCCTTCTTGGATTTCACATATAGTGCAAAGTCATTAATAATCTGCTGGACTAGCTCTTTTTCGAGCAGTCAATACTAAAACTATGCTATCACACATGCAAATATCATTTCCACTCTAACAGTCGTTCGTCTGCACGGCTTATATCGTGAAGGCATAATACATATCGGCCCGTAGGTACTAGTGGTCACATAAGAAGTTAAAAATTTGTATAGATGTGTATTTGGACACTGGAGAACTGCAAAACTCTGGAAGCTAGATGTTTTACACGCGGTGCAAATTTTCATACAGCAACCAAAATTCGGTTCCTATCCTACCTCTACCTTGTCCTACCTTCATGGGGAAAGGTGGGATCTCCATGCTCCAGATTCATTATGCTCGGCGAGATGAATGCGCTGTGCTATATTATTTTTCAGTTTATCACCCGGGCGGCGTTTATATGGATAATTTATGTGTTTTTCTAATATCGGGTGTCAGGGAAAATTGGATTTTCGCACGTAAGCGACGTTTTATTGTAGGGATTTAACTGCTCTTGGCCCCCGTCGACTAGTGCTCGCGAAGTCGAGGGCATTTTTAAGTGATGGGTTTTTCGGGGTTCTGAAGCATTTATGGGCTCTCACCTGGCGTCAATAACTTTTTTATGTAGTGCTGTCAAAGATTTGCGAAGTGGTGGCGTTTTATTAAATATTGAAGGATCCGGACTGGGAGAGGACTGATAGATGCCTGGAGAGATGCTCAATTATTCGCATTTCCAGGGGTTCATGAGAATTTTAGGTTCGACGAGTCGCTAACAGGATATTCGACATCAACATTTCTATGGCCTCTCAACGAAAAATTTTGAACTGCCCCCGATGCACTTACTCATTTCCATCGGCAAACCCGTTGTTTGAGTATATAAAATTAATATTTTGCTATACATTTCTGTGCTCGACGTTTGCCAGGAGCACTGAGATTTTTACTGTTTTCGCTTTTTGGCGAACATGATTGTACAATGTCCGTATAAATGCCTGCGTACCTATACATCTCTCTCTGCGCTCTTCCGGCGCATGAGCTTCACAAAGCTGATTATGTTCTATAGATAGGTACGAGTATAGTAGAGAAAAAAAAAGCCATTTATTTTCGCAATTAAAAATGTGTTTTATCCCTGGCAGATCCTCGGGGGTTGTTTGGCACAAATAAAGCGATGTATCATCCGACCGATGCCGCGGTTTTGTGTGGCTGACTTGAGGTAGAGAAGTAGAGAGTGTAGAGATGTAATTGAAATCTTGGGCTGATAAATGCCATCGTGGCAAGAGAGGGAATGTTTAATGCCATGGCACGGAAACGTTAAGGAACATTAATCGCTCCATGATACTGCAGGATTTTTATGGAAGGCGGTAACTTATGGATATACGGAGGGTTTTTATTTAAAGTTGAAAATTGTATGCTGTTTTATCTGCAGTGCCATTATCGTGACTCTTTTACACACGATCTACGGAGACTGTTTTATGGTATGTAGGTATGTGGAGAGTGCATGCGGTTATTAAACCACACTGCAATTGTGTCTTTTTTGTCAGATTGGATAATATTAAAAACGTGCAGAAGATCTTACTGATATTGGGTCCATTTTTGGAGAATAATGTAAGCTTTCCAAACCTTTGAGGGTCTACATTTTTGCTAGAGACTTGACGGTTTCAAATGAAGAGGTTTGTCTACCATTTATATTCAGTATATTCGAGGGGCAATTAACGAGGACCTCGTGTAATGAAGATATTTTTACGGATTTTGGGTACCCCTATTTTGATTCTTAAACGCTGATTATGCTGCTTTTAAACCGCGCTTCAGTCTGATTACCCTGTACAAGAAATTATTGCACACTTAATTGTTCAAGAATAGTCGCTAATATCTCTTTCTCTGGTCACAGTGATCGCAACAGAATTCTCCTCGTCGCGCTGCTCATGTTGCCTATAATAGGCACTTGATTTCTCTGGAGACTTCGATGATCCGTCCGGAACGAAGACCGGAACGATCTCGCGGCGCGCCTCCACCTTTCGTGATTATTCCAGAGCCACCGCTTCGACTCCGCACCTGTAATTATTTGTACAGACTAAATATACTTCGGCGCTTCTTCTCGAACGTAATAAAATCGGTCGAAAGTCTCGCAACTCTCAACAGTATGAAGAAGAATCCATCAGGAAGTATCTACTTTTTGTTCACGTGTTAAATTTAGAACTGGGACTTTTTCAATCAAAGATAAAATGACAAGCTGGAACTCTGGGAGGCTGTACTACGGCGGATGACCACTGCCATTTGGTTGCTATTACAGGTGGCTGCAGCCTTCCAGCGCTTCATGGTATTTGTGCTTGAAAAAGTCCTAGTCTTTATTTCAATAAATGACATGTCAAGTGTTTTGAATTATTGTTTCAATTCAATGTTGAATCGAGATCATACGGTGGGTTTTGTGGGATTTCGCCTTATTTTACCATATAAAAATGTATAATTAATCAGCGCGCTGCATGGATATAATATGAAATATTTAGTTTTAAAAATTCTCTCGTTTGAAATGTCGAACCATCGAACATCGATGTCTTTGCACGTGTTTTAGTAAACACGTAGGAATCGCACTGCGTTTGAAGAGAGAAGGGAAAATCACCTCTTCGGTCACCCATTAGATGGTGGTATATGGGTCACAGCGCGAGAGTCCGGGGATATTTTATTGCTTTGTGCAGAGTCTAGGAAGAAATCGAGGAACGGATGCTGGGAGAGACGCGCACTGCCTCTTGAAGATATGTGTCGCGTTCAAGTGTTGTTCCTTTTGCGTGCTTTTGTAGGTAAATATTAATTTTTGTAGTATTTTCAATTGTGTATTCGTTTGTCGTTTTCTTTTCTACTTCTCAAATACGCTCTTGAAACCTCAAAGATGCAACCTTTGGACATCTTTCAGGACATGCTTTGTGAAACAATTATTGTACAATCTATCGCAATAATAAAATCAACTAACTACTATATCTATTGATCTATTGAATGAAATCTATTGATCTATGATCAAAAATTCGATCTGTTGGTTGCAGTAATTAGGAGCAAACACCAGTGGGTAGGCAGCCCAGTTATAGAATTGTGTTACACAAAGTTGGATAGTTTATTGCCGATTATCTGGACAAAAAACTTTTTTTTTGCAGCATGACTTTCTTTTCTAGCAGAACTGAAGTATTTTGTTACAATGAATAAAACAAAGGATATGCAGAATACAGAATATTTCTTCATGAGCATACAATTTATGCATCAAACATATACGGAGTCATTCAAAAAACATGTTTACCCTTATTTTTCTCAAGATCTGTTGAAGCTAGTGAGTTGCGGTAGAAACCGTTGGATTCAGCTGGTTTTGCTGATCAAACTTGATATGTCAACAAAGCTACTTTACCAAAACTCTGAGTACGGGGGGGGGGGGACACCTCAAAATTTTGGGCAATTTTTTTTACAATGCACAATATTGTGATATGTCATTAAGAAGCCCTTAAAAAGTTTCAGTGGATAAGTGTAAAAGTTTCAGGAAATTTTCAGCGGTTTTCATTTTATGACCGAAAAAAAACTTGGAGAAACACGTTTTTATGCATAAAATGAGAATCAACGAAAATTTTTCCAAACTGGAAACTGCATTTGATATAACTCATCAAAACGGTTATTACGATGTATAACTCAATATCCAATGGCTATTTTAAAATTTTGAGGCAGCTTCAGGAAACTCAAAATTTCAAAATAGTCATCGGGTTATACATCATACTGACCGTTTTGATGAGTTCTATTGAATGTAGTTTGCAGTTTGGGAAAAATTCCCATTGATTCTTATTTTATACATGAAAACGTGTTTTTTTAGGTTTGTGTTCTCTATCAATATAATAAAAACCGCTGGAAATTTTTGCAAACTTTTTGCCTTTGTCCATTGAAACTTATAGAGGCCTTATTGTCGATGACAGATCACTCAGTATTGTGCAGTGGGAAAAATTGACCAAAATATTGAGGTGCCCTCGTACTCAGAGTTTTGGTGAAATAGTGTTATTGACATATCAAATTTGATCAGAAAAAACCAGCTGAATTCAACGGTCTCTACCGCAACTCGCTAGTGTCAACGGATCTTGAGAATAATGGGGGCGGACATGTTTTTGGAATGACCCTGTATTATACAGGCTCATTCCAAAAACATGTCCGCCCCCATTTTTCTCAAGATCTGAGAAATCTCAAGAGCTGTGGAAGAATATCGGGAACGATTTCCTAATAGGCGAACACCTTGTGCAAGAGTGTTTGTGGCTGTTCATCAGAGATTTGCTGAGTTTGGATTTGAACGCGTCAGAAATGAAAATCGGCCAAATGTGAATCGCAGACAGCGCAGGGTGATAAACCAAATACTTCACCTGTTCGACAGAAATCCAAATTTAAGTTCACGGAGAGCTGCTTTCCAGTTGAATATCCCTTCCCATACCACGGTATCATAATTTTTTTAAGACGGCTTATGTCACGTTTGTCTCATTTAATTTTGTATCTTAATTTTTTTAATTTTATTTGATCAGGTGCTCAGATGTTTGAAGGCGGACCATAAGAATCCTTTTCACCTTCAGCCTGTACAAGATCTTCTGCAGCCAGATTATGAGAAAAAAATCAATTTTTGCAGATGGGTTCTTGATTTTGAACGCCACAGTCTAGGCTTCGTTAAAAAAAATTTATGGACAGATGAAGCCATCTTCACAAGAGATGGTGTGGTGAATTACCATAACCTTCACATCTGGGCCCATGAAAACCCACACGGGATCAGGAGAGGAAAATTTCAACAAAAATTTTCTGTGAATGTTTGGGTGGGGATCTTGGGTGGAAGAATTTGTGGGCCACATTTTTTACCGGCTCGTCTAAATGCGGACTCTTTTCTTTTTTTTTCAAATAACGAATTGGGTGATTTGTTGGACGATGTCCCACTAGAGGCACGGAATCAAAGTTGGTTTCAAATGGATGGAGCGCCCCCCCCCACTATGGACGCCAGATAAGAGAATGGTTGAATGAAACCTACGAAGACCGGTGGATCGGTCGGCTTCCCCCATTGCAACCAAATGAAGTTCAAGTTCCCGGTGAAGGACCTATACCCTGGCCACCTCGTTCACCGGACCTTAACCCCTTGGATTATGGGCTTTGGGGCCACTTGAAGGCTAAAGAGTACGAGGTGGTTATAACTACAAGAGAGCAACTAATGCAAAGAATAATAGATGCTACAAACAAATTGAAGCAGGACCCCAATTTAGCCTCACGTGCTGTACGTAGTATTGTTAAACGGTGTACAAAGTGTGTTGAAGTGAATGGCCAGCACTTCGAACAATTTTTGTAGCTATTCAATTGAAACCTCAATTGAAACATTTTCCAAAAGCAAGTTTTTTTGAATTATCGAATGGGAAATCAAAACATTTATCGGAATCGCTGGCCTATTTAAGTATCACCATCGTCATTTCGGGATTAAAACGCCAGATATGTCAAGTAGTCAAGTTCGATTCTTAGAAAAAAATAAAAAAATAACACCTATTTTCTACCACAAAACAGGTAGGTACACGGAACTTGCTAATGCAGTGGAATTCTCAATCTCAAATACCTCAAAAACGAAGCACCTAATCAAAATTCACCAACAGTGAGGTATTTAGAGTATTTACCCTTTTTACAATTGAATAAGGAATTTGAATTTCTGTCGAATTTGGAAATTTCTCAGTAGCGTAGAAAATAGAAACTCCCCCCTTCCCAACACCTACGCCACTGAACAGATCTGCTAAGACCGCACTGTCATTCTTTGGACATCTATCTATGGAAAATCGCCACTAAATTTGGTCCAAATCGGTCGAACAGGGTGGGAGTAATATCAAAAGAAAAACTATTATGTTTGAAGGGCTGTGTCTCCGTTATTATGCGTTCTTGAACAAAGTTAAAGTTCTCCTTTTTTGTGATTCTCTATCGATCCTTAATTTCAATTTGAGTCCTTAGCATAAAATTTTGAAATTTCAGAACCTCGAATTCCGTGTTTTTGTGTTTCTAAACATTCAAACTTGTTTATTTCGTAAACGAAGCCTCTAATCGAAATTTTTCAAGAGCAACTTTTTTTTCAAATTGAACGTGAAATTGAAAAATAAGCAACATGTCAAAAAATAATCAGGGGTTTCAAAAATAGGGGTGAAAAAGTGAAGGCGCCCCTCTAATGTCTACCCCCTGTGAAAAATTCATGAGAAGCGATACTACTGTTTAATAGAAATGTATTTTAGTAAACTTATGCCCAAATTGGAGTGAAATCGGGTCAACGGTTCAAAAGTTATGCGAAAAAAACGATTATTCAAATTCAACTTTGAAGGTCTGTACTTCCGTTACTATGCGTTTTTGGACAAAGTTTTTCTCGAAGACTCCCCTTCTTTTGAGATTCTCTATCGATTCTCAATTTCAATTTTGATCCTTAACATAAAATTTTGAAAGTTCAGACCCTCGAATTCTGTGTTTTTGAGTGTTTCTAAACATTGAAACTTGATTAGCTCGTAAACGAAGCCTCTAATCAAAATTTTCCAAGAGCAACTTTTTCCTCTAAATTAAACGTGAAATTGAAAAATAGCCAAGATTAGAAAAAATAGTTGGCCAGGTAAAAAATAGGGGGGGAAAAGTGGTGGCACCCCCTAATATCTACGCCCCTGGAAAAATTTGATAAGACGTGATAAAAGTTTTTGATATCAATGTATTTCGTATTCAACACAATCGGTTGAACGGTTCAAAAGTTATGCGGAAAAAACGATTATTTATTTCCAACTTTGAAGGGCTGTATCTCTGTTATTAAGCATTTCTCAAATATGTTTTCTGAAAAAAGTCCCCTTCATTTCTCATTCTCTATCGATCCTTAAATTTAATGACATAAAAGTCGGACCACCCTGTATATTTGAAAAGCACATAACTTATGCTCCGGTTCGAAAAACTAATATATTGTAACGCGCAGTAGCTGTGGCGCACTCAATAATACAAGTACTATTGTGGACAGAAAAATCTGAACGACACATGAACGACATTTCCAAATTTTGTGAAAGGCCCTTTAGGATTATCATTTTTGGTGAGCTCATGACAAAATGCCAGTGATTTTTTTGAGTCACAAGACAATGTCAGTTGTGTCTTTGATTTCTTTGTATGGACCCATGAACCAGGAGTAGAAGAAGGTGAAGATGAAAATGGATCATTTCCACCGAGATTTCTACCCACTGTATCAACACGAACCCGCAACACAGTGACTTCGTGCATGTTGATTCCATGTAATATGCTACAAGTACATTACAATGGCGGTCCGTGGCCTTTCGCTTGTAGGGAAATTTAAGAAGCTCGCAGCCTGTCGAACATTGGCGAACGAATCGTCCTCCTCGGAAATAAATCGAAGCCGTGAAATCGAGGTATATGTGAGTATTCATCGGCGTATCGTTTTGGATACGATAGAATATTCCAAATTGCTGGGAATGGAGGAGTATTGATGGAGATTGAACGTTGTACCTGGGCCAATTCGCCTGGGCTGCCGTCCGCTCCCGACTTGTCACGTCCGTTGCCGAGTGCTTCCGCGGGTCTATTAGTGAAGAGTTTTGATCCACTTCGAGAAAGCTGCGCTAGAATCCGTTGATGTTACGTCGCGACCCCCCTGGAGGCCGCAAAGTAGAAGCCTTTCGATGAGTCCCAGCCCACTTGGACGATGCTCAGTCGAAACCCCGGGCATGTCAAAGCCCTTGGATGTTGTGTCTCGATCCGCCTTCGGGAGTCGAGTCAAGACCTTCCGACTACGAGTTCCAGTCCTTCGTCAGGTAGTTGTGCTAAGGCCTCTCCGGTGTTGAGTTTCGATCCATCTCGAAATCGTAGAGTCGAGACCCGTTGATGGTGTGTTTCGAGCCCCCTTCAGGACGCTGAGTCGCAATCCTTCAACAAAAAGTTTTAACCCACCTCGAGGATGTAGAGCTGAAGCCCCTGAATGATCCAGGCTCGATAGAAGTGAGTTTCTTGCTTCGGTATCTCTTGTAGCGAGATGATGACTAGTGTTTTGGACGAGACGAGACGAGACGAGATTTTGATGATCTCGATCTCGAAAAATCTCGAATGTAACGATCTCCGAGAATCTCGAGTAAAAGATCTCGATCTCCATCTCGATCTCACCGAGATCTCGACGAGATTCTCAAAAAAAAAGATAAAACAAGAAGGTTTGTTTAAAGACGAATAGATTTTTGTTTAATGAATGAATTTCATGTTTAATGTTTATTGAATTATTTAAAACATGAACCTGTGTGTTGATATATTTCATAGGTGATTCTGATTGTGATTGACATTTTTGTTGTACTTCACCATTTCTTTTTTTTTATCACGATTGTTTTGTTATGGAGATGTATTTCTCCGATGAACGATAGATTTTATTCTATTCTATTCTATTCTATTCTGAGACAAATAGATTTTTGTTTAATGCTATCCTTGAACTAGATTTCTAGGAAGCTTGTCATTTGAGTCACTTTTGATTCAGTCCCTTTTCCAGAATTCATATCCAAAGTTAAGTCCGATTCTTGATCCTTCTAACCTGAGCCTTCAGCTTCATCAAGAGCCCTCATTTTCTTAAATCGGTCAATAACAAGTGAAGTTATCACTGCAAAACCAAAAGGTTACATTTTTGAGATCACTCTGTAATTGGAGGCGATAGACCCAAAATTTCAAAAACCGTCTCGAGGTATGGGAACATAATCTCCCCTGAAACACTTGGAAAAAAACAAAAACCATTTTCTGTGGATAGGGGGCTATCCAAACTTATTGATTTTTGAAGTACCTGATTGATACGAAACACCTACACCAAAAATGGCCCATGACAAGTTGTAGTTTACTATACGTGATCTAATCAGTGAATATAAAATTATTCAAAATAGTTCACTCATTCAAGAGTATTGACACTCAATTGGTGCGCAGTTTATTTAGATGGCGCTCTTTGGTTCATCGAGATCTTGATCGTGATCTCGATCGAACATGATAGATCTCGTTCTCGACCTTGAAGGTTACAAGTGATCTCGATCTCGATCTCGTCTCGAAATCTCGACGAGATCGAGATTTTTCTCGTCTCGTCCGAAACACTAGTGATGACCCTGGCGAGCGGAAGGTTAGTCTTGGCGAGTTGAGATTGGTGCTTACGAATGAGCTTTGTCGTGAAGAATGTATGATGGGGCCTCACACGTGCGTTCTGGATGTGCCTGCACGTGCTGGTATCTGCGCTACTGTCTGCCATCGGTACAGCCACTATTAGGCCTTGTCCTTTGTTCGATACTTCCACAGAAAGGTATATTCGAGCCCTTGGGCCCTCTAGACTTGGCGCTGTGACTGCGGTCCTCAGAGCACCGGACCAAGTGGGTTAGATTTGAAAATTCGCAGGTGATACCTCTCTGCGTTTCTGAAACTCCTAGTTATTCGAAAAATTTTGAGAACTACGTGAAAAATCAAGTGATTGAAATAAAATAGAATCGCGTTTGTATCGGAGTTCGGACCCTGCCGTAGAGTCGTAATTGTTGATCGAATTGATGGAATTCCCCCCCCCCCCCTCCTTGAAACTGATGATTTTGTTTTAGCGCCACGACAGTTCCTGATATTACAATGTAGAGCTTGTCATAGGAATGAAGACGTTCTTATTCGGAACTAATGAATCCAATCCAGTGCCAACGACGGCAGCGCCACCGTTCAGATGGGGATTTTGTAAAAATGAATTGTTATTAAAGCTCGACCAGGTATAGTGTAGACAACGATTATTTAGCGTTGGGCCAAAGATTATTTTGTCGCCTATCTGCATCGGCTTTTCGGCGAACAGCCTGTATAGTCAATTATTTGCGTTTTGTTTCTCCTGACTGCGGCATTCTGTCACAAACTGGTAAACAACAACGAACTAGCGCGTACACAAGGCGTGCTTCAAAAGTGTTTCACAATTAAGTTTGTACCTTGACTTGAGTAATTGTTTCGCGCTCATCATTACTAGTGGTCACTAGTGTTCATCACTCTACATCCCTACTTACAGTGTGCTACTTTATGATTGTAGTAGTTTTGTTCTGTTTTCAAACAGCCTATACATTTTTTCACTCAATCTTTCAAAACTGAAGAAAAAATCAAGGTGGATTTTTTTCATTGATTGTTGTAGTTCCAAAAGTGAAGGGGGGGGGGGGGCGAAAAGAATCAGCCTAGGGCACCACTGCTTTCTAATCCGTCACTGCCTATAGCTACTTGGAATCTGCCTGCATTTTCCAGAGCGATCGCAACCTGTATTTTCTAGACTGTCTCAGTCATCTCATGACTCGCAGTAAGGAGTGGGGAAATGGTCCATAAATAGAAAGCCAACGGCGACTGGGAGTAATTGACAACTGAAGCGATACCTGAAGCCTGAAGCAGAGAGAACACCCCGAGAAACCGAGTTGTTGAACGAGTTGCTGTATCAAGTTTACGCGTTTTGAGTTACCGTTGTGTGATTACTTATTGTTCACTTAAGTTTCTTGAATGAATCCTTTCGAACCCACGACAATTTTTTCAGGAATTTCGCGTTTGGGCTCTTCTATAACTATGACGATCGTTTGAACACACACTATTTATTACTGCGTACTGCTATAGATACACGCCAATAATTTTTTGCGCTTGAGTAGATCGCTTAGATTTTTATCGAAAAGTCGCTGTTGTTGCTCTAACTTCAATACTGCGGTGTCGGTCGGCCCGTCGGTATGCTTGAAGGTGTACTCCGTAGAACTTTCCACCGGCTCTTTGGCAAATTCCACATTGATCGCGGCATGTAGCTTCCTGGCGGTTCTCGAACAGTCCAACACTTTCGTGTAAAGTTGCGGCCTCATAAAAGTTTATACCGACAGTGATCGAGTGGTCATGCTAATTCAGTTTTGACGTAATTTTGAATGAGCATGGCCACACGATTGTCATCGGTGTAAACTTTTATGAGGCCGCAACTGTACATTACCAGCATGTTGTGGAAGCGGCGCCTGCGCCAATTGAGCAGATGTGTTCTACTCGCACGTTGAAGTCTCTCAGTTGTTGTTTAAACGGCCAAAAACCTACGCGCATATTCTCGAATGGACTAGCATGGCTTTCAGCTGTCAAGGTGTAGAACACACACATCCCATGGTTGTGGAAATGAAAAACTCTTACTGGACTGGTATCATTGCCGACAATTCTCCTCTCATGCTCCAAAGTCAGAGGATTTTTTTTAAATTTCTGGCTATTGCACTTTTCTGTTCACCCTTCAAATGCATTGGAGCGCAGCTACACTTACAGATTCCTAGCCTTTCTGGATTCAACTAAAAACGTACCCATGGCACTCTAAACCTATCTTGTCATTTTCTTTTCCCTCCAGCTTATCTAGGTCTTATCACCCACCTGGGCCTTATAACATAACCACCAGGCACCTTAGATTCTTATCGTCATCACTGAACCTAAACTCTACCTGCTGCCTTTAGTCAGCACAAAAATATGAACTCTCTAGGCTGTATAGCATTGAGGGATCCATTTGACCTTGGAGGTACGTTTTGTAGGAATCTCCCCTAGTATATCTTTGGCGTATATCATTATCCTCATCTCCCGCCCTTGTGTATAGTCGATTTAATAATAATTGTTATAATCATAGCCTTGCGGAACCTGCGATTGATGAATATTCTTCGCGGCGAGACAAATTGGGCCGCCTGGAAGTTCGAAGAACATGCACAATTAGTGCGGCAATATATCTGCTCAGGTAATAAATTACTCTTAGCAAGGTATTCACTTTATGCGATTAAGTTGGCGTATCCTTAACAAGCGTCCCCCCGGTGGATGTTTACCCGTTACAGCTCGTTAATGGGTTTCACAGACACATCCGTATGTCAATGTTCCCATAGCAGCACGGTAGAATCAAGGAGAAGAGGCGAGTGGGCCACGGATGGGTGCTCCGCCACGCCGCGTAATGCCCTGCAAGCTGTCTCAACACCAGAGTCACGTGTTTGCGCGCCCCCTTTGCCGAAACTTTAAGGTTAGTTCGGGCGGCACACAGGCACTTTCGAATTAATTAGAGGCGGCCAGAGTGGCTGTCGGTGTCAATCACCACAACTTTAAAACTAGATAAGACGTTGTGGTGGCACATGTGCACTGTACACGGTTAATTATCTGCCAAGTGCGGATATGGGATGGAAGAGGGGTGTGAGAGACGAAAAACCCGGAGAAGGTGGATCTTGGTGGTGATTTAATATTAGAGGGTGCCAACAGAACTCGTCATGGGTTGTTTGCATGCCTGTGATTTATAGTTGTAATTATTGGGGCACTATGGGAGGGCAAATCGTTTATCATTTCTATTACTCTATCACTTTGGGCTTTTCGGGGTGGTATGGTCTAATCCTTTCAATTTTATATTCAAGCCCGTCACTGATGGTTATTTCATTACCGACTTCCGATCCGAGTATCGATGCTTTGAATTCAGTATTGATGCCAGACTCAATTATGGCAAACATTCGACTAATTGGCGCGTTTTCCAGCAACTGTCGTTCAATAAATCGATTAGTGGAAATGAGGTCTGACAGTTTTGCGAGAATCCAGTGATTTCTGTTCACTACTCTGGCTGGCACTGAATTTCTTTCTGTCTTTTGAACGTAATGACCTTTTTTTCGCCGACTTTAGCTAGCAGTCAGGACACCCTCCAGCAGTAATGCAGCGACGAATGTTGAAAGCGACATGTTCTTACTCCAGTTCCTTTTAAACATAGGTACTACTCTGCCGTCATAAAGAAAAAGGCAGTAATTATATTCTAGAAGATTACTGCGCCTTGCTGCTTTCTTGCACAAGAGTTACTGCTCTCTTACGTTGTACGGTTGCAGCCAAAATAAAGTGGACGACAATGTCAACGAGTTGGCTTGCTGTCATGCGACGTTCAGGCCAGAATCCTGAAAAATCTGTCAACTGTCGTCCACTTTAAAAAGGCCGCAATAGTACGTGTTAGATACTGCCTTTTTACTAAATGAAACGATGACGTATTGGAGTTACTGCTATTTTCAAAATCGAATTTGATCGCTTTGGAATTTTTCATTATGAAATCTACGCGTAAAAATCGATGTAGAACTCTCTGTAGATTTTAAAGGTACTAAAAAGTCAATTTCGTGAAAATACGTGGTTACTGGTTACTGCCTTTTTTCTTATGACGGCAGTACTGAGGTAATGCTTCCAACTTATACATAGTCTAAATAACTTCTAAACATTCTTTCTCTGAATATGAGTACTTTTCTTCTTATCTAGCGAGAGAACAAGAAAAGAAACAAATCATCATTTTTACTTTTTAGTAGGCTTGAGCAATGCTGCGTTAAGTAATAATGCTTGAGTGCTTGAGTACCTATGTAAAACAAAAATTCTTTGATACCCTGAAGTTGGAGCTGACATCGCGCAGTCATAAACACGAAACATATGAGCAATGTTATCGCGGAAATAACCGCGAAATCGTCTTTTTGATACAAGAAAATGAAAAACTACATATTCTCCTCAAAAGAGAAGTGAAATTTTAATCAGTTTATAGCTTGCAATTTTGCACGGCTTCATGGGAGCACAGGGTAGATACCTCGCGGTAGATAGATACAAACAAGGGGACCAAGAGGCGTTTATGACAATGGGGAAAAGAAGTAATTGGAGGAAGTGGGGTGCAGTATAAGAAATAATAATGCAAAGTGTTGATTCAAAAATCTGGTGCGGTGAAATCCGGCAGCCGCCCGCCCCTGGGTTTTTCTGTAATGGAGCTGGCAGATTGGGGCTTCGCCCTCAATATCATTTCCATAAATAACGGACGGTGCATTTCATCGAACGTATATGATGTAATGCATATAAACGAGCTGTATGTGTTTGTGTGTGTACACACATTCATCCATTGCATTAGTTCGATTGGCTCATATGTCCAAGATAATAAATTACTCCCATCAATATAACTATGACGATCTAATTGTAAACTTGTTTTACTTCCGCTTGTTTCTGCTCTCGAACAATGTTACGAATTGCGAATGTGCCCACTCAAAAAGTTTGCCACCACCATTAGACTCACAAAGTGAATAAACAGCCAGGAACATCATGTGATGATATTATGAGAGTTCTGCTCTTTGATCCACTCCAGAGAGCCCACCCCTACATTTTTAAAGTAGGGGTAACACGTAACAAGTAACACGCTTGATTTTTTTGTAAATGAGGACTCGAACAAAGCCATTAGCAGTAAGTAGTACTGTGAAAGTGTTCTGCGAGTTGTGTGAGTAGGTAAATATACGTAACCTAGTTTGCGAAGACTTTTTCCCTAATGCCATTGTTTGACTAATGCCATTTGAATGGGTAGCTACCTACACCTACTTCATACCGAGTCTCAATTTGGGCGCAATATTTAAAAATGATGCTGAGAATGATTGTGAAAGAAATCGGACTTTTCCCTAGTTTTCTTGTAGGTAGGTACACAAATTAACAACCCCACACGAAAGAACGTATTGCCGGCTGTAGGTACATACAGGATGTCCCGTGTTTAATCGCAAAGATTTTGCCAGTCGATGAAGCATCCGAAAAGAATGAGACATGCATATAAAAATTTCGTTCAAAAACCCGTCATAACGGAGATACAGCTCTTCAAAGTTGGAAAACAATTACAGTTCTTTTCACCTAACTATTTTACTGGTCAACCGATCTGCGTCAAATTTCTCACACGTATTCACTAAACAAATGCCTATAAACCTCAAGTAATACATTTGGTGAGAACAGCCCCATGGCGTAAAATCAAGATAATTGTAAGTATGAACTCACACAACGTAAGTGAAATCAAAAGAAAGGGGTACACTAATCAACATGAATAATTGAAACAAGATTGATCAAAGGGTTTGCTGTTTTGCTCGATACACCAGCCATTTTCTTGACTCAGAACGAAGCCTCCAATCGAAATTTCACAGGAGCAACTTTTTATTCTGGATTAAACGACAAGTTCAAGAAAATCATTGATTTTGAAAACTATTTAGTGGCGTAGCAGATAAGTGGATGTAAGTAAGAAAGTCCCCTAATTCTACGCCACTGGATTGTTTTGATCAAAATCGATCTTACGTTATGATACTTACATTCAGTTCCACCGGCGAATTAATTTTATTGTTAGCTAATATGATAACAATAATTGATTATTGTTAGAGTTGAATGACCACGGAAAATGCATACAAGCTGTTGTGGTCCAAATATTTTTCCAAAATCTTTCGTGAAACTTGTGTTTTCTGTGGTCACTAAGCCAATATTCAGCAGAGAAAATATCTCAATTAGTTAACAATGATTAAATTCGCTGGTGGAACTGGCTATTAATGATCTCAACATCACTTGTGTGAATTTGGAACTGATTATCTCCAATGATGTAGCAATGCAAATTTTAAGCAACTAAAATTATGATAAGTTGCAAGATTGACTAGAAATTTTCAAACTGAACTATCTCAAAAAGTATGCCTCTCATCGAAATTTTTCAAGAGCAACTTTTTGCTCAAAACTGAATGAACAACTCGAAAATTGTCTTGATTTCAAAAAAATTGCAGTGAGGAACAATTAAAGATGATAAAAAAGGCGCAATCACCCCTATCTACGCCATGGGGCTGTTCTCACCAAATGTATTATTCGAGGTTTATAGGCATTTGTTTAGTGAATATGTGTAAGAAATTTGACGCGGATCGGTTGACCAGTATAATAGTTAGGTGAAAAGAACTGTATTTGTTTTCCAACTTTGAAGAGCTGTATCTCCGTTATGACGGGTTTTTGAACGAAATTTTTATATGCATATTCAGTTATTTCCTGATGCTCTATCGACTGGCAAAATTTTTGCGATTAAACACGGGACACCCTGTATACAGGTGTCCCGCAAATATACCGACAACGTTCTATGGCAGCCTCCTCTCGTCAAAGAAAGGAAAAAAGTTACTATGAACATGGGTCCGGAAACGCTTCCTAAGGGAGCTACAGACCCCTAAGTGTGGGACCCTGAAAATGTTTTTTTTCCAATATCTCCGAAACCGTTCAAGGAAAATCAATCAAACTTGAAACATCTACTAACCTTCTTATGCCCAACAAAATGAGGCGAGATTAATTTCACAATAATTCACCAGGGGTGGGTCAGGCTGGGGTGTGGGGATAGATGCACCGTTTACGAGATATTTGGGTTTGAATGTATGAAAACGTGGTCAGAAATGCAAATTTTTAATTACGATATTCAAGACGAAAGAAGAACTATTTCAAAGCAACTTCATTTTTGTTAGGCATTCAAATTTTGTTAGGCATAAGAAAGTTATTGAATGTGTCAAGTTTGATTGATTTTCCTTGAACGGTTTCGGAAATATTAAATACCGAATTACCGAGTTAAATACAAAACCATCTTCAGGGTCCCACCATCTTCCAAGTCCCAGGCTTGTAGATCCGTTATGAAGCGTTTCCGGACCCATGTTCATGAGAACTTTTTCCTTATTTTGATGAAAGGAAGCTGTCCTAGAAGGTTGTCGGAGTATTTTCGGGACACCTGTTATATAGCCCAGGCATTTTAGGGTTAGACACGTAGTGGGTTTGACCCTGAAATCAATATGACCCTTTTGAAATTTTGCACAAACGGCCTTTGACCAATGCTGAACAACATACTGCTCCGGTCCAACAAAAGTGCGGAACATAGTTTGTTTGAGCAAGAAAGGAGTAAGTGCCGCCAAATCAGATAAACTCTTGCTGGTAGTTCAGAAGAGGGTACTGTAAGTATCAACGTGACCAACGTGTCCCTCAAGCAATGCTGATCAATGTTCTAAAAGCTCCACGCCTTGAAATGTGAGCGTTATAATTTCTGATGAGCAAGAAGGAAGTAAGCTCCGCAACAGTGGTACCTACCTCTGTAAAATTTGATTTCCTCAAAATTTTGAAGGACACTGGTTGGTCAGAATGCCTCTCAAGCAATGCTGATCCACATTTTAAAACAGAATTCTTTGATTTCGGTTTTCCCGACCCATCAACCAAAGAGGAGGGAAAGTATTGTGAAGGCGCTAATAAACATTTTTCGAGATGAGCAAGGAAATTTCCATTTTGACCCTCTCTGAGACGATTAGGACCATTTCCAGATGAGAGTTTGTCTGTCTGTGTGTCTGACTGTGTTTGTGCCTGGCTGTGTGTGTGTGTCTGTCTGTAATATTCCACGATAACGACCAAATGGTTAATCTGATCAACTTGAAATTTGGTATGCAGACATGGTTTTGCTGTCGAATGAACCTATCAATTTTTGGCTGTCATCTGTCAAACAAAAAAGTCACTATCAAAAAATGACATAAGCTATATTTCACGGAACTTGAAATGCAATATGCGTTCGAAAGCCTGTTTGAAATTATGTTCCGCACATTTGTTGGAGCGGAGCTTTCAGTATGTTGTTCAGCATTGGTCAAAGGCCGTCTGTGCTAAATTTCAGAAGGGACATATTCATTCCAGGGTTTGACCAAAATTTAATCTGAAATGCCTGGGCTAATAGCTTTGAGAGACGCTCCCCTAGCTGAAACTGATGCAGTTTCATGACGTGAGTAATGAGTATTTCTTCAGCAGACGACAAAGGACATAGACAGGTACTATACACTATAGACTAAACCAGGATAACTTTCAACATATAAGAAACCTCTCCTTGGCCACGATTAGAAAGAAATGTCCCTTGTATACCAGGCTGTCCCAGAAATGGCGCATAAACTCTCCAGTACGTTGTAGCGGACCTTCCAGGGAACTCTAGAAAAATAGTGAAAAAAATCCTCCTTGACCACTTTTCGAGATATAAGAGCTTGAATTTGAGAACTTAACTTCTTTATTTCTGTGATTTATTCAAAATCGCAATATTTATCTCATGGGGACAAAGCCCTTTTACCATTTTCTGGTGAAATAATCCTCAACAACTTTTGATCAACGGCAACAGCCAATTTTAAATTTTGCAAATTTTCAATCAAATTACCCAGAAAATGGATCCGGCATCATCGGTGGAAAACAAATGAGTAGCTATACCCACAATCTGACATTGAACAAATAAAAAATCGAATGAAGTCAATTTCTGACAATCAGATCAGTCATTGTCATTTTGCATCATTCCTGCCTCGTTTTCACTTTTCCGCGAATAATGTATGCGGCTAGCGAATACACTGATATGTTACTGATTTTGGGCGAACGTCGCGGCAATCACTTGCAGGCGGAACACATTATTCACCCCCAGCAATACCCTCAAAGAAAGCATCCCGATCGTATGTGATAATGAGAACAGAAGACGCAGAGCCAGAAGAACCGGACTGGTAGCATCAGTATTATTACAAGCAGATCGCGGCCGCCCTCGTCATGTGAGGGTACCTGATGCCTGATACTCAAGAGGACGTTTTTGAACTGCTTCAGAATCAACCAAATCGAAAGGCTCAGAAAGTTTCACCGGGACTGCATGCACTTACTTTTTCCTCGAATACGAGTAGTCCCAACGCCTATCGTCAAAGAAGCCTGACGGATGTTGATATTCACACATGATTTGCAAGGATTCTTCTTTGGATTGTTAGTTCAGAATAAGTTGAATAAGGGAAAAGGGTGTGGCGCTTTTCAACGTGAATTTCTTTCTGAGACAGCCTTTGTAACTCATAAATAAAAATGGTAGAAACGCAGTTTTACAAGTTTATTTTCTGAATCCGCGAAAGTTGTTGAAATTACGAAGAGGTGCGATCGGTAGCTATGAAAGCCAGTAGCTGTGTGCTGTGTCCTTGGCTGTGTCAGTATGCACCAGTGTCAGTACCTATAATCAATTTCACGGCTATCTGCATTAGAGCAAGCTATGAAAAAAATATTTTTTGTTGGTAGGAATGAGCAGGAATCCATAACCGTCGTCGCAGATAGTTTGTGTAAATGTGGTATGTGAAAAGGTTAGGTATTGTGGCAGATGTCACCCGTCGCGCGCTGTGATGCACATCAAGTCAAAATGTTAAGTTTTATTGGGGAAAACAGATAAACACGTGTTCCTCGGAGTGTAAATTTGCTGGACCCGTCTTCACGGGTTGGTGGCTCTTTGCTTGTGCTTTGCTAGTTGCGGCCAGTGAGCCAGTGTATAAAATGACCCCAAAAGAAGTCAGCGGCAGCACTAAAGGGAAGAAAAATTAATGAAAATGCCTGTCCAGTGGCCCCAGTGAGGTTGAGAAAATTTGCTTCCATGGACATTGATTTATGGAGTTGCACTGTACAAGACAAGACAGTCGAGACACGACGCGTGAGTTCACTCTGTGTTGGAAGGTCTTCTCAATATGAAATTATTGACCATTTCATGTATGTATTCCCTTCTTCATCTTTTTCTGGCTTGTATGCTGTTCTAGTGTTGTAGAGCACGTAGTACTTCCTACTATCAGTCCTACTTCCCTTTAATGCTGCCGCTGACTTCCTTTGGCGTCATTTTATACACTGGCTCACTGGCTCACCACTACCAAAGCACAAGTAAAGAGCCACCAACCCGTGAAGAAGGTGTCCAGATAATTGACACTCCGAGGAACACGTGTTTATCTGTTTTCCCCAAATAAACTGAACATTCTGACTTGACGTGCATCACACCGCGCGAAGAGTGACATCTGCCACAAACGCCACAATACCTAACCTTTTCACATACCACATTTATACAAACCTTCTGCGACGTCGGTTATGGATTCCTACTCATTCCTACCAACAAAAAATAATTTTTCCATAGCTTGCTCTGATGCAGATAGCCGTGAAATTGATTATACAAGGAAATGCCCAAATTGGCCCTAACAATGACCGTTTCTATGATGACCATGTTTATATTGGAACAATAATTGTATTCTTACCTAGCGGTACGTATGTAGGTGAACACGTGCAGTCGTGCACGTTTGCCAAATCGACCGTTTAGTTTTTTGACGATAACTTGATAAATAAAAGCCAAAGAATTTTTCTATTATTTTTCCCCGACTCTATGATGAGTTCCCAGCAACGTACTGGAGAGTTTATGCGCCATTTCTGGGACACTCTGTAGAGCAAGCATTATCACTTCTTTGTAGGTAATGCTGTGCTAACGCATTCACAGGAAATAAGTGATGCTTATCACTTCAAAACCCGTATTTCTGACACTTCTTCAACTTTTTTCCACTTCTTATTGCTGCTACTGATTCAGCTTCTACCAAAAAGAATACACTGTAGCTGTTTGTCATAATAGTGTCAGGACCTGTGGTCCCAAACCGTTACATCAGGATGCTTCTTTCAGATCTGGTTGAGCTTTGACGTTCACGAGATGCTGGGATGAGCGTAGGCTGTCAAGATCTGAAGATTGTACCGTTGTTCTTCATGAGGAGACCTGCGATTCTCACTTTTTCTGCAATGTCCAAGGGGGATGATGAGTTAATGACCATTACACATCAGCTCGTTTCCTGCATCTGCGAGTCCACCTGTTATGTGCTGGAAGCATACAGGAAGTCCCAGTCTGGAAGCAATGGCCACTGACAAGGATAAACTGAGAAGCTAGTGGAGTTCTCAAGATTATCACAAAAAGCGCGCTCAGGCTCGCTCAGCCATACACTAGACTCCGCAAAAACCGTTAATTAAATTGTAGGAAGAACACAAAAGGCTGTGATCCCAACACCCGGTTTGTTTATTCAGTCCTCTATGAGGGCGGAATTGCTTTATTCATCTCGAGTACGTACTTACCTGGTACAATAGAGCAGACACAGCAAATAGTCATCTTTGTCATAGAATAAGTGGGCGCTATTTTTGCCGCTGAGTGTACGCTTTTGGCTGTGGTTGGTGTATGGTACGATAATGGACCTTTTCAATAAAGGCGGTCTTTCTCGCACGATTTACGTCACAGCCCCCACATGTGCTCAGTGTGATGCCGCGCATTTCATAACTAACAGTTTCCCTTGGAGATATTAGGCATCATTATAGCTAGACACCACCGGCTGCGCGGTACGAGCGCGCACGCATCTGTCTGTCTCTTCTGAAAAGGTACATTGGACTTGACGAACCTGCATCTTTGGAGCCTTGTGAGAGAAATTCGAGGTGTTTCAATTATTAGGGAATCTCATATCCTGAATATTTTACTGGCAAACAGAAATGATCATCGGAACTATCGCTTTCGTCACCTTGTTGACACTGACATTTTTTTAACCCACTCTTATATGTACATATGTTTTAGGTATATTGGTTAGATGATGATTGTATAACTCGCTTGTTCGCCAGCGCCGCGCTGGAGGGTTTTAATTGATAGCGATTTTTCAACAATTGCGGGTGCCATCCCACAGTGGCTTTTTACGCTCGAGTATTACATCTCTCATTTATTATTTCGCTCTTCCTTTTAAAAATCCTTGATGGTTCATTTATGTGAGCAGATGTCCAGATCTGTGGTGTGCCTTTTGCATTTGCAAATCATTCTTACTCGCGGAACAATTCACTTCTCCGGCTCGGTTTAATAGTTTCATTATTTTGAATGGAAAACCATAAATAAACCCATTCTAGATATGACCGTACAGCATTTTGTGTTTCGCAACAGTACGTAGTGTTTTGTAGAAGTAGTTTTTGCGGAATTCATCGTTCAACGAGAGGACATCATGGAGCGGAAATTTACGAGGCCGGCTTTCTACATTTTTACGTTTCGCATTCTTTGGTCGGATTATTCTTGCGAGGGGGATATACCTAGGTAATCCCCGTGCATTTTTCATTTCTGTCGGCGATGTTTAGTGACTTTTCAAGAAGTACTGAAGTTTAATTTACGGCTGTTTAGGATTCCGAAAATGGAGGGAATGCAGTTTATGAATCGCGATAAAGTTTCACGTTCTTTTTGTGAACATTCTATGAAGCTCACAGGACGTGGATACTGGATGGTCATTTTAATCAAGTCTCAGCAGAAGTGCTATGAAGTTCAATCATCGCCGGCCAATATTTGATCATTGTCCTTCTTGGCTGGGTTGCCTCCAGAGCTGCGGCCATGTCCAGTCGACATAGAAACCCGACTCATTCATTAGGCCACCGCAAAGCGGGACAGTCACCGTACTAAATTACATTAAACCTACAAATTGTTTCGTCAGAAATGCTGTTCCAAGAGATAACGATATTATTACAAACTGGACTCCTCCTAACTATTTTCAGCTGTTATGGTAATCCGAGAGGCCTTTGATCGAGAACGGAACTTTCATCTACACCTTGCAGTAGTGGCGCTAGTGTAGTAAACTAGTGGCAGGCATGGCAGGTACCTTTCGCATTTGCTATCCAACATCAACGGCCAGGCCCGAGGCACTAAAACTGCAACTTATGCACGGACGAACTCATTACTAACTTTCAGGGCGGTTCCGGCTATCACCGGGCGATCCAGCGAAAACAGCTTTATTGTCTGGATCCGGAGTAATGATCCGACGTCCGAATTTCTAGAGTCCATTACTGACCATTGAGTCTAGAACCGTCCATTAAATTGTGCAATTTGCTATGCAATTGGAACGTTTTTATACTCACCTTTACTGTACCGCTGTACCTATCTTACTGGCAAGAATGTACTTATATAGCCTACGGGTGCTTCCACTGCTTCCCCAACAAATCTTTGCTACCTTGTCATAGGTACTTAGTTTTCATAGTGAAGCTCTCAGTGAGGGAGCAGATAGCATTGTGTCTGTACCTACCGCTACTTACATAACACACAATAATAAACCTCTTCTGACTCTTCTTTGTCAACCCATTTGAAACTCGCTCCTCGGTTGATTCAGCCATGCTTTTTACATTTTACCTCCTCGATCCATCTAACAAATGCACCGCAAGCGAAGTAAGTTTGTGACGCTTCCTCTTTTAATGAAATAAACTGGTTTTACCTCGGATTTTGCACTGCACTATTTCTCGTATATGTAATTTCACAATAATAATTATTTATTGGTACTTTTTGCCGTTTTCAAAGTAGCCTGAGAAGTATAGCTAAAAGTATAGACTGCGTTATGAATCGTTTTCCCCGAGGTTTTCCTATTAGAATATCTACTATGTATATTAGAGTCTATCCCGCAACGCACTCAAAATCTCATGACACCGTGAAAGAGTCTACTGTACAGAAGCTCGTAGCTGAGGTATTATGTAAGCTTACTTTTGACACCATTCTCTCGACGAAAGCGAGTAGGTAGGTAAGTAGGTAGGTACTATGATCAGTTGTGAGCTCCTCCACGCTCACTTTCAAAGGGCCTCCACGAATAGTCGAAAAGTTTCAATTCACTACAAGCAAGTGTTGAACTGCTCGTAGTGCATGTATGTATTGCTGCACCGTTTTATCACGCTATTATTGACGTATGGTGCTGCACCACTCTGCATAAGCGATGTGTGTACTATAGGCAGCCTCGCTTCCCGCTTTTGCAGTCCCACTCATTGTTCCTCCGAATCCTCTGATGGTCCATGGTGAGCTATACGCCAAGCGCTTCAAGCTGAGAGCTCTCCATAAGTGAGTCTATAAATCTAATTAGCACACAAGTCAATAGGTACGTACATTTTGATAATGTTCGTCATCATCTCTGCCCGTAATATTATACTAAGTATTTGGTTTCCAGTTGCTTTTGTATTTATTGTTCCTCAACAATTGAACACTATTTTTTTCGGGTATCCAATACATCATTGTTACAGTGTTTGGCACGCTTTAATTTTAATTATCGTTAATTAATCGTTATCGTTTTAATCTACGTTAAATCTTGATTTGCTGGTACTATTTTTTTTTACTACCTACTCGTACATACAGGGTGTTTCAGTGACCTTGCATAAAATTTCGAGAGGTGATTCCTCCTAAAAATATAAGTCGAAAAGTTTAAGTAACATTTTTCCCCCAATTGCTTCCTTAAGAAGTTACAGCCCCTCAAAAGTACGAGGTGAAACAGAGCTTCTATTTATTTGCTCAAAAACCGTCACAAGGAACAACTTGAAGTTCCTCAACAGTGCAAATTTACATGCAAAATTTTGAACAAATCTGGCTAGTGGCGGTGAAGTTAAAGGGGGTTGGGGTATTTCGTATTTTTGTTTGCAAATTTGAATAGGCTCGTTCAAGTCACAACTTTTATACCCCTTGCATTTTATCCGTAGGATGCACCGTTCACGAGTTGAAGTGAAACAAGCGAATATGCCTCATGGGCATGAGGCTCAAGTAGTGCACTTCCTTTTTGAAGGATTAGTGAACGCAAGTTAATTAGGGTTCTACCGTTATTTGGGCAGAAATTTCAATATGGCGGCCAAGATATCGTTAGAATCATGGAATTTGGCTGACAAATCAAAATGATTGTACTATACACAAGGGCAAGTTCCAAGTTTCATGAAAATCGTTCCACTACTAAGAGATTCCAATATGGCGGCCAAGATGGCAGCAGAATGTTGAAATTTGGCTGGAGAATAAGAATGATCATACGAAACAGAGGTATGTCTCAAGCTTCATGAAAATCGTTGTGATAAAAAATTTCAATATGGCGGCCAAGATGGCGGCAGAGCATCATTTGTCTAACATCGGATGTATTTTAATCAAGTTCACATCGCCTGTGAATTCCAATCAAATTGGACTACTTTTAAAGAAATTTGAAATGGCGGATCAAAGATGGCGGCCAAGTAACAAAAATAATTGGTCAGCTTTATATTGTGGACACGTAGGTATACATTCGATTGGCGTTTGCACCGCATCGATATCTCTTTTCGTTGAGGCATAATTCTCCTAGTTCTATCACTCTGGAATGCGTTCAAAATGGAGAATACAAGATGGCGGCGGGGCATCAATTGTCAAATATTGGATGGTTCCTGATGAAGTCCACATCGCCTGCAAATTTCATTTCAATCGGATCACTTTTAGAGAAATTCAAAATAGCGGATCAAAGATGGCGGCAGAATAACAACAAACTAAAAGCCAACTTGGCATCCTGAACATATGTACTATTGATCAGTGTTTACATCACATCGATATCTCTTTTCGTTGAGGAGTTATCTCGGGTACGGACGGACGGACGGACGAACGGAAAAAGTTTTTTGGGAAAGTGCGCTAAAAATCAGGAACGTGTCCAATAACTTTCTTCTGGTAGTAATTCTACCACCTACGCCAACCCCAACCCCCAACTTCACTGATGATGGTTGAATTTGTTCTAAATCTCACACAAGTTTTATTTGCACTGTGAAGGAACCTCCCTGTGCCAAGAAAAAAAAACAAACAAATCTGACCAGTGGGGTCGAAATAAGGGGTTAGGTTGAATTGCTGGAGGAAAGTCTACATTCCGGTCCAATTTTCGTTTGCACATCAAAATAGTCTCTTACTTTCATTTACACATTAGATAGGTACCTAGGTACTGTGATATAGAGAATAGTGTACCCTACATTAAATTATTAAGGTGTGATGCATCTAGGGACCCTAAGTCATATTTGTTGTGCCGTAGATTTTAATTGACCTTCAACTAGGTCATTGAAATCAATTACATCTACCTCAACTTCACGTCGTGCTAATACCTCAGGCCTACTCTAGTAGTAGCCTCACGTTCTTTTAAGGGGAATGAATTGAATAAATATTGAACAATAAACAAAGTCTTTCAACCACACCTCAACTTTATTACAAATAATTCAATCATCGCCAACTTGATTAAGTTCACCTCAATTATTTATTTTATAATTTCCAGACGTGCTGGCATTCAGCTAGCGTTCGGAATTGTTTTATTTGGTTTACATTCGGTTTCAGAAAGAAAAGTACATTCTAATACCGTGCGCAATCCTACGACGAATTCATTCAACCCTTGCAAGTTAATACCGTTCTCATTCTTCCTAATTTACCGAACTATTGGCAAACCCCTTTCCTATAGTGCACTTGAGTTCAATTTCCTGCCTAATTAATTAATTCTTCGTCAAGTTTCAATTTCAACCTTCCTAATTCTCGCCCATTTACACTGGTACGAAAAGAAATCTTTATTATTCAATTGTACTTAGAGAGAGATTGTTGTTCACTGAGTTTTGTCCTGATCTTTCGAATTTATAGCCATTTTTATAATTATTGATCAAATAATTTACATAAAATTTGAGTGTTGACATTCCATAGATTTTATATCCGGCTGGTGATATAGTTAACAATTTATAGACTTATCCAGCAGCTTTATTTCACGCTAGGTTCAATACCTTTACGCAAATTTACAATCAGGGGTACAAGTCATCGCAATGGGCCTTTAATTAATTAGCCTGCAACATTTTATGTCACTTTCCGTTCTTATCTTGAAGTGTTTCGAAACGACACTGAATTTTCTGGCATTGTTCTTAAGAGGTTCTCTTTGTTTGGAACGCTAGCTCATCTTGAATGTCCATGAACTCCTTGTCGTGCGAAAGGGTTGAATATTTTATTCTATGGGGGAAACTAACGCGTGATCAAGATTTTGCCCGGATTTGATTTGCATAAATACTGCTAGTGCTTGTCTTAAGCTGATAGAGTCTGCAAAATTATGCTCTGTCGGGAATCAAATCTCTTGAAAGAGTTGCTGAGGTTTTCACCCTTCTTCTGGTGTCTGGAAGGTAGTTATCTGAAAACAAGAGACCGCATTTAAAGGCTAAAAGCAACTACCAGGGAATTGAAATTGACTTGACGCTTATCATGGCTGTTCGAAATAGCAAAACAGAACCTGCTATCATTCTATAAACAAAACAATTACTTTAAACTTATCAAACAATTAGCCTTTGATTACAAATGGAAATCAGACTTGCCTCAATATCTCCTTCCCTCGGAACTGATGCACTACAAATAATCACAGTGCTTTAGCACTTTTTTGAGTTATTCTTCTTGAAAAATATTAGTTTTCTTCTCCCACACATCTGCCGCTCTTGACTGCCAACTGCCACCACGTGAATCTTCTCAACCGAGGAAGCAATTTAGAGAGAAAATTCAGTCTTACTTTTCGACCTATTTTGTTAAAAGGATCACCGAAATTTTGTGCAAAATCACTGGAACACCCTTTATGCACCTCAGTATACACGCTTAGGTACCACGCTGTAATTTCTGTTTTTTTCAGGTAATCTCGAATTATTCCAGTCTTTCAGAACTGGACTTATCAGTTCAACTCATGAACCTGTAGGTTATCGAAATAAACTGCTTATTGCAGTAGGTACCAGGCCAAACAAAAATTATAGTCAATAATAATATTACAAGTGGTATGATTATCATCGATGTTAATTCCGAATGGAATCGTGTGTGCAGATTCAACGACTGCGGAGCACTGAGGTAGCAGTGCGTAGCAGGAGTTGAATGTGCAGCATCGATTCCATGAGGAGATATCATCGATTAATAATCATACCACGAGTTAAGTTTAGCAAGACTATACATATAACAAATTAAGAAAATTGAATTGTATATTTTCATCAGACATTCAAAGGAAATTCTAAGGTTTACCTATTTAGTGTCTATATGCATTACAAAATAGCAAATCAAAGAACGTCCGTCGTTAGTAGAGCGTATTGTATGGACATAATTTTCCATGTTCCAAGCAGTCCCGTGTAATGACATTTCTCCGATTTGAATGCCTCTGTGCCTACCAACACCACAGACGAATGCTGTATCTGTATATTTTGTACAAGACACCAGTTATGGTATATAAAACACAGTCACCAGCTTTTCAACATATTCATTGATATCCTATCAGTATTTTCCATGATTTTTCAACAGTTTCCGTACAAAATAAAAGTCAACGTCAAATTGAAATCAATTTGACAGGAGGTGAATAAGCCGAAATCGGTGATAAATTCAATTGTTTTTAGGGCACTTCTCCAAACGGGGAGGCGCTCTTGTCCTCGCTTTGTCCGTCCGTCCGTCCGTCCGTCACAGTATCAAGTCCTAGACGAAAAGGTTTTTGCGAAAAATTTTCACTCCAATGGGTGCTCATGACCTTGTATCCCGAACCAAGAAAAATCTCGACGAAATAATGATAAACAATTACAATATTAACATATTAGTGTGACGCGGCATCGCCGTTGAATGCTGCATTTCAGAGGCCGGCTTGTTCTCGAAAGTTATCACATGCGATCAAGTACCCGTTCTTATCATTTTACAATAATACATATGCAAAGTTATATTTGGAGGAGAATTTGAACTTGATTTTGATGGAAATTCCACATCGGTGCGAGGTACCAGTCAATAGTTATAAATTTTTGAAAATGACTCCGAAGCTACGGCTCGGCCGCAAAACATTATTCGTTGCTTGCTGGTGCTTGATATCCTTTTCTCCAAACAAAACGGAATCCAATACAGAAAATATTTTAACTTGAATGGGTAGCTCATGGCCCACCTCATGGTACGCGAACCAAAAAATTTTTTCCGAAAGAATCATTAACAATCACAATAACATATAATAACATTTTGCTGTAAGGCGGCTTCGCCGATTAAGTGCTGGAATTCGCAGTTAGATGTTGAAAGTTACGATATGCGGGTAGCTACATGTTTTTATGAAGATACATTACTACATGTACGGGATCATATTTAGAGAACAATTTGAACTTTCTTTTGATAGAAACTCCACTTCGGTACGACCCTCGGGTCAATTGTTATGAATTTTTGAAAACGACCGCAAAACTACGGCTCGGCGCATATACGCGTCCCTACAAATTTAAAATCAGACGTGCCATTAACACTATTAAACATTTTGAAATAGGTAATACTAGGTAGGCATTACTAGGTACCTGAAGGATAATGGCACTCAAACTATGGAACATGTTCGCCCAATTACAAAAAAAAAATAGGTAGGTATCACTAAAAATCATGTGACAGACTACCATTTTTTCGGTTTTTCGATAGAAAAGAATTGTCCCGATTCAAAAATAAACCTGATATTCGTGTTCAGGAGGTCGAAATCAGTTGGAAAACATTCTTTTATAAGTAACAGAATGACGCTTATGTGGCCGGTTCGTCTGTCTGTCTGTCTGTCTGTCTGTCTATGTAGAAACTAGGATGCTGTACTCTTTCTCGAGAATTGAAGCAAGAGCCTTGGAACTTTTTCCAATGGATAGCTGATGTCCCCAAGGGTGGCCAATGGGCACTATTATTGTTATCCATACATCGTTATCATAATTATCAAAGAGAAGAGATCTCCTGTGCACTTCGAAGAAGTTGAACTTCTCTTCGGGAAATAAAGCTACAGCCCTTAAAAATTAAACTTTATCCGATGGATAGCTTAGGTCCTCAAGGACCAAATAGGCAGATTGGCTTTCATAATTCCGTCGCCATCTTGGCTGCCATATTGAAATCTCTTATTAGTGGAACGATTGTCATGAAACTTGGAACTTATTCTTGTCTAGTATGATCATTTTTATTTTTAAGCCAAATTTCATGATTCCGCCACCAGCTTCGCCGCCATATTGAAATCTCTTATAAGTGGAAGGATTTTCAAGAAACTTGAAAGTTACCCTTGTCTCGGATGATCATTCATATTTTCAAGCTGAGTTTGATGATTTCGCCCCCATCTTGGCCGCCATATTGAAATCTCTTATTAGTGGAACGATTTTCATGAAACTTGGAACTTACCCTTGTCTAGTACGATCATTCTGATTTTCAAGCCGAATTTCATTATTCTGCCGAAATTTTGGCCGCCATATTGAAATTGTTTGTCCAAATAACGGTAGAGTAGAACCCTAGTTACTTAATATCTTGCGTTCACTAATCCTTCAAAAAAGGAAGTGCGCTACTGAGCCTCATGCCCATGAGGCATATTCGCTTGTTCATAATCGCTGTGATTATCCTCGTGGTACCCCAAATCCGTGCATCTCATTGACTGAAACACAGTCCAGTTACCTATGTGTTATATGTATTGTATAGTCTCCACTATATGGTAGCTAACATAAGAGTAGTTCTCAAAAATCTACGGAAATCGTACAAGCTGCATCGAAAAATGTTGTACCTATTTATCAATATTTCCAGATAGCACTTGTTTAGGAATGAAATATTTTGTTGGCAATATTATTATATTTCTTACAACTAGCTAGCAACTAGCTGTTAAGACTTTACCATCAAGGCGTCATCGTACAATTCGTACCAACACAACATATTTTTTCCATAGCTCACTCTAATGAAAAAAAAGCAATCGATTGAATTGATTACAGATATATCCAATATCATCCAATATCTACATAAAATCATAAAAATAAGATGTTAAATAAAAATGTCAAGCTTTGGCGTACGTATACGTTTTCTGAGGAAGATTTACGCCATCAAGTTCATTGAGTTGAGCAATCATCATCTGCCGGATTTTTTTAAGATCCTACGCAATCTGTTTTTAATTTCGATTCCGAAGCAGCAGAGGCGAAGAATATGAAAGGAGAATCCACAGAGGCCTATCATGCGATCTAATCGTTACATTTCATCTGGGGCGGAATGCATCTTAATTCCGAGAAGGGACCCCCATGTATCCTAGTCGGTCTTTTTGCTGAATAGCGCAATTTGCTATAAAACCAAATCAAGAAACGTCATTAGCTCGAGATTAAGCCAATGGCTCCGTTAAGGCCCGGAAATTAAATAATTTCCTTTATCAGGTATCATCGCAAGAGAGGAACGCCAAGGCTGTAGCAAGCAAGCGCCACGACTGGATGAGTGTCGCGACCTCCTTAGCCGCGCGGAACTCGAGAAGGGTGTGCGGGATTTCCTCCAACAGTGCAAATTTTGTCAAATCGCCGAGTCGCAAATTTTACGACAAGACCATCATTCCAGCCTCTCCATAAAGTCGTAAAGATAAATAACGTAATAAATTATGGAAGTGAACTAATTTTTTTCCGATCCTTTGCGATATTGTCTGTCTCTCCCTTGCCTCATTCTTCTGGTAGACGCGTGGTGTGTATATGGGTATACGCGTTTTTTGTTTGTTCATCCCTATTTTCGTTTCATTGCATTACAGCAAAACTATAGATAGTTTTGTTTCTGTCTCAAACGTGTTGGATTCCAACAGGATGTTTTCAAAGGTCAGCAGTGTATTCTTAGATCTAAAATCGGGGTTGGACACATAGTGGTCTACAGCGTAATGCTGCTATGTAAGGTACATAGCCTGTTTAGCCAATGAACAAGTGAGCACATTGCGGCAATGATCGGAGTTGGCATGCTTGATAGCCGAGTTGATGGCTTGAACTCGTCACTCGACTCGTCACTGGACTGAGAAAACACGGGAAACATTATTGCAAACAATACACTCCCACAAAAAAAAAACTCAGTGACCATCAACACCACTAGCGCACGAATGAGAATTGAGAAGATGTTAGCTTCTCTCGCTAACGCTCGTTTCGCAAGCGTCCCCGCTCACAAAATAATTTGTCACTCTACTCACTTTTAAGACTTACGGCTCGATACCAAGTTGGGGCTGAGACTGCCGTAAGTGCGGTTACTATAGCAACGGCCAATCAGACCGCTCTATTTGGCAAGTTACGCCGTCCTAACTTTTGCGCCTGCAACTTGGTATCGAGCCCTTACATCAAATATCGTTTGATAGACCTTGTAGAAAACTCATGCAAAAAGAACTTTCTGTATCATTAAATGCCGTATAGAACCGTTTTTTAATGTGTACCGACCCCACTAGTAGGCGAACGTCAGTGCGAGGTGTCACCTGTCGAATGTTCCTATTTTTAGCAGCCAGAATTCACAATTTCTGAGCGATTATGAGAGTGAAGTAGATAAAATAATATAACGTATGGTCCGAAAGTTTTGGAAATTTTTTAAAGCTAATTACTTTTCTGGATAGTTTTCATTTTTTAACTTAATATTGTAAAAACTAGCATCGTCTATAGTAATACCAAATTCATATTCAACATATTGAAGATGAGCCATTACTTTTGATGGCTCTCAGTTTTTTTCTGCCATGTTCGATCATTCTCTGGACAACAACAGGATTAATTTCGTTGAGATCCCGCCTCCCAATGTACCGCAAGCTCGGCAATATAAGATTTTTGGTAAGTATTGAGCAGGATAGTATACGACAAGCGTCTCAATTCACATCTTTTTTGCCTCTCAAGTTTTTTCTCAAAAATTGATAGTTTGGAGAATAATTTGGTTTTTCTAAAAACCGTCCGTCCGTCCGTCCGTCCATACCCGGGATAACTCCTCAGGGAAGGGAGATATCTGTGTGGTGTGAACGCTGATCTATAGTACATATCGATGGTGTAGTGCACAGAGGTCGTGAGTGCTGAAATAGGCATTTTGAGCTACACCAAACGGAAACTTTGACCGCTTGTAAAAACTCAGCCCGAATAATCTGCGAAAGGAAAATCGGGGGTTATCAAGAATGCAGTTCATCTTCCTAATTGAAGTTTACTTGAACCATTTGAAGTTGAGTGTTTTTGAGAAAATGGATCTTTTTTGGGGAACTTCCTTCACTTACGACCTTTGTGCTACAAAAAAAAAGTTTTGATGTAGTTAGATCACAAAACCACCGCAATCATTAGATTTTTCAACCAAACGAATTTTTTATTAAAAAACGATTCTCAGCTCCGCATTCGATGTTTAGTAGGTAGATAGTACATATGAACGTTTTTCTATAAAAAAAATCAATTGGTTTAGAGTTTCATTTGGAGTAATACTAAACGGAAACTTTGACTGCTTGTGGATACCTACTCTACTCAGTCCGAATAATCTGCCAATGGAAAATCGGGCATTATCAAGAATAGAGTATATCTTTTCAATTGAAGTCTACTTGTACTACTCAGACTTGATTGTTTTGGGAAAAATAGACATTTTTTGGGGAACTTTCCGCACTCACGACTTTTGTGCTACAAAAAATAAAATTAGAATGTTAGTTAGGTACATTACAAAACCACGACAATCATTCTCAACCAATATTATTTTTATAAATAGCGTTCATAGGGTAGGTCCCACCTACCTCTTCAACATAATAGCATGAAATTTGAGAACTGAAGATGGACGTACCTGATGCAAAAATCGGATAAAATTCAAGTAGATCTGTCGAACAGAAGTGTCACTATAAACAAATGTCAGAAGCTATATCTCACGGAACTTGACTTGTCTAAGCAAATGACATACAGACAGGTGTCTGTGTCTGTGTGTCTCTAATTAGCTACAATAACAGTCGAATCATTGATCCGATCGACTCGAAATTCGGTGCGCAGACATGGTTTTGCAGTCGGGTGAGCCCATTGGTTTTTGGTTGTCATCTATCAAACGGAAATGTCACTATCAAAAAATGACAGAATTATATCTCACGAAACTTGAGTTGCAATATGTCATTTCAAAGCTCTTGAAAACTGTATTCAGAACAATTGAGAGTATTTCCCTATCTGTTATATGTCAAATATGAAAAAAAAAGTCAAAATTCAAAAATTTTCTATCCATTTATTCAAAATCTATCTGATGAATTGAGACCAAATTTGGCAGTAGGCAACACAACAAAAAATTAAAATCAAGTTTTCAGTTGCATTTCTCCACCATTTTTCAGCAGAGCGTTATGAATTTTCAAAATTTCTCCTGGCCCTTGCCACCCGAGAAGGCTTCTCGCCCGTGATTTGACCAGGACGACTCGCTTTGGATGCAGTACTCCACTCTAAAATCCATTACTGCTCGGGGATCGACTTCATTGAAAAAATTCCAACTGATGTTGAGAGTAGATTGGATTGTGCGTCGTGCAGACCGGTTTTCAAAATCAACACGTCTCCCGTTTTCCGACGATGATTTTTGAAGTGAAACTTCTATTCTCGCGCCTGGATCACAACACACAACTAACGCAGAACCACACATGGGAGTGAAATTGGTTCATAGCATCAGTGGTTGTAACGAACGCCTGTAACGCTGTCTTGTCTGACCTTGGGGCGACCAGCGTCGTCCCAGGAAATGGAAGAATAAGCTGTTGCGGCGTTTGCCGCGTTCGGTTCTATTTTTTACTAATCGCCGACACTGGACTGCTCTTCGTGTTGTCGTACTGTTGTCCCGACAGGAATGGTTCTCGACTTGGCTTGAATAGATTCGAGCGGATGTATTTTATCATAGGGATAGAGAGGCATATTCAGGGCCGGGCCTAGCAGGCGTGCAGTGCGTTCCGGCGCGCAAGCGGGTATGGCAGGCGGCAAGTCATAGGGGCGGTAATATAATAATAAAGTTGAATTTCGAAGGACTCTTTTCATTCCCGCATTTGGTGGGGCTCTCCACTGCCGGTGAGGGGGCGGCAATTTTTTGGTGGCACGCAGGCGGCAAATATGCCAGGTCCGGCCCTGGGTATATTCTTCAACAGACGTTTACAATTCAAAAATAAAATAGAATGCCGCACACCCACATGTAAACACAACTTTCAGGTACCTATGTACCTATCAAGCAGGAAAGCAGGGGTGGATAATTAAATCCCAGAGGGAAAAAAGAATTTTCGACAATTGAGGCTGAAACAGTTGCTCAATGTTCTAGATGTCAGCTGATTGTATAGCGATGATATTATACTGATTTGATAATCAAATTCTTGTGTGTGGAAATTGATTTTTGACATTATTCTTCGTTAACTTTTTGAATGGTTTGATTTCACCTCAATTAAATGTGACATTCTAAATATAAGTACGGTGGTGAGCACATAACTGGAAATACTCATATCAATTCTGTCAATATTTCAATTTAACCTACGGCCTTATTATGATTGGAGAATATAATATCGTAGGAACTCTAGAACCACGTAGTTACCTACCTCAAATCACATTCATGAGGTACCTACCCACATACCTATGTAAATACTTATGTATTTTATATTTTTCCAAATAAAATTAATACCGGATCGAGTTTTCCAAATGACATTCTCATACTTTGTGGAGATTATTAGATTGCCATGCTGTGCCTGCCAGAACACAGTTTCCACCGTGCTGTAATATAACGGGGAAAATCGTACAGTAAGAAAAGCCGTCACGATGTCACATTCGCATATTCATTTGTGGAGAATATCATTGATGAAAATAGATATTTATTGTATTAGGGGTATAAGTGAGACTTCATGTGACAGAGAATGGGAGTTTAAGCGCCGAGCGCAGCAAGAAAAGAAACAAAAGAAGTCTAATCGTGAAAAAATCATGTCGAAAGTATTCTGCCCTTTGAGTGACCTGTGATAATAATAATAATAAGATTGATAATAAGAAAAACAAGATGATACAAACCGTTAGGGAGCGGCGCGGGAGTATGAAAAGAACACCTCTTCGAACGTTGTTTGCTGACTCATATCTATAGAAGTTTCACTTCTTCCGAAGGTGACTATGGTCACGCACCCACGTTTTTTCAAAATTAAATTTGCACATTCCGTGAATCTGAAAATACTGCAGTGCAAATTTGACATGCGGTGAGCCCCACGAAATATTTATTTTATAGGTGCAGACATGCTGGAAATGGAAGTTGGAGGAAAGATTGAATCAATTTTTGGGGAAAAAACTCTTGAAATTGGACCCACGGTTTTCGAAATTCCCTATCTGGAGAAATTGCAAATTTTCCAACTTTTTGTCCCGTGAACCAGATTCTCATCTTTTTTTAAGCAAAAGGTATAGCTGGTTCTTGAAAATTTTGCAACAATTATCTCTCCAATTTACCACCGAGAATTTTCCGGTCGAGAATGTAAAGCCGGCCTGAGTTTTCGAGACCGGAAGCCGGCCTGCGGCGCAATGCGCAATTCCCGGAAAGAGGCTAACTGAGGGGCGCAATTTTCATGTTTTGCCCTAGGCGCACTTTACCCTTGATACGCCACTGTTACTGTCCCAACGTTCTTCGAGAGGCCAGTATCTAAAGTAGGTACTGATTTACTTATGGCGAGTTTTAGATGTACTGCAGTTGGGACTGTTGGGAGTATACAACACGGATTTCGGGATTACCGTGCCAACGGTACAAAGCCGGTGGTAGCGATTAGTCACGCGACGGACCTTCAGGAAAATCCGCTGCAGCTCAGATTGGAAATTAACTGGCTACACAAAATCGATGTAGCTTGACAGGACAGTCCAGGAAAAACAGGAATAAAACTACGGGACTGGTCCACGCGGCTGATGCCGATGCCAGGGAAATCCCGATTAGTCCAGCAATTAAGCACAATATGTTAGGTGGAAGGCTCTGCAGGCGTCGGTAATCAGCGGGCTTTGTTGCACGTCAGCACGCAGATCAAAGCTCATTGCAGTCGGCGGTTGTTGCGGCTATCCCGACCGACGGCCCATTCAGAGTGCCCACTGTTGATTCTCCGCACGTCCTCCGCCCCAATCCCCCGGGGCCCCGGTTTCGGTCGGACACCCACATATGTTTCAAACAACGTGAACAAGGAGGTGACAAATCATAAACATCCTCTGGTTTTCCCTGGTCCTCTCTCTGCAAGAGAGGAACTTGCATACGTGATGGCTCGAAGGGGCGGCGTAATTACAAACATGACCGGCCGCATGACACGGTTCTAAATTCAAATTATTGCGTTCTCCAGCGGAGCTTTCGCTTCTGCCCGCGCGCATCTGCGTTCAAGCGGTTATTAAATTTTGCGATGATGGCGGCTTGTGGATCACCTTCACAGTGAATCAACAAAGCAGTTGTAGCTTTTGCGCCCGAATGTCACCTCAATTCATCACTCGGTAAGTGAATCCTACAACATTAGATATTATCACGACATTGAGGGCTGGTTATTGCACAGAAGCTCTCGGTTTATTGCAAAATGTTGCATTGGTTCTTGTCTTTCTGATTTAAAAAATCTTGCAAACAGTGTGAACACATTTACGCATTAGTTACCAGTTTTCAATCTGTCAAGAGTCAGGACTCAAGAGCCCTATTGCTTCCTGAAGCTTACGACTCAATTGCAGGGTTTATTATCATGGTGGATCTTTCACGAATGAGCTGGAATGCCTAGATGTCACGTCCACTGCAAAGGTAGTTTTTACTTCAGTGGATTCCTATTTCGTCCCTTGTACTGTCTTGTATGACATCCTGCAATTAGGTTCTAGCCCTGTCGGTCTTTTGATCACTTGCTTTTATCCTTACTAAGCGGTGTGCATTTTCGTTTCCTTTTATACCCTGACAACTCTTCATGAGAAGCTTTATGTCAAAGCGGTGGAGCTAAAGTTTGTGAGGGTATCCCTTGGGAGGCTAGAAACCGTCGATAAAGCGGGAGGCTGTCTCCAGAAACCGTCGCTGGATTTTCTCAAGATCAGAAGCATGCACCCTGTAAATACGCTCAATTAGTGATGACGTCAAAAGTTGAGTTTTGTATGAAAACAATCTCTGCTAGGTTGGCAGCACTCACTGTCACTCCTGATTTCCACCCCCTCCCCTCCCCACATCCTTCACTGCAGCTGTCAAATAAAATGTAAAATGTATTTAACCAGCATTGTCCTCACCCTCGAAGGCCTTTTTGGTTACGGAACACCCTACAGGAAGGTCGTTTTATGTATTGATCCGCAAATATTCCATTGACTGTCACTTTGACAAGAAGTGTTGCCACCTTACGTGTTCGTTGTTTTCATAGAAAACCCACGTTCTGACGTCACACTAATTGAGCGTATTATATCTCGATCAAGCCGAGCATACTCTAATGGATCATTTACATAGATTTTAACCGTATTAGTAACAGCAACGCTAACCCTAGTGTAGAGGTTTGGATCTGTTAATTCTATCAGTGAGGCCGAGAGCGCAACGAAGGCAGGTTGCCGGTTTCCGGTCTTGGTTTACATCCCACAACCTGCGCGGGTATGTTTCTGACTACTTTAGTCTTTTAGATGGCGCTGTTGGTTTTCTACACATTGTCGTACTGTCGGTTGCAGGTATATGTTATTCTTGGGGGGTTTGCCCAGAACCAACCGAGAAGGAGTTTCAATCGACTTAGAAATAGATGAGACTCGCCTGTGGCTCGTTCACTGTAGTGCCAGTGCCAGAGTGCCTATCGGCGGTCTCCTATCCAACTTTTGGCCGCGCTAAGCGTTGCTGCAGTTGAGTTATCACCCGACTGGAGCAGTGTACTACACGTTATGCCATTCTCGGGTTAGGATAGTTTGAAAGATGGAAACTGTGAAAACTGCAAAAACTTCGAACTGTTGATCTAATGAACTTGAAATTTGGTACGCGAATATGATTGTATTCTGGAATATTATGCTGATTACTGATTAGTTTTCAGTTCATATCCCTCAAAAGAAAGAACCAATGTTTGAACATTTAATAATTACTGTTCGAAATTATCAATCGACAAAGTTCAATTCCATAAACTTGTAAACTACACAACGGGATCTGATCAAATTTGGCAAACAGCAAGGCAACGAAAAAAGTCCTGGGCAACAGCCGGAATTTTCTATCATTTCCCGATCGAACATTGAGCCAAGCGCTACGAGTTCTGGAAGAAGCGAAAGTTGGGGAAGAACATGTTGACCGAAATCACTATATGGACGGCCAGAAGCTGCGTTTCTTACCACATACACTCACCTTGGTTACGTCGCAATTCCGACATAATAATCTGTTTATATTAATTTGTTACTCAAGACTTGTCAGTGATGAACGTTTTGCCCCACTTTTCCCTTTGTGGATTTTGTGTTCACACGATTTAGAGTGTAGGTCCCACTAGGTAGATCTAATTATTGTTTGGCAGTGAGGCCAGCAGAAAATATTTGAACAGTTCGACCGTCAATTTTTTAGATTTGCCAACAGTGCTTAATCCCGCGTATCTTTGTTGCTAGATACTCCACTGGGAAAGTACTGTGGTATCTTGTAAAAAGTTTTTTTCGCGACAACTAAATATATCTTGGAATAAATTGAGAGGAACAGTCAAAAATTTAATAATTTCAGAAGTTGATGTTGATAAGCTTATTCAATATAAGATGGATGGAACAGACACGTAAAAACGTCAAAGGTTGATATAACTGTTTAGGTATGAAAACAAGGATCAACTATGGTGTTTTGGAGAACTTTTTCTGACTCAACGCCATACAATAGCTCATGTATCATTGGATTGGCCGTGGTTGTTCCTGAAAAACCAATTATAATTATCATGTGAATCAGCATCAAGTAAAACCTCAAAAATATGAATTTCTATGGATAAAAAGTCAAAGGGGCGTATTCATATCTCGCTTTCAAGCCAAAAGCGCATTCAAAGGTGCGCTTTTAGGGGTTGTCCGTTCATATTCGAGTTTACAAAAATACATATCACAATTGAACGGCTGTATGTAATTGTAATATGTAATTTTGAACACTTAAATATGAATGTATAGTTCCTAAAAGCGCACCTCTAGCCTAGCTTAAACTCTAGCCCACTTGCCACCCCCGGCAGATCCTTGGTATTGGTGGTCGAACGTACAAGAAGTTACCATTGGATTCTTTGCTTTTGTTGTACTTTTTTCACTGGACTATATATTTTCAAGGTGGAGGAACACAATGCACTAAGTTTTGCAGAAAGTGTAATGCACCAGTGGCGTACCAAACGGCTGCGAAGAAGCCGGGGTACAATTTTTCACGAAGTCTTATATTAAACCGTGACTAACACCTTTTTTGACATGTTTGGCATCATTTTTAACCGAATCGCACATTCTGATTTCAAAAATAAGTATGAAATATGTCGATAGAGACGTGTTTGACTCGGTTTTATTGGGGAAAAACTTGATTTTTTCATGCACTCTCAAATTTGATGTTTTGCAATTCTAGTTCCATCGTGACCCAAAGTATTTGTAACTATGATTTTGACTTGAACAGTTGGTTTGGGCCATTTCACACACAAATATCATTTGATGAAATTTCTCCCCGTTTTTATGAAGTCACAGAAATCTTGTTTCTTGAGATATCTCATGTCAACAGCTTGATAAGACAAAGCGTGCTATTCACATGAAAATCTATTGTAGAGTTACAGTGTACCTTCCATTTGGTAAATTATTCATTGTAATGCATGCTAATAGTTTTCTCTATTGAATAAAACAAAGAGAACTGAAATCAAAGCCGTATTTTTGTCTTGACTTCGTTTTTTTTTCTGACAATGCGGAATAAATTTCGTGAAAAAAACGCGAAGTGTCGACCTATGCATTCGTAGTTTCCATTATGGTTCAAAACACTCACGATCACAATTTTGGAATAGATTGCTCAACTGAACTGTTTTATAGAAGAATTTTACACACTAGAAATTTCTTTTGCTGCTACAGAGTCACACAGTAGTTTTGTTCCAAAAGGTGCATCATGCGGAAATTTCTTTCCAAAAACTTGCATTATCGGAAGAAAAATGCTGTCATGACTAAAATACGGCTCTGATTTCAGTTTTCTTTGCTTTGTTTGATGGAAAAAACTATTCTCGTACATTAAAATGAATAAAGTACCAAATAAAAGCTACATTCTCGCCCTAGCATATTTTTTCCTGTGAAATAGCACTTCTCATCAAATCAAGCTTTGACATGATACATATTCTCAAGAAACAAGATTACTCCGTGACTTCATTGAAACGGGGAAAAAACTTCAGCGAATGATATCTGTGTTTGAAATAACCCAGGCCAACTGTCCAAGTTGAAATCACAGTTATTATCATAGTCATACATTGAACAATGATGGAACTAGAATTACAAAACATCAAATTTGAGGATAAAAAAAAATCATTGAAACCGGTTGAATAAAACACGTCGCTATCAACATTCCACACTAATTTTTGGAATCAAAATGTACGATTTGGTTACAAATGATGACAAGCATGTCACAAAAGCTGTTAGTCACGGTTTAATATGTAAAAATTTGTGAAAAATCGCACCTCGGCTACCTACTTCCTCGGCTACTTCGCAAAATGTCTGGTACGCAACTGGTGCAATACACTTCTCTGGAACTTAATTGTGTTCCTCGACCTTGGAAAAATATACTTGATGTGTGGTTAGCCATCGAATTCTGAAGCGATCTTTTAATTTTCAGCTTTTCTCAATTCATGCTAGGTTGAATTAAAATTTTGCATTTCTATCCTGGGTTATATATCAAGCAACAGCAAGCTACCAGTGTTACATCAAGGTGAAATATTCCACCCAATCCAGTTGTAAAGCCTACTTTGATGATCAGAAATGAAATTAAAAAAGCCATTATTCGTCAAATCCGACATTCCGGATTTCTTCTCCTCTGAAAGATAGGCAACCAGCAAAACGTCACCTTGAGTCGCCATGACATAGTGGACATCACGTGTAATCATGATTGATGCCTACCTACCAAAAATCAGCTCGATTTTCAATCAAATAGCCAAGAAAACGTAGACTTCATGAATCTGCCCCTGGGAGATATGTTACCCACAATATCAAGGATCTGCCGGGGATGACAGGTGGGCTCCATTTTTTAAAATGAGCCATAGGGTATGTACAACATTTTTGCCAAGTGGCATCCCGGCATTACGATTTGCAAGGTTGGAGCCATTAACGTCCGGACTAAAAGCGAGGTATGAATACCTATGGCCCAAAATTGTCAAAACCATCTGAATGGAATTCTTGCCTTGATGAATTTTTCAAACATAAGCAGATTCACAAACATGTTCGAAAAATAACTTTTTTGGGGTGTGCTTTTCAGATTCCTGCAGTTGAAGGTGAAATTAATAAATAAAAGCTGGCATCTCAAAAACCCCAGTGAAATCAAAACAAGGCATTGTGCTCTTACTTCGACTAATAAAATAAAAGTAATCCATAATAGCGTGTTAACCGCTAAGTGGCCATAATTTCTGTATGAGCAGACATTAATAAGAAGAGGAAGATCGTCGTAAATTAGGAAAATAAATCGCGACGTTGGTTGCCGCCCTATCAGATTTTAGGGAAAGTTGTGGTGGTGTATAAACTGCCGTGGGGTGTGGACCCCGCGTAAGACCTATACGATGTTCGCTGTACAGGTACAGGTATAGTATAAGTACTTTGTACCTATACCGATTCGTGTAAAAGAACGCAATGATATTTGAGAGCAATTAATAAAAATAAATTGGGTGTTGAAAGGTATATTGCATTGGAAATACATAATGTTTTATGGAAGTAATAAATGGGCTGGGGTTAACAATGGGGGTGCAGTCTTCCGTGGAGCTTAAGGGGATAAAACAGGCTGTGTGCGGCCACGGCCGTTACACTAAAGAATTATTTACTGCTTTTTGATTATATCCTCGACGTTATCCGCTTTTTCCTGATATTATAAATAATAGCGGGGCGCGAGGAAGCGCGCATATTTACGAACACCTTCCTTCCTCCAGCATATCGACGTGCGAATCAAAGAACATCGTGAGTCGATTTTGGGCGAAATTGAGTTATTACATGGATCCTGATCAGAAAAATGAGCTCTTTCTAACAGTCTCAGCAGTTTTTTTCTAAAAATTTTATTCACTGAGATATAAGAAAAACAATAACATCGTTACTTTTTTCCTGCTCCAGTATCATCGTATGTAAAGATGCGATAAAATTGCACTCCGACATTGTCATTCAGTAGTATACGTGTGAGATACGATGATATTATTCTCAAATATCTTTACCTACCCCTACCATGATGTAGGTAGTGGGTACCGTTATGAGTGTTGGCTCTTTCCTCGGCTATTTCGGTATAATTTGAAGATAGCGTATTGGTACCTACTGTGTGCTATGAGTGGCAGCTCAGCGCTCTCAGCGCAGAAACTTGCAGAATGATGCCTGCTATTACTGATTGATCACCTACTTATGGTGCGATTCTCTGAAAAATTACATTCCATAAAGGCTCTGATACGTTGATTTTGTTATCTAGGCAACAGCCAATGGCCGACACGAATTTTTACATAAAAGAGCGTTTATGGAATGTTATTTTTTACCAAAATAGCACCATAAGGCTGTAGATATACGCAGAGTATCAATATCTCTCCTCAAAAATAAAGATAAAGAGATATAGAGATTTTGATGGGATTCCATTGAATGGTTTTCGTCCACCTTGTTTCCGTTTGGATTAAGTACCCCACATTTTTCTAGAAGCCCAATAGCCCTAAAACACTAGAAAAGTTTCTGAAGGATTACTGGGACAGTTTTTGACAAACGGAAAAATTATCAACTATTTTATAATTTTGAGAGACGTAAAAAATTGAGCATAGAGCCGTTTTTTTTTTAAATTGTCAACAAAAAAAAAGAACAATTTTTTTTCACATAATCTAAAAAACGCTCTGTACTCAATTTTGTAATACATCAGTATACCGTTTAACAAAATTGTGTTCTCATCTTCATTCTTGAGGGAGAAATCCTCAAAATAATTTTGACCTGCTGAGAATTAATACAGCCATAAGGACGGAGTTGAATTGGTGAAATAAAGCGTTGCGAAATCAATCGCTGTGGGTTTATTCCTTGACAGAATCTTACTATTGAGGTCTCTTTCGAAAACTACAAGGATGCAGTTCGGTTTGAGCCTATTGGCATTTCCAAAAACAAAAACAAACTTTTTGATTTTTTGATTTTGGAAATGTCAATGGGCTCAACTTGAACCAAAGTACATCCTTGTAGCTTTCGAAAGAGACCTAAATGGTAAAATTCTGTCAAAGAATAAGCACACAGCGATTGATTTCGTAACGCTCATTTTACCAATATGACTCCGTCCTTGACCCTAACTTTCTTACTGAAATTACAGAGGAAATTACGACCAAGAAAATCAAAATCAATGTTGAAACGAGATTGAAAATTTGGTATAACCCGTTCACTTTCTATTTTCAGCAAAATGATTTTTTGTACCAATAATTATCTAATACCGAAACGCACTATAGGTACCTAACGGATGATTCAGGCGATATTTCACTAACTACCTACTCAGCGATAGAACCATAAATTCCAAGTGTCGTAGTGGCTGTTTATGGGCCAAGCTCACCCCATCTGGGTCACAAAATTATGTATTGTACTTGTATAGGATGCTTGCTGTCGCTTTCTTTCACTACCAAACTCGTCATGCCATCGCATTCACGGGTCGGGTATGGGGCAGTTTTATTAGATAGTTATAGTAAAGTCGAAAGCCGCCCAAATAATACAAAGACATTTCGACCAAACAAAACTGATAACCGTAGGAAAACTTTAGGTGTCGACCTAAAGTATGCATTAGCAGTAGGTACCTACTCAGCTAGAAATAATGTTACAAAAATTTATGATAATCTTTCACTCTATACTCTATCTACAGGCCATTTAGGCATTTGGCTGACTTTCTCTACTGCCCATTCACATCGAAGTTAAAGAAATAAGGATAAAGAGACCTTCAGTCGTAGTTTGTTGGATTGGGATAGTAAAGGAATGCGTCCACTGTTCATCGAAACTGGAAACTTTCTAACTGATGGAGATGGTAAAAAATTTGCCGGGGTTTTTAACTCATTCAAGTCATCTGGGTATGTCCCACAAAATGTGATATCTAGGTATTATAATTCTGTCTAGCCGTCCTAAAAAAAACATAATAAACCAATAAAACATATCTCACCCTCATCTGCATCGTAAACTAACCCATTGATGAATCGCCGATTGTAAAAAATATCTGATTCAGGACGGAGTCATATTGGTGAAATAAGCGTTGCGAAATCAATCCCTCTGGGTTTATTCCGTTTATTCTTTGACCGATTCTTACCATTTAGATCTCTTTCGAAAGCTACAAGGATGTAGGTCGAGATGTAGGTACTTTGATTTGAGTCCATTGGCATTTCCAAAATCCAAGATTTTTTTTTTGATTTTTGGATTTTGGAAATGCCAATGGGCTCAAACCAAAGTACATCCTCGTAGCTTTCGAAAGAGACCAAAATGGTAAGAATCGGAATGCACTGGAACGACTTCCTATTCCATAGACGGATAACGGTTTAAATTACAATGCTTACCACCTCATTTTATTAAGATTAATTCTGTGAGTCTTGTGTTTTCAAGTTTCTTGACTGTTTATTACCTATAACTAATAGTACAAGAAAGATAGATTTCAACCCCGGAAAAAATATGGACGTCCTGAAAATTTGATATTTTGTTCAGAATTGAGTGCTCTACAACATATCCAAAATCGCCAAAAATCGCACTCGGGGGTTTTGAGTTATTGGAGGGGGAGTAAAAAATTGCTGGTAAAAATGGAGGGGATGGAACCCGTCAACCCATTGGATGCGAATACATTATAGTTCGACGTATCATATCCCATTGATACCATTTTAGCACAAAAAGTGTCCATCATTGTTGAAGGGGAGTAGTGGGGGGGCGAAGCTTTGCTAGGTGGTCCATTTTGTTTTTATGGCCATGTAGAACCGATCACGACAAGTTTGGTATCTTTTCCGACTAAATTCAATCTCCTGAACTCGTATCCGATGTGCAAATTCGGATGAAAACAAGTTTGAACAAGTTAACTTGAGAAAACTTGTTTTTTCTTTGACAATTTTGACGAATTTTTTTTGTACTGTTGGTGGTGTTCATTTCCAGAAAATTTTCAAGGACCATTGAATTGAAGTGTATTCTCCACAAAAATCATCCATTCGAAGTATAATTTTGTTTATCGAGTTTCAAAAATCGATTTGAACCTGAGCCGGCGCGGCGCGTCGTCTACTACTGACCAGAACACTACAGCATGCACATTTAAATGAAAACACCTCAAACTATTAAAGACATAAGAACTGATCTTCGAAAATTGGAGGATCTGTGGAGAATCGAATTCCCTATAACATAAACAAAATCGCCATGAATCGCACTGTAGGGTTTTGAGTTATTCAAGGGGGGAGGTAACAGCTTATAGAGTATGAATCCTGTCAAAGTGTTATACTCTTCCTCGAATAACTCAAAATCTTGCATTGCGATTCATGGCGATTTTGTTCATGGTATAGGGAATTCAGTTCTGCACAAATCCTCCAATTTTCGAAGATAAGTTGTTATTTCTCCAATAGTTTGAGGTATTTTCATTTAAAGGTGCATGCTGTAGTGTTCTGGTCAGTAGTAGATGACGCGCCGCGGCGGCGGCTCAAGTTCAAATCGGTTTTTTAAACTCGAGAAACAAAATTATACATCGAGTGGATGATTTTTGTGGGGAATACACTTCAATTTATTGGTCCCTGAAAATTTTCTAAGGATCAACACCTCCAACAGTACAAAAAAAATTCGTCAAAATTGTCAAAGGAAAAACAAGTTTTCTCAAGTCAACTTGTTCAATCTTGTTTTCATCCGAATTTGCACATCGGATACGAGTTCAGGAGATTGAATTTAGTCGGAAAAGATACCAAACTTGTCGTGATCGGTTCTACATGGCCATAAAAACAAAATGGACCACCCAGCAGAACTTCGCCCCCCCCACTACTCCCCTTCAACAATGATGGACATTTTTTGTGCCAAAATGGTATCAATGAGATATGATACGTCGAACTATAATGTATTCGCATTCAATGGGTTGACGGGTTCCATCCCCTCCATTTTTACCAGCAATTTTTTACTCCCCCTCCAATAACTCAAAACCCCCGAGTGCGATTTTTGGCGATTTTGGATATGTTGTAGAGCACTTAATTCTGAACAAAATATCAAATTTTCAAGACGTCCATATTTATTCCGAGGTTGCGCCGATTTCTTTACTATTTTTCCTGTACTATAATACTCAATAAGTTCAATACTAAAGTCATCATCTGTATTCTTAGGGCGGCTTCGACCAAAAGGCCTTTAAATCGAAACTGGTGATTTTCTTTCAACTAGCGTTTGGAAACTTCACTCCGAATCTCCATGTAAACAGGTAAAAGGAAAGAATAAAGCCTATCACAGCCGACGACAGTCAAATTTCACGCGCGCCATCAGAGTAGGGTTTTAATTTGACGAGAAAATTTTTCCTTTTTCTAGGGTGAACTCTCTACAGTATTTTGAACGATAGGTCCGAGTGATTTTCCAATAAAAAATTTCAGCTGCAAGATGAAGCTGCAAATTTTTAAGCAATTCTTACTTCATTATAACTTCGGCTCCAGATGTTTTATGGAAAAATCACTCGAACCTGTCGTGCATAGTACTGTAGAAAATCCATCCAGAGAAAAAGAATTTTTTTCTGGTCAAAGAACGGTCCTAGAATGGCGCTTGTTTTGAATATCTTTGCTGCGATATCGGTTTTTCTCGGATTTTTTTTCTGTGCGCCTGTTCATTTGAAGATATGAAGTGAATCCTGAAACGCCAGTGAAAAGAAAATCACCGGCTTCGATTTAGATGCCTTCTAGTGGGAGTCACTCCAGGCGTACATAAGATCCTTGGGCCATGTGAATAAAAAGTAGCTTTTGCTTTCACTTTCATTTTCCTAGGAGTTGCTAAGCGAATTTTCCTTAGCAACTCCTAGCTAAAGCTATTAAAAGCAAAAACTACTTTTTATTCACATGGCCCCTTATGTTGAGAAATATACGTATATAATTATTCACCATCTTTGTTTTGTACAAGGTTCACGTATGAACTAGCCCCCCCCCTGGAGAGTTCCCCTTGATTTTAAAAATGAAAAACGATTCTCACATGATTTTTTCTGTAGTTTTCTAATATGTCCACAAATTTCTTTTGTGGTAGGTTTATTGCTTACAGGGTGAAACATTCGAAATTTTCTCACATTGAACACCTGTATTTGATTATGAGAATCGATTCCGTCTTTCATCCTGATTATGAATTTATATCACACTTGGAATATTATGTGATAAAACACATGCGCAAAAGTTCGCTAAAGTTCGATATTTTTGAAAATTCATAAATTTTTTTATATGTCTTTTTTTCGATTTACCTATCAAGTGTGAAATATATATTCATAATCAGGATGAGGAGTTTGAGAAAAAAATCCGATGTCGCACCCTGTGAGCGACATACCACAGAGAATTTTTGAATTGGTGAATAGATCCGAAACGTACGGAAAAATCATGTAAGAATCGTTTTTCAGTTTTAAAATTATGTTTGATCGGAATTCTTTGGTGGAGGGGTATAATTCATACGTGAACACCCTGTACTTACCACAATAATATAACCGACGCGTTAAACCATTTCTGGCCTGCCGAAACCAGCAATAAACATTCGTTTTGGTGAGATTCTGATATTCCGCTCCTTTCTGACAAACACATTAAATACTCACATCCACCAAGCCTCATCACCCGCTCACGCAACTTTCCTCACTCATCCAGGAAAAGATTATCGTAACATTCTTAGCCTCATCAGAGAGACCAACCACCTTATTCAATATCATCGTATGTAAGGATACGCTCAAATCGTGGGCCTCAATCTGACAATTTGTTTCTCTGATATCATCGTAAGTCAAAAAAAACCGTTTTTTCATCAATATTGCCAATTTTTCTCTCCACCGTTCAAAACTAGTCTATAATGAATTCAATTTTACCAAGTATCAAGTCTTTATTTAGAACAGGACAAAAGTTATGAATTTTTAAAGTTGAAAATCTTCTTTGCGCTCTCCTGAAAAGTAGCATTTATCGACTTACGATGTTCTTTGATTCGCACGTCGATATGTGCAGGCTGAGAACTTCAAGCTGCGGGGGTGAATATTTTGTCAAAACACGGCCATTGTGGAAGGATAAGAAGAAGCTATATCTTTCCACATTTTGCACATGTACCTTTAATCAATTCACGGCTTTCTTCGTCAGAGCAAGCTATGGAAATAATGCATTTTGTTGGCACCAATGGTTACGATGCAGGCTAGATTTTGACGCCTTGGCAAATGAGAAATGACAGATGACAATGCGATGTATAATGTGACAGCTGTCACCGTCATCCCACGCGATGCACCTGCAAGTAGAAATTTCCGAGGCTGCGCAGCTTAAGTAGGGGAACGTGAGCCCCCTGCAATAGAAGTTGCTGTATGGTCGGCAAGGGTCGTATCTACCATCGTTGACGACTTTTCGGCGTCGCTGCCAGTCGACCGGCGGTCACTGAATGAGATGATGCCAAGCGGCCCCAGGCTTAGTGTATAAAATGCAGTGAAACACCCACTGACCACTGGTCTCTGTGAGGTGGGGCTGAGAAAACTTCCTAGTACTTTATGGGGTTGGATTGCGCGAGAGAAGACGCGCGTGAGTTGATGCACTGTGCTGATGCTGGACATTTTCTAATATAAATTCAAATTTCGCATGTGGGGTAATCAAAGAAAAAACGTAATGACGATGTTATTCAGCTTTCGGATTTAAAAAAAAAATTAATTATTCAAAAAATGTTTTTCAAGGCCGCTTAAAATACATTCTTCATGGAATAAAAAATATGGACATAGGTTAGGTACTAACAGAGCCAGCCCAGAATTTTTTTCTAGTTCTGAATTTGGATGCAATTTAACCAGTGACGCTGGTGTGATAATGTAGCACGCTGTATTTTTAGCGCATCTCTGCAAAACTTCGAGAAATTAATGCGAAACATAATTACCGTAATTGCACGGAAATTAATGAGGGAGCCAGGTGTGGTTGTAAAACTCTCACGCGCGCAAGTTTGCAGAAGGGATGCCGGGCCATGGTTCCGGGATGGGGGCGCGATTTGTGTGTGTGTGACTTGCAGTCGACGGGCCAGGGCAAGGCGATAAACAGCAGAGGTTGAAATATTTAAAAACTTCATATCAATTAGTCGAAAAAGTTAGAAGTTGCAACCCGGGGCGGCCAGGCGTTCTCCAAAGCCAATCAATTTTGTTCCGGGGGAATATTGGAAAGCTGCCGTCCTGAGAAATGCGAGTTTCGAAGTGAGGGTAAACGATTGCCTCTTTAGGTAGGAAACATTAATGAGTGTTGAGAGAAGTTTGTTTTATTTAAACATATAGACGTGAACGAGACGTTGAGTAACTCGTTGTGTCTGTGGGGAGAAGGAAATGGAGGAAAGGGACAACTCGCGCAAAATCCTTCTGGTGTTTCTTGATCTGCTTTAAATCAATGTAAAAGATGACACTTTGATAGGGGGACTTTGGCGTCTGAATATCCATTACTTTTTCAAAATTTATCGGAATCTGGAACAACTTTCATTATATTCAGCTGCTTTCGTCTGCGTTTCTAAGCCATTCCTACTTATATCATCAAAGTAATCCAAAAAACAGAAATGCCTCATACAGAGTGAAACAAAAAAAGCGTGCAAGTCTCTGCTACTTCTTTCCAAGCACAGGAAATGCTTGCGTCATCCTATCCTGTCGATACAAACGTGACAGGAATCCGCTATTAGCTGTAGTGGGGTCGGTACAGTATTATACGCTGCATTTTTGAGTAATGCAATGCCCTTTGGCACACATGTCCTTAGAACCTCTCGGAACAATTTTGTCCATCGCCGCAAGCGAAATTTCAGTTCAGATCCTGTATACAGGGTAAAGAAGAAAAACAATTGAAAAAAAAATGCATCTTTTGAACGGACAAAGGTAGAGTATTGCAAGACATGTCATATGATGCGGAATTTGATGGTTGCTAAGGTAGACCAAACCATTTTGATACATTATTAACCGTTTTCGAGATATTGGAAAAAAACTGAGATCTGTCAAAAAAAAACATTATCTTTATTATATCATTTACTTTTGAAGATATCGGAATGAAATTTGGTATTTGCTTTATAAAAGACGTCATAAATGAATAACAGCTGCAGCTATTTTCTTGGCCTACTTTTTTCCTAAATAAGACAATCAACTTTTTTGGGGGGAGCCGCCATCTTGTTTTGTGAATATCAAGCTGATGACCAAAAAAAATGACTGATATTCATTAGGCTAGTATCATGCCATTACTCTATCATGTGAAAGATCACCTTGGACGGACCATCATACCATTTTTGCTGAAAGAAACATGACGCACTTATTTTATCGGGTTCCTCAGAACTGGAGGACCTACTTCCAGCCATCGAGCCATCGCAAGTAATTGAACACCGCAATTATGACCCCTGATCATTTCTCAGGTTGCTCACCAAGATTCATAGCCATAAATGCAGCGGTTCGGTTTTAGCAGCTGTTTGAATTGAGAAGTGTTGCCTATTCGTGAAAAAAACAGAAAATTACGAGGTCTCTGGGTCAATTCTTAGGTCGTTGGAAATAGAACCTCCACGGAATGTTGATAAATTTATGCTGAATTATTAGAAAAAAGTGCATTCTATAGCATAGGTTTGAAGAAACGGCTGAAAATTGTTCTAAACGGTTTCTTTAGTCTTGTTAAGCGTTAAATTATGGATCTTTTTGGCGATTTTCATGCCTCCATCCTATTTAGATGATGGGATGAGATTCTTCAATTTCTTATCACCCTGTGATGTCATCTGCATAGATCGTCATCATGCCAACATTTCCCAAAGCTGATGGAGAAATCTGAATAGAATATATTCCAAAATACATTGTGGCATCAAAATTTATAAGGTTCTCTCCATTATTAGTGTTGCCCTACCGCATAATTTGTTCGCTTCCTACCTACTGCAAAATAGTCTTTCATGTTCGTCCTACATCACATGAGTACATCCTGTGCCAGTTTTTTGAAACCTATACTGAAGAATAATGCACTTTTGTCTAATAATTCAGCATACATTTATCAAAATTCCATGGAGGATCTTTCTCCAATGAACTAAAAAATTTCCCAGAGACCTCGTGATTTTCTGTTTTTTTTCATGAAAAATCGACACTATTTTATTTAAATAGCTGCTAAAATCGAACCGCTGAACTTGGGGCTATGAATCTTGGTAGACAACCTAAAGAATGATCAAGGGTCATAATCGCAGTATTCAATTACTTGCAATGGCTCGATGACTAGCAGTAGATCCTCTAGTTCTGAGGAATCCGATAAAATCCGTGCATTATCTTTCTTCCAGCAAAAATGGTATGATGGTTCATCCAAGGTGATCTTTCACATGATAGAGTAACAGCATGATACTAGCCTAATGACTATCAGTCATTTTTTCGGTCATCAGCTTGATATTCACAAAACAAGATGGCGGCTCCCCTCCAAAAAGTTGACTGTCTTATTTGGGAAAATAGTAGGCCTAGAAAATAACTGCAGCTGTTATTCATTCATGACGTCTTTCACAAGACAAATACCAAATTCCATTCCGATATCTTCAAAAATAAGCGATATAATAAAGATAATGTTTTTTTTGACAGATCTCAGTTTTTTCAGAATATCTCGAAAACGGTGATTGATGTTTTAAAATGGTTTGGTGTACCGCAACAACCATCAAATTGCGCATCATATGACATGCCCCGCAATACTCTACCTTTGTCCGTTCAAAAGATGCAATTTTTTTAAATTGTTTTTTTTTTCTTCACCCTGTATACAGGATCTGAACTAAAATTTTGCTTGCGGCGATGGACAGAATTGTTCAGACAGATTCTAAGGACATGTGTGGCAAAGGGCATTGCATTACTCAAAAATGCAGTGAACAGGACTTTTTCCGAACGTGCCGACTCCACTACTGCGCTTTGAAGTCCGCCCGTCCGCGTCCGTCTTGTAGTTAAACTTTTCCTAAACGAAAAATCGTAGCGGTATCATTTTTTTGCAAATAATGGATGCTAATTGTCTGGGGATGGGCATAGGCACAAAAATAATCGCTTCAGCCGCTCGATTGTGAAAAAAAATTCAAAATGTTTGTAAAGTCGGTATAACGCTACACTGTCAACTTAATCTACATCAAGGAGTCTTATGAACTGTCCTAGATATATGCCTATATCCAGCGAACGGAATATGCAGAAAGTAATGGAGAAATTTCTAGTGGAAGAATCATTGTGATTCCTTTATTGCTATGAAATACAGAATTTTTATGAGAAGCGGGTTCTGCTCCGCGATTCCCCAAAGTGAGAATCATTTGTATTGCCTGCAGTGTAAGCTTCGCTGTCGAGTTCGCTGTCGAGACAATTTGCGTCTCATCACAGATAGATGCATACATCCAGCGGATAAAATGTGCAGAAATAAATGAAGAAATTTTTAGTGAAAGCATCAGCTTGATTGATCCACTCTCAGAATGAGGAGTCAGAAAGAGAGAAGGAAGATAGGCGATGACTCGAGGGGTGGAGAGAGACAGATATCTGCATTGAACCTCCAAGGAAGTGATCGGTAACTGGCAAGTGACTCGCTCTCCAATAATTGACCTCAAGTGCAGGAAGGGTTACTTCGCGTAAAAAAACATAAGGTCGAATTGGTTAGAAAATAGGCAATAGAAGTATCTGCACAAAAACACAAAATCAATATTTAGCAAAATGGATTACACGAAAATAACACATATTCATAAGCAATAAAACACACGTAATAAATCCAATAAAATCTACAATGATGCAATAAGGAAGTTAGTCTGCTTCAAGAAAACAGAGAAGCTGCGTTTGATAATCAAATTCACAAATCCAAAAATGGAACATTCAGACTACCTACGGCGAGAGCAACGTGAATGCGGCAGTTGAAGAATACCACTCTATCGCGTTGTGTACTCGTATAAAGAGAAACAAAGATATCAGTGAGTGTAACATGCCCGTCTTTTTAGCAAAGACGCCGCTAAGCCCCCATTAGCCCAGTCATCGAGGACACAATTGCGAAAGTAAATAGTGTGGTTTTGTAAATTGGCAGAGATATTTTTGAAAGCTTGCTGTGCAAAAATTCTCTATCGATAGGTGGTGTAGAATCGGTGCCATCTTGGATTACTGGTACATTATAAGTATTTTTTGCAATTATCTCGAAAAATAGCAATCCTATTGTAAAACAGCTCAGTTCTAATGAAAGGCCATCAAACTAATATACTTGCCTTACACTTATTTCTGAGGAAGATACAAGATGTCAAAGTTCACTTTAATCGATTTTTGAAAATGTGTAACTTGCAAACCATTCAACCATGCAAATTAGCTTAAATTCAGCACAGGCTGGTTTGTTGAATTTATCTACCTATCTGACAAATTTGAGAGAAATTTAATTAGTGGCATGGGAGTTCTGGCGAGAACATTGATTTGGAACGTTCTTCAGATGCTTCCAAATTAATAACCTCCATAACTTCCATGCTACTGATTGGATTCTTCCGAAATTTTGCATGTAGATAGATATGTTGTCGACAAACCTGCCTGTGCAGCCTGTATAAGCCTGTGCTGAATTAAAGCTGATTTGGTTTAATAGTTCGCAAGTTAGTTTCTGGAAACCGAAAAAAGTAACCTTTGACACCCTGTATCACCCCATTCTTTTTAAGAAACGAGTGAGAGGCATGTGTGTTATAATTTTCTGAATCAGGAGGATAAGAAGAGTCCCATCCCAAAGCTTTATCGGTTAGAACTGACTAACCCTGTACAGGATGAGACGAGTCATAAACCATAAGAATCTGCTTCTCCTGAGAAGAACTAGGTTTCAAAAAGTTTGAGTCGTTTCTGGACCAACCTAGATCACGAAAAAAATCTGGTTCCATCTTGAGTCGACTGGATTTTTTGAAATTCGTCATGACTCACCTTGCAGGTATAGAAACTGGGAATCCAGCACGCACCCCAGCATTCCCAAACTATCGCCTATCATTCTTCTTTGAATGGTTTTCCAAAAATTTTTCAGTTGTTGGGGCAAAACAGAAATGGGCAAAAGTATTTCGAGGAATAAAAGTGAAAAAAACTAAAATCAGGGGTGGACAGAAACATGCTGAAGATATCTACGGTACCTTTTTGAGCTTCTTGATTTCTTTCTCTTCCACTTCCACATGATCGCTTACAATAGTATCTTCACAAATGGAACCTTCCGTTTTCAGTCATTGTTTCTGAAATACACAACCTCTTATAGAGGTCCGTGTTCACTGGGATCGAACAAGAAATGTGATACGTCATCTTCAAGCAGGATTGTCGAAGCCGCAAGCCTCACCTTCTTGCGGATCTAGTTTTGGTGTAGGGACCCTGCGAATGCGGGAAAAAGGTGTCCGTTGTCCGTATCATTTGATTTAAACTCACTATTGCTATAGTAGGTTCACTTGTACCGTGATTCTAGTTGGCTGTGAGATTTTGTTTCTAAGTTTTCAAATCTGATATTTGAAAACTCCCTAGAACTTGGCAGTTGGTTGCATTGACGTTTGAAAGTTTAAGCTTGACGACAAGATCAACAACTTTACTGTTTGTCAAATCGAGTGTCAAATAGACTGAGAATCACGAGTTTCACGAAAATTGTGGTGAAATTATGCCCATTACTGTGAAAACTGTGTTTGCGCCTCAGCTTGTGTCTTGAACAATAACGTCCAGTGCCCATTTTAAAGTCCTCGAAAGTGCCATCAAGAACTCGCTTCTGGGAGAAAAAATGGGCGGAATAGGAGCTGGGCATGTACCCCATAACGTTCAGCTTTGCGGAGAAGACGTGAATCTATTTTCAAAAACCACATAATATGGAAGCATTGTGAACTATTCCTGGTTTTTAAAAGAAGGACCCACACTCTGGAATGCTGGAAACGATGGGAAGCTGAACCCTCCTAATTTTTGTGGAGATGGGATTCATCGGCGTTAATACTTGATTTCACTGCTCAGGACATCGTACTGGAACAAGAAATTTGCGGAACTTGTGAAAGGTGAACTACATCCACTCCATATTTGCAATTTGCAAAGTTGATTTCGGTAAATTTTTCATTTTTGACAGCAATAACAGTCAACACACCATCACACCAACATAACCTATCTTTTGAAGCCAGACGCTCAGGCGCACACTAGGCAGTTGGACGTGAAGTCTACAATGCCAAACTGTGAAATTTGCCCAGCCTACTAGAATCACGGTACAAGTGAACCTACTATACTATAAATGGCTTTGGACATACATCATCATTCGTTGATTCAAAATAACGTCAACCTAGGTAAATTTTTCCAGCGCATCGCCATTTGCTAGTTTGTGCCAGTTAAAATTTCTCATCCCCAATATTGCTGAAATGAAGCAATTTGTGAAAGATGGATTATCTCCTTAACTATTATCACCTGCAACGATACCGAGCGCAACAGGGGGAATTCCAAACGTTGCCTTCAAACTTTCATCAAGAGTACCATATTAAAATTCACGGCGGAAAAATACCGGGCGCCTGGGCTAACTTACACCTTTAACACAATAAAACTTTCAAAACTTACTGCAACTTCGAAAATTGTATTTACCGTACACACCGCTCACACCTTTGCCTCTCTGCATTGCGCGCACTCCCAAAATCCCACTACATGAATTATTATTATTCTCGCTGAAACTGCCGACAAAGAGTTTGGTCTGAAAAAAAAACCAATCACGGCAACTAACGATGAGAGCATCAGATTTGCATAATATAAAAAAGTTGCATTATTTGCTCAAACTTTAATTACGCAGCTCCATTTCCTGAAATTTGGATGCGTATAGTCTTGATGGCGTCTACATTGTTTGCCTTTGTGTCTGGTCTAGATACTGGATATTGTACCAACGCGGTAGCATCAGGGTAATTGCCTTTTTGTCTCTAAAGAGAAAAAACAAAAGCGCGGTAGGTATCACTGAACACTGAACCACTAGACAAAATCACGTTTACTTCAAGTTTACCATTTATATTTCATATAATTGTTTAGCCGATGAGATATGATGATAGAAGGTGCATCAAAAATTAGTCGTAGCATCAACGAAACATCGACGTACTTATTAGTCTTATTACTAACGAACTTGAATTAGTTTACGAAAAGAGCAAATTGGCCGGCTACGCTCTTTTTTTTATATCAAAACTGCATTTTCAGCATTTTAAAATCACCCTTCACAAGGTGTCTCAAAAGTATCGCATTCCGAGTCCAGAGCGATAATAGGAATCTACTCAAAAACACGAAAGAGATATTGAAAAAAATTTGTGACGTTTATTTTTTAAGGAATGAGGAATCAAAGGGTGGGGACTTCGCACTTCTCTATTTTTGGGAATTCGAGTGATTTTGGGGAACTGTTGGTAATAGACTTATCAGTGAAATTCATCAATCACTGGGTGTGCACTGAACTTTGATTTAATTGATTTTTCATTGGGTGTTTAGGGGCGCATCATGTACATAATATATTACATATTATTAGCCCCTTTTAGTGAACTCCTCAGTTTCACCCTTTTTCTCTTGACGTCACCACTCGGTTAGTACACGCCAAAGTACTCTATACAGGGTGATTCAAAAATGGCGCATGTCCTTTCGGGCACTTTATAGTGGACGTTAACGGAGCATGGGAAAAATAATTTAAAAAATTAATCGGCTTTGATTTGCGAGTTATTAACAAAAACAAATCTGTTCAATCTGGCAGCATCGCATTAGTACCTACCTGGCACCTTCAGATTAAAGAGGTACATTACAATAGATTTATTCTGTGACAATAGCATAAATGTATTGTTACCCTGGAAACTCCGTAGAACCTGCCATACCATACCAAGCATACTTGCCGAATGTATTTCCACGGCACCTTTGAGGTGGAAGACGAATTTTAACATTCAAAAATACGACTCGAATCTCAATTGCAAGAGAAATTTTTATTCGGGACCTACTAACGGCATGTGATTCTTCGCAAGTAACAATCCCTTGCTTCAAAATCACGCAAACTGAAGAAGTTGAACTCTCAACTTCACCTCTTTATAACTCGAAAGAGAAACGAGTCAAATTTTTTTTACTATTTTTTCCGTGCTCCGCCAACGTCTCTCATAACGTATACGGGAGGAAATGCGCCATTTTTGAATCACCCTGTAGAGAGCCCATAGAGAAAAACCACCTGCCCCAGCGGGATTTAAACTCCGTACCTCTGGGTTTGGAGCCAGAGATGGAGTCCACCGAGCTACCGCCGGGATAACTTTGATTTAAAATACAGGGTGATTCATAAATTTCAAAAAATCATTTTCCTCGAAAAACGCCACTAAAATTTTTCTATATGGAAACGAGAAAAGTCAAATCTTCTTCTAAGTTATTTTAGGAACCAATAGACTAATTCACAGACGTAATTGAAGAAAACTGGATTTCTGTGATTTATGACTCACTCTGTATCCCAAACAGGAGTTCAGTGCACACCCAGTGGTTGATAATTTTGACTGTTTATAATGAAAATAGAAGGGGACGGAGTCTCACCCTTCGACCCCCCACATCTTCCAAAGTAAACGTCACAAATTTTTTCAAATATTTTTTCGTGTTCTTGAGTATAAATTCCATTTATCGTTCTAGACTAGGAATGCGATACTTTTGAGACATCCTGTATAGTTGATAGAAACGTTGCACACACAGGAAAGCTTCGGTTTTCCTGCTTAGTCTGTTCTGGAATGTTTACTAAGATCTCATCGAATAATAAAAATAGGAGAGGACAAAGCTCCACTCTTCGGCTCCTTATATCGCCAAAGAAAATTTCTTTTTGCGTATACTTTTTTTTTTTTTTAATTCGACGCAACTCTCCAGACTGCGAGTTCTGAAACACTAGTTAGAATTGTGATTCGAGTATGAGCCATAATTTATCGAATATCTCCGTTCTCAGGGCGTCTCCCAGCCAACTCACATTACACCAGGGTTGAACGGACTTTAGTGTGGGTTCTGTACCGCCACGCTTTTTATTCAACTTGCTAGATCTTAAATCACAAGCAACAACTTGGGTGTTTTGTCTTTGAAGCTAGACAAGAATTTAACAAACGTTCCATGTTCTAAAAAGGTGTTCACCCACCACTAATTCATTCGAGCAGAAAACATTTTATTTCCGCAACGTGCCGCTCTAATTTATTGCGAGCGAATGTAATAATTTCGCGATAATTTTGAGGTGCGAATTAACAAAGCAGTGAAGCACGTAATTGAACATTTATTGCCGCACATAAAACGGATATACCCGCACTGTCATCAGGACGAAAGAGAGTGAGTATATCGAGCCTGGAAATATATTATACAATCGTATAATGAAGAGCCCATTTATCACACTTACGACATGAAAAGCTCTTGATTTATTATTTGCGGTGCGATCTTTGGCGCAAGAGTCCTTGTTGCATTTTTCCGAGCCCGCTGCTGCTCTATCCTGTTCTATTACCTCCAGATACGATGACGGGAGAACTTTATTATTTTTAACTTTCAGGTTATTAGGTGATGGTGTTAGATTGGGCATGTTCCGTTATCGAATAGTGTGGGGTGATGCATCGCAAAATTCAATTATAGTGGCCGGTAAATGCTGCTAGCAGTTTTCCTTTGTGCTTTTAATCTGTTAAGTGGTGGATGTATAGACAAGGTGCTTTCAATCAGCAGAGAAAAGATTCACTCAAGTTTAACACAAATAGATTTCGACGTCGCCGGCTTGTGTTTTAGTAGAGGTGCGCTGAATTTCTGTTGTATTGAAACTGTTGTCGAGTAATTGAAATAGCTTTTGTTGAGTAAGGACTTATTTGCTGATGTTCCCCAAGATCAAAAGAATCTAGTTTTATCATCAAAGCAATTCTTTAGAAAGACGAAAGACCTCACAATAATTTAGATTACGCAAGATTATTTAAATATGAAGCATAATGAGTAAAATAAACTGAAAAAGTGCATAAGCAAAAATATAGAGGATATGGCGCGATGTGACGGAGAAAAAGTGTCTACCTTGACCAGGACTCGAACCCGGGTCTTCCATTTGCCGGATGGATACTCTGACCACTAAGCTATCGGGGGAGACAACATTTCCTCCGCCACATGCCCACATGAGAGCCGCCACAGTACTCCCCCTCCAGAGACGTCGTTCGTCTCGTATGTACCCCTGCGTTCGCCGTACTTATGGACCGTTGACCGTTGTTCAGTACCCCCTACCTAGGGCGACGGATAGAACGTGGGTGGACGTAGGACAGGGAAGTGGCGATGCTGTTTATTTGTTCGTTGCTTGCTTTGTACCTCTTTGCCTGGGTTGCATGTTGCGTGCGTGCTGCTTTTGTTCGGGGTCACCATTTATAGCGCGATGTGACGGAGAAAAAATGTCTACCCTGACCGGGACTCGAACCCAGGTCTTCCATTTGCCGGATGGATACTCTGACCACTAAGCTATCGGGGGAGACAACAGTTCCTCCGCCACATGCCCACATGAGAGCCGCTACAAAGACAAATGGAGGGTACCATCACAGATGACTGGACTGCAGCCCTAGAATATCTGACTTTGGCCAATATCATTTTTGGACGAATTCGGTTTTTCGGACCTTATTTCTGTTTCTCTCTTTTGGCCCTACCACTGATGGTCCACATTCCGAAGACTTGAATATAGTGCGATGAGCAGAATCACTAAGACTCTAGAACTATGGAATGATGTTTTCAGGGACGAATATCTAAATTTTTCTTGTAGATTTGTTTCGGGGGCATGCGCCACCGATTCTGTACAAATCTTGACTTTTTTGAACACATATTTCGCCAGTCAAATTTTGATTTTGAGTTTCATTTCCATCTAAAATCTAGTTTGAAATGCAGCTCAGTAGGAAAACACATGCTGGGAGTATGAAGGTGTTGGTGTGGGGTGCTGGGAGGAGAACAAAACCTCAGCTAAATTCTTTTTGCTATAGATCGCAGATGTTATTTCCTCAAGCTAGTCACTTTTTTCTCAGCGATTTCCCGCTTTTTCTACATTCAACTGAGATGAGCTGACGTGAGAGATGGTGGTAAAAGGAAAGCGCCTGTTGCTGAGAAGTTTGTGACAAATCTCGACAGCATTTTATCAGATTCTCGTACTGATCATCAACCACAAGCCTATATATTTGTACCAAAATAGTTGTATTTTAATTTTTTCTACCAGTTGTAGCCAAAACTGTCGACTTCCTAATGCGATATTGTCATGTCGCGTGAAGATTTCAACCTTGTCTCCGACGTTAAACACGTTAAATTCCATCTGTCTGTGCTTCGAGTCGTACATTGCTTTGTCATACCCTTGTCTTTTGATGATATTATCAACCGTCAATGCTCGAGTTGCGAGGGCTTTCTTGGACATCTTGGACATTTCTTTCCCATCTGTGTCTTCCATCAGCTCTCTTTTGCTTTGCAAGATAGGCTCTCCACCATAAACTAGCATTACTAGCCTGTTGTGCTCTATCTAGCCGTGTTGTATGCTGAGGTCAGGCATTTGTAGGAAAACACCCCAGTCGTTCTAAGCGGTTGACCTGAACATTGAGACCATGCTGGCCAATGTTCAGTCTTTCTGTCAGCCCGTTCGTTGCAGGATGATACGACGGAGAAAATTGCGAGCACTCGCCCATTGCCCTTACCAACTTTGTTTCCAATCCCGACTGAAAGACTTGTCCTCTGTCAGAGAAAAGGTATTTTGGGCAACCGTGTCCCGCTATGATATCCTTCAGTATGAACCGTGCTACGGGACTGGTTTTGCTATTTTCGAGGGCTTTTGTCTCTGCGTAGCACGTCGCGTAGTCCGTTGCTACCACGATGTATTTTGTTCCTTCCTCCGTCTTCGGAAAAGAACCAAGAAGGTTGATCCCTACTTTATGAAATGGAATAGCAACCTCTGAAGGTAGTAAGAGTCCTTGTGGCCGCTGATTACTGCCGCGTCTGGCTTGGCAGTCTTGACATCCCTTCACGTATGTTGTCACTTCCTTTTGCAGGTTGGCCCAATAAAAACGATCTTTTATCCTAGTGAGTGTTTTCGCGATGCCCAAGTGACCAGCCAATTACTACGTTTCCATGGAGAATTGAAATCGATTTGAAAACGGTATCGGGATTGAAAACTGCATGTAAACGCTTGCAACATCGTATTCAAATCGATTTGAGTCTCAAGGTCGATTCGGCAAATTCTGGGATCGTATCGGGATCGGATCAAAATAATACTCATGGAAACCCAATCGAATTGGATCGAAACATCAACAAACAAAAAGTGATACATAGCAATGAGTAAAACCGCTGTTCTGGTCGCATCGAGGGTCGCATTCATACTTGCACCTGTTGTCTGCACTTCTGCCTTCTGCACACTTGCAGTTTGCAGAGTACTTGCACTTTCTTTGATACGTTTAGGTTGGGATAGTTTTAGGTTAGGGTTAGACTTACATGACAGATATGTAAACAGAATTCAAATCGATTTGAATACCGAGTTCGAACCACTCATGTGAACACTTCCGTATTCAATCCCGATACCGTTTTCAAATCGATTTCAATTCTCCATGGAAACGTAGTAATTGACTCGCTGTAATGTGCGAGTAACATTTCACCGACCAGTTCTATGGGAATAACCAGTACCTTGATCTTTGCGCCCAGCTGCGTTTGCGTTCATTTTGTATAGGATTCTCTTCCGCAATTCAAAATTCTTAGCTCTTCTTGCTTTACCAATTGGTGCTTTCTCAGGCTTCTCGATTGCATTCTTTAACTCCATTTTTTCGGCGTCCTCTCTGTGGAAACTTCCTGCACTTCTCCATCCCTGACCGTCCCTTCCAGCATCTGTTTAAATCCCCTGTGCGCTGATCACATAACCAAGAATTTACCGTTTTTACTCGTCACCGATCAAGAATTTTCGTCAGTTCCACTTCGTGTTCCTCTAGAGTCTCACTTAACAACAGTGTGTCATCCAGGTGAATGAGTACTTCTGATACCCTATCGTAACCCCCTACCTTGCCTGTTGAATCGTCTCTACGGCTTTTTTGAATGTATCATTCGCGTTTCTATATCGAATTTTGTTATGATCGTATTCACGTTCTCTACACAGCGTCCCTTTCCATTTCAAATAGTCCCTGTTATTTGTCAGCGCCTTCTTGTACTTCTAGAGTTGAATATACTCCTCCATAGGATCTGTTTTAACTCTTCATTTTTCTGAAAGAGTGACCGCTTATAAAATTCCAGACCATTCCCGAATACTCCAGAACATACCGGAACATACTGAAATGTTGTGGAATTATCTCGAATGCTCTTGAATGTTCTGGATTGTACCAGAAATTTTTAGGGGGCGGAACTTTCCGAACATTCCAGAACATTCTGAACTGTTGTGGAATTATCTCGAATGTTCTTGAATGTTCCAGACTATTCTTGAACATTCCAGAACATACCAGAGCATTCTGGAATGCTGTGGAATGATCTCGTATGTTACGCAATAATCTGGAACGTTTCAGGATTTTTTCGAACGTCAAAAACTATTCCTGAACATTCCAGAACATACCGGAACATTCTCAAATGTTGTGGAATAATCTTGAATACTCTCGAATGTTCTGGACGAATTTTGACTGTCCCTATATATGCCAGAACATGTCGGAACATTTTGAGATGTTGTAAAATGCTCTCGAATGTTCCACAATATTCTGGAATATTCCGGGATGTTTTCGGACGTTCCAGACTATTCCCGAACATTCCAGAGCATACCGGAGCATTCTGGAGTGCTGTGGAATGATTTTGAATGTTACACAATAATCTGGAACGTTCCAGAATGTTTCCGAACGTTCCAGATTTGTCTCAAACATTCCAGATCATACCGGAACATTTTGAAATGCTGTAGGATGATGACGAATGTTCTGGGATGTTTTTGAATGTTCCAGACTATTCCCGAACATTCCAGAACATACCAGATCATTCTGGAATGCTGTGGAATGATCTCGTGTGTTACACAATAATCTGGAACGTTTCGCGATTTGTCCAAACGTTCCAGACTATTCCTGAACATTACAGAACATACCAAAACATTCTGGAATGTTTTGGAATGCTCTCGAATACTATCGAATGTTTTGGACTCGGTTTTGAACAAATGTCCAGACTGTCATGCTGTGGAATGATCTCGAATGTTTCACAATGATCCGGAATGTTCCCGGATGTTTTCGAACGTTCCAGACTTTTCTCGAACATTCCAGATCATACCGGAGCATTCTGGAGTGCTGTGGATTGATCTCAAATGTTACACAATAATCTGGAACGTTCCAGGCTGTTTCCGAGCGTTCCAGACCATTCCCGAACATTTCAGAACATACCGGAACATTCTGAAATGTTCTGAAATAATCTTGAATACTCTCGAACGTTCTGGGGTGCGATTCTCGAGTTTTTCGAATGACTTTTCCTATACGAATCTCCTTGGTTTCGTGCGCATTTGGGCTGTCGGAAAGGAGAATCTTTTCGAACACGTTCGAGAATCGCACCCCTGGACTGATGTTCAGATTATTCCCGAATATTCCAGAACATATCGGAACATCCGGAAATGTTGCAGAATGATCTGAAGTACGCTCGAATGTTCTGTACTGCTCTAGAAATTTCTAGGAGGCGATATTTTCAGCCCTTGTGTCTTCAAAAACACGCTCTTTCGATGAAACCGGGAACCTTCCTAATTTTCATTTTAATATTTTTTTCATATACTTATATTGATATTGACTATTGTCGATAGGTAGATTACCTTTTGTTACATAGACAGGAACAGACAAGAAGGTATGTAGGTATACAACCAATTGGACACCACTCTATTTCAGTAGATTTCATACTCACCGGCGGCGCTCCTGCATATACTCCTGTTCATGGAAAGATCCACCTTATGGATCGAAAACATAGACGTATCCACGTCAAAATCCGTCGTGGCTCAACCATCGGCATGTGCCATGGCTGCAGCGTACGTTTGCTCCCTAGTAAAACGACCTGCTTTTGTCGGATAAATTATCAAAAATATTGACACTCAGTTTTCTATATGTCAAAGTCATCAATAATCAAGGGTCAATTATTCGAGGTTTTCCAAATCAAAAGAGATAGTGCAGTGGTGGAATCACGAACACTCGACAGTTGTCGATCTCGACAATTTCTCATTTTCTCAAGGGCGAAGGGTGAAAAGGGGGGAAGGGAAATCAAGGTGAGGGGACCAGAAGTGAAAGGGCAAATTGTCGATATTGACAACTGTCGAGTGCTCGTGTAGTAGCCGAGGTACACATAAAAAAACGGCATTTGATGTTACAAGCAAGCCACTTTGCACAGTTGTTACTTAGACCCTAACAACAAACATTTTTTTCCGCAGCACATAAAAATCGGTCCCTTAGGAAAGCGGGGGGGGGGGGGGAACCCCCTTGGAAAGAGTAACTTTTTCAAATATTGACCGATTTTCACAATTTTGGTGTCGATTCCACACAATTTAATATCGCTAAGAGAGATAGAGATGAAGTACGTCAAAAGATACAGTTATTTTTCCATTTTCGGGCGCCATTTTTAAAATATGACCGCCTATTTAGCAAAATTTCATCGGATTTGAAAATAAGCTTGTCGCGTGTCTAAACCGACTAATTTTAGGGCGCTCTTTACGTTTTCTTCATCTAAAATAACATTCGAGATATCTGAAGGGAGTTATTGAATGAAGGAAGCATAGAAGGCAATTTTTTTCAATATTGATACTAATGAAGAAATATTCAGTTACATATTATTCGCAATAATTTATTGCACACTGTTCCCTGGATCAGCTGAACCAATCGTAGGATCAAGTCCTGAACTGAAAAGTAATTATTGGGGCTTCTAGTACCTATACTTTCCTCCAAATTTATAAAAAAAAACTGAAGGCATAGTTTTTGTTGGTGCAGCCTCCTTTACAGCTCTTGCAACTAAGAGTGCAGGGTAGCCGATTTCTTTTGCATTTACATTGCATAGTTTGGCAACCAGTCTTGCAGCCACATCGGTCCAAGGCATGACAAGCACTCCACACTTCCTATAACTGAGACCATACCGGTTCCCACTTATCATTTTGGAGTGCCCAACCCAATCCTTCTGGAGTTGTGTCACACTGGCTAGTGGACGTGGCTTGTCCCCACAACTGACCAGCCTGGTAAGCGGCTCGTCGAGCATGCTGTACTAGGGCACCAGATGTCGGAGGACCACAGGGCCAAAGGTCGATTCTCTGTGGCAAATAGGTTTTAGCGAACCTGATCTACAGTGATACACTCAGGATCACACACTCCATACATGCGGACTGTGTTTTCTTCCGAGGTCTTCAGTGTATCCTCAGTGAGAGGATGTGCAGGAGGACGAGCTAAAGGTGTGAATGCATCGGTGTGTATATCTTTCCAAGCACTCCACCTGTCTTTTTGTCTTTCTATCAACTAAAAAACGAAACGCTATCACAATCTATGTAGGCGTGGAAACCACGCTGAGCTACGGATCTGGACTCTCCAAGAGCTTCTGCAATTGAATGGAATGCTAGGTGTCTGTAATGCTTGGAGGTACCATAGAGAATCCGTAATTGCCTGAGGCCGACGCTTTTTATGTCGAAGTTGTAGGAGATCGCTAGGACTACGACGTCTGTATCGGAACTTGGAATGGGGACGTTTTCAGTATCGAGAATTACCATGTCCATGACATGGAGAAATATCCTGCCATCAGCTTCTTCCATCTGATCGAAAGTGACATCATTGAGGTTGGTGTTTTGAGATAATCCAAAGATCTGACGAATTCATCTACGGCTGTCACTGAGCCTATGATTTGAGGTAAACCAGAAAGAGACGTTTCTGAAAGAAATCTGAATAATTCAAATATCATTCTTGAGATTCACTGTGGGGAAAACCCACTTACAGATCAACTGAGGGTAATTGAAGGCAGTGTTGGCTTTATACATCTGTTTCCTTATCTCAATATGTCACTACATTTGGAACAACAGCGCTGCAAGCTGCAGTCATGAATAACTGCCGCCAAAACATTTCGCATAATCAAATCCACATTCGGGTTGTGGCGGTGAATTTGAAATAAGACATAAGATCTATGGAACTCATTTATAATAATAATATAATAATAATAAACTGTCTTTATTGATTCTCCAGAATAAAGTATAAGAAATGAAAATGAAAATAAAATAAACACTGAAAAATCAAACTTAGGGCGAAGTTCAGATGAGTGCACAATCACACCCGCTGCTGAGGGGTGCCCCCTGCACCCCCATTCCACGTTTACCGGATAATAATAGTTATAATAATGCACCGAATATTATTTTAGATAACGGAAACGTGAAGAGCATCCTTGAATTAGTCGGTTTGGACATGTGACAAGGTTATTTTCAAATCAGATAAAATTTTGCGAAATTGGCGGCCATATTTTGAAAATGGCGCCTAAAAATAACCATACCTTGTAACTTACAGCATTAGCATTGTCTCTATTTTTCTTGGTGATATCAAATTGTGTGGAATCGACACCAAAATTGTGAAAATCGGTCAATATTTGAAAAAGTTACTCTTTCCAAGGGGGTTCCCCCCCCCGCTTTCCTAAGGGACCGATTTTCATGTGCTGCGGAAAAAAATGTTTGTTAGTGTCTTAGTAACAACTGTGCAAAGTGGCTTGCTTGTAACATCAAATGCCGTTTTCTTTCCATTTAACATGTGTGCCTCGGCTACTAGTGGTTCCACCACTGGTCTATTGATCAAGGCCTTTCTTTCGATTATCTGCCGTCAACACTTTGTGTGGTGATTTTCCACTAGCGTTGATGTACGGTGTAGTGCGTGCCGTTGTCCAAGAAGAGCACATGTGTTTCTCCAACTCTACAGTTTCTATGAAAATTCTCTTTTTCAAAGTTCACTTGCGGTAGAAGGGGCTAGACGGAGCTAGAATGGAGCATCCAGGAGCATCTATGATGAACTTACTGGGTGCGCCGCTAATTCAGTGGAACCGAGACATACCGGGTGTGCCGTTATACAAATCTCAACAATATACCTATAATTTTATGTAAGACTTCCTGATTTTTACGTTTTCCCGCATATGCGCCATTCTCTCCCAGCGCCTTCCTCGGCGCGTTAAACTTTGGCAGCATGACTATTCCTCTTTTGTTTTGGCGTTTTATGACGACAGTAGGCGAATTAGACGCTTTCGTGGAAAACGAAGGTGTTGGTCTTGGTTTGAAAGTCAAGAAGACTTGACTGGTGTGTTAAGTGAGTTACATAGAATTTGCTTGAGCTATACAGTATCTCAATAACCGAGAGGCAGAATCCAAACGAACGCTACTCAAGAAAAGTCCCGAAATCGACCTCAAAGATTCTCATCGCGTCCACTCGTTGTCATATTTCAGCATCTGTTTCAATTTTAGTTTATTCGACAGAGTTTTCCATAGTTTATTCCACAGGGCTTTCTATAGTTCATTCCACAGAGCTATGGAAAAACATGGTGGCCTCGGGAATAATCCGGTGAACGCTTTCGTCCGCCAATTGTGCAGGTGTGTGTTCTAGCCGCGCATTGCAGTCTTCAACGAGTTTTGAAACTTATCACACGTATACCAACATTCCAGAATGATCATGCACCAAGGACAAATTATACCGTGATGCCCGCTTTATGAAAAAACGCAACGCAGCCGCAGCGTTTTTGGCTGACTCACAAGATAATCGCAAAACCATCATTGAGAGTTCGTAACGCGGGCGCGGTCTTGAATAAGCAAAGACGGCGCGGTATAAAAATTCACAAAAAAATCGAGGGCATGCCCTGCAACTCATCCTGCTTGCTTAATAAGGAATAAAGGACTGTAGCTAAAGAGAACAATAAAAAAGAACAAAAATAATGGAGTCAGGTATTACGCAGAGTCCGCCAGAAAAGACGTGCCGTTTAGGTAATGGTAATGCTTAGGCATCAGAGCTTTTGCTCAGGGAATAATCCGGTCAAGTAAGCCCGGAATGCGATTTAAAAACAGTTTAATCCCGAAACTTCGCATCATTAGGTGGTTTAATTAATGAAAATGGGCCTGAACGTAATCACGGCTTACTACACGATACCAGTTCTTTCCATTGTTTCACCCTAAGCGCACGCCACGCTGGGGTTTCTTTGTTTCATGTGATACCTACCGTGTATGCTTGGGTGGTCGAGTTGTCGGTTTTGCATGAAAGTTCTTGATGCTGTAATTACAATTTAATCCGTGTTGGTTTTGCCAGCGGTACACTATTGTTGATATTTAATTCAATTAGCAGTTCGGTATGTATAGTCAAGATGAAGCACCTACTCTTGGCGTGCGGGCGTTTGCAATGGTACTATAGCTGAAGCAAACATTTCATCAGATGGAATGCAGATAGCCGCAAGCGATCATAATGCGGTTTTTTTTTTGTGGACGTTGCCGATGCCGCGAAGTTCAGCTAGCAACGTAGTTTTAATCCATTTGAAAAGGGCGCGCATCACAATGACATGCCTACACCATCACGCCAAATAAAGCATTTGTGAGGGGTGTCGGATCTTCATAAACGTCCAAAGAAATGATTTATTATGCTAGTGGCTTTTTGGAAACGAGAAGATAATGGATATTTTTATTATACTGACGTATCCATTATGAAGTCACAATATAGGGCATTTCAATCAATCACTCGTAAATTTGAAAGTCGTAGCAGTATACCTCTTATCTGAACGTTGCACCGCGCCGCCACCACCACAACCAGCGGAGACCTCCTTGGATGGTTAGAGAGAAAGATATTCATTCATTCCCAGAAATACACATCGTATATTATTCAAATTACTTGGGAAATAAGGCGAGTTCTTTGTTTGCTAGAGTCGCTGACGTGAAATCCTGGAGACTAGGATATTGATGGAAGAGTTCCATGCAAATATGCTCGGGGACTGGCTCTTAATTTTTGATGTTCTCGTGAATCGGAAACACAGGAACACCGCGAATCAGATAAGTAAACTGGCGCCAGGAGGGTTCTGGATGCTGGGAGAAGTGCACCATGCAATGTACCTGAGTTCGCGATTGCAAGTCTGACTTGACATTTCTCAAACTACTGTATGCATGGAACACAGCTAAAAGTAAGATCTTGCAGTGCGGTAGAAGAGTCTGCCAGAAGACATTATTGCTCCCTGAATTTCCCCACAGAAACCCCTGTGTCTGATTGTGTCCTTAAACATCTTAGCAAAATAATTGATAAATCGCTACCAGCAATGCAAACTATCATTAGGTATAGCCTAGGCGCCAGGGAGCAAAAATCAGCTCAATAAGGAAATAATTGTTTCCTGGCTGGAAACTAGCTTAAAACGATCTGTGTGACTTAGGTTTTGACATACTAATTTCCCCGTTTCGGAAATGTTGGCGTCATGTCGCCATCATCAACAAGAAGTGCACCAGCGTGGTTTTTGACGAATATCTTGATTTTGGGCCATCTGATAGCAAAAGATGTAGGAAGTCATTTTGAAACCAATGAAATTCCCTATGGATTAGTTTTCAAATGACCTTTCTGCGACTCATGGTTTTTGAGATAGAGCTTTTGGAAGCGAGAGGCATTGTCGTGAAAGGTTCATGACCACTTGACTCGAAAAACTAAAATGTCGATGTGACAAAAAAATTTCAAAATGAGATTTCTCTAGAATCCTTTATAATATATTATTCTTTTATTTCCTTGTTTATTGTTCTAATTTTGATCTTAAAAGGATGACCCAATTACAATCACGCCTTCACGCCTTCCTGTAATTGGGTCATCCTTTTAAGATCAAAATTATTGTCCTTTATGCTATAGTTGCGGCGATGGTCTTGAACTCTTTTTCTTGAACCGTTGATTACGAATATGGAAAAGTCAAAAACGTCATATTGTACATATACAGGGTGTACTGAGGAAATCAAATCAGATCAGAGAAATTTTCCATATTTCTTCGATTTAGTCTAAACTGCTCAACAATGAAAGTGTTACAAAGCAAAAATTCACCCAATTTTAAACTGCTGTAACTTTTGATTGGCACAAACCGATGGGTCCTAATAAGACTAGCTTTATTCGCAGAGCCGGATGTGAAGTAACGTTTCTCGCAGGGCATCTTTGTAACTAGCGCTATTGAAAAGAGGTCGTTGTAACTGGCGCATCTCAAATGAACGCAAGTGAACTGGCGCAACTTCTATTCGCGTACATAGAAGTTGCGCCAGTTCACTTGCGTTCATTTGAGATGCGCCAGTTACAACGACCTCTTTTCAATAGCGCTAGTTACAAAGATGCCCTGCGAGAAACGTTACTTCACATCCGGCTCTGCGAATAAAGCTAGTCTTATTAGGACCCATCGAAACGATTCTGATTCTGTTTCAAGTACTGAAGAGCCCAATTTTTTGGCCATCTTACTTGTCAATATGGAATCCATAGAGCCCCTCGTAAAACTTCTACAGGGTGATGAACAGAGCAGTGCAAAATTGATAAAACTTCAACATACCCCCGTTTTCGTGAAACAAATTTTTCGGGAGTATCAACACCAAATTTATGAAGAATGATGTGTTCTCTCGAAACGGTTTTTGAATTTTCGGGATTCCAGTCGAAACAGCCAAAATGTGATTCTTTATTGTGAGTACTGTATGTTATTCCTGTAGCAACGCAAAAACATTAGAACTTTTCATATCAAGATGACGCCACTTGGTAGGCTTGTTCACTTAACAATTCTGAGCAATTTGACTTGCGACACGTTTCTATTGTCTAGTGTAGGGGTGAAGAAAAGCCCAATTGGCAGCGGACTTTTTTGTACTACTCCTAAAATTCGGGTTTTTAGCATTGAAAAGGTTAATTTTTACTCTCTTTAGTCAACATGGGACAACGTCATTAGAATTGGATTAACCACATCTCCGCCATTTTGTAATTTTTTGCCTTTACGTTAAATTTCAAAACATAGGCATGTTTGGCATCATTTCTTGAAATGTTGGTCCTCTAATGGGATTCTGTCGATAAAATCTGTCTATCTGTTTGTTTATCTGTCTATCTCTTTCCGAAAAAATATTCATGGAATTTTTAAGCCCACCTGTTCTTCCTGAAATTCTCTGAGTGTCCAATTTAATATTCGTGACCTCTCAATTCTTTCCAAAGCAGTCAACGTCATCCTGCAAAGCATCGGAAGAGATAATTTTCTGTGGAAAAAATGCCACCCAAATTTCACCCTTTCGCTCCCCCCACCTCATCTTAAAAATTTAAAATTGCAATACCTACTTTGTGATACATCAAATTGAAGGAAATAAAATTCTCTATGAACAAAATTTTTCCAAATTTTTTAAAAGCCCTATTTTCCTCACAAAACACCCCAAATGTCTAATTTATTTGGAGAGGGGTTGAAAATTTCAAAGAAATTGTTTTCGGAAAGACAATTCAATTCTCTTCAATTTGATATATCACAAAGTAGGTGGTGTTTCGTTAAATTTTGAAGTTGAGGTGGGGGAGAGCAAATGGGTCAATTTGGGCAGCACTTTTTCCGCTGAAAATTCTTTTCTTCGATGTTTTCTATGATGCACTGACTAAATTAAAAAAACTGCGAGGTCCAGAATTAAAAATAAGACAGTCAGAGAATTTTTAGGGCGAAAGAAGGTGGGGTTAAAATTTTTATGAATATTTTTTTCAGAAAGAAAATTTAATTTTCTTCAATTTGATAAATCGCAAGGTAGGTCATGTCATTTGAAATTTCAAAGTTGCGGTGAGTGGGGGCGAGGGGGCTCAAGATAGAAATTTGCCAATTCATGTTTTAGATGTCCCCTTCGATATAAAAATCGACCTGTTCTTACTCAAAGAAATATTCACTAGGAATCGGGAGTTATTGCAGGTGGATAGTTTTCAAATGATCACCCGGTGCAGTATTCACAATAAAAAATCACATTTTGGCTGTTTCGACTGCAATCGCGAAAATTCAAAAACTGTTTCGAGGGAACACATTATTCTTCAAAAATTTGGTGTAGATACTCCCAAAAAAATTTTTTTGCGAAAATGGGGTTATGTTGAACTTCCATTAATTTTGCACTGCTCTGTTCATCACCCTGTAGAAAATTTATAAAAAGCTCTATGCATTTCATATTGACTGAGAAGATGGCCAAAATATTGGGCTATTCAGTACTTGAAACAGAATCAGAATCATATGTGCCAATCAAAAGTTATAGCGGTTCAAAATTGGGTGAATTTTTGCTTTGTAACACTTTCATTGTTGAGCAGTTTATATGCGACACTCTAAGCACCTAACACGGGTCCAATATCAATATGGATTTGCTCTATAAGCTTCACTTAATACACTAAAGAAGTGGTCAGCTCACAGCTTTACTGTAAAATGTTTTGAAGGCTCTCTGAAATCATCAAAATATTAAAAATTTACAGTACCAAGGAATGTATATAATAGTATATTATATACCAAGGGATCAAAGTAAATTTTTAATTTGGGGATTTGGACTCAAAGGGCCCTCGAGCAACAAACTTCACCCAAGGGATCAAAAATTCACTTTGGTTCCTTGGTATATAATATACTGTTACATACATTTCTTGCTACTGTAAATTTTGATGATTCCAGAGGGCCTTCAAAACATTTTACAGGAAGGCTGTGAGCTGACCACTTCTTGAGTCTATCAAGTGAAGCTTACAGAGCAATGCATATTGATATTTGACTCGTGATAAGTGCTAAGAGTTTCGCATAGGCTAAATCGAAGAAATATGTCAAATTTCTCTGTTCTGATTTGATTCCCGTAGTACACCCTGTATATGTACGATGTGACGTTACGAGCTCACATTATTGAGGTTACCGTCAGTTTAGGAAGAGCTAACATGAAAATCGATATTCTGCGGGAAACAGTCAGTGGGGCAAATTTATTTTCACATATATCCAAGTCGCCATATTGGAAATCGGCGGCCATTCAAGCTGCAACGGTAATTTGAGTTGGCACCTCAGACAGAATTGTTCCAAATAGTTCCATGTGTATCAAATTTCATAGCTCTGCCTAAAAAGTGCAGTAAGCAAGCATATTCCTCAATTGTGTCGTGTTATACATCAGGCCTACTATGGGCTACGGTACGGCGGGAATGTGAAGCTATTGTTGGACTCGATTTAGTTAGCGAGTATCTCACTAGGTGGCGCTTGTGTCGACAAAAAAAGTCTCTTTTCGCTGCCGTCATTCTGTAAACCGTCAGCCAAACTGTGGATCATTTTGAAGTTGCTTATTACAACAAAAATAAACAAATGCACAAAATAAATGTCAAAACAAGTATTTAACCATGCAACCACATCAAAGCTGTCTGATGTCAAAGAAGTTGAAGCCACCCGCATTTGGCGGGCCGAAAATAATCCGGAGGAAAATAATTCAAAGCCGTGAAATCGAGGTATGAGGATGTGAATATTTAGAGTCAAGGCATCATTAAAAGATGTCGCTAGTTATTTAATTCATTCGTGTAAATCCCGCAAAGCTCTACAACATAATTTATTTGCTTCTCATCGTGAATTCAAAAATCGTTCCTGCTCGACGTCCGACGAAATGGTGAATTGATGCATATGGAGTAAAGCTCCCGCACATTGACCCAGCAAGTTGCTGCCGTGCTCCTGCTATGTTGACGCGCCGTGTTACCGCCCGCTCGCTGCCGCCATCATCCGATGTTCACGTGATGTCACCCGGTGTCCCAGCGCAGAGTATTAGATTACCCATTGAAATTTCACGGCTATACGCCGTTCGCGGTCATTTTGGATGCGAAAAAATATTCCGAATTGCTGGGAATGGAGGATATCGCCGGAGATTGACCGTGGTACCTGGAGCAATCCTCCTGGGCTGCCGACCGCTCCCGACTTGTCGCGTCCGCTGCCGAGTGCTTCTGCGGGCCTGTTAGCGAAGAGTTTCAGTCCCCTTCGAGGAAGCTGAGTTAGAACCCGTTTATGTTGCGTCGCGACCCTCCTAGAGGCCGAAGCGTCGAAGCCCCAATGATGAGCCCCAGCCCACTTGGAAAATGACGAGTCGATTCCCCCCGGCTGATGTGTCTCAAAGGCCCCCTGGAGAAAGTCGAGTTGGAACCCTTCGGAGTCGTGTTTTGGTCCTTTTGGGGGCACGCTGAGTCGAGAACCCTCCAGGTTGAGTTTTGACCCTCCGAGAGACTGATGAGTTGCTTCCCCCGTTGAGTTGCAACCCGTCTCTAGGATGTCGTGTCAGAGCCCTTGGACGTTGAGTCTTGATCCGCCTCCAGGTGTCGAGTCAGAGCCCTCCGACGACGAGTTCCAGCCCTTCTCCAGGTCGATGTGCCAAGGCCCTTCCGGGGTTGAGTTTCGACCCTTCTCCAAGTCGTAGAGTTGGGACCCGTTGACGAAGTGTTTCGAACCCCCTCCAGGATGCTGAGTCGCGTTCCCTCCACGATGAGTTCTAGCCCACCTCGAGGATGTCGAGTTGAAACCCCTAAATGATCCAGGCCCGATAGAAATGAGGTCTCTCGTTTCGGTATCTCGTGTGGCGGAGTGATGACCTCGACGAGCGGGAGGTTAGTCTTGGTGAGTTGGGATAGTTGCTTACGGTTAAGCTTTGTCGGAAAAATGTATGATGGAGCTCACGCGTGCGTTCTGAATCTGCCTGCACGTGCTGGTATCTGCGCTACTGTCTGCCGTCAGGTACAGCCACTTTCAAGCCTCGTCCTTTGTTGGATACCTTCATAGAAAGGTATTCGCGCTCTTGGGCCCTCTGGACTTGGCTCTGTGACTGCGGTACTCAGAGCACCGGACCTAGTGGGTTAGATCTGGAAACTCGCGGGTGAGCTTCCTCTGCGTTTCTGAAGCTCCTAGTTATTCGGAAAATGTAAATTTTGAGAACTACGTGAAAAATCAAGAAATTGAAATAAAATAGAATCGCGTTGAGATCGGGGTTCGGACCCTGCCGTAGAGTCGTAATTGTTGATCGGATTGATGGACACCCCCCCCCCCCCTCCTTGAAACTAATGATTTTGTTTTAGCGCCACGACAGTTCCGGATATTTCCATATAGAGCTTGTTACGGGAATGAAGACGTTCTCATTCGAAACTGATGAATTTAATCCGGTACCCAACGACGCCACCGTTCAGATAGGGACTTTGTAAAAATGAATTGTTATTAGGGCTCGATCAGGAATAGTGAACGACGATTATTTCGCGTTAGGGCAAAGATTATTCCGACGCCTCTCCGCATCGGCTTTTCGGCGAACACCCTGTATAGTCTATTCTCTGCGTTTTGTTTCTCCTGGCTGCGGCCTTCTCTCACAAATTGCTAAACAACAACGAACTAGCGCGTATACGGGGCGTGCTCAAAACGTTCTCCAAATTAAATTTGTATCTTGACTAGAGTAATTGTTTCGCGCTCACCATCGGTTTGAAAGTTTTTGGAAGGGCGAAATTTGGTTCAACATTTCCGGTTATAGACACGCGCGACCGCGGGAATCTTTCTAAGCGTTGGGGGCGACTCACGGTGAAAAAAGGAAATAGGCCCTCACAAAGGTAGCCATATCCAATCCTTTCCAAACGGGCAAAAGAGACCATGGCCCAAAAAGAAGCAACAGCCTTTGAAAAGAATGCCACAATAAGGTGGGCTACCATACACACACCGGCCCACAAATCTTGGATAGCACTCGTGGTCGAAATCACTCTTCTCTTTTCAGTGTCTAGAAGCCGGGCCTAACCCTAACATAACCTCTAACACTAACATAAATGTTAGATCTGATTTGACCCCAAAAAGAACTTTGAACCGCGAAAGCCAGTCAGAATTAAATGCCGGTCAAGGTGTAGAGTCAGGTGTTCGTCGGAGGGTTGGGGTGTTGGGACGTCTGAAATAATTAGGGGAAAAGTATCTCGTCGGGAATAGGTTAGATCTTTTAGATAATTTAGCCTGCGATGTGAAGGTAGGACTAGGTATAGGAGCGAGCCATTATTTAAACATTTTGAATTGTACATAGAAGTCAATAGATTGATGTTATGTTAAAATTTGATACTGTGTCTTATTGCGTTCAAACTCGTAGTCAGACCTATCTCAACAATCTCGAGAGCTCTATAATCGAACAACAAGAAGAGAGGCACAACGGGATGTCGTCCTGATACTAGATGATCATCGGCCAAGCGGTTCCAAAAGCGGGAAAAGTGATTTAATTCAAATAAGTTGAATTAAATGCCAGTATAATGGGTTGCCTACCCATTCAGGGGCCAAGACGATAGCTGGGGTCGTTTCAAAGTCCAACAAGAATTTTATATTTTCACCACCATGGGCTCTGTATGTCCTGTGCGTTGACCGCTTGAGGTCATGCACATAACCCAGTCTAGTAGTATCACTACTATTCCGTGTAGAAGAACTTCAAATGTAGGCAGCTATTATTTAAATTCGCACACCATTTCCATCAGTGACTTGAGACTGCGGAGCTCCTGAGATTTTTCGTATATAATACCACAAGAGCTATGAGTTTTATCGATAAAATTTTCGAACTATCTCGAAAGCTTTGTTTTCAAGAAATTCACCGAGTGTGAAATGGTCACTTTATTATCTGAAGAAAACCCGACAGCGTAGCTGGAGGGTTTTTGTCTTTGATAATAAAGTGACCATTTCCACGAGTTGAATTGCTTCATGAAAACAAAGCTTGAGAAACAGTTCGAAAATTTTGATAAAACTCGTATTAGCTCAAGTGGTATTTGCGGAGAATATTCCACAAAACGTGAAAATCAAAATATAAAAACGTTTTGATTCCAAATCCACCCCATATCCAAAAATGGAATTGTTTTGTTGGCGTTGTGACACTGTCATGCGGTCATACTAATTCAATCAAGTTGCTTTGGAAATCAAGTGCACTCACAATCTAACAAACAGCTAATATTTCAATTATTATTGTGCTTCTCAACGTAAAAACGTCTTCCAAAGCTTTGTCTTTCAAAAAACCAAACCACATTGACCGCAAACTATAACCATAACCTTACAGAAGTGATGAACTGGTCCTTTTTGTGGCTGAATCTGCAATTTTGTGCCCCGCGCGCATTACGGATGTCATTCATTGTCAATCTGTCAACTATGCAGGAGGGTGGCCTGGGCTGCCTAACCTACGACGACGTACGGTGCCGTTGTGGCAAAAAAATAATGATGCGGCAATTATAACAAACAGAAATTACATAATGTTCCATGGATAATCATTGCAGATCAAAATTATTGTTATTTATTTGAATTAGAAACTGCCTAAATGTGGTATTTCACAAATATAGTGAACTACATCTCACCTCTAGTTGGACACATAGGATGAGTATATATACCGATTGCGATACTATCACTATTGGAAGCGGTGTCACCGTGTGTAGGGGAACAGGAACTTTTTAAATTAAGTATATTGTTTATTTATGAAAAGGAAGGCACAGTTTTATCAGTATAAAACTGTACGAAGGTCCTGTTTTATCATTATCAGTATAAAACTGATTTCATTGGTTCAAGTTGAAGGTTTCAAACGTATTGATAGGCCAGAAGTATGTTGTGTGGAATAGTCAGTATAAAACTGATTTCATTGGTTTAACTCGAAGGTTTCATACGTATTGATTGGTCAGAAGTATGTTGTGTGGAATAATCATCTGAATTAGCTCAACAAGCGCCTTCGCTACGGCTGCAACCGCTTTTTAGCCGTTATTCCTTTCTCCTTTCCAGTTCCGTACCCATTGCAAGGCCTTCGTAAAGGAAAATCCCACTTAACATACAAAAGTGAATAAATACCTACCCAAGAATGCTGGGATTCTTACATTGGACGACTACCCCATCGGTAAGACGAAGACACAGTCATGTTTCTGGTATACACTTTGGAAGGAAGATAAATGAGCAAACTTGGTTTTTCATAATTGCGCCGCTTAATTAGAAAATCTGTTTTGCGGCACGACCTCTCAGCCCGAGAGATATTGGCAAAATATTTTTCACTGCCAGCACGACGTCGACGGGTCTTGGTTATCTCGGCCAATCCTTCTCCAAACTCGTGAGGGAGGGGGAGGGAGGGTAGGTATAAGAACTAAGAAGTCTTTGCTCTCCCGGTTGTAGAAAACAAACGGATGATGCCGAATAGACCAAAAAGTATTTAAAAGCATTCCGAGATTAAACAATTAAGATAAAACATAGCCGGACCGAAATCTCTGCTGCCACGGCCTCTTCTCCACTGTCGTCTCTGGGTCGTCTTGAAGTTTAGAGACAATAAGCTGATGCTGTGTCTGCGATATAGGAATTAGCTCGAGCCAAGCGAACTGCACATTAGTCAGGGTTGACAGGGACGTGCTCGGAAGGCACTTTACACCCCTGTGAGCTCTAAACTATCCATTCTTAACATATTTTATGGTCCCCTGACTGGGGGCACATGTGGGACTGAAACGCGCCATTTTTCAGTTATTTATCTTCGCGCTGTATATGGCTTCGCGTGTGATGTCACACACGCCACTGTTGTTTCACTTTTTATTTTAAATGATAAACTTGCCGTGGAACTCTGGCCAATTCGATTGCAAGTCTGTTTATATTGACCCCGAATCGCATGACAAATTCCAATATAGAGCGTCGTCGATTCAATCCAGAGCCATAAACCACAACGCCGAAAACAAAAGCAGCTCCGCAAAACTTAGCAAGCCGATGTGGATGCACGCGAGTGATCGAAAAACACCCAATTTAAGCCGAGCACGAACCAATAAATTTGGATAAAGATATGCCAATCTAAGTTTCTGTATTAATATCGATTGAGTCAGAAGAACTTTGCGAATACGTAGATATTTTGCAGGGGAAAAATACACCTACTCGCACCTGCGTGGGAGTAGAGAAAAGAAATACTCGCCTCTAATTTATTGTGCTCTTAACGTACAAATTGGGGATCTGATGAGTTTGATATTAAAGCAGCGCAAGGGAAAACATCACAAGAAACCCAGGTTCCATGTGTTCACAGAAAAAATCGTCTCAAGGATTATGGAGCTCAATAATAAGTTATCCTTTTCAAGTCTTCCCGTGCCTTTTCGTTGAAAATAATAACTTCGTCCAAAATTCAAATTCACCATGTTCATGATTTTTGTGATCAATGTCTGGAGATTATCGCCCACATACCCGATTCAACCAATCAGAACAACCGAATGAGGCCCACGTGACTTGGTTTAAGCTATCGATTATTGCACACTAGCAGGTGATAAATGCACACTAGGTAATATCACCGGAATTGAGTATGGTTAAGGTTCTTAGCCAAAGACTGGTTCTCAAGAAAGGTATAAAATACATTTGAATTATGAGTGAAAATAATTGCAGCTACGTAAGATATACCTATAATACTCGATTCATTTTTTTTTTCTGTCACAAAATTTGCCAAAAGTGACATGATGACAATGAATAATTTCCATTGTTATGTAACTTTGATATCATTGGCAGTTCTTTTGTCCCCACTCATTACAATCTGCTTCTAGCAGTCATCTTGTAGCTGGCAGAATTGAATTAAATGGTGAATAGAAAAGAATCCATAATCGTTGAAGTTTAGTGTACGAGTAACATATTATCGAATCGGCTCGCATGCATGTTATAAATTCCTTGAAAATCCTATTATATTTCGAGTGTCTTCGCATGGCCGACCGCAACTTTACTACTTCTCATGTCACAATGTCCACCGAGGAACAACAAGCAAGAGTATGTGTTGTGTTGGAAACGTCCAAATCTGGGTCAGATTCCCAATTTTGAAAGAACGCAATGGCGGATGTCCACACTGAGGTTTCGTACAAGTTAAAATGTAACCAACACTTGCCAAGTTACATTAAAGGCGAATGTGGTTCCTTTATGTAAATTGCGCACAAACAAACGTTGTGTGGTTAGTCCGAGAGGCGCAGCGAGGAGAACTGAGAATTGCTGGGATCTGCGTAACGAGGCGAGGACTAACTTAATCACATAAAATTAACCTCGTTGATGCTCAGAACTTAACTACACGTTCTATATTATCTCCTTTCCATGACGGTATCATCGCGTCGAAAAGATAGAGACGTAAGTACGTAGGTATAAGAGGAGGTGCGATAAAAAACGAGAGGGCAAAGAGCAAGGGGAGAAAAGAACTCCCGGGATGAGGATGACGCTCCAAATCGAGTTGTGAAAATCTCCAGTTCCGAACAACAATCAATTTTTCATAAGAGGTTTTCCTCGCCCGAGTCTTTATTTTTTAGGGGACAATTTTACGGTAGGGCGCATCTTGGTTTGGTGCGCCGCTACGATTCATCATTACCTGGGCTGCGGATTTCGACGCAAACATGAACTTTGGAATTGGAGGGCCTGGCACTCCTGGCAGATTTATTTTGATAGTTTATTTGAAGAAGTGCGTTATAAGGGTCTGCACAATAATCTTCGCGTTTTTTATACAGAGCTTTGTTCGCATAATCAACACAAAGTTTGTGTAAAATATTCCTACAAAGTAAATTTCCAAGGTAGGTATGTGGTTAAAAAATCAAAGCAGGGTTCCTTTGTCCCGGAACCCCTTGTAATTCTGAGGTGGTGTGGAAAGTGTGTGTAAATATAGCAGGAATTATGTCCGGGGCGAGTTTCTTTTATAAAATTCCCTCCTTCGTCGGCAAAGCTCTCCCCAGACGACCGTTCTTTGCACCTTCAAAAGGTTTTCCGCAATCAGGTCATGAAAAAATCTGCATTCAAATAAGGCCCCAAGCTTTGCGCCCGATTTTTCATGCTGTGACTTTTTTACATACATCAAGTTCACAAGAGTAAGACTGATAAATAATTACGTATAGAGGTGAGCCCTAATCACGCACAAAAGATCTTATAGGTCGCAGTGCAGAAAGGATCCTCCGAGACCAAGCCCTAATCAAGCAACTAATAGGTTTTATTCTGAATCAATCGTGATATATACAGAACAGCGTTTAGAAACTTCAAGAACTTTTCAATACGCAAATACATGTACTGGGTATTTGAAAGCTGTCGTATTCCAGCTTCTTTTTTTCGGAATTGAACGTGATCAGCTTGATGACATTGTATTTTTGCACACATTCCGAACTGTCGGTGCCGAATAATTTGTCTTTGAACAAAGGACACGTGCTTTTCGGAGCCCTGCAAAAATCAGAGTCAGGATGGTTGAAACTATTACTTTCATATTACTTTGTGAAAACTCACGAACAAACTTCGAACGTCACAGCCTGTTGGAAGGTCTCGCCTTGATTAATCACAAATTTTTCAGCGCCCCTGGTGTTGACTTGAAAACGGGGGAAAACAGTAGTGGTCGTGCTCCTGCAGAACGTATCAGAGTCTCCGTTCCGGTTCACGATGTTCATCAGGGGCTCGATGATGGTTCCGGCAAAAGATTTCAATTCTTCATTTTGTTGCAAAAGATCCGAGACCTCACTTTCAGGATAGCTTTCGATGTCTTCGCATATATCGTTATTCCATCTGAGGCAGTTATTTTTTGATGCCGGCGCTTTCATGACTAAATTTTCCGGTCCCCTTCGATCATAAGGTGTTTCTTGCTTCAAATACCTGCCCCTGTAGTCGTGTAGTGCATCCTGGAATCAATTTTTTTGTGATTAGAATAGCAATAAAAAAAACCTATAGTTAAACTTAAACTAGAGTTAAACTTGAGAGTGCCAAGGGAAAGAATTAAACTAAGATTCTCAAGCGGCAGAAACCGCCTGGTGAATGAGAGTGAATAATCTCAAATCTTCCGCCATTATTTCAAGTCTTCCTTATTGCTCAGAAACTCTCAAACCATCTACCACTAGTTCCAGTCTTTCTGATTAGATCAAAAACCCTCAAATTATCCATCATGATTTCAAGTCCTGTTTGGTATTCCAGGTATTTTTGTGTACTGAATGTAGAGCAGAAGCAACTCCCCAATCTTTGTTTACTAGGCCGATGATCGTACAGTAGATTGCAATTTTAGCAAGACAAAGTTATCTCCTGGTCTCAGGAATTTTGTTTCAGTGTCTCGTGTACAAGAAGTTTGGGGAAGAAACATACTTTAGCTAATGGTAGTAAACAACCTGGTTTATTGTAGTATTTTTGTATATTGTCTCCTAATGTCCTTCAGTTTTGTATGTGTGAGTTTGTATGGAGTGGCGTAAATTGAATTGCAAAGCGTAAATTATTATTGCATAACGAAGCGAAGCAAGTGAAACCAGCGAAGGAAAACTGGGAGAGGGGAGGGAGGGAGAATCCAATAATGTTGAACAAAAATGTGGACAATCTCTGCACAAGTTCTTTCGTACTCTCTTGAGGAGACACCAGACTATACACAGGGGTTTCTTTGACAAGTTCTTCCCCTGGGTGTCGGTTTTTGAATCCGTCACTCTTCTTTATAGCGCACTTTCCCAAAAAATACGAAGATGGCGCTTTTGGCTTTACTTTGTTCGTCCGTCCGTCCGTCCGTCCGTCCGTCTATCCGTCTGTCTGTCCGTCCGTCCGTCCGTACCCGGGATAACTCCTCAGGGAAGAAAGATATTGTTACGATATTTCGCGTACGGGTTCGAATATAATTGAGACGATCGATTTAGAACACACACTGTTTATTTCGGCGTACTACTACAATAAATGCCAACAATTACCCACTTGGAATTATCTCGCAGGTACTTCGCTTGTTTCGCACTTGTTCGCTTCCAAATTCAATACTGCCGCGAGCTGCCGGCTGACGCCTTATATAAGGCCTCCGAATAATGTTCCCGAAGTTTCTGTCTGCTTCCAGCAAATTCCATGGTGGTCTGGCATATGCGGTTTCTAGATCATTCTTGAATTATCGCACACGTTACCCGTATGCTTTCCATGTGTTCTGGAATCTGCGCCTCCGCCAAAGTGGACTAATGTGCCTTGATCGAACGTTCGCGTCTCCATTGGGTTCACATACACGAACGCTCTGGAATGCACGAGATCGCTCCAGACTTCTACACTGCGATCTAATGGTGGAAAGATCCAGAAACATCGAGTGTTTACCTATATGTACGACATCGCCGCTCGTAACAATATCAATGTACTGTGAACGCTGATCAATAGTACATATATTCAGGATGACAAGCTGACTCTATATTTTTTCGTATTCTGCCGCCATCTTTGATCCGCAATTTTGAATTTCTCTTAAAAAAGATCCGATTGGAATGAAATTTGCAGGCAATGTGAAGCACATCAAGATCTATCCAATTTTCGACAATTGATGCTCGGCCGCCATCTTGTATTTTCCATATTGAACATGTTTCAAAGTGATAGAACTAGGAAAATTATGCCTCAACGAAAAGAGATATCGATGTGGTACAAACCCAATGGAATGCGTACTTGTCCATCATATTGTCGTGAGGGGTTTTGGTTGACCGTTCATGACTTTCTAGAGGGCTGTTATTTGCAAGCATGGTGGAGGTTTGGAAGAGAACACGGTAAAGTTTCAAATCGTTTTATCAAGAGTCCTCTGTACGCTCAGAGTGGCTCCAACTAAAAGGCCTCTAAATCGAAGCCGGTGATTTTCTTTGAACTGGCATTTGGAGATTCCACTTGATATCCCTATATAAACATGTTACCGGAAAAAAATACAAGAAAAACCGATCACACCCTAGAATAGTCAAATCTTACGCGCGTCACCCTAGGGCTTTGATTTGATTTGAAATAAAAATCCTTTTTCCAGGGTGGATTCTCAACAGTACTCTGCACAATCGTACCGGGTGGTTTTTCACTAATAAAAAATGCAGCTGAAGATATGAAGCTCCGAGTTTTTGAGCTTTTTTTGATAATTTTCACGGCCAAATAGCTTCGGCTCCAGATATTACATTGAAAAGTCACCTGGTACGTTGGTGCAGAATATTGTAGAGAGTCCACCTTGGAAAAAGAAATTTTCTTCCAAGTCAAATGAAAACCCTAGGATGGTGCTCGTAAAATTTGGCTATCCTAAGCTGTGATCGGCTTTACTCGAATTTTTCACTCCCACATGTTTCTATGGAGATATGAATTGTAATCACCAAATACCAGTTGGAAGAAAATCACCACCTTCGATTTTGAGGTCTTTTAGTCGGAGCTGCTTTAAGCGTACAGAGGACTCTCAACACGACCCTCTGGCCCTTCTGTCATATTTATGACAATATAAAGTTGAATGATGATTTTTGTCACTTGGCCGCCATCTTTTATCCGCCATTTAGGATTTCTCTGAAAGTGGTCTAATTCGAGTGAAATTTGCAGGCGATGTGAACTTCAATTAGATACATCCAATTTTCGACAATTGATGCCTTGCCGCCATCTTGTATTCTCCATATTGAACATGTTTCGAAGTGATAGAACTAGGAGGATTATGCCTCAACGAAAAGAGATATCGATGTGGTGCAAACCCCAATCGAATGTAAACGTATCCAGAATGTGAAGTTGACCAATTATTTTCTCCACTTGGCCGCCATCTTTTATCCGCAATTTTGAATTGCTCTGAAAGTAGTCCAATTTGAGTGAAATTTGCAGGCAGTGGGTGGTTTCCCTGCCATATGAATTTGACCAATGATTTTTGTCACTTGGCCGCCATCTTTGGTCCGCCATTTTGAATTTCTCCGAAAGTGGTCCGATTTGAGTGAAATTCACATGCGATGTGGAATTTATCAAAATATTTCCGATTTTGGACAAATGATGCTCTGCCGCCATTTTGACCGCCATATTGAAAATTCTTATCACTTAACAATTTTTATGGAGCTTGGGACTCACCTTTGTTTCGTATGATCATTCTTATTCTTCAGCCAAATTCCAAAATTCTGCTGCCATCTTGGCCGCCATATTGAAATCTCTTATAAGTGGAATGATTTTCATGAAACTTGGAACTTACTCTTGTCTATTGTACGATCATTTTTATTTTTAAGTCAAATTTCATTACTCTGATCCTATTCTGACCGCCGTATCGAAATTTTTACCCAAATAACGGTAGAACCCTGATTAACATCTTGCGTTCACTAATCTTTCAAAAAGGAAGTGCGCTACTGAGCCTCATGCTCATGAGGCATATTCGCTTGTTCCTTTTACTGACATGTTTGACATGTTTCATTATTTTTGTTGTATTTTATTCATTTATTTTCGTGTTGTGTTGTATTATTCTTGCATTGATTTCAGGGTGCGAAGATTTAAATCAACTTGATTTAAATCATGATTTGAATCGTGATTCAAATCAACCGATTTTTTTATTCAATTCATTTGATTTAAATCATTTTACCGTAGTTGATTTCCCGGTACAGTTTTCTTTACGAAATACCGCCAAACTTCTTCTCCCTTTCGTCCCGACATAATTCTCTGAGCGCTGAGCGAATATAAAATCTCGTATATCACCACAACCAGCCTACCCCACCCCCGACGAACGACGAACAATCCTAAGACGTAACGACACCTGTTGTTTTGACAAGTACCTATTGTGAATTATTGCATATTGTTCAATTTAAATAGTATGAGTTACGATTAGAACCATACTGAGTTAGTAAGTTCCCAGAGTTTCAGATTTTCTGGAAAAAACCGAGAACTAAAAGTTTGTATTAAAAAAACAAAGATCTGGACACCGGAATTGTATCTTAATTTTTCTTACTGTATTTTAGCCTTAATTCCCACAGATTTTAAAATTAGCGAACAATTTGACTGAAACCGGAAAAATCTGATCTAAATCAAAAAAATCTAATTTAAATCAAATTTTTTTTATTCAAATCGAAAAATCCGATTTAAGTAAAAAAAATCTATTTTTTTGCACCCTGATTGATTTTATTGATTTTTATTGTTTTGTTTGTGTGTCATTCTGTCAGTCTTCTTGTGTCGGACGACTCGGACGTAGGGACCGTGAAAAAGAGGGGAGGCAACGACAATCACAGCCAAAATCGTTGAAAAGTGGGTTACATCACAATGTACTTTGATTCGAGCCTATAGACATTTTCAAAATCCAAAAATGTTCTTTCAAAACTTGGATATTTCCAGCAATTTCACGAAGTGCGCAACGCCTCATTCCATCAGTTCAACTCCATCCTTAAAACAACGTATAAACAAGTAATTTGTCCACACACCCACATAGTGAGTAAATATTATGGTTTCACTCGAGTTGGAGCGCGCTTTTTGTTCAAACGCACTAAACGCGGGTTCCACCAAAAAGTTGGCAGTATTACCGCTAACACATCGTTTAATGGATTTTGCTCTGGCCTATGCAAGTTGTTTGACCAAGGAGATCTTGTAAATTCATTTGTTTTGTTTTGTGAAACCTGGATCTTTGAGGACATCATAGATATTCATCAAACGAATTTCGACTAACAGTGTATTTAGCAAACACAGCTTTGGTGAGACCTGAGATATAAAGTTTCTTATAGGATATCATCCAGTGTTCACAATATTATGTACATGGGTACTTTGGTGGGTACTTACAATAATAGTTCCCGATATTGAGATGAAGAGAAGCACAACTGTTGGATGCCACATTTTTAAACGGATTTTTGTTGTATAAGGTAAGTACCTATAATGGATTGTTACACGAATGGAACTGATTTCAAGTCGAAACCGCGTTTTAGTATTCCTTCCCGCATTTTGCATGCGTGCATTCACACAAATAGTTTCAACTGTGGTTTTGATTAGCAAGTGTCTCACTTCCTCTAAATTCAGATAAATATAATCAATTGTTCCATGCTTTTCACACAATAACAGTGATATGATGAGTGAACTACTTGGATGATTGTTTTTTAAGATTTTTTCAACAGTGAGCCAAGCAAAATATACCTGCTTTATTTCAACCTTGGATGTTGAACGACTGCTTGAATACCTAATAATTTTCATCAGCAGCTCTCACAAAAAATTATTATGATCATAATTAGTTATATTGGTGTTTCCAAAGTTTGCCATTCTGTTCCCCATTTACAGTGACATCAGATTTAATTCAAAAATAGTTTCCTAGGACACATGAAGCAATTGTCAAGATTTATTGCATTATGTCACAGTAATGCTAGAAATTTGCGTTGGGCTTTTTATTGATAGTCATGATGTAACAAAAATACATTTTTCATACAGTCTTGATTTTTTCTTACTGAATTGCCAATATTGTCATACTCTTTGACTCGACCTTGATAATTATTAATATCTCACTCAAATGACGAAGCAGAAAGTAGAGGGATACGAGTCAAAACTCAATAAAAGAGCTTATATCAATAGTAATCTAACAAGTGTGCTTGGCGTTTTTTCAGTTCAATCGTTCCAACCCGAAAACAACAACTGTCAATCACGAGAGAAAAATAGACTCGATCAGGTCTGGGGTCTCAGGATTTTGTCCAAGATAATATCAGGTCCACTTTTCGAGTGATTGATAGTTTGTTTGTGGAATTTAAAACATTTAACTCGGATAAAACACTAAGCACGAGTTTAATTTCGCTGAATATCGTCCGAATAGACAACTAGTAGAAATGGTAGTCTCTGTCATGTACCTACATGGTGATTGAATCCTTAAAAGCATAAATGCAGTCGTTTTAAATTTATACCAGTGGTGAACCCTGAAATATTTCAATCCGGCGCTATTACCTAGTGTGCTCTTTCCACCTGCTAGTGTGCAATAATCGATAGCTTGAACCGAGTCAAGTGTGGGTCTCATTCGATTGTTCTGATTGACTGAATTGGGTATATGGACGGTAATTACCAGAAAAGCATAGTATGGGTTTTATTGCTTGTTATACTCTTTGGGCAATGAAGTATTTCTTAAGGTGCCCATTCACTAGGGAACCCGGTTGGCCAACCCGGTTGGTCCGTGTTGGCTGTCAGGTTGGCGTGTTTTATTGCTTTGCCCACACACTGGCGAACCGTGTTGGCGAACTGGGTTGGCGAGCGCAGTTCTTTGGATAGTTGATGAAGACGAAGTCATGAACGGATCAAAAAGGAAATTACTGGCGCTATGTGTCATACAGCAAACCATTGAACAAAACAAAAGTGGGTAAAAAAAAAATCGACACGCAAAATTGTATTCCTTCAAGAAACGCAACATCGGTCTTACGACTCGAAAATTAGTCAAAAAAAAGGTAATATACAACTTTGTATTTTCAACTTTGAAGAGATATATCCGAGGATATATCCGTTGAGTAGTTACGTACATACGTCAGTTACTTTTACAGATATGGTTCCCAGAGTGAATCTTCACCTTAATTCTTAAATCTTCTATCGACCCTTGAATTTAGGCGGTTAAATCTTAAACGTCCTGTATACACCTATAAATAGGTACCAGAAATAAGTTCAAAAACGGTTTATGACCGTTAGGTACCTACTTCGGCGTCTGCCTACTTACCTACCTGCCTGCCTGTGTCCACTTACTTACTCACGTATCTACCTACCCACCCCCACCCAACTACCCACCTCCACCTACGCACCTACCTACCCACCCCCCACCCAACTACCCACCTTCACCTACGCACCTACCTAATTACCTACCTACATCGACGTAAAAATGCATCTGAATACAGATTACAAATCAGGCGTAGAATCGCGAATTTTTGAAGGTTTTCTCTTTTCTCATACATAGCTTTTCATCCTGAATCCACAAGACGCGAGAAACTATCAGTGCTGCAAAAAGGAAATGGTTCCTAACTCTACACCATGGATGTAGCTCAACACATTATTTCTTGATGAATTATTGAGCCTTGCGTTTGCCCCCGCCCCTCTCCCCGCATCTTGCCGCCGCCTTGATGTGTAACGCGACTGTAACGTAGCAAAAACAAAGGAAATCAAGTAGGTACCTACCTACTGTTAATTTCTGATTTCTTGAATTGAATCAAGGTATCCTGCATCACATGTACCTATATTACACACACTGACATGAATAAAATGTCATTCCCTCGCAGATATTTTTTTTCATAACCGTATCAAAAAAACAAAGTATCTGATCTACTTCGATGATAATTGATCACTTATATCTAATTAATATCAATATTCCATCAAATAATTCAAATACCGTGATTAGCCGTAGTAACTATCCCTGATGTTGGTTGTTATGTTGGCCAACTTACCCATTCACTGACGAACCCAACAACGAACCCAACCGCGTTTTCAAGCTCGCTGGAAAACCGGCCAACTTGGTTGGGTTGGTGTTGACGCCAACCACACACTAGCCAACATCCGGCGAACCCAACCGGGTTGGCCAACTGGGTTCCCTAGTGAATGGGCACCTTTACTCTTTGATATTCTTTCACCAAACTGCCACTGGCCAGGGCCGATTCTGGCTCGTCGGCCGCCCTTGTGCGAAAAATATTTAGCCGCCCGTCAGCTGTAGCCCCGCAGCAATTTTCTAGTGGGGGCGTCCGGGTCCCCTAGAAATTGCGCCGCAGGTGATTTTTTTGCGGACCTACAATTGCCAAGCCTCCCCCTTTTTGAACAAAATTATAAACAATTATAATCTTTTTTGCGCTAAGAATCAAGGTGCTTCCATGGCCACCCCACTTCAGCATACCCCTTGGCATACCCTATAGATTAGTTTTTAGGTACTTATACCAATTATTCATAGGTATATTGATTTTATAGTTGAATGAAATCAGAAAAAGCTGTTCAAATAGGTGGTTGTTTATTGATAAGAAGGCAAAACCCAGAAAAATGTCATAATTATTGGTGAAATACCTCTAATCTTGAAAATACATGAATACATACATAAAATACATAAATACATACTTGATGTATAAAAGGTAAGTACTAGGTCTGTGAGTAGTAGGTACTAGGTATAACTATACCAAGGGCCGGTATTTCCGCGGGTATTTCCATGCACTCAAAAAGTTTTGAATAGGCTATTTGTCAAATGAACCCTGCGCAGAGCGTAGAGCGCAAAGTTCATCAGCCAAACAGACTATCCGAAATGTAACCAAGAGATAAAAATTCTTGCCCTTCCTCAGAAACTTATATGAGGAAGAAGTCTAATATCTACAGGGTGTCCGTTTTTCGAGGCTAAGCATGGGTATCTCGCTTATCTTGAGAGATACAAAGTGGGTAAATTAGGAAAAAGTTGCGCATTTTCATGACGATCAATGATCCAAAAAGAAATTTGACGTATCGATTTTAGTTTTTGAGATATCGTGAGAAAACAGGAATTTGAATTTTTGTTTTTATTTTTAATTCAAAAAACGGTTGAAGGTGGCCTTTTCTAATCTAGATATTGTCAGGGCACTTTTTCAAGGGGAACTCAAAGCTGCCAAAATCTTTATTCTAGCTTTCAAAGCAACCGAGATACGACATTCATTACGACGGCGCCATATTGGATTTTGATATTTTTGAATTTGGTATTCTTTTCTGGTTACAACGATGTGCCACATGTCACTGTTGAATAAATGTGTAACATTTACGGTTTTTTTTATTGTCGGTGCTGATTTTGTTTCCAAAGCACTCTTTGAAAAATAAAAAAATATTTTTTTGCTCGAAAGCATGAATTCAACAGTGGCATGTGACACATCGTTGTAACCAGAAAAAAATATTGTATCCAAAAATGTCAAAATCCAATATAGCGCCCATGAGAGAAAAAAAAGTTGAATGTCATATCTCGGTTGTTTTGAAAGCTAGAATGAAGATTTTGGCTATACAATGAATTCCCCTTGGAAAAGTGCCTGCACAATGTCTTAATAAGAAAAGGCTACCTTCAACCGTTTTTCAAATAAAAAATTAAGACAAAAATTACAAATTTCTGTTTTTTCTCGATATCTTGAAAACTAAAACTGACAAGTCAAATATCTTTTTGGATCATTGATCGTCATGAAAATTCGCAACATTTTTCTAATTCAACCGACTCTGTATCTCTAAAGATAAGCGAGATATCCATGCTTAGCCTCGAAAAACGGACACCCTGTATAATAGTTGACGCAGGGCGGCCGCCTCGCCTTCATTCTTGGCAGCCTGTTTTTTCGGCAGTAAAAATTCACAATTTACGCAGGGCGGCCGCCTGAGGTCTCGAAAATCATAATATCAGTTTCATTTTCGACACCCAATTTTTCGTTTAAAAAAATTGGGCGACCTTCCGGCGCCCTTGAATTTTGGCCGCCCTTGTGCAGGGGCACTCCTAGCACACCACTCAGAATCGGCCCTGCCAAAAATGTCAAAATCCAATATGGCGCCCATAAGAGAAAAAAAAGTTGAATGTCATATCTCGGTTGTTTTGAAAGCTAGAATGAAGATTTTGGCTATATAATGAATTCCCCTTGGAAAAGTGCCTGCACAATGTCTTAATAAGAAAAGGCTACCTTCAACCGTTTTTCAAATAAAAAATAAAGACAAAAATTACAAATTTCTGTTTTTTCTCGATATCTTGAAAACTAAAACTGACAAGTCAAATATCTTTTTGGATCATTGATCGTCATGAAAATTTGCAACTTTTTTCCAATTCAACCGACTCTGTATCTCTGAAGATAAGCGAGATACCCATGCTTAGCCTCGAAAAACGGACACCCTGTATAATAGTTGACGCAGGGCGGCCGCCTCGCCTTCATTCTTGGCAGCCTGTTTTTTCGGCAGTAAAAATTCACAATTTACGCAGGGCGGCCGCCTGAGGTCTCGAAAATCATAATATCAGTTTCATTTTCGACACCCAATTTTTCGTTTAAAAAAATTGGGCGACCTTTCGCCGCCCTTGAATTTTGGCCGCCCTTGTGCAGGGGCACTCCTAGCACACCACTCAGAATCGGCCCTGACAATCATGTAAATATAGGTTCCTATACTTATTTGAACCCTCTTGAACTAAATAATCTTTCTATTCTCTGTATAACAATATACCAAGTCTCGTAATCCTTCATTTTACTTAAAATATAAGCCAAGCTTTCGCAATACGTGCCTATCGTGTGCAGTATGGGATTATCCTCCGTTGCAATAATTGCTCCTGCTGCGGAAAGACTGGAGCTGGCTGAAAATTTAAAAGCGCAATCCTCCCATAGGACGCAATGGAATTAAAATCTTAATTATGTTCGTTGCAGGATCGCCTCGAAGCTCTGGGAAAACTAACACAACGCTAACTAAAGTACAGTGCGGGGCTGACTGAGAGGATAATAAAATAGACTTTTTTTGTCTTTTGCCCTGATAGTTTTAGCGTTTTCAACACCATAGGCAAACACTCAAACTGGAGAAAGGCTATGAAACGTGATCACTTATAAGGCGAAAAGTTTTCTGATGATCTCCTTCCTTCACCGGGCTCCCGCCTTACTCGGCACCCCTCGGGTTAGAGGGAGGTTCAAATGGGCATACGGTTGGGGAGTTTATTGTCTTTTTAGCGGCATTCGATTGATAAGTCGTCCGGTATCCGGAGGCGGTGTCACTCAAGTGTGCTCTCACCCTCTAGCTGACTTGCTAATTCTCAGGCGAGCAACTCAATAACGAGCTTTCAGAAGACAAAGTCAACTATACCCTCACCGTAGCCCGGAACTTTCCACTAATTACAGTTGTAATTCATCTTGTACCCGCCCCGCTCGAGGGGGGCGAGCTGGAATCTGGTTATGTGGGACGGTGGTGCCTGGGGTGGATACGAGGGGGCGCGCGCTCATTCTCCAGACGATTTCCGCAAGAGGCTCGAAAAATTACGATGAAGAAGACCCCGGCAGAACAATGATTATTATTCATGCACCCAGGTATAACGGGACAGTAATGGGCTAATTTGATATGGCGAAACACACAAAACATAATTTCAGGAAATAATCTTGTTTAATGAGGTTAAGTTTCTGGCTTAAATTGCTTAGATTATCCGCAGCTAAGACAATAAAGTACGTGTAATGTGGTTAGGCCTTGTCATTTGCCGGAAATTATTCCATAGAAATTCCACTATCACTTTTGGGTAAATTTGATGTGGAGGAGCTGGAGCTAAACACGAATTGACAATTCCTCAGTCAACCACAAGTTAGCAAGTAAATAGATTGATAATTGATAAGCACATCTGTCATTTCACACGAGTTTTATTGGCTCATAAATCTGCTGAGGGCATAAATATTATCACCTGCTCATCATGTTCAAAAGCCAAATTATAATTAATGGGGCGATTCTCTAAAAAATTACATTCCATAAAGGCTCTGTTACGTTGTTATTTCCTAGGCAACAGCCAATGGCCGAGCCGAATTTTCACATAACAGAGCGTTTTAGTCCGGGAGCCCACTGCAAAATTCTGGGTCGATCGCTTTTATGAAGAATTTCTGTTTCAATCGATAGTGGGCAATACCTACAATGAACCTCCGATACCCGGCAGCCACCTTCTATCCCCTGCTTTTAGGGGCGTCACCGGTTTTAAAGATGCCCATTTTGAATCATTTTTTCACACCTCTTGCTTATACATATAGACAAATGTCACGATGATTGGCAGAAGGCTAGATGGTCGAGTGATCTACCGAGCGTTCATTAATTAAATGGGTCAAGGGTGCCTGTGATTTTAAAAACATCTGTCGGAACTAGCATCGTTCATTTGACGTCTGTAATTTTTTGGTTATCGTAATTTGTTAAACCAGTCGCAGTTTTCGTTTTCGGAACATTTTAAATGTGGTTTTCACGGCTGGGCACAAAACCTAAATGATCGAGGAATATTTCCGAACTTGAAGTATTCTCGTGCACTTATGGCAGATCAGATATCAATAAAATGGGACGCAACTTGTCACAGTTTGACAAATTTATTACAAAAGGATTCCGCTAGTTTCGACAGACGTTTTGCAATTCACAGGCACTCTTGACCCATTTAATTTATGAACTCTCGGTAGATAAAAGTATACAGATTCAAAGGTCAGAGGTTCTAATCTCCGCGAATACCCTTTTTTTTGGTTTTTTTTTTCGCATTTCAAAAGCTTGACAGAGATATATCACTGTTTAATACAAAGATACCATTAAGCGGAAGAGAAACAACAGGTAGATTTTTGTGGCGTGAGTTACTGCCAAATCTGTGCAGCTAAAAATGTAACAAAAAAATGAGTTATTTAAATCTGGGCTGGCAAGTGAATGAGGGTTTTTTTTTGAAAAATATATATAAATTTTGAAAAAAAATCGAGTTTGTCGGATTTTGAAATTTTGAAATACTTATACATTTCCATACCTGATTTTAGGAAACCCTTATTTCTTTCAATTCTCTCACTCTCTTTTCATCATTCAGCAAAAAAAAGTTCAGTTAATCTGCAATTAGCTTTGATCGCTGATCATCTTTTTTGTGGAACTGACGGTAAGTACTGAAAATTGTAGCAATTTGTATCAAACAGTGATATGTCTCTGTTGAGCTTTTAAAATGCGAAAAAAAAATTGAAAAAGAAAAGGTATTCGCGTAGATTAGAGCCTCTGACCTTTGAATCCGTATATGTACTTTTATCTAGACCACTCGACCATCTAGCTTTCTGTCAATCAGTGTGACATTTGTCCATATAAGCAAGAGGTGTAAAAAATGATTCAAAGTGGGCATCTTTAAAACCGGCGGCGACCCATCGGAAGGTTCATTGTATTGCCCACTATCGATTGAAACAGAAATTCTTCATAAAAGCGATCGACCCAGAATTTTGCAGCGGGCTCCCGCTTTATTTATGGAATGGTATTTTTCACAGAATAGCACCATAAAATAAACTGCTCAACAACTGAAATGACGGTATCGAAAATTTTGCCTTTTTTCAAAATTACGTAACTTTGGATTGACGCAACCGATTTTGAATGTGTTTTCACAGTTTTTTGTATCCATCTTTTGGCAATCCATCCCATTGACGAGATCAGGATTCTAATTCCAATCACTTTTTTTTCAAGGTGGAATGTAAAACATCGCAAAATTGTGCTAAGTTCGAGCGATTCCCGTTTCTCAGAGAATTTTTTTTTCGATTTTCAATGAATTATTCATGAAGCCTGATGTCTAGTCTCGAAACAGTTTTTGAATTTTCCAGATCAAAAGTCCAACAATGGCGATATGATTTTTTTACTCCCCCGACCCACCACCCAACGAGAAGGGGAAGTATTGTGAACGCGCTAAAAACTGTTTCGAGATTTCGACGGATATATCCGTTTTTAGGTTCCCTATTACGATTAAGACCATTTCCAACGTGTAGATTCATCTACACGTCGGGTTGAGTAGAATAGCTCTAAGCTAGACTCCGCCTATGATTTTGTTTCAATTATGTATTTTTTTCCGCAATAAAAGACCGTTTATTACTATTATTATTATTATGATTATTATTATTATTATCTTTAAAATGGACACGCTTCAGGTTTCCCGACGGTAGTTTTTCAAAATGGAATTTGGACATTTTGTGAATTTGAATACACTGCAGTGCAAACTTCGACATTCGATGAGCCCCACGAAATATCCATTTTAGATGCAGACATGCTGGAAGTGAAAGTTTGAGAAAAAAAATGAATTAATTTTTTAAGGAAAAATTTTTGAAATCGGACCCACGGTTTCCGAGTTTTCCTTTCTGGAAAAACTACAAATTTTTGCAACTTTTGATCCCGTGAACAGATTTTGGTGGGTCGGGAAAGTAAAAAAAATCATAACGTCATTGTTGGACATCTGATCTGGAAAATTGAAAAACTGTTTCGAGACTAGACATCAGGCTTCATGATTAATCGAATTCGAAAAAAAAAATTTCTACAGAAACGGGGATCGGTGGAACTCAGCACAATTTTGCAGTGTTTCACATTCCACCCTGTAAAAAAAGTGATTGAAATAAAAAAACAATGATTGATGGATGGATGGATTGCTGAAAAATGGATCTAAGAAACTGTGGAAACTAATTCAAAATCGGTTGTGTCAATCCAAAGCTACGTCATTTTGAAAAAGGACAAAATTTTCGATACCGTCATTCCAGTTGTTGAGCAGTTTAGTTAAAAATGATAGGATGGTGGTGGAAGAACAAATAGTTACACTAACTTATATTCAACGAAGGACGAATGTCGGAAGAAGTGGATACGGTGTACCTACTTAGTAATAATAAGAAGTACTCTGCGGTACCTCTATGGCTGTAAAAATAAAGAATCTATTATGCATTCAGCTTTTATTTGCAACAAAGCAGGCGAGCCTAGTTTGACAGAATCCACTCTGTAAAAGCGCTGTCAGTGGAATGCCACAGTTTAGGTTATGCATTATTTTCTGGGGTTATCGCTTTACTTCAAAATCCAGAACAGTGTTGCAAGTTCATTTCTGATTGATTGAATGTCCGAATGACATAGACTATCAACCGCTTGTCATTCTTCAAGCGTAGTGGAGAAGTTCTTCCTCATTCTACATAATATGGAACAAACGAAGTTGTACAGGCGGTGCTATACAAAGTGAGAAGAGTAATTTATAATTTGGCTGTATTTAACAAGGAGGAAGCTGTGTCATGAAAGCCGTGTTTCTTTCAGTCGACAGAGATCGATCTGGTACTGGCATCTATCAATAACAATAAAAGTGAGGACCTTTGAATTGAAACGAATGAAGGCTCTGGCCTATTGATTTTTATTAGGGTAGGTACTTTTAGAAACAAGGTACTTGAACTCGGAAATTTGTGGAGATAGGTAGGGACTGTCCATCACTTGAGCTCGCAACATGATCGAACAAGCTTCTTAGTTTCTTTTCAGCCATCCTGTCTGAAACGGACTTTCATCAGCTAGGTCCTCGCTCCGTTTTCATCTTCATTGATTTTTTCATTTCACTGCTAGCTTTACTGAGCACTGTATTTAGGTAGCTAGCCGAAAAAGGACTGAAGAAAGGAGTTTCACAAAATGTATGTAGGCAGAATAACAGCTTTCACATCTGGTGATCTTCAAAAAGATTTTCCCACGTTATTCCAATCTTCCTTCAACCACACCCAAAGATCAAAATCCATCTTACACCAACTGTGTAACTGCTTTGACATCAGAAACTGTCAGAAACATCAGGCTTTTTTTTATCAAACACAGTGAGCACCTACCCTGATGTGAGCACAAAAATTAAGCGGCAAGGAAAGACAACATTGCTTCATATCAGCTGGTATAGGTGACAGAGTATTAACACTGACACTGACTGGCAGCTGTAACAGCTGAAGTGTCTGGGTATTTTTAATTTAAAAAAACGTAAAAACAAAATTCCAAGGCCTGCTTTGTTGCAAATAAAAGCTGAATGCATAATAAATGAAAACCAATAGGGCAAATATTCACGATTTTTAGTAACATGCAGCCACAAAGTGGCAAAAATAGGACAATTATTTATAATGCATCTTTTGTGGGATCGAGAGCATAACGTTGTCTACTATCAGTAGTCACTGTCATTCATAACCAAAGAGCGTTCGATTAGATTGCATTCAAGTTTTTTTTACAAAAACCAATTGTTAAATAAGTGCATCAAAAAAGTCCTAATTAAGTATATTGTTAGGAAGCCTGCTGGATATCACGAACACGACTGGTAAATAAAACACATCGGCACAATCGACAGAGGTTCTATTATGAGAGTTTCCCAGAATATACTTACACCGAGACACGGTAACCGTAAGTATATTCGGTTACGTCGTAAGTATATAAGTATAACCGTCGGTTACACGTAACCGATGGGCTTTTCTAGAGCCCTACGAGTGAACTGGTGGGTCAATGCTGGAATTTGCTGGAGAGCGCCAGGCATTTTTCACCCGGTATATTCACACAACATGTGAATATACCGGGTGACCATTTTTGACAACTATCCATCTGCAATAACTGCCGAATCTTAGTGAAGATGTCTTTGAGCAAAAATAGGTCGATTTTCATATCGAGTGAGACATCTAAAACATACATCAGCGAGTTTCTATCCTCCCTCGCCCCCACCCACCCAACTTTTGAATTTTGAATGACATCACCTACTTTGCGATACATCAAATTGAAGAAAAATGGATTCTCTTCCTGAAAAAATACTTCTAGGATTTTTAACTCCACATTCCTCCTTTTGTCTAAAACTCTCTGAGTGTCCGATCAATTATTCTTGACTCCTCAGTTTTTTTTCAATGCAGTCAACGTCATTCTGCACAGCACCGAAGGAGAAAAAAAATTGCAGAAAAAGTGCCACCACAATTCCCCCCACCACAACTTCAAAATCTGAAATGAGACCGCCTACTTTCTGACCTATCAAATTGATGAGAACTGAATTCTCTTCCTAATCAAAATATTTCCAGAAAAAAGGCATGTTACGGAATTTTTTTCCTAGTGATGGTTCCAGAGTTATATGGGTTGAAAGACTAAAACGATTTATTTTGGAAAAAAAAGGTAGTCCGGACACGTGACTACAGAATACTGCACGGACCTTGTATTTGAGGTGTGAGATGCCATTTGGCAGACGTGGAAAGTAGATAAGTATATTCAATACGTCTGCTACGTGGCATTTTGTATCATCAAATGCAAGGATACGTACAATATTCTAGTCTCCGGACTACCTATCTTTCCAAATAGATCGTTTTAGTCTTTTAACCCATATAACTCAGGAGTCATCATTATAGAAAAAAGATCCCGAAACATGTTATTTTTTTGGTATTCAACTCTCTGGATATGAAATGAAATAATCGATTTTTGGGGATTCTTTGGGACATCAAGTATCGATTTCAAAAGTCAAGAAAAAGTACCATTTTGAAGTTGGCGACTTCTAGACAAAAGTGTGATACCGAATATTGAATTGGCTTTCCAAACATGTGGAACACATTGGAATCCGCACATTTGCTGTCCACGTTACAGCCCCTGAACTGACACTATGCAAATTGTTACGTAAAATCCGGAAATAAGTTTTATGTAATTTTCACTGCGTTTTAGCAGACGCTGTATCTCGTAAACTATATTGACCACAAAGTATTGAGTTTAGTACTGATCTCTTGAGAATTCAATGGGCTACATTTGCTCAGCGGGTCTTTGTGCTCTAAAGATAAGAGTTTACAAGTAAGTTAAAGAAAATCGAACATTTTCAAGGATGGCGCTCTTTTATTGGTCCTTGAAAAAATCCAAGCTTTGGAATTTCCTGAAGTTCCGGTATGTTAGTCTACGGTTGGTTCTGCATCGCAACTTCCAAACTTCTTTCCGGTTTGGCCCAATTTTTGTCTAATTTGACTGGATTATTAGTGCCTTCCTCATGCGGTGTTGAGTCAATCTCAGGCAAAACATCTGTTGAACATTTTGTCGAAAATTGTGCCGCTTGACTTGTGCAACGTCATCAATTCAAGATGGTGGCTCAATTTCATCTCTCGAACCAAAACCGACAGAGTCAAAAAGAGTGTGAAATACATATGCAGGGCCGGCTTCAGGGTGTGGCAAGCGAGGCGATCGCCTCAGGCGCCAATTTTTGGTGAGAGGGGGGGGGGCTGAGCGCCCTTTATCTCTCTATCTTCTCAAAAAAATTTCGTCTTCGGCGCTTTTTCACTCACAATTTGTGCAATTTTCAATTATTATCAACATAATTGTCATGATTAAAAAAAAATTGGTTGAGATGCTACTTTTCCATTCATAAAAAGGCGCATTACAGAGCTTCGCCTTGGGCGCCAAAAGCTGTAAAGCCGGCCCTGAATATATGCAGAATGTTCTGCTGATTAAGATGCAATGTATTCCTTTTTAGATGTCTTTGATATCGATACCTGTCGGCAAAAACATCGTAAGCAACACAAATACATTTTTTCAGGAAACCACTTTTTCTATCTATCATAGTTGGATCTGTCCAACGGTGATGAATTTTTGAATAAGGCTTTTTGGTCCAGATATATGACTCAATATGATTCAGTTTACCTGAAGCTTGATCCTGTGATGATGTTATGTTACTTACGATAGTTTGTTGGGTCCGATTGTGACTTCACTTCAATTTTTTTCTATCGTAAGTGACACGCTTACGATGTTCTTCCCGAACCTTATTGAGTTCACTTGCGGGAACCATTTCAATTATGAACAGTAATATGATACTATATTGTTATACGAGCTCCATAAGACATAGTATTGTCACACGACTGATTTTGGATGACGAGAAATAGGATGGTAGGACACCTTCTGAGACACGAAGAACTAGTTCGCCATAATACTCGAAGCGGAGATGGGAATAAAGAGTCGCAGAGGTAGATCCAGGTTGAATGAAAAGGTATATATTGAAATAATCTTGAAACTACATCAAATCAAAAAAAAAATTGTGGTGTAGTTTCAAGATTATTTCAATATAATATACCCTCTTCTTTATACAACACCACTTCAAGAACAATGGATTTTTACTTATTTATACAGGTTAAATTACTTAACATACTTTTCAAAATAACTATAAGAGAGCTACGTTCTCAAGTTCTACGCTATCCTCAGGACTTCAATGAACTATTCTGCACTTACGATAAACCATAAAATATTGCAGGTGACACAAAGTTATCGTAACCAGCATTCACTTACGATAGTCTTGCGGAACTTGCACAGTACTTACGATAAATTCCACAAAGTGCGTTCATTTTGCGACCCAGAATGAGGGTTACGATATTTTGAAGTAGCTGTAAATCACCTAAATTGCTCTAAATCGCGACAATGTTGTTACAGGATGATAGTTGATAACCAGATTAGTAAGAAACTAACAGACCTCGAATTTTGAACAAAGTGTGGCTTACGATGTTTTGGCCGACAGGTATCGTATGAGAATGTAACTGCAAATTCACAAGAGATTGGAAGTTCGGAAGGACGTCGTTGGCAGGGCTGGGCGGTATTTCAAATACAAGTATTCAAAATACGTATTTGAAATACATTTAAGTATTTTGTATTTTGTATTTAAATACATTTGATTGAGAAGTATTTGTATTTTGTATTTTGGAATAGTTCAGGCAGCTAGTATTTTGTATTTTGTATTTTAATTACATTTTTCGGAAAAGTATTTTGATTTTCAAAATACAAAATACAAAATACATTTGTTTCCCATGCTCTTTAGTCTGTTCGGGCCGAAATTGTTCTGGTAGTACTATATTCACCCCATTGATATTTCTTGCTTTTGCACACTCTCTGGGATCGATAATGAGTTTGATTGCATCTTTTACGTTTTACGTTTTACTGGTAAGTGCATCCTACTGTCAGCCACGAGAGGTTCCATGTCGGATGTCGGACAATATTTTCGAAAAGCTGGTTGTCCCTAAAGGAAATCAACATTTGTTATTTCGGAGAATTGATGAATGAAGTAAGGAATAGGTTTGAATATGAAGTTTTCTTCACTTTATGTTTATTTTATTTGTCTTTCCATAGTTCATAATAATTTACTTATTGTTGCGACTGAATCAATGAAGTGTTTCCATTGAAATACTTGCATTTTACGGTTTTTCCAATAAAATGGTTGGAATACGCAATAAGAATGTATTTTGAATTTTGTATTTGGAATACTCTAGGTGGTATTTTGTATTTTGGAATTTCTTAGTTTTCCAAAATACGTATTTTGTATTTTGTATTTCAAAGACATTTCAAGAAGTAGTTTGTATTTTGTATTTCGACTATCTTGGATCGTGTATTTTGTATTTGGTATTTAAATACATTTTTCGAAGTATTTTGCCCAGCCCTGGTCGTTGGATGATTTTCAAATGATCGCCAGTTACGACGTTCTGTATAGACGAGGCCTGCGTGGCAGGTGGAACAATTTTCCATCAACTCCTTCAATAAATCTAATCCATGACGTTCTGTATGTAGCATACGAATTAAGCATAACTTTAGGTTTACTGAACCCTAGAGCTGTCGCAGATTGGCAGTATAAAGGTACGTTTTGATATTTGATTCTTCTTGGAAACGCCTGACTTGCAAGACATAAAACATTAAAAAAAGAGCGACAAAAGCACGAAAAATGTACGCTTATCTGGAAAAGCTTATCAGGCAGTACGTGCTTCCCAATCGCGAATCGTGCACCTTATTAAATTGTTGCTGTCACTTTATATTTGGCAGGTTCTGCTGCAAGCGCTCGAAAAATCGCCAGGCACAAAACCCGCTCTGTGATACCTATACCTACCCCTCATAATGCCCCTGGAACCGTACCTGGATGTAATAAATCCATGACCCGCCGAGAGCGATTGAAAGCCGGGGTCATCCAAACGATATGCCGCTTGCATACTGGAAAGTTGGAAAAGCGGATTGTTGCACGGTATATACAGGATGTAAAAGCAGAGCTCCGCATTGCTTCAGCCAGGTAGAACAATTTCCGGACAACGCCGCGACAATTGCTCCGATTTGTTCTAAGTGTTTTCGAATAAAACTAACTGCCCGGGTGGTGCCTCGAGACTACGGGCTTGCTGAAGCACGAATAAAAGACATGAAGTGAGATGGATGGAGGAGCATTGTCGAGAAGATCGGCATGAACTTTACGGGTTTTTCTTGCATTTTTTGCAAATCGATCAGAACTTTAATTGACTGCGCACGAGACGACGACTTTGCAAAAAGTTATTATACCGAGCGATTTCTTTTCGGCAGCTTTGATCGTCTCGTTAGGCCAAATAATGGCAGTAGTCGGTGTAAAGTCGCGCCAGATTTCCAGAACCGGGTCAGCAGGAGTCACAGCAGCGCGACATGTCCTCGTTAAATTTTGCCGAATCATTACACTTCTCTTGATAATGCCCTCCCATCACAATTCCAATGTAATTATGTCAGTCAGTGATTTCTGCATTTTTCATCCAATTGATGTCTTCCCAATTAGGTCTTGACACAGGTTGTCTTCTACTGTGCAATATCGCGTCTATTTTGGACCTACACCACTCTGAAACAAACACTCCGGATGAAGCATCAAGCCTTCCCAAGAAATCAGTTACTCAAAATAAGTTTCACTCATGTAGCGGCCGGTCGTAGACGTAAGTCAATTCGCAATGGAAGGAACCCATGCAGTATCTTACTCGAGAATCGTCCTATCGATAATACCTACGTCCCACGAAGCACAAAGCCTACCCATGAAGCAGTCTACTGGACAAATACTCACCAATTAAGTGACACCTATCTACACTCCAGAAGTCTACTTCAAGTCATCCTATACCACCCTAAGCAGACCCAGCGACAGGAAAGTCTAGGAACTGAGAATATACCCACAAGGCAACATTTGGAACTGTGGGTTTATTCCTTGACAGAATCATCTGGGGTCTCTTTCGGAAGCTACAAAGATGTACTTTGGTTTGATCCCATTTAGTGGGGTCGGTACACATTAAAAAACGGTACTATACGGCATTTAATGATACAAAAAATTCCTTTCGCATGAGTGTTCTGCAAGGTCTATCGAACGATATTAGAAGGGGAAGCACAAAAGCTTCCCCTTAAGGGGGCCACAGGGGGCCCTGTCAAGTTGAGGGTCCAAGAACTCCTACCAAACCATCTTTCAATTTCGTTGTATCACTCAAATGGGGATGATGTGACTCCATTGTGAATCTCGATGGCATTGGTCGCCATGTCTTTTTCATCCTTCATGTTTGAAAAAATAATTTCTTCGGGAGGTCAGAGAAATCACTTTTTATTTTTTTAAACATACAAGAGGATGCAAAGTTGGCATGTTTTGTGTCTTGACCTGTTATTTGGCATTACCAAGATCCTATTATGAAGTCAATTTTTCAAATTCTCAATTTTGGGTTGATTGGTAGGCTAAGAAGTAGGTATTTTTTAACATCCAGTTCAGACAAACTTTTTTCAGTGTCCAACTGGGGGTTATTGAAATCATCATCAGGGGTGGATCCACTGAACTATTTTCTGAACATAATGTCGAGAAAATCAATCATAAACCGCGAATAGAGAGTACACAGATTATTTTTCTTTCGGTCGGTTGAATTGCGATGCCTACTACGCCCGTCAAGGAGAACGCTGAGCATCGCCAGCCTAAACTGGTATGAAAACAGCCTAAACAAATTCAAAACTGACTAAAACTCTGAGTGCTGACTCAGAATTGAATGTCGAACCACATAATGAGTGTTTCCGGCAGTTTTGAATTCGTTCAGGCTGTTTTCATACTAGTTCAGTCTGGCGATGCTCAGCGTTCTCCCTGACGGGCGTAGTAGGCATCACAATTCGACCGACGGAAAGAAAAATAATTTGTGTACTCTCCATGTGCAGTTTGGGATTGATTTCCTCGACATAATGTTAGGAAAATAGTCCAGTCTATCCACCCCTGCGATTATTTCAATAACCTCCAGTTGGACACTGAAAAAAGTACGTCTGAACTGCATGTTGAAAAATACCTACTTCTTAGCCTACCAATCAACCCAAAATTGAGAATTTAAAAAATTGACTTCATATTAGGATCTTGGGAATGCCAAATAACAGGTTAAGACACAAAACATGCCAACTTCACATCCTCTTGTATGTTTAAAAAAATAAAAAGTGATTTCTCTGACCTCCCGAAGAAATTATTTTTTCAAGCATGAAGGATGAAAGAGACATGGGGACCAGTGCCATCGAGACTCACAATGGAGTCACATCATCCCCATTTGAGTGATACAACGAAATTGAAAGATGGTTTGGTAGGAGTTCTTGGACCGTCAACTTGACAGGGCCCCCTGCGGCCCCCCTAAGGGGAAGCTTTTGTGCTTCCCCTTCTAATATCGTTCGTTGGGCCTTATAGAACACTCATGCAAAAGAAATTTTCTGTATCATCAAATGCCGTATAGGAATGGCTACCAACCCCACTAATTGGCATTTCCAAAATCAAAAAATAATTTTTTTGATTTTTCAATTCCGCAACGTCTATTTCACCAATAGCCCAGACATTTTAGGGTTCGACCCTGAAATGAATATGTCCCTTTTGAAATTTTGCACAAACGGCCTTTGACCAATGCTGAACAACATACTAGAAGCTCCGGCCCGACAAGTGTGCGGAACATAGTTTTTTTGGGCAAGAAAGGAGTAAGTGTCACCAAATCAGATAAACTCTTGCTGTAGCTCGGAAGAGGGTACTGTAAGTCTCAACGTTGACCAACGTGTCTCTCAAGCTATGCTCATCCACGTACTGGAAGCTCCAGGCCTTGAAATGTGAGCGTCATAGTTTTTGATGAGCAAGAAGGTGTAAGTTCCGCGACAGTGGTAACTCGGTAAAATTTGATTCCTTAAAATTTTGAAGGACCTTGGTTGCTCTGAATGCCTATCAATCAAGCTGATTCACATTTCAAAACACAATTCTCTGATTTCCTCCTCCCGACCTACCAACCAAAAAGAAGAAAAGTATTGTGAAGGCGCTAAAAAACATTTCTCGAGATAAACCCGGAAATATCCGAGGAAATATCCATTTCGAGCCCCCCTGCCTGAGACGATTAGGACCATTTCCAGATGAAAGTTTGTCCTGCTGTGTGTCTGACTTTGTGTGTGTCTGTCTGAAATATTTCTCGATAACTACCAAATGGTTGATTTGATCGGATTGAAATTCGCAAACATAGTTCTACTGTCGAATGAGCCCATCAATTTTTGGCTGTCATCTGTTAGACATAGAAGTCGCTGTCAAACAATGACAGGATCTTCATCTCACAGAACTTGAGATGCAATATGTCGATTGGAAGCCTTTGGAAAACTGTATTCAGAACAGTTGAAAGCACTCCTTTATCTGTCATATGTCAAATATTGAAAAAAATATCCAAATTCAAAACTTTTGCGATTCAATTATTCAAAATCTTTTGGATGGATTTTAACCAAATTCAGCAAAGAGCAACAGAATAAGAGAGTCAAATTAAGTCTGCAGTTAGGGTTTTCCATCATCTCTCAGACGGGCGCTACGAGGTTTGGCGGCACTTATTCCTTTCTTGCTCAAAACATCTATGATTCGCACACTTGCCGGACGGGAGCCTTCAGTACGTTGTTCAGCATTGCTTGAAAGCCATTTTTGCAAATTTTCAAAATAGACATAATTATTTCAGGGTTTGACCAAAATTTAACATAAAATTCCTGGGCTACAATATAACTCCGTCCTTAACAGCCTACCCATGGAGCTGCTTCGAGTAGTAGTATGTTTTGGAGTAGCTGCAGACTGCTGCAGCGACAGCAGCGAATTCGTGGTTATTTGCCCAGTAGACTCCTTTATCGGTAGCATGTTGGAATGGTAGGATGCCAAATGCAAGCAGACTTTTTCACGTTGACAGTCACCACCTTGTGGAATGTGGGTATTTTTGCATCAGGCTCTTTCGTCGTGGGACGTTTTATCGGAAATAGTTGTAAGCTTCAATAACCATACAATCTCACAGGTCTCGAGCTTTGACACTCACGTTATCACAATAAATTGAAGTTATTACTCATTACATATTCATAAAAACAAAATTGAACTTCTTCTCTTGTTCTCATGACCTCCTTCATCCATTTCAACCCTCTTTCGTCTTCTTTCAGTGTGTTCATCATTTTTTTCTTCACTTTCTTGCATTTCTATGCATTCCTTCAACATGTGCTCCATTGTGTCTCTCTCTCATCTACACACATTCTGCATGTTCTTTCATTATCCTCCATTCAGTATTCATCATCCCTCTCCTCATTCTCGCATCTGAATCTCGCTATCATGTTTCTTCTCTGCATGTTTTCTCTCTTAAAGTATTTTGGTTATTTTGCTGTTATCAGCTTTCCGTATAATTTATTATATCTTGAATTTTTTATTCGTTCTCTCCTTTCCCGGCTTTCCACATCTCTATTTCTCATTCCCAGTTCCTTTGCCATCCATCCTCCACTCTCTCTTATTCTTCTGACCTCTCCGCTCGAGTAACCGCTGCTTCTATAGAAACTCTCTGTCTTTTAGTGCTCATTTTTTTGCATGCCTCAGTTCCTCTTACCAGCATTTTCGTAAAATTTTGCAATTTTCTGTGTCTTTCATTTTCTCTTCGTACTTAACCGCTCTTCTCCCTGTTCCAATTCTTATCTCTCATCTCTTTGTTTCTTCCTTCACTATATATCCCGGTGTTTCCCTGTTTAATCCAAGGATGTCTATACATAAACTGGATAGGAAGCTTGGCCGCCAATCCGCCATCTTGCATCATAATCTGACGCCTTGCCTTGCAATAATGACATTCCACAAAACGACATCAAGCGTCATTTCTGCGTCAATGTCAGCAATCCAGCATCAGAGTCATCGAACGACGTTGATTCACAGCATCGATCTCGATCTCCTTCTCCTGTTCTGTAGGCGCTTTCTATCGACATCATGCCCGCCACGTGTGCAGTATATGTGTATACGTGTCAGTTCCTGTGGGGTCACCAGAACCTTGAAGCAAATGGGCGGATGGCGCTCCGACAAGCTTGCAGAGTCTCATGTAGAAAATTCTATGCTAAACAAGATACGGATTGGCGAGGCGATTTCTGTGTCTACTGCGATGTGCGTCGGTGAGCCGACCAGTTGGATGGTGGTTCCGTCAGCTTCGGAGTCAGTTCCTGTGGGGTCACCAGAACCTTGAAGCAAATGGGCGGATGCGCTCCGACAAGGTTGCAGAGTCTTGTGTAGATAATTCCACACTAAACAAGATACGGATTGGCGGGACGATTTCTAGGTCTATAAGTGCGAGTTCAGGGGCTCTAAGAGCAAGTGTGTATACCTATCAAGGTGCGTACCACGCACTGAATCTTGGTTGCAAATTGATGATTTCAACAATACTGGTTATTGATGACATATTTATTTATACTCTCATGTACCAATTTTTTAATTATTACATATTTGGTAAATACAACACATTTCCGCCTTTATTTTCTTTTTTCTTGGTATCATCACCTAGGTATTAATAATGAGGATGGAGCGTCGATTCGCTACCCTTCTCTTCGCTTCCAACATTGCTACAAATTTTTCCTTATCCTCAACAACTTATGAACCTTTTTGAAGCATCTTCAGGTCGCAATAGAGATGCTCCCAGACCCTCTTCACGTGTTACTGTCCGCGATAGTTTGGCAAATTCTTACAGGTCGGTCTATCTTCAGCTACTGTCACCTTCTTGTAGCATTTATAGGTCATATTCGTAGTTCTCTAGGCTTTCGAAGAGTTGCTGTTGGTGACAGGATGCAAAGCTTTGTCTTCCATCAGGTTGACCTGGAATGAAAAATGTTCTATGAATGATGAGAATGCTGTTGATCTGTAATGTTGCTAACTTGCGTGAGAGCCCTTATATTTTGTTAAGCTGTGGACTTACCAGGGCTCGACAGATCCTTTGTGAATCTTGGCCTGCTCAAAAGAGTTCCTCCGCGTTCATTCTCGTTCCCAGCAACTTCTCACTTCACGAAGTTCACCCACTACCCATCTACTGCATGTGGCCACAGCCTCTGTCTCTACTTGATTCAGAGGGGTAGCCCTGGTTAACGTTTTGTTCCATGTTAAGTGTAGGTCACTTCAATATTCAACAGTGAATTCTCACCAGCGGAACCCGAAACCGTCAATATGACGACAGCCAATAATTTTCATTGACAGTCCTCAGTCCTCAAAGTCAGTCCCCAGTCCTACACAATGCCCTGCATCAGTGTCAAATCCAGGCTTCGCCTATTAACGTCAAAAGCGGCCAAGCTTCCTATCCAGTTTATGTATAGACATCCTCAGTTCAATCCTAGTAGCCATTTCGATATCTCTCCTGCACTCTTCCCATCTCTTCGTACTATTTCCATTCCCAGCTCCATTTTAGCACGTTTTACACTACCACTACGGTAGTGTATCCGCCTTTGACGCAAGACTTTGGGGTTCGATTCCCCACAGCATAGGTCTGGGTGTTGTGATTGTGAATATTGGATTTTTCTGTACTTTGATATGATGAATAAATGGCAAACAAACTCCTATAACCGCGATAAGGTTCAAAAGGAGAAAAACTTTTTTTTTAACACGTTTTATCGATAGAATGACTCTCAAGTAGAATGCATGGCCTCCCACTACTGCAGCGTAGACATCGTCAAATCAGTGGGTATATTTTTGCAGTCGAATTTTACGTCGGTGAACGGTTCAAAAGTGGGATGCTTCTCTAGTAAAGTGCTGAGATTGAACTCAAACGGCGTAACGTCAGGGGGTATACTGTACCGAGTCGCGGCCTTTTCCTATTCCTTGTTCTTCCGTTCGGGCTACCTAACGCTCAAACTGCCTGGTATCGTCTCATCGAACCAGTTCTGGACCTGACCTGAACCTAGTCGGTCGTTCACGATGGCGGAACGTATCTGTCTACCTTGCCACTGAGAGAGACTGTTTAGCAGTGATGTTTGCGTTAAAAAAGTTTCGCCCTAGCTCATCCAGAGGGAGCCACTTCACCCTTGTTACTGACCGTCCTGGCCATTTAGTGGCTGAAAAATTCACGTTATATTATTACTGGTCATCTCCGAATTGATGATATATCTGGAACGAACCTTTCCCTAGAACCTCAGCTTCTCTAATCTCACACAAGTGGCCAATTTCCGAAACTACGCCCATCTCTTCACACGGCTTTCTGGCTGTATGTAAGTCAGACACGTTTTGTCATCTCAACACACACTCAATACATAAAATATGCCTTGAACTTCATTTTGTACCGGCAGTACGGCAGACGGCTCGTGCTAAATGTACGCACTAATGCAAAATATGTCACTTTCCACACTTGTTATGTAATATACTCTAATGCATCCATTCAAAAGACTATTCTCACGCTATTTTATTGAGTACCTATTTGTTGAAGATCTGTCGCTGAAACAACGCCGGCGGTGAACCGAAATGGTTTCGTAAAATGAGAAAAGTTGCAAGACAAGTTCAAGTGAGGCCGAAGCAATACGTCTCACTGGCCGTATGCGTCCGCGCTGTCTCGCCCTGCAGTCAGTCGTATATGCACTTTGCGCCTCGATAACTTGCCCGTGCGCGTTGCACCAACGGTCTCCAATAAATCCCCAGACATGGCAATGAAACTTTATCTTCAATTGTTTATTGACAGTTGACACATGAAAGCAACATTAAAGGAATTGATCGTCATTCGCGACTTTAAATCGGTAATGGATGTGCGGACGGCTCCCCGAAACTTTCCCAGAGAGCTTTCCGGCCAGCTCTGCGGCTGGGTCGAAATAAGCTCCCGCCGCCGCTTCAGAATGGTCCCGACGATTGTGCGACGCGGTTTGTTTCGCCGTCGTGAAATTTTATTTATTGAAAATTTACAGGCTGCAACTGCGGAAAAGTAATATCCATAACAATATCGATATGTTATCTTTATGTGTGCATGTAGGAGCATTTCCCTCGGGTCCGCACAATAGAGAACCGACCGAAAAATATGAATCAGTCCAATATGAATGTTTATACACCATACTCACACCAGAGACGCACGCAGGGCTGCCAACAAATCAAATGTTATTTGCCTATCGGGGCGCGTAACTGCAGAAAACAAACATACAAAAAATACCAATGCATAGCGTGCTTTATTACTTGATGATTCGGCGTTTTGCGTGCCCCAGAAGAATCCATCCGACATCGAGGGCCGCGCCGGGAATTCAGGATGGAGTGGTGATAATCTCTTATCTCTGGGTTTCCTATACGCAATCTCCGAAATTACTTCCGCGCCAAACACAACCAATAAAAATACAATTTTTCTATATAAATATTTTATTACAACACCAAGGCCGGATTATGCTTTTCCGCGTACTTCTCTTCTAGACATATCCTCCATTCACAGTACTTATTTATATTAGTTACACTTTTTTTTTTTCATCGCATAAAAAGTTCCAAAAAAATATTGAGGCATGCTCTTGCCGACTCACCGAAAGTATAGTTTCCAAAAACAAAAGCATTTTGAAGCTGCAACCAGCCCTATACTGTCACCGCACGGACGACAAGTGAGGCCAGCTAGCGTTGCGCCTGAAGACTGTACCTACCTACCTACCAGTACAGGGTGTAGATACAAATGAGAAAACGCAACACAGCAAAATATATTCCAAATTGCCAGGAAAACTTTTTGAGGGTAGTGCTTTTTTGGCATCAGCTTGACTTCTTTTCCTTCCTGTGTCCCCCACTCCCTTGTTGCCATCCTTCGGTCACCGTGATGAGTCCGTATGAGCGGAAAGAGAAGAGCCACAATCAAATGTATTATAGTAGTGACAGTCGCCCCCCTTCTAGGCTTTTCTGACGGTTCCTTTCTGTTTGAACACAAATTATAAAGATCCATTTTGGATCTTCATCAGCTAAACAGGAACAAAATATGTGGGGCTCACTAATTAAACTACGCATTATCCGTCGGCGGTACGGCATGGGTGGATATGCATACAGGCTACTATAACGAAAGTCAAGCATCGCCCGCAGAAGCCAGAACCTGGATGGGTGACTGGTGGATAGCTGTGCGCGAAGAGAGCGGACGCAGCGTAGTGTACTTGCCCAAGGGGGCTCCATTACCTGTACACGCACACGAGCGAGATGATTGTAGGTAGTAGCATAAATCCATAGTGCGGCTCGGTGCGTCCGACACCTCGACACCCAGATGGGTAAAAGAGGTTACGATTATATTATTATATTATTATTATCCGTGAGAGGCTTACATCAGTGGAAGAGTAGACACACACACTTAACGGGGGCTAGGCTTCACAAGCAGAGTCTAAAACGGTCTGAAATTTCCAGGTCAGCCCTCATTACTAAGTCATCCTGGCTGCGGCCATGGTGACGCCACCTGGCGGGATGCTCATGGAATTCGATTGAGCTCAGTTTCTGGGTAGGTACGAGAAGTAAACACAAGAATGAGCGAGTAGCTCGAACGAAGGCCCAGTCGCTGCAGGGTAGGTCATCAGCTGACCAATCAGGCCAGGCCATCGCTTCGGTGGCATCTGCTGTTCACAAGCTCTACATCTGTGGACGTAGATCTCCGAAAAACCTAAGCATGTATCATCAGCTACTTATTTGTCGCCGTTGCGTCATGGAAGCCTTTCCAGCCCCAATTCGACCGAACCCATCATTAGTCAAGTTTCGGGAATTCCTGCAAATCATCGCTAAGTATCGTTCACCTCTTGAAGGCTAATCATTCGATACTCTTCTAATCTTTGACAACGTGTGTCGTCATGATCTTGACAGTTCCATGTCGATCGCTGTCTATGCTTCCAAAGGTTGTCTTATCATAGGTTCCCTCTATGTCAATAAACACTCCCAGTGTGAACATTTTGTCCTCCAAATATTTCTTGAATCTCTACCCTCGGGTTCCACCAAAATTCCAAGAGCAGGTTGAATCTATCACACTGATGGTTGCTATGCACCAACCAATAGGATGGCCAGTTGCTTAGTTACTATCAGAGTGATGAAGTTATCGCGCTGATAAGAGTTTGGTGGAACCCGAGGTACATCTCTGATCTCTCTGTCACACAATCTCCCCAATGTTTTCAGAAAGAGAAATGTTACACTGACAGATCTGTATGATTTGGCTAGGGGATAATCTACTCTGCCTGATTTTAGAATGAAGACTACCTTCACCTCTCTCCATCTCACCGGGACGTGTGCAAAAGCTATGCAAGCCCGGTAAAGCCTTACAGAGTGAGCAAGTAGGTATAGCGTTCAGGTGCCACTGAACAAGATGTCTTATCCTCATCAACTAGGTAATTGGCCACAGCCTAGTCATCTTGAGACGATCAGGGTGTGCCTTTCTCAGACCGACCGAAGTCCAATTAAACATTACTGCTTGGTAAATGTGTTGTCATCATAATTCCAGTGCTTTCCAAAATAGTGGTTGTTTAAGAACCTTCTTCCTTCTTCAAGCAGCCCAGTTGTTGACTTGGATCCTTTGAGATAACCTGCTCCAGTCGAGCTACTGAAGCAGTAAACTCGATACCACTGCAGTCTGTTCCTCATGCTTCCTGTTGCCTTTGATGAGAATCTCTTTTTTGTAGAGCTTCTGATAGTCCGTGAAGACTGCCTATAGGCCAGGCGGTAGGTCATTCTGAATAGAAAAAATTCCGACCAAAGCTTTTATGGTGTCAAACTCTTCGTAAGGTCAGTAGGTATCTACCACTAAGTTTCCGCCCAAAAACGAGTTGTGCTGATTCCTCCACATCTGCCCAAAGGTAAAAGATGTCTTGAAGGTGCAAAAAGACCTGTTGAACCCCCGTACTTTTTCATTTTATTTGCCTCAATGCAAACGTACAACTCTTACGCAAACATTGGGAGCATTTGTCATCATCTCTGTGTCAGTCTTACTGTTGAAAAAAAAGATTCTTTTGTGCGGGTCAGATAAATCACATTTGATTGCTTTTCCACACAAGAAAACGATGAAGCAACATGTATTTTGGATGTTTTCTACTAACTCGTACCCACTGAACTCATTTATGGTGTTAAAATTTCAATAATAGCATTTTTGAAGATGTTGCCCGCTGAGAAGTGGATAATTTTCACCCGCCTGTTCAGCAGCAATTTTTTCAATTTTACCAAACACCGTTCTTGAAAATTTTATAGGAAATGACAAACTGGAACTGTTTTCTAATGATATCATATCTGGCTTAACCGCGGCACGCTTTTTGAAAGTGTAGGAAACTGATTTCTTTCGAACGGTTCTATTTTACCCGTGTGCGGCCGTGCCTACTTGACATAGACCGAACTGATTACAAAAGCTCGGAAATGTAGTCTCTTCCAGCTTTAAAACACGACCATTATTGATAAAATAATGTATAATTTCTTCATAAATCAATGTACAAAGTCTTAATAATAATGGCCGTGTTTTAAAGCTGGAAAAGAGTACATTTCTAAGCTCGTGTAAACAGTCCGGTCTGTGTCAAGTAGGCACGGCCGCACGCGGGCGGAATAGGACCGTTCGAAAAGAAATAAGTATTTTAGACTTTCAAGTGCGTGCCGCGATTAAGCCAGGCATGGTATAGTTAGAGAAGAGTTTGAGCTTTTCATTCCTTATAAAATTTTTGCAAACGGTGTTTGGTAAAATTGAAAAAATTGCTGCTGAACAGGCGGGTAAAAATTATTCACTTCTTAGCGGGCAACATCTTCAAAAATGCTGTTATTGAAATTTTAACACCAGAAATGAGTTCACTGGGTACGAGTTAGTGGAAAACATCCAACATACATGTTGCTCCATCGTTTTCTTGTGTGGAAAAACAATCAAAAGTGATTTATCTGACCCGCACAAAGCAATCTTTTTTTTCAACAGTAAGACTGGCACAGAGATGATGACAAATGCTTCCAATGTTTGCGTAAGAGTTGTTCGTTTGCATTGAGCCAAATAAAATGAAAAAGTCCGGGGGTTTGACAGGTCTTTTTGCACCTTCAAGACATCTTTTACCTTTGGGCAGATGTGGAGGAATCAGCACAATTCGTTTTTGGGCGGAAACTCAGGGGTAGATACCTGCTGACCTTACGAAGAGTTTGACACCATAAAAGCTTTGGTCGGAGTTTTTTCCAGATTGTAATGATTTTACCGACATACCGCCTGGCCTACTAGTGCCACACAGTTTTTTTCGCTGTCACAGAAGCGGCTGATTCTTCTGTGGTTGTGCCAGCGAAGTTTTGGTTTTGGAAGTTGAACTTTTGGTTATTACTAAGCGTGAAACCTGGATTCACATTGATCATTTGGCCAAAATCCATCAAAAGGAATGTCGAGATAGCCATCAACTTGTCAAATATTTTGGTAGAACCCACGGCTGATCATGCGTAGCGCGAAATTCACACTCACCTCGTGACTCTGGATTCCTCGGATTTATTGAGGAGAGTTGATAAAACGTAGTTCTACCGAGAAGGGGGGGTGGGCCACACTATTGGGCCCATTGTACTCCTTCCCTAAACAGCCGGACTCACCAAGCTACAATATAGTGCTGGATGTTTAATGGTTGGTCAATCCAAGCACTGGGGCCGACCAGCAGCGCACGGTTGACCTAGACTCCGTCTTTGATCCCCGAACCGCAGTTGAATGCTGATGTCCGACACAACCACGTCCTGTGCCGGTACGTTCCTGACTTCGTCAGCCTCCTTGATCACACTGCCGGTTTGGCCGGTCTTCTACACATAGTCGTGCTGCCGGATGCAGAAATGGTATACTTGGGTAAAGGACCACCTGAGGAGGAGTTTCAGCCGGCCTAGGATCAGAATATGAGGCCCGTCAGCGGCTCGCTCACTGGCATTATCCACCGGCGGTCTCCCATCTAACTTTTGGCAGCGCTGAGCCTGGCTGTAGTCGAGTTATCACCCGGAGATTCGAAGGACATAATATCATATTCAGGTATTCCACCGTTGCAAACATCTTGCTCCCGGCCCAGTACAAATTGATAAATTAATCGAATTCCTGCATTAATTAATTAGACAACATATCATTGTGCTTGGTAAGCGTACTTCAAACACCCGTTTGGATAACGTCGAGGATGATATTATAGAAGTCGTCTCCACTTCTCCAGATTATTTGCATATTTCCCTTCCGTGGAACGCAAAGTTTGCCTTCCCGATTTCCGATTTTTCACCAGCCACCCACATCTCTCCAATTATTTACAGAACTAAACTCGCACGACAGAGCGCGCCCGATGCTTCCATTACTTTGTAACGAATTCGCAATAATTGAAATTTTATATTTACCCACCATCACCCGTTCCGGGCTCGACGACGAGCGACCGAACACAGATGGCGCTGGCCTGATTTGCAATTTCATTAGTCATTATGCCGTTACGGCCCTGTATGCTAATATAGCACCAAGCTGATGATGATTTTAAAAAGGTGGCATGCAGTCCATAATTCGCTTTTGGTGTTACGGCAGGCCATATTGCGCCATGCAGCAGGTTAATGGTCAGTTTGGTGGTGTGTATCGGGGCTTTATTGGGCCACAAAATAAATTCGATCGGCCGATGAAATTGATAAAAACGGGTCACATCGTTTATCGATATTGCCACAAGTGTGGGCCACGTAAATTTGTATGTCCTCGTAAAACTTGTGATATGGTTTCTCGTCACGTACTCATTTTCGGACGCACGGGTCGTCCAATTTATTATTACGGCTTTGAACAGTCAACCATGCAAACTTGACAGACTCCGCTGAGTGATTGCTTGGTAGTCCGGACGTTAGGGGAAGGTACTCTGCATTTTGGGGTTAAAGCATGCCACTTGGCATAGTTGTTGTATGAACCATATTCTTCCGATTCAGAAGTGTAGACATCGGCGGCAGCCGTGCAGTTTCTCTCCACAGGGTGAATAAGAAAAAAGAAGAACAAAAAGTTGTAACTCATAAACCATGTGAGACAGAGGCGTTGATATCGGCATGTATGGTCTACCGTTTATGCTGATGAAGTTCCATCAAATCATTTTTTAATGTTATGAAGAGATTCGGAAATATCTTGAGCACACTGTTTTTTGTCGTAAAAATTTAATTTTCGAATAAATTCGTAAATAATCAAAATATTGGAGCGAAACATGGTACCTAGGCATTCAGTGGTATACGGAATTGAAATTGATCGGTAGCCAGCGCCTAGGCCTACTATTTCCAGAAAAAAGACATTCAAGTTTTTCTTTTTTCCAGAAGCCATCTTTCTTTCACCATTGATAAGAATAGTGAAGAAATTGGATAGTAATTATAGAGAAGGAAAGGTACAATCATTCTACTGCAAAAAAGCGGTTTTAACATCAAGTATTGCCTCTTGGTCAAGAAATCATTGCCATTCGAGCTATTTTTAGTTTTACAAACTTTCAGGGCTCATGATGACCAGTGTGGTCCTTGAAAAGATTATTTTTATTTTGCATTATATTGCCTTACATTTTATCAAGTCAGTTACCAAAATTCATCGTCCTCAGTGATAAGGTTTCACCCTGCCAGTTGATCAAACTCAATATGCGCCATTTTTGGGGGGAAAAATGCTAAAATGAAAAGTTTTTTGCGATTATCAAATGCTCCTTGAGGAAGATCTATTGCCGTAAGAGGCACAAATTGACTTGCACGTGATTCAGAGAGATTCGGTGTTGACTATAGTGCTACGCGGAATAGGTAAGGTTTGTCCAAACGTCCTAGAAAGAAGGAGGAAGACGTTGCAGCTTAAATATAAGTGTGAGTATTATAGCTACATCTGGACAACACCAGAAAGTACCCTGCATTTTATGGTTAGAACTTGCCACTCCACAAAGTTGTTGATTGGGCCATACTCTTTTGATTCAGAAGTGTAGCCATTGGCGTCAACCGTGCAGACTCTGTATACTGGTTGAAGAAGAAAAAGAAACAACAGAAGAAGTAACTCATGAACCAAAAGAGATAGAGGCGTGTAAATTGACACATATAGTCTACCATTTATGGTGATGAAGCTCTATCAAACAATTCTGAAATATCTTGAAGCGTTCTCGAAATATCCTTAAAAACAAAAATAAAACCGAGAACTTGATTTTTCCATAAAAAAGTGAATTTTCAGAGGAATGGAGTGAAACTTGGTTTTTTCTGCATCCAGTGATGTGAGAAATTAGGAATGACCCCTAGCCAGTGTCCAGGCCTTCTAGTGCCAGAAATAAGACATCCAACTGTTCTTCTGGCGAAGGCCCGGCTTTGTGCGATGCTGCCAAGATTGTGCGAGAAGATCTATTCAGAAGTCGTGATAGACCCAAAGACAACGGTGGAAGCGAAATGCTTCCTTCAATTTTCGCTTCGGTGAAGATGATTATGAGTGGACCATGTCTTTCGTCATCTTCTGAATCTGAGGATAGAGTGAATGATCAAGTTGTTCTTACAATAGCGCCACTTCTGGCCTTTCATACCGTGAAGCATCGAAAAAGAGTAAAGAGGCGTTATGAACGCAGACAGGAAACTCCTGTGCCAACATACTTTGCTATGAAACTCTACGGAGAGACACGAAAAAAAGCTTATCGATCTCACGTACCACTTGGGAATGAGCCTTTCGTATGAAAGACTGGATTCTATTTTCGTGGAAAAAGCTGATGCTGTGTGCTCCTCATATCATAGAGAAGGTGTCGTATGTCCACCTGGACTTCTCTATGACGTTTTCACAACAGCTGCAGTTGACAATGTTGACCACAACACCTCATCTACGACTGCTCCCAGATTGTTCCATGTTACATGGAACAGCTATATTCCACTCATGCATGATGGGATTGCTCAGTGGAAGTTTATAAAAGCAAGGACCATTCGATCGAAAACATTGTCTTGGCGTAGAGGCAATATACTTGATGTTGAGACTACTCTTTTCATGGCGAAATGATTGTTCGTCACCGTCTCTGTAGTTACCATAGTAACTTACTGCTGCTCAGGCAAGATGATAGTTCCAGGGCTTCCAGCGGCCAGGTGCAGATGTAACGTTGCTGCCAAAATTTCTGTATCATCGTGGACACTCGCAGATTATAAAATACCTTAGGATAAGGTCATTATTGTAGAGTATAAATAAACTAAACTAAACTAAACTAAACTTACACTAGATTATTCCATAGAATGTGAACTTAAGGTGGCTGGCTGTCGCAAGAAGACAAGTTGAACGTCTTATTTCTAGTAATAAAAGGCCTGGACACTGGCTAGGGATTATTCCTAATTTCTTACATCACTGAATGCAGGAAGAAACAAGTTTCACTCCGTTCCTCTGAAAATTCACTTATTTTTTGGAAAAATCAAGTTCTCGGTTTTATTTTTTGTTTTCAGAGATATTTCAAGAACGTTTCAAGATATTTCAGAATTGTTCGATATAGCTTCATCACCATGAACGGTAGACTATATGTGCCAGTTTACACGCCTCTATCTCTTTTGGTTCATGAGTTACTTCTTCTGTTGTTTATTTTTCTTCTTCAACCAGTATACAGAGTCTGCACGGTTGACGCCAATGGCTACACTTCTGAATCGAAAGAGTATGGCCCAATCAACAACTTTGTGGAATGGAAAGTTCTAACCATAAAATGCAGGGTACTTTCTGGTGTTGTCCAGGGTACTTTCTGGTGTTGTCCAGATGTAGTTATAATACTTACACTTATATTTACGCTGCAACATCTTCCTCCTTCTTTCTAGGAGAATTGGACAAACCTCACCTATTCCGCGTAGCACTATAGTCAACACCAAATCCTTCTAAATCACTTGCATATCAATTCGTGCCTCTTGCGGCAATAGATCTCTCTCAAGGAGCATTTGATGATCGCAAAAAACTTTTCATTTTTGCATTTTTCCCCTCAAAATGGCGCGTATTGAGTTTGATCAACTGGCAGGATGGAACCTTATCACTGAGGACGATGAATTTTGGGAGCTGAGTTGACAAAATGTAAGGCAATGTAATGCAAAATGAAAATAATCTTTTCAAGAACCACACTGGTCACCATGAGCCCTGAAAGTTTGTAAAACTAAAAATAGCTCGAATAGCAGTGATTTCTTGACCAAGAGGCAATACTTGATGTTAAGACTGCTTTTTTTGCAGTAGAATGATTGTACCTTTCCTTCTCTATAATTACTATCCAATTTCTTCACTATTCTTATATTGGTGGAATAAAGATGGCTTCTGGAAGAAAGAAAAAGTTGAATGTCTTTTTTCTGGAAATAGTAGGCCTAGGCGCTGGCTACCGATCAATTTCAATTCCGCATTCCACTGAATGCCTAGGTACCATGTTTCACTTCGATATTTTGATTATTTACGAATTTATTCGAAACCTAAATTTTTACGACAAAAAACAGTGTGCTCAAGATATTTCCGAAACTCTTCATAACATTGAAAAATGATTTGATTGAACTCCATCAGCATAAACGGAAGACCGTGTGTGCCGATTTACACGCCTCTGTCTCCCATGGTTCATGAGTTACAACTTTTTGTCCTTCTTTTTTCTTATTCACCCTGTAGAGAGAGACTGCACGGCTGCCGCCGATGTCTACACTTCTGAATCGGAAGAATATGGTTCATACAATAGCTATGCCAAGTGGCATGCCTTAACCCCAAAATGCAGGGTTCATCTATATTTTAGCGCCTAACGACCGGACTATGGATAGTATCCACTTTCTTGAAACAAAACTAAATTGAGATCTACCGCTTATCCGCGCGTTTCGGAAACGGTGAACAGTACGTAACTGAAAAAGGATCATGGTCAAATATTTTCAGAGATACAAATTATTCATTAAATTTCGAGTGAAATCTGCAACGCCCGAGGCAAAGCCTCTATATATCAATAATTTGTTTCGCATATTTTGAAGAAAAAATGGTTTTTCCAAGTTTTTCCCTGTAGGTACATGTGCCTATTTATTTCCACAAATTCAAGTGACAATACGCCCAGTAGCGTATTTAGGGTAAATTGCGCTTAGGGCAAAACATGAAAAGTGCGCCCCTGAATTAGAAACCTTGAAAAATGCGCCGCAGTCGTTTTTACTCAGAATTCAGGTGGGCTAACGACAAATTGGGCCCCCGTATTAGGCTATATCTGGATCGGGTGAAAAAGTTGATCCTCTGTTTGAAATTATTGGTTTTGTTGTTTTCCTCTTTCTCTGTTCATATTTCGCTTGTCAATTATTGCTCACACGAATTGCGCCCAACAGTTCAAAAATCTACATTATTTCTTTTCTAATTTTTTTTCTATATTTCCATCTTTTTCTCTCATTTGCGCCCTGAGGGTCAAAGTGCGCCCATAGCACGTGCCCCACTTGCCCCCCCGTAAATACGCCTCTGAATACGCCGAATGACAATTTCATGTTTTTCAAAAATTATTTTGAATAATTATCCCAATATGATTGTAGTAGCCATTTCTATTGACTAAGCTCAATCATTATTTTGTCCAGGCTTCTGCTTCATGAACATTTGTTCTGTACCAAATTATATTCGTCCCTACTCACAAAATAAGCAACTTTCAACATGAATATCATACAATATCCTATCTACGACAGTTTTCGAGGCATTGAACATTAAATATTGTTGAAAAATGTCATCATTGAATGATAAACACAGAAGGAACTAGATTTGTTGATCTTTTTAACACGTCGTACTTTCAATACGCTTCCATCATTCTATCATTTTAACCCGATAAAATAGCGCTGAAACTGCTACTTTCAGTAGTGGTAGTTGATAAAAATTATTCAGGAAATTTGCAATGCCCTCGTAGGTATATAATTTGCTACTCCTGAGTGGTGAATCACAAGCAAAAGCTCATTTGCACTTTACTTGACACTATGATTCCTAGGTCCACTGAGTTTGATTGCTATCGGTTGCATGACACCGGAGAAAATTTGGGACACCATCTTTTTCCGTATTTTTGTCAGAAAGTTCAACTGTTTTTATTTCAAGTTAGGTACATATCCCTGAATTTATTCGAATTACGCTCCATCGAACTTTTGTGAGGTAGGTACATTTGTTGTAAAACAAATTCAGGTGAAATCGGTTCGATATACCTGCTTCTCAAATTATTGAATGACAAAGTTTGACCTTCGACAAATTATAGTAGGTTCTAGGTTGTGACAGGTGACAGATGGCTCATAATTCCCACATAATTTCAAATTGATTTCTTGAAGAGCTAAAAAATAGTCTTTCACTAACTCGTTCACTAATCAAAATCTTTTGTCGCTTTCTGTTATCCCGTTTCAAAGTCTGGAGATTTTGCCAGCAAGCAGTCAACGTCACCGTCAACGTCATCGACATCGTCGCATTTACGCAACAGGGAATTTCCCGAGCTCGTCTTCTGGTTTGAGTGCAAGATTTTCCAAACCGCCCGGAGTCCTGTCGCACTAGCGTGGACGCCATCTTCAAACGACACCGAGTCTTGCCATCGCCCGCTCTCTGGAAGTCTCAGCGTACGACAACTTGTCGATCGCGGCCGTCAGGTAGCCGTCACCGTGTTTACAGCTTTGCGTTTTGGTCAAGTAAGCGGCGAACTTTCGCCTAGTGTATTGCTTTATTTTTCCTGTATCACTTGTGTTACATTAAAATGCGTTAAAAAACGGTAATCATTTTTCACGTTGATATTTAGGTGAACACTACTCGAGTACCGTTCTAGAAAAAGACGGAAGAAAAATAGATTGACAGTTTTCAGGGGACAATGAAGAGTAAAATTTGAGATTCAGTCTACTCGCAATTAAATTGTTGCAGTTTTCGACCATTCGCGAAGTGTATATCGTCCCTTGCCAGGCAAAGCAACGTAAACGACATTTCAGCAACTTTGCAGGAGAGACAGAAAATTGTGTTGTTTGCAAATTGCCCACGAAAGAATATCAAGTTTGCATGTGTCATGTTATGCAATGATTATATCAGTATATTTTAGTGTTTGTGATGGTTCACTTACTCAATCCGGCTCAGTGAGACCTTTCCAACAAGATCAAAAACTCATTTTTGTCAGAATGGCGCTTGCGTTGCTTTGCCTGGCAAGGGATGATATGCGCTTTGTTTAAATTAACATCATTCTGTATCTTTTGAAATCAGTACACAAATTTTGTAGTTCTGCCACCGATAGTCTCGTGGTACCTTATTATTGGTGAATTTAAAATCAACGTAGATGTTATAGGGCGAAAGCGGAAGGTCCTAGTTTGACTTGTAATCAATAACAATAATTATTTATTTCGAAAGGAAAATCTCTGAATTGAATTCACGAGGTTCCATGTATAAAGCAACTGTTGTTTTTGTGGCATTGTTAACGTGTGAAAAAAGGAAGACGATAACACTCTCTGGGGTGGCTTATCAATTCAGGTACCTACCGTGCCGTTTTAGTTTCACCTTGACTTGAATCGTTATCTGGTATTGTTAAAGACCGGACGACAGGTGTCTACGCTTTTGGAACAGATAACGTTCACTTTGATTCCGGCTCAATTCTTTTTCGACTGTAACATAATCTTCGTTGTGGCATTATACGACGACAGTATTCGTCAACGTTATTCGACAATATTATTTATAATGATAATAATAATAATAATAAACGCTGTTATTGACGATTGTTAGGGTGTGTGTTAGGTATTTGACATATCAATCTCTTTTATTTCCTTAAATGTAAAATTAGCCAACCGGTACCTGTTCATTTTCATTACCTTTTGTGAATGAAATTTGTGTTTGAAATTAATTCATTGCTTTGTCTTCAGTGTTGTACTAGTCATTGTTTGGTGCTAAGGGTTGTTTTTTTTTGGGGGGGGGGGAGGGAGGGACTCGGTCAACAATACTGTGGCGCCCTCGACCATCCAATTAACCTCGGCCTATCGCCACTGATCAGCTGGCGGGTCATGTTCCTAAATAAGACAGACCAATGGTGAGTCGCACCGAAAAGGCACGAGGCCTTTTTGGCATTGTAACAAAATCCCATTGAACTGAAGAGAATATACATGAGATAATAAAAACATTCGTTGGATGGAAGGATGAGATAGTCAGTGTAAACCTTTTCACTTTTCAAAATCACAATCTTTGTTTTCAACACCCGCAACAATGCCATTCGTTTACGTGGTCTAAAAACACAGAGCATTGCAGATAAGAAAAAAAGAACAGAATAAAGTACTAGTACGTCCTGTGGTGATTGACTTCTCGATTAAAAAACCGAAGAAATTCAACATCAACGACTTCTCAGCATATCATGACATCCGACCCTATAGGGGCTCTGAATTCACATTCACATAGTCTGCACATTGTGAATATCACGTTTTCGCGTCGTTTAGGGCCATTCCATCAAAGTAGGCGCCCCATACAGTAGTGGGACCTCACGTTGAGTTTTTCATTTGCAAAGTCCCATTGTCGAAATTGACATTTGCAGGTGGTATGGTTATCCAAATGGCATTGTTGTTATGAAAACAGATAACTTCCTGCAGCAAGTGTACAAAAAAATCGCAACTTTTGGCGCTGAAGTAAATCCGCAGAGTGCCTATCCAAACAACCCAAATGATACGGTCTAATTTGCTTCAATGTTATTAACATTCAAACCTTTAGACTACCTGATGCACAATAACAGAACCTAATTCAGTGAAATATTGGAACAATAGGTACTACAAACGGAATTATTTTATTGTTGTATGTTGTATGTAGTGATTAGCGATGGCAGCTCAATTCAACAATAACATTAACTTGACTGAATAACATGTTCTACTTGGAAAGCAATCATACGCATTTTAACTAAATTATAAATTTCGCTTTATTGGCTTTTTCATGAGTGCATTCAGCATAGGTACCTGGGTATATCGATGTCGTAGTAAAAATAATGCATTATTTATGCTGCCTCTCTATTGAGCCGCCTACATATGTATATTCTGATCAGATAAATGATTTATTGATACAAAAATAATTGATTGGCTTTTGAAATCAACTGATTGAAAATGCGATAAAATTTTTGCAATTTGACCTAAAAATCTACCTCTTTATTACCTTAATTCATTTTTCAGTAGATTCGTTATATTAATCAGGGCCCCAGAGGTAATAATTCACCTCGCAATTCACTCAACAATTCAGTTACGCGACAAATTGAAACTTTCATTGCAAATTTTCAATCACCCTGTTGCCCATTATTGAGCTTGCAACAGGGTTGAAAAAATGCATGTCTTTAGGTAATGTATAAATTATATCAATTGGGACCGAACAAACGTTTTTTAAAAAATATTTTAATTACTAAAGAACGTACATTTAAGCTTCTACGCGTATATAATAAGAATGAATGCTACTACAATGCGTTTCTATTATAATAAATCTGGAAGTGCTGATTCCGCAGTGCTGACATAGCACTAGTGCGGCAGTGGCATTGATGTAACTCCTCCCCTCGAAGATTCAGGTTCGGAGGCACGAGGAAGCTGAACAACTCGTGGTGGCGGCGTTGGTGATGGTAAGGGTTGCCGGGGTTGTTCTTTGATGGTTCTGCAGGACTTCAGAAATCGAAGAATTGGGTTCTTGAAGAAAATGATTACGACTATCACGACAATCATGGCATAGATGATGTGGGTGTGATGACCAGAATTGGATGAACGTTTAAGCATCGCTTGGGCCTGGAACCATTTAACTTCATTTTTCAACTCGGAGATGTTTTCCAAGTTAACAGGGTTGATATGCGTCTTCTTTTGTGATGGGTGTTGGAATTCTTGAATTTCCATGTCCTCGAAGTCAACGAACAGGGGTCGACCTAGTTCTTCTTCCACTGATGGGCTTAGTTTTTGGTCGTTGATAAAAATGATACACTGTGGTTGCATGTGTATCAAGTAGGTACCCTGGAGACGTTGCATTTCTCGTCTTGAAGGGCAGGTAATTTTGAGGTCGGCGTAGTTTGGTGCAATAAGAAGCCAATACTTGGTGTCCTCTATTTCTTGAATTTGGAGGTCTTGAATTTCGATGGAGTGTCGGTTGCAATCCGATAATTTTTGGTTTCGGATGATGTTGACTTCGCAGTTGTTCTTGGAGAACTCGATCAGTGCAGTTTTGCAGAAAAAGATTTCGTTGATCTTTTGGCAGTCCTCGGTTTCGTGGGCGAAACGACTCCCCGATAGTAGTAAATATCTGGTATCGGGTAAAACTAATCGAAAGGACTGAGATTCACGCCAAATGGGAATCGGGTAGAGTTTATATAGGTCGAACGGTTCATTATGATACAGGGGAATTTTCAGAATAAATACAAGTTTGTCGTTGTAAATGTATGAATCTACTTCAATTAATTTGGAAATATAGATTAGATTTTTCGGCTTTATTTCAAACGGCAATTGTGGCATTTCCACGGTTGACTTCAATTTTGAAAGTGCATTGAAAAGATCGTTGGTGGATATGATGCTGGGATGTAAGACTTTTAATTTTGTAAATGATATAGCCAGCAATAATTGATCTAGAATTTTTGAGATAGTCTGATACATTAACTGGATTTGATTTAACGTATCAGCAAGATTATGGAGGTGTAATTGTTGAACTACTTCGTCTCTTAGGATTACTTCAGCTTCCGTTATTCGTGTTTCTAAAATAACCTCATTCTGATAGAGATCCATTATAGATTTGTTGAATTTTTCAATAATTTCTGTGGAAAGAGAGTACTGTTTTTTAATATTTTCTTGGAGTGAATTTTGATTTTGGGCTAGTTCCTGAATCATACTCTCGAAGTGGATTCCGTCTTCATCATCCAAATTTCCTGTAATACTTTTAAAAACTGAACCAAGTGCATTTATCAATCCGCGTTTTTTCCTGTTCAAATTTGGGTTCTCTCTAACTGTTGTCTTGTTGGGTAGAATTTCAAAGATACTTTCCTGAATGGCGTTTTTTGTATTGTCTATAACTTTCAAATAATTTCCTATTTCCATTGAGGACGTCAAGTTGTTGAGTTGTTGTGTCTGTCGGGTCGAGGTTGAATCTTGTGTAATTATTCGTGTGAGAGAATTGAGGTTTCTGTTGAGTTTTTCAAAGCGGTTGACCAAAATGGATATGTCATAATAGTAGAGTAATTTATGGGAATATTGCTGGATTTTTGCAGTACCTAGGTGTACTGGGAGGAGTCCTGGATTATCTTTAAGGTTCCGTATCTCTATCGGACTCGTGGTCGTTATCAATACCATGAGCAGTAGGGCGAACCTGCAACAATTTATTGATCTTTAATGGTCGCTTAATATTTCTCATGTGATATTTGCGTTGTTTTGTGGCAATAACATGTTTGTTCCTATCAACTGCAACGGGTTTTATGGGTGGCCTGAATTTATTTTGGGTTTTGGTCACCCGTCTAGTTTCCTTAGGGTAAATAGCTTGTTCAGCGTCAAGTTCGATTTGTTCTTTGTCTTTGTTAAGTCTTGATAAGGTTTTCGTTTTATTTTCTTGTAGCCTGTCATTGAGTTCACGGTATAACAGTTTGGTCTTTTCTTTGTGATTCTGAACATAATTACTAGTCAGTAATTTTTGGCAGTTTATGTCAAAAGGGTCGTCTAATTCTAGGTGGCCAGATACAATTTCGATAGGTTTTTTGCCAGTTGAGGTGTGTATAGAATGGTTATAGGCAAGAACTGCGAAAAGAGTTTTAGTCTTCAAATCTTCAGCTGGGAATTGTTCGTTGAGCAGCCGAATGTGTTCTAACAGTGTACTGTGTAAGCTTTCTACCATGCCGTTGGATTGTGGATTTTCAGGAGTGATGAAATGAATTTTTATTTTATGTAATTCAAGTAGTTCTTTCAAATTTGTGTTTTTGAATTCTGTGCCGTTATCACAAATTATCATCTTTGGAATTCCAAGGTGTGAAAAGAATTTCAGAAGGCTCTGAATTATGTCGATTGAGTTGTGACTTTGTATCTTATAGATTTGAGCGTATTTCGAGAATTCATCTATGATCGTGAGAAATATTCCCTTATCAATCGTTATCGTATCGATATGTATCGTCTCGAAAGGTTTAGTTGCTGTGGGTGTTAGGTTGATTCCCAATTTCAAGGGGTTGCGTTCGTATTTTGTACGTTGGCAGATATCGCAGGTATTTATGTATGTCTGAATTGAACTTTTCATGTTAGGCCAATAATAAAGACTTTCAATTTTTGCCTCTGTTTCATTTATACCGCGATGGTTGGTCTTGCTCTCGTGATATCTTCGTAGTACTTCAGGTATTTGGTTTTCCTCTACATCTATCAATTTTCGTTTTGTACAAATGAATTTATAGTGGGGCCACTTGAATGTTTTCCTCACTGTCTCGCAAAATGAATAGTATGCTTCTGGGGGATCAAAGATCATGTGATAAGTTATTTCGGGTACGATGTATTCCCTTATAAAGTCAATGATTTCGGTGTCGAAATTATTTTTATCGATTTGGACAAGTAATCTCTGTCTGTTTGGGAACGGCTTTATAATTTTAGTTCGAGCTGGAGAGTGATTGACCAGTTCGATTTCAATTTGATTTTGACCTTTATTCAATATATCATCAGATATCGGAATTTCAAGAATAGGGTTCTCTTGGTCATTAGAATGTTGAGTACCGTCATCATTTTCAGGCTCTGGCAATGGGTCATCAGGTTCTGGTAATGGGTCATCAGGTTCTGGTAATGGGTCATCAGGTTCTGGTAATGTGTCATCAGGTTCAGGTACCTGCTGGATGTCGTTTTCGTGGTCGCGATCTATAACAACTGGTTCGGGGGTTTGATCATTGGCTTCGTCTATAGCTATTGTTGGTACGATTTCGGGCTCGGTTTCGTTAAGAATGTAAATACGTATGTTGACGGGAGTGTTCCGAAAGGTGGTTTCGATCATTTGGGATATTCTTTCCCATTTTAGGCCATCAAGCCCACAAGAAATTTTTGGCATAGCAAGATCTTTAACATTATGTCGTAAACAGAGATCTTTTAAATAGGTGAGGGATTCTTGCAGATTTTCGTAGGTAGGTTTGTCATGGTAACTAGACTTCGTGATCATATAATAAACGTATCTAGAAGGGAGTTTCAAGCAGGCGACTTCTCCAACTTCTTTACGTTGTTTTGTTAGAGTCGATATATGATTAAATCTTGTTCGAAACTGAACTGCGATCCCTTTGTTCATTATAAGGTCTTGGGAAATACAGTGAGCAAGGGAGAAATGTTCGGGGGCGTCAAAAAGGTTTCCATTCAAAATTTTGATTCGATTTGAATTTTCTTTTTGTGACGTCGAAGGCATACCGATCTCGGATTGTTCGTCTTTGTGGGCGATTAGAGAGGCTTTTTCTAATTCGTCATTGAATTCTCTGATATAATCATGAATATTCTGAGGTATATTTGTTTCATTGATATTGATTTCTATGCGAGATAGAGCGTCTGCATTGGAATTCAATTTTCCTTTTTTAAAGATGATTTTATAATCATATTCCTCGAGCTTGAGGCGCCACCTGACCAGTTTGGAGTTAGGCTTCTTGAGGGAGAATAACCATATCAAGGGTTTGTGATCAGTGATAATATTAAACTTACGCCCAAAGAGATAGGGCCTGAAGTACTTCACGGCGTACACAATTGCCAGAAGTTCCTTTTCGATCGTGGAGTAGTTTTGTTCCGTATCATTGAGAGTTCGTGATGCAAAGGCCAAGGGCAGGTCATTACCAATGGGCCCTTGAGACAAAACGGCTCCAATGGCTACGTTGCTCGCATCGGTGGTCAGGTTAAACGTTTTAGAAAAATCAGGATACTGAAGGATGGGCTCGTTCATCAATACCTTTTTGCATGTGTCGAAACAAGACAAGAATTCTTCATTATGGGTAATTGTGGCATCTTTTTCCAAACATTTAGTCAATGGCTTGGTGAGTTTCGAGAAGTCTTTGATGAACTTCCTATAGTAGCCCAAGAGCCCTAGAAATCCTTTTAGCTGCTTTGGCGTTTTTGGGATGGGAAAATTTTGAATAGCCTTAACCTTTTCTGGATTGGGCTTAATGCCATTGGGTGTGACAACATGACCAAGGTAATTTACTTCTTTTCTTAGGAACTCGGACTTGTCCAGTTGAATTTTGAAATTCGCTTGTTCTAATCGTTGAAAAACTTGTTTTAGGTTAACCAAATGGTCCTGAAGTGACACACTGAAGATGATTATGTCGTCTAGATAGACTAGACAAAGCTCATTCTGTAACCCGCGTAATATATTCTCTACAACGCGCTGGAAGGTCGCCGGAGCGTTCTTTAACCCAAAGGGCATGCGTAGGTACTCATAGTGCCCGTTTTCGACCGTAAATGCGGTCTTTTGAATGTCTTCCGGGGCCATTTCAATTTGGTGGAAACCGGAAGCCAGGTCTAACAGGGTGAAGTACTGACAACGTCCCAGTTTGTCGAGAATATCTGAGATGTTTTGCAATGGATACCTGTCGTCGATAGTTTTTTCATTTAACTTCCTGTAGTCGACAACAATACGCCATTTTTGTCTACCACTGGCGTCAGGTTTCTTTGCCACTATCCAGATCGGTGAACTCCATGGCGAACTGCTGGGTCTTATGATTTTTTGGTCTAACATCTTTTGAATTTGTGTTTTTACTTCATTTTTATGGACGAAAGGGTATCTGTAAGTTTTTGAATATACTGGCATTTCGTCTGATGTTTTAATTTGATGTTTGATCGCATTTGTGAAAGTTAAAGGGGTATCTTCATCATAAAAAATATGAGAAAATTCTTTTACAAGGTTTTCAATGGCAATTTTTTCCTCAGCATTCATGTGTTCAGTTCGAATTTTGGGTTGATTGCATTGTTTGTGTTCAAAGTTATGGAAATTAGAGTATTCCATTGAGTTTTTCTGAAAATCTTCAGGAGCAATCGGCTCGGATTCGAGAGGTTCTGAATAAAGCGGTTCAGAAAAGTCGAGGTTGACGGGTTGTTCCGTTTTATTCATAACCGTTACGAAGGCTTCATGGTTTTTTGCAGTAGTCAAGCACTCTGGGATCTCACAGCCATGTGATGATACATGGGGAATGATGATGTCACCATTGGCGATGGTGGTTCTTACCTTGACAATTTGTTCGCAACGAGGGATTATTGAACAGGTATTAATTTGTTTTTGGGGAATATTTTGAAAATGAATTTTCAGGTTTCCAAACGGAGTCACCAGTGTTTGACTATTGAAATCCAGAGTCGCATTTAAAAACTGCAAGTTGTCCAAGCCAATTAGTCCTTTGAAGATATTATGGAATTTGAATAATCGAAATTTCATAAATTCGCCTGGGCGATTAAATATGTAGGGAACTTCCATCCATCCGCTATATTTATGCGCCGAGGTTGAAAACATGTTTGATACAATAAATGGATCGAATTGAATGGTGTCTGGGAAAATCTGCTCTGCAATATCCGGATCAACAAAGGATTGACTAGCACCTGTGTCTATCAGAAACTTCAAGTCTTCAAAATTTGGGAAGATAACATACGGTAATTGATTTGTATGCTCTTCGCTATGATTAAGGGTTACTTGTTCAATTCCGTCGCTGAGGCCGGCATTAAAAAATTTCCGTCCTCCTCTACATATTGATGATTAGGTCCGTTAGTTGGTCCGTTAGTTTCTGGGATATCTTGAGTTTCGTTATGGTGGAACTGAGAGTTGTAATTATTATTAGGTCTGTAATTTTGGGTAAAATTCGGTGGTCTCTGTTGGGTTTGCCTGGTACTTATACTCATGGGTACCGGCGGCGTAGATGGTCTATAATTCGGGTTCGGTTTGAAAACATTCTGGTCCCTGTTTTGATAATTATTTTGGAAATTATTCGGTCTAAAATTTTGCGGTTTAGGGTTTCTGAAAGATTGTGCATTATTTGTGAAGAATTTGGGTCTCTGTATTTGCCGCGGCTGTACATTGATTGGCTGAGACGGGAAGTTTTGCTTAAATGTATTTGAGTTTGAACTTTGTGGGGTTTGACCACCTGAATTTGAAGATTTCTGGTAATATTTCACATTGTTTTCTTCATTAATGTATTGAAGGGCGGTTTGCAAATCTGGAGGCCTCATGGCCCGAATTCCGCTTCCAAGGGGTTCTCTCAGACCGGCGAGGAACGTCTTCAGCGCTAACTTATTATACAATTCTTTTTTGATAACTTGACCTTCCGCAGTTGGTTCATGCATCGTGACATATGAGCAAAGCAAGTTCAACAATCCCACCACTTTATCGTAAAAATGCAGGCTGGTTTCGCTGGATTGTTTACTGAGAACTAAATCCCTTATTAAGCATATTTCGTCCCGTAGGTCGCTGAAGTTCCGCGATAAAGTATCGCGAAGGTCGTCCCATGTTTCCACGGATGATATATTTATGGCTATCTTTGCATTTCCCGTCAACTTATTCATCAACGATTTTAAAATGAATAAATTTTGAAAACATTGCGGGTTGTTTTGGTCAATAAAGGTATCTATTATGGATGCCGCTGCAGTCAAGAAATTATTCAATTCGTTGGGGTTGCCGTCATAAAGGGGTACGCAGTTCAGGTATTCAGGTTTAAACTGCATCGCAACCCCAACTACTTGCTGCGGAGGCTGTTGCCCGACTCCTTGAGGAGGATTTTGCGCTGGATTCATTATTACTGAAGTATTGTTACTATTATTAGTTGGAATCAAGTGATTATTGATTAAACTTGTATTTATATTGAAAATCTCGGGATCAGGGGGATCGATATTTAGTTGTTGGATTCCTTCGATTGATCCTTCGATTTCAGACATAAACTGTATATCAGAAAAATCGCTCACCCTAAAAATCCGGAGAACTGGAGTTGCATCTGTGTGTAGTCGGTAGCTCTGGGATGTCTCAAAAGGGCCGGTGGTTATTCGATGTTTGGAATGCCACTAGAGTCCTTTTTTAACTGCGATTCGCGATGAATCGAGAGAGCACATAGTCCAGTCAAAATAGGTTTTAACCGGAAATAAATTCGGAAGTTGACAAAATTTGGTGGATCGATGCGGAATTCAACGTGGAATAACATACTGAAATTCCCGAAAATTTCAAGGCTTGGCTTTTTTTCTAGGGCCAATAAAAGAGCGCCATCCTTGGAAATTTTCGGTTTTTTCTGAATAACTTGTAAACTATCAGCTTTAGAACACAAAGACCAGCAAAGCAAATGTAGCCCGTTAAATTCTCAAGAGATGAGTACTAAATTGATTACTCTATGGTCAATAGCCTCTGAGATACAGCGTCTGCTAAGACGCAGTGAAAATTACTCAAAATTTATTTCCGGATTTTACGTAACAATTTGCATATTGTCAGTTCAGGGGCTGTAACGTGGACAGCAGATGTGCGGATTTTATTGTTTTACATTTTTGGAAAGCCAATTCAACCTTTGGTATCACACTTTTGTCTAGAAGTCGCCAACTCCAAAATGGTACTTTTCCTCGACCTCTGAAATTGATACTTGATTACCCGAAGAATCCCCAAAAATCGATTTTTTTCATAGCATGCCATTTGTCCAATTTTTCAAGTAGAGCAAAATCATCCAGGGAATATATAAAGAATTAAATACTAAAAAAACAACATGTTCCGGAATCTTTTTCCCAGTAATGGTTCCAGAGTTTTATGAGTTGAAAGACTAAAACGACCTATTTGGACAAAAAACTGAGTGGTCCGACACTAACTGCTGAATACTGTACGGACCTTGCATTTGAGGTGTAAGATGTCACTTGGCAGACGTGAAAAGTACATAAGTATATTCAATATGTCTGCTAAGTGGCATTTTGCATCATCAAATGCAAGGTCCGTACAGTATTTAGCAGTTAGTGTCCGGACTACCTATCTTTCTTCCAAATAGATCGTTGTAGTCTTTCAATCCATATAACTCAGGAACCATCACTGGGAAAAAGATCCCGTTACATGTTATTTTTTTGGTATTCAATTCTTCATATATTCCCTGGATGGTTTTGCCCTACTTAGAAAATTAGGCAAATGGCATGGTATGAAAAAAATCGATTTTTGGGGATTCTTCAGGACATCAAGTATCGATTTCGAAGGTCGAGGAAAAGTACCATTTTGAAGTTGGCGACTTCTAGACAAGAGTGTGATACCGAATGTTGAATTGGCTTTCCAAACACGTGAAACAGATTGAAATCCGCACATTTGCTGTCCACGTTACAACCCGTGAACTGACACTATGAAAATTGTTACGTAAAATCCGGAAATAATTTTTGAGCAATTTTCACTGCGTTCCGGCAGACGCTGTAACTCAAAGGCTATTGATCAGAAAGTAATGAGTTTAGTACTGATCTCTTGGGAATTCAACGGGCTACATTTGCCTTGCGAGTATTGGTGTTCTAAAGGTAATAGTTTACAAGTTATTCAGAAAAAATCGAAAACTTTCAAGGATGGTGCTCTTTTATTGGTCCTAAAAAAAAATCCAAGCCTTCGAATTTTCGGGAATTTCAGTATGTTATTCTACGTTGAATTCTGCATCGATCCACCAAATTTTGTCAACTTCCGAATTTATTTCCGGTTTGGCCCGATTTTTGCTTAATTTGACTGGACTAACAGGTTTACTGGATTAATTGTTGAAACAAACAATTTTCGCGATGAAAAATGTCCAGTAATTCTACCTTGATAACTGCGCCAATTATATCAATTGGGACCGAACAAACGTTTTTTAAAAAATATTTTAATTACTAAAGAACGTACATTTAAGCTTCTACGCGTATATAATAAGAATGAATGCTACTACAATGCGTTTCTATTATAATAAATCTGGAAGTGCTGATTCCGCAGTGCTGACATAGCACTAGTGCGGCAGTGGCATTGATGTAACTTATACATAAAGAAACAATGTTTTTGCCAACATAGGGCATCCATCTGTTCGGTGAGAACACAATAACCCAGTGGCGTACCTAGCGTATTTGGCACCCGGGCCGGACTATCCTGTGACTCTTCCTCATCAAAGCCTACCCAGTGGCGGACCAAGAGGAGGGGGGGGCGGTGGGGGCGGTCCGTCCCGGGCCTCGGGGCCTCAATCATCTGATGGGGCTCCCAATTTCTCTTGTTTGTAAAAAATACTGCAAAAAAAATTTAGATAAAATCCAAAAATTTCAATTTTTTCCCTCGATGATCATTTTTTTCGCATATTACTTCGGTGAGAAACATTATTTTCCTATTTTTTCCATTTTGAAGTTACCTTGGCAGGCCCTATGACAACAGGCCTGGGGGCCTACACAGAGGCAATACAGGTGTGTCTGTATCACTGAATCTCTGCGAATCATTTTCACTTTACGCTTTAGGGACTCCGGCCCAGGATATCACAGTGCCAGGGGCCTCAAGACTTTTGAAATTTTGTATTTTATTATTTCTTTTCAAAAGAGGGGAAAGACAAAACAACAAAATTTTCTTGTCTGCGCGCTGCAGGTAGTAGAAATTCATATTATTCCTAAATTTATATATACGAGTAAGTTTTAGCAATAAGTCAACAGTCCAAATTCAATTCAACATCCAAAGTTGGAACCGAAAACCTCTTGTAGGTACTGGTGGTCAGTGGCATATAGCCAAGTGGGGCGAAAGTGGGCAAATGACCCCACCCCTCCACCTCCCAAGCGCCCGCGGCACTTCATCCCACACTAAACCGATACAGAAAATAACTCTGGCGAAAATTTTCAAGAAGCGCAAAAGTTTTCTGAAAAGAAGTTTGATTGTCAAGTAATTTTGGTGAAAACGTCAAAAACCGAAATCGCAACAGGCATGAAATATGCCGATTGTCATCAGCATCATTATTATTATGCCCAAAAAATTTCGCCTGCGGCGCTATTTTTCCCTGACTTACACCCTCGCCGTTGCCTTTGATCTCTCCGCCCTCAAATTCTGACTGCGCTACTGTGTTTTTTATATGTAGTCAAGTTAACAACTCATTTTTTGTTTCTTGAGCTTTTGCTCAATTACGGCCGGGCAGGGCGGGCCAAAAAGTGTGCCGGCCCCCCTTCATATTCTCAACTTTCACTCTTTAGAGGCCCCATCTCACAATTCCGCTCCGGGCCCCCAATTCCCTTAGTCCGCCACTGAGCCTACCTACCTGGAGAATAAGCTGCGGACTGTAGTGACTCCAGTGCCGAATTAGGTGATGTTGTGTGTTGGGAACCCTGGGATCGAAAAATCGCGCCGCCCTCCCAGGTAATTGGTGACATGATTCCTTTAGACATTGAAAAACGATTTTCTGACACCGGAAAACACTTCACATAGGACTAATATAAGAATAAAAGCACCGCAGGTGGAAGTTTTTTGGAAAACGGGGCCTCACCAGCTTGTTTTGCGCCCTCCAAGTCCTTGCGCCCCAAATCAGTTAATCAGTAGATAGATGCCTTTTGCTCTTCGAATAATCCAACACTGACACCCTCTTACTGCTGGTATACTCTATACACTCGTAGAAAGGACCACCAGATTCCTCCTCTTGAAAAGTAGTCCCGAGCGTTACCCGCGAAATTTAAAATTCCACTTAGAAAGAGGTGCTTATTTCCGCTGATCACAGCTAAGTGCTATGGTAATTTTAAATGACACCAGTTTAATACGAATTTTTGAATGAAAAAACTATTTTTTTGAATGAAGCTGATTTTATTATACAACACTCACAACAGCCAAGCTGACTGAAAATAACAAACATCATAGAGAAATGGAGGTTAGAAATCGTACGTAAGTGTCAAACTCGCTGAATGTAATGCCATTGGCTTGGCGTAGGAATAATTTGCCCAGGTAAGACTACCAACCGAACAAAACTAATATCAGTTCCAAACGCGCCCATGTTTTTACAGTCTTTGGTGCTTTTATTTGTTATAAGGTTACATCACTGAAATTCTAAAAAGTCCGTTCTATCGCTGAACAGACTATACCCGGTGCGGACCGCACCCCCGCCCCCCGCTTGGTACGCCACTGCAATAACCCTATCAGAGAATTACGTCATACCGCAAGAGGCCCAGGAGGCGCATGGAAGTTGCTTGCCTTTAACAGTTTTTGAGTTTTTAATTTACAAAATTCAAAAAATCATGGGAGGTTGTGGGAAACCACTTTCCTCGGGTTTCACCAAACTTTTACTAACGCGATAATTTTATCACTCTGATAGTAACTAAGCAACTGGTTATCCTATTGGCTGGTGCATAGCAACTATCAGCGTGATAAATTTAATCTGCTCTTAAAATTTTGGTGGTACCCGAGGTTAGTTCATGATGTTATTAGGCTACCATAGCATCATTTGGGACAACAAAAGAGAATCGTGCAAGGACCCTGATAGCATGTTGCGTTCACTGATCCTTGAGAGGAGAAGTGCGTTACCGAGCCTCATGCACGTCCGTGGACGGCATTATTGACTCAATTGCAATTACAGCTGATAGACATTACGAAAATGCTCCAGTTTCTTGTAACATAGTTGCGACTGAGATGAACAATCCATTCTCTACAGATTTCAAGGGTTCATCTTTATCAATCAGCTGGGATTTGCCAATAAAAGAAATATCGTATTCCAGGGATATCAACTTGATTATCTTTTCTCAAACCGGCGGTTTAGACCTATTTCTTATGGGGAACAGAGACGTTCAGACAAGGATGAATAATTTTAAGCCACACCCCTGGCCAATTAAACGCCTTTAATTATTAGGCGCGAAATTCGAGGAAGGCGATACTGTCACAATAAATTAGAATTGTCACTGTCACTATGACTGTAACATGTGTCGTGTGGCTACACTGATCGAACAATTCGAAAAATGCGCGTATGTTGTGTGAAAAGTTGACCGCACAAAGTCTAAGACAGCATTTCCCCCACATGCTGCATTCCACGGTTTTCCTGCCGACGAAAATAAGCGAAATAAATGGATGGCCGCCACTGGAAGACACGATGCCGGCTGTTTCACAAGTTGTACTTGCAAGGCCAAAAATGGGGCGTCCAAATCACCGTTCAAAGTGCTGGGAATGCTACCTCACCTTCCTATTTGACGATTGCTGTAGCTTCACAACAAAACCTCAATATTTTGCTTCAATCTTAAGGTGTCTCACGGGGCACTTCAGAGCGGAAGATTTCTATTCATCAGTGATTGATTGGTACAAAGAAGACACTGAAAACAAATGCTCCGAACATTTTCTTGAGGAGCTTGTTCCTTTTTCTGGCTCCTGTAGCACTTCACTTCTACCTCTACCTTCAGGTTATTCACAAGTACGTCTTCAAAATATCCTTCCACACTGTACTTCAACCCCTTATCACGCTGGTTCCCCGTCATTTGATGCTTACACTTATAAACAAGTGAAGCGTTGTCGAGTCTGTAGGTTTGCATCGTGGCAAGACTTTTGCTCCACATTTTGGTTCTGCTCTACTGACAACTGATGACAAATTGTAACATATCGTTGTCAGGGGTAATGAGAAGTAGAAAGTCACTGACACTGACACAGTTGCTACGGGAGAATGTGAGGCAAATCCCGCCAATGAGCGGAGATAGGAGGCAAAATGGGCGTGAAAAAGAAATAGGTCCATTCTCATCCTGTCGAATCATAATTTCCTGGATAGGTACTGAGGCCTTAGTCAGTTCAAAATATAATAATGGAGAGATCATTCAGTGACCAATTATTAGAGTGGCACATTTTGAAAATTGTACAAACACTATAATAAAGATGGAAAATACATTCAGATCGAGATTCAGATCTTCTTTCAACGCGTGTATAACTAAATTTATAGTAATAACACTTGCTTCTTTAGGTAAGTATACAAATTTACCTAGCCCTTTTTGTCATCCGCAGACGGCAGTCGTGTAGAGCAAACCCCAGCTTGGGCATTAAACTGAAACCACAATTAACCATAAGTCGGTTAGTTATTCCAAACCTCATTCACATAACTTCTGGTGCGAGTGCCTCGGATGAAGAGCCCCCAAAGCAACGGCGGGGCTCTATATGTGTATGTATCGAATTCATTACTCACTGACGGTGGAGCTGTATGGAAGCCACCGCCACCCAGAACAGCTGTTTTAATTTAAAACGACGAAACAAAACCAAATTTACGCCAGAATAGTGGGTGTAATTAAGATTTAATTCAAAGTCTCTTCTATACCCCCGTGAATTTACCCCCATGCCACTTTAATTTTGCGAGTAGTTATATTCCACCCTTTCTACCGTCGGTCGCCTCATGGCGTCTTGGCTTGACACATGTCATGAAGTGCAAACTCTCTCTCGTGAATGAAAGAGACTGTTGAATATCATGGGTGTCTAATGAACTCTGCGGAATTACTCTCTAGTCTCGCACTCCCTGGTTCTAGTGCGGTGTTTCGGCGGTGTTCTGATGCGGTATGAAATTAATGTGCAGAATATTATAGAGTCGGTGTGTTGCTTTAACGATTTTAGGGCTCCTGGTGTAATTATCTAACGGGCAAAAGTCGTCAGCCACACTCACAGACATCATCAAAGAAATTCGGTTCAAGAAATAAAACCTTCTTTGAATTGGTGACGTGCTCACCTACGTTATTCTAAAAAGTGGATTATTACGTCTCGCAAAACAAAATAAATGTTCTTATGTCAAGGTGCGTAGGTACCAAGATACTCGACTTCGTCTTTTTGTGGGATAATGTGGATCAATTGAAGCTTCATTAGTTTTGATTGCAGAAGTTCTAATGTCGGGTACTAAGGGACAAATTCAAGTGAAACTCTGGTAATAAAGTTTTGAAACTTGGCGCACATGTTCTTTGAATGATTCTCAACAAACCTGAATGTGGGGCAGACTTGACAGGTGATGTATACAGCGTGAAAAATAAAGTTGAAAAATTAAAAAATTGTATCTGAAGAACCAAAAGTGCTGGAGTCTTGCAAATCACCATATTTAGGTGTGATTCAATGTTCATGAAGCTTCCCAAACAGTTTTGAAATATCTTGTTTCTTCTCTGAGATATTGTGAAAAACGTAAAAATGCTCGAAAAAACGGCTTTTTGTCCATAAATCAGTAAATTTTGGAGATTTTGAGGCGAGACTTGGTATTTCTACAATGTGTGGCGTTAGGAATAGAATAAGATCGGAAGCTAATTTCTGCGCCTCCTGTTTTCAGAAATACGATAGTCAATTTTTTGTTGTTTTCACGACGGTTATTTTGGATTTTCCTGTGGATGAATATTTCAAAACTACAACAGCAACATTTCATCTCACTTCTCTATGAAGATGCTCAGAAGTTTCGTACTCCCCACTTGGTCGGCAATTGTAAAGGAGACTGCATTGGACCATTATATACAAAAAAAGACATTCTGAAACAGGAACCTTTCTCAATGGAGTGAAGAGCAGGAGTGAAGGGGACTAGAGATTTCAATTTTTGTTGAAAAAGTGTGATCAATATTCTATTTAGACGTCGCTCACAAGAAATTTTTGAACTGATGGTGGTGAATTTTGGCACAAGATCTCGGCAAAGATGAAGGTTTGAATTTCTGATTGTATTTTACTTCTGCAAGTACCACGGCACCCGTCATTCACACTAAAAATATGTAGAACCAAGGAAAACTATAGATTTACAGATTTGAACTCCGATTTTAATTTACGTAAAAATCACTACTTTCTCTTGCAGAATGTTCTTTTCTGTATGTAATGGTCCAATGAAGTCTCCTCCACAATTGCCGACCACGTTTTGGAATATTTAATTAAAAGAAAATTCAAAATGGCCGTCGCGAAGACCACAAAAAGTTGACTACCGTATTTCTGAAAATAAGAGGCCTAGAAATTGGTTCCTGGTCTTATTTCATTTCTAACATCACACATGATAGAAATACCAAGTTGCACCTCAAAATCTTGAAAATTTGCTGATTTATGGGCAAGAAGTCTTTTTTTTCGAGCATTTTTACGTTTTTCCAAATATCTCAGGGAAGAAACAAGATGTTCCAAAACTATTTTGAGCAGCTTCATAAACATTTGGTGACACATATATATTGTGATTAACAAGACTCCAGCACTTGTGGTTCTTCAGATAGAATTTTTTAATTTTTCAACTTTATTTTTCGTCTTGTATACGCTACTTGTCAAGTCTGACCCACATCCCGGTTTGTTGAGAATAATTCAAAGAACATGTGTGTCAAGTTTCAAAACTTCAAGTGCAGAGTTTTTTCTCTCAGTACCTGGACTATAATGGTGAGATCGAGGGACAAACCGCTGGGGAAGTCTGGTTACATGCTGGAGGAAGTCCGGGGGAAATCCTTACGAGGGGGAAGTCTGGTGTACAGAATTTGACCAGCGGTTTGCCACTCGGGTGAGATTGATATTTAAGGATAGGATGACCATGTCGTTTGCAAATTTTTATGTTCATGTTCTGCCGTGGTTCCAAACTTCGAAACCAGTGGTGTACCTACGCGAAGAGCTACTCAAGTCGAGGTACAAAACTTTCATGTGAAGGTCTTGTGGTTGTATGGGCCGGCAGCTGAGGGGTAAGACGCAGGGGATGGGAGACGCACAGAAAAAGAAGTCAAGGTAAGAACAACAGACCCCTGCTCCTGGAAACTGGTGTTATTTTGTGCAGTGGTATGTCATTTTTGCTTTTTTTATTGGCGCGGTTTACCATTTTCGATCTCTTCGGTCTTTCGAAAAATATGTCTTTTTATTGTATTAATTAAGAAAAACACGCGTTCTTTCTTTTGTGGGCTAATTTCGAACGTACGGTGTGTGTCGTCCCTTGATTTACGTTCAGAACCGGACCCAAATTATTTGATTAATGACTCTTTGAATTTTTCGACACATATTCTGTGAAATCTGTATTTTTTGTTTGACATTGATGTATTTAAAATTACTGTGAAAATTTGGTTTGTAACGCTATCGGCGTACCTGATGTGTCATAATCTTTGTGTCAATATTCAGAGCCCTCCGCCTGCTCCGGTTCTCAAATATTTTCTTGTTGAAGTGAACTGAATTGAGTTCAAATATTTCCCCTTTTTGTTTGTCTTATTAATCCACTGTAATTTTGCGAATAGCGCTTGCGAGTATGATCGAGCCTTGATGTACCTATTTTACTAATATTTTCTTGGATACCGTGAAAGTCATTCCTGTACTATCAACCACTTCTACCCAGCCTAAAATTGACTTTTACCATGTTTACTTTTGTCTGTGTCAGGGGGTTTTACCGTCCAAGCAGGTTGTACGGTACTTTTTGTTGGGAAGTCATGTTAATTTATTTTGCTACCTGACAGGGAGGAACAGGGTCTGCCATGGTAGATATGCACGATTGGTTACAACTCAGTCGCTTGCGACTCGCGTCACGAGGAACATGTCAGTTTTTGTGGAATAGGTTTTCTTACAGTGTCTCGAGTACAGGTTCGCAACAGGATTACCCTCATTGTGTAGTTGTAGTATTATGTAGTTGTATTATAGTGTTTTGTTTATTATGCCTTGTCTACTAACATGTCTTCGAGTGTCCGTGTGAGTTTGGCGTCCTTTTGTTTTGCGTTCTTTTGCGTTATTGGCGCTACTTTGCGTTGCTTTACGTTACTTTGCGTTGTTTTGCGTTACCTTGCGTGATTTGCTGCGTTGGGGTATGGGGAGCAAAGTATCAGTGGGTTTTACATTTTGTCACAACATATTTGAGATCTGTTTTTCTTTGAGTTTGACTCAGGGGTTACTTGGACGGACTTTTTCTCCTGAGTACCTATTTTCCGAATCCGTCGCTCTCCATTTCCTTTGACTTGACAGTTTGACATATTTTGTTGTGTTGGTTCCAATTGTTTTTGTTCATTTCGTACATTTTGTTCAATCTGTCAATCACACATGTTAGGTGTTCTGGGGAAAGAACCATGAAAGACTAATTTGGAACTTCATTTGTTTTGAGTAAACGTAACTTTCTGTGCGATGAGCGTGTTTCATTGAAGTCCACCTTGAACTTCACCTACTTCCCCCTCGGATCGTTTCCCTCATGAGCAAAAGCGGATCAAAGGGTTAAGACGCGAACAAAAACGGTCACAACGAAGGGTTCCCACGATCAAAGGCCAATCACAAATAAAATGTCGCAGGGGGGCGGAGGAGGGGGCGTACCATCACATCCCAAATAAAGTTATTCAAAATGATAACTGAAACAGGTATTTTTATGTTTATCTGATTTTTTTCAGATGCATGCTTTTGCGACTACCGTTGCGAGGACCCTATTAAAATGCTCCCGATCCGCCCGCGAATACGCCGCCTTTCTCTCAACAACGCCCGTGTTGTATCGAGCCGTATCATTGGAACGAATCAATTTAAAGCGTACATCGGCAGCAAAATAACCCCTATACTCGATCAGAATTCAATGGAATTACCCGTGATGTTACGCGATTTGCTTTTGACAAATCCACCTGAGCATGGCATACGGATGGCACTTTGCTCCTCGTTGGGCTCCAGGAAATCTGGCTCATAAACAAAATTGGCGTACACATACCTATCGTATGTATGACAAATGTCGAGCAGTAACAACAAAATGAAAATCAATGTATTAATGTAGCTGATAAACCGAAATACAGATTGCAATATTGCCAATGACGGAAAAATGCTGTATGGGAGCCCAGGATCGTACCGTCAGAAATTTATTACCAAATGCCATCGGATTAATTGCGCACGGAAACAGGGCCGAAGCAGGGGGGATGGCGGAGGATCAGGAACAATAATAATTGAGCTGGTGCGAATCATGAAGGGGGGAGAGAAGGGGGTGTAACGTGCAGGTGGGACCTGCCTGCCTCCCCATCCGGCGGAAGGTGATTGTTGTTGTTGCCGCTAATGCGCATTTACGACGCAATAATAAACAACTAATTTATTAGTGAGTGCGCGGCGCGGATTGCGATAAATCTGAATTTCGCAGAAATGACACAATATCAATATCGCAAGTAAACTGAAACGAAATGGAGGCGGCGTCATCTGCAGACGTTGATTAATTATGCCCCGATAATGAGCCTCGTTAGAGCTACATTATCGCGTCTTTAATTAATACGATATTATCCTGATGAAAAAAGTGTCAGAGTTGGTAATCAGTAAGTTGATTTGAACGCCGAGGCGACGTGGCATCGCATCGCGCTATGTATATTGTTTAATAACGAGACTGATGAGGGGCGCCTTAATTTCAGGAACACGAAAAAATTGGGACAAAATTTGAGCTGTTTAGGTGTACAAGAACGAACAACAGCCCCTATTCCATGCCACGTAGACCATGGAGCCTTTACCAGTTTTCTTTGACGCAAAATGATTTCAATGCACGGCCAAGTGGTGCACCCTCATCAAAAGTTGCCCTTAAGAGTCCTCTGTACGCTTGAAGCAGCTCCGACTAAAAGGCCTCTAAATCGAAGGCGGTGATTTTCTTTCAACTGGTACTCGGTGATTACACTTCATATCTCCATAAAAACATGCGAGAGGAAAAAATCTGAGAAAAGCCGATCACAGTCGAAGATAGTACAATTTTACGGGCGCCATCCTAGGGCCCTTATTTCACTTGAAAGAAAATTCTTTTTTGTAAGAAGGACTCTCTACAGTATTCTGCACCAACGTACCGGGTGGTTTTCCAATAAAATATCTGGAGGCAAAGTTATTTGGCTGTGAAAATTATTAAAAAATGCTCAAAAATGTGGAGCTTTATATCTTGAGCTGAAATTTTTTTACTGAAAAACCACCGGGTACGATTGTGCAGAATACTGTTGAGAGTCCTCCCTGAGAAAAGGATGTTTGTTTCAAGTCAAATAATAGCCCTAGGGTGGCGCGCGTAAGATTTGACTATCTTCGGCAGTGATCGGTTTTTCTCGGATTTTTTTCCGTTAACATGTTTATCTAGAGATATGAAGTGAAATCTCCAAGTGCCAGTTCAAAGAAAATCACCGGCTTTGATTTAGAGGCATTTTAGTTGGAGCCACTCTGAGCGTACAGAGGACTCTTAATTTATCGCCTCAAATTTATATTACCTGAGTATATTGAAAATAAGTACAAGAACAATATGTTCCATCACATTTTTTGACCAAAAAGATGATAGAGTAATTTCAAAAAAATTCTCACCTTTGTGTCAACACAGGGTATTTCAGAAACGAGTACCTATATCCCATACACTTTCTATTTTCAGTTGAATGACTTTGAGCAAAAATGAAGTAACAAGCTGGGAAGGTACGACTACGGCTGTTGGCACCTGCAAAGTTTGGAAGCGAAACTATCAGCGGCCATCGGCCGTATTCTCCCAGGGCTTCAGCTTGTCAGTTTATTTTTGCTCCAAAAAGTCATTCTAATGAAAATAGAAAGTGTATGGGATATAGCTATCATATTCTCGAATTCGGTTTCAGAAAATATGTAGCTTTCGATACGAACAAATTGCGATAAGTGTCTCCTGGGGAAGTTACAGCCCCTCCCCCTCGAAGTTCAATTTTTGAAATTGTGTTTCCAACTCAACTCTTTCATTGCTCAACCATTCTGCTTCGAATTTGGTTAATTTCGCCGATCACTCGCTTCCGCTGTGAATTGAAATCTGGTGTCAGTTGGCTCATCTGTACTTATATGTATACCTACTCCGAGTGTTACCTTCAGGAATATTCCACGGGCTTCCTGACATATTCCGGCATTAACTAGTAGAGATTTACGGCTCTAGAAACGTCCATTGGATTCGCGTTACAGGGTGTCAAATTCAAAACTTACAATTGCCTGCGAGTCTGAAACAAAAACAGATATCAAAAATCGCCCATAATTGTTCCGACAGAATGGAGGGAAACCATAATATCGGAGTCAGCGACTCACCCTCCACCCAGAGTCTGGGCCCCAGCCCCCTCCACTGATATTTTTCAAACGGCAACCTCTCACTTGCGATACACCATTGGAAAGCCCTTGAGAAATGCTTTCCAGTGGTTCCATATTTTGTTTGGGTAGTTTTGAAATAATTTAAAAAAAAAGTTCAATGTACCTACAGGGTGGGCAAATTTGAATGTTTCTATAGAAGATCTCGGTAACTATAAGAGCTATGGAAAAATATATGGTACATTCTCGATAGTTTTTTTTTTTTTTGAGAGGAACTCAATGGTGAAAACCAGAACTTTGCATCTACTTTTGTTTTCGAGCTATATTTAAAAGTTTGATTTTTCACGATTTCAATAAATGTCGATATCTTTCTTGGTTTTCAAGTTAGAAAAAAAAATTTCACACTTTCTTGGGGCACTTTTTTTGAGCATAATGGAATGACCGCAACAGATTTGAAAAATCTCCACTGGTGTTTTTGATATAACATAAAGTTTTTTTTTTCATATGCAAATAATAGTTGGCTGTGGACTAATTAAATATGTAGAGTGTTTTTTCTCTTTTCAACGATAATAAATAAATAAATAAATAAATATCATATATTTCCATTAAACTACAATACGGCAGCATTGGATAATGTCAACAGTATATAATAAAAAAACTTAAAAATTAAACAAGTAGGTATATAACATATTATACAAATACAATACAAAACATTATGTAACAGATACCCAATCTACATTCCAATTGCGTCCTCGAAGCTATAGGGACACTTTTCTATCAAATACGCTTTCAGACGTCTTTTGAAAATCTCTCCGCTCTGTGCAGATTTGATGTCTTCCGGCAAGGCATTGAATGCCGTGACCGCTCTACAACGCGGTCCCTTTGCATAGAGTGCAGAAACATGCGCGGGAACTCTCAGTTTGTTCCTATTTCTTGTTACTACTTCCAGATCCCTGTAACACTGCGCGTTGGTCAGGAAATCGTCAGGATTGGCTCTTACAAATGTAACTAATTTGTACACATAAATCGCGGGGAGTGTCAGAAGGCCCAGCTGCACAAAATGAGGTCTACAGGAGGCAGCACCGGGAAGTCCCAACATCGCCCTAATCACTCTCTTCTGCGCCATAAACACTCGCTTCCACTCAACTGACGAGTACCATAGAGTCGTCCCATAGGATAGGACTGAATGGACATAGGCAAAATAAAACATTTTCAGACTATTCACACTTACATGATTTCTCAACATTCTCACCACACAACTAGCCTTACATAGCCTACTCGTAATCCCATTAATCTGGTTGATGTAGCTCAAGCCCTGATCCAGAACCACACCAAGAAACTTGGCCTCCTCTGAAGGAGGTATCGACCTCTCACCATCACTCACATAAAGTGATCCAACGAAGCTTTTCCTGAAATGTACCAAAGCAGTCTTATCCGTGTTAATCCTAATGCCCAGATTTTTACAATATTCAGTCATGCTCCTCACTAACCCCATTGTTTCCCTGGACAGCTCAGGAATAGACCCAGATGCAACAATGCACGATGTGTCATCTGCATATTGCAGGCAACTAGTCAGCGGAGAAAGAGGCAAATAGTTACACAGATCATTCACATACAGAATAAACAGTATCGGTCCAAGTATCGAGCCCTGGGGTACGCCGGTTGGCAAGAAGTAGGTCGGCGAACAGGCCCTCACAACCTTCCCACCAACCACAGATGTGACATGCACTGCCTGCGGCCGCCGAGACAGGTAAGAGCGGATAAGGTCCGCCGCCCTACCACGCATCCCATACTCACTAAGCTTACCCAACAGCGTCTCATGATTCACCAGATCGAAAGCCTTGGATAGGTCGAAATAAAGTCCAGCCACGTGGTAATGCTGATCAAGCCTGAGAAGTATGTCATCAACAGCTGCGAAGAGAGCCGTCTCCGTTGACCTACCGCGCAGAAAACCATGATGAGAGGGTGATATTATCTTGTGCGCCGTTAGGAAGCTGACCATTCTGCTGTAGATAAGACGCTCAAATATCTTCGAAAAAGTGGTGAGAATGGATATGGGTCGATAATTTCTGATATCAGTCTTTGTCCCTTTCTTAAATACTGGTATTACCCTAGCCTCCTTCAGCGCGTCTGGAAAAATGCCAGTGGAGAAACTTTCGTTCACAATCTCAGCCAATACCTCAGATATTCTAGTAGACACCACTTTTACACATTTCACCGGAATCCCATCCACACCCACACTGTTTTTATTTGGAAGCGAAGCAATAACGTTCTCAATCTCCAAAGGCAGGACAGGACTCAGAAACATCGTCGGGATAGTCCTTGCAGATCCATTATTCCCACTCCCAGTCGAAGTGCTCTGTATTTTACCTGAACCCGAGTCACCACACACTGCCCTGAAGTGCGAAGCGAATAGTCGGGATACCTCATCTGGGTTCTCTGTGATCTCATGGCTTTCTGTTGCGATCCTGATTCCCTTTGGGTCATTAGAGCTGTCACCCCTCAGTGATTTAAAGACTTCGAAAGCTGTCTTTGTTCTATTGTTGGATTTCGCCATGAGCTGCTCACTGTGTGCCCGCTTAGTGTCACGAATTAACTTACGATATATCCTTTTCTCTGTCCTGAACCGGTCATAGATTTGCGGACTCTTTGTTTCCACGTACAATCTATGCAACTCTCGAAGATGTGTCGATCTATTCCTAACTTCCGCATTGATCCAATTGGTGTTCTTTTTTTTGGGGAAACATTTTCTTCTTTTAACAGGGAATACTGAATCAAAGTGGTACCTGAAAACATTAAGAAATGCGTCATACTTTTGTATGGTTACACATGGTTACGATATGTAACCATGTGTGTCAAAAACATACAGGGTGTTTCGGTGACCTTGCATAATACTTCGGGAGATGATTCCTCTTAAAAAAATAAGTCGAAAAGTAAGAGTAACATTCTCCCCTGGAATGCTTTCTAAGGGAGATAGGTACAGCCCCTCAAAGGTACGAAGTTGAACTAAGTTTTTAATTATTTGCTTGAAAACCGTCAAAGGTAGGAGCTTCAAATTTGGTACAGAGAAGTTTCTCAATAGTGTAAATGTACATTCAAGAGGATTGGGATTAGTTTGAAAATTATTCATGACATCATGACATGTCCGTGTTTTTTCACTTTTACTTCAAAACGATGCATCCTACGGAAAAAATGCAGGAGCAATACAAGTTTTGGATTGAACAAATCTATCAAAAACATCACGTTTGAAGCTCTTACCTTGGACAGTTCTTGAGCAAATAATTGAAAACTTTGTTGCATTTTGTACCTTTGAGGAGCTGTAATGCAATGTTGAGGAGCCTCAGGGAGCACTTTAGGAAAAAATTTTACTCTTACTTTTCGACTTGTTTTTTGAGAGGAATCACCTCCCGAAGTATTATGCAAGGTCACTGGAACACCCTGTATAAAAAGTTGAATTTTGCAAAAGAGACTTAATTTATCATAAACAGATCAAAGATTGAAGTGGTCCACCCCAAAAACTCGCTCAGGTTAAAATAAAGATATCGTGACGAAAATTGAACCAATTTGGAAAAAGATGGTGTTAGTGATTCAAGCGTTCTTCTGACTGAATGTTCCGTATTTGGATATCGTGTTAACTGATATATTGTATGATATACAGGGTGACAAAAGAAGGAGTGCAAAGTGGTTCATTTTTAAGCGTGTGTAACTTTTTTAAAAACAATTGTAGATTTTCTCTCGCTATATTTTTGGAAACCTCGCAGCAAGATCGTGAAACGATTTTTGACATTTTACCGCCTTCTGTTTCTTGTACAGGGTGTTCACGTATAAATCATACCCCCTTCCTGGAGACTTCCCCTCAAACATAATTTCAAAAATAGAAATGATTCTTCCACGATTTCTTCCGTATCGAATCTGTTTCGGTTTCGAATCTGATCACTATATTTTACTGCGACATTTTGCTTACAGGGTGTACCATCGAGAAGTTTTCTCAGATTGAAGCCCTGTATTTAAATATGGGAATCGATTCTGCTTTTCATTTTGATTGATGATATACATATATATCACACTTGATAGGTTATCCAGAAAAACACCTGTTGAAAAAATTGTTCAAGTTTCAAAAAATTTGGAAAAATCATTTTTTTTTGTCGGTTGTCATTTTTAAGGTGTGTTTAGTAAAAGTTTAAAACGTTAAACAAATTCACTCACTCAAATTATTAGAAAAATGATGAAAAATTCACTGAGTCACTTTTGAAAAAAATCTTTCTGGTCAATCTGTAAAGGTAATTTCATTCCACTCAAAAAAATGCCTGAAGTAGGGTGTAAATCTCTTTTCTGTAACTTAAAAACCAAGAAAAATATCGACATTCATCGAAATCGTGAAAAATCAAACTTTCAAATATAGATCGAAAACAAAAGACGATAGCAAGTTCTAGTTTTCACCATTGAGTTCGTCTCAAAAAAAGCCGATAGGTACCATCCATTTTTTCATAGCTTTTATAGTTACCGAGATCTTCTATAGAAACATCCAAATTTGCCCACCCTGTACAGACCATTTTGGGTGTGTATATTTATATTGACTTGAATGAATTCACTTCACAAAAAGTCAAATTCAAACTACTTCAAACCAAAGAGAAAGACCGAATGTTCACAATAAGTGCTCGAAATGATTGTTGCTTTAACCCATATTTTACCAATGGTGCGTGAACGCACCACTAGGTTCTCGATTTTTTTTCGAAAGCCCCGATCAATATTTTAGAGATCTCATGTAGATGAGGTCCTTTGCAAAGCTCCAAAGATTACTTTCAAACAGCTTACCATTGAAAATTGAGACTTTTCTTCTCCAAGATTTGGGTCATAAATCATCAAAAATTCGAGGTTCTTGCGAGCTCGTCTATGATCCCATTTTGTGAATAACATTTTGAATAAATTGGAAATTTGATTTCTGAATAACGATAACACAGGATGTACAATATTAAAGCCGTTTATGGAATTTGATTATTTTCATGAAAATTAAAAAAAAAAAGATTTATAAAGTATAATGGCGTATACGCACCATTAGTAAAATCCACTACCTGAATGCCGAACTTGTGTTCAGCGATGAACTCTCACTGTATGATGGCAATATAAGACGAACGTGACTATACATTGAAATTTTTTGCTTTTTCTAGAAGACCGTCAATAAAATCAGCCAATAAGAATTTTTGCGACCAAATGGCCTAACGGTGTATGGTTTAGTGGGTGGGTATAAACACACAAATTTTACTCTCAGTGTGACTCGAGGTAAGCGTTTTGTGTTTTTTGTCAAAAAAGGAATACCTATCTATCTATGACGCTGCTTACGATGAAAGCACCGAAATTCCGCTAGTTGGGTGGAAAATAATTCAGTGGTTACCATAATCAGTAATCAATTTATAGTCCAACCAATCTCCACAGCCAAAAGGTCTAAAAGATAGGTACAACAGAAAAGAAAGAAGGCAGGTAAACATTGATCAGCTCAATGTTAATCAAATTTATAGTGGAAACATGGGAGGTGGGGATTTATACGATAACGGGGTTGCCAACTACAGAATAGACATAACTGGGAAAAGAATGGTGGTGACCTTTATTTGTCAATACGATCGATAATGTCATAGTGAATGCTTGGAAATTCTCAACATGGTCAACAGCAAAAAATGTCGCAACTTGAGTTCAAGTCATAGATAAATAGTTATTTATTACTGATTAGGTTACTGAAATGTGGAAACTCAGGTCATAAACCACAAGCTCCAACTATCTCCAACGAAATTCGAAGTAACAACTTTGAACAAGTGATTATCAAAAATGAGAATAAAGTGAGACGCCTATGCAAAGTATGTCATATAGTCATAGTATATTTTTATGTAAACGCTGTAACGTTCATTTACATGTTGATTGTTCGAAAAATTTCATTAGTAATAAAATATCAGTTCGACATTTTTCCACCCCATATTTGACCAATGGTGTGGTGTGGTGGTGGTAAACGCACCATCAATTTTTTGGAAAACCAGGATATTTATATATTTTTTTGTCAATGTAAATGTCTTATTTTATGTATAGGAAATGTTACTAAACAGCAGAAAAAACATTTTTTTGTTTATTTCTTTCCTTGGTAAAATATGGGTCAAGAGCAATAATAAAGCCTGTTCTCGAACTCTTATCGAACATTTCCGAAGGTTTCTCTTGAAAATGTGCGACATTCTTGAGTAATTTTACGACGCAGTTCTTCAATCGACTCCGGCTGAGATTTTATAAACAACAGATTTCAAGTGATCCCGCAGAAAGAAGTCTGGAGAAGTCAAGTCCGGTGATCTGGCAGTCCCCTCAATGGCTCCTCTTCTGCCAATCCACCGATCTGTATAATGATCATCCAACCATTGACTAACTAGACATAGTGAGGTGGAGCTCTATATTGTTGCAAATAGAGTATGTTTTAAAAAAGAAATTAATTCAGATTTACAACGCGACCATCCGACTTTTAGGATTTCCTCTTCTGTGCTTTTCTCCCCGTTTATGGCGGGTGTACTTGGAAGGTACCCACCGTCAACATCGACGCAGCTACTAATGCCGTTCCTGTAACCATGCTCTGCTTCACGAATTTCTAAGGTTACGGTTTTCTGCACGCCGGAGTCATCTGGGACCCCGTGCATCATTGGTCAGCTGTTTCGCGATTTATCCGGAATCCCGACGAAGAGACCGTCGCCGCCTTTCGTCACAGACAGCATTTTACTACCGTTCCCCATCAGGAAGCGTTCAACAACAGTTTTCTACCGTCACCCATCTGGAGGCGTTTAACAACAGTTTCAACCGTCTCCCTTCAGGAGGCCATTTCAACAAATCTCGGCGAAGTGCTACCTTCCAGCCAGTAAGCCCGACATCTTTAACTTCTGAGGCACCGCGTGCCGCTTTGCTGGACGAGAAAGAGATTTTCTGCTGCCATCCAAATACGTCTCAACCGACCCTCCTGGTCCTTGACATCTGCTGCTCCTGCGATTAGTTCCTGTGTTCGGTGACGTATATCCTTGACGAAGTCAAGTATTTTGAGGTGCCCCCTTTGTTTATTTTATTACACGGAATTAAATAGGGCAACAAAGCTTTGCCAGGATGCGTTAGGATATACAAGAAATATATCTGTGCACAGAAATAAGGTTCTCTTTTAGTCGTTTGACCGCGAAAATAATTTCAGGACGAAAGTCGAGTCCTTTTAGCTAGGTTTCAAAGGGATTAGCCACGGGTACTAATTTTGTTGTGGGTGTATAGTCGCAATTGTGGACTTGCTACTCACCAGATCAGTTTTATTGTGAGCCATCCATAATCTGATTATGTCAAGCTTTCAATCGGTAGAAGAAATATTGGAAAAATTTCAAAAATTCGCCGACCATCACGATGTGAACTGAAAATTATTAGAAATTTGATAACTCAAGTTCTTCGGCAAAAGAATTTTTTTCGACTATTTTGCAATCCGCGCGATCGAAATCCTTAGCGAGGTCAGATGCGCAATGAGATTCTGGATATGATGTGTATTTTTTTAACCGTGAACCTAAAAAGTGCTAAGTTTTTATTTTTAGAAGCGTCGTAGAAGGGCCTTGCTCCCTGACTAATAGTTTTTGCTGCAATTCGCTTCACGAGTGTTTTTATTGTGTACCAAGTTTCTATTTATCAACACAGATTGTAACACCAGTGATTTTTCTATTAGTAAACACATCTATTCCTCGTGAAAGGTACTTCTTTTTCTTTATCTAATAATTTTTGCGATTTCAGTTTCTGTCAGTTGTCGCCATTTTCCACTATAGAAACCATCAATCGTTTTCGGAGTTGAGCGTATAAACCGGGTGTTTGCTCTATAGACTTGACCGAGAAGTCCGAAGCCGTCTACCCAACCTCGGTTGGCGCCCATAAAAAAATAAATAGAAACGAAAGATCTCACCGCGGACCCACGGCCGCTCTGCACGAAAAACGACTAGCCGCGAGCAACAACTTCTGTCTGGACTGGTAGCCCTGCTCCCAGTGCAGATAGGAAAGTTAACAATGAAAACCCTGATTTGACCGAAGACTTACTTCATTTCCAACAAGACAGAGCTCCACCTTACTATGTCTAGTTAGTCAATGGTTAGATGATTATTACACAGATCGGTGGAATAGCAGAAGAGGACTCATTGAATGGCCTTTCAAATCACCGGATTTGACTCCTTTAGACTTCTTTCTGTGGGATCACTTCAAGTCTGTTGTTAATAAAACTTAGCCGGAGTCGATTGAAGAACTGCGGCGTAGAGTTAGTTGCCGGAAAATATCGCGCCTTCTCAAGAGGAACCTTTGAAAACGTTCGACAAGAATCCAAGAACAGGCTTCATTATTGCCTTAAAAACAACGGCATCATTACACCACGTATTTGTTTGTTTTCAGTTTTTTCATTTTTATTTTGAACTTTTACTGTGAATATTCGGTCCTCCTTTTTGGTTTGAATAAGTAGTCAAAATTTGATTTATCATGGAGTGAATTCATTTTAATCAACATAAATAGGTACATTGGACAGTTTTTCCCGCATTAATCGAAAAACTACTCAAACAAAATATGGAATAACTGGTACCAGCGAAAAGCATTTTTCAAGGGCTTCCCAATGATGTTGCACAAGTGGGGGGGTTGTCATTTGTAAACAATTAGTGGAAGGGGCTGGAGCTTAGCTCAGACAGTGGGTAGGGGTGAGTCACTGACTCCACTATTATGGCTTCCCATCTATTCTGTCAATTCGGTTTTGGGCAATTTTTGATACCTGCTCTCGTTTCAGAGTTACAGGCAATTAAATAAATAAGTTTATTCTTTCTTTAGCAATTACAACAATACAAAGCGGTCTTCAAATTGTAAGTTTTGAATCTGATACCCTGTATACCGGCAAGCTCTGGATCTCGCATCACCGCACCGCCGTCCATTGTGAAGATGTGTCTTACTCGCTTGGGATCTCCAGGTTGCCCAGTCTTGGATCACCGCATTTCTCTCGATTGTAATGGAATCGCACGAGAGCCTCGCAACTCGTGACAGTATAAAAGGCATGTCACGTCGCGTTGGTGAGTCATCGGTGTAATATACAGCCGAGCCGGTGAGTTGAGTGTCGGTGAGTTTTTCCATTTCTCATCTTCAATCAGTTTTGCTGGCTCGCATGCATATTGTTCGATTATACCTATAAGTAGAGTTTCCTTATTGGTAGATTTTATTCGTACAAGTGCTCAGGTTGAGTGGAGTTTATTTTTAAAATTCAAACGTCCTTGTAAGCCAATGTGCCTGATTCAACTGATCTAGGTCTTTGTGAGACAGCCAGCATAAATCACCCAGAACTAGCAGTGAACGTTTGCTGGGTCCTACAGCTAGCAAGAGGCGTCTGGATTACCTCTAAGTCCGCAGGAAAATTGAATATGGAGTTGGTGCCTGCCTGGGAGGGAAGGGGTTGGCAAAGCAGAATACAAATAAATCCTCGGAATAATAACGCTTTCCGGCGGCAGCGGCGGTGGCCCTTTCCGTGATTGATACCTGTGGGGAATTTTTTACCGGCACGTTGCACCGCCGATGCAATTTCCATAGTTCCCCGGGCCCCAGCCTGGCCATAATGGAATTCCACAGAGTGCTAATGCGTCCGACTAAGTTTGAATGCTTAGCAGTTTGGTGCTACTTCAAAAAAGTTATCGTCTCATCTCAGAAATCAGGATAATCGTTAGTCCATTAGTGGAAGTACAGCTTTGAGCCGAGCTGCTACATTCTGGTTCGAGGGTGAGATTCAACTTTGGAGAGATTATTTCGCACCAATGCGTCCGGGAGAGATTCCGGGGAACTCGCTGGGCTCTGGCTCTGGGTTGGATGCTCTCTCTTCGCGCGCGCACAGTTTTGCAGAATGTGATCATCCATAAATTCGTTAAATTCCAATCGATGCCAATTCATACCATAAAACATTGAACTTTATTGCGTTTCACATAAATTACCAGATATACACCTACAGGACGTACCTGCGATCGCCCAGGGCCGGCTTGCGGATATGTGCGGATGAAATATGACTTAAACTTGGTAAAGGTCGAATTTGTTTGCAGGATACGTATCGCAGCTGTCCACTATGCACGTCCTGATTTATCCGCTACAGGTGCTTCTCCTCAAGCCATTATCTTATAGAATTAGATTAAAATAATGGAAACGGGAAACCTAGGTAGGTAGGTAGGTAGGTATAAAATAAAAAAAGCTTCGATCAAAATAAGCTCCGTGCTTTCTAGTTTGAATTTGGACCTTGGGTCAGATATTGTGAGTAGGTTCAAGAGACCGGGACATAGCGGTCACCCTAAGGGCCGTATTCATACCTCGCTTTTAAGCTAAAAGCGCTATTAGAGCGATGCGCATTTAGGGGCATTTCTCATATTTCAGTGTTAAAATAGTACATTACGTAACAAGAGTAGTAAGTAGCATATTACGCACGCAGGGAAAAGTTGCGCACGAGCGAGTGTAGCGAGCGAGTGCAGTACTCCCTGAGTGCGTAATTGCTTTACTACTCGTGTCATGTACAGTGCTTTACCTACGACCCCAATCCAAAGCGGTATTGTAACCTTGTGAGGGGCCCAGAATAATTTTCAGAAATCCAAGGTAATAAAACAGTCCTACATCAACAATAACAGTGGATATTGACTTAAAAGCTATAATTAACGTGAAATGTAGCCAGTGGTATTGTAAATGGCAAAAATTATAGGTAAAAAAGCCACGTATTTCATGAAATACCTACGATTTAAGTTCTCCCCTGATTCAAAATTCAAATAAAATCCCGCCGTATGCAGATTGTGTTGATTGGTCGGTGCGAAGTGTGCCTTGACACTCTTGACAGGAGGAGCACGCACCACATAGCAGTGTCAGCGGCCGTCATCCGTGTGCATAATATTAAAATCCGTGTTCATAGGATACTAGGTTTTGCTAAATTTAGAGCAAGTAGAGCAAGTTAGAGCGAGTTGATTACTTTTATTGTATTTAAATAAGAATAATAGTATTATGTATCGCATATTATACACTTTTTGAAAACTAAAACTACAGTAAATCGGAGAAGGGGGAAGTACTTTGATTGGTGTTTACGGCCATCAGATTATTCCGATGTCAAAGACGGATAGCATTCTCAAACTTTGATGTCTGCTGGCTCGGTGGTTGTCTGTTGTACAACGCTTTTCGTCGAGACCTGGAAAAAAAGCACCCACACATCGATTCTTGAAAATTGAGTGTTCACTTACTGTGCCTAAAGCGAGGCCTGAGGTGTATTTAGAAGCGTACCTACCTATAGCCATTCAATTATTTGTTCGGCGTGGTGATAGAGTTGGATTACAACACTGGAACATGAATACTGGACAGCAATAAATAGTATTATTTGAAAATTATCGAACTTAGGTAGGCAGGCAGCAGAGTACCTGTCATCAGACATTTGATGCTTGTTGTAACTGTCTAATTTTTACACCTACTTGATCCCAAGTTGTTGGTGACTGCGGGCAGTCCTTGCATTGATATTTTGAATCTTTTTTAATAAATCTCGCAAAATTATTGTGATCAGGTAAAAACTTAGCCCTACAAATGCAGGCTAAAATTTAATCAAGAAATTCTCAAATTTCTCACTTGGAAAAAAAATCTGGACGATTTTGTTGTTGATACATCTCACTTCTATGGCCATGCCTTCGCTACGAATATATACAGCTAGTCTCGCCTATGCTTTCGGTGTGAAAGGTGCTACCGGGGCACGCGTCAGATTCCCGTGAAATGCTCCCATTTTTGAATCTGAATTATTTGAGAATGTCTTTCGATAAAAATTCCCCCAACATCAGAAACATAAATTCCCTAACTGTGCGATTTACTTTACCATTACCGCACGCTGTGCGATTTACTTTACAGAATACGTCACGATGTGCGTAAGGGCTCACTTACTTAGGTTCCGAGTTGTGCGGTATACGGCACTTACGGTAGTGGTCGTAGGTAAAATACATGATTACGATTGGGGGCGATTGTATGTACTCAATTGCAATTGATTTGCGAGTTAATTTGTATTTTTGAACACTGAAATATGAGAAATGCCCCTAAATGCGCATCGCTCTAATAGCGCTTTTAGCTTAAAAGCGAGGCATGAATACGGCCCTAAGGCCTTAACCGCCATAGCTCAATAATCCCTCCAGTTAGGTCTCTAATTTGGTGTCCTATCACTAAATAAGTTCTTCGGGCATTACATAATATAGATTTTTTCAAAATTCTTATCTCTTAGTTGCAGAGAAAAAATAGAATGTGAAGTGACTGGTGCAGAAAGACCACTTTGCCTCACCCCCTGGGGCATAGTGGTATCCACGATAGGGCAAAGTCAATCATCCCTTGATGGGATACTATAAGCAAAACGTTCCTTGTATTCAAATAGGGCCTTATCATGAATTCTATGCAAAGTTCAAAAAAACTTCATTTAGGAACATAAACTTGAACAACATAAAAAAAACTGAAAAATTAAAGCGAAACTTAACAACAATGCAAAAAAAAATCAGTCATCTACAGTCATCGTGAAAGGCTTTTCGCGTCGTAGTGGCCAGGGCGCTATCGCCCTATAGTCAGGGGTCATTTGGTATCTCGTGGGCTCCTTCGTGGAGGGGGCAAGAGACCTTTCATTTCTTATAGTCCCATATGTGGAGACACCGAAATGTTTTGGTGCCACTTTCAAAATGGCGTCATTTCAAAATGGCGTCATTTCAAAATGGCCGCCATTTGTTTCCGGTGACATTTATTCGGACCTAACTTGCTTCATTCTCACCCGATTTGGAAAAATTTTTGTTTAGAAATACGTGAATTTATATTCTCTATCCACTGCTGTCATCGATTATCATTTATATCAATCTGTTGGACCGGAATTAGAAAACAACTGAAAATTATTATGATTTTCAGTTCTATCGGCTTTTTTGACTGTTTCTCAACCAAATTCAAGTTGTATTGATCCTTGCAGCAACTACAATAAATGAAGTTTACTGAAAACTCAGCTTGCTAGAAAAAAAAAGGCCACAAGTGATACAGTAGGGAAAAAATGAGCGATATTCACGAAAAATGGTAAAATTAGGAAGGAAAGTGCCGTGTGTTTTTTTTAGGGGGTAGGTATACCTGTGATTTTTCAGTTACTACTTTTCTGGCCTCTGAAGACACCAAAATGCTCTGGTATCAATTTCAAAATGGCGTCGTTCCAGAATGATGATCATTTGATTTTGGTAACATGGATTCACACTCAACTTACGCCTATTTTAGCTCGACTCAAACCGATTCCGATTTCCATAATTTTTTCCATTCATCAGGTATGGATTGATGTTCTCTATTTGCTATTGTCCAAAATTTGCATGTATGCCAAATAGTTTTTCCAAAAAGTGAAAAAAAATAACTAAAGTAGGTTCACTTGTACCGTGATTCTAGTCGGCTGTGAGATTTTGTTTCTAAGTTTCCAAATGTGAAATATAGAAAATCCCCAAAACTTTGCAGTTGGCTGCTCTGGCCGGACCAGTTTTGAAACACATTTTTTGCGTATTTCCTTTGCAGATGGCCGGAACATTTTTGCGGGACGTGATGTCTGACGCTTTTTTCCATTTTATTGGAAAATGTAACAATTTTTCGACCTGTTTTTAATTTTTGCCAATGAACAAATAAATCAGGAGAGCCTTGACGTTTGACAGTTGTGAAAAATATTCCTAACCTCTTGAAGCCGGTTCAACTTTTGGTGCTTCAAATTAAAGCGTATACAATACAATGCCCTTCGTCCAAAAAGGGGGCCCCATGCAATCATCAACCCTTTCGCCTCTTCCAGTCAAAAATACAAGCCAAACCCTGAAGAATTATGGGCGACACAAGGATCGCCGTGCAGTCTGTCATTGGCAAAAGAATTTACGTGTAAAAAGTAAATTAAACCAAATTTCAAAAAACCCAGCCGCTCAAAGTTTCGTATTGGACCGAAATTGATGTTAGTACCTTCAATTTGCAATTTGCTTTCGTTTTGGGGCTTTCCGGAACGAGTTTTTGTCGACCCTGAGTGGGCCGCCGTCAAGATGATTTAGATTTGCGGCCGCCCCGTTCTATTTTGGTGTCTACATGATGGTAACACAGCTCTGCGTCTCCCTAGTCGCACTTCCACATATGACCAGGTCAGTTTCCCAAGATTTTAATATCAATTTGATAAGAAATATAGCTTCACTTCCAGAGAAGTCAGTTTCACACCAGGTGAAAAGGCGGCAAGCCTACAATGCTAAAGTAGAAAATTTGCCCAGCCAACTAGAGTCACAGTACAAGTGAACCTACTATAGAAAATCAGTGATTTTTACGATCCCTATTGCCTCAGGTGCTGTGTGCTTCCCCGTGAGGGGCATGCCTAACAAATACTTTTTTATTATTCTCATAGGTATAGAGTTACCGAAATGCTTTGGTGCCACTTTCAAAATGGCAGCGTACCGATTTGGCGGCCACCTGGATTTTGATAAGATGTTCAATAATTCAAAAATATCAATAATGTCATCTTGGTAACCAAAAGAGTTATAGTGATAAAAATCACATGGTAGATTTACAATTCAATGCTTGTTAAGATGGAACAATTCGCATTTCCATATCTTGAGCGGTTTCTGAAAAATCCTGATATTAGTGGTCAGTTGCCTAAAAATTGACATTTTTTAATAAATCAGTAAATTTTCCAGGAACGGCTTAAGAAATGGAGAGGCGGTTTATTTTATTTTAACCTTGTGACTTTCATCACTATAACTCTTTTGGTTACTGAGTTGGAATTTTTGCATTATTGAACACCTTATCAAAATCCAGGTGGCCGCTAAATCGGTACGCTGCCATTTTGAAAGTAGCACCAAAGCATTTCGGTAACTTCATACATATGAGAATAATGAAAAAAATATTTGCCAGGCATGCCTTTCACGGGGAAGCACACAGCACCTCCTGAGGCGATACTAGGGATAGTAAAAATCACTGATTTTCTAGTTTTCTTTCACTTTTTGGGAAAACTACTTGGCACACATGCAAATTTCGGACAATAGCAAATAGAGAACGTCGATCCATACCTGATCAAAAGAAAAATCATGAAAATCGGTTTGAGTCGAGCTAAAATAGGCGTAAGTTAAGTGTGAATCCTTGTTACCAAAATCAAATGGTCGCCATTTTGGAATGACGCCATTATGAAATTGGTACCAGAGCATTTTGATGTCTTCCCAGAGAAGAAGTAACTGAAAAATCACACGTATATCTACTTCCTCAAAAAACACACGGCACTTTCCTTCTCAATTTTACCATTTTTCGTGAATATCGCTCTTTTTTCCCCTTCTGTATCAATTGTGGCCATTATTTTTCCAGCAAGCTAAGTTTTTAGTGAACTTCATTTGTTGTAGATAGCCTGTCTTAGCTGTTAGGATCAATTCAACTTGAATTAGGTTGAGAAACAGTCGAGAAACCGATAGGACTAAAAGTCATCATAATTTTCAGTTCTTTCCTAATTCGGGTCAAACAGATTGATATAAATAATAACCGATGACAGCAGCGGATAGAGAATATAAATTCACGTATTTAAAAGAAAAAAATTCAAATCGGGTGAAAATAAAGCAAGTTTGGTCTGAATAAATGTCATCGGAAACAAATGGCCGCCAATTTGAAATGACGCCATTCTGAAAGTGACACCAAACATTCCGGTATCTCCACATATAGGACTATAAGAAATAAAAGGTCTCTTGCCCCCTTCACGAAGGAGCCCACGAAATCAGTTTTTTGAACCTATGGTACCTGACTACTAGGGCTAGCAACAAAACCGCTACTCATCAGTACAGTAGTGGGGCATAGTGATCACTAATCACTACTATGGTCACTATGCCCCAGACAACAACGAGGTCGAAATGGGCAAATCTTACCTACATCTCATTAATTTACAAAAGAGCAGTCATTGTATTGCCACTCTCTAAAGCCTGCACTTCCACCCATTTGAACAATTATTACGTTTCCATGGAGAATTGAAATCGATTTGAAAACGGTATCGGGATTGAAAGCTGCATGTGAACGCTTGCAACATCGCATTCAAATCGAGACTCAAGGTCGATTCGGCAAATTCTGGGATCGTGATCGGATCGAAATAATACTCATGGAATCCCAATCGGATTGGATCGAAACATCAACAAACAGAAACTGATATATAGCAATAAGTAAAACCGCTGTTCTGGTCGCATTCATACTTGCACCTGTTGTCTGCACTTCTGCCTTCTGCACACTTGCAGTTTGCAGAGTATACTTGTACTTTCTTTGATACGTTAGGTTGGGATAGTTTTAGGTTGGGGTTAGACTTACATGACAGATATGTTAACAGAATTCAAATAGATTTGAATACCGAGTTCGAACCACTCATGTGAACACTTCCGTATGCAATCCCGATTACGTTTTCAAATCGATTTCAACTCTCCATGGAAACGTAGTAAATATTAACGAATCGCAGCAAGTTATGAGAATAACACTATCTTTATGTCACTGCTTATAATAAGTAGAGACCGGATTTTAGGCCGTTAAAAGTGGAAATTAGGACACATATTTAGGCGAATAAAAGCTCTATTTTAGGACGCTTTAGGCCGTAACGACTAAAATAGGCAAAATAGGCCAAAAACATTTTTCTTACGTAATAAAACAAATTTATTATTGTATAGTATAGTCTCCTTGAAATAGTCATTTTGCCAACTGTTTTGAGTCCACAAAACATGGATTTTTGCGAGCTGTATCTGAAAGATCATGTCAATAAGGTGGTTGCGTTGTTGATTTAGCAGTTCAGATGTTGTTACATTTGTTACATTGTTACAGAATAGGCAACTTCCGAGGCAACTTCACCATGGCCGATATAGAGGACACAAAATGCTTCAGCGGCTCATCTGCTTTTAGGGATAAAGTGGATTTATCAGCTGAGGATTCATTTTGCGTAGGTACTTGTTACATAAATAGGTACCAATTGGTGTCGAAATAAATAAAAGTTACGAATATGTACGGAACAAATGAAACAACGAATGTTTTTCACGACATTGTGAATCATTTCAACCATAACATATGAAAAACCTATTGTAGGCTGTCAAAAAGTCACTTTTAGGACACTAAAATCCGAGTTTTGCCAATTTTAGGCAAACTAGACTTCAACCAAAGAGATGTGCCTACTTCTTCCAACATAACTATATATTTCAAAGTTCCGTGCATATGACCAAAACAAAAACCGGAAGCCATTTAGCCTAGAATCCTGTCCCTGCGTCAAGACTAGATCTCAAGCCGTTGAAAAGTGAAGATTAAGACGTTATCTTCACATTGTTTAGGTAAATGAAAGCTGTACTTTAACAGCCTAAAATTGGCCGTAACGACCTAAAATAAGCGATGTAGGCCAAATACATTTTCAAATTAATTGAAGTGGATAAATCATTATTAGTGTTGAAATCTCAATTTACTCCCACAGTTTTAATGGAACAAATGAAAAAATGGAACCTTTTTTCAACATTGTGAATCATTTCCACAAAAAAATTGAAAAAGCCTATTTTAGGCCGTTAAAAAGGTCTTTTAAGGACAGTAAATCCGATTTTGCCAGTTTTAGGCATTTAGGCAAAAACAAAGGGGTGTCAAAAGCAATGTTTTTTCAACACTAATATTTATTTCAAGGTCTCATGCACATGCCTAAAACAGAAACAAAAAGGCACTTTGCCTAGAATCCGGTCTCTAATAATAAGTAATAACATCAGTATACCTCTGAACACATGTTTGCTAATATAACCCGCAGAGGCTGCCCAGCAACAAACCGTCATCAATACCTACTGTAGTACACTGTGGTACTGTAGTCACATGACAAACGAAGCACATTATAATGTTGCTGTGCCACTCCACTACTTACCGAATAAACAATGATAGCCACTTTGCCCCACGTGATCGCTATGCCCCGGTCTCCTCACCTTCAAATGAAAAACCATTGAATCATAGAAATAAGTCCGTGCTGAATAAATGAGTAAAATGAAAAAATTATTAGTGGAATAGGTCAAAATGGGAAGAAAACAGTACAACTGCAAAAAAATTTTTTATTTTGAATGATCACATTGCAAAAATATTTATCAAAAGTACTCTTTGTTCATATTATTGGAAATCCATTTTAGTGACTTGACTCTTTTTTATTGTTTGGAATCATGCTCGGTTGTCTAAAGCTCTGAAATGAATGCCTTATAGCAGTATTTGTCGCAAAGTGTGAACACATTAGAAATGAATACCATACGATTTCCATATTGCTCTCGATTAATACGATTTTGTCGCAAGATTATTGTGTCTGTTAATACTGGTGTAACGTCAGTGGGTGTAACCTAACTACAAGGAGCTGAAAATCACAGCAAAAACTCGAGCATTATTAGCATGACTTTTCAAAAGTTACGTTGATAACAGCCAACAATTCCTCTACATCGCGCAACAAGTAGGTAATCCAAGTAGAGCGAGGAGCAAATTGCAATTTTCGCACCTCTTATTCCATCAGCGCTCTGGTAGTACAGTAAGCTACAAAGTGGACTTTACAATAATGATGCATTTGCTTGAGTTCATTTTAAAATAAGAATTCCCCACAATGGAGCAAAATTGATAAACTTTCCTTTGTGCCTCGGCCTTATCGTGATCGGCGTAATTTCAGTTCGACGGCAGCTTTGGATTTCTCTAAGGCGCTCCTAAGCTCCATTATTGCTGGAATTACACGCCAGTATTTCCCGAGCACCATACCAGCAGCACACACACACACATCCATTAGAAAAGGCTCCAGTTCCAATTCCTCGTCATATTCGGTTATACCGTACGATTCCTCGAGACTTTATGAAGTTTTCAAACTTGACAATGTAAAAACATTACGGTAACTAAAACAGCGCGCGTTTTTATTATGAAGAAGTTCTGAATAGACTATTTGTTTTAACTGAAGTGCTTGTACAAAGGATCAATTTACCGTCGGCTCCAGATGGTTTTAGGTTTAATCATGTAGAATTACCTGTCGGTAAACAAGTGTATTAGAGCGTCGAAGTCCCTGCATTGTTTGGGCAAACTCTGGTCCAGTTTATACATAATCCGGAATTATTATAATTGACTTGGAAAATTATAGTTCGACGAGTTATGCGTTAACGACGCTTTAGAGGTGAAATTGCAGAACCCCCCTGTGACTTGGTGGAAAGCCCTTGAATTACTTACCCATAAGGCCGCAATAGTACTTCGTAGTCGGCTTATGTTGGAATATTGGATGTCTTGTAGGCAAATTTCAAGGAAAAGTGTATCACGTGTTTTTAAATTTGCAATTAATGGGTGCCTATGATAATATGTAGGTACTCTAGGTACGTAATAACTAGAGAGCGGATTTATAATTTTTTACATGTTCTATTCGCTAAGTTGGATGCAACTGTGGACTTGCAGCATGACGTTTCCATCTATAAGGAACCTAAATACCAAGTTTTATTTTGAAAAATAATTTATTTCTTTGACTTTTTACCGCATACAAATTGATAGTCCATATAATCGCATATAGCGGCATAGTTAGTCCATATTTTTGCATATAGCTGAATATTTGTCAATATTTTGGCCATTTTATCTATATGTGCTAGAAAGTCACGATTTTTTCGATTTTTTTTACTTTGATGTTCAAAGTTGGTTGGTTGGTTTAACATGTAAATGTTAGAAATCACACTATTTTTGCAGCTTATATCACGAATTTACTCGCATATATTGCTCTATTTGAGCATTTTTACCGCATATTTTGATACTTTTTAAGCGCATACCAACTACATATTTCGAGCTTTTTCACCGCATATGAATTCGCTCCCTAGTAATAACATTCAGATAATTCCTATTCGACCCTCTTGCACGTCACTGGTGATGGGTCATTCGATATCAAAACTAGGTATCATGTGATAAATTGAGTTCCTAATTTTGGCAGGTTGTGGTCTGATTGGAATCGGGGGTGCGAAGCTGCATTTGTCTAGGGCACAACCTGCCTGAATTGGGAATTCAACTGATCACACGATATCATCAGAAAATAGCCTTTCGTAAGTAAGGTAGGTATGCACATTGTAGTATATTCTCAAGTATTATTATTAGTGGGGTTGGTAGCCATTCCTATACGGCATTTAATGATACAGAAAATTCCTTTTGCATGAGTGTTCTACAAGGCCTAACGAACGATATTAGAAGGGGAAGCACATAAGCTTCCCCTTAGGGGGGCCGCAGGGGCCCCTGTCAAGTTGACGGTCCAAGAACTCCTATTAAACCATCTTTCAATTTCGTTGTATCACTCAAATGGGAATGATGTGACTCCATTGTGAATCTCGATGGCATTGGTCGCCATGTCTCTCCCATCCTCCATGCTTGAAAAAATAATTTCTTCGGGAGGTCAGAAAAATTAATTTTTATTTTTTCATATATACAAGATGACGCAAAGATGGCATATTTTGTGTCTTAACCTGTTATATGGCATTCTCAAAATCTTATTATGAAATCAATTTTCCAAATTCTGAATTTTGGGCTGATTGGTAGGCTAAGAGTTAGGTATTTTTCAACATCCAGTTCAGACGTACTTTTTTCAATGTCCAACTGGATGTTTTTGAAATAATCGCAGGGGTGGATAGACTGAACTATTTTCTAAACATTATGTCGAGGAAATCAATCCTAAACGGCACATTGAGAGTACACAAATTATTTTTCTTTCGGGCGGTCGAATTGCGATGCCTACTACGCCCGTCAGGGAGAACGTTGAGCATCGCCAGACTAAACTAGTATGAAAACAGCCTAAACGAATTCAAAACTGCCCGAAACACTCATTATGCGGTTCGACATTCAATTCTGAGTTGGCACTCAGAGTTTTAGTCAGTTTTGAATTTGTTGAGACTGTTTTCATACCAGTTTAGGCTGGAGATGCTCAGCGTTCTCCCTGACGGGCGTAGTAGGCATCGCAATTCGACCGACCAAAAGAAAAATAATCTGTGTACTCTCTATGCGCGGTTTAGAATTGATTTTCTCGACATAATGTTGAGAAAATACTTCAGTGTGTCCACCTCAGATGATGATTTCAACAACCTCCAATTGGACACTGAAAAAAGTACGTCTGAACTGGATGTTAAAAAATACCTACTTCTTAGCCTACCAATCAACCCAAAATTGAGAATTTGAAAAACTGACTTCATAATAGGATCTTGGGAATGCCAAATAACAGGTTAAGACACAAAACATGCCAACTCCGCACTCTCTTGTATGTTTAAAAAAATAAAAAGTTATTTCTCTGACCTCCCGAAGAAATTATTTTTTCAAGCATGAAGGATGAAAGAGACATGGCGACCAATGCCATCGAGATTCACAATGGAGTCACATTATCCATATTTGAGTGATACAACGAAATTGAAAGATGGTTTGGTAGGAGTTCTTGGACCGTCAACTTGACACGGCCCCCTGCGGCCCCCCTAAGGGGAAGCTTCTATGCTTCCCCTTCTAATATCGTTCGACAGACCTTGCAGAACACTCATGCTAATTTTTTTTTCTGTATCATTAAATGCCGTATAGTACCGTTTTTTAATGTGTACCGACCCCACTATATAGGGCTTTCATATCAAACGAGTGTAATGAGTAGAACTAATATACTATTTCATCATTTTTTTCTAGTTACTTTACCTTAATAATTGCTCAGAAATTGGAAATTCTGGCTGCCGAAAGTAGAAAATGTTTGACAAGTGACACTTCGACCTCAACATTCGCCTACTTTGTATCAGCAGTGAATTGTTCTTATTGATCATAGAACAGTTTAATAATACGGGGTGTTTATAAGAATCTGTGATCGCGGCAGGCATGGGTCAGGCCAAAAAACGCAGTAACAGGCGCAATTGTAGTGATCGAAAGCGGATTCCAAAGGCAATGCGATCACAGACGTTTATAAACACCCGGTACTAATCTCCATTAGATCACTGTCCTCGATTTAACAGAGAATCCAGTAGTAAGTCAAAGTAGATGAAATTTGGTTTTAATCGAAGCCTTCTGGGTGAAGGTGGAACATGTTATTGTGGTTTCCATAATACCTACTGTTGCGGGAATCGCTGAAGACCCTAATACCGTACCTCGAGAGCTTGTCGGAATATTCTTGAAGACCAAATCCACTTCTCTAGCAGGTACTGCCGCGAATATAGATAATATAATGGAATAATAAATGGTTTCAATCGGAACCTTCAAGGTCTCTCCGGGAGAAATCTGAAATATTCTGGAATACAGAACCGAGAGGTAAAGCATCAGCTAAGCCAAAGCAAATTCGGAGCAATTCACTCGCTTTTCGCCTGAAACATCTCGCAGGAATGATTACATAGCTATTTATTTTCTGGTATTTATGAAGTGTCAGACTGATGCATGATTGTTGAGTGAAATCGGAAATCAAGTAACCTCTAGCGGTCAAGAATTGAGAGATGCATCCAAAAAAGTTGCATCCAAACAAGTTGCATCTTATAGCTGTATTACACTACACAATTTCTTGTACAATTTCTTGTACAATCTGCCAAAATAGTGTCAAAAAACAATGAATTTGATTGTTCAATTGAGAGATTGTTCAAGAAATTGTACAAGAAATTGTGTAGTGTAATACAGCTTTCATATCTGTATTGCACTACACATTTTCTTGTGAAATTTTTTGAACAATCTGTCAATCAAACAATGAGGTTCATTGTTGTTTTTTGACATTATTTTGGCAGATTGTTCAAGAAATTGCACAAGAAATTGTGTAGTGTAATCATAGCTATTAGGCTGGACAAAGCCTATTGGATACTAAATTGTAATATGTACTTGCCTAAGAAGTGAATATTGTGGAAGCTCAGTGAGAAACGTGAGAATGAAAGCTGCCTTGTCTGGAAAGGAAACTTCGCCGCATCTTGCATACACATTGCCCGTTCCAAAGAAATACAGGGCCTTTTCTAGTTACATTTGGCCACCGGCCTGCAAAATGCCTCAACAGCCCCCTTTTTAATTATAAAATTATTCCACAACCATCGTCAAAGTGTCCCAGCTTTCATCATCACCACAGTGTTTGAGAACGTTGGGTTACATTGGCTTACCACCCAAGCGTCCACCCCTTGCATGCTGATCGAAGACGGCCATGTATACGTGTATATATTTTGACGTCTTTGTCAGGGCCACAGACTACCTTCTGCTTCTCAATTATGTCAAAGTCGACGGATATTCAGTTCACGTGGGAAGGTTTTTTTTTTCGTTTGTGCTCCAAATTCATAGAGCAGATCAGTGAAAGGCTGACAGTGACATAAATTTAATGACCCCAAAACATTGGGAAGAATAATACCAGTCTTCAATGAACACCTACACCCATATATACAAAGTTTAATTTAAGGTTCATTAGGTTTCATCACTGACCTCGGGTTCCACCAAACTTTTATCAGCGCGATAAATTTATCAGTCTCATAGTAAATAGGCAACTGGCCATCCTATTGGCTGGTGCATAGCAACTATCAGAGTGATAGATTTAATCTGCTCTTAAAATTTTGGTGGAACCCGAGGTATAACACGCACTTTTAGCCCTATAGCTAACTGTTTATTAATATAGGGTGAACCTTTGGCACACTATAAAACAACTTATCTTTTTGTTGTAATATTAATATTGTGCCTGAAATGAACACTGTTGCAAAGTTGCACATCTGAAATTGTTAATTTGAATATGAAATCATATTTGGTCGTTCCACGGCTGCTAGAACTTTATTTTAATGAAAATGGACAATAATAATTCAAACATGAAAGTGCTTCCTATCACTCCTTCCTATGGTAACTGTTCAACGTATTATTCTACTAGTATTAGGATGATAATAAATGATACATGCAATATGAGATGATGAAAAATCGAGTGAAAAATAAAGGTTGAAAACTTTTTGAACTCGAGCTTCATTCGGTTTGTATGGAAACTGCCATTTTCAATTATTTATTTTTAAAGTTATGCAAACGGACAGGGACTCGTGAACGAAATCATCATGTAGAATTTCAACGTTGCCGTTCCACATTATTTTATTAATGTAACAGGGTGAGCCCGCCTCTCATTTTCTTGCTGCATTTTTTTTTCAAAGCCGGAATAGGTCGATTTGGTTTTCAAGGGAGACATGAAGACTTCTCCAGATTGACCGATCAAACTACTTTGGGAAAAGATTCAGTCCTCTTTGATGCAGAAAGATATATGTATAACATGGGTAATAAAATATTATGCATATCACTTACCCCTAATAAAGCAGATAAGTACACAGGGTGTTGAAGTTCACAAAAAAATTACTTCAATTTCTTTCATCATAAATTCGAAGTGTCAACATTTTTATCAAAGCTAAATCTGATATTTTGATAGTTCTAATTTTGAAGGAACCACCAGTGTCGTGCAGTGGGGTCACTTCGGAAATTATTGTTATTTCAATGGGAATAATACTTCATTTCAGTATACACCTTTCTGTTTCTCCTTCAACTCGACCACAATACTGTGTCTGAATGAAGGACGACTTGCCACAGACACTGATGATGACCCTTTTTTTAAACCCTGCCACATCAGGTTCGGAGAACATCCCCGCGCAGTTGATATAGACGGGAGTTATGCATATTTTATTCAGGTAAACAGGTTGATCTGTGATTTAGGTCCATCTCTTCTACTCTTGATATTGCGAAATAATCTCTTTTGGGTTTGTGTTGCTTGTCACATGAGTCTCTCATTTCGGACGACAGTGTAAGCGTGCTTTTGTTTACGCGTTACGCAGAAATCGACACAAATTCAAAGTGAAAGTAAAGTAAGTCAAGGTTGCAGTTCCCAAAATAAGTGGTTGAATTTTTCGCCTTGCTACGACCTAATTATCGCCGGAATTGAGGCGGAAACGTGGGGTAGCCATGCCGACAGGAGGAACTGGGGATCGTCGCCTGGATAACTTGGGATGACTGAGGAGACGTCGTCGACTTCTCAAGTGCAGACAGCGCCGGGAAGTTGATTTGTGGGCACCGGCGGCACCATCCAGCATCAGCCTCCCGCCGGCGAGTGCAAGCAGCATCGCATCACTTCGAATTAGAACTTCCGAGGAAATAATTTAAAGTTCCGACGGACCGGTCATAAATCTAGCTCTGGGATTCTGCTGTATATTTAATTACAGCGATTTTCACTTTTGTGACGACGAAGTATCGTTTGCAACTTCAGATCAAGCAAACACCAATTATACAATCTGCAATAACAACATCAACAACAATGCTGAACGAATCCTCGTTTATTGGTCGCATATTGGCATTGTTTACTAGTAGCCCCGGAATTTTGGCTCAAAACTGGCCATTACCTCAAAAAAATTAAATCCTATTTTCTGACGATTGATATTGGTTCCTCACATACCACTCTACCACCGGAAAGAAAGTCCCCAAAAATCCGGGCTTTGGTAAATTTACAGGAGCCAATCGAAAAATTTCATTTTTAAGTGAACTACCAAAAAGTTATGCTAACGTTTGCAACCCCCTGATATGGTCTTATCATGGTTTCGACATAAATTTTTGAAGAAAATAAGTACTTATGAATCCACCATGCCAAGTTTTGGAAAAAAACAGCAAAAATCGGATTTTAATGATATGATATCAATAAACCCTGCAATTAGTACCTGATATTCTGTTTAGAATTGAATGCTCTACAGCATATCTGAAATCGTCAACAATCGCACCTAGGGGCTCTGAGTTATTGGAGGGGGGGGGATAAAAAATTGCAACTCAAAATGAAGGGAATGAAATCCGTCCATTCATTGCAAATACATCGTAATTTGGCGTATTATGTCCTGTTGATATCATTTTGGTACAATAAGTGTCGACCATTGTTGAAATGGGCTCGCGGGGGACGAGGCTCGGCTAGGTGTTCGTTTTTTCTGGACTTTATACTCGTTTACCCGATCACAACAAGTTGGGTATCTTTTCGGACTAAATTCAATCTTCTGAATTCGAATCCGATGTGTAAATTTAGATGAAAACAATTTCGCACAAGTTAACTTGAGAAAACTTGTTCTCTCTTCGACAATTTTCACAGAATTTTTTTTACTGTTAAATGTATTTATTTTCGAGGAATATTCAGAGACCATCAGATTGACGTGTATTCTTCACAAAAATCATGAACTCGATGTATAAATTTGTTTCTCGAGGTCGAAAAAATTGATTTTGACCTGAGCCAGCCCCCTGAGCAGCGTCTACTAATGACCAGATCACTACACCTCCAAGTCAAAATAGCTCAAGCTTCTGAAGAAATAATGACTTATCTTTGGAAATGAAGGATCTGTGCAGAACTGGATTCTTTATAACCTTAACAAAATATCTATCAATGGCACAGCAGAGTTTTGAGTTATTTGACGAGGGAGATAACATTTTGGCAGGATTTGAGCTCTACATTTTTTATGGAAACTGTTACCCCCCCTTCTCAAATAACTCAAAATCCTTCAGTGCGTTTCATGGTGATTTTGTTCATACTATAGGAAATACAGTTCTGCACAAATCCTCAAATCTTCAATGATAAATTATTATTTTTTCGAGAGTTTGAGCTATTTGAACTTGATTGTGCATGATGTTGTGTTCTGGTCATTAGTAGACGGCGTGCCGGGCCGACTCGGATTAAAATTAATTTTTTGATCTCGAAGAACCAAATCATACATCGAGTTTATGATTTTCGTGAGAAATATACTTCAATCTGATGGTCTCTGAAATATTTTGAAAGATGAATACCTCTAACAGTAATAAGATTTTCTGTAAAAATTGTCAATGAAAAACCGATTTTCTCAAATTAACTTGTTTGAACTTGTTGTAATCCAAATTTACACATCGGATTCAAGTTCAGGAGATTCAATTCAGTTGGAAAAGATACCAAACTTGTCGTGATCGGTTCAATATGGCCCAGGGAAAAAAGAAGCACCGAGCCGAACTTCGCCCCCCCCCCCATGAGTCCCCTACAACAATGATCGACACTTTTGGTAGCAAAATGATATTATAAACGGGATACATTGCGTCAAATTACAACGTATTCGCATCCAATGGATTGACGAGTTTCATCCCCTCCATTTTAAGTTGCAATTCTTTCCCCCTCCTCCAATAACTCAAAACCCCCTCCAATAACTCAACATTGGCACACTGGATTCATAAATAATAATTTTCTTCAAAAATATATGTCGAAACCATGATAAGACCATACCAGGGGGTTGCAAACGTTAGCATAACTTTTTAGTAGTTCTCTTAATGTTGCCATTTTTCGATTGGCTCCTGTAAATTTTCGAATGTCTGGATTTTTGGGGACTTTTTTTTCCTGGTGGTAGAGTATTATGTAAAGAACCAGAATCAATTTTCGGATGTAAGGATTTAATTTTTTTTTCGACCCCAGGAGCTAAAATTCCTGGACTATAGGCCATTAGTACGATATAATGAATGGGGATCACTATGACATAATCATTAGCACCAATAGCCCAGGAGTTTCGGCCTTGCGCCTTGGAAAAAAATGAGTTTGAGAATTTGTACACAGTGAGTTTATCCAATAACATGAAAAAACTCCTCTAAAGTCTATGTCGGCTTCAGCAAGTTTTTTTTTGTGAAAAAACTGAAGTGAGCGACATGATTTCTCGAAATTGTGTGGATTTCGTGTGCAGAATCTGAATAGTTCATGCAGGAGCTTATTTATATGCAATTGAAAAACATCCTGGGATTTTCAGTCAAGAAGAATAGTGACCATGCAGAATTTATACAGGGTGGAACAGTAAAAAAAAATCAAAAATCATATATTGTGAATTATGAAGAGTGGAGCGGTACAAACCTCCAGGTGTATGCCCGACTCCATGTCTTTAGAGGTTTTGCTTGAAAAAAAAAGGAAAATCGTGATGATTGGGGTGGAAAACAAAAAAACTTGAGAATTGAACTCATAATTATTTGGAAAAAATAACCACCGAAAAACCGAAATCGTGGCAGATTTGAAAATGGGCCTACACTACACCAATGCAATTTTCTTCCGATATCAATGGAAGTTTTTCAAAAAAATTTAATTCCCCGACAGATAGGGACGTCCGAGTCCAGTTTTGCACCAAACAAACACGAGTCCTCGACGGTATTTACCGCCGTCTGTGAAAACCAGACGTCGGATTTTGACGGGGTATTTTTTTTTTAATTTTGCGCACAAACCGCATCCCGAGTTTAGGGTAAGAGTTTTCCATAATTTTTGTTGGATTTAAGGGTATTTTTCAAAAATTCATAATTCATTCCAATTTTTTCCAGGGAACCGCCGCTTCGAGTAGTCCATTTTGAACAACTTGTCAACGTTTTTGCGTCAGAAATTCGGCTTTTTCGGGAGAATTTTGAGAAATTTGGTGTGAAATGCCGACCGGGGGCTTCAGGGACCTAGTGTCGTCCGGTGCGGGCCATGTAGTAGGGTTTTTCTTGAAATTTCGCAGTATAATTGATCAAATTCAACCACGGCACGGCCAAAGTGAGAGGAACGTCAATTGACGCTCTTGGTTTTGAGAAACTCAACACCTCAGGACATTTGAACAGTGTTTCTGAAAGGAACATACCGTGTCAGCGTGCGAAATTGAATTGTGGTCTCGAGGAGACTTTTGAGCGTCCACCAGACACCACCAACCCAACATCTCCTTCAAATTCGACGGCACTTTGATCGAAAATTCACGGACCGGGCCAGACGTTGACCGCGTATTTCAGAAAAACAGACAAATTGAGGGGGCAAAACACGTCTGGGGGTACTCACAATTTATTTGCAATTTCCAGCGGCTTCACATTTCGAGAAATGGGCCTTTTCGGTCCACCAGAGCAAGTTTCATGTCTGTTACAGGAATTCCTTGTCGTGACTTGTTTTCTACGGAATTCATGATAATTCCATCGGACCTTCTGACCAGACCTCCAGAAAGGGTCCGTGTTTTGATGTACGTCCTTGTTTCGGAGTTTTTCTTGTCAAATTTTCCAAAGTTTCACTACAAACATCGTCAACGTCAATGTAATGTCACGGCAGTCACAGCACTCCTTCAAGACATTTTTTCGCGGACTATTTGGGCAATTTTTCGCGAGTGTTCTTGAATACGTTGGAATTATGTTGACAGTTATGGACGTTTTCGCGAGTAAATGTAATGATGAAAGCTGAAATCGTCACACGACATTTTTCCATCATCATCACCACAAGATCCGATTGGGATTTTGAACCTATGCCGACTTGAAATAGACAGGTCTAAATGCGTCTGTCAAATTTCGATTTTTGACGTTTCGAGAGGTCGCCATATTGAACTCTTGCATTTTTCAACCTATCCGATTGGGATCTGGAACCTATACCCACTTGGAGTGGACAACCGAGATGCATCTGTCAAATGTGGTATTTTGACAGTTCTTATTGGGCCGCTATATTGAACTTTTGCAATTTTAAACCGATACGATTGGAATTTTAATTTTACACTCATACCCACTTGAAGTTGACAATGAAAATGCATCTGTCTGATTTTGATTTTTGACGTTTCAAGAGGACGCCATATTGATCTTTTGCATTTTTCAACCGATCCGATTGGGATTTTGAACTTATGACAACTTGAAATAGGCAATCTGAATAGAATAGAATAGAAAGTTTATTTCTTATGCCTTGCGGCGTTGAAACATATATGCAAGTAAGCATTATATAAAAATTTATGTACATATGTTACAAAAGTAGGTATAAGACAAGTTCACACAACAAAAATGCGACAAACTACATGTTAAAATTCAATTTAGGCTGGAAACGTATGTTCATGACAGACGAATTCTTCCAGGTGATAGAAAGTCTTTTGTAGCAGGAAGGTCTTCAGGTTTCTTCGAAAACTACCGATCGGTCGTCCTGTCTTGCTCGATAATGGAAAGCAGTTGTGAATTTTGACGGCTTGTCCAATGATACTCTTCCGTGCATTTGTCGTTCGGGCCACTGGAAGTTTTAGACGACCTCGGTTTCTCGTCTCGTAGTCATGATGCAGTTCTTGTGCTCTAAAAAAATCATTGTAGTGAGTGTGAACAAAAGTAGCCACCTCAAGGATGTAAATGGATGCTAAGGTGAGTATGCCAAAGAATAGGTATATCTGTCAAATTTGTCATTTCAACAGTTCTAAGACCGGCGCCATATCGAACTATGGCATTTTCAACCGATCCGATAGGGATTTTTAACATAATAGGTACCCACTTGATAAGGACAATCGAGGTGTATCTATCAAATTTGACGTTTTGCCAGTTCCAAGGCTGTCATATCAAATTTTTGGACCAGTTGAGACGGACAACCGAAATGCATCTGTCAACTTCTAATTATTGACGTTTCAAGAGGCCGCCATATTGAACTTTCGCATTTTTCAACCTATCCGATTGGGATTCAGGACCTATACTGGCTTTGGTGAGGCAGTCGAGATGCATCTGTCAAATTTCGACTTTTGACGTTTCTAGAGGTCGCTATATTGAACTTTAGCATTTTTCAACCGATCTGATTGGTATTTTGAACCTATAGTCACTTGAGATTGGCGATCAAAATGCATCTGTCAAATTTTGATTTTTGACGTTTCAAGAGGCCGACGTTTGAAGAGACCGCCATATTGAACTTTTGCATTTTTCAGGTGATCTGATTGAGATTCTAAACCTACACCCACTTGGTCCTGGTCCTGGTCCAAACCCAAGTGGGCGGCCGTCTCCGGTTTCAACGGCCAGGGTTCGTGCGGCCAGGAGAAAATTCAAAAACTCGTAATGTCCAACTGGAAATTGGTGACACGCTCCAACTGCGCGCTCAATTTGACTGTATTATTGTGCTGCTTCCTACCAAATTTGGTTCCATTGGATAGATTTTGGATAGTTGAATGAGAGAAGATTACGGAATGTGCGAGGGAAGGTGTGTCTGTGTTTAAAATATTACACGGTAACAGCCGCAACGTTGATCCGATCGAATCAAAATTTGGTATGCGGACATCGTTTTGCCTCGTCGAATTAGCCTATTATGCGTTGGATGTCATCCATCAAACGGAAATGTCACTATCAAAAACGACAGAAGTTATAATATTACACATAACTTGACTTGCAATATGTCATTTGAAAGCAACTTCACTCAAAACTGTTGACAGTATTTCTCCGATTGTCATCTGTCAAGTATTGTCAAGTACAAAAATGTCAAAGCTCAAAGCTATGTTATTTATTTATTTATTTATTTATTCAAAGTCTATTCGATGGATTGAAACCACATCCGGCAAGAGATGACACAACGACAGAATCAAATTACATCTGCAGTTTTAACTTTCCACCGGTTCCCAGTCCGGAGCTACAAATTTTTATTTATATTTTCTGTTTCATTCTGTATACAGCTTCTGACACAAATTCAGCCAAAACACCCAGTGGGGTGTGTTTGCTGGCCATCTACGGAATGTATTCCACATAGTCGCTATGCTCCTTCCTCGGCTCCTTGATTCAAAATCCCATGGAGAACCATAAGCTCCTGGATTTGTACTCCTGATGGGCAATATTTCAAGTATTTCATCCAAAAATGGCGGAAAAGTCATAAAAATGGACTGAAAATGATGCAATTTGACGCGAGATTCCATTGCTAGACGGAGAAGGACGTAACTCACGGTAAACGAGCTCAAATGACACTCGTGAAAGTGCAGGCACACGAACCCTCCAAGGTTATTCTTCTGTTGGAGACATCGTGTTGTTTGTTGTTTGTACACCTTTCTACTTCACAAATATCGCTCGACTCTGAAAAATTCTTTAAAATATCCAAAATACAGCGTCTTTTCATGTGGAAACTCAATTTGAATCACCCTTCAGAAGAATGATTACAAACCAAAAAGGTAGAACGTCTGCAAAAAGTTCAAAAGTCTGTGAATATGCAGATATTCCTTTCTTCTCCGGATGTTATATAGGGGGATAATGAAAGCAAGTCGTGTCTGATCATATTTTACAAGGGTCGTATTAAATTAACTCATCCTGGAGGATCCCGATACGACCGCGGCGACGACGCCGACGTCCTCGTTTTCCCTATGCCCTTGTGCAAACTGCGAAGCAGGACCCCCGCAGAATACACACACCATCCCGAAATCTTAATTTAATTGCGGTTTGTTTTTAGGTTAACCGGAAGTTTCTCATTTGCAAATGTTATCTCTCGACTGGAGGGGATGAAGTCAAACAAAGTGGTAATTTGCAGCAGTAACAAAGAACACTGCGGCGTCACACACACCGCAAATGCTGATGTTGACAACAATAATGCCCCCGCTCGCGAGACAATCTGTTTTTCGAGCGGTGAGACCATCATATCCATAGGTGAGAGTTTGGTATAGCTCCCAGCCTCCAGCAGCGAAGATTGCAAGCAGTGGCGGACTAAGGGAATTGGGGGCCCTGGGCGGAATTGTGAAATGGGGCCCCTCTAAGGAGTGAAAGTTGAGAATATGAAGAGGAACCGGCAAACTTTTTGATCCGCCTTGTCTCGCCGTGATCGAGCAAAGGCCTAAGAAACAAAACAAGTGAGTATGCCTTCACGTGCGTGAGTCTCAGTAGCGCATTTTCTCAAAGAGGCATATTATGAACGTAAAGAAATTTGGTTGAAGGAGAAACACCATTCCTTGCCCACTTTCTTCATTCGAAACTCATTGTGATATTTTGTTATCAGAATGGGGTACTTGCCAATGAAATAGATTTGAATGAAAGTCCTTTCACTCATCAATATTTTTTTGTTTGAGGGCGGTATCTGGGAGCGGCGACTAATCAACAGTAGTCTATTCTTTCCCATTTTTAGTCGGCTATCCATATAGCGGAAGAATTAGATCGCTATGTCTTCGGGTTTATGTTTTTCATTTATCTCTTACTTTGAGGGCAGCCTGTGGGGGTGGCAGCATTCGGCAAAGTAACTGTTGCACAATTTGAGTTAGGAGTTTCTAAATGTTCAAGCAAATATGACAATCAGTGAAAATTGTGGAAGTTGCATTTTTTTTCTGGGAGGCGAGAGCTGGAGGCGGCGACTAATCAAAAGTGGCCTATCTCTTCTCATTTTTAGTCAGCTATCTATATAGCGGAACAATTAGATTGCTATTTCTTCAGGGTTATGTTATACATTTATCTCTTACTTTGGGGGCGGCGTGTTGGAAAATTGTGAAATTCTTTCACAGTTTGAGTTTGGAGTTTCTGAATGTTTGAGGTAACATTGAAATGTAAATAAGTGGAAATTATTGAAATTTGCACTTTTTTTCTTTTGGGGTGGAAGTTGGAGGCGGCGCCATATCAAAAGTAGCCTACTTTTTCTCATTTTTAGTTAGCTATCCATATAGCGAAAGAACTAGATCGTTATGTTTTCGGGTTTATGTTTTTCATTCATCTCTCACTTTGAGGGCAGCGTGTGGGGGCGGCAGCATTCGGCAAAGTAACTGTTACACAGTTTAAGTTGAGAGTTTCTAAATGTAAGAGAAATGTGACAATCAGTGAAAATCATGAAAGTTGCATTTTTTTGGTTTGGAGGCGGCAGCTGGAGGCGGCGGCTAATTAAAAGTGGCCTATTTTTTCCAATTTCAGTCAGCTTTCAATATAGTGAAAGAATTAGATCGCTATGTTTCCAGGTTCATGTTTTACATTTATCTCTCATTTTGGGGGCGGCGTGTGGGAGCGGCAGAGTTTGACAAAGAAATTCTTGCACAGTTTGAGTCAAGAATTTCTGAATGTTCGAGGTAACATTATCAGCTAAATCAGTGAAAATTGTTGAAAGTCGCACTTTTTTCTTTTGGGGGTGGAAGTTGGAGGCGGCGCCATATCAAAAGTAGCCTACTTTTTCTCATTTTTAGTTAGCTATCCATATAGCGAAAGAACTAGATCGTTATGTTTTCGGGTTTATGTTTTTCATTCATCTCTTACTTTGAGGGCAGCGTGTGGGGGCGGCAGCATTCGGCAAAGTAACTGTTACACAGTTTAAGTTGAGAGTTTCTAAATGTAAGAGAAATGTGACAATCAGTGAAAATCATGAAAGTTGCATTTTTTTGGTTTGGAGGCGGCAGCTGGAGGCGGCGGCTAATTAAAAGTGGCCTATTTTTTCCAATTTTAGTCAGCTTTCAATATAGTGGAAGAATTAGATCGCTATGTTTCCAGGTTCATGTTTTACATTTATCTCTCATTTTGGGGGCGGCGTGTGGGAACGGCAGAGTTTGACAAAGAAATTCTTGCACAGTTTGAGTCAAGAGTTTCTGAATGTTCGAGGTAACATTATCAGCTAAATCAGTGAAAATTGTTGAAAGTCGCACTTTTTTCTTTTGGGGGCGGAAGCTGGAGGCGGCGCCATATCAAAAGTAGCCTATCCTTCACCATTTTTAGTCAATTATCCATATAGCGAAAAATCGCTATGTCTTCGGGTTCATGTTTTTCATTCATCTCTTACTTTGGGGGCGGCGTGTGGGAGCGGCAGTGTTCGGCAAAGTAACTGTTGCACAGTTTGAGTTGGGAGTTTCTAAATGTTCAAGGGAACATCTCAATCAGTAACATTTATGAAAGTTGCACTTTTTATCGTTTGGGGGCGGAATCTGGGGGCGGCGACTAACGAAAAGTAGCCTATCCTTTCTCATTTTTAGTCAGCTATTTATATACCGAAAGAATCAGATCGCTATGTCTTCGGGTTTATATTTTTCATTTTATAGTGGTTGGGGGCGGTTTTTAGCAGTTTTTTCATGTCGGCGGCGCATATTGAAGACGGAATATTTCTTGGCTTACGTTTATAAGTGGCAACTATGTATTATTCAAAAAATAAGAACACCAGAGCATCAGGTCTGGTAGAAAGTGCAATATTATGTTATTTCAAGTTTATCGGGGGCGGTTTTCTCTATGTTGGCGGCGCAATATGGACATCCAATATAGCCTAGCCCTTCTTTGGGAGTGGCAGCTATGTAACAGCGAAAAAATTAGAAAGCTAGGTCGTCTAGTTTGGGAGGAGTTCGAGGAACGGACAGACGGACGGACGGACGGACAAAGCGGTTGCAATAGCGATTTTCATCAAGATGGAAAATGCGCTAAAAATGAGTTGTCGGTGCTTGAGTCATAAAGGGCATCCTTTATGACTCAAGCACAGTAACCACAGTAACCATTCCACCACCATTCTCTTCCTTACGCAACTGTGGGTCGATTTAGGTACGGACGATTGCGGTTTACTCACATCAAGAATTCCATTTTGGCACTGAAACTTCAACGTTTTCACGTAAGAGCTGCCATGACTACCACCTACTGTCTAACCCACTCTCTTTATTTGTTTGTCAAGTTGCATACCCGCCTGGCGTAGGAAATATATTATGTGTGGTTCCAGAATTTTAATAATTATTTTTTTAACTAGTGAATAATCCGACAATTTTCTTCCGCATAACCTTCTTGGACACTGTTCTCAGTCCATTCCTACTTTTGAAATGTTTCAAATCGAGTCGACCGCCAAAAATACACTGCGTGGGTTCCGTAACTTTAATAATTTTTTCCTGGAAAAACTAGTGGATAATCCGCAAGTTTTTTTTCACTGAACCTTATTGGACGCTCCCTTTAGTTTATTCCTTTTCTTGGAAAACTTTTAACAAAACGAAAATAATGATCTTTGCCAGGGGTGGTTTTCATCATAATAATTCTAGTAACTATGGGTTCTTTATTGATAATGAGCAACTGGGAATAGTGAGCTCCTATATATTTATCTTGGTGTGGAATTTGTTTCGTCCTCTCTTTTCGTATGGCGTTTACAGTACACTGATAGAAAAATTTGTAAATTCACACATAAATCACAATGAAAATGCAACAATATTACTCAAAAAAGGTGTGAAAAATATTTTACCAGTGATTTTGTGTGAAACTCACGACGAAAATGCTCAATCACAAATTTACTGTGATCTCACAACAAGTGTTGTACCGAGCGTTCATAAATTAAATGGGTCAAGGGTGCCTGTGAATTCAAAAACGTCTGTCGAAACTAGCGTAATCCTTTTGTAATAAATTTGTCAAACTTTGACAAGTAACGTCCCATATTATTGATCTCTGATCTGCCATAAGTGCACGAGAATACTTCAAGTTCGAAAATACTCCTCGATCATGTAGGTTTTGTGCCCTGCCGTGAAAACCACATTGAAAACGTTCCGAAAACAAAAACTGCGACTGGTTTGACAAATTACGATAACCAAAAAATTTCAGACATCAAATGAACGATGCTAGTTCCGACAGATGTTTTCAAAGTCACAGGCACCCTTGACCCATTTAATTTATGAACGCTCGGTATTTTTAGAGTTCCCTATTGACATTACAGTATGATTTCACATTGCAAATTTTGAATCGCGAGTAAAATTGCAACAACACCCCGTGAAATTACAAAAATTATGTATAATGACAGAGAGTTAGTAAATAGCTACCAATTGAAAGAATACATTTTATCACGTGACAATTATCAGGTACGATTCTGTGGCTCCTGCGGTTGGACATAATTTTTGGCACACCTCCATTGTTTTGTCCCTACTTTATTTTTGTTAATTGAGTACATAATATTTAGTTACTTTTATCAATTATTATCATTGTATTTACCTAATTTTTAAGTTAATTTCTGAAGAAGATTGTGTACCTGCCTATTCATTTTATTTTTTACTTTACTTTGTATACCCCAAGGGTTTAAACAAATAAATTACATACATACATACATACATACATACATACATACATACATACAATTATCAGGTACGCTTGTCCCGACATGTATGGTGGGTGCATAACGCAATTTCTTAGTCTCCCTTGGCGCTCGCTGGAGCTCAATATTAGTGGTGGTTGCTTCCAATAAATCAGCTGTATTTCGGTCAAGTTGAGCAACAATTATCGACAGGTATGTTCCACTATAGAACCTTCTATTATATTGTGGATTTGGTGTATCCCAAAGAGATTTCACTCCTCCTGGAAATGCTCCAACGGTACTTCTTGGAGATTCATCGATCCGGATTCCGGACCAAGGGACAAAATTCGGGAAGCCACAAGAGAGATCATACCTTCAATAAAAGAGCTGGATTAGACAAAACGGTAAGTTTTTCTCAACCTTTTTCCAGTGTTTCAGATCATATTTGTTCATTGTTATAATGTTACAGCTTTATTTCAACCATTTCGATATGGAGGTAAGTCTTTTACGTTGTGAAATGCTATTGCATTTAGTAATTTCTATCGTTTGTTACAGAATCAAAACAAAGATGTTTTTGAGTTTTTGTGTTATGTTTCTTTGTGATAATAATTATGACCTACAATGGTGAGGAGGTGAGTCCATTATATTGTCAACAATAATGCATCGAATGAATATAGTTTCCTGTTTATTGCAGAATCGTCATACGAACCAAAAAAACCTACCTTTTTTCGTTCACAAAATTCATGTGATATTTCATATTCTACCGAGGATGTAAGTTCGTTACATTGTTATGAACATAATGCTCGATTAATTGTTGTTTTTTTTTGTTACAGAATTCTAGAAGTTTCTTTTTATTCTAAGCAAAATATAATATTGTACATCATTTACAATGTTGATGTGATAATTCACAATAATTATCAGTACAATAAAACAGTACAGATTTTTGTACAGAATTCAGGTTGCCAGCAAAATTATTGAAAACAATAGCTTCTTCAGTTATGGAAGACTCCATTTATATTTTACGTAACCATCTATATTCTTGAGATTTTCACACATATACACAACATTTTACACTTTACATTACAAACTTACACTTCTACACTTATATTTTATTATTGATGATTGTTATATTGTTAACTGTTTTCTCACTATATAATATTGTATTATAATTATATTCTTTAGATTATTATTGTTACAAAAGTTACCTATGTTTGAGTATCCTTTGTTTTTGCAGCTCAAAATGTTGAGAAGGTGTAATTTTTTCAATAAAATTTCTATATATTACCCATATTTGGTAACCTTTGTATTATTCAAAAAACATGTTTACAAAAATTTATTCAAAATTTACATTCTATCTTTTACAGGGATAACCTGGAATGGCGCTCTCTAAGTCCAGAGCGATGTCGAGAGGTCATTGAGGAGTAAGCAAAAAAAACATGGAAAATATGTTTGTTGAAAATTCTTCCAGTTATGAAATACAAGAAGAATGTTTCCCAACATTTTTTCACGACTCCCTAGATGGCCTCTCTACTACGTGTATACCAGACTTCTGGTGCGTACTTTCGGGATCACCCTGGTATAAACATTTGAAATGGCAATGTGATTATACACACAAAAACATGAAATCACAATCAAAATTTACGTGAAGTCTTCAAAATCGCGATGTAAATTTACATAAGTCAGTTAATAATACATACCAAATATACATGAACTTTGTAAACTTCCAATGGACATTTACAATAATAATGTTATTATACAGCAAGATTGCAGCCACATTCGCTTTGTAAATTCACATCTCATTTGAAAATTTCACCTCAAATTGTAATTTTCATGAATTATCATGGGCAGCAAAATTACCCATGATAATTCATGAATTTTACAAATCCTTTCTATCAGTGTACGGTGCAGGGCCGGCAACTTTGGATTTGAACGTGTGGTGCTGACTATTGAATATTTCAGAAAAAGGACTGGGGGGGGGGTATCAGCGTCGCAGGCTATTTTTTTTTTTGAAGTTCAGGAGTCTGAACTTGAAAAAAAAATTTCAGGCACACGTCATATTTGGATAAAATATACTATAGGCTATAGGTACAGGCTGTCCCAAAATAAAGTAGCCAAACGCATATGACATATCTCGCTATCGCCCGGAAGAAATTAGAGGCCCCTACATATTTTTTCGGCATTCGATTTCTCTTCTCATTTCAATTTTTTTTTGTTTCACTATTGGTTGGAATCAAGTGAAATTATTCCAATAAGTGAGGATCCACTCTAGACACGTCTCTGGCGATATTCAGCCGAATACTTTGACCCGTTTATGAGTTATTTATGAAAAACCAATCGCTGCGTCTATAGGTACACGCTAACGTGTACGCAAAGTTGAAGATTAGGTGCACGCGAAACGTCATAGTGTGTATATGACGTCAGCTTCTAGCGTGCCCCAACTTATAGTTTAAAGGTACACGCGAAATTATTGTGATGATGTTTTGCGGTCGGGCTGTCAAGTCAACAGCGGGTAGTAAATGCGGTAGTCTCAGTCTCGACGATCGTTACCTATGATGATGAAGTGTGGACAAACGTCCACGTCATTTTCTAAGTTTGAGACAGCTCTTGAAAGCTATGAAGCCGAATTTTGAATGAATTAGGAATATTTTTGACGATTAACATGTAGTCACCTATTTTGGTTCTTGAGATACAGGGTTCAACTTTTTATTCTCCTTCCACTCTGAATATGCCGCCAGCACAGTTGGTATTGATGGCTTCAAATTTCAATCAAAAGAAAATGGATCAAACAACACATCTACCAAGTGGTATCCCGCCATCATAAACCTCAAGGTCCAAACAGTCTTGAGCATCAAGCATCTGGCCTATTTTACTTTTCTTGTGTTTTGGCGGAGAAGGAGTAGACTGGCGATGGAATATTCAAGGATCTTTCTTGTAGACAATGAGATTTCCAACAATTTTATCCCAAGTACTTTTTTCTCAAGTGCCATCGTTCATGAGATATACGCGAAAAACTGATCCTCAAGTTCTTCTCGAGGTCACACCGAATTTTTGAGGACTTTTAGTTTAGTATGTTAAACTACATGGTTAACTGAGCTTGTATACAAAAATCCGGCAGGGTTTCATTTTTGTTCGCTATTTTCGATTTTAGCTAAAATTCCTGGACTACTACCGTTTATAACCAACTTCGCGTTGTTTTCGGTTTCATAGCTTTTAAGAGCTGCCCCAAACTTAGAAAATGATGTGAACGTTTGTCCACACTTCATCACCATAGGTACCGATCGTTGAGACTACCGCATTCATTACCCGCTGTTAACATGACAGCACGCCCGAAAAACGCCATCACAATAATTTCGCGTGTACCTTGAAAATATAAGTTGGTGCACGCTAAAAGCTGACGTCCTAATACACACTATGACGTTTCGCGTGCACCTAATCTTTGACTTTGCGTACACGTTAGCGTGTACCTAGACACAGCGAAAACTAATAAAAAATTCAAATTTTGAAGAACTGTATCTCGTTCAATATTGAGCTTTTGCGAAAAAACAATATATAGGTCTTTTAGTGTCTTTTGGACTAGACTTTCATAGACCGTTGGCTACTTCACAATAATACTGTATAATACTACCTACCTGTATAATATAGGGGTAATAATACATAAATAGAACTTTCAAAATGAAACAAAAATTCTCGAAATTGGTAAATTGGAGTGCTATGGCGCTAATTTCAATTTTTGCATTTTTAACATGTGGTGCTCAGCACCACTTCTTCGGATTACGTGTGGTGCTCTAACACATCAGCATCACTATTGTTGCCGGCCCTGGTACGGTGAGACCCTCGAACGAGTTCAAGTTGACTTCTTCAAGCGACTGCTCTATCTTGCTAGGAACACACCAGACTACATAATAAGGTTTGAAACATCTTCAAAAAATCTGAAATACGTCATATTCAAAGCAGCCATATCCTGGTTGAACAAACTCCTGAAAATGAACGACACTCGCCTTCCTAGGAAATGCTACAAGCGTCTGATTGCATTGAGTGACAATGGTGATGAAAGGTATAACTGGGTCTTGCAGCTGAAAGAATACTTTGACACGTACTCACATGGTGGTATATGGTACGATGTGGTAAACGGTAAACGGTTTACAGAACACTTGTCTCAACACACTTCAATTATTTGAATCGTTTCAAAGGTCTCTCTTTAATCAAGACTTGAACCGTTTAGCGCATACGTCGTACTCAGACAGCACCAAAACTTGAGTAAAGTGATAAGATCCCGATGTACCTTACACTAACACTACCATTGAGCACTACCAGAATAATTGCCCAGCCAGCTCAGCTGAGAACTTGCAATAAAATCTATCCGAGACTGACCTATAGGGGAACCACGCTTACAATTAACACCGAGGAACTATGCACCTCATGCAACTTGGAGAAGGCTGAATCTTTGCAACACATGCTTTTTGAATACCCCATTTACGAGGGCATCAGGATGGAGTTTCTTGGAATGTCACGAAGTGTCGACAATGTCATTGATATTTTGAAGGCTGGATCCATTAGAGAACTGAACAAAATTACTCGCACAATCATGAATATTCTTCTGTTGAGGTCCTTCATCCATCAATGTCCGCCATCAATGTCAACGTCTCTGCCAAAATGTCCTTGATATACATAGAGTAAACTTCTGGCTATGTTGTACATGTAGTGAATCCTGCCAAATACCACTTCATCGTCTGTTTTTTTTCTTCCTAATCTACTTTGTTTGTCTGTGATTGTTCATTATCGTATATATTTATATATTCATTTTGCAATGAAGATATGATTTTTTCTATAAAATAAAATTGAATTGAATTAAATTGAATTGAATATCTACTACCTGCAGCGCGCAGACAAGATGATTTTGATGTTTTGTCTTTGTCCTCTTTTGAAAAGAAATAATAAAAAAATGCAAAATTTCAAAGGCTTGAGGCCGGGGCCCCTAAAGCCAAAGGTAGAAATAATTCTTAGAGGTTCCGTGATACAGACACACCTCTAATTGCCTGTGTGTAGGCCTTCAAACTTGTGTAGGACGATAAATTTCTGTAAGTCAGGGAATGCCGGAAGGGCATATTGTTACTCAAAACGATAAGTGAAACAATGATTGAAATCAACGTCTGGTTTCATCAACAATCGACTTTACAAATTAATGAAACAATCCAACAATCTTGAACGCTGTGGAAGGCGGCGGTTTGGTCATGGTCATCTGGTTCTGAAAAGATGAAAATGGGTTTGAGCATTACGCTACTCTCATGAATTGATCTCAGGTCAATTCGGTATTGAATTCAACTCAATAACTCAGTCTTGAATCATTATGACTTTAAAACAATTCCACTCAGAGCCTTGAATCAATATGACTCTGAAACATTTCCGCTCAGGCTTACTAAATACGCGACTTGGCCTTCTATAGGCAGTATGGACTATTCAAACATCACATACATACCAGCCAGAGTCTAAGTAAACAACGTGATAATGAAACGTACAATGGTACCCCCAACGAGCACCTGTTTCCAATACCACATCACGTGTATCAAGCGTGATTATCTCATTCTAGGTTTGTCCACAACAGGTGATCACCTCCGATACCAATTACTCTTGACCCTGTGCCGATTCGTACAATGAAGCCAGGGGATACTCGCTCAAGGCTCCTGAATCCAGCCACAGAGCCATTCGCTAATCCCGCATCGTGCTATGGGGCCAGGGTGGAATGCTCATGGCCCCTGTAGCGTATTAGCGCAACTAATCCCGCATCGTGCAATGAGGTCAGGGAATGCACATGACCTCTGTAGCGTATTAGTTCAGACAAAACCTCCATTTACTCTGTATAAGCAATGCTGAGGTTTTCGTGTTCAATTATTCACATAGGCACAATCAATTTACAGTACACAAATAGGTATATGCTCGTGAGAAGACTCACCATTTGGATGTTGACAGCTTCGTAAATTTGTCACAGGGAGAAATGCACCTTGTCATCAGTAACTATGCATTATTTCTACACACAAAGGTAAACAAACACAACTAACTGTTGTGGTCAATTGTTATAAAAAAATAGGTGTCTTACACTTGTTCTCATAGGACCTGCAAAGGTAACTTAAAAATGGAAGAAAAAAGAATTAATGTTACTTACCTAAATAATGTACGGAAAAATGGAAAAATAAGAGAAAATTGAATTTTTGGATTTTATCCCAATTTTTTGCAGTATTTTTCACATACAAGAGGAATTGGGGGTCCCATCAGATGACTGAGGCCTCGAGGCCCGGGGCGCGTCACCCCCTCTGCCCGCTTTTAGTCCGCCACTGATTAGTCAGGGAGCAAGGCCCTTCTACGACGCTTCTAAAAATAAAAACTTAGCACTTTTTAGGTTCACGGTTAAAAAAATACACATCATATCCAGAATCTCATTGCGCATCTGACCCCGCTAAGGATTTCGTTCGCGCGGATTGCAAAATAGTCGAAAAAAATTCTTTTGTCGAAGAACTTGAGTTATCGAATTTCTATTAATTTTCGGTTTACATCGTGATTGTCGGCGTATTTTTGAATTTTTTCCAATATTTCTTCTACCGATTGAAAGCTTGACATAAGCAGATTATGGATGGCTCACAATAAAACTGATCTGGTGAGTAGCAAGTCCACAAAAAATTGTTAAAACAAGACATGCATTAAAAACGTAGTCCAAATTTCGTCATCGACGTACTTTTTTTATCATTGAAGATAGATGGGTAATTATGTGAGACAAAATGTGTAGAACAGAACGAAGACATTTTTAAAGAAAGTACGCAAAGAATCGGACCAATGGTTCAGCAGATATGATTTTTCAAAGTGAAGCGCAGGAAGCGGTTTCGTCCGACAGGCGCCTGGCGCCTATATTGAGCGGCAAATTCGCACGGCACGGGGAGATTGTTATAGCCTGAAACGATGAAAATTATGTCTACTGGCATACAGAACTGTACGAGTGATACATCAAATTTTTCGTCTTGAAGTATTGAATACCAATCTGAAAGAAACGACATTGGCCGTTGGTCAAGACAAAAGTTATAGATCGAGAAACAAGCGGTTCGTTTATTTTTGAAAAGTTGAAAGTTTTTCATTCCGTTCCTCTTGTCTATTCGTCCATTTCCAACGACATACAAGAGACAATGCCAAGTTTGTCCCAATACTCCCAATCAAAACGGGACAGAAAAAGAAATCCACCACACAGCATGCGTACCTACCTCAACTTGTGAAATGTAGATGCGCCTTCAATCCTTCATTAAATAAGTAACTATTCAAGTTTCAATTGAAACTTTATTATAATAATCATAATTCATAATCACCAAATAACACTCCACTAAAATTAACATCTTTGACACAAACCTACCTAATTGTCGAAAATGTGTAACGCCACAAGAAGCATAGGTGTTGAACTGGTGTATTCATATTTATAATCACATCTTCATCATCTTTGCAATGTGAATTTTGATGGGTTGTTTTTGTGAAATTGAGATCTTCTCCATCAGAAGCTTTCTAAAGCTCTTTTTGTATACCTACCATTGGTAAAGGACAAAATACTCCAAAACAGACAACAACAGCAGGATAGGAATTAAGCCCCTCCAACTTTGATCCAACTTATAAATTCAATAATATTGAACAAATATTTGTTAAAAATGTAGCAACGAAGAATGGGCGAATTCATATTTCGCTTTTAAGCTAAAAGCGTCTTGTGGTTTCCACTTTTCGAAAATAAACGAACCGCTTGTTCCCTCGCTTGTTTCTCGATCTGTAACTTTTGTCTTGACCAACGGCCAATGTCGTTTCTTTTAGATTGGTATTCAATACTTCAAGACGAAAAATTTGATGTATCACTCGTACAGTTCTGTATACCAATAGACATAATTTTCATCGTTTCAGGCTATAACGATCTCCCCGTGCCGTGCGAATTTGCCGCTCAATATAGGCGCCAGGCGCCTGTCGGACGAAACCGCTTCCCGCGCTTCACTTTGAAAAATCATATCTGCTGAACCATTGGTCCGATTCTTTGCGTACTTTCTTTAAAAATGTCTTCGTTCTGTTCTACACATTTTGTCTCACATAATTACCCATCTATCTTCAATAATAAAAAAAGTACCTCAATGACGAAATTTGGACTACGTTTTTAATGCATGTCTTGTTTTAACAATTTTTTGTGGACTTGCTACTCACCAGATCAGTTTTATTGTGAGCCATCCATAATCTGCTTATGTCAAGCTTTCAATCGGTAGAAGAAATATTGGAAAACATTCAAAAATACGCCGACAATCACGATGTAAACCGAAAATTATCAGAGGGTCGATGACTCAAGTTCTTCGACAAAAGAATTTTTTTCGACTATTTTGCAATCCGCGCGAACGAAATCCTTAGCGGGGTCAGATGCGCAATGAGATTCTGGATATGATGTGTATTTTTTTAACCGTGAACCTAAAAAGTGCTAAGTTTTTATTTTTAGAAGCGTCGTAGAAGGGCCTTGCTCCCTGACTAGATTGCAAGCATTCCATGAGTATAGCTTTGTTGGTAAATATACATTTTTAGTTGGGTTTAATTCGACGTGACCCGTTTTTGCAGAGCGACGGGACGGGTGAGTTTTATAAATGCCGCCCCCGATGGCTCCGATGCCAAGAATCGGAATGATGCAAAGTTCCGCCGGGACGGACCGACAAATTACTTTTTCAAAGTTACTCTTCGATTTTCGAACTGAAATTGAGAAGAGCTAAGCTATACACGAATTCACACGTAAATGTTCTTCGTCATTGATGCGATGCCGGCGGAGGAGGACGATATCCCATTTCGAAATGAAGTGGCGCTTGCGATGTGCCGCGCGCCATCGAAAATTGTTTGCTTATTATTAAAGTTGTCACTGAATTTCTGGCTCGGTCTGGGCTGGCTCTGGCTGGGAATTGGGATGCCGTTATAAAATAGTGTGCCAGTAAATTATATGATAATCTCTATCACTTATTCATACGATGAACTTATTTGTTAATGGAAATGAAATCGTCCGAACACTAACCGGATTAAAATTTGATCGAGTTAATGGCTCCGAGTCCGCACCAACACAATGATAAAATGAACCGTTCCGCGAAAGCAGAAAACTCAGTTAACAAAATTTAATCCGATAATTAAGTAAAGTAACGCCATAATTTAAGTCTTTGTGCTACGCAACTTCAGACTGTTGTCGTTTGGGCACAAGTCACCCTTGCCCTTGTGCTTTTGAAGTGGTAATTATCGCAGCTTTACAATGCCAGGTACCCCAATTTCATTAATAATTTAGGAGCGCGCGAGGCACGAGAGCGGATGATTTGGATATTTCGGGTTAAAAGCTCTCGAAAACTTTTACATTTGACGATTGTCACACACCACAGCCTTGACGAGGTAGATTTTTTAAAACTTTGGCGCTATACTTTTTGTGTTTGATTTCTACATTAGCATTGTGTGATCAAGTTTCCTTCTCTGTTATGTACTTTTTGTATAAGAGACCTGAGCTGCAAAATTCATTCACGGGAAATAATGTGTGCCTTTGGTTAAGTTCCACGTAATTTCGTTCTTGGATAAACCTTCTTTTTGGAATGAGAAAAATTGCTTTGCTCAAACAGAAAGCCCGCGCTCTGCGTTATATGTACCTACTATGAGTTTTCTATTTTTACACAGTCGCAGTCCCAGCAGGAGCAGCAGCGGCAGCAGAAAAATATCATTACACCGAGGAAATGAAATCACCGAAAACAAAGAGTGGGCAAATCAATATAAGGGCTATAGAGATTTAGAAGGGTTTAAAGTAATAAATAAGCAGCTAGCTACGCGGCCAGCGGATATAGTTGGTCGCTTGGTTTTGTATATCATGGTGTGAGTGTGTGCGCGAGAAAGCTCTGTATAGTGCCTCTACCACCCTACTTTCCCTCACAGATATACTACATATGAGAGCATAAAAATGCGGGCGCCTGAGCGACTATAAATTTAGCGACATATTTTTTACCAACTTTTACATATGTATCGCAAATTTCATCCGGAATGGCATTTATTTTTTGCGCACGTGCCTCGAGATAACCCTCGGGTGCCTCTAACACAACCCTATCGGACACCATCCATCCCGGGAAGCGTCGATCCCGTTTTAATTTTTGCACACACTCGCAACAAAACTGGGGACTTCTGAAGTCACATTCTATTCCAATGATTTATATCAGTGTAAAAATTGATTTTCAGTTTTTTTTTATCCTGGATCATGCACACACCCGCAGTGGGGCATTTCGTTTCTATTGACGAAACATCAGCTACAGCAAAAGCGGAACAGGACGCATTAGCTGGGCAAACATTCTGCCTATAATCCACTTCTGGGGGGACCGGGCAGCATTTTGGCATTATTTACTGCAACGCAACACATCCCTAATAACCTAGATCACTGAAAATTTACCTAGGCCAGTTCGTATGCAGAGTGACACCCAATGGAAACGCAACACTTGGCATTGAAAAATTTGCATAAACATTGTAATGAAGTGTATTCCAGTCGGAAGTTCCATTTCAGATTTCGCAACATTTTTTCACTATTGGATAGAGCAACTGATATGTAAAATTAAAACTACCTAGTGAACAGCACATCATCGTGAAAATGTTTGAAATATAGTGGGAGCGGTACACGAAAGCATACCGCATTGTGGAGTGCAGTAACGAGATTTTTTTTGCATGGGAGTACTTTATACCGAGTCAAGCGATTTGACCCGCAGCACTCGATATTTTGTCCCTTAGGGGGCCAATGAGGGCCCTTCGAATTTTCAAGATGGAAGAACTTCCACAAAATGATCATTGAGTATCGTCATGTATGTCATAAGTGGAGCTTACGGGTCTATTGAAAATAATTTCATCAATAAATTGTCGTCTGGTCCGATTCATTCTTCACATTTGGAAAAAAAATCTTTGGCAGAGGTCAAAATATCTATATTTTTTCTGCTGTGCAAGGAGACGATAAATTCATATGCTTTGTTGCGTTCCCAACTAAATCGCGTTCCGTGAGCCCAAATAAGAAGACAATTTTTTCGCAATATCATTTTCCCAGGAAGAGGTGACCTCTTCAGTACACCTTTTTCAACAGCATTTTTTTCAATGTTTCTCCTGGATAAGACTGTCAATTTTTACAGATATAAGAAGCTTGAACTCTTTTCTTAGTACCTAATGTCCATGCAACATGGCTTTGAAACGCACAAGAGAGCCCTAAGACTTTTTTTTCTGCTGGGCCGTCACATTTTCCGCATGTTGATTTTGTAGTAGGGGAGACGTGCAAAAAATGAGATCTAGTCCAGGCGAATAAGTTCTACCGGAAAATATACCTACACATTCCTAACGACTCTACGTTTTGTTCTTCTGGAATAAAACACGGCATGGAATAATATTTTCTGTTAAAACCAAATCGCCTGCGCCTGCAGCCTGGATTAATTATTATTATTTTATTCGTTTCAAACTCGACATGACCATAATTAATGACATATTAGAACAAATTCTGATTGATGCGATAAGGATTTTACACAAACATATTTACGAGCATATTTATAAGATCAACAATTTTTATTCGTGAAGGAAATTACAAAATTATATAAAATAAATAAAGGATAATGTAAAATGTGTAGAAGGTATGGAATATAAATATATATAATACATGTACACGGCTAAAAATTTTGAGTGAAATTTAACTCAAACCGGACTCAAAAGTGATTCAATCCAGGTCCACGCAAATTTGAGTGAAAATTCAACTCAAATTTTTTGAGTACATTTCTGGATTTTTGAGTTACTTCCTGTTAATCAATATTGAGTACTTTCAAGCCTTTTTACACTCGAAATTGAGCGCAATTGGCACAAAGGTGAGTATGCATTATAACTCAATATTGATGCAAAAATTATTTCAAAGTGATCATTATTGATGATTATATTAATGAATGGATCAATTTTTATTATTTTTAATTTGGACAAAAAGAACAAACTTTTATTCATTTAGGCATTTATTCAGTACATTTTTATTGTTACATGTTATTAAAACATAATTTGTGTAATACATTAATGTAAAAGTACCGTAATGTATAAATTATACCTATACAACATTATTGAACAAAAATTTGAACAACCCAAAACCAAAAATATAAAAAAATGTGACAATAATTTGAAAATACATGTAATTAATGCAACAGAGGAGAAAACCAATATTTTATACACTGAACAAGTATGTACTTACTATAGTACCTAGCAGTAGAAAACTAATAAAAGTGATTGATATGTCAGTAGATAATACATATTTATTCCAAAAAAAATTATGCTAATTTATATAAGTCAAATGCCGCAAATAAAAGTGAATCGATTTACAATATGAATACATATGACAATATTTTGAACCTATAGGTTGAGTCCGCGGCAAACTAGACCTACCTCGATGAGCTGGATGCGTGTTAATCAAAACTCGTCGGACCACTCCATTATGCGAAATGTATAGGTGTCGTGTTATTGCGTTAATTGTTGAGAATTTGACAATAATTAGGGGAAGGTGTTGGACCTTTGACCATATTGTACTTTTGACGACCCTCTAAAGGCCATCTGTGGACCAATGGAGAAAACAGTTGTAACATGCAGTTCACCTGTAATAAACAAAAAGTCAAAGTCAAAACTTGCTGTTTCCTGTTGCAAAGTAAACCGTACCGCTGCTGGTTGCCGACGAGCATAATGGCTGCCAGGCAGCTAAGCAGCAAATGCGGGCACTTTCAATCAAAAGTGAGCGTAGCTGACTCAAAATTTGGTAAAATGTACTCAAATTTGTGACAATTTAACTCAAAATTGTGTGAATTGACTCAAAAGTGAGTAGGTATCAACAACAAAAAGTTCCCACACTTCATTACCCACACAAGGAGGACATTAATATCAATATAAGACGGCTTATCTATTTTGCACTAGTTGAATCTAAATTTATCTATTATTCGTTCTTATTAGATGAGCTGGGAGTGCTGGGACGGTACGGCTGATAACCGCCAATGATTTTACGCAAGGTTTTGCGCCAAAACTTTTCATCGGATGCCATCAGTCGTACTAAGCGTGTCCCTCAGCTTGACACTTTATTTTTAGTGCAAAAAGTCCCAGTGCTGGGTTTAGAAGATGAATGGGATATATAGATCCAAATATTAGTGCATCATATTAAGTGATAATTAATAAATGCAATTTTTCACTTACCCGGACTATGGTTTTTTTCGACGAGCGACGCTGCCGGCTCACAACCAACGACTGATGCATTAACCGAACTTGAACGTCCCTCGAACCAAATTTGACGAGGAAATGCATCAAATTTGATTAAAACCGAATCAAATTCGAGTTAATTCAATCGAAATTGAGTGCAGTACTCAAAAATGATCATATAGTTGTCAAATTTGATAGAATTTCCACATTAACTCAATTTTTCGTTAATTTTCACTCAAAAAATTAACTCACATCACTTCACTCAGACAAGTTGAAAATTCACTCAGTCGGATTTCTTACCGTGTAGAGATCTAAATACCTGACCCATCCTCTAAGCCTACTCCGCGAATAATTTTCCTAGTTCCCCTTATCCTCATACTTATTGCCCTGATCAGACTGAATTCTATCCTGACTCGAACCCAGCATAAGATGGAAGAGTATGGCCTCTCCCAACGCTCAGCTAAGGTGCATGCTATCCGCTTCAAAAAAGCTTCAAACTCCTTGTGCATTGCTCCCTCGCAAGAACAAACTAGGGGTGTGAAGGATCCCCTAACATCTTCCGCAGCTCTATCGTATTTGGTGTGCTTCTCTCTGGCATGCTGGTTGGATATAGTTGTCCAGGATAGATTTCGAAGGCGGTAACTGGGAGCGTCAGCATCAACGATGCTATATATAATATGCTATATTTATTTTCATCTTCCAACTTTACACATTTTACATTTTCCTATTGGATTGATCGGTATGCTGGTGTACTATTGCAACCCGAAGTAAACGGGCAGCCCACTTTAAATGAAGTTTTCTCCCTTTGGTTCGCGTCTCTCCTACTATAAAATCAAAATATCGTAAGTTGGACGGCCCAGCAAAAAAAAATTCTTTTTGGGCTCCCTTGGGCGTTTTAGAGTCATGTTGCTTCGCAACTACCAAGAAAAGAGTTCGAGGTCTCCATTCCTGCAAAAATTACGAATGATATCCAGTGGGGACATAAAAAAAAAAGCTCTTGGAAAAGATAATGAAGAGGTCACCACTTCTTTGAAAAACACCATTACAAAAAAAATTCTTCATAATTAGGTTTAAGAAATGCGAGTTAGTTGGGAACGCAACAGAACATATGAGTTTATCGTCTCCTTGCATAAAAGAAACAAGTGAATTTGCCCTTACGTGCGTGAGTCTCAATAGCGCATTTTCTTAGTTCCAGGACTGTCATTGATAGGAATGAAGTCCAGCTTGAAAATTAAACGTTCATACGAGACAAGAATAAGTTTCACGTTTCATGACAATCGTTCCACTAATGGGAAATTTCAATATGGCGGCCAAGATGGCGGCCAAATCATGAAATGCAGCTTGAAAATAAGAATGTCCATACGAGACAAGAGTAAAGTTCCAAGTTTCATGACGATCCCTCCAATAATAACAGATTTCAATACGGCGACCAAGATGGCGGCAGAATTATGAAATTTACCTTGAAAATGAGAACGTTTATACAAGACAAGAGCAAGTTCCAAGTTTCATGACAATCCCTCCACTGATAACAGAGTTCAATATGGCGACCAAGATGGCGGTGGAATCCTCAAATTCACTTTGAAAAAGAGATTGTTTATACGAGAAAAGAGCAGGTTCCAAGTTTCATAACAATCGTTCCACTAATAGCAGATTCCAATATGGCAGCCAAGATGGCGGCCGGATCATGAAATTTAGCTTGAAAATGAAAATGATCATACGTGACAAAGGTAAGTTTTAAGTTCCATGAAAATCGTTTCACTAACAAGAAATTTCAATATGGCGGCCAAGATGGCGGCGGAATCATGGAATTCAGCTTGAAAATAAGAATAATCATACGAGACAAGGGCAGCTTCCAAGTTTCACAAAAATCATTCCGCTAATAAGTAATTTCAATATAGCGGCCAACATGGCGGCGCAACCATGAAATCCAATCTGCCTACTGGCCACTCACGAGGACTTGAGCTATCCATTGGAGAAAATTTCAGGGCTATAGATTCATTCCTCGAGGAGGAGTTCAACTTCTTAGAAGTGCACAGGAAATCTTTGATGATAATAATAATGATAACTATGTATGTAAAAAAAAAAAAATGCCCATTAGCCACCCTTGGGGACATCGGCTATCCATCGGAAGAAGTTCCAAGGCTCCAGCTTGATTCCCTGAGGAGGAGTTCAACTTCTTAGAAGTCTACAATAAATATCTGTTTTTTGATAATAGTAATGATAACTATGAAAGGATAAAAAAATAATGCCCATTGGCCACCCTTGAGGACATCTGCTATCTATTAAAGAAAGTTCTGAGGCTCTAGCTTCATGCCTCGAGGAGGAGTACAACTTCTTAATTTCTACACGGACAGACAGAAAGACGGAAAGACGGACGGACAGACAGACAGACAGACGGAAAGACGGACGGACAGACAGACAAACCGGCCATATAAGCGTCATTTTCTTACGAAAATGCGCTAAAAATAACAACTGTTTTTTTTTCACTTCTGTCAAAGAATTTTTTTTTTCAAGTGGAAATAATCAATCGGACACGACGACAATTGATGAAAACATTTTCAATAGACCCGTAAGCTTCACTTATGACATACATGACAATAAACTCAAAATGATCATTTTGTGGAAGTTTTTGCATCTTGAAAACTTGGAGAGCCCCCATTGGCCCCCCAAGAGACAAAATATCGAGTGCTGCGGGTCAAATCGCTTGTCTTGGTATAAAGTATGCCCATGCAAAATCTCCTCAGTGCACTCCAAAGTGCGGCATCGATGTGTTTTTAGGTGTGTACTGCTCCCACTAATAGGTAAGAAACCAAATATCGGAAACGTTTTAAAAATAATGCCTGATAAACGGCCGAACGTCATACGGCTGAATGTTTTTGTCGAGGTTTTTGTCAACCAAGTATTCAACGTTGATAAAACGCTCGAGCTTCAACGAACGGCAAAGCATTTATTGAAAAACCAATGTCACAACGACGACTATTGTGATACGAGTGGCGGCAAGTTAAGCAATATACCAGTATTACTGAAAGGAATTGTAGTATACTGCCAGCCTTGTGTGTATAATTGAAAGTGTTTATTGATAGTGTTGAATGGGAAGTCTCGCCCAGAATATTTGGTTTACTTCACCGCACACATCCATTTTGGTAATTTTGGCTTTTTTCCAAAAATCCGCGTGTATGGCAAGATTCCTCTCTACACAGTCATGGATTCTGAATTTCTGAATGTTCCGATGAGTCGGTGACCTGACCTGACCTCACAATGTCTCCAAAGTTGACGCACGACATTATATCTGGTTATCGAGCGTAGTTCCCACACCTAGAAGGAACTCTTCATACTGAGGTAACTACCAACAACCCAACAATGAGATACTTGTTTTGCATAATTATATATCTTTTTGTAGGTACTGCACTCCCAACGTGTATGGGAAAAGCCCATTCGCTGAACCAACTGGGGAAATTCTCTCTGCCCATTGCACGGTGCACTGTAGGCTTGGAGGAAGGAGACATGTATCCATATGTCGCTGTCATCCTGTTTGCAATCGATCACAAAAATACTTCAAAAATAAAAGCAGTCTCAGTGACAGAGGTTGAGTAATTTTTCAAAAATGACTTGAAAACAGTTTAGTAACAGTAAGTGGTTTCATTATTCAGGGTGATTCAAAAATGACGCATTTCCTCCCGTGTACGTTGTGGGAGACGTTGAGGGAGCACGGAAAAAATAGTAAAAAAAATTGGCTCATTTATCCTTCGAGTTATGAAGAGGTGAAGTTGAGGATTAACCTTCTTCAGTTTGCATGATTTTGAAGCAAAGCATTGTTACTTGCGAAGAGTCACATGTCGTTAGTAGTTCCCAATTGAAAATTTCTTTTGCAATTGGGATTTGAGTCGTATTTTCAAATTTCAAAATTCGTCTTTCACCTTAAAAGTGCCGTGGCTGGTAAAAAAATACATTTGGCAAGTATGTTTGGTATGGTCTGGCAGGTTCTACGGAGTTTCCAGGGTAACAATACAATAATGCTCTTGTGATGTACTTCTTTGATCTAAAGGTGCCAGGTAGGTACTAATGCGATGCTGCCAGATTGGACAGATTTGTTTTCGTTGATAACTTGTTAATCGAAGCCGATTAATTTTTTTCACGTGTTTGTTGTGTTTATACATGAGATGTAATGACTTTTATATAAGTTGTATCTGGATATTACAGTTTATGTATTTAAGTTAACACTTGCCAAAATAACCTCAAAAATTACAAAAATTTCACAATTTTCAATAGAACAAACACGTAAAATGTTGTACAACAGTCGTGGCTTGTTACACAAGGTGCTTTCCGACACTCAGCCTCTCACAGAACTCGGGCTGCGCCCTCGTTCTGCAAATTTCGGCTTCGTGTCTGAAAACCACTTATGTAACAGCCAACTCGTATTGTAAACTACTTCCACTTTTTTCCCCATGCTCCGTTAACGTCCACTATAACGTGCCCGAAAGGAGAGGCGCAATTTTTAAACCACCCTGTAGAAAAGAACGAGCTACTGCATCAAATTTCAATGCGTGTACAAGAACCAAATAGTCAAATCAGTCGGTCAGTTCAATCAAGATTCAAGAAGATCAACTACCCATCGTTGACTAGATTCAGAAGCTGTGCTCGAGGTCGTGTTACAAAATATGGCTGTGATTATGAGTTCTTGACACCAACGGACATTCCGAGGAATCTTCAGATTCCCAAGTTTTCAATTTCCTGCAAATTATTTTCAATCTTTTTGTGGTACCGCAATTTCAGATCGTTCACCTTCGTCCATGTACCAATGCGTCTGACTGCCTCACTCGCTTTTCTTCCCACATAATTTGGTTCCTTGTGAAAAACTGCAAATTTCTAACTTTGTAGCTTGACTAGTTTGTGAACAGATTGACATCAACTTTGTTTATACAAAGGGTAAAAGTTACTCTTGAACATTTTTGGGCAATTGCTCTTAAAATTTTCCAAGTTTTTTGAGAGTTCTTCACTTCAAAAGGATTAGTAACCGACCTGGCTTATCGAAACCGGACTCAAACGATGAAGCTCAAAATGAAGCACTCATTAGAGGAAATATCTCAATTCTTCAATCTTTTTCTCAAATTCTAACTTCTCACCCGAAGGAATGTCTTATAATAAAATTTCTATCCGTTCCTTGCTACTCGTCGGGAAGGTTTTGGGGTGGCACGACCGATTTTTCAAGTACAGTCTATGTTTTTTTTTTCTTGTCCATTGTGGTGCAAATGGCACACACCTTTGCATTCACGGTCAATGCGAGGGTGTTTGTCATTTTCACCACAATGGACTTTTAAAAAAAATGGACTGTAGGTATAGTACAGAAAAAAATAGTAAAAAAATCTGCAAAACCCCGGAAAAAATATGGACGACCTGAAAATTTGATATTCTGTTCAGAATTGAGTGCTCTACAACATATCCAAAATCGCCAAAAATCGCACACGGGGGTATTGAGCTATTCGAGGGGGGGTCAAAAATTGCAACTTAAAATGGAGGGGATGAAACCCGTCAATCCATTGGAAGCAGATACGTTATGATTCGACGCATCATATCCCGTTGATACAATTTTGACACAAGAAGTGTCAATCACTGTTGCAGGGGAGTCGTGGGGGGGCGAAGCTCTGCAAGGTGGTCCATTTTGTTTTTCTGGCCATGTAGAACCGATCACAACAAGTTTGGTATCGTTTCCGACTAAATCCAATATCCCAAACTTGAATCCGATCTGTAAATTTGGATGAAAACAAGTTTGAACAAGTTAACTTGAAAAAACTTGTTTTTTCTCTGACAATTTTAACGAATTTATTTTTCACTGTTAGAGGTGATCATCTTCGAAAAATTTACAGGAGTCATCAGATTGAAGTGTATTTTTCACGAAAATCATCCACTCAATGTATAATTTTGTTTCTCGAGTCCAAAAAATCGATTTGAACCTGAGCCAGCTCGGCGCGTCGTCTACTACTGACCAGAACACTACAGCATGCACCTTATAATGAAAATAGCTCAAACTTTCGAAAAGATAACAACTTATCTTTGAAAATTTGATCATCTGTGCAGAATTGAGTTCCCTACAACATAAACAAAACCGTGATGAATTGCACTGCAGGGTTTTGAGTTATTTGAGGGGAGAGGTAACAGTTCATAGAGCACGAATCTTGAGAAAATGTTATCCTTCCCATTGAATAACTCAAAATCCTGCAGTGCGATTCATGGCGATTTTGTTTATATTATAGAGAATTCAATTCTGCACATATAATCTGCACAAATTTTCGAAGATGAGTTGTTATCTCTTCGAAAGTTTGAGCTATTTTTAATTAAAGGTGCATGCTGTAGTGTTCTGCTCAGTAATAGACGACGCGCCGAGCCGGCTCACGTTCAAATCAATTTTTTGAATTCGAGATACAAAATTATACATTGAGTGGATGATTTTCGTGAAGAATACACTTCAATCTAATGACCCCTGAAAATTTTTGGAAGATGAATACCTCTAGCAATGAAGAAAAATCTTCAAAATTGTCAAAAAAAACAAGTTTTTTCAAGTTAACTTGTTCAAACTTGTTTTCATCCAAATTTACACATCGGATTCGAGTTCAGGAGATTGAATTTAGTCGGAGAAGATACCAAACTTGTCGTGATCGGTTCTACATGGCCAGAAAAACAAAATGGACCATCTAGCAGAGCTTCGCCCCCCCACCACCCCCCTTCAACAGTAATCGACACTTTTTGTGCCAAAATGGTATCAACGGGATATGATGCGTCGAATTATAACGTATTTGCTTCAAATTGATTGACGGGTTTCATCCCCTCCATTTTAAGTTACAATTTTTCACCCCCCCCTCCAATAATTCAAAACCCCCGGGTGCGATTTTTGGCGATTTTGGATATGTTGTAGAGCATTCAATTCTGAACAGAATATCAAATTTTCAGGACGTCCATATTTATTCCGAGGTTGGAATCTATCTTTCTTGTACTAGTACAGTTGTGATATAATTTATTGGCACGGCTGCAATCATCAAATCGGCCATGTCAAAAAATCGAGACATTAAAGCGGCCTGAAATATCCAGAATTCGCCTATTTGATAGTTGCAAGTTGCAACCGTGCCAATAAATTATATCACCACTGTACATTGAGCAAATTGTCAGTGAGCAAATCAGAGTGGTTTCCAAATTTTTAGTAAAGTAAATCCAGCGCCATCTGGTGTTTCAGAAGCAAATTAAATTGTCGCCTTGTTTCGCCTACATCATTCGGTGTTAGCATCAAGTGTGATGTTACAGGAGCTGCAGGATATACCGATCCGATAATGCACGCACAACACCAATACTTGATGATGAATGATATTATTTTGTTTGCATAGGAAAACCACTTCGCATAGCATTCTCATCAATTTTCAAAGAATTTTGATTATTGTTGCCAGGAAACACGGTCCTGCTTTTTCGATTTTCCTTCATTAATGTTTAGGAATCTCAGCAATGTCAAGGAACAACAATAGAACTTCTCCAGTCGCCCATCCCTGCATATATTCATCAGCCGCCTCGATATTTGTCCAGCTGGAAATCAGTATTTTTGTTTGCTGAAATTTCGAAAACAAACGGCACTCTCGCCGAATCAAAATATTACGCCAGATCGCGCACGGGCCTATAGCTGGTTTTACATGAAGGGCAAACGGATCGCATGAAAAAACAATAAACAAACAAAGACCACAAATATCAATGTTCAACACAAACACGTCGATTGACATTGAGTGATTGACGAACTCCCATGAAGGATAAATAATAAAGTTCGCATAGCGCCTTCCCTGTTTGCATAATAATATGGAAAAAAATTCATTTCCCGCGCATCACTTCGACATCTAATTCCTTCGCATTAGTCCTTGCCGGCGAGGATAGGCTTCCGTCGTGTTTGGCGGTTCCTGCAGGCAAGGAATTTTCAGGCTCTTAAGCTGCACATTGACGCTATTATGAGAAAGCTCACAAACGGCTTTATTGTGGATATTGTACAAGGGCGAGTTTTACAACCCTCGGAAAAGCTTTTGTCCCTATTTTTTATGTCTTGCCGTCCTCGATATCCCGGGACGCCGAGGTCCAAGACGGAATTGTTTTGTCATTTTTGTTCTCGTTCGTTAATTAAAACCCTCTGAGTGTCCTCGAGCCAATTTGTTACAGAGAATCTGTTAGGTTGCGTCGTCACTAAATGGGACACACAACAACCGTAAACTTAACTGTCATTAATTGAATTCAATCTCCGTCCATTATTTCCCTGGCTTTCTTTTTTTTGTATTGTACCTGCCTACCTTATGTCTTTTCTTGTCTCAAGTACGTACTCAATCCAGAAATTGGTCTTTGCCACTTTGCCTGTATGTATTCAGTTGATTCTAGCTCCTATCGCCAAGGAGCACAAGAGCTTTGTGAGTACGAGTGAGAAGTTATGAGAAAGCCAGTACGCGCTTATCCATTGATGAGAAAAGCCCAAAAATCTCTGTCGTCTGTTTGTAGTGTTCGTAACGCTTACGTTGCGATATCGGCTCCCTATCTTTTGTTGTTGTCTCATGTATATCGTTGTAACCAGTGATCATTTCAGGGGTTTCCTCGGGGGTTTCTGACGCCACTAAAACAGTGAATCATAGTAGAAATCACTTGAGATACCTTAATTTTGAAAACAGGAAATTCAAATTGGGCATGCGACTTCCTTGAAGAGAAATGTAACATGAACAATGCCGCACTGGATTTCTAAATTTCCCAGAGAAAATTTCATTTTAGAAATCAAATAGAATTACTCAGACGATTCCCAATAGGCACAATTCCCTTCAAGGAAGTCTCGTGCCAAATTCGATTTTCTCATTTTCACATTAAAGGCACTAGAAGTAATTTTCACCAATGAACCTTTGCTAAATTTTTATTGACCGATGACGTTGATTGCGACATACACAAAATATATTATCTTCCAATACGACCGTTTGTGCCCTGCTCCGACTAAGAGAAGAAGAACTGGCGCATGAGAATCCGTTTCATTTTATTTTTCAAATGCCGGGGGATCGCTGTAATAAAGCTGCAGACGTTGAGCTGAGCCGGACTCATCGCCGAGTCTGCAAACCATCACGAAAGATGGATAGTTACGAGCGCCCTTCTTCTATTGTGAATGTTACAGCCCCGAAATGACGAGGCGATTTTTGGATGTGGCGAGCTGCCTGGCAGAGGGACGATACACCACCGAAATATCTTCTCGTGCGGGGGCGGGAGCGTATATAGGCTTTGAATTCGGACCGCTGGGGAATAAATCATCGCCGGGAAAATAGGGAAATTTATGGAATTTTCTATACCAGTAGCGAATACATTATTATGTTTAAAACCACGCCGATTCACTTCGGCATCATCTCGTAGGAATTTTGAAGAGGGTGGTTATAGTGGAGGCAGGCGACGGCAGACAGGTACCTACTGCTGAACCCTTTTCTCGAAGGGCTCTTTTAATATCCCTTCTTCCTTGGGATATAAACAGAGATATTTGCTCTCGTGTGGCTGGAAATGGAATATTTATATTTGGATATCTTTATAAAACTTAGGTATATAAGTGAAAATGAGCATCTGCTCACCACTCCACCATTGCCAATAGGTATAGGTAGGGTAGACCAGGGACAACTGAAACAAGAGGACAATAAAAACAAGCGCCATAATGAACTAGTTTCGCGATTTAAATCAGGCGTGATCGTGGAAAACAAAGCCGCTATGGATGCCCCTGTGTCAGTGTACTGTAGTATACCTCGTGTATGGTAGGTATGTTTTGTCGCATCTACCTAAAGTTTTTGTCAGTCGAAAAAATGCAACAAAAGGAAATGAAAACGTATAGTAGCAGTAGCCCACCTTCGACAATTTTTGTTTAGCTAAAAAGTTTTGGATTATAACTGTTATCAGAAGTTCAGAAAAATAATTTGAGCGTTTGCTCAAAAATGTGTTGTAAGGACAACTGAAACTTCTCTGGCGAGATAAAAGTCAGCGTGAGCTTTTATTGAGAAAGACATTGGAATAAATATGTACAAGGTGATTCACCGAGATTTGTCCCCCCTGTAAAAATTTTCCACGTTGAAATAAACGGGCAGGAGAAAAAATATCTTGTCACAATTTTTCCCGCAGATCTCAAATTTCAACACCAAAATTTTCTATATCTTGCAGTAGACAGAGGGTCGAGCAGAGGGTTTCAAGGAAACTTCCACGTTTTTTTTTTGACACCCTGTATTCAAATATTGGGAACTATAATATTGGCTGATCCTTGTGAGTCCAAATAAGTAATATTATTTGATAGGTGCTCATGATCATAATTATCCAAGAGTGTTCATTTTGAAACTTTCTACACTGATCGTTTTTTGAAGTGGTTCTCCTGAAAAATTGTCCTAATTTGATGAGTTGTAACTTTTGAATGGATGAATGTATTCTGTTGAATTTCTTTTTGTCAGAAAGGGCGTTTCTTTGGCAACAAGTGTGCTCAACTGCATCCGTTTGTCATTACTGATAGTGATTTTACAGGGTGATGTGTAAAGCTATGATTTTTATATCAAATTAACTGTGGTGCATGAGGTAAATGGGTCACCCTGTATATTTTATTTCAAGGTCATCATAGAGCCTCATGTCTTAGCACTACATTTTTATTTGGATTTTGGTCTTACGTCATTTGTGTCAAAAGATATAATTTTTCTAACCCTAATAAGTACAGAAAAATACGAAAACGTCAACAAATTTTGTTCTAATTTTTCAACACATAACAATGAATAACTAATATGTAATTGTGAATGAAAAATAAAAAATAATCAATAACGGGTTAGGGCCACCTCTACTCTTTATCACGTCCTGACATCCTCATGACATACTTCTGATAACATTATTGATGAGGTCACCCGGATGGCTTCCCATTCTTGCTTGTTGCAGGACATTTTCCAGCCCTTCATTTCCCTGAGGTTCAATTTCGCGGTCTAATATCTTTCTTTGGAGCGCATCCCACGCGTTTTCTATTGGATTGAGGTCTGGTGAAAGCGCCGGCCATTCCATTCTGGTGATATTCTCACGTTGGAAAAATTCATTCACTACGTTGCCGTTGGCTCGAAGCGCGATTGACTATACTGTATGCAATATTGGAGCGTCGTGCTACTTCCCTGCGAGAGACACCAGCCGAAACCATTTCGATTATTCTTTCAAGAATTGTATCTTGTAGAGGCGGCATATTTACAAACAATTCAATTGACACAAATGTCAGAACATTATTAGTCCCAAAGATATCTCGATTTTTTCACGCAAATAAACATGCAGTGAATTAAAAATTGATATCTTCAAAGCCTAGTGAGTTAGACCAGAATCCAAAAAAATATGCAGCGCTAAGGCATGAGGCTCTATGATGACCTTGAAATAAAATATACAGGGTGACCCATTTACCTCATGCACATCAGTTAATTTGATATAAAAATCATATATCTACAAATCACCCTGTAAAATCACTATCAATAATCACAAACGATGGCAGTTGAGCACACTTGTTGCCAAAGAAACGCCCTTTCTGACAAGAAGAAACTCAACAAAATACATATATCAATTCAAAAGTTACAACCCATCAAATAAGGACAATTTTTAAGGCGAACCACTTCAAAAAACGATCAGTGTACTTCAGATTTTTTTTTACACCAGTTTTTTCTCTAAAAACGCCGAAACAGGTCAATATTTATTTGAAGGGGGACCTCTATAACACGTTTTGCAGAGTTTTCATCTTCAAATCCTTCGTCTAATTTAGCAAATCAAACAAAGTGAATGGTGTAAAACTTGACTTTCTCTAATTTCAATTAACCCGGACAACGGATATGACTGATATGAGAAACGTTACTAGTACTATTGCGTTGAATTGTTCCTATGATTACAAACGTACTGGGTCCAACTTGAAGGTAACTCGAAGGTTACTTGAGGTTAGGTACCTACTTTGTACTCGCGCCTCAGAAGGGCTTGCCTCGCTCGGAGGACGCGGGTCGAGCTTGATTGGTCGCTTGCGACTCGCGTAACGAGGCACATGTCAGCTTTGGTGGGTAAGGTTCTCCTGCAGAGTCGTCGGACACGGGATACGCAAATACTCAGCACCACCATTTTGTAATAATAGATGAATATAAATACATTGTTTCGGCTGTCGGCTGGGTGACTCAGAAGCATAAACCAACGCGCTCACAACCCATATTTCAACAGTTCCTCTCAGACCGAGGTTCGATTCCAGCCGGCGGAGGAAACTTTTCCGGGCCAAACACCGCTAAAAAACGTTGAAATAATGGTGTTGTAGGAAATATTATAATTGTGTATAATAAAAACTGTTGTAACGAAAATTTGGAATGAAAGTGTCAAAGCTCCCATGGCCGAATGTAAAGTCGAAAAGGGAAAACCATTTTGTATTATTTTGTAGCTGTATTGTGGTGTTTTGTTTAGTATGCCCCGTCCACTAAGGTGTCCTCGGTTTTTATTTGTATTTCGAGTGTCTGTGTGAGTTACCAGTTTTGCTTGCTTTTGCCTGCCACTTATCCCAAAAATATCAATGAGCTTATGTCACTAGTCACAACATATTTGAGAGTCCTCTTCTTCGGACAATACTCAGGGGTTTCTTTGCTAGGCTCTTCCACTAAGTGCCTCTTTTTCGAATCCGTCACTCTCATGTTTCTTTGACTTGACAGTTTGACATATTTTGTTGTGTTGCTCTTATTGTTTCAGTTCATTTTCTCCATTTTGTTAATTTTGTACATTCTGTCAGTCACATGTTAGGTTTTTCGCAAAAAGAGGGGGCGTTCCAAGGAGGAAGGGGGGAAGGGCGTACCATCACAATATCAAGACAATGGAACAACAACAGATGGTATCTCGCTCGAGCTTCAAGCCCTAAATAGACAGATCGATGGGTCCTAATAAGACTAGCTTTATTCGCAGAGCCGGATGTGAAGTAACGTTTCTCGCAGGGCATCTTTGTAACTAGCGCTATTGAAAAGAGGTCGTTGTAACTGGCGCATCTCAAATGAACGCAAGTGAACTGGCGCAACTTCTATTCGCGTACATAGAAGTTGCGCCAGTTCACTTGCGTTCATTTGAGATGCGCCAGTTACAACGACCTCTTTTCAATAGCGCTAGTTACAAAGATGCCCTGCGAGAAACGTTACTTCACATCCGGCTCTGCGAATAAAGCTAGTCTTATTAGGACCCATCGAGATATACAGACTTCACTCTAGGATACAATCTTGATCGTTTTGTGGGACCTTGTGATGAATATCCTCACTTGATTTTTTCTTTACGATCACAATTTTTTTTCTTTGGTCAACGAGGAGCCGGAAAATAAGAGAGAAATATAATATATTATCATTTTATTCCATATGTAATAAATAACATTGATACATAGTTCCATAAATATCATAAAACTATGAATTTAAACTACTACAAAACCAAACTATGATTCATTTTATAATGTGAGGATCTACCTAACTACAAGTGGAGGTACATAGTACCTAATACATACATACAATCATACGACATGATTATTTAAATGTAGGTACATTCAATAAAATTGAATATTGTGTAACTTGTCGAGTGGCCAAAATTAATATTTAAAAATGATACTAGCAGCAACTCAACTTCCTAAAGATCACATAATAATAATAATACCTATTCAGTGCTATTCGCAGACTAGTGGGGGGGTTAGCAGAATGGTCTGTGCATTTTGTGATCAAAGCATGAAATTTGGCATACTTGTCCAGAAGACTCTCCTTCGCAATTCTAGATGTGGCGCCACGCGAGATTTTGCGCCAGAGACACTGTATTGCTGTTAATATACCTGCTAGGGGTAAATTCTGCAAAAATGGTTCCTGGCCGGTCTCTGGTACCGCAGTCGGTATTTTTCAGTTCTGTTCAGTTAAAACTACATGTGGAAATGAGTGAGGAGTACATTTCCACAAGCAAAGTTCCAAATGCTGCCTTTATACGTTGTTTGAATACATTTTAAGGCCAACTTTGTTTTAGTACAGGAAACATGGTAAAAAAATTGCCAAAACCTCGGCAAAGATATGAACGTCCTGATAATTTTATATTCTGTCCAGAATTATGTGCCCTACTACATATCTAAAATTGCCAAAAATCGCACCTCGAAGCTTCGAGTTATTGGAGGGGGGGTTAAAAATTGCATCTCAAAATAAAAGGTATAGAACCCGATGAAACCCGTCAATCCAATGGATGCAAATACGTCGTAGTTCGACGCATCACAACCAGTTGATACAATTTTGACACAAAAAGTGTCGATCATTGTTGAAGGGGGCTCGTGGGGAAGGGCGAAACTCGGCTGTGTGGCTCTTTTTCTTCCTGGGCCATGAAGAATCGATCACGACAAGATTGGTATCTTTTCCGACTAAATTCAATGTCCTGAACTTGAATCCGATGTGTAAATTTGGATAAAAACAAGTTCGAACAAGTTAACTCGAGAAAACCTGTTTTTTCTTTGACAATTTTCACAAAACTTTTTTTACTGTTAGAGGTATTCATCTTTGAAAACATCTCAGAGGCCATTAGACTAAACTGTATTCTTCACGAAAATCATCCATTCGATCTGTAACTTTGTTTTTCGAGGTAGGAAAAATCGATTTGAACTTAAGTCGGCACTGCCCGGCGTTCACTAATGACCAGAACACTACAGCATGCACCTTCAAGTAATAACTCAATACCCTGAATTGCGATTCATGACGATTTTGTTTATGTTATAGGGAATTCAGTTCTGCACAGATCCTCAAACTTTCAAAGATGAGTTATAATTATTCAGATAGTTTGGGCTATTTTTATTTAAAGATGCATGGTGTAGTGTTCTGGTCAGTAGTAGACGACGGGCTGTGCCGACTAAAGTTCAAATCGATTTTTTCTATCTCGAAAAACAAAGTTACAGATCAAATGGATGATTTTCGTGAAAAATACAGTTCAATCTAATGTCCTCTAAAATATTTTCAAAGATAAATGCCTCTAGCAGTAAAAAAAAGTTTTGTGAAAATTGTCAAAGAAAAAACAGGTTTTCTCAAGTTAACTTGTTTGAACTTGTTTTTGTCCAAATTTATACATCGGATTCAAGTTCAGGACATTGAATTTAGTCGGAAAAGATACCAATCTTGTCGTGATCGATTCTTCATGGCCCAGGAAGAAAAAGAGCCACCCAGCCGAGTTTCGCCCTTTCCCGCGACCCCCCTTCAACAATGATCGACACTTTTTGTGCCAAAATTGTATCAACGGGATGTGATGCGTCGAACTACGACGTATTTGCATCTATTGGATTGACGGGTTCCATCGGTTTCCATACCTTTAATTTTGAGTTGCAACTTTTTACCCCCCCTCCAATAACTCAAAGCCTCGGGGTGCGATTTTTGACAATTTCAGATATGTAGGAGGGCACTTGATTCTGAACAGAATATCAAATTTTCAGGACGTTCATATCTTTGCCGAGGTTTTGGCAAATTTTTTACCATGTTTCCTGTACTAAAGCAAAGTTGGCCTTAAAATGTATTAAAACAACGTATAAAGGCAGCATTTGGAACTTTGCTTAAGAAAATGCACTCCTCACTCATTTCTACATGTAGTTTTAGCTAAACAGAACTAAAAAATACCGACTGCGGTACCAAAGACCGGCCAGGAACCATTTTTGCAGAATTTACCCCTAGCAGGTATATTAACCGCAATACAGTGCCTCTGGTGCGGAATCTTGCGTGGCGCCACATCTGGAATTGCAAAGGAGGGTCTTCTGAACACGTATGCCAAATTTTATGCTTATATCACAAAATGCACAGATCATTCCATTTTTGGCCGTTAACCCCGCCACTAGACTTATTGGAATTGAAAATATATAAATGCGTCAAGTTTATGAAGTCTCCATTTTGAATCAAGTATCGTTGTGAAGTTTCTTATGCCGCTATCAATTTCAAGCACACTGCTTCTACTAGGTAACGGGGAAAACGGTTGGCGAAATGTTGCTGGCATCTAAGCAATCAGTGCTATTTGGAATCACGTTAGTTAGAATTATGCTAAAGTTAGCGTTAAAAGAAGTTCAACCACTTTCTCTTCACCTTTTAACTATACTCGTAGAGTATAAAGTTTTGTGAATTTTCTATATTCCAGATTTGGAAACTGAGAAACAAAATTTCTTATGAACTCAACTGTAATCACATCTCATGTTCATGTGAATCTACCACACTTCGAAAAACTATATTTTTCAGAGTGACATTACATCTATTGTTATCTTCACACGGTAGCTACTTAGAACATAACCCGAAAAATGAAAGCGAAAACGTAAGAGTCTGTGGCGCAAGAGAAATTAGTATAGCACAAACGGAAACCAATTTAATAAAATACAGTGGTGTTCCAGTGGAGTTTCACGTACGTACGTAGGTAGGTACGAGTATATTCGATGCCTCATACAATTTTTTATTTCAAAGGTAAAACCTTCAAGTTAAGAAAAAAAATTTCGAAATAATAATGACAATTTTTTATCGTCTGATGTAGATTACCTATAATTTTTCTACGATAACAAAAATAGAAAGCAAAGGCTGTGTTTGTTTGTTTTTGAATTCATCTCTATCTTACCCCCATTGTGTGAGGAATTTTAATAGATATGTTTGTGCCATTGTGTCTGATTTTTTCAAACTGTTTTGAATTTATTATATTGAGTAGTCTATTTTTAACGATAGGTGTGCAATCTTAAGTGTAGAAATATCCAATAAGTCTGAGATTACAACTGTCTTTGCAGTCTGAATACTCCGTCTGACAAACATGCCTTTGTCTTTTTTGAGGAATTGCGAAACAAAAATTGTCCACGAGTACATACCTAGCTAGTAGTAGAAGTATGAAGTATTCATGTGAAACAAAGTATGAGTTACGATGAAACATCAAAGGTGCTGGAGTTCGACCGTGAAAAGATTTCAAGAATATTCGATGCTTTTATCTTGCTGCTTGCTTTTTTGGAGTCTTTTTCCTCTCTGAGCTTCTCAAATTCAATTAGTAACTTGAGAAGGCAGAACCATAAAACGAAATAGATAACTAGAAGAAAAACAGTCATTAAAACAAGTGTATTGCACCTATAGTATTTCTTGATAATGGCGAAAAGGTCCCAACAAAATTGTAGACCTTGGTGTAAGAGTGGGTTTAGTACGATCATTCAGCCGTACCATTTTGATATCAGCCATAAGCGCAGCTTTGCTCATTGGTTTTTGTGGCACAACGGATGCCATGAGAGCCAATAAGCGATATTACATTTACGACTGAAATTGAAACCACGGCCTCGACCACGGCTAAATAAGCTCACTAAACTCACTTAAAAAATGTCCCTCACCGGAGTATCATTGAAAAAAGATTCAATTTCTTGATACCCATCACTACGTTAGACCGTTAACAGAATAACATTATGACATTACACCGTGTTGTGTAATGTCAAAATGCAAGTGGTTTTTGATCGGATTTTTGCCCCGATCTTTTTTGCTGAGACATTTGAGCTTTTGATCTTACACACTTCTGACATCCAGTTCCACCAGCGAATTAATTCATTGCTAACTGATTGAGGCATTTTCTCTGATGGATTCTAGATCAGTGCTGGTTGAATTACCACGGAAAATGCACACAAGCTGTTGTGGTCTTAACATTTCCCCATAATATTTCGTGAAACTTGTGTTCTCAGTGGTCACTAAGCCAGTATTCACCAAAGAAAATCTCTCAATAAGCTAACAATGATTAAATTCGCTGGTGGAACTGGCTATGAGACTATCAAGCAAACAAAAGTTCTTACCAAAAATTATAATCGTCCCTGGTATGAAGTAGGGAAGAAGTGAAGGCTTCTCAAAGAAGTGTAGAAAAACTGGTGCCCCGATCACTCCAACAAGGCATATGATGACTAGTTCTAAAACCTGTAGGCCTACATACGGAAGTACTAAGCATGGATTTCGCTGAGCATGAAAGAAAATTACGCAAATGGAAATTAGTATTATTGTTGGAGTAAGTAAGATCGTTACCTTGCTAATCCCAACTATAAGCAATAGATTGAGTGCCAAAGAGGCTACAGCATATGACAAGACAACAATCACAAATACTTTGAACAAATGACCACTGCTGACCCCGTCACTCTGGCTGATTATTGCAAATATCCACGAGAGTGTCACTACCATGGCTGTTCGATATACCTGAAACACATCACGGTTCAGATTTTTCAACGAATCAATTGATTTTTATATTATTTGTACAAAGGAATGGGGCTGACATCCATTTGAGAAAAAAACTATCCAGCGGTAACTAATGGCATGACGCAGTCAAAAATTCACAATCAATTAACTCAATTCGAGTCAGTACCTATAACGTTATCGAGCCCGAGTAATTTGTACGGCTGCCATTTTCAAAATGTACACACGAAAAGCCAGTTCAACTGGCATTTTTATTGAAATGAATGAACTCTTTACCGTTCGCAGATTATAGGTACAGATTCAAATCGTTTTGAAACAATTATCTGTATTCCACCGGCTTTTCCGGAGTAGTTTAATTTCGAATTGAAATGAAATAATTTATAGTTTATTGAAATACCGCTGCTGCAAATTTAGTAATTGATTCCAAACTGGTATAAGGTACAACACAACAAAAAAAAACAACAAATTCTAAATCGATTTTGCACAAGAGATACCAAGAAATAAGTATAGGCTTTAGTTTGATTTGAACATGGAGAAAAAGATGTCATCCGGTTCTATAAATAAAAGTCAATGGAAACGATATTCTACTCACCACCCCCAGCCACCCTATGGCGAATCCGATTGTCCTAAGGGAGCAACACGAGTTGCAGCTTTCGAAAAGATCACAGCCCATTTTCTGTCAACTAAATTATTAATCGCCAATATGAGATATACGGAACAAAACCCGCGGTTAAGCTGATGTGTTAAAGTAGGTGTGGGTATTGGGTATACCTAATGTTTCAAGTATCGGGATCTAATCTCAACTGTTTTATTGTCAGACTTTGTTGAATAAAACTTGAGAATTTGAAGTGGATGCAAACTATCTACCTCAGAGTGCAAAGGACAAAAAGATGTAGTTGAGTATGAAATTATTACGAGAGGTCATTTTAATTTCAGCATAATAAAAAGTTCAACGTTCTCGTCAGAAAAGTATCTGACTCGAACAATAATTAATAAGAGGAAAAGAGCTGGAAAGATAAGAAGTAAGTATAGTGTTCAAAAATGCACCGGTAGGAAAATACCGTTTGCGAATGTTTACGCAGCTAGGTAATTCTGTGAGTCGCTTATTTTTACACAATAAAACAACCACTCTTTGCCATTATTCTACAAAGTGGCGAATAAATATTGTCTATAAATGCAACGTGGTAAAACCGCAAGCCGCCACTATTCACGCTTCAAAAGCCTTTTAAAATATATAGATACCTATAATTTTTTCCACAACAAGAAGTCCCGGTCTTCCCCGTCCCGTTCATCTGAATAGACGACTTCCTGTCTCTGGAGTCGAGACGTCGCCGCACCGAAAAGAGAGAAACTTTATTCACCCGCTTCGGATCTTCCTTTTAGTCGTAGAGAGAGAAAATTCTTTCCATTCCCCATCTCTGCCACTTCTACTGAGTCTGCTGCTCAATGCATCTCGTTGTCTTTCGATTTTAGAACGGCCATTCATGATGTAAGTGTTAAAAGTGACAGATTACTCTGTAAGCGGGATTGTGGAAAGAGAAAATAATATCAAAACTGAATGACAAACATAATATAAGCTAAATTCAGTTATATTCTCACGCAGGTTCACATATAACATATCGATGGGTCCTAATAAGACTAGCTTTATTCGCAGAGCCCGATGTGAAGTAACGTTTCTCGCAGAAGGTCTTTGTAACTAGCGCAATTCAAAATAGGTCTTTGTAACTGGCGCATCTCGAAATGAACGCAAGTGATTCACTTGCTTCATTGTGTTTTGGTGGATAAAAGCATGCCCGATTCATCTAAAAACCACCAATCGTTGAATGTGCATCAACCATTTCTCGTCCAGTTCAGAAATTTGGTGGATTTCCGTCGAAATGAGATCCGAAATGTCAAACGAAAAAGTGATTCACTTGCGTTCATTTCGAGATGCGCCAGTTACAACGACCTATTTTGAATTGCGCTAGTTACAAAGACCTTCTGCGAGAAACGTTACTTCACATCGGGCTCTGCGAATAAAGCTAGTCTTATTAGGACCCATCGATATAGGCAACAATGCAACATGTTAAAAGTAAATAATTATACTTTAACACGATAAACAGGATAAACTAAGTAATAAGTAATAATAAGTCAGCGTTAAAAGTGCTATTTCTAGTGGTCGTAGATTAAAATAATAGGTACTCAAAGGAAATGATGGGGTATCTAATCGGGAGTAACGCGATTCAATCACTCAGGTGAGCTTCATTTCACGTAGTGCTTGTATTGCTCACTGTCTTACTTTGCTTTTTTTTATTAACGTATTTTTGTAGATACAAGAATGACGCGACTGAAACTATCACCTCATGCTCTGTGCGACATAAGATGAAACACTACAATTATTATCCAAGCATGAAGTCTGGTTATGGTATTGGTAAGGGGTCGACATTATTGATGATTGTTTTTATACCTCGAGGTGCGAACCCGAAGTAGTGTTGCACCAAAAATTGGCCCTATTTTGTCTCTAAGGGCTGGCGCTTTGTTCATGTTTTTTGTTTCTACAGCTTGGGAAGGTATAGGAAGAGGCAGGGGTGCGTATCTTCTGTTCTATGTCCTGTTCTGTTGTATCCATACTTATCCTTTTTTATAACTAGCTATCATTTTGTGAAAGAATGAACACGATCGGTATACAGGAACGAAAGAGTACCTATCTGATATTTTCTGACTGTCCGATCGACGACCAACCGGCAAAAGTAGGTAGGTAAGTAGGTAAGGCTTAGTGATTCCTATCATTCACATTATTCCGCAGATTGAGAACAGCCAAATAGTTTTTGTCTAGAGTATCAACAGAACTTAGTAGTGATTAATCTCATCATTTTGTCATCCTCCACTCTTTCAAACATTATCTAAAGTACCTGTGAGTATCCCTGGTTATCAGCACAAAGTTGTCCATACCTAACCGTATAGTTGATAAAATATGGATTAATCAAATCATATGAATAGAATGTGTCAGTGACAATGACACTTGTACTACAATCATCAAGTGTGTTCACACTATATCCCATACACTTTCTATTTTCAGTAGAATGACTTTTAGAGCAAAAATGAAACGACAAGCTGGAGCGCTGGGAGCATACGGCCTATGGCCGCTGATAGTTTCGCTCACAAACTTTGCATCAGGTGCCATCAGCCGTAGTCGTAGCCCCCCAGCTCGTCACTTTATTTTCGCTCCAAAAAGTCATTCTACCCACTGAGAATAGAAAGTATATTATGGGATGTAGGTAGGTTGTACTTGTAGTTTTTCTGATCTTTTATATATCAGTCAACTGATCATATACGTAATCAAATCTTATATGTACATCTAGATAAGTTGATGAGTAGGTGGCTAGCTCGTAGCATTTTATTGACGCCGGAAAAAAGTGAGCGGCTAGGTTTTTCTTTGGTTCTTTTTTAATGTGGTGTTTTGGTTATTCTACACGTATAGAAATTCTCAAAATGATCGAAGCAACTTGTCTTATCTATAGCTATTCTAGTTTCCAGTTGCTAGAGTCACTAGTTTAGCAATCGGAAAAAGACTTGAATCATCAGGTTGTGGAATCAGTGGGGATCTTGAGGACTCAAAAACGTGGGTGCGTGACCATAGTCACCTTCGGATGAAGTGAAACTTCTATAGATATGAATCAATCAGCAAACAACGTTCGAAGAGGTGTTCTTTTCGTATACCCGCTCCCTAACGGTTTGTATCATCTTGTTTTTCTTATTATCAATATTATTGGGGGCCCTCCAAATTTTCAAGATGCAAGAACTTTCTCATGACGATCATTGAGTATATCGTCATGTATGTCATAAGTGGAGCTTACGGGTCTATTGAAAATGTTTTCATCAATTGTCGTCGTGTCCGATTCATTCTTCACACTTGAAAAAAAAAATTCTTTCGCAGAGGTCAAAAAAACTGTTTTTATTTTTTCTGCTGTGCAAGGAAACGATAAATTCATATGTTTTGTTGCGTTCCCTAAATCGCGTTCCGTAAGCCCAAATATGAAGACAATTTTTTCGCAGGATAATTTTCTAAAGAAGAGGTGACCTCTTCAGTACACCTTTTTCAACTGCATTTTTTTCAATGTTCCTACTGGATAAGACTGTCAATTTTTGCAGATATGAGAAGCTTGAACTCTTTTCTTAGTAATTTCCATGCTACATGGCTTCAAAACGCACAAGAGAGCCCTAAAACTTTTTTTTTCTGCTGGGCCGTCAAATTTTTGGCATGTTGATTTTGTAGTAGGGGAGACGCACAAATAAATGAGATCTAGTCCAGGCGAATAAGTTCTACCGGAAAATATACCTACTTATACCTAACGACTCTGCGTTTTGTTGTTATACAATAAAACACGGCAAGGAAGAATATTTCCTGTTGAAACCAAGTCGCCTGCGCCTGCAGTCTGGATTGAATATTGGTTCGCGTCTCTCCTACTATTAAATCAAAATATCGTAAGTTGGACGGCCCAGCAGAAATGAATTCTTTCTGGGCTCCCTTGGGCGTTTTATAGTCATGTTGCTTCGCAACTACCAAGAAAAGAGTTCGAGGTCTCCATTCCTGCAAAAATTACGAGTGATATACACTGGGGACATAGAAAGAAATGCTCTTGTTAGCGCGGTACACATAAAGACGGCAGCCTTCCGATGAAGGCTGCATTAAAACAATAACTCTTGGATTAGGAAAGCAGCAAGCGACAGTCAGAAATAAAATTCACAACAACAATCAAAAACTTTAATGCAAAACAAAAGAAAAAAAACACAAACAGACAGAATTACAAAACAATAAAAAAAAACAATGTGAATTAAATGAAATGAAAAATCCGAGTGGTTCTGATCGGGGGCAGATTCGCTGGCGCCGAGTGGCGTCCTGAAAACGAGACGAACTGCACTGAAGGTATACACCCCGGCAAACGGGAATAAACGGTAAATGGTAAAAACAATGGAAAATATGGAACTTACGGGATCTTATTCGGTGGCGGCGTCGTCCTGGCGGAGTCCGAAGGCGGCGTCGTGGTGGATGGCCGTTCTGGTGGTGGATTTCCTTTTGAAATGCACGAGTGCCCGTGTTCGTCACCAAAATGGCGGACGAACGACTCGATCCCGTCCGAAACTGGAGCTTTGTGTGCGGCTGGCTGGTCCAAGCCGCTCCCCGGTGAAAGCGGTGAAAACTGCCGCTTTCTGGACTTGGAGATGCTGCAGAGATCCTCCAGGAGTCACTATCGGACGCGATGGGCCTTGGATGGGCTTCTGGTCGAGTACGAATGTACGCCGATGGCACGACAAGATGGCCGCGAGAACGATGACCAAAAAAAAAGACGGCGTGGCTTCCCGCTCGACGTACGGAGATCGACACCGCTTCGAACGAAGCGGCAAAGGCACGAGCGGAAAGAAAGCCGAAGAATGCCGAAGACGGCCGAAGAAAGTGCTGGAGCTCGTTTACGCTTGCGCCTGACAGCCAAGTGCCAGGCACACCGAACAGGGGGTGAGGGGTGAGGACTTGGACAACACAGGGATATTTTGGGTTGCATACCCTCAGTGCACACGAATGCAGTTTTCAATGAACGGGGCCGAGACATACTCCCCACCAAAATACCACTCGGGGTATTTTCAAAGTTCAAAAATTAATGAAATCAAACATGATACAAAAAGAAAGACCATAGTGAGAACAATGACGGAAGTGAAAACACAGAATGCTCACTGTCCTGAAGGGAGGGGACAAAGTTTGACCATTGGGCGTCGCAGAACGTCGCGTTGAGTACGGACATCTGCGACACGACAAATGCCATCTTTGCCGGGGAAGAGTTTTGAAATTCTGCCTAACCTCCACTTCAGAGGGGGAGCGTTTTCGTCCTTGATGAGGACTAAAGACCCCACATCTGAGGATTCAAGGTGACGTGACTTGTGCCACTTGCCGCGTTGGTACAGCGTGTGTAGATATTCGTCGCGCCAACGCGCCCAGAAACGCTGTTGCATGGATTGGACCAACTGCCATCGCGACAACCTGCTGATCTTGAGGTGGGACAAATCTGGGTCAGGTGGGGCCGTTAACGGCTCGAGCGTCAAAAAATGACCAGGCGTCAATGGGCACAGATCATTTGGATCCGAGCTCAGCTCCGAAAGTGGCCGTGAGTTGAGCAACGCTTCAACTTGGGTGACCAACGTGGTCAGCTCTTCAAAGGTGAGTATTTGATCACCTATCACGCGAGATAGATGAGTTTTGACAGCTTTTATGCCGCTTTCCCACAGCCCGCCAAAGTGGGGACTGGAGGGAGGAATGAAGCGCCAAGTGATGGCTTCGGATTCCGCGGCGAGTTGCATTGACGTCGTCAATTGCCTATGAGCTCCGACAAAGTTTGTGCCATTGTCGCTATAGATGGTAGAGCAACGACCGCGCCGGGCAATGAATCTGCGCAAGGCGGCGAGGAAAGCATCTGTTGAGAGATCGGAGGCAACCTCGACGTGCAATGCCTTGGTGGCGAAGCACACGAAAAGACAGATGTACGCCTTCGTAGTTCTGACACCGCGAGCGCGTGACATGAGGATTGGAAAAGGGCCACCATAGTCGAGCCCGACGCAGCTAAAAGGTTTTAGCTGAGAAATTCGCGCCGAGGGGAGGTCGCCCATGGTGGGAGAAAAAGTTTGCGGCTTAGTCCGGAAGCACCGGTAACACGATGCAAGATAGTGCCGTACCGCGCGTCGCGTGGACAATATCCAAAAAATTTGCTGCAGGAGATAGCAGGTATTGTTGAGTCCCGGGTGGCAATGTCGGGAATGAACTTGTCGAATGACGAGTCCTGTCAAGACGTGACGAGATGGAAGAAGAGCAGGGTGTCTGGTTGCAAATGGCAACTCATGACAATGCTTCAAACGTCCGCCGACGCGGAGAACATCGTCACGATCGAGAAAGGGTGAAAGTTTTCGAAAGGGTCTTGAACAGGGTTTGCCGTTGCGTAACGACGCGATTTCGACGGCAAATACCTTCTGCTGTACATGTTTGACAATGTACAACAAGGCAAAATGGAGCTCTGTATCCGAGAGAGGTCCTGTGAACTTCTCATCGGACTTGCATTTGCAGAACCGATAGAAATAGGCGACAGCGCCCTGAATCTTCCGTAAGGAGGATATGCGCAAAAAGAGGTCGTCGATGTCAATCGGCGGCGGCTGCGGCACACGCACGACCAAAGCGAGCTTTCGCTCTTCAGACGCAATGTCTGGGGAGGACACGGAGAATTTGTCATCCGGCCATGTGTCATCCGCTGATGACAGAAAAGGTGGGCCAGACCACCAGAGGGAGCACGAAAGCATGTCTTCGGGAAACAATCCGCGCGAAGCTGGGTCGGCGGGATTGTCCGATGTTGAGACATGTCTCCAACACTGAGGCGGGACACGCTGTTGAATATGCTCAACACGGTGAGCAACAAATGTTTTCCAGCGGTGCGAAGAGGAACGCAGCCAGCTGAGAACAACCGTAGAATCGGTCCACGCAAATATGGTATCGAACTGTACGGTTCCTGCGAGCGCTGCAACGGTGAAGGCAACGAGATTGGAAAGTAGGACCGCTGCACACAATTCGAGACGGGGTACGGTCAGCAATTTGACTGGAGCCACCTTTGATTTGGCGGTTAGGAGACGAATGGTGGGAACACCATTTCGAAGGTAACGAACGTACAACACGCTCGCGTACCCAGATTCAGATGCGTCGCAAAAGGCGTGCAACTGGCACCTGTCTGCAGGCGACGGAAAAGTATGCCGTGGAATTTGCAACCGCGAAAGTTGCGATAGCTCGGATTGAAAACGCAACCACTGCTGACATACGATGTCTGGAGGGGTGTCGTCCCAATCAAGGCCAAGTTTCCATAACCGTTGGATTAAATGTTTGGCGAAAAATGCAACAGGGCACAGAAAGCCGAGCGGATCGTAAATCCGAGCCACCTCCGACAAGATGGACCGTTTTGTGCACGATAGTTCATTTGGATGAACCGTGAATGAAAAGGTGTCTGTTGCCGCTTGCCACTGGAGGCCAAGAATTTTTACAGTATTGTCAGCAACGTCACTGAAAGTGGACGGCTGAGTTCGAACGTGATCAAGTGGTATGTCTTGCAGCACATCAGGGTGATTGCTTGCCCACTTGCGCAATTCAAAGCAACCCGATTGGAGCAGGTTGATTAGCTGCGTTTGTAATTCCCGTGCTGATTCCACGGAGTTCGCACCGCAAAGTAGATCGTCTACATACAAATTACGGCGAATTGCCTGCGAAGCCAATGGAAACTTCGAGGCGCTTTGTTCTGCCAAGTGAAGCAACGTGCGAACCGCTAGAAACGGTGCCGAAGAAACACCATATGTAATGGTGTTCAATTGGTACGTTTCAATGGGTCGATCAGGGGAGAAACGAAAGCGAATGAGTTGATACTTGCGATGTTCGGGCGAGATAAGTATCTGCCGATACATCTGACGGATGTCACAAGTAAAAACGATCGGCTCACACCGAAACTGCAGTAGCAAAGCTGCTATGTCCTGTTGTAACTTAGGACCGACGAGAAGCGTCTCGTTGAGAGATAAATGATTCGGCGCTTGCGCCGAAGCATCAAAAACGACGCGAATTTTCGGCTTGTCGTCTTCGATCTTGACGATCGGATGATGAGGGATGTAATACGCCTCAGAATCTGGAGGTTCTGCGTCCAGCAAGGTCATGTGACCTAGGTCGAGGTAGTCGCGCATGAATGCTATGTACAGATCACGGAGTGTGTCCTGACGGACCAGGCGACGTTCGATAGCTAACCAACGGCGGTCAGCCATAGACCTGCAATGTTCAAAGGTGGGGGACTCCCTTTTGAAGGGAAGCGAAACCCCAAAACGACCTGACGGACAACGGTAGACAGAGTCCCGGAAACAAATTTCTGCACGTTCATCATCTGGGGACAAACGTGTTTTGGACGATGGTGACGAGATTTCCTCTACTTCCCAAAATTTGTGCAGAGACTCGTCGATTCCAGTTGGAGTGCAAACCAAAAAGGAATGCAGAGGTTTTGACGGGGTTTGAAAGGGACCGAGAAGAGCCCAGCCAAAAATGGTGTTTATGGCAACAGGCTGTGACGGACCTGACGAGACGATTCCCTCTTTCACGACTGACGGATAAACGTCGGCGCCCAACAACACTTGAATGGGGCCTGGCTTGAACCATGTGGGATCCGCCAGATTCGATAAGTTCAAGTGGAATTGATCCGGGTTCAAAGCGGTGTCTGGCAGGTTACCACAAATCCTGCGCAGGACAATTAACTCCAATTCAGGGATTGGGAGAGACTCATCATCAGCCTTGACCTGGCAAGTGACTGTGCCACACGTCGAATTGGCGGGGGTGAGACCCAAGCCAAAAACGGGCACATTGTGATTTGATGGGGATAGACCCAATTTGCGCACGCAGGAGTCCAAAATAAACGATGCCTGACTGGCAGGGTCTATGAGCGCACGGAGGCTTTGGTAGCCTCCCCACCGGTCACGAACGTGAACGATTGCCGTGGCCAACAAAACATGAGCTGCCTTGAGGCTTGAGGCGAGATTCGTCACCGAATTCGCGACATTTTCTGGAAGACCAGGGGAAACGATTTGCGGTAATTCAACTGGATTCGATAAAGAACTGGGTGACTCATGACCTGCAGTTCTATGTGGCTTGGGGAAGTGCAGCAAGGTGTGATGCCTTGCGTGGCACTGCCGACACGAATACGACGATGGACATTTTGGAGCGCCGTGATTGGTGCTCAAGCAGTTGAGACAGAGCCTTTTCTGTTTGACCGCCAAATATCTGTCATTTGGGGACATTGACAGAAAAGTCTTGCACGCGGTGACTCTATGACTTCTCGCCCCACAATGAGAACATGCTGACTCATGCGACGTCGCTGGGGCAGATGAAGTCTGAGACACCAACGTATGTGAGGCCCACGACTTGCGGCTGACCTCGGGCTTCACGGTAACGGTGTTTGCCCGTGTGGAGCGGGAGTTCGATTGCGTTTTAGAATTCAAGGCAGTTGCCTCGAAAGCCTTGCATTGGTCGAGCACGAAAGACTTGACGTCTTCGTATTTGGGGAAGGGGGTGCCAGCTGACTGCACCTCGAAACGTTTTCGCGTCGACTCATCGAGTTTCTGGAGCAGCATGCTCGACAGGGTGAAATCCCACAGGTCGATATGCGGATACTGCTCGAGCGCCACTAAATTTTCGTTGAACGTGTTCACAAGATGGCGAAGCGCTTGCGCGGATTCAGATGTGACGGAGGAGGCGTTCATCATCGACTGCCAGTAAAAAGTGACTAGCACGCGGTCGTTCTGGTATCTCTCAACCAACGAGTCGAACGCAATTATGTAATTATCTCCCGTCAATGGCAGGTGTTTAACCATTGAGAGAGGTTCACCAGATAAAGATGAGATCAGATACTGAAACCGTTCAATATCTGAGAGAGACTGGTTTCTGTGTATTAACGCCGTGAACAGATCATAGTATGGTGGCCATGATTTTAACTTTCCGTCGAAAGGCGGCAACGCGATTTTTGGCAATCGGACATTGCTCCGGCCTGTCTCGAACCAAGTTTGCGAGGCTTGGCGAGAGAGCGAGGAAGTCGGCTCTGAATTCGAAAACGAGGCTCTTACCGCAGCAAGTTTGCCATACAAGCTGTCTGCCTGGAGTGTACGTTCAAGAAATGTAGCCTTCTGCTCCTCGGAGGCACTGGGGAGAGGGGCAGTGTTGACCGTGCTCTTGAAACCGTTGTAAATTTCCGCCGCAATGTCAAACGTGGCTAAAAATGCCGGTTGGAGGCTTGGCTTGGTGGTAGCTGTGACGCCTTGTTCCAGAAGGGGCTCAAGGCGCGCAATAGCTATCGCGATGGACGATAAAGTTGCGTCCATTGTGTACGACACAAAGAAAAATGAAAACAAAGCAACTGACCCTTAGGTTGGCGTACCTGAATGGCGACCCCAACCCAGGTAAAAAAGTGCGAATGAGACGGGCGAAAAACGAATTGATCAACACGCTGGACCAACGCACAAGTGTCACGTGGGTTTGACCCGTGACTTTAAAGTTTCAATAGTGAGGTGAATTAAATTTCTGACTGTACCTTGCTTAGCCTGGATCCGGCTCGAAGGACCAATTTATATGTTAGCGCGGTACACATAAAGACGGCAGCCTTCCGATGAAGGCTGCATTAAAACAATAACTCTTGGATTAGGAAAGCAGCAAGCGACAGTCAGAAATAAAATTCACAACAACAATCAAAAACTTTAATGCAAAACAAAAGAAAAAAAACACAAACAGACAGAATTACAAAACAATAAAAAAAAACAATGTGAATTAAATGAAATGAAAAATCCGAGTGGTTCTGATCGGGGGCAGATTCGCTGGCGCCGAGTGGCGTCCTGAAAACGAGACGAACTGCACTGAAGGTATACACCCCGGCAAACGGGAATAAACGGTAAATGGTAAAAACAATGGAAAATATGGAACTTACGGGATCTTATTCGGTGGCGGCGTCGTCCTGGCGGAGTCCGAAGGCGGCGTCGTGGTGGATGGCCGTTCTGGTGGTGGATTTCCTTTTGAAATGCACGAGTGCCCGTGTTCGTCACCAAAATGGCGGACGAACGACTCGATCCCGTCCGAAACTGGAGCTTTGTGTGCGGCTGGCTGGTCCAAGCCGCTCCCCGGTGAAAGCGGTGAAAACTGCCGCTTTCTGGACTTGGAGATGCTGCAGAGATCCTCCAGGAGTCACTATCGGACGCGATGGGCCTTGGATGGGCTTCTGGTCGAGTACGAATGTACGCCGATGGCACGACAAGATGGCCGCGAGAACGATGACCAAAAAAAAAGACGGCGTGGCTTCCCGCTCGACGTACGGAGATCGACACCGCTTCGAACGAAGCGGCAAAGGCACGAGCGGAAAGAAAGCCGAAGAATGCCGAAGACGGCCGAAGAAAGTGCTGGAGCTCGTTTACGCTTGCGCCTGACAGCCAAGTGCCAGGCACACCGAACAGGGGGTGAGGGGTGAGGACTTGGACAACACAGGGATATTTTGGGTTGCATACCCTCAGTGCACACGAATGCAGTTTTCAATGAACGGGGCCGAGACAGCTCTTGGAAAAGAGGTACTGAATAAGAGGTCACCACTCCTTTGAAAAATACTATTACAAGAAAAATTTCTTCATAATTAGGTTTAGGGAATGCGATTCAGTTGGGAACGCAACAGAACATATGAATGTATTGTCTTCTTGCATAGAAGGAAAAATAAAAAGAGTTTTTTTGACTTCTGCCAAAGAATTTTTTTTTCAAGTGTGAAGAATGAATCGGACACGACGACAATTGATGAAAACATTTTCAATAGACCCGTAAGCTCCACTTATGACATACATGACGATATACTCAATGATCGTCATGCGAAAGTTCTTGCATCTTGAAAATTTGGAGGGCCCCCATTGGCCCCCTAAGGGACAAAATATCGAGTGCTGCGGGTCAAATCGCTTGTCTCGGTATAAAGTATGCCCATGCAAAATCTCGTTACTGCACTCCAAAATGCAGTATCGATGTGTTTTTAGGTGTGCACCGCTTTCACTAGAAGTCTCACTCATACCCCTAATACAATAAATATCTATTTTCATCAATAATATTATCCACAAATAATTATGCGGATGTGACATCGTGACGGATTTTCTTACTGTACGATTTTCCCCGTTATATTACAGCACGGTGAAAACTGTGTTCTGGCAGGCACAGCATGGAAATCTAATAATCTCCGCAAAGTATAAGAATGTCGTTTGGAAAACTCGATCTGGTATTAATTTTTATTTAAATAACAAAAACAAAACCACAATAATTTAACAAAAACAAAACAAAAATAACATAAACAAATCAACAAAGCGCAAAAATTAACAAGAGAACAGCTCGGAACTTTGCTTCGATTCGATTCGAAAATGTAACGGTAATCGTCTGCACATGTGCACATGAATTGTCATGGAGCAGACAAATGACAGTAAAGAAAAATGACGGCGAATGAGAGCGCCACGCAGTGGTCACAATGATAACTTTTAGCCAAGTCGAGAACCATTCCTGTCGGGTCACCAGCACAGTCCAGTGTCGGCGACAGGTTGGCGATACGCATTACGAAAATAAATTATTAATCATTTTCGGTTGTAATTGACACTTCCGTTGAGTTAGAATTCATCGATAAAATTAAAATTTTAGTTTATGATGGAAGCTGTTGTCCTTAAAACTAAATGCAAGCGGTAAAAGAATACTAACTGTAAAGAATAGAATCGAACGCGGCAACAGCTTACTCCCATTTTCTCGGACGAGACACTGGTCACCCCAAGGGCCTGACATAACGTTACACCTCCGCGTTACACACCCTCGTTACATGTACCGCAAATTCACTCCCATGTGTGGTTCTGCGTTATAGTACAGGAAAAATAGTGAAAAAATCGGCAAAACCTCGGAATAAATATGGACGTCATGAAAATTTGATATTCTGTTCAGAATTGACTGCTCTACAACATATCCGAAATCGTCAAAAATCGCACCCGGGGGTTTTGAGTTATTGGAGGGGGGTGAAAAATTGCAACTTAAAATGGAGGGGATGAAACCTGTCAATCCATTGAAAGCAAATACGTTATGATTCGACGCATCATATCCCGCTGATACCATTTTGGCACAAAAAGTGTCGATCATTGATAAAGGGGGGTCGTGGGGGGGCGAAGCTCTGCCAGGTGGTTCATTTTGTTCTTCTGGCCATGTAGAACCGATCACGACAAGTTTGGTATCTTTTCCGACTATATTCCATCTCCTGAACTCGAATCCGATGTGTAAATTCAGATGAAAACAAGTTCGAACAAGTAAACTTGGAAAAACTTGTTTTTTCTTTGACAATTTTGACTAATTTTTCTTTTAACTGTTAGAGGTGTTCATTTTTAGAAAAATTTTAGGGGTCTTTGAATTGAAGTTTATTCTTCACAAAAACCATCCACTCGATGTATAATTTTGTTTCTCGAGTTTAAAAAATTGATTTGAACTTGAGCCGGCGCGGCGCGTCGTCTACTACTGACCAGAACACTACAGCATGCACCTTTTAATGAAAACACCTCAAACTGTTGAAGAAATAACAACTCCTCTTTGAAAATTGTAGGATCTGTGCAAAATTGAATTCTCTATAACATGAACAAAATCGCCATAAATCGCACTGCAGGGTTTTGAGTTATTTAAGGGGAGCGGTAACAGTTCATAGAGTATGAATCTTGCCAAAATGTTATCCTCCTCCTCGAATAACTCAAAATCCTGCATTGCGATTCAAGGCGATTTTGTTCATGTTATAGGGAATTCAATTCTGCACAGATCCTCCAATTTTCAAAGATGAGTTGTCATTTCTCTAATAGATTGAGGTGTTTTCATTAAGAGGTGCATGCTGTAGTGTTCTAGTCAGTAGTAGACGACGCGCCGCGCCGGCTCAAGTTCAAATCGATTTTTTTAACTTGAGAAACAAAATTATACATCAATTGGATGATTTTCGAGAAAAATACACTTCAATTTAAGGGTCCCTGAAGATTTTCTGAAAATGAACACCTCCAACAGTAAAAAAAAAATCGTCAAAACTGTCAAAGAAAACACAAGTTTTCTCAAGTTAACTTGTTCAAACTTGTTTTCATCCAAATTTACACATCGGATACGAGTTCAGGAAATTGAATTTAGTCGGAAAAGATACCAAACTTGTCGTGATCGGTTCTACATGGCCAGAAAAACAAAATGGACCACCTAGCAGAGCTTCGCCCCCCCACTACTTTTCTTCAACAATGATGGACACTTTTTGTGCCAAAATGGTATCAACGGGATATGATACGTCGAACCATAATGTATTTGCATCCAATGGATTGACAGGTTTCATCCCCTCCATTTTTAGCTGCAATTTTTTACCCCCCCTCCAATAACTTAAAACCCCCGAGTGCGATTTTTGGCGATTTTGGATATGTTGTAGAGCACTCAATTCTGAACAAAATATCAAATTTTCAGGACGTCCATATTTTTTCCGAGGTTGGAATCTATCTTTCTTGTACTATTAGTTGTGTGTTGTGATCTAGGCGCGAGAATAGAAGTTCCACTTCAAAGGCCTGCAGCTTTTTGCTCGGCTTCTTGTTACAAGGCGTTGTGGGAGCGCCCTTTTCAGGCCTGTCCACGGCCAAAATAAAACCAGGTTTGTATAGGGCACAATCGCAATGTGCAGATAATGCCCTGTGAGAGTTCATGGATGTCCTAGTACCTACCTAAAGAGAACTAACATGATTGTAGTCGTTGAGTCAGGAGCCAAAAATCACGACTTTGGTTCCCACCCTGGGGACTTGACGTGTCAAACCTTTTGGGATTCCCCAGAGCACCAGCATGAAAATAAGCCATGATACGTTCTTGTATCGAGTAGCTCAAGACCGCCATCTTGAAAAAACGACGCCAAATATGTATAGCTCTCGTGGTTTGTAGTTTTTTTCGCGTCAACAGCACTTTCAATTGTAAAAATGAAACTGAATAAAATCAAAAAAGATAATTCACTATAAACATTGTTCAGCACCGTTTTTTGAGAGATATATCGTTACTCCAAATATGACAGTTTATAGTTCAGCTGATACCCTGGACACACCAGAAGACTGACTCAGTGATCATTTAGCACGACACGTAATTACTTTTCCCTTTCTGTTACCAAAAGAACAAGGGAAGTTAAATGGCGATCCATCGTTAATGATCATCAAGCTTTCTAGTGTGTCCAGGGTGTAAGACAAATTTCTTTACCTAACATTTTCGAGTACACACACATCTTTCTAGCGTACTTTACTAGAAATGCTTAACTAGAAGGTCGGTCTGTCCACCGGTCTGTCAGTTTCATCAATCAATTGCTTCTGAATGAGAAGACCTAGCGAAAATCGACTTCTTGTGTGTGACATGTACTTTCCTGAGAATGGAAATAAGGAAAAAAACTCTCAAATCGTCGCATCTTGATCCGCAATCTCGTCCACAATGTAAAATTTTCTCAAAAGTGATCCGATTCCCATGAAACTTGGAATAAGTACTTACATTTATACTGTATCACTTTGTCAAAGTATGATTTTGATGCTTTCTTTTTGATCCGCCGCCATTTTGTCCGCCATGTTGGAATTTGTTAAAGTGCGGTCCGATTTTAATGAAATTTGGAACCTACTCGTATCTTGTGTATGCATTGATGGTTTCTATCTTAGTTTCACTATTGGCGCCATATTGACGCGCCACATAGAAATTATTCTACAGCTGTCGCAAAATCAATTCATTCAAATATTTTCTAAACAAGGGGTTTTTGATGTGACTGAAAAGCTTGTTGACGGAAATCTGTTTCTATCGATTTTTTCTTCAAGTAGGAATAGAAACTCCTTCAACGAAAAATTTACGGGAAATGCTATTGAATTTTCAAAATTTTTAAATTTTTTCGTGAATTTGTGATCTAATTCTTGGAAAAATTTGAAAACTATATGCCGTTCATATTCTTAATGCAGTAGAACGACTTTTTGGAACAAAACTAAAATGACAAGCTGGGGGGCTACGGCTACGGCTGATGGCATGGCATCTGCAAAGTTTTGGAGCGAAACTATCAGCCGTATCCTCCCACCGCTCCAGCTTGTCACTTTATTTTTGCTCCAACGTCATTTTTAGTGGGGTCGGTACACATTAAAAAACGGTACTATACGGCATTTAATGATACAAAAAATTCCTTTTGCATGAGTGTTCTGCAAGGTCTATCGAACGATATTAGAAGGGGAAGCACAACAGCTTCCCCTTAAGGGGGCCGCAGGGGGCTCTGTCAAGTTGAGGGTCCAAGAACTCCTACCAAACCATCTTTTAATTTCGTTGTATCACTCAAATGGGGATGATGTGACTCCATTGTGAATCTCGATGGCATTGGTCGCCATGTCTCTTTCATCCTTCATGCTTGAATAAATAATTTCTTCGGGAGGTCAGAGAAATCACTTTTTATTTTTTTAAACATACAAGAGAATGCGAAGTTGGCATGTTTTGTGTCTTAACCTGTTATTTGGCATTCCCAAGATCCTATTATGAAGTCAATTTTTTAAATTCTCAATTTTGGGTTGATTGGTAGACTAAGAAGTAAGTATTTTTTAACATCCAGTTCAGACGAACTTTTTTCAGTGTCCAACTGGAGGTTATTGAAATCATCATCAGGGGTGGATCCACTGAACTATTTTCTGAACATAATGTCGAGAAAATCAATCATAAACCGCGAATAGAGAGTACACAGATTATTTTTCTTTCGGTCGGTCGAATTGCGATGCCTACTACGCCCGTCAAGGAGAACGCTGAGCATCGCCAGCCTAAACTGGTATGCAAACAGCCTAAACAAATTCAAAACTGACTAAAACTCTGAGTGCTGACTCAGAATTGAATGTCGAACCACATAATGAGTGTTTCCGGCAGTTTTGAATTCGTTTAGGCTGTTTTCATACTAGTTTAGTCTGGCGATGCTCAGCGTTCTCCCTGACGGGCGTAGTAGGCATCGCAATTCGACCGACCGAAAGAAAAATAGTTTGTGTACTCTCCATGTGCAGTTTGGGATTGCTTTCCTCGACATAATGTTAGGAAAATAGTCCAGTTCATCCACCCCAGCGATTATTTCAATAACCTCCAGTTGGACACTGAAAAAAGTACGTCTGAACTGGATGTTAAAAAATACCTACTTCTTAGCCTACCAATCAACCCAAAATTGAGAATTTGAAAAATTGACTTCATAATAGGATCTTGAGAATGCCAAATAACAGGTTAAGACACAAAACATGCCAACTTCGCATTCTCTTGTATGTTTAAAAAAATAAAAAGTGATTTCTCTGACCTCCCGAAGAAATTATTTTTTCAAGCATGAAGGATGAAAGAGACATGGGGACCAATGCCATCGAGATTCACAATGGAGTCACATCATCCCCATTTGAGTGATACAACGAAATTGAAAGATGGTTTGGTAGGAGTTCTTGGACCGTCAACTTGACAGGGCCCCCTGCGGCCCCCCTAAGGGGAAGCTTTAGTGCTTCCCCTTCTAATATCGTTCGTTGGGCCTTATAGAACACTCATGCGAAAGAAATTTTCTGTATCATCAAATGCCGTATAGGAATGGCTACCAACCCCACTATTTACTGAAAATGCAAAGTGAGTGGGATATAGATAGCAATCCTAATTTGAGAGAATCGCATACCGAATTTGAACTTTCCATTTCAAAAAAGAAGGTAAGTACCTACTAAAAATGGTTTCTACTAATTCACATTTTCATGTTTACTGGAAAACCATTTTTGGTACCTTTTGTTTTGGAAATAGAGAGTTCAAATTTGGTATGCGACCTTCTTGATTAAAGTTAGTTATATGGGCCCTGCTATCTAGTTTTCAAAATTGAAAAAAAAGGTCTAGACGTTTCCAACTTTTTTGTAAATTTCAGAAAGAAAGCTGAAAGCTGAAACAATCAAGCGCGATTTTCTGGAAAAGCATCAAAGCAACTGAAGAAATTCTCCCAATTGAGGTGAAGCCTGATCTCTTAGCTTTCTTTTGAGGGGGCGCCGATGCTTGTAGGTGCTCTAGTTCCAAGAAAATGAAATTTAAATCGGGCGAGTCACAAGAATTCAAAAATTCATGACCCATAAAACAAAATACTTCAGATGGAAAAAAAACTTGCTTCTCTGGGCTTTCCATTGATGTGTCGCGGATGTATGTACCTGGCCCAATAATCCAGAAATTCTGCCTCAAAGTGCAGCAAACACAATAATCGGAATCCGTGACGTCATCGATCACACACTTGTTGATTTCAGCACCAGCCGTTACTAGGACTTTCTCACTAACCGTACCTGGATTCTCCATAGCAATAAATACTGGCTGATGTGAGAATCAACAAGTTTGTGATCGGTGACGTCGTTATGAATTCCGATTATTGTATTTGCTGGACTTTGAGGCAGAATTTCTGGCTTACTGGGCTAGGCACAATTGAAAAAAAAATTTGTTGCCTTGATATTTTCTGAGAAAATCGCGCTGGATTGTTTTAGCTTGACACCCTGTGTAATAGCATTTTCCGTACATTTTTCTTTGGAGGAAGAACTTGGAGGAAGAAAATGACAAAAACCGATTTCCGTCTACAAGTTTTTTCATCACATCAGAATCCCCTTATTCAAAAAATATTTAAATACATTGATTTTGTCACAGTCGGAGATTAATATTCATGTGGCGCGTCAATAGGCTCCAAATTCTATCAAAATCGGACCACTTCAACAAAGTTTAATATGGCAGACAAAATGGCGGCGGATCAAAAAGAAAGTGATAAAATCATACTCTTACATATGAAACATGAGTGTATTCCTTGTTATTAAAATCGGATCACTTTTGAGAACATTTGACGACATTGCGGATCAAGATGGTGACGATTTGAGAGATTTTTTTCTTCTAATTTTCATTCTCAGGTGAGCACATGTTACACAAGAGAAGTCGATTTTCGCTAGGTCTTCTCGTTCAGGAGCAATTATTTGATAAGACAGACAGTTAGACCGGTGGACAGACGGACAGACGGACATCAAAATGCTGCTAACAGCAGCATTTCTAGCAAAGTACGCTAGAGAGACAATGACGTGAGGTTTGGTTTGTATAAATATAATCGGGTGTAGGTACTCGAAAATGTTGAATAAAGAAATTTACCATAGCTGAACTATGAACTGTTATATTTGGAGTGACGAGACCTGTCAAAAAACGGTGCTAAACGATATTGAAATCGACCGGCTCTTCAGCCTATAAAGAGTAAATGTAAAACATCGTGAGCTTTGGTAATACACCTGAAAAGGGGGATGCCGTCGTCAAGTAACGGGAAGTGGGAAAAGTGTAGAAAATGACGGCAGATGTCTAAGAGAAGAACACAAGAAAAACTGAGTATTTCCTGCTCCATATCATAGAAAAGAGAAGATTCAAGTCTCTTCCGATGTTGGAGACTTCCCGAGTATAGCTGCCGTGCCTTCAGAACGCTCGAAGATAAGTGATTCAGTTGTTTAGTTTCCTGTCAGTTAGATATTATTAATTGTAACAGTTAACGAGATAATCACATTCAGGGGAGTAGAGGGAATACACGTAGCTTTTGGGTTACTGTTGTTGATGCTTGAGAGAGACGAAAGAGTAGAACGATGTCGCCACAAGATTTCCAGATAAACTGGGACCGAGCTACCACGAGAGCCAGGGTCTGGCGAGACAACAAAGCGTTGACCTGTAGAACGGGTGACGTGGTTTTGAGAGCTACGAGGTATGCTGTCATACTTGATGGGCATGGTTGTGGTATTCTTCTCAGTCGAGTTAAATCGCTTTAATGATTTCTTCATACTTTTGTTTACTATGATACATATTGCACTGATCGACTATCTTCTATATTCATGCCTAAGTCCTGTGAGATAAAGATATTTGGCACAACGGATATTTTTACTTGCTGTCGTGTTTTGTAAGAGAAGGGTATCTTGTGAGAGAAGATATCTTTCCTTACTTTGTTATCTTATGAAATAATGTACGTCTTCAACTGTTAAGACCTGGTTTTTGATATTGTTGATTTACCTCGAGCCATGTTGTGGTATTTATTGTAGTAAACTATTTATGATGATTTTATTGACCATGTTTATCATGTTTATTCTGGATATTTTATTCTCATGTTTTATTATGGTACCATTAAAAGACATCCGCATATGCAACACTGTTCTCTTTTCTTTTTTCGGCAGCAGGGGCCTGTTCAAGTGAACCTGTGCTTAGCCAAACTCGTCGCTATTCCCTCTTTAGATCCCTTGTCAATTTAGGTCACCGCAGAACTTACTAATAAACGTTTGTCTCCCTCTTTTTTCCCTTCGCACCAAGTGATGTATCGGCGATGCTCACACTTTGGTTCTGCCGTTTAGTTTCCGCTATACAGGTTCCTCAACAATCTAGGTTACTGAAACTAATATGATCTGTTCTAGCGAGAGCGATACTCTCTCTCGTCTTTCTCTTGTTCTCTCTGCATCAGTGGCTTACCCACTGCATTTCAAATAGTGAGAGGGTGGTGTAATTGAATTGATATTGCATGATTGCACATGAGTCGATATATTTGTCTTTAGAATAAAATTGTTCTTTGTTGATTTTGAAGTCTCTGTGTTTCATTTCCAAGCCTTCACTTACCTGTACTACCTTGGGTAACTACGGAACAACGAAAGTCCTAACAAACAATACTAGACAAACACGAACTTTGGCCAAACTCAGTCTTCAACTTTTAAGAGGATTCTTCTTCTTCTTTGGGGAATGTTTATTTTTATAAGAGGGGTGGGTTGGGAGATTACAATATTTATAGTAAATTTTGTTGCTTGATTTTATTCAGTTTCGTTTTTCCAATTGGAGGTGCCGTTAGCGCGAAGAAAAAAACGACAAACCACAAGAGCTACATATTTGGCGCGGTTTTTCCAAGATGGCGGTCTCAAGCTACTCGATACAAAAACGTATCATGGCTTATTTTCATGCTGGTGTAATGGAGAATCTGAAAAAGTGTGACACATCAAGTCTCCAAGGTGGAAACCACTCGAGTCCCCTGATGGCTCAACGACTAATGTGCATGATCTACAAAACTCAGAATTGAAGTTGACTTTGAAGTTGAAAATTCAGCCATTCAGCAAATTTGGCTTCGGAAACAGAACATGCGTCGATTGAGTTCGCTGAATTCCGAATTTTGTGAGTCATATATTATGCATTCAGCTTGTATTTGCAACAAAGCAGGCGAGCCTGCCTAGTTTGGCAGAATCCACTCTGTGAAAGCGCTGTCAGTGGAATGACAGTTTAGGTTATGCATCAGTTTCTGGGGTCGTTCGACTTGGATGTCTCTACTACACTGATGGACCCCAATAGGGTCGAAACACGCGTCTGTGGGCTTTTGATCTGATGAGCTGGTGCTGTAATAGTCTGAGAGCCTTGTTGATCGAGAAGTCGGGCTCGCTTTGGCCCTAAGAGGTGCATTCATTTGCGTATTTGTTCCTCTCGTGTTAAGATTGGGAGAAGATGTGAATTCTTCAACTCACCTTCTCGATCTATTCTCGCGCTGACGTTATATGTTTTCTCATAATCCTTCAATTATGATAAGTAGGGCAACACAATACCACGTACCACAATATGACTCATCACTCACTATGATGAATAGAGCAAATTTTTAACGGGGTCTGCGTCGTTTCTAAAAAAGGTAACTGAGTGTTAAAAATGACCCTGCTGCAGCACACACAAGCTGTTGCACTTATATTGTTAAGTTGCTGCAATAAGAAGCGTGTTATCATCTCCAGGAGGCAATAAAAGCGCGGCAATGGCATTGGTGGTCGTGGCGGCGCATCGCATAAGCGAAGGCCAGGAGGGCGGAAGAGACGGCCGAATCCTTATACGTCATTGTCTGCAACACATTGTCAATTTGTCACGAAGATTTATTTGCCTTACTTTTTGCAAGAAGCCGTGTTCTTGTGTGTTGCGCGCGTGTGTTATTTTTCAGATAATTTATCTTTTTCCTTCCAGGAGGTGCACATCCAATTTGAAGAAAGCTTATTTGCAGTCGGTTGCCCGCTCCCTAATTCCGGGCATCCGGAAACCGGTGGCGTCCGAGAGAGGGGCGAGTGTGCGGGATCCCCCGACGACCTCAGGTGCAAGACCTGGAAAATTCTCCTTCATGTTCTATCAAACTTGGAACGCTGATGGGAGGATTAATGGCGAACGCATTATACCGGGTGATCATTTGGAAATGAACCCATCACAGCATCTCAGGAGCCGTTGAAAATTCTTTTATCAAGTCAACGGCTTGTCTTCGAGTGTAGTGTCGGTATCGATTGACTATCGATAGACCCCTCAAATAGCATCAACGTATACTTATATATGTATAGATTGTAAATATGTTATTTTTGTGAGATTTAAATTGTTGATGACCTTTCGCAGTGTTGCTTGACAATATCTTTTCTAGCTTTTCAAAGTTTGAGCTACGGACTCGTCTAAACCAAAGCTTCTAGGCTCCAGCCCTTTCTCCAATGGAGATGCTCTGATAAGCTCCACTAATTGCGGAAAAAGAATCGCTGGTAAAAAAATAATCCCGCACTGAGCCGATTGTTGGCGGGCAGATTAAGTTAATCCCCTAAAAGAAAACACGCGTGACAACCAGGAAAGGGTTCCGTGTAATTTTTCAACAATTCCGGAAGGACAATGGCGTAGGTATAATACATCTATAGATAATGTTATTATCCATTCACACAAAACAGTGAAACATAATTTGACTGTGGGAGCTTAGCCGTAATTAATCGGAGGTTCAAACTTTGCCTGTAACGGGATAATCCGCGGCCTGTTTTCGTTGCAGAAAACATAATTAATGCGACAGCTTACTTAAAATTGTCTGAACTGGAAGGTGGTGTCCTGTAACCGGATTAGGGTGTTATTCCGGCCATGGCTGCTGCTCCAACTAACACAGAATAATATTGTTGATGTTGATTATAAAAAGGGCTTTCGCATGTGGGTGTGGAATGTTCATCATACCAAGTAGGGGATACTCCAGTTATATCAGTGCGTATATAATAAAAGTTATTGTTCAAGTTTATTCCGCATTATCAGGTATATCCGGGTGGTTATTCAAAAATGAGTCCTCGAAGCGAGACACAATAATTCATAAGTTTATATGATTATTCGTTCTATCACCACACTCTTGACGGAGCCGTATTATAGCATGGTCTTTGGGCACTGCAGCCCAGGGGCCTTGGTCACCTAAAGGGCCTCACGCTTCTTAACTTTTCTTTTCAATTTCGAAAACCGACAAATCACTAGGTACATCACCATTAGATAACGACATAACGAACCTACATAACGAAATGACGATTTACATTGTGTCGAGCCATCAAAAATAATTCGACCGTTAAACGTTACAGTCATACCGCGCCGGCCGATTCGCATTGACTCGTTTCCATACAGGAACAAGCGACACTCGGACAGGGCCCCGTTTGACCAAAGTCGAAAGTTACAAGTTATTTGAATTACAAGTGTGTCGTTTTGGTTATCATTATTGTAACAGCCTCGACTGTAGCAACGCTGAACGGGTTCAAAGCTTGGATGGATGGTAGGTAGTGGAAGTGGGCGGTATCCATCTAATTCTGGGCTGGTTGAAACTCTTTCTCGGGTAGTCCTTGGCAAACCCAAGGACTCCATATTGTTAGGGAGGGGGCCTCATAATATCTGCGAGCCCAGGGGCCTCCAATTTGGTAATCCGGCCCTGACTCTTGATTGCACCATGCTGTCCGAAGCTTCATCATTTTGGTTCATTCGAAATAGCTTGGTGTATCTAAGGACAAATCTCTCAGGAGCAAAGGATTTGAGTGACTCATAAAAACCAATTCAATAGTCTGGACATCGAATACTTAGTGGAAAATTGAACGTATTGTTACGAAGCTCGCAACCATCCCGGCTCTTTCTAGAGAAATCTAGATTTCCGCGTTGCATACGGGAAGCATCGAGAGACTTCAGCGGTAGGTCACGACACGTCGAGACTTCTGGTGGAGGTGCCGTAGAAGATACGCGTATATTCTCGACGCAGATACCAGAAAAATTCTTGTGTGCTGGAAACACCAACGATCAAATAGGAAGCATCCAGAACCTTCGATGCCACTATAAGAGAGGAACTCGATCTGGCATCAGAAAGAGTTTGAATCGAGCGACCGTGGCGTTCACATCTCAGCGAAATTGTGAATTTCTAAGCGATTAATAATTCTGTGCGTTATATTGAGTTGTATCGGTAGTAGTGAATCAAGTGCACTATGTTTACAAGTGAATCAGCACGTTTAATTTCGAAATAGGCGAACCCGAAAACCGTGACAGTATATTGATTATCTTGGAACTACACCACAATTTTTTGTATTCTTTTGCAAACCGGTTTTGTCTTTCGGCATCGTCAGGGCTTGTATAATATTTAAAAGATATTCTTTTTTCACAATTGTTGTATACGTTCAACTTTATACAACACCACTGCACGACTGAATGGATTTTTACTTATTTATACTTATTGGAAACTTTTATAGGGGTATTCAGATCTAGTCCAAGTTTCTTGGTAGGCAGGTACGTGAGTAATTGCCAAAATTAGCCTAGTACTTCACCAGAAATAACTGGTATAACGCATGCTTGTACTTACGATTTGATATGACATGACAACTTGATTTCTTGATATAAGTACCTATTATTTGTAATAAATAGGTCTATAGAATCGCATTTCCTGATTTTGGAGCCTTTTCTTTCAAAGGCTTTCTATACAGTTTCCTCAGACTTCTCAAACTTCGGTGCTCCCTGCAGTTGTAGACGGAAAAGGTCTCAACCTCCCTTCCAAAGGGACGACATTTTCAACTGAAGCTTTGTGTCCCTGATGCATACACGCCGGCCACATCTGATGTTGTATTTTTCAAGCGCGATGGGAGAAAATTATGTTATTCATTTAGTCTGGTTGAATTGAAATCAACGACTTTATTATCGTTCGGAAGGTGCGCGAGCAAAGCTTCGTCAGGTAGCTCACCGACCAGTCACCGGTGTGCAAATCCTTCTCATTTATTTGAACAAATGTTTGCCTATCAGGGAGACACACTCCCCGATGGAATGTAGTGCCCGGTGACTAATTAACAATAAACAAACGAATTCAGCAATTTTTCAAAACAATAACCGGCTTCGCTGCGTCGATTGATTTTTTGGACACCAAATATTCACTTTCAACGCATTGCCGTTGTCCCATAGACTAGATAATAATCATTCAAACATCCAGGCAAGCATCAGCCAAATAGCTCACGGCGTTGGAACCGCTAGATTGGTTAACAGAAAATTTCCGTACAATTCATTACAGCGGCATTTCCTCTAGAGCTACTGAAATGCACAAGTATATTTCATGACGATAAAATAGAAACTGAAAGGATATAAAATCCTTCCTCTGCATTATTGATATCTGCGACGCCTGTAAATTATATTTCAAATAAAATTGAACGTGAAATACGGCACCGCGGTTAATATTGCTGGTCTTACTTTAGCAGAAGCGGATTTTTAAATTCATTTGTGAGTCTTACGACTTTTCCAAATGGCTCTCGCATGCATTTTATACCTACGTGTCAAGTGATACCAAAGCGAAATTCTCGCAGTACACTACAATGGCAGTAGCTCAAGTCTTCCTGTAGAACAATTAAAAGTTTCTGTCTCTCAAAACTTCCTTTCTATTCGAATCCATCCATGAATCTATACTCGATCTATCCTTTTTAATAAGAATGATGTGACAAGTTAGTGCGGAGTTCGCTCAGCATTGTCCATAAATTAGCCTCGCTGGGGCCACCGCCGTCGAATTTAAGTCAATTTGTAGAGCGGAAGGCACTCTCCTTATCTTTTGTATCAATGAGGAATTTGTTCTGGCGAGTTCTTTTAGTTATGGATCGCTCCTTAAGTTCCCCTTGCTTCGGAAGTTATCCAATATCCAGTCGTTCCCATGACGCGGCCTGGAACTATTGGCAAAAACGTGCCTGTTGAGAGGGGCATCATTTTTGCCGCCTTAAATGTAATTCAGTAACGTAACCTTCCTGCAGAATCGATCTCGGCCTATACTAAGCCGCGATGAGTCCACGATTATCAAAAGAACAAAAGAATTTTCTGAAACTTATTTTGCGTTCCATCTACCTTCAGGTACCTTTTTTGGCTATTTAACAATCGATATTGTGTTTCGAAAGTGAGATTAAATTTCGCTGTGTCTAGGTACACGCTAACGTGTACGCAAAATCGAAGATTAGGTGCACGCGAAACGTCATAGTGTGTATTATGACGTCAGCTTTTAGCGTGCACCAACTTATATTTTTTAGGTACACGCGAAATTATTGTGATGGCGTTTTTCGGGCGGGCTGTCATGTTAACAGCGGGTAATAAATGCGGTAGTCTCCACGATCGGTACCTGAAGTACCGAAGTAGTTGATGAAGTGTGGACAAACGTTCACATCATTTTTAGTACAGGAAAAATAGTAAAAAAATCAGCAAAACCTCGGAATAAATATGGACGTCATGAAATTTTGACATTCTGTTCAGAATTGAGTGCTCTACAACATATCCAAAATCGCCAAAAATCGCACCCGGGGGCTTTGAGTTATTGGAGGGGGGGTAAAAAACTGCAGGTAAAAATGTAGGGGATGAAACCCGTCAATCCATTGGATGCGAATACATTATAGTTTGACGTATCATATCCCCTTGATACCATTTTGGCACAAAAAGTGTCCATCATTGTTGAAGGGGAGTAGTGGGGGGGCGAAGCTCTGCTAGGTGGTCAACATTTTGTTGTTCTGGCCATGTAGAACCGATCACGACAAGTTTGGTATCTTTTCCGACTAAATTCAATCTCCTGAACTCGTATCCGATGTGTAAATTCGAATGAAAACAAGTTTGAACAAATTAACTTGAGAAAACTTGTTTTTTCTTCGACAATTTTGACGAATTCTTTTTTTACTGTTGGAAGTGCTCACTTTCAGAAAATTTTCAGGAACCATTAAATTGGAGTGTATTCTCCACAAAAATCATCCACTCGATGTAGAATGTTGTTTCTCAAGTTTGAAAAATCGATTTGAACTTGAGCCGGCACGGCGCGTCCTCTACTACTGATCAGAACACTACAGCATGCACCTTTAAATGAAAACACCTCAAACTATTGAAGAAATATTAACTTATCTTTGAAAATTAAAGGATTTGTGCAGAACTGAATTCCCTGTAACCATGAACAAAATCGCCATGAATCGCAATGCAGGATTTTGAGTTATTCGAGGAGGAAGATAACACTTTGACAGGATTCATACTCTATGAACTGTTACCTCTCCACTTAAATAACTCAAAACCCTGCAGTGCGATTCATGGCGATTTTGTTTATGTTATAGGAAATTCCATTCTCCACAGATCCTTAAACTCTCAAAGATGAGTTGTTATTTCTTCAATAGTTTGAGGTGTTTACATTTGAAGGTGCATGCTGTAGTGTTCTGGTCAGTAGTAGACGACGCGCCGCGCCGGCTCAAGTTCAAATCGATTTTTTAAACTCGAGAAACAACATTATACATCGAGTGGATGATTTTTGTGGGGGATACACTTCAATTTGATGGTCCCTGAAAGTTTTCTAAAAATAAACGCCTCCAACAGTAAAACAAAAATTCGTCAAAGTTGTCAAAGAAAAAACAAGTTTTCTTAAGTGATCTTGTTCAAACTTGTTTTCATTCGAATTTACACATCGAATATGAGTTCAGGAGATTGAATTTAGTCGGAAAATATACCAAACTTGTCGTGATCGGTTCTACATGGCCAGAAAAACAAAATGGACCACCTAGCAGAGCTTCGCCTCCCCCCCCACTACTCCCCTTCAACAATGACGGACACTTTTTGTGCCAAAATAGTATCAATGGGATATGATTCGTCGAACTTTGATGTATTCGCATCCAATGGATTGACGGGTTCCATCCCCTCCATTTTTACCGGCAATTTTTCACCCCCCCTCCAATAACTCAAAGCCCCCGGGTGCGATTTTTGGCGATTTTAGATACGTTGTAGAGCACTCAATTCTGAACAAAATATCAAATTTTCAGGACGTCCATATTTTTTCCGAGGTTGAAATCTATCTTTCTTGTGCTATTTCGAAGTTTGAGGCAGCTCTTAAAAGCTATATGAAACCGAAAATAACGAAAAGTTGGTTATAAACGGAAGTAGTCCAGGAATTTTAGACTCGATTTTAGATGCTAAAATCGCAAATAGCGAACAAAAATGAAACCCTGCCGGATTTTTATATATAAGCTCAGTTAACCATGTAGTTTAACATACTAAAAGTCCTCAAAAATCCGGAGTGACCTCGAGAAGAACTTGAGGATCAGTTTTTCGCGTATATATCTCATGAACGATGGAACTTGAGAAAAAATTACTTTGGAAGAAATTGTTGGAAATTTTATTGTCTACAAGAGAGGTCCTTGTAGGAGATGCTTGATGCTCAAGACTGTATGCATGGACTTTGAGTTTTATGATGGCGGGATGCCACTTTGATCCATTCCCTTTTGATTGAAATTTGAAGTCATCAATACCAACTATGCTGGCGGCATATTCAGGGTGGAAGGAAAATAAAAAGTTGAACCTGTATCTCAAGAACCAAAATAGGTTCCTCATGTAGGTAGGACTACATGATAATCGTCAAAAAATATTTCTAATTCATTCCTAATTCGGTTTCATAACTTTTAAGAGCTGTCTCAAACTTAGAAAACGACGTGAACGTTTGTCCACACTTCATCATCATAGGTAACGATCGTCGAGACTGAGACTAACGCATTTACTACCAGCTGTTGACTTGACAGCCCGCCCGCAAAACGCCATAACAATAATTTCGCGTGTACCTTGAAAATAAAAGTTGGGGCACGCTGAAAGCTGACGTCATATACACACTATGACGTTTCGCGTGCACCTAATCTTCGAATTTGCGTACACGTTAGCGTGTACCTAGACACAGCGATTAAATTTCAGTACACAATATATGATGATCTTTTCTCATCTCTCAATAGAGAGACCCAAGCGAAGTTATCAGGGTCTCTCGGCAATTTTCTGGAGAATTAATAACGTGCCAAATATGGCCGATCAATCCAACAGCAATTATTATCAAAGAACCGTATAGTAATAAAATATAAGACTCAGTTTCTAAACTTCAAATCTTCGGAGTCTATACTTTCTCCTCAGAACCTCATGAATCACCGACTCTCGTTTCTCTTTGTACAAGTTTTGTCGATGACAAGGGTTTTTTCTTGTTAAGGCGATTATTTTTTGAGAATCGACGACAAATTTCCAAGGTGTTTAGAATCAACGTATACCAAAATGGAGTACTTTGCAGGAGGCCACTCACCTAATGCTCAATTATTATCTGGCAACAATATTAAACAGTTTGTACAATGTACACCACTTGCATTGAACATAATCTCGAACGTTATTTGACAAAAATGATATCTGTGAGTCGGGTTGACTACTGGAAAAAAATGTAAGAAAGTTGTAGCGAAATCTCAGGTTGTGCCCCCCCCCCTCTCTCTGCCGGCAGTTTACAGAAATGTTTCGCACTACACAGAAATACTCGTATGTTAATGCTGCAACCCCACACATCACTATTGAAATATATCGCCTGTATAACCAACTTTTGGCGTATATGGTGCTAATAGGTACCTACCACCTATACCGTGGACTTGCATCTAAAATGGGCTGTTCATCCCCAAAAAATAAAACAAACAAATAAATCATGATCTGACTGAAGACTCTAATTCGAGAGTAAGCTACAAACCTGTACATTTGGCGGAGGAGCCGTATCGAGATTTTGCCGGATCTTGCGAACAGCTGGACTTTTTAAACTAGTAACCAGTCGGGAATCCTATAGTAGAAATAGCAGGGGCTCAGACACAGAACAAAATACCAATATTGCTGTCGTATTAGATAGACTAATCTATGAAGTTGTTGCGAGGTATCGAAAAAATGGCTCGACTTTTACTTTTGCGGAAATCGATTTCGAGTCTGTTTGTTGCGTTGATTAGTGCGTTGATTAGCTCAGTCTTCCCGTAATCCGTAATGCTTAAGTGAATATCAAGAAAGTTCATATGAAATTTCTACATAGGGTGATGTGTAATGGTGTAAAGCAGTGTGAAATGGCAAAGTCTTCACCACACCCCCATGCACATACACGGTAAAAAATTTTGAGTGAAATTTAACTCAAACCGGACTCAAAAGTGATTCAATCCAGGTCCACGCAAATTTGAGTGAAAATTCAACTCAAATTTTTTGAGTACATTTCTGGATTTTTGAGTTACTTCCTGTTAATCAATATTGAGTACTTTCAAGCCTTTTTACACTCGAAATTGAGCGCAATTGGCACAAAGGTGAGTATGCATTATAACTCAATATTAATGCAAAAATGATTTCAAAGTGATCATTATTGATGATTATAATTATGAATGAATCAATTTTTATTATTTTCAATTTGGACAAAAAGAACAAACTTTTATTCATTTAGGCATTTATTTAGTTCATTTTTATTGCTACATGTTATTAAAACATAATTTGTATAATATATTATTGTAAAAGTACCGTAATGTATAAATTATACCTATACAATATTATTGAACAAAAATTTGAACAACCCAAAATCAAAAATATAAAAAAAATGTGACAATAATTTGAAAATACATGTAATTAATGCAACAGAGGAGAAAACTAATATTTTATACACTGAACGAGTTTGTACTATAGTACCTAGCAGTAGAAAACTAATAAAAGTGATTAATAAGTCAGTAGGTAATACATATTTATTCCAAAAAAATTATGCTAATTTATATAAATTAAATGCCGCAAATAAAAGTGAATCGATTTACAATATGAATATGACAATATTTTGAACCTATATGTTGAGTCCGCGGCAAACTAGACCTACCTCGATGGGCTGGATGCCCAAAATTTAATCAAAACTCGTCGGACCACTCCATTATGCGAAATGTATGGGTGTCGTGTTATTGCGTTAATTGTTGAGAATTTGACAATAATTAGGGGAAGGTGTTGGACCTCTGACCATATTGTACTTTTGACGACCCTGTAAAGGCCATCTGTGGACCAATGGAGAAAACAGTTGTAACATGCAGATCACCTGTAAAAAAACAAAAAGTCAAAGTCAAAACTTGCTGTTTTCTGTTGCAAAGTAAACCGTACCGCTGCTGGTTGCCGACAAGCATAATGGCTGCCAGGCAGCTAAGCAGCGAATGCGGGCACTTCCAATCAAAAGCGAGCATAGCTGACTCAAAATTTAGTAAAATGTACTCAAATTTGTGGCAATTTAACTCAAAATTGTGTGAATTGACTCAAAAGTGAGTAGGTATCAACAACAAAAAGTTCCCACACTTCATTACCCACACAAGGAGGACATTGATAATAATATAAGACGGCTTATCTATTTTGCACTAGTTGAATCTAAATTTATCTATTATTCGTTCTTATTCGTTTATCGAATGAGCTGGGAGTGCTGGGACGGTACGGCTGATAACCGCCAATGATTTTACGCAAGGTTTTGCGCCAAAACTTTTCATCGGATGCCATCAGTAGTGCTAAGCGTGTCCCTCAGCTTGACACTTTATTTTTAGTGCAAAAAGTCCCAGTGCTGGGTTTAGAAGATGAATGGGATATATAGATCTAAATATTAGTGCATCATATTAAGTGATAATTAATAAATGCAATTTTTCACTTACCCGGACTATGGTTTTTTTTGACGAGCGACGCTGCCGGCTCACAACCAACGACTGATGCATTAACCGAACTTGAACGTCCCTCGAACCGAATTTGACGAGGAAATGCATCAAATTTGATTAAAACCGAATCAAATTTGAGCTAATTCAATCGAAATTGAGTGCAGTACTCAAAAATGATCATATAGTTGTCAAATTTGATCGAATTTTCACATTAACTCAATTTTTCGTTAATTTTCACTCAAAAAATTAACTCACATCACTTCACTCAGACAAGTTGAAAATTCACTCAGTCGGATTTCTTACCGTGTATGCCTGAAATTTCTTTTTAATAATTCAAAAATCATGAAATGTGACGTCTTCATTTGAAAATTGTTTTAGAATTTCTTGGATTGGGGGTCTAGCTACGAAGGAATGAATTCAGATGTTGAATGTTACAGATTGAATGCCCTACTGAGACGCGATATTGAGGCTCAGTATTTCGGTTAAAGTTGAGCTTCCTTGAGTGAAACTTGGTTTAGATGCCATAAATCAGTTTGTTGATGCTACAGTTGTTGTTGTCTCCGCAATAATAAAACCAAGTTTCACTGAACTTGCTGTAAACTTGAATGTGAACTTGAACTTGAACTTGAACTTGAACAGTGAACTCAACGTTCAACTTCAACTGGATACTGAATCTTGACTCACTTCTGATGAGTGCATGGAAGTCGACATTGAACACTTTTATGAAACAAAGCTCTCCGACCAACCACAACACCAGACGATCGAACCGAACAACTGCACAGACACGTGTTTCGCCCCTACTGGGGGCTCATCAATGCGCAGGCGTGATCAGCTCAACCATCCGATGCCGTGGCAGTCAGAGAACTCATGGTAATATACACCCAGGAGGACTCCTAATATGTGAGTCCTCCAAGCGGCGCCATCTATCAAAGGCATTCCGCAGATGCTATATTTCAAGGCATCAGGCATGCGAGGGAATCAACAGAATTCCACGTAAAGCAACACCGTCGCCAAGAGAGCATCGATGGTAGATGTACACATGTATACTCAAGCCGAGTAGAGCAATGTTAAACACAACAAACACGCGAATATAAATAAATATTGCGCCTCTTAGGGCCATATAGCGGCACCTCGCAGTTTTTATGAAACAAAGCTCTCCGACCAACCACAACACCAGACGATCGAACCGAACAACTGCACAAACACGTGTTTCGCCCCTACTGGGGGCTCATCAGTGCGCAGGCGTGATCAGCTCAACCATCCGATGCCGTGGCAGTCAGAGAACTCATGGTAATATACACCCAGGAGGACTCCTAATATGTGAGTCCTCCAAGCGGCGCCATCTATCAAAGGCATTCCGCAGATGCTATATTTCAAGGCATCAGGCATGCGAGGGAATCAACAGAATTCCACGTAAAGCAACACCGTCGCCAAGAGAGCATCGATGGTAGATGTACACATGTATACTCAAGCCGAGTAGAGCAATGTTAAACACAACAAACACGCGAATATAAATAAATATTGCGCCTCTTAGGGCCATATAGCGGCACCTCGCAGTTTTTATGAAACAAAGCTCTCCGACCAACCACAACACCAGACGATCGAACCGAACAACTGCACAAACACGTGTTTCGCCCCTACTGGGGGCTCATCAGTGCGCAGGCGTGATCAGCTCAACCATCCGATGCCGTGGCAGTCAGAGAACTCATGGTAATATACACCCAGGAGGACTCCTAATATGTGAGTCCTCCAAGCGGCGCCATCTATCAAAGGCATTCCGCAGATGCTATATTTCAAGGCATCAGGCATGCGAGGGAATCAACAGAATTCCACGTAAAGCAACACCGTCGCCAAGAGAGCATCGATGGTAGATGTACACATGTATACTCAAGCCGAGTAGAGCAATGTTAAACACAACAAACACGCGAATATAAATAAATATTGCGCCTCTTAGGGCCATATAGCGGCACCTCGCAGTTTTTATGAAACAAAGCTCTCCGACCAACCACAACACCAGACGATCGAACCGAACAACTGCACAGACACGTGTTTCGCCCCTACTGGGGGCTCATCAGTGCGCAGGCGTGATCAGCTCAACCATCCGATGCCGTGGCAGTCAGAGAACTCATGGTAATATACACCCAGGAGGACTCCTAATATGTGAGTCCTCCAAGCCGCGCCATCTATCAAAGGCATAGGATATCAGAGGCGCAATATTTATTTATATTCGCGTGTTTGTTGTGTTTAACATTGCTCTACTCGGCTTGAGTATACATGTGTACATCTACCATCGATGCTCTCTTGGCGACGGTGTTGCTTTACGTGGAATTCTGTTGATTCCCTCGCATGCCTGATGCCTTGAAATATAGCATCTGCGGAATGCCTTTGATAGATGGCGCCGCTTGGAGGACTCACATATTAGGAGTCCTCCTGGGTGTATATTACCATGAGTTCTCTGACTGCCACGGCATCGGATGGTTGAGCTGATCACGCCTGCGCACTGATGAGCCCCCAGTAGGGGCGAAACACGTGTCTGTGCAGTTGTTCGGTTCGATCGTCTGGTGTTTGTGGTTGGTCGGAGAGCTTTGTTTCATAAAAACTGCGAGGTGCCGCTATATGGCCCTAAGAGGCGCAATATTTATTTATATTCGCGTGTTTGTTGTGTTTAACATTGCTCTACTCGGCTTGAGTATACATGTGTACATCTACCATCGATGCTCTCTTGGCGACGGTGTTGCTTTACGTGGAATTCTGTTGATTCCCTCGCATGCCTGATGCCTTGAAATATAGCATCTGCGGAATGCCTTTGATAGATGGCGCCGCTTGGAGGACTCACATATTAGGAGTCCTCCTGGGTGTATATTACCATGAGTTCTCTGACTGCCACGGCATCGGATGGTTGAGCTGATCACGCCTGCGCACTGATGAGCCCCCAGTAGGGGCGAAACACGTGTCTGTGCAGTTGTTCGGTTCGATCGTCTGGTGTTGTGGTTGGTCGGAGAGCTTTGTTTCATAAAAACTGCGAGGTGCCGCTATATGGCCCTAAGAGGCGCAATATTTATTTATATTCGCGTGTTTGTTGTGTTGAACACTTTTGTTGCGACAACCAGTTCTTGGCAATTTATCTCTCAACACAACCGAATATTTGGTATGGGCCCAAGCAGGAGGCATTTTCAATAATGACTCGTACTCTTTGTTTCTCGTACGATTAATTTCATGTTATTTTCAGATATGAAACATGTTTTCTTTGCAAGTTGAAGTCTCAAAACATGATATTATAATGCAGAACTTGAGTTTTCGATGGAGGTAAGCCCACTGGAAATCATACTATAGTTCTTGTGCTGGGTCCGCGGTTTTCCGTTATCACTTTTGTCTTGTAATATTTCTGACAATAATGGTTGTAATGGCGGAGTCACTTCACTTAGGTATAACCAACCATTTTCACGGCTTTTTTTATTGGAACAATCTATGGAAAAGAATGTGTTGTGTCCAAATGTGATTTGAACGCTTTGGTAGAGGTGTTATGTATAATGTATAATGTGTTAAGTGTCATGCGGTCGCGATGCGCATGCAAATGCGGTCAAGGGAAGATATATTATACCTACACATTCAAATGGTCTAGGGGTCACCCTGGAATTTTTTTTTTGGCTAAAATGACAATTTCTCGAGAGAACAAGAAATTTTTGTTATGCTCGATATAGTAATCTTCCAACTATAAGAGGTAACATCTTAGGTTATCCTATTGTTGACCTTATATGTATGATATACTTATACAGGGTGACAATGGAAGGGGCGCAAAAATGAGCTAACTTCATCAAGGTCCAGTTTTGAGAATACAAGTCGCAGAGTTTTCTAGGTAACATTTTTGGAAAGCGTACATCAATATCCCGAAACAGTTCTGGACTTCAGATCGTATTTTGTTTTTTCAAAGAATTAGTGATTCTTTTGTGATTTATGGAACGACAATTAGGCTGTAAAGAAGCATTTGTGATGAGAAAAATCAGTTACTCTAGCAATCGTAATGCAACGAGAACTTGCCACTAGTTCATTTTGAACCATCCTGGGCTATTTAGCATCTAGTGCAATATCGCAGCATGCTTGTTTTCCCATAGTCCCATAAGAGGTGCAGGTCCTCACCACTTCTGAGGGTCTATGGGATCAAATTATTCCATGATACATTTGCCAGAGCTTTATTGTGTATGTTCCTGTTCATTTTCAAGAGTCTGCACCGAAAAGTTCAAAATCCCAAAAAAATCAGCAGTTAGCTCTTTGACAAAACAAAATACGATCAAAAGTCGGGCTGAAGTCAAGTCATTTTTGCGTTTCTTTCATTGTCACCCTGTATATCGTACAGAGGGTCAACAGTCGGGTGATACAAGATATTACCTTGTAGTCAAAGGAGCACTTCACCGAACACTACAAAAAATTTCCAAAATCGGTTGATGTTTTCTCGAGAAGTTGTCATTTCAATTGAGACAAAATCTCGGGGTGATCCCTAGACCATTTGGGTGTGAATATGTATTTTGGAATCCGTCTGCGGATTTCTTCTCCTGAGAGGCTCGATGGGGGCCAAATATCTCTAGAAGGTACAAGGGGCTTAGCTTGGAGTGCTCCCGAAGCTGGGTGTACTAAAAGAAATTCTCGAAATAATGGAAGAGGGCTAAGCAGAGCTTCAAAGACATGAAGAAACCAGGGTGCACAGTAGGGCTCTAGATACTACAAAAAGGCATAAGGAGGGTTACTAAAGTTCGAAAAGCAACGAGGAAACACAAAGGGACTTGATAAAGTTAAGGCAAAGGACAAAACATCATTTTGCGACGAATCGTCTGTGAGGGTAATAATTGTCCGCGGGACGAATTGTCCGCTACGAATTGTCCGGTCACAAAACTAGGTGAAGAGGTATTAAAAGACTCAGAAAAAAAACTTACAAAGTTGAACTAAGTATAGGAAAATCAACTGATGCGGTTTCTTGAACTGTACACAGAAATTTTCATTGTGATCGCAGCTATATTTTTCAATAATTTTGATGGTAGACCAAAAGTGTCACAAAAATCCTTGAAAAAAATGGTGATGGTGAAATTAATGATATTCAATTGCAAATAAATGTGAGTTAGTTTAATCAAGTACGTTTATACATTAGCAACAGATATATAAGGTGCTATGTGAAAGCTATATATAATAATTATACATATAAACAATCTATAAACAATATATATCAATCAACAAACAAACAATTGAAACAAACAATCAGGCTTTTTGATGTTGTTATTGTAGCAGGAATGATGCTGCATTCCTGCATTGATGTGAAATTGATAACTTACTGGTCTGATGCGCTGTATGAGGTACATTATTAAGATATTGAACAACACTACATATTTGATTCGATTGCAATTGTGACTAACAGATAATACCCATTAATAACGGATCCATGCAAACAACTAACTGGAGCGATGGTTGATTTCATGACAATCCCTCTACTTTGCTACATCGGAAAGTTGGCCATGGAGCGGCCATTATACCGCAACTGAAATATTTCAAGGTTTTCTGGTTACTCGATTCTGAGTTTTCCATTCTGGAATTCTGTTTTCTTTGAAAACCTGGAACGTGATATCTTAAACAATGGAAAATTCTTATCTTGGCTTGGCTATATCCATCTCATCATTCAATAATAATAATAATAATAATAATAATGATAATAGTAAAATGTTTTTATTGGCGGTATTCAGCGAAGCTGCTCTTCCATACAACCACAACAATATAACAATAAACATATAACAAAAAATATATATATATATAATAAACAAAATAACAAATCACGAATATATCATGAAAAAAAAAACAATAGGTATCATGATCGGTCGCTCAACAGAAATTTCCTGAGTTGGGATTGAAATGATTGGAGGCTAGAGGCGCTCTTGATATGAAACGGGGACTTTATTCATTGTGACCGCGGCACAGTAGGAAAAGGAGCCACGGAACTGTGTACTCCGGTGTCGAGGAACTACACACAGACCACGGCGTCTCGTATCAATTGAATGAATGTTTTCGTTTCTGATCACTCTACTGCGCAAGTACTCGGGATGCGAGGTGACGTCCAACTTGTAGACTAACGAGGCAAGCCGCAAGGTGAACATTTCGCCCAAGCTCAACCAACCGGACTGTTCGTATTTCTCGGTAATATATGGTCATACTTTTTCAAGCCGAAGCAGAAGCGTACACAAGCGTTTAGGAGGCGCTGCAAACAAAGCCTATCACTCTCCAGTATGACAGGCCAAAAAACAGTTATGCAATATGCAATACAGGGAATGACCAACGCACTGCACAGTCTCAGCCTAACAGTCGGTGATAAACAATCTTTGTTCAAGTAAAAAGTTCTTAGTTCAGCAAAGCTTCCACGAATAACGGAGCTTACGTGATTTACGCATGAAACGTCATTCCTTTCGACTTTTTTTTCTAATTTATCTAACACCTGAATGTCGAAGACATTGGAAGACTTTTTTTAGTCCAAAAATATGTGAATACGTTTGAAAGTGAAAGAAATCGCAATAATTATGACTGCATAACTACAAATTTTTTATCCTGGCTCATTTAGAGAGCGGATTTATAATTTTTCACATGTTCTATTCGCTAAGTTGGATGAAACTGTCGACTTGCAGCTTGACGTTTCCATCTATAAGGAACCTAAATATATATATATAATCGAAAAAACCTTTTACCCAGTATGGGTGTAAGGTGTAATTATAAACTCAAAATCTTATTCTCTAAGTAATAACATTTACAAATCAAAGTCTAATTCAAGCAGGTACGAGTATAACTATGTCTCCTGATTTGTCCCATGGATAAAGAGTGCCCATTGTTTTCTGTCTCGCGCCATCGTTTTCGCTTCTTGCCAAGTTTGATTTCTTTGGTGTAGGATTTCTTCGATCGTAGTGTTCCATGTTTTCCTGGGTCTTCCTCTTGTTCTTCTTGTTGCCTCTCTTGCTTCCCAAACCTTCTTAACTTGTCTTTCTCCGTCCATTCTTATCATGTGACCAAACCATTGCAGTTGCCTTTCTTCTATCTTTCCTGTCAACTTCTCAACTCCCAGCTCTTTTCGTATAATTTCATTTCTTATCCTGTCTCTCTTGGTAACCCCCATCGTTTTTCTTAGATACTTCATTTCCATTGCTTGTATTTTGCTCTTGTATTTATTTGTAAGCACCCAGGATTCGCTGCCAAATATAAGTGTGGGTAGGTATACGGTTTTGTATACAGTGATTTTTGTGTTCTTTGTTATTTCTTTGTTGTTCAGGAATGCCTTTGCCACTGAATAATACAATTTCGCTGCTTTATCCACTCTTCTGTCTAATTCTCTTTCGTGTCCGCCTTTGTTTTCTATCATAACTCCAAGATATAGGAACTCGTTTACTTGTTCTAACCTAACATTGTCCATCACGATGTTCGTCTTCACTTCTCTGTTCGATATTACCATCACCTTGGATTTTTCTGAATTTATTCTCATGTTGTATTTCGTTAAGGTTTCTTTCCATATATCTAGGCTTTTTTTCAGCTCTTTTTCGTTCGGTGCAAATATTGCCACATCATCTGCAAAAGCACAATCTGTAATGCATACACTTTGTAGATACCTGTATCCTATATGTAGTTTGGTCATCTTAGGTCTGCATATCTTGATAATGTCGTCCATCAGTACAATGAAAAGCAGAGGGCTTAGAACCCCTCCCTGTTTCAGGCCGTCATATGTGGTGAACTCTTCAGACTGCGATTGCTTCGTTCGTACGTAGTTTCTGTTATTTGCGTAGAGACTTTTTATTGCTGCTATCAATTCTTTTTCTATTCCTCTTTTCTTCAGGCTGTCCCATATCTTTTTTCTTGGCACTCGATCAAATGCCTTTTCAAGGTCGATAAATGATATGAAAGCTTCTTTTTTCTGTAATAGTGTTTTCTCTATCGTTTCCTTAATGCTGAAAATATGGTCTTGGATACTGTGCCCCTTCCTGAAACCGCTCTGAGAGTCTATTAGCTGTGTTTCTATTTTATCTCTCAATCTTTGTTCCAGGATTCTTTCATAGACTTTGCTTGCGATGTTTAGCAAAGTTATGCCCCGATAATTTTGGCAACATAGTCTATCTCCTTTTTTGCATAGAGGGAGTATTACTCCAACCTCCCAGTCACTTGGTATTGTTTGTTCTCGCCACGCCTTCTTGCATATCTCGAGTAGTAATTTTGCGCCCTCTTCTCCCATATTTTTTATCATTTCAGGCCCGATTCCGTCTTGTCCTGCTGCTTTACCGGTTTTTATTTTATTTATTGCTTCGCATAGCTCTTCCATTGTTGGTTCGTTGTTCCGTTCTTCGTTCGATTTTTTTCCGCTCTCTTCCTCCTCTTGTTCTTGTACAGTTGTTTCCCGTTCTGCGTTTCCTGCTGTCAGCATTTCTTGAAAATACTCTTTCCACCTTTCAAGTACTTCACATTCTTCTGTTATGATCTTTCCCTCTCTGCTTTTTATGTTTTTTATCATCGGCTTCTTTTCTGTTCGCATATTTTTCAGAGTTTTGTAGAAAAGTTTTTGGTTGCTTTGACGATCATTCTCCATTTTACGTCCAAAGTTTTCCCATGATTTTTCTTTAGCTTCCCTTACCAGTTTTTTAACTTTCAATCTTTGTTGCTTATATATTTCGTATGATGCTTCAGTATTCCTACTCAGATATGTTTTCCATTTTTCTTTCTTCGATTTGATCTCTTTTTTTATTTCTTCATTCCACCAGTTCGTCTGCTTTCTGCTATTGTCTATCCTGAATATTAAGGAACCTAAATACCAAGTTTTATTTTGCATATTATTATATTTAATTTATTATTTTGAGTTTTTACCGCATACAACTTGATAGTCCATATAATCGCATATAGCCGCATATTTAGTCCATATATTTGCATTCAACTGAATATTTGTTATTATTTTGTTTATTATATCTAGATGTACCAGAAAAATCACGATTTTTTCCGTTCAAGAGAAAAATAATTGAAAACTTTTGAAGAATTTTTTTTTTATTTCGATGGTCAGAGTTGGTTGACTGGTTTTACATGTGAATGTTGAAATTTTCAATATTTTTGCAGCTTATATCACATATTTATTCGCATATATTGCTTTATTTGAACATTTTTATCGCATATTTTGATACTTTTTAAGCGCATATAAACTGCATATTTTGAGCTTTTTTACCGCATATAAATCCGCTCCCTACTCATTTTACTTAGGTACTATAAAATGAAGAAGAGTTCCAATAGTTGCACAAGAACTGCTGGCATTATGATAGCATGATGGCTGTGGCTGCCAATCCAGAACTGTAAATGAGTGCTTTTTTTATTTATTCTTTCTATAGCAACAATGAAATCAAATTGATCCAGCGCTCGAATAAGGACAGCGCCTGGTGTGAACTTACCGACAAACGAGATATTAAAAAAAGGTTTGCTCGAGGGTTTGCCCCTTTCTCCTAATAAATAAATATTTCGTTTGTAACCTTCGCGCGCTTCCTGCCCAGCTTCCGCCTCGGTCTCTCTCTGTTGGCTTGCTGGCTGCTTCTGCTAAAAAGCTACTATTAGGTCGCAGTAATTTTCTCGTTCATTGAATTTTCTTCTTTCTTAGTTCGTTTTCACCACCGATCCTTTTAAGTTGATCAGGCAGCTGTGCACTTCTTTCAGACCCGGCTTCTTTTATGGTCCTGTCTCATTATATCGTATATATAAGCCGCGCATTGACGTTGATATTGCGATGTGTATTGACTATTTCGATTCGTTTTATTCGCTGCTGACGGTTCGTTAAAAATCCAGCAGCTTATGTGTTTGTGCAGAGTCTCTCTGCAAATATTGCCATGCCAAGCCACCCATATTTTCAAATAACACTCCCCAATAAGTGCTATGGCAGATAAACAAGTATTGGGTGGTGAAATAAAAGGTACCAAAGCCATCGGCAAATGAACTCTGCCAGAGTGCGGATTTAAGTTAAGTTCCGTTCGCAATTTCATTCGCATTTCAGGTATTATTCATTCACTCAGTTTGTGAGTCACTCTTCAATTGTCTTCTGCAGCTGAGTAGCTAGGGTCATCAGAGTGAGTCCAACCCTTGTCCTTGATTCTGAGGGACAGTTCCTAAACTCTAAACTCATTCTAAGGCAAAAAATTGGTGAACAAAAGAATGTTTTTCAATTTTTTTTTCAAGGTCACATTTACTGTTTTCTTCATATCGGCGATAAAAAAACACATACATGGTGGCCCAACAAGAACGGAACAGACAGATTTTTGGGCACTTGACCTTCTTTGATTACATAGAAATACGTTTTCTAGAGGGACTAAGCCTAGTCATGAGTTCGGCAACTTCGAGCCAGTCTTTTGAAGGGACTGCCACCCTGAGGACATGAGTAAAACTTCACAGTTGAATCAACAGAAGTTGAACGTTCCCTTTGAAAAAAAAGTTATGGTGTCCGGGCTTATTTCGGAAAAATCAGAGCAAATGTCCAAAAATCTGTCTGTTTCGTTATCGTTGGGCCACCCTGTATAACTAAATCTATAGAAATAGGTGTGATGTGAAATGTATATCCCATACACTTTCTATTTTCAGTAGAATGACTTTTTAGAGCAAAAATATAGTGACAAGCTGGGGGGCTACGACTACTGCCGATGGCACATACAAAGTTTGGGAGAAAAACTATCGGCGGTCATCGGCCGTATTCTCCCAGCGCTTCAGCTTGTCACTTAATTTTTGCTCCAAAAAGTCATTCTACTGGAAATAAAAAGTTTATGATGGGATATAGGTACATAATGTTATTAGGTAAGTAGGTTTCAATTTCAAAATCGTACTGTGTATACCTATACTTAAACTCTCAAAGGAATATATTTATAGGTATTCATTATTACTTATTATTGTTGGGTATTTGTTTTTGTCTTATTTGGAAACCAGTTTTTACTTCTCTCTGACACGCTGTATCTTGAAAGCCAGTATCTACCAACGCACCCGGAGTCTGGAGTAGTGACAAAGTGGGGGGTACCTAGTTCTCGGCCCTCTTCATGTGAGGGAAGCATGCGCCGGTTTTTTGACAGACGGCAGCCGCAGCTTGACAGTTGACGGCGAAATCCTCGGACAAAAACGTCAAACACATTATTTGATAAGAGAAAGTTAGGTTAGTGGTTTACCGATGGAGTGGCAAGGAAAGTTTGAACATGTTAGAATGCAAGAAATCAAAGGCTTGTGAGGGAGCAAACAAGCATTGTGCGTTCGGTGGTTGTTTCAGTTGCTCGCGATATGTTTTTGTCGACACACGCGTCATCTACTGAGATATGCGCGTACCAAACTTTACTCTTGTCATTTGTCCGAGGATTTTTGACAGTCGGTAGTCGACAGTCGGCGCATCCCAGATCGCCGGTCAGGTGGGTGACCTAAACATGCGCCCTTGCGTGCGACAGTAGATGGGAATATCCATTTGAGTAGTAACTAATAACCTGCTACGTTCCCAAAAAAGCAATATCCGAAATATCCAGAGTATTTCCGCTGTACTAAGTAATTTTCCGTTTTCCACGAAGCCGATGGTATCTATATAGGCCCCTAATACTTGTACCGTGAAATTAGGACCACCTTATACTTACGAGATCAGAGATCTGCAGATCGTGCAAACAACACGTTTTATGGTGTTGCCGGGAGTGATTGTGGCATCGTCAAGTATAAGCATCGTGAAAATTAATGCACCCGACCGAAGAGCTTCCCAGGGAAGCCCTGAAAATTGCATAGACGAGCAGCTGAGACGAACAATCCAGTCAGCCTTAATCGATTTATAAGCGACTTAGTTTGGATTTTGAACAAGGCTCAGGGGTGTTTTCCAAAATAATCAGATTAAAGTCGGCGGGATTTGGGGTCGCGTTTTGTTGGTATTTCCGTCAGATTTCGGCAATTAATTCATCTGGGGCGCTAATCCGAGTAATTGGATAACGCATAGTTGAGTCGCACACGCAAGGATGAAAAAAAAAATGCCCAGAGGCGTAGGCCCAGAAGACATATCCGGATTTAATCTAGATACTGTTCATGGCGCACCAGATCTTCCTGTTTTAATAATAATTAGCTTTCACACTCGTCGCATTCAACTCTTGACATGGTGGTAGCATGGTAGGTATGTTTCTAGGGCTGTAGCACCCTCCAACTTGTTCCCATATCTGCGCTACTGCATACCTCTCGAGGGATTGTGCGTTCATGTTACCGGATGTAATGCGTGTCACACGCGATATCACGGCACGCTTGATACCCACCTTTATATCCACTAGTCCATACGTTGTTCCTCTCCTTCTTCATAACCTACCGAGCCCTCTTGCTCTGGAATGGCCACATTTACTATACAGAAATCTCATTTCGGACCACCTTTTTGGCATTTGCAAGTGCTAGCGAGCATCCCTTCTGCTTTATTTTGTTATGAATGGAATGACTAAACGCGAATTATTATGAAGGGACTGTGAATGGAATCGTCTGTGACATCGGTTGTCCCTTCAAAATTCTTCAGGGAGATGAGGTAATCTGACGTGAAATTCAGTCAAGCGCTCAATTTTAGGATGTCCGAGTGAAATAAAGCTCTTGAAACCCCGTGGAGAAAAATGATATTACGTTTTCAAAATGCATAAATTGCACTTTATTTTTTTCGGGAATTCAATTAACGTAACTTGCTGGATATAACGTGCAAACAAGACACATAACTTGCACCTGATTTGAGAGTGCAAACAACATCAAATTGTGGTATATAAGTAGGTATGCGACAATTTATTTGACGTGTAATGTAGTAGAAGGTACTCAGTGCTAAACAGTGTGTACTCAAACGTTTGTCTTTCAATTGATAAAGTACCAACGCAAATTCGACGCATTGGTGTCAAAGCGACATAATTGAGGGAAATTTGACCTGTGACTACAAGAAGCCTGAGAAATTCTAAAATTGATTTGTCAGTACTGGAGAGAAGAGCACGTCAAAGACACTGACGCATGATACAAACGATCGAGCAAACGATGCATTAGTAGAAAAAGAAGCACTTGGGAGAAAAAGGAGAATTTGGGAATCTTCAAGAAGGACAAAAAAAGGAATTGGAGAGCCTACCCAGAAAAACAGAAGAAGGAAATGTCTAGAAGCAGAAAATGCGAAAAGTTGAATTTGTTAATAACATTTCATGTCATTAGTTTGATAATGGTCATTTCAATGATTTTGTATGAAATTTGCTTGCTGCGTACTATGCGTTTGAGTTTTGGCTTTACGTCACTTACGTCAGTATCTACAATATTTTATTGTCTCATTCTTTATGTGCACTAGTTGTTGTATCATGGTTTGTTTTCCATGTAAAATGCAATGTGAAACGTCAATTATTGTCCTCCCGTCTGTTTTCGTGACTCTATAGCTGCGTTCCTTTTATCATCCGAACTGATAATTCTCACTTTAATTGCAAGCTGTGTCTCTCTCCCTCTCATGCAATTCTTGCTTTTTCTCTTTCTAACTAAGGTGACATTCTCTGAGATTTCGTGTAAAAAGAATGCAGCTTATGTTGTTAATGTCATTTTTGATGCTCGCTGGTATTATTGTCAGATATTTGATGTATGTATTTTTCACGATCCCCAACTAACGTAAACGTACCAATGCCTGACACTGTGCCTTAACCTGACACCTTTATTTATTTCATGGAAAATAGGCAGAATTATTGGCTTTAGACGTATTCTGTTCAAATGTTAGGGTATGCAAACATTTTCCTCAAGATTTCTCATACAGTAGAGTTAGCAATACTAGTTTTTGAGCATGTCTTCCACGGTGCTGTGTACCGTCACGTGGCTTGCTACCTGTCGCCGCAGCAGCATGGTTTCATGGCGGGCCGTTCTACGGTGACTAATCTGGCAGTCAAGAGTCAGTTCTTGTGTGAGGTCCTTGACAGGAGAGGTCAGGTCGACGTTATATACACCGATTTCACTAGTGCCTTCGATACCATCAACCATAAGATACTGTGCCGTAGACTTCAAGACTTCGGTTTCTCTAATTCGTTGGTCGGGCTTGTCGAATCGTACCTTGAAAACAGACTGTTATATGTCCATCACAATGGTTACAGATCATTCAATTACCGCCAGTCGTCGGGTGTTGCCCAGGGCACAGTAACCGGTCCCACGTTTTTCAATATTTTTATTAATGACATTCTTGCCAGGTTGACGGCAAAATCGCTCTTTTATGCGGACGAACTTAAGTTTTATCGCGAGGTAAATTCAATTGAGGACTGTGTTGCTCTGCAAAGGGACTTGACGGCTGTTCGCGACTGGTGTGTGGAGAATGGTTTCGCTTGAATGCGTCAAAGTGTAATGTCATGTCTTTTACACGGAAGAAGGATACGCTGATATACGACTACAGTTTGGGCGATGCGGTCGTACAGAGGCCGGAGTACATCAAGGATTTGGGGGTAACCTTCGATTCCAAGATCACTTTCTCCAAACACGTTGAGATAGTTACTGCCTCTGCTTTCCGGGGTCTCGGCTTCATTTTGCGCCATGGGGCCGGCTTTAGGAGTGTCGACACGCTTCGCCTTCTGTTCAACACCTTCGTCCGCTCCAGGTTGGAATATGCTTCCCTCATCTGGGATCCCATCTACATGGTTTATATATCCGATCTGGAGGGCGTTCAGAGACTCTTCCTGAAGGCGGCCTCGCGTTTTGTTGACGGTTTCTATCCGCAGGGCTCCCCTCACGATTTGCTGCTTCAGCGTTTTAACACGAGGTCACTGAAAAAACGAAGAGATGCCAATTGCGTTGTATTTCTTTTCGGTCTGATCAGTGGCTATGTGGACTGCTCCTCTCTGACTAACGCAATTGAATTTAAATCAATTCTAGGTGATTAGGGAGTTTTATGGTTATAATAGGGGGTGTCAGCTATTGGCACTGGGGAATATAGACAAGTCCAATGCCTGACAATAAGTGTGTCAGGTCCTGGATAATGAAAAATGAACTCAGTAATAGACCCTATAACAAAGATTCAATGAGCTTATGCTGGTGTAAAAGTTTCATATTGATATCTTCAATGGTTCCAATACCTAAGGCCCTAGGTCAGCCACTAGCTTCATTAGTGTCAGCTACTAACAATGATAGATATTTGCAGATTCCATGCTTCCAGCTATATAACTAACTGATATTCAACTTGTTATCAGTTAAATAGAAGTCTCTATTTTGCAATTCAACTACTGCTGTTCCTCTGAATATCATATCTGAGCTGTTAACATGTGGGAAAGGCATTGGTTCTCTTGGAGTCAGGCTTAGATCCAAGTCAAGAGAAGCTATGTCAGGTACTGGACAAAAAAATCAAATTTTCAAAATCTTCTAAACAAAAACATGAGGCACGTTTCACCAAAATCATCAATGTTATATCATGGATGTTATCTGCTCTAATTATTCCACATTCGAAATGTACCCCAAGTACTTCTAAATCATTTCTAGGCAAGAAAACATACAAAGATAGCCCTTAAGGTGTCAGGCATTGATACGTTTACGTCACACCGTTTTGGGTTTTTGTATTGTTGTGATTTATTATTGCTGATTTTATTACACCTTGTTGAGTTTATCTCATCCACCATCTACCGATGTTTTCTCCGATTTTGTTCTGCCAATTTGCTGATAAGTACTTACATTGAATACCGAAAATTATCAGTGAGTCGCTTGCCATTTTGTCACACATTTGAGAGTCCTCTTACTTTGGGCTTGACTCAGTGATTTATTCGACTGGGCTCTTCCACTGAGTGCTCTCCTACCGAACACGTCACTCCAAACCCTTTTTTTTTGACTGACAGTCTTTTTTTCTTTTTATTCGTTTATTTAACGTCGGCCTATTTCCGCAACGAGGCCTAACACCGACGCCGGTGAATGCTTTCCTCCACTATACCGGAAATTTTGCCGAACCCCTGTGTGTTCCAACACAGGGTAGGGATTTTTAACGACCACCAACATCGCATGGGGTCGGCACCATCGTTCGTATTTTACGTGCTATGCGACACACGGCGCGTCTTGCATTTAGCAAGCATTCCAACTAAACCAAGGAGCTTGTTTTTCGAGGCCGAAAATCCGTCCCCGGCGGAGATCGAACCCGCGACCTCTGGAGTGGCAGTCGAACGCGCTAACTAACCACACAGTTTGACTTACTGAATTATTGACGTTTCAAGATATCGTCTCGGATATCGTATTCTTGGCATTTATTATCATGTGGTGTTATTTTGTAGGCAAATTCATGACATAATTGGAGATAATTACTGAAACACAAGCAAGAAGTGCATCCTACATGCGATTTCCTCTTGCTCTATTTACTTTCTGTTTTCATTGAGCATATTATTTCATAGTAATCGTCTGAAAAAGTGTTTATACACGTGACAATGTCATGATGCTCAATATCTCAAGTTGCTACACTGTAATGACGTCTTTTATCTTCGGCAGTAGCTCTTCGCTCTTCATATGGATCGTTAAGAATAATGAAAGTTGCTAGATGGACTGTTAAAAAGGCGTGAGCAAAGTCGTCTCTCATCGAGAATTAAGGGTTATTTTTCAGAAGCTCATTTGCAATGTAAGTACCTACTAGGGTAGTCGCTCACTTTGCATTTTCCACGTGATAATTTTAATTTTGATTTGAATGAGTTTGCGGTACATATTACAGAAGTGGAATATTAGGCGTTACGCAGAATTAGGTCCGCTATCATGATTGTCTGATACAAAATTTTTTTCAACATATAAACAAACTCATATTTAGTCAATTTTAGTTATTTATTACTCTGAAAACCAATAGTCATAAGAAAATCAAAGTGTACAATTCATGGAATGCTAATTTCTCTAGTCTCACACTGAAGCAATTATTTGATATCGCTTCCGAAAAATTGTTGCCTGTTGCTGGAAATTTTTATTGCCGGCGATATTTCTGCATGTTGAAAACCAATCTATCACGGCAGTGGTTAAGCAATACAAGCGTGATGCCAGGGTGGTGGAGTAATTTCTAATACCGTTGAACTAAACTGCTGGACAACAAAGTTGTCGGTACGGTATCGTAAAAATAGTTCGACTTTGAAGACCAATAACTTCCGATTGCCGAATGCGATTTCGATTTTGTTTGTTGTGTTGATCAGCCCAATGTTTTTGTAACCTATTCTATCAGAGTGAATTTTGAGAAACTCCCTGTGAAATTTCTACAGGGTGATACGTAAAATACTGCAAAATTGCACCGACTTCATGGTGCCTCCATTTGGCAAACTTTTTTTTATGTATTTCAATACAAAAATTATCATAAGTGTAGTGTCTTGATACAAATTTTGATGTTGAATGTTGAAGATTTGCCTTGTTGGCACGCGAAATTGAGTCATTTTTGATAAATAGATGCTGGTATTGAGCAAGATTGCTCGTACAACAGTCCAGGACAATTTAAATTTCAACACAACTTGAATATTTGGTGTGGGGCCAAGCAGGGAGCACTTTTTTGAGTGATTGTCACTGCCTGTTTTTCGTACGTTGAATTTTGTCAGAATTTCTTCAGAATTTCAGATGTGGAACATGTTCATCTATTCCCAAAGTCGGACCATTGTTCCGATACCGTCAACTTTGTTGTTCAGCAGTTTAGTACGCTACCAATTATTGCAAAAATATGCAAGACGAACCGGCATTCAAGATGAAGTTCGTTGAGATGGTGACAAAGCAACCCTGTATATGAATATGAATAGTTGAATACAGGGGTGCTTCTTCACTATGAGTCATGAGACTTCACCAAAAAAAAGCGCCTTAAAAATGCTTGGAAGTTCATTTCAGCAGAAGAGTGAATCATAAACCATACTATAACTCACTATTATATCACTGATTCATACCTACTGCTAAATAGCGTACAATATTCGTACTTCGTATGCAACCAACTTATTGTTGCTTCAGTGTGAGAGCTAATCAAAATAATATTAACTATTGCTAGTCGCTGGTTGCTTCAGTGGGGGACCCGCCTTACTTTCTGTCTACGGCTCATGTTAAAAACATCATGATGATGATAGTGAGGGAATGTGTATTGTTGCGTATTTCGCGTACGGATTCGTTTACAATTGGGACGATCATTTTGAAACATTGTTTATTACTGCGTATTACAATAAATAAACACACGCCAACAATTATTTACTTGAGAATATCGCTGGTACTACTCACTTCTATGGCTCTCGATCACTTCCAATGCAATTCTGGTCGTAGGCCGAGAAGGCGCCTTATAATACAGCTCTGATCTATCAATCTCAAATGTTCCATCGTCCTCCAGCAAGTTCCACAGTGACCCAGCATACGGTTTCTAGGCGAGTCCCGAAAAATCCTACACATTTCGCGGGAATTATCAACGCACAGTAAATCTGGCACCTCCGCCAAAATGAACAGATTTGTCTTACTCGCACGTTTAAGTCTCCAATGTAAATTTCATCCACTAAGCCACGCAAAGATCATGGGAATGTCCAGAGCTTCGTACTTGTACACTGCGTTCTAATGGGAATAGTCTTGAGAGACTATTCTCCAGAATGCCCAAGAATCCCCGCTTGTATCAGTATTATTCCTAAATGCTATATTGTGCCAAGCCCAGCATGACCAGCTATATTTCTTATTCAGTATATGAATCGATTTTCTCGCAGAAAACAGAGAGCCTATGGCGTTAGCATCGCGAAAATACTTCCCAGGCAGGGTATTTACAGAATCTAGAACTTGGATGTTGGGACAATTTCGGTCGCAAAAAACCCGGTCATTTGTTTTTTTGCGCACAGCTAGGTGGAGGCATTAGATGGAAGCGACGTAAAAAATCGGGGCATCGGGCTTTTTATCACTGTCGCTTTATTTGATAATCCGCATACAAGAAAGTGAAACAGAAGTTCGGTTTCGCGAACGATTCCGCCAACATGGATTTGATTAGGCGTTGTATGTTCAACTTTTTTTCGCATTTCCTGCCATAGCCTGCTGTATCCTCACATCATCGTGGATATACCTACCTACACAATAGTTTAGACTAGCACATAATGAAACAAAGTATGTATTATGTAAAATTTATTATGTAGTAAGGTCTACCTATCCCACAAGAAGAAAAGTTTCATCTGATGATTGCATAGTTTCACTCATGCCAACGTTTGGATTTGTTAAATAGATCGGAGCTGTTTGAAATGTCTCTTCCGTTGAAATTCAAACGTTACGATGAAACTTCAAAATGGAAAAAAGAACTGCGATGGTAATTGCGTAAATAATCCGATGGGCGGGAGCGCTGTATAAGCGCGGATCCAACATCAAACAAAGTCCAGTCATTTAGTTAATTCGCAGCAAACATTTGTCCAGTCCATAGGACGAAACTGGAATATGCAGATAGGTGTGCGTTTCATACAAGTTTCCATAAAATACCAGTAGTCTATATGCCCAAGCTGTATTTGTTTGCATAATATCTGTTTGTGCACTCAGTCGTCAGTAGACAACTTTATAACATTTCAACAAACATTTTAGAGATTATAAAAATTCCCTGCACAAAATTTGTCACCTTGGAGCTTCCCTATAAGTAATAAATGAAGCTATGCTATGGTGCATTTCAAGCTATTGTTACGAGCGGCAATCTCGTGCATATTGGTAAACACGCGATCTTTCTGGATTCTCCCCATCCATTAGATCGTAGTGTAGAAGTGCGGAATGTTCTGGTACATTCCAGAGCGCGCGTTTACGTGAAACCGATTGGGAAGACTTCAATGCTCGATCGAGAAACATCTGTCCATTTTGGCGGAGGCGCCGTTCCAGAGCCCGGCAGAATTATACGAGTAATGTGTGTGATTATTCAGAAATGGTCTAGAAACCGCATATGCTGGGCCACAATGGAATTTGCTGGAAGTAGACAGAAAGTTCGGGAACACTATTCGGAGGCCTTATATGAGGCATCAGCCGGCAGCTCAGAGCAGTATTGAATTAGAAGAGACAGCAAGCGGATAAGCGGGCGATAACCACAGCGATAATTCCAAATAGATAATTGTTGGCGTTTATTGATTGTAGTACGCAGAAATAAACAGTGTGTGTTTTAAATCGATCGTCTCAATTATATTCGAACCCGTACGCGAGAAATTCGTAACACTATCATGAGTATAGAATCATGCTTGAGTTTAAGATCTTGCTGTGTAACCCTGACTGAAAAGTCTTGACTGGAGTTTGGACTGGAGAAACAACACATTGTAGATTAGAAGTGGAGTGTGGAGCGCCAGTGGAGTGAGGTCATTCTGACGATGCTTCATAAAAAGGGACCCATCGTAGATCCGTCGAATTATAGAGGGATAGCATTAGTGAACTGTTGTACGAAGCTTTTTACACAGATATTACTGCAGCGATTAATTCAGTGGGATGAGAAAACATGTACGATACCTGAATGTCAATCTGGCTTCAGAAGAGGTAGAGGCTGTATGGACAATATATTTGTGCTGAATTCTATAATCCAGATCCATTTAAGGTTGAGGGGACGACGTGTTTACGCAGCTTTTATCGATTTCAGACGCGCCTTCGATTCTGTTAAGCATACGTTGTTATGGCAGAAGCTCTATCATTTGGGGATCAGTGCTAAGTTTATTAGGTTGATGAAGGGTCTGTATGAGAGTGCTACTATGAGAGTGAGAGTCGGCTCGGAGTTTACGCGAAAGTTTGAGGTTGAGTCGGGAGTTTTGCAGGGAGAATCTCTTAGCCCGTATCTATTTGCGCTGTTTTTATCTGATATCGACGTATATTTTCGCGAGGCTGGTTCGGTGGGACTTAATATTGACAATAAAGTGGATGTCTGCGTGCTCCTGTACGCAGATGACTTGGTTATTCTGGGAGAGTCTCCAATTGACTTGGCGCGGAAGCTATCAGTCCTTGAGAAGTACTGCTTGGTCAATGATTTAGCTGTCAACACGGAAAAATCAAAGATCGTTTGTTTCAGTAAAAGCCCTGCTAGTTCAACAAGTGGGATGAACTTTTTTTACGACAAACAACAGATCTCGGTGGTGAAAAAGTATACGTACCTGGGAATATCTTTCACCTCTTCATCAGTGTTTCTTCAGGCGGCGAGAGAGTCGGTGGCTAGAGCCAAGATTGCGAGCGGGGCGGTATTGTCATTGATGTCTCGAACTGGGTTAATTTGTTGGGAGTCTCGCATGAGACTTTATGATTCCGTTATTGTCAATTCACTGTCCCACTGCATCGCTGTGTATGGAGTCCGATATACCGACCTTCTCGAGCGAGTTCAAGTTTGTTTTTTCAAGCGACTGTATGCTTTGGCAAAAAACACACCAGATTATGCTGTGAGGTTAGAGATGGGGGTTCCGGATTTAGCACTCTTTACTTTCAGGGCATGCTTAAACTGGTTGGAGAAACTCTTTCTGATGGACTCGAGCCGTTTTCCAGTGATATGTTTTAAGCGTTTGGTACAACTTGATTTGGAGGAAGCTAAATACAGTTGGGCTACTCAGATGAAGCTGCTCTTCCGGTCCGTTGGTTTTGGTGATTTGTGGCCGCGTCTAAACTTGCAAAGCTTGATGAGACACAAGGAGGAGATTCTTGCTCGTTATGCGGAACGTCTTCATCACAATGATCTGAATAGGGTGCAATCCTCCAATTTCTCCACATTGTACAGTTCTTTCGCCTTCAGTTCTGGCTGCCCACCATACCTGCGGTTGGATTTGCCTATTCGTGCCACTAAGGTAATAGCCCAGTTGAGGCTAGGAAGTGATCGGTACTTGAAATTTACGTGGAAGGGGTCATGCTATCGAATATTAACCGAAGAACTGTGTTCTGTTTGTAATTTGAACAAAAAAGAAACCTTAGATCACCTTCTTTTTGAGTGTCCAATTTACAGACCTTTGAGATCACATTACATGAGCAATATTGACAATCTGGCGGTGCTTCTACGTTTCATTGAGAATAATGATAAGAGTGATATCATGAAAATTGTTAATTTCATTGTGGGAATGCTCAAGTTAAGAGCATTCAGTAGGAATGAATAATCAGTCTTTTTACATCCTTTTTTATTTTTTTTTCCTCTATGCCATACTGCACTATTGTAATATTTTTAGTTATTTTACCTAATTTTATTGAATTATTCGATTTTTGTTCTACTCCCTTGTTCATAGTGTTACCACTGAAAGAACAATAAACAGTATTATTATTATTATTATTATTATTATTAGAAGTGGTCGTTTGGTTATGGAGGATTCTTTTTGCACTGCGACCTATAAGATCTTTTGTGCGTAGTCATGTTTCTATTTAGTGTCCCAGGAAATCTACTTATTCGCCGAATCGGACGATTTCCTTAGGATACTTACCTCTGATATCTGCGGGTCAGTCCAATACCTCCCAGTACCTAGTGTAAGTCTTTCTTGTGTCAGTGCTTTGCACTTGCAGAGTAAGTGCACGGTGGTTTTGTCTGCCTTTGCACAAAGCCTGCTAATAGGTGAGTTGTCCTTACCCATTTTTCGCAGATGGTATCTCACTTCGCAATGTCCAGTGAGTAGAGCGCCCGTGAGGAGTCTTATTTAAATTTCGTTTTTGAAGAGCGATAGGACGAGCTGGGTCCTTGTTTGAGAGAACGCAATAAGCTGTTTGGCTTGTCGTACTATTCCAGTAAGCATTTTTTTTGCCTTGAATACCATAAAGGATATGCCCCAGAAAAAATCTGTTCAAAAAATATCCAAGAAAAACTGCTCTGGGGTACCTGAGGTACAACACATGGTAACGGGAAGGTTAAGCTACCATAAGTAGATAATAGAATCATGCTTGAGTTGAAGATCTTGCTGTGTTACCCTGACTGAAAAACCTTGACTGAAGTTTGGACTGGAGAAAACAACTCATGATCAGGTACCAAAAATATAACATCAGTAAGTTGTAGCTCCAATTCTGTTCTGTGTGAAACAACATGACAAGTTTAATTTGGAGAAAGTCTGACCCGAAGGTACAGAGGGATAAGAATAATGGGGGGCGAGCCGCGGAGGCTCCTGGAAAAGGCCAAAGGCGGAATATTTGCGCTTCGATCAGTTACATATCAAATAAATGTGTATTGATCAAAGCTAATTACGTTGGCGTTGGAATTTCTACGGGATCGGATGATGAGACGGGATCATACTTAGCATCATCTTGGTCTGCGGATGCGGATATCTATAATAAAACAACGTTCCGTCATCTCGGGGCGAAATTGAACACGCTATGCTACGTGTGCAGAATCCGCAGAGCTGAGGCCGCCGAATGACGAGAATATCGAGGGAGAACCCAGCGAGAAGGAGAGAGGAAGATACAGGAGGCAAAGGACGCCACGTTACAATAAACTTCGATGTGTGCCCAATAAACCCAATAAATTAAACGGCTAAGCGGATATCTTCGTCTACGTTTATAAAATCACCTATAACTTACAAGTATAGGGTTCGTTCCCTTTCTCCAGATGCCTCCACAAGGTCTCGCTCACTCCTAATCCATTATCCTGTGCTGAAGCCTGAAACCGAAACAGTGAAACTGCACGGAGCTTGCGATTGCGAACACCTGAACAGTGAACATTCACAAAAAAAGGCAAACAACTTGGAAAGGTTCAAAGTGCAATACTCCAAATCGCCGGCGGGCAGCTTCGACCACGACCGAGAGGTATTCTGGCGGACAGTCTCGTCCTTTTCCCAATTAGTCTCGATTCGAAATTGATTGCAATTAAAGGACAGATAGCCCAGGAGGACACGAACGGAACGAAACTTATTTTATTGCCACTTTAATGTAATTTAAATTGAATCTCTCGTGAATGGAAGCTGAGCGTTTAAAGTAAGGGTCCTTTCGAAGCAATTAAAACCCTTGTGCTTGATCTTGATCAGATGCGCATAAATTTTCGCCAATAATTGTTTCGAATGAGCTGTAAATAGGAGATTTTGGGTTTCAAAACGTCCTTTGCTTCAATCTTTTGTCATATTTGATGTCATTGTGATTTTAGTACCTCAATTGCTTACCTCAAGTACCTCAAGTTTCTAAGTCCACTATTGTTATATTTTTATGCTTATAGGTATACATTGTAATCTTGGACCAACTCGTTTCGGATCATTACACCTGAAAAACATTTGAATTTTATACCTCAGTATAAATATCAGAAAAATGTCACCTCTAAAGTAAGATCCCTCATTCATTTTAACCCGGCGTTACTCAGGTGGAGTGTGACATACCCAAGCCGTTTGGAAACTGATGACTGATGCCATTTTGAGCTGTTGTCATGTACACACTTGTAGTTTTCTATAGCTTCCTAAATAATATTGATGTTTACAATCACGGTGTGATAATCAATGAAAACTTTATCTGAAAACTTCTATAGGCCCTAAAAACTGTTACGGGTGTTTCACACCCCACCTGGGTTACAAAGTCACAATTTTTTCACAAGGATTGTTTTGATTTTTATTTGTGGATATTTCCCGAGAATTCTCGATATTTTCGGCGAAATGGTTCAACCTCAACCACAACAGCAATACAGTGGGTTTGCAAGGTGCCAAACATGTTCTAATAATCGAGATATAAAAACAAATTACCGTTGTCAACATTGTAAGTAAGTAAGTAAGTAAGTAAGTAAGTAATTTTATTTCCTAATGAAGTACATAACTAAAATATTCATTAAAATAAATTGTGATCGCTATATTTGCCTGGAACATTTTTATTTTTCTTGTAATGATTATGTGTTATTGATATACTTGTTTTTTGATTTTGTCTTTTTGTTCTTGTCTTTTGTTCTTCATAAGATAGTTTTTTGATAAAGTTGGCATCTTAGTGTTATTTAATTTTTTTTTGTAAAAAGTTTCTTTGTCCGTTTGTGCAATAATCGTATGTTTCATTTTCCTCTGTTTTCTCATAGAATGGTTTCTTTTATGTGCAACAAGCTGTATTGTTATCGATGTCTATGGATACAGTATTCCTAATTTGATATTAAAAAACCTAAAATCAATTCATGTGTCAATAAAGATTTTTTCGTCTCTCGGGTATCACACACTCCACCTGGGTTATCACGTAATTTCTTTCACCTGGGTAACGCCGGGTTAATATAAGTACAACAGCTTCATAAAACTTATTACAGCCCTGACGATGCCTAACGGCAAAACCGGTTGGCCAAAGGAGTATGAACAATTTGTGGTGTAATTAAAAGCAAAATTAAAAAACCTATAACGTCAACACCATTAAAAGAAGGATGGAAAATTTTTTCAATTTATTTAAACAAAGGTATATAATGAGTGTTTCCTAGTTGATCCGAACGTATGTGCGGCGAAAACATGAATTTAGGTTTCATATTATTATGGTGGATGATTTATCGATCAGTACTATTTGATCGAGGTATGATTTCTGTCAAATTTACAAAATTATGATCTAGAATTAGATAACAACTGAAAATATTGTGCGATTGCAGGTGCTTCCAGTGAACATACAAAAGAAGGTTCCGAAAAAAGAATTGTTGGTGGCGTTCAAGTCCTTATCAAAAGTGTTCCTTATCAAGTTTCACTTCAATTCCGCAATAAGCACGACTGCGGTGGATCCATAATCAGCCCTATTTACATAATTACTGCAGCACATTGTACTTCTGGGTAGGTAACCTAGATAATTATGTACTTGCATGAATCACTAATAGTCCGGACGTTGAGGCACAAATATCGCACCGACCTTGCAGAGCATACTCGAGAGCATATGATCATTGGATAAGACTTGTCACGTTTGTTGGACTCCTGAGCAACTTTTAAGAAGTGGTGCTACGGTGGTTCCACTTGCAAACGCCATATACTGGGTGTTCAACAATGCAAAAATACCGACTCGTAAACCAAACCTTTATCATCCTGAAAGTTTCTATGCACCAGCCAATAGCATGCCCAGTTGCTCAGTATTACCATGAGAGTGATAAAGTTAACTCGATCATAAAAGTTTGGCGGAACGGGAGGTGAGAGAAGTTCATCTTGTTGAACCTTGATAGCATGCAGTTTTCGAGTAAAATCGTTACAAAATGTTCTTCTACAAAAATGCATTCAGGAGGCTGCAGCTCCCTCATAAAGCATTTTTTGACTTATGGCCAAACAGATTTTCCTTAGGGTTTTACCCGTAGAATCCGCTAATGAAATAATACGCAGGGCTGATTTTGGGACCAGAAGCAAACTCACTGAAATTTCATAATTATATATATTATATAATCATAACCTCTTTTACCCATCAGGATGTCGAGGAAATTTTGCATAAAATCTTGAAAAAAATCACATCCAAAAAAGTTGGTGAATTTCCCAAATTACCGAGTAAAATTTTTCAATGATTTTCACTTTATCTTATTGAGCATAAGAATTTTAGTGTATGTATTTGATATTTGCTGAACTTTATCATCCTGCTTCACCTAGTTCAGGGAGATATCAAGTAAAAGCCATCTCCAGAGGGAGAGGGACATAATCTAGCTGTAGCTCCCTCATCAAGTATTTTTCGGCTTATGATGCATGGAAACATTATTTTCTTAATTTTTGGTCATAGAATCGGCTGAACAAATATTGACGCCTAGTTATGAGATACTCTGCATACCTAACTGCAAAAACAGGTCGATTTTTATATCAATCGGGACATCCAAAACATGTTGGCGAATTTATATCTTTAATCCCTTCGCCTCCACCTACCTCAATTACAAAATTCTAAACGGCATCACCTACATTGTGAACATTAAATTTGAGGTTATTAAATTTTTTTCCTGACGAAAATATTGCCAAAAATTTGAATTTCCCCTTTCTCTCTCAGATTCTATGAAAGCCCAATCAGAGGGCTCAAAGAACTGATAGCCAGAATATGGAGAAGGAAGGGTTCGTTTTCTCGCGTTATTTATCCAATTTTCTTTACGTTTGGCATGCGGCTTTGGGCTTTGTGATAGATATATACCGTATGTCCGTATGTTCATTGAAAAATTCAACAAGGAGCGGCTGTGGAAGTTTAAAACGTATTTCCGTTATAGACAGAGAGCTAGCGACGGATTTTTCATATCATTTCAACAAAGCTACAATGTTGATTTAAACATTCCACTACACCTCTTGATGATCAGAACGAACTTTTCCCGGCTGATAGCCGGGGCCTTTGGACGTAATAGCTCTTTAAAGAAAAAAAAATTGTATGTGTCTTTTATAACGGGCTTTTTTGAGATGTCAAACGATTACCCTGATAGCTCGATCAAACAACTGCGAGCGAAATGTTCGCAGCAGCTAGAATGGGCGCGAGGTCTAACGAGCCATGTCCAAAACGGGCCCAGGTTCGAGACCCACCAACTCCAATTTTTTTTCAAAAGAAAATCGTTCCTTTTAATTTTTAAAGCAATGTTAATTCAAAATACTGATTCCTTACTGGATTCTTGACTTTTTTCCGATAATTCAGTATAGCGTTCGCTTGTTAAGTACCTAGTCCGTGTGAAAAGTAACAAGAAAAATTTGAAAAGGCGTTACTGAATTATCGGAAAAAAGTCAAGAATCCAGTAAGGAATAAGTATTTTGAATTTAGATCGCTTTAAATCTAAAAAGGAACGATTTTCTATCGAGAAAAGATCGAACTTGGTGGGTTTCGAACCCGGGCCCGTTTGAGACATGGCTCGCTAAACCTCGCGCCTATCCTAGCTGCTGCGGACATTCTGCTCGGAATTATTTGATCGAGCTATCAGGGTAATCGTTTGACGTCTCAAAATAGCCCAATATAAAGGACACGTACAAGTTGTTTTTTTTTCTTTAAAGAGCTATAACGGTCAAAGGCTACCAGCCGGGAAAGGTTCGTTCTGGTCATCAGGAGATGTAGGGGGATGTTGAAATTAACATTGTAGCTTTGTTCAAATGATATGAAAAATCCGTCGCTAGCTCCTAGACTATTACTTGATTCAGATTCATAATCGCATACAATAAAATAAAAAATCGGTTGTGTCACCCCTAAACTTCCCCGACTAGTATTCAGGAACCTATGGAAATTTTTGTTCGAAACGTCCCTTAGGGTGGGAAGTTGGAATTACAGAAAAAGATTGAAAATAATTTGGTGAAAATTATTTTCAGCCGGAAAATTCCCGGGAAATTTGAAAAAGTTGTTGAAAAATGGTTAAAATCGGTCCACGGAATAAAAAGTTGGAAAATTTGCAGTTTTTCCAGAGAGGAAAACTCAGCAACTGTTGATCCGATTTCAAAAATTTTTGCTCCAAAAACTAGCTCAATCTTCTCTTCAACTTTTATTCACAGCATGTCTGCACCTAAAATTGATATTTCGTGAAGCCTACCGAATGTAGAAGTTTGTATTGCGTTTTTCTCAAATTCACGGAATGTGCAAATTTCATTTTGAAAAAATTACCGTCGGAAAACCGGCACGGTGTCGACTTTTAAAATAGACCTGCACGACGCTCAATCCAATTTACTTTCGATATCAGTTGAAATTTTCCAAAAAAAGTCGATCCCCGAGCAGGAATGAATTTTCAAGTGGAGTTCTGCTACAAAAGCGAGTCGTTCTGGTCAAAACACCGGCGAGAGCCTCTCTTGAGTGGCAACGGCCAGGAGAAATTTTGAAAATTCATTACGCTCAACTGGAGAATGGTGGAGAACTGCAACTGCGGCCTAGATTTTACTCTTTTGTTGTGTTGCTTCCTACCAAATCTGGTTCCAATCCATCGGATAGATTTTGAATAATTAACTGGTAAAGTTTTGAACTTTGACATTTTTTATTATTTGACAGATGACAGATAGGGCAATGTTCTCAACTGTTCTGAATACAATTTTTCAAGGGCTTTCAAATGACATATTGCAAGTTGAGTTCCGTGAGATATAGTTTCTGACATTTGATGATAGTGACAGTTAGGTTTGACAAATGACAGCCAAAAACTAATGGGCTCTTTTCAGAAAACAACCATGTTTGTATACCAAATTTCAAGTCGATCCAGTCAACGTTACGGCAGTTATCGTGGAAGATCACAGACAGACACACAGACACACAGACACACACACACACGCACGCACGCACGCACGCACGCACGCACGCACGCACGCACGCACGCACGCACGCACGCACGCACGCACGCACGCACGCACGCACGCACGCACGCACGCACGCACGCACGCACGCACGCACGCACAGACAGACATCATTCTGAAAATGGTCTTAATCGTCTTGGAGGACCTCAAAACGGATATATCCGGTGGAATCTCAAAACTTTTTCTCTGCACGATTACAATACTTTCCCTCCGTGTTCGTGGGGGGACCGGGAAAGTAAAATCCAGTCGAACTCATTATATCGATCCCAGATAGTGTGCGAACGCAAAAAATGACAATGGCGTAAAGTTTTTAGTGCGTCCACAATATTTTTCCTCCTCGTTGGGTAGTGGGTCGGGAAAGTGGAAGATTGTAAAATTGTCCATAAACAAAGAAACAAATGTACCGTTGGAGGCGACAATTTCACAATCCTTGTATTATTAATGTTACAGATGAACCACAACAGTGGAACCATAATATTGGCCAGTTTGAGATACCCACAAGCGCTGTCTATAATCTATTTCGAAAAATCACGCAAGAAAATAAGCCCTTCTCTTCATGTTCTGCTTCATTCAACCTCTTCAGATTACCAAATTCTCATTTCCACATAATGGCTTCCTGCAAAGAATCGAGGAAGAAATTTTTCAGTAGAAAAAAAAAACAAATTTCAACCTCCAACCTCCTCCAACTTCCTATCGCTCCAACCGAAGCTCCAACTTTATAATCCAATAAAATTACTGTGAAATTCCAGCCGAAATGAGAGTGACTTCAGGATTTGTGCCAATACGACTTTTCACCAAAACTGCAACGTTGCGGTGGGCATCAAAAAAATTCATCAACATCAAAATTACACAATTGGTGAACTGGGGTTCGATTATGACATCTCAATTCTGGAGCTTTCCATGCCGCTGAAGTTTGGTCAAGGAGTGGCACTGGTAGATCTTCCTCGCAGGGAGCTACCAGCAGGATCAAGAGCGCTAACATCGGGATGGGGTGCCTCAAAATTCCACGGTAAATATTCCATACACTTGAAGATTACGACAGTCGGAATTATTGACAGAACAGTTTGTGAAAGAAAATATCTCGAAAAATATGCTCGAGGTACTATCACTGATAGAACGATATGTGCTGGAGAGAACAACACAGACTCCTGCACTGGCGACTCTGGAGGTCCTTTGGTTGGACCCGATAATAAATTGTATGGAATTGTTTCTTTTGGGGATGATTGTGCTTCCGAATTTCCCGGAGTATACACTGACGTAGTAAAACTACGTGAATTTATCAATAATGTTACAGGTTTGTGAATTAAAGGTTCTATATTCTGTTTTAGCGTTTTCGTTAGCTGACTGGACTGTATGATGGATTGCCATCATGCCTTATTCGAATCCAATTCAGTTTTGACATAAAACCGAGCATAAAACAAAAATAATGGATCACGTTTTTGTGTGTTGTTGAAAAATTATCAAAGGGCGAATAGCGTGCTACACTTACACTTAATATGAGCACCAAGGGGTCATTGCTTACCTCATGACAAAACTGTCAGTGCTCTTGGAATACACAGGGGTGTTCAACGGTGGTCTTTAGTTCCCCTAATGTGATGAGCTTCGAACACGCATATCCATAGCAGTGCGCCTTTTACTCGCATGCCAACAGTAGGTGTACAAAAAAAAAGAAATATTCACCTAGTGCTGCTTTTGAAATTCCGTATGTATACGGAGATGCTAAATGTCTGTCGATTATCTGACGGAACGTCTAACAGAAGAAAAATGGAAAATTTGAGAGTTACCTTTGATACTTACAACTACCGGCAATATCAATTTGGAATCTCATTAAGTTTTTTCGCGATTCAAGTGACTCCCCTAATGAAAATTACTCGCACACCACACACAGACAGGCAAATGCCTAATCGTTCATCGATCAAATGATCAATTACACCTTCCGGGATGAACGACAGAAACATTATGTTATGTAAATCAAACGCCATGTTGCTTCATTTCCTCTCTCATATCGCTCACCGGGGAGTGTTTAAATTTCTAATCAACGGAAGTGACGAATAAATTCCAGAATTCAGCTTACAGTCGGGCTATGGAGAGGTGTTTGTGCGGCTCGATCAATAATTATTATTATTTGAATTTTTCTTTATAACGGGAACTGGATAAATGAAAAACTAGATTTTCGCCATCGTTTCGGTGCTAGAGTGCACCTTCCACCTTCTCCAGGCTAGGAATAATACCGGGTGATCATTTGAAAACTATTCACATGCAATAACTCCGGATTCCTAGTCAATATTTCTTCGGGCAAAAACAGGTCGATTTTTATATCGAAGGGGACATCTAAAACATACATTGCCAAATTTTTATCTTCAGCCCCCTCGCCCCCACCCATCCCAAAAATAAAATTTCAAATGACACAACCTACTTTGCGATACATCAAATTGAATTAAATTTTTTTTTTGAAAAAGATATTTTCAAAAATTTTAACCCTCCCCTTCTTCTCCCTAAAAATGATCTGAGTGTCCCTTTCAATATTCTGGACTCCTCAATTCTCTTCATAGTCGTAGCGGTACACCAAATTATTCTGCACTTCTAACGATTTCGATTATTTTCGGCACAGATGATCATTGGACCTATTCAAGCGTTTTGACCCGCAGCACCACCAAATTTGCCCTTCAGGAATGGAGGGGTGGGGGTATCTTCAGAATTTGAAGCTCCAGGTCTAGTATGGTCCAATGAAGACCCACAAAGGCAAGTGAGTGGTCATTTTCGAATGATTTTCATCCGCTGATGTCAATTCTGACGTGAAAAATGAGCTGCGCAATCATTTGACAAAGATAATTGGTAATAATAAGAGATAAAGATGAAATCAAGTGGTCATCTATTGAGCTCTGTAGGAACTTGTTTTTTGTGATAAAAACATAAAACTTGGTGTGACTGTTCATTATTACTTACTTCCCAAATATGGAGGAAGCACCACGCGTTCTGACGGATGACGTCGCGACGCAATATCAAAAAACAGTGGTCGCCATTTCCAGAACAGTCGATAGGAATATTATAATTTCTTTGATTTCTTCCATCAAGCCATATGCTTTCAAGATTCAATAACATATTTCTGTCGATCTGGGGAAACGGTGGGCTACCAGTGGTAAACCAGGTGCCTGTAAGGGGAACTGTGAAGTTTCTTCACCCACAAATTTCCGCGGTCAACATCTTTGGATAAAACCGAGGATAAAACTAACTATTTTGAAGTCTGTGCATACGAGTATGTTATCTGGTCAACATTTCTCGTGTTTCGTCCTTCTAGGGACTCCTCAGTATGTTTATACAGATCTAGCGATCAAATGAAAGGCACTCAGAAAGGTACTTTTGATTACCGGAAAAAAGTGATGTTTAATGTTGTACCATATTACAACATTGAATATACATCGAGGGGGTAACCACTAAGACTTTAGGCGTCCCACACATGCAATATTGCACAAATATTGCATGTATTGCATGAATATTGCATGTATTGCATGAATATTCCATGTATTGCATGAATATTGCATGTATTGCATCAATATTGCATGTATTGCATAGATATTGCATAACTATTGCATGTATTGCATCCATATTGCATAGATATTGCATAAATATTGCATATATTGCATGCGTATTGCATACATTTTGCATCACTAATTGCCATCAAAATAACACGGTAACCGGCACTTTAATACCTACATGTAGGTAAGTACCTGCAGGGAGGTAACCTACAAACAGCCTACAGTTCATATTTCCCATACCTTCAACACTAATTTGACGAAGATAGGTAAATCTCGAGGTAAATGTAGAAGAGAAGCAATTATACAACAATTGAATAATGATAAAAAACTGCAAAGAATAATAACAGGCGAGATAACAGGTAGATAACTGGTATAAGTCGATGAGCCAGGAGCCAAAAATCACGATTTTCACCCCGGGGACTTGACGTGTCATACCTTTTTGGATTTCCCACAACACCAGCATGAAAATAAGCCATGATACGTTTTTGTATCGGGTAGCTTAAGGCCGCCATCTTGGAAAAACCGCGCTGAATATGTAGTTCTTGTGGTTTGTATTTTTTTTTATCAACGGTACCTCCAATTAGAAAAATGAAACTAAATAAAATTAAGCAACAAAATTTACTATAAATATCGTTTAGCACCGTTTCTCGACAGGTCTCGTTACTCCAAATATGACAGTTCATAGTTAAGCTATGGCAAATTTCTTTATCTAACATTTTCGAGTACACCCGATAATATTTCTACAAACCGAACTTTACGTCATTGTTTTTCTAGCGTACTTTACCAGAAATGCTGCTCTTAGCGGCATTTTGATGTCCGTCTGTCCGTCTGTCCATCGGTCCAACTGTTTGTCTTATTAATTAATTGCCTCTGAACGAGAGGACCTACCGAAAATCGACTTCTTGTGTGTAACATGTAGTCACCGGAGAATGGTAATTAGAAAAAAAATTCTCAAACCGTCGCCATCTTGATCCGCAATGTCAAATTTTCTTAAAAGTGATTCGATTTTCATGAAACTTGGAATTCACTCATGTTTTATATGTTAAAGAATTATTTCAATGTTTTCTTTTTGATCCGCCGCCATTTTGTCCGCCATGTTGAAATTGGTTAAAGTGGTCCGATTTTGATGAAAACTGGAACCTAGTCGGGTCTTGTGTATGCACTGATCCTGATGGTTTTTATGTTAGTTCAACGATTTGCGCCATATTGACGTGTCACAGGGAAATTAATTTGTTAAACGTAGTGCGTTAAGAAAGACAATTTTTTCACTCATTATCCTTAAACCCTCAAAATTCGCCGAACTATAATTTCATCCAATAAGACAAAAATACAAACGAATGGAAATTAATCTCCAGCTGTCCGTGGAGGATACCATTTATCACTTTAGTACGAGATACAGCGACAAAATGTCATCGCATCCGAACACGCTTGCCAACCAACTCTTGACCAAAGTGACGTAGTACAAAGACTGAATCGTCTTCAGCCAATCGACCTGGTTGATGGACTCAGATAACGAAGAATCACCCAAGTGTCAACAGTCGCATTGTACATTCTTTCATCTTGATATGATTTTAATATGTATTGTATGTCATTTTGTTATGAAATAATATTTATTATTCATTATTGAGGCTACTCACTGGAGCACCTTCTATATGTCATGTACCTATAATGTTTAAAAAGATATGCTTATTGCCCGATGGGCAGATTGCTGTACCAAGAAGAAATAAAAAAAAAGTTTCATGAAAATCGGATCACTTTTGAGAAAATTTGACATTGCGGACCAAGATGGCGACGGTTCAAGAATTTATTTTTTTTCCTAATTTCATTCTCCGGTGACCACATGTTACACACAAGAAGTCGATTTTCGCTAGGTCTTCTCGTTCAGGGGCAATTAATTGATAAGACAGACAGTTAGACCGATGGACAGACGGACATCAAAATGCCGCGAAGAGCAGCATTCCTGGTAAAATACGCTAGAAAGACAATGACGTGAAGTTCGGTTTGTATGAATATCATCGGGTGTACTCGAAAATGTTAAATAAAGAAATTTGCCATAGCTGAACTATGAACTGAGATATTTGGAGTACCTAACGAGACCTGTCAAAAAACGGTGCTAGACGATGTTTATAGTAAATTCTGTTGTTTCATTTTATTCAGTTGCATTTTTCCAATTAGTGGTGCCGTTGATGCGAAAAAAAAATACAAACCATAAGAACTACATATTTGGCGCGGTTTTTCCAAGATGACGGTCTTAAGCTACTTGATACAAAAACGTATGATGGCTTATTTGTATGCTGGTGTTGTGGGGAATCCAAAAAGGTATGACACGTCAAGTCCCCAAGTTGAAAACCACTCGAGTCCCCTGGCTCAACGACCCAAACTTACGATATGGTGACATCTGAGCATGCGCGATGTGCTCCACTGCGTATTCATTGCATGCTTATTGCACACTTATTGCATACTTATTGCATACCTATTGCATATTTATTGCATACTTATTGCATACTTATTGCGCATTTATTGCATACTATTGCACACTTATTGCATACTATTGCACACTTATTGCATACTATTGCAACCTATTGCATACTTATTGCATACTTATTGCATATATTGCACACGTATTGCACACGTATTGCACACATATTGCAAACAAGGTGTCCCACATATTGCATGAGTGGTTACCCCCTCGATATACATACTCCCATACTCGGTTACACAACTCTCACAAACTAAACTCACAAACATGTATGAATTATTATAACGATTAATCGCCTGTTAATATCGATGCCACCGTACTGAAAAAAAAAATCGCTTTGTATGAGACCGTATCAAATGATTGAACCATTATTGTTTATTTGTTTGTTTTTATCCCTATCGGCATTTCTTATGTCATAGGAGTTTGCTGAATTTGATTCTCAAAATAAATATCACAAGCTGACAAACTTTGTTTCTATAGCACAAAGCACTGTGCCGGGAATCGAATTCAAGAATTCAAGATTTTGATATTGGTGCTTTTTTCAGACGTATTTACTTCATTCATATCCGAGACTTTATTTATACCCTAACACTAGAATCACAGAAATTGCATTTAGTCCTTTTTTATCCATTTCAAACAAAACTCTATTCCAGAATCGGTTACTTCACTAGGTAGCCTGAATGATCTCGCGCGGTTGCGAAATCTGTATAAACCATACTGAGGAGTCCTCAGAAGGACGAGACATGGAGAATGTTGACCAGATGACATAATTATTCGTATGGACAAACTTAAAAATAGTTTTATCCGAAGATGTTGACCGTGGAAATTTGGGGGTGAAGAAACCTCACAGTTCCCTCTAGCAGACACCTGACTTACCACTGGTAGTCCACCGTTTCCCCAAGTCGACAGAAATATGTTATTGAATCTCGAAAGCATATGGTTTGATGAAAGAAATCAAATAAACTATGATAATATATCGACTATTTTGGAAATGACGACCACTATGTTTTTTGACATTGCGTCGCGACGTCATGCGTCGGAACGCGTGGTGCTCCCTCCATATTTGGAAAGTAAGTAATAATGAACAGCCCTACCAAGTTTCATGTATTTATCACAAAAAAACAAGTTCCTACAGAGTTCAGTAGATGACTACTTGATTTCATCTTTATCTCTTATTATTACCAATTATTTTTGTCAAATGACTGCGCAACTCATTTTTCACGTGAAAATCGACATCAGCGGATAAAAATCATTCGGAAATGACTACTCACTTGTCTTTGTGGGTCTTCATTGGACCATACCAGACCTGGAGCTTCAAATTCTGAAGATACCCCCACCCCTCCGTTCCTGAGGGGCAAATTTGGTGGTGCTGCGGGTCAAAACGCTTGAATAGGTCCAATGATCATCTGTGCCGAAAATAATCGAAATCGTTAGAAGTGCAGAACTTGGAAGATTTTAGGCCCGTACCGCGACGACTATCAGTTTAGTCAGCATCATCCTGAATAGCTTCAAAGAAGAGAATTTTCGGTGGAAAAAGTGCTACCCTAATTGACCCCATTGCTCTCCCCCACCTCAACTTTAAAATTCAACAAGATACCACCCACTTTGTGATACATCAAATCAAAGAAAATTGAACTCTCTTCCTAAAAACAATTTTTTCGAAATTTTCAACCTCTCCCTCATTTTATTGGAATTTGGAGTATTTTAGTAGAAAAACGGAGGTTTTAGAAATTTCTAAAAAATTGTGTCCAGGGAGAGAATTCAATTCCATTTAATTTGATGTATCACAAAGTAGGTATTGTCGTTTGAGATTTTCAAGGTGAGGAGGGGGGGGGGGCGAAGAGGTGAATTTGGGTGGCACTTTTTCCATAGAAAATTTTCTCTTTTGATGCTGTGCAGGATGACGTTGACTGCATTGAAGAGAATTGAGAGGTCAAGAATATTTAATTGGACACTCAGAGAATTTAGGGGAAAGAGGGGTGAGGTCGAAAATTTCAGAAATATTTTTTCAGAAATAGAATTCAATTCTGTTGAATTTGATGTATCGCAAAATAGCTTCTCCGCAAAATAGGTAGTGTCATTTGAAATTTTAAAGTTGGGATAGGTGGGGGCGAGGGGGCTGAAGATAGAAAATCGCTGATGTATGTTTCAGATGTCTCCTTGATATAAAAATCGACTTGTTTTTGCTCGAAGACATTTTCACTAGGAATTGTGAGTTATTGCAGGTGGATAGTTTCCAAATAATCACCCGGTATTTATTGTAAGATACATGAATGAATTAATAGTAGTACAGGAAAAATAGTAAAGAAATCGGCAAAACCTCGGGATTAACATGGACGTCATGAAAATTTGATATTCTGGGCAGAATTGAGTGCTTTACAACATATTCAAAATCGCCTCAAATCGCACCCGGGGGTTTTGAGTTATTGGAGAGGGGGTAAAAAATTGCAACTTAAAATAGGGGAGATAAAACCCTTGGAACAATTGAAAGTAAATACGGTACAATTGGACGCATAATATCCCGCTGATACCATTTTGGCACAAAAAGTGTCGATCATTGTTAAAGGGGGGTCGTGGGGGCAAAGCTCTGCTAGGTGGTCAAATTTGTTTTCTTGGCCATGTAGAACGGATCACGACAAGCTTAGTATTTTTTCCGACTAAATTCAATCTCCTAAACTCGAATTTGATGTGTAAATTTGGTTGAAAACAAGTTCGAACAACTTGTTTTTTCTTTGACAATTGTGACGATTTTTTTTTCACTGTGGTGTTTATCTTCGAAAATATTTCAGGGGCGTTTATATTGAAGTGTATTTTCCACGAGAATCATCCACTCGATGTATAATTTTGTTTTTCGAGTTCAAAAAATCGATTTGATCTTGAGCTGGCGCGGCGCGTTGTCGACTACTGACCAGAACACTACAGCATCAGCATGCACCTTAAATGGAAACACCTCAAACTGTTGGAGAAATAACAACTTATCTTTGGAAATTGAAGGATCCGTGCAGAAATTAATTCCCTATAACATAAACAAAATCGCCATAAATCGCACTGCAGGGTTTTGAGTTGTTTAAGGGGAGAGATAACAGTTCATAGAGTATGAATCTTGCCAAAATATTATTCTCCTCCTTGAATAACTCAGAATCCTGCATTGCGATTCATGGTAATTTAGTTCATGTTATAGGGAATTGAGTTCTGCACAAATCCTCGAATTGTTGAAAAGTTGAATTGTTATTTTTCTAATAGTTTGAGGTGTTTTCTTTTAAAGGTGCATGCTGTAGTATTCTGGTCAGTAGTAGACGACTCGCCGCGCCGGCTCAAGTTCAAATCGATTCTTTCAAGACTATACAAAACTATACATCGAATGGAAGACCTTCGTGAAGAATACACTTCAATTTAATGTTCACTGGAAATTTTGTGGAAATGAACACCTCCAACAGTGAAAAACAAAATCGTGAAAATTGTCAAAGAAAAAACAAGTTTTCTCAAGTTAACTTGTTCAAACTTGTTTTCGTCCAAATTTACACATCGGATACGAGTTCAGGTGATTGAATTCAGTCGGAAAAGGTACCAAACTTGTCGTGATCGGTTCTACATGGCCAGAAAAACAAAATGGACCACCTAGCAGATCTTCGCCCCCTCCACTACTCCCCTTCAACAATGATGGACACTTTTTGTGGCAAAATGGTATCAACGGGATAAGATGCGTTGAATCATAACGTATTTGCTTCCAATCATGGATGTAGGAATAGTACAAGAAAGATAGATTTCAACCTCGGAAAAAATATGGACGTCCTGAAAATTTAATATTTTGTTCAGAATTGAGTGCTCTACAATACCGTCCGTTTTTTTTTCTAGGCCCCAGCTTATAGCGCCTTTATTATGGGTTTTACACCCAACATATTATATATTTTTTGAATCAGAAGAACAAAATCTTTCGATTGATGATATGTCAAATTATTTTTGACATATGTCATTTTTTGACAATTGACGGAATAGTACTTGTGACACACCATTTTAAAGCCCATAAAATTTTTAGAAGAACTATGTATTCGTTTCTAGAATAGGATGTCTTTTACAGCTTCTGGAGGTCTTTGAATAGGAAAAATTGTTAAAATTCAGAGATACCTACTCAATAATTAAAAGGTATTGTTAATATCAACTGATGATAATATTCTGATTTTAAATCGTCCAAATTAGCGGGAGACTCTATGAACACCTCATCTTTTAGATAGGCTCATGAAAAAATCGAGGGGGTCATACCTCGCCACCTCGGATACTATCGCGTTGGGCTGGCAGTTCCAATTCACCGGTCGTTGAATCTCTCATTCAAGGAACAAGGAGACGGTCATTTCGATTAACTTCTTCAGGACATTTTTCGTTTCATTGTGATTATTTATTGATTATTACCATTTATTATTATTGAAAATACCTCTTTTACCTATACTTACGTACTTATTGAGTATTTCTGAATTTCAACAATTTTTCCTATTTGAAGACCTCTAGAAGCTTTAAAAGACATCTTACTCCAAAAATAAAGACACAGTTTTCCTCAGAATTTAATGGGCTTTAAAATGATGTATCACAAGTTTTATTCTGTCAATTGTCAAAAAATGACATCTGTCAAAAATAATTTGACATATCATCAATCGAAAGATTTTGTTCTTCTGATTTCAAAAATATATTGTATGTTGGGTGTGGAACCCATAATAAAGGCGCCACGCGCTGGGGCCTAGAAAAAAAAACGGACGGTATATCCAAAATCGCCAAAAATCGCACTCGGGGGTTTTGAGTTATTGGAGGGGGAGTGAAAAATTGCTGGTAAAAATGGAGGGGATGGAACCCGTCAACCCATTGGATGCGGATACATTATAGTTCGACGTATCATATCCCATTGATACCATTTTGGCACAAAAAGTGTCCATCATTGTTGAAGGGGAGTAGTGGGGGGGCGATGCTCTGCTAGGTGGTCCATTTTGTTTTTATGGCCATGTAGAACCGATCACGACAAGTTTGGTAGCTTTTCCGACTAAATTCAATCTTCTGAACTCGTATCCGATGTGCAAATTCGGATGAAAACAAGTTTGAACAAGTTAACTTGAGAAAACTTGTTTTTTCTTTGACAATTTTGACGAATTTTTTTTGTACTGTTGAGGTGTTCATTTCCAGAAAATTTCCAGAGATCATTGAATTGAAGTGTATCCTCCACAAAAATCATCCACCCAAAGTATAATTTTATTTCTCGAATTTAAAAAATCGATTTGAACTTGAGCCGGCGCGGCGCGTCGTCTACTACTGACCAGAACATTACAGCATGCACCTTTAAATGAAAACACCTCAAACTATTGAAGAAATAAGAACTGATCTCCGAAAATTGGAGGATCTGTGAAGAATTGAATTCCCTATAACATAAACAAAATCGCCATGAATCGCACTGTAGGGTTTTGAGCTATTCAAGGGGAGAGGTAACAGTTCATAGAGTATGAATCCTGTCAAAGTGTTATACTCTTCCTTGAATAACTCAAAATCTTGCATTGCGATTCATGGCGATTTTGTTCATGATATAGGGAATTTAGTTTTGCACAAATCCTCCAATTTTCGAAGATGAGTTGTTATTTTTCCAATAGTTTGAGGTGTTTTCATTTAAAGGTGCATGCTGTAGTGTTCTGGTCAGTAGTAGACGACGCGCCGCGGCGGCGCAAGTTCAAATTGGTTTTTCAAACTCGAGAAACAAAATTATACATCGAGTGGATGATTTTTGTGGGGAATACACTTCAATTTATTGGTCCCTGAAAATTTTCTAAGAATTAACACCTCCAACAGTACAAAAAAAATTCGTCAAAATTGTCAAAGAAAAAACAAGTTTTCTCAAGTCAACTTGTTCAATCTTGTTTTCATCCGAATTTGAACATCGGATACGAGTTCAGGAGATTGAATTTAGTCGGAAAAGATACCAAACTTGTCGTGATCGGTTCTACATGGCCATAAAAACAAAATGGACCACCCAGCAGAACTTCGCCCCCCCACTACTCCCCTTCAACAATGATGGACACTTTTTGTGCCAAAATGGTATCAATGAGATATGATACGTCGAACTATAATGTATTCGCATCCAATGAGTTGACGGGTTCCATCCCCTCCATTTTTACCAGCAATTTTTTACTCCCCCTCCAATAACTGAAAACCCCCGAGTGCGATTGTTGGCGATTTTGGATATATTGTAGAGCACTTAATTCTGAACAGAATATCAAATTTTCAGGACGTCCATATTTATTCCGAGGTTTCGCCGATTTCTTCACTATTTTTCCTGTACTAGAATGGCTGGATAGAGCATAAAGCCAAAAACAATTGAATTTTTGGTACCCGATTTTGAGCTGAGGGGCGGGGCTTAAAGCGGAAGCGAGGCCTCCAAGGTGAACTTGATTTTTGAAATATAATCAACACGCTGTTCGAAACCGTCAACTGGCTGTCACAGAAATCGCGTCAGTCCAAATAAGTGGAATTGAGTGCATCAAAAAAGGACCCTGCACGTTTTCTATGAAAAAGTGGTCTCGGTGAATTTGACTAAATTTTTTATATGTTGTAGATCTTGATTCAAGAAATATATTCCTGAAAAATTGGACCCCTCCTATGAACAGTTTTTCCCCTACACCCCTAATAAGGCCAAAATTAGGAATAGTCTCAAATTTTTTGAAATTCATGAAACTGGTTCAAATCAAACTCATGATCATGGGAAAAATAATTAACAAAATCCAAGTTGTGAATTGAGGTAGTTATCAAGGGGGTTGGGGGTTGAAATTGAGAAAATAAATAAAAACTCCGAATTTTTTTATCTTATAAAATCTGAACACAATAATAATCAAGAAATAATTTTGGAAAATCTGAATTAATTAATTGGGGGTTATTCTGAAGGGGGCTGGGGGTCAAAATCAAGAAAACGCAGTGAAATTCCGGAATTTGCGGTTCCCATAAGATATGATTTTACGAGCAATGGGGAAATTGCTCAAAAAAATCTAAACCAATGATATCGGGTGTTATTGAGGGGGTAGAGGGTCTAAATTGAGAAAACAGTGGAGTTCTGGGAGTTCCAGTTTATCTAGGAAGATCTGGGCTAATGACAAAATGATAATACAACCAATGTGAATAAGGACTGAGTTCATCGTTTCTCGATCATCCTCACACACTTCGACGCCAGATTTAAAAAAACACCCGTTATATCTTACAAAATCATCTTCTTCCAACAAGACGGGGCTACGTGCCACACAGCAGGAGAAACCTTGGGACTTGTTGGCCGAAAACTTCCAAGGAAGAACAATTTCGCGGAACGACGATTTCAATTGGCCAGCGAGATTTTGCGATATTACGTCCCTGGACTTTTTTCTGTGGGGGTATGTGAAGTCCCTGGTAGAACAAGCCACAACCATACAAGAACAAGCCTAGAACCATTAAAGCCCTGGGGGACAATATTGTGCGTGTTATTACTGAAATATAGCCCGATATCTGCCGGAAAGTTATTGCAAATTGAACTTCCCGTCTGCACGCCGTTAGACAAAGTCGAGGAGGCCATTTACTAGATGTTATTTTCCACACATAATGTTGAAAACTTTTCTTTCACATAGAGTCAATTAGATATCGTTAACCCCGACATAATTTGTTTAATTCCAATTTGAAGTTCTATGACTCTTATTGAAAGACCCTATATATGAATTTAAAGTTTCGGAATTTCTTCCTTTTTCTAGATTTTGACCACTGTCCCCTCAGTAGGTAACCATCTCAATTTATTGATTCAGATTTTTCTTAATTACTTCTCCACGAGCTTCTCCATTACCTTTTTCCTGGAATGCTAATTCCTTCACTGGATTTCGACCCCCGCCCCCTCGATAATTACTCCAATTCACAACGTATATTTTTTTATTCTTCAACTCAATTTGAGCCAGTTGCATGAATTTTAAAATGCTCAAGACAAATTCTTATTTGAGAAAGGACCTGGACTAGGACTAGGACCTGGCTGTAGGCAGAAATTATGGTAGGTGGAAAAAGGGATGGTCGAGAAATGGAGAACTCAATCCTTATGCATATTGGTTTTATTATCATTTTGTCATTCACCCAGATCAATTTCTAGATGAACTGTAAGGTCCAGAATTTCATTGTTGTTTTGATTTCGACCCTCTACTTCCTCAATAACACCAGAACTCATTGGTTTAGATTTTTTTGAATTATTTTCCCAATAATGGGAACGCAAGTTTCGGAATGTTACTCCGTTCCCTTGATTTTGACCCCCAGCCCCCTTTAGAATAACCCCCAATTGATTGATTTATATTTTCCAAAATTATTTCTCGATTATTGTTCTGTTCAGATTTTGTAACAATGAAAAAAATCAGAATTTCAATTTATTTTCTCAATTTGGACCCCCAACCCCCTTGATAACTACCCCAATTCACAACTTGGATTTTTTTAAATATTTTTCCCATGATCATGAGTTTGATTTGAACCCGTTTCATGAATTACAAAAAAATTGAGGCTATTCCTAATTTTGGCCTTATTAGGGGTGTAGGGGAAAAACTGTTCATAGGAGAAGTCCAATTTTTCAGAAATATATTTCTTGAATCAAGATTTACAACATATAAAAAATTTGGCCAAATTCACCTAAACCACTTTTTCATAGAAAACGTGCGGGGTCCTTTGTAATTCTGAGTAAGTAATGTCTGATCTATCATAACAGCAACGAGAATAATGTTTTCTTCTACCAGTTCCAGTACAGTTCGTTTGTAATCCGATTCATTTTTCAGAGTTGTCCACGATGGTGTCCTGTAAATTGTGCGGGCTGTTGCGGACCACAACCTCAAGTTCAGAGGGCATTGCGCTTCATCGGTAAGTCAAGTTTGATGAATTACTGGCCGTAATATTCATGTTAATTCATTTTTTCCCCGAAAAACGCTCCATTCCACCACCTTACATAACCTCACTTATGCGATTTGACAGCACCTTCAATGGCGTTACATCCATCAGGCATCTTAGAAAAAAGGGCTAAATCGCCCAACAAATTGCAATCTTTATTAAACCTACCCTCGGTTGCAGCATAAGAATTTAATCATGAAATAGCTAATTAAGGATTTTCTTTGGTCTGCCAGTTGACTGACCACAGGCGATGCATCTAAGCTGTTGAGAAATGAACATTTTCATATATTTTTTTTTGTAAAACTGCATTTTTCATCAGGTACTACGCTAAAATTCAGCAAAAAAAGCTCGATTTACTATTACATGATCAAATTTTTGGTGCAAACGGGGGCTACATGATTATTTTTTAATGAGGTTCTGATTTCTTGCAGAAAATAGTGAAAACTCGGCAACTCCCAAGTCAACACTTCAAATAAAATTAGAAGTTTGAATGCTCGTTTGAATGATGGAGATGAAGATGAAGATGCTCGGGGATATACGTTGCATAGATTGGTTTCAGATGAAGAATTTCGTTCTTCGGCTTCGTTTTCGGACATATTTCCAAGCTAATAATACTTGCCTGAAAGAAAATTTGCTGACTGATACAAGACTTCACCAAGTGCAATGTGGAATGGCAAAAACTCTCGAAAAAAACTAGTTAGGATACTGCGTTTTGGCTGCTATCTACTGCCGTTCTCAAATGGAGAAAGACTTGGCTCACTTGTGCTGTCATCGAAGCTGCCATGCTGCCGAAACATCTTGTCCTGTTGGAAGCTTTATAATGCAACAAAAGCTTATGCTTTCACAAACGCTTTACCTTTTCTAGTAACTGTGTTGGAATTTGTTGCAAAAACAGTTGTAAAAATAAGTACCTTAGGTACAACAATGCTATAACCTACCTAACTTTGAAAAACTTTGGCAAAGTTCTTTCAAAATGTTTCCCACTCAGTTTACCAGTTTGAATGTTAGCACTTGAAGTTCCTTTTGAATTGGTACCAGTGTGGACAAAAAGGTTGAGTCCTTCAGTACTCAACCGGTTTTTTTTTTACAATTTGGCCCAAACGACCTCCAATTTGGACATGTTGGTTGCAACTAACAGCCAAGATATGGACATATCCTAATTGAGGAGCATTTGGAGTCCAAATTGTTGCAAAAACCGTGAAATAATGAATGACAGTGGTCTGTTTTTTTGTTGTCACTGGTACTACAATTATGTATGTTAAAGTTGAGATATCAGTGATTGAGTCCTCGGTTATCAATATACCAAATACTCAATACTCAGTAGTTATATCTTGCAAGTATTAACCTTTTTCATTAAGCTCAGACTGAGATTCTCACACTTTATTGTAGGTAATCATGATTCTTAAGGTCAAGAAATTCCTGTGAAATTGTTGCTCACTTTGGTGTCGATACCACTGTCTACTGTTCCAGAAGTCAGAAGTGATTTCTTCATTATGATTGATATTAAAAACATGTTCGTAGATAGCAGTTATGATTATTTGTCTTTTACTAACTATAGTATAAGCGCCTATGTACGTGATATTTGAAATAAATTGCCTGTTTCATCCAGATATCCAATCAAACCTTACACTACACTTGTACGAGTAAACACAATTTTATTCAGTACTGAAACAAGCTCAAAATTGGAAAATTTTGATTTGGAGTTTTGAGGAGTTTGAAGTGGAGGCCAGTCACTTTTGCAGGTCAAACAGATCAGTTCTTGTAGGTTAGCCCATATAAGCAGACTCCTTTAATTTTCTACGAGCAGCTTCAGGTCACAATCACAAGTTGCTCCACTCCAAGTCCTTTCAATGGATGCTTCAACGACATTGCTAAACTAGTCCAGGGTGGTTTTTCAATCAGAGGGGTTCAATTTCGGATTTTCACCTCCTTGGTGTATGAATAAAAGGTCACATTTATAAGCACCAAGTTCCCAAAGCGTTGCTACTGGCGGCGACAGGGCACAAAATTCTTGCAGCCTTACCTGGCCGGATAACTGTATAAGGTCTCTTGCTGATCTGCTATAATATTGGCTGACCTGCATTTTCGTAAGACCCAACTGAACAACAACGCGATTTAGTCACTACCTCGGCCGCATTTTTCTTTATTATCTTCAAATTTTCTCAATGTACGTGATGGCATTGGCGATTTACGTTTTGTGACAGCTAAAATGCCAAACCCTTGAAAAAAATAATTGTGCGCCACTGTTACCCGACTAAATCAAGTTCACTTTGGAGGCCTTTTCTGACATTTCCGGTTTGGGAACCGCATTTTTGACGTAATGCTCCATCCAGCCATTCCTACATCCATGCTTCCAATGGATTGACGTGTTTCATCCCTTCCATTTTTAGCTGCAATTTTTTACTATAACTTAAAACCCCCGAGTGCAATTTTAGGCGATTTTGGATATGTTGTAGAGCACTCAATTGTGAACAAAATATAAAATTTTCAGGACGTCCATATTTTTTCCGAAGTTGAAATCAATCTTTCTTGTACTATAAAGAGAGGCCCTTGAATTTCAGGGTAGGTATACTTAAAAAAAAAATGTAGTTAATCTAATAAGGTAATTGAATAATTGTTTCGTTCCATGGAAGAGGTTTCGACTACCCATAAGGTGTACTTATCATCAGGCTGGAAGAATAAATTCTGACTGAATTTTACTCCAAACTGAAATCTCGTGTGTTATTTGCAGTAGTTAGTCTGATTTGGATAATGTTATAATAATTGTTATTAATTTGACTGGGTAGTTTCTTGTATAGCCGCATTTTCTCGCGTCCACCTTATCTTCTTTCTTGTCTGCCTTTTTTCCATCACTAGGTACTTTGTACGTATCTCTTATCTCTTCGATAGCGGCCTCGCTGAATATCGTATATCTCTGTTTAGGTAATTATTTCATAATTATAAGTGACACTGTACCTATATTGTATATCAAGCTAACATGGATATAATCTTCTAGCCTGATGATGACTACACCTTATAGGTAGTCGAAATCAGTTGAATTTAATTGAAAAAAAAATTGAAGAGGGAGGACCAACTCTTATAATAATATATAATAATATATAATTCAATTAATATTATAAAATACGACGTGGCGGTATACAGGGTGATTCATGAGTGACCTTACATAGGCTAATGGGAGATAGAGGACTTCGAGGTGAGTCAGGATCCACAGAAGAAATTTTGTTTTCTCCATTGATTACGGAGATACAGGGTGTTTTGTGTGTTTCATATGAAACTTTGATAGGCGATATTTCTGAAACGGCGAGAGCTATTTTGTTGAAATTCACCACTGATGTTTCTGTGTTGGAACTTATCCAGAACCCAGACAGCACGAAATATTTTTAAAATATTTGGTAGTAGTTGATAAATATTTACAACATTCCATAAATGTTTACAAAATATTTGTCAAAAATATTAGAGAAATATTAAGGTGAAATATTGTACCAACATTCAGCAAATATTTTGAACATTTGTTGGATATTCAGCAATAAATATTATCAAAATATATAGTGAACTTAATTTCTCTAGTATTTACAGTATTCTAGGCAATGTGGCTTCTGGTTTTTGTTTTGGTCATTTGCACGGAACTTTGAAATATATAGCTGTGTTGTGTTGAAGAGATAGCGTTTCACATCCCTTTGACTTCAAGTGTAGTTTGCCTTTAATTAGCAAAACTTGGTTTGCGGTCCTAAAAGTACCTTTTTAACGGCCTACAATAGGTTTTTTCTATGTTACGGTTGAAATGATTCATAATTTCGTGAAATACATCTGTTGTTTCATTTGTTTCGTACAAATATGTCACTTTAATTTATTTCGACACCAATAATTGGTGATTTATGTAGCAAGTACGCGGACAGATCAGCGTGTTCAGGGACGAGGCGGTAGCCGAGTATCCCTAAAAGTGGATGAGCCGCTGAATCTTTCAGATATATAGTTAGCAAAATTCATATTATTCATACAGCGGACATCTGCGTGTTCACATAGTAGTATACCCAGAACCACTGAATCTTCCCAACGGCCCCGTAGCACAGGTGGTTAGTATCTGCCTGTGATGCGGAGATTGCGGGTTCGATTCCTGCTGTAGACTGGGCGTTGTGTCATCTTTAAAAGGCAATTTTTCAGCTAAATCAATTGTATGTATATGAAATAAAGGCGAGCTCCTATGGCTAAAAAGGGCCGATAAGAAGAAAAACAAACTTTTTTTTTAATTTTTAAAAATACCCGGTTCTAAATGTTTTTGAAATATTTTTGGCAAATATTGTACAAATATTGAAAAGCGGGACATCAAAACATTCAATAAATATTTATACAATATTCACTGGATGAATTCCAATATTTTATAAATATTATAATATTTGGCTTTTAATATTTCACAAACATTTTGAAAATGTTTATGTGCTGTCTGGGAAGCCTTACCGGGTGATTCAAAATCCCGGGCCGGGCTGAAAAAAATGTGCTCCTTTGTTATTTGATCAAAAAGTACATTTTCTGACCGCATTTCTGAAACACTGCTGTCGGATTTGGAGAGCTAAGTGAAAATGACTCAAGAATCACTCTCAAATTTGAATGGCACACCTAAATCATCTCAACAATAAAACTAAATGTAAAATTTGTGGGTAAGTTTCCATTTCCAACCGGACATAATCGACTCATTGTATGATTGAATTCATTCAAATTCATTTTTTGGCTTGTCTCTGTTGAATAGAAGGGCTTGGTTGAAAGAAAAATTCCAGAGCCGACCTTTTTTTTATGAAAAAGTCGAGAGTGAAACACAAGAATTGGACTCAATTTAGTTGTGAAAAAAATCTTCGGCTATGAAATTTTTCTTCCAACCAAGCCCTTCTATTCCACAGAGACAAGCTGAATAATGAATTTGGATGAATTCAATCAAACAATGAGTCGATTATGTCCGGTTGAAAATGAAAACTTACCCACAAATTTTACTTTTAATTTTATTGTCGAAACGGTTCAGGTGTGCCATCTAAATTCAAGAGTGATTCTTGAAGCATTTCCCCTAAGCTTTTCGAATCCGATAGCAGTTTTCTAGAAAAGCAGTCTAAAAATGTACTTTTCGATCAAATAACAAAGAGGTACATTTTTTCTAACCCGGTCCTGAATTTTGACTTACTCGATTATGGACTTTGAATAAGTTCCCACAAGTAAATACGGGGTGTTTATAAGAATTTGTGATCGCGGCAGGCATGGGTCAGGCCAAAAAACGTAGTAACAGGCGCAATTGCAGTGATCGGGAGCAATTCCAATGGCGATGCGATCACAGTCGTTTATAAACACCCGGTATTACTTGTAGATTTCAACAAAATATCTTGAGCCGTTTCAGAAATATCGATAATCAAAGTTTCACACGAAACACACAAATCACCCTGTATCTTTATAACCACTAGAGAAAACAAAATTTCTTCCGTGGATCCTGACCTCGATCCTGACTCGCTTCGAAGTCCTCTATTTGCCATCAGCCTATGTAAGGTCACTCATGAATCACCTGTATAAAGGCAAATAGCATGTGTGAAATATAAAATAGGTTGTAAAGCGTTGTAAATATGGATATTCAATGTTGGATAATGGCTGAGATGATGATGATGTCAGTTTTTTCAATGGTAAATTCGAAACGTTGTCATTTGGAACAGTGGCGGACTAAGGAAAATGGGGGCCCGGGGCGGAATTCTGAGATGAGGCCCCTAAGGAGTGAGAGTTGAGAATATGAAGGGGGGCGGCAGCCTTTTTGGCCCGCCCTGCCCTGCCGTGATCGAGCAAAAGCCTAAGAAACAAAGAAATGAGTTGTTAACTTGACTATAAAACCAAAAGTAAAACCGTTCAATGATTATATCCAAAGATTTGCTTCGTTATCCTAAACATTTCATAACAATCGGTCAAATGTGCCACACAGTGGCGTAGTCAAAATTTGAGGGCCGAGAGGGCGGGGAGGGCAAAGGCAACGACGAGGGCGTAAGTCGGTGAGGGGTAGCGCCCCAGGCGACATTATTTGGGTATAATGATAATAATGCTAATAATAATCGGTATATTTCATGCGTTTTGCGATTTCGGTTTTTGACGTTTTCACGAAAATTACTTGATAAAAAAACTTCTTTTCAGAAAAATTTTGCTTTTCTTGAAAATTTTCGCCAGAAATGTTTTCTGTATCGGTTTAGTGTGGGATGAAGTGCCGTGGGCGCTTGGGAGGTAGGGGAGTGGGGTCATTCACCCACCCTCACCCCCCTTGGCTATGCGGCTGACCACCAGTAGATACCTACAAAAAATTTGAGGCTCCAGCTTTGAATGTTGAATTGGATTTGGAATGTAATTGACTCAATGCTCAAACCCACTATACAGGGTGATTCACCACCAAATGGACATAGCCTGAGGGTGGGTCCAGTTTTTCCAGGCAAACCAGGATCTGGCTTTGAAAATTTTCTAACGCTGTTTGTTTTGAAGTTACAAGGTGATTCATGTATTTTGTCGATTTTTTAAATAAGCCATATCTTTAGAACGATCCAATGGATTCGATTAAAATTTTGTAAGTTAATTCTACTATTGATAATTGACACATCGCCTAATCAAGCAGTTTGAAATTTCCAGGGCCGGCCTTGATAAAAAAAAACTCCAAAGTTTTTTCGAAAAAGACGTTCTGTATGTATATTTTCCCCAAATTTTTTTTCACATTTAGAAACTACATAAAACATGCTATAAGTATCGCAAAAAAAATTGCTTGGCACCATTGAGCTGTCAATAAAATTTTGATAGTCCTGAAAATTTTTGAGGTTAGGATTTTTTGTAAATTGATAATTTGGAATATTTGCATATGATCTATCATGACCTGAAATTTCAGCCGTTTCATCACAAAAATTAAAATTTTTTTTTAACGTTTTCCAGTACCTAATTAGGAGCAACAAAAAATTTCATCAAAATTTTCGAAAAATGCAAGTCACGTCCCTCAATTTCAGCTCAATGTGTGATAGAAATGAAGTTGAGGGATGTAACAAATTTTTTTTTTTCAAATTTTGATGAAATTTTTTTTTGCTGCCGAAAAAACGTGAAAATTTTTTTCACATTTTTTTGACAAAACGGCTGAAATTGGAGGCCATAATAGATCATTTGCAAATATTTTGAATCATCAATTTACAAAAAATCCTAACCTCAAAAATTTTCAGGATCATCAAAATTTTATTGACAGCTCAATGGTGCCAAGCAATTTTTTTTGCGATAGTATCAGCATGTTCCATGTGGTTTCTGAATATGAAAATGAATTTTGAAAAATATGCATACGGAATGTCTTTTTTTGAAAAAAGCTTTGAAGTTTTTTTTTCAAAGCCGGCCCTGGAAGTTTCAAACTGTTTGATAGGGCGATGTGTCAGCTATCAATGGAAGAATTAACTCACAAAATTTCAATCGAATCCATTAAGTCGTTCTGAAGATACAGCTTGTCAAAAAATTCTACGAAATACATGAATCACCCTGTAGCTTCGAAACGAACAACTTTATAGAAATTTCAAAACCAGATCCTGGTTTGCCTGGAAAAACTGGACCTACCCTTAAGCTATGTCCATTTGGTGGTGAATCACCCTGTATGCAAAATTAGAAATAATATGAATTTCTACTACCTGCAGCGCGCAGGCGAGATAATTTTGTTGTTTTATCTTTGCCCTCTTTTGAAAAGAAATGATAAAATACAAAATTTCAAAGGCTTGAGGCCTCTGGCACTCTGATATCCGGAGCCGGGGCCCCTTAAGCCTGAAGTGAAAATAATTCGTAGAGATTCCGTGATACAGACACACCTCTATTGCCTGTGTGTAGGCCCTGAAACCTGTTGTCATGGGGCCTACCAACGGAATTTTAAAATGGAAAAAAAAAGAAACAATGTTACTCACCTAAATAATGTGCGAAAAAAATTACCATTAAGGGGAAGAATTGAATTTTTTGGATTTTATCCCAATTTTTTTGCAGTATTTTTTACAAACAAGAGGAATTGGGGCCTCAGATGACTGAGGCCCCGAGGCCCGGGGCGGACCACCCCCACCGCCCCCCCCCCCCTTAGTCCGCCACTGATTTGGAAGTCTTCAACAAAGATGTTCAAGGAAGCATCGGTACATTTGACAAGAGGGTGGAGTACATTCTACTTAGGCTGTTCTAGTCTTCTCTAAGGAAAACGATTTTTTTCTTAAATTGGATTATTGTAGATTAATCTAGCCTGAAGAACGAGGGGCAAACCGCTGGTCAAATTCTGTACACCAGACTTCCTCCTCGTGAGGATCTCCCCCGGACTTCCTTCGGACTTCCTCGGACTTCCTCCAGACTCCCTCGGACTTCCGCCGGATTTCTCCTGGACTTCCCCCCGGACTTCCTCCGGCATGTACACCAGACTTTCCCAGCGGTTTGCCCCTCGCTGAAGAAGGTGGACTCTAGCACAGAAACGTTGCTGAGAATCTAGTATTTTCATTTTTCCTGTTTCCCGTTACAAAGAAAGATGTATATAAAATAATGGATGGTATAGTTAATAGAAGAAGAAATAAATATCCATAAGTGGAAGAGTTCAAAATAATATATCATATACCAAGGTTCAAAAGGTGATATTACAGCTGAGGCGCTAGACTGAGTCTCGAAGCGCAGCTGAAGGATATATTTACAAGGCACAGAAGTTTCTCGATCGATGTTTATACGGGCAATACAGGGTGATTTTCTAAAGAAAACCCAGCCCAGATTTCTCGCCGCCTAAATTTTTCCCACGAAAACGCCGAAACAGGTCGATTTTTATTTTGAGGGGGACGTCTAGGACACACATTTTCAAATTGTTGTCTTTAATCTCTTCGCCTCCACCCTACTTTACTTATGAATTTGAAATAGCACTACCTATGTTGTAAAACATCAAATTGATAGTGATAAAATTCTCTTTTTGTCAAACATATCTCACTTTTTCAAATCACTGCAACCCTTGTCAGAATTTTCTCATTATTAATTTAAAGGGTAGTACGTCGGGTACACATTAAATTAAACCAAAAAGCTGCACATTGTGATTGGAATATGCCGCTTGCTATGATCATAGATAAGGTCAGAACAAAGCTTTTTGGCAACAGCGCCACTTAAAAATCGGTGCAGGAAACAAGATGGCGGGCTCCAAAGATGGGCACCACCTGTTTTTTGTAATTTGTGGTTTTTCACCATCTAGCGGTCCGATTTCAATTTCCTTTCCTTTTGTTCATAAAACTCTGCTGAAGGCTAAGCTTATCTGCCATCACACATTTTCCTTTTGACATTTACAGTTTCGTAATATTTGGAAAAAGAAATATTTTGCCTCACTTATTGAAATGGTTAACATGTGTGTATTTCTCGTGCACTTCATTGCTTCTGATGATCATTGTATAGAAGAAAGAACGGTTTCTGGTTCCTGAAACTCTTCCCTCTGTGTATAGAGTAAGAATGGTGAAAAACTTTAGGTAATTAAATGGGAATAGACGTGTTTTTGATGTCTAAACAATTTTATGGAATTTGGGATAGGTTTCAATAAAAATAAATACATAGGTCATAGGTCTGAATTTCTCTAATTCGGACTCTAGCACCTCGTCTTCTCCATTACCTTCTCCTAATTCCCTCCTGAAAGAGCAACCGAACGCTGCATTTCACCAGCTCCCGACAAGCTGCCAAAATTAGTTCTAGACAAGACCAAACCGGCGTCCACTCCCTTGCAATCATAGTCCATCCCCATCCGTTTGGTTCTGGAATGATTTCCGTCGTAGAATACTCACGCCCCCAGACTCTGCCCCAGACTTTGTCCTGCTTGATATGCAGACCTTGGCGCATGCTGCCTAACTGAACTAAATGCTTTTTTCGTTGGAGGAAGGTTTTGAAGATTGCGACTTTTCGTTGTAAAAAGAAACTTTCTCTTATGATTGACGGAAAATTTTGGGCACCTTTGTGGTAGAGCAGGACAACAAACTTTTCAAGAGCTTCAATGTTTTATCGGAAATGGATTGTTGTGGTAGAGATATGGCTTCAAATGCTTTCGTGGCTTCAGGAAAGGACTTCCATACATTCCAGGCGGTTTGTTATTTACCCTTCATTGCAAATGACGATGTTATATCTGAACCTCTGAATGCATGGAAACATCTCAAGGCAACAGTTCTTTATATACCCATTCTTTCTGCCATGGCGTTGATGTTCATTTATCTCTGGGCTTCTCCTGATCCAAAAATTATCCACATCTCCTGTACAGCATTTTTCAGAGTTTGGAAGAAAGATATTGCCAAAACGACTACGTCAGTGTCTACTGTACAGATCATAATTTTCGTTGCTCCTTGTTTGACACTATCTTTGGCATCGAGCAATATTCTGCTCCCGATTCTTGGAAAATAGATTTTCCAGCGAAAACGGGTCGATTTTTATTTTGAAGAAGACATCTAAAACACGTTTCGCCAAATTTTTATCTTCAATCCTTACGCCCCCACCCTACCTCACTATCAAATTTCAAATAGCAACATCATTTACCTTGTGATACATCAGACTGAAGGTGATAAAATTCTCTTTCTGTTAAAAATAATTTCAAGTTTTCTGAACCTCCCTATAGTGCGGCGATTAGTGAACTCAACCTTGCATTTTGGGGTGAAGCATAGCCATTTGGCACGATGGTAGTACATAATTCATACCTTACTTTTGTGAAGTAGTGCCACGGTGGCTCCACTTGCAGACGCTGTATACAGGATGTTCAAAAATGCAAAAATTTCAACTCTCAAACCAAACAAGTTGGAGTCATGAAAGTCACCATGTATAGATTCACAATCCAATGCTTGTTAAGATATAACAAACCGCATCTCCATATCTTGAGCTGTTCCTGGAGAATCCTGAAATTAGTGGTCGGTTCCATGGAAATTGACATTTTCAACTAATATCAGTGATTTTTCAAGATATTCCAGTGAAACTCGGTAGTCCCATGAAGAGCTAAGTCAAGAATGGAATGCCGTGTGTTACCATCGCCTCCATTTACTATCTTTGTTCAATTTGACAGTCAACTATTTTCCTTCTCATTGTCCGGTGGTTAGCCGTACCAACCTTGCACTTTTGACTAGAGCATTGAGACTTGGCACAGTTGAAGTACATACCTAAACTTTACTACCAAGAAGCGGTGTCAAGATGGCACTGCTTGCTGACGCCGTATACAGGGGTGTACGTATTCCGAATTCCGGTTGTATACGGTGTCTGCAAGTAGTGCCATCTAGGCACCACTTCTTGAAAGTGAGGTATAAGTATGTCCTTCAACTGTGCCAAGTCTCAATGCTCTACTCAAAAGTGTAAGGTTGGTGAGGCTAACCACCAGACAATGAGAAGAGAAACAGTTGACTGTCAAACGTTTCAAAGATAATAGATTGGTAACGATGGTTTCGACTTCATTCTCCATGAGACTACCAAGTTTCACTCAAATATCTTGGAAAATCACTGATTTATAAAAAAAATCGATTTCCATGAAACTGACCACTCATTTCAGGATTTTCCAGGAACGGCTCAAGATATGGAGACCCGGTTTGATTCATCTCAACAAGCATTGATTTGCAAATTCACGTGGTGACTTTCATGACTCCAACTCTTTTGGTTTAAGAGTTGAGATTTTTGCATTTTTCAACACTCTGTATATGGCGTCTGCAAGTGGAGCCACCGTGGCACCTCTTTTCAAAAGTGAGGTATGGATAATTATGTACCTACTACCATCGTGCCAAATGGCTATAGATATTGGCCTTGCCCCAAAATGCAAGATTGAGCCCGAAAACAGCCACTAACAGCAACTTTCCTTTGTTTGACAATGAAAAAATTTTCAGAAGGGTTTATGATGGTTCAAAAAAATTCAAAGTATGTTCAACTTAAGAAAAATTTTGTTACATCCAATTTGATGTGTCACAACATAGGTGGTGCTATTTGAAATTCTCAAGTAGGGTAGGGGTGGGGGCGAAAAGGTTGAAGGTGACAATTCAACAATGTGTGTGTCCTAGATGTTCCCCTTGAAATAAAAATCGATCTGTTCCAGCGTTTTCCTGGCAAAAAAATTGACAGCAAGAAATCTGGGATGGGTCCTTTCCAAAAAATCACCCTTTATAGAATTTGTTCTACCCGAGAATCGACATTGTGTTTCAGGAAGAGGTTTATAATAACATACTCCACACTTCACGGTTTGTAGTATCAAAAAAGGTGTAATACGTAGTGAAAGTAGTAATTACGCCGCCGAATCGGTAGGAGTTCTTTGAAGACAATAATAATTATGGCAGTAATGGGAATAAAGGTGTGATCGAGGGAAGTAGAAGTAGAATGCGTAATCAGTTGGAGACAGCAGGAGACCTAGATACAGTGAGTTATTATTATGGTTGGTTCTACGCTCGGTTCTACGTTACGGTGTTATATTGAGGGAGTAAATACACTGCCTGTACTAAGTACCTCGGCCATTGCCTACTTTAGACCCAATTTCTGTTCTTGTTGAAACCTGATTGCTTTAGTTGATTTGGTAGTTAGACACGAGATTACGGGATAGAAGATCATGCAAAGCATAACACAGTCAATGGAAATTTGACGAGCGCAGCCTTGGGTGGATAAAAACAAAATGAAGAGATCGAGCCAGAATTAGGGCATAGCCAAAACAAACACATCAGAGCCGCGCGTCCCTCAAAACTTTGCTTAGAATTATGTGGACAAGTTGGCACTTCCTTGGCATGGCATAATAGATTAACACTTAGCACCCCCCCAAATGTTGAGGTCTAATGTTTATATTGCGACCACCTCACTAAAGTGTCGGCTGTAATTTAGAGCACATGGCGTTTAGTGTGTGTGCCCTTCTGCGAATCTCATCAATGTTGAATTAATCTGAATGCAACACCAGCACCGGACCGGCTGATGGAGAATTAATCTTCGCCTTTGTCCCGCTCTCTGACGCACAACCAAGGCCGAACTTCTCTTGAACAACATGATGCAAAAAGCGAAACTTTCATAATTCCTCGAGGAGAGTAACCCGGCACAAGAAATAGTGTAGTAAAAATTTTCACCGCCACCGCCGTCGTCGCCCATCTCGTCGACAAAGTAAAAGAGGCTTCATCGCAGCAACTTACCTTTTAAGAGCATAACTTTCATCAAGCCCACTTCTCTCGACTACTCTCTTCTTTTTTGAAAATTACGCAGAGCGGTAGGTAATACGCTAGGTAGCGGCACGAGGAGTTCGTGCAGCAAACTTCAGACTCCCACGCAACTACAAAGTATCGGAATTAGCAATACGACATCAGCAATGCTCGCTATTAAGCCGTTCGGTAAACTTATTCGGTGCTAGTTCCCTTGCTTGCACCTAACTTTACGAATCAAGTTGAATTGCTAACGGCAAGTAGTGTTCCGGTGCTAGTTTAAAACTCCGACTGTGTTGTGTATAGTTGATATGGATATGGAATGCCTTCAACATGCTTTATGGAACGTGTAGAGGGTAACTACACCCCAACATCAACATTCATACCTACAGTTATTTCATAAAGTTGCAGGAGAGAGGAGACGGTGTGTAACAGTTTCCAGCGACTTGTGGCCTCTGCAGGCATGCCATGGCCTCAAGTTACCTATAGTGAGTGTGTACGTCACAATGAGTAGGTATGTTCGCATAAAAGCTAAAATAAGAGAGCTTATACCTACTCACGACATCAACATGACAGTTTGCCAACAACAGTCGAGTATCTATATTATATTGTTGAAGTTCTACCACCCTATATAAACTGCTCAACATTTGATAGGTATGTCGGTATAAAAAACTGTTCTCTTTTTCAAAATGATATTACTTTGGATTGTCTCAACTGACTCCGATTTTGTCTTCAGGGTGGCTTAGATGCATTTCTCAGCAATCTAAACTACGCAACGAAATTATTGTCGTACTCCAAATTTTACCCTGTTTCAAAACAAAAGAACTTCCGACTGGTCTGAACAATTTCAATTCTGCTTAAAGCATTTGAGAGCTTGATTCTTTAGGTATGGAATCGTATCAATTTGAAGATTGATAGATATCAACTTGAGTTTCTACAGGGTGTTGAAGAAAGTAGTGCAATATTTATATAAAGTTTGACAATCTCCCATTTGAAATCAAACTGTTTCTTTTGAATTTCAACATCAATGGCATGTAGCTAAGGCTCATATCTCGAAACGATTTTTGATTCATCCCTCTATCTTTTTTATTCACAGGGTGGTATCGTGAAGACGACTTTTTTGTCTTCTGGTGGTAACGTTTTCTCTTCTTCACCAATTTGCTGAATCCAGAGCTCATATTGAAGCCGAAGCCTTAGGTAAGGGAACCCAATAAACATAATCGACTCAGGACCAACATTCAAAATATAGGGTGGCATCAAAAGTGACATATGAATTCATCTGTCCAGGAATCCGACCGGGTGAAGAATTAAACGAAAATCAACATTGTTTTCGGATGAGGCATTGATTCTGAACACTCTTTGATGTTCCATGATTGATTGTCACCAGAATGATCGATGGAGGGACCAAATTAGAATTGAGTGTTTCTGAGAAAGAATCAGCTTTCTCGCTGGTCTGAAAATGTCCGTAACCAACGATATGAAATTCGGAACAATCGGAGACAGCCAGTTTCTCTTCGCTCTGTTTTCCGTAACACTGGTTGCGGCATTTGCAGGTGAGTTATAGCGCTGCTTCTTCTTGGAAAACATGCGGCTGCAATTTGGACCCTGCATCCAAAGTTCTTGCCACAATCAATCATGAAACATCAAGGAGTGTTCAGAATGAATGCTTCATCCGAAAACAATGTTGATTTTCATGTAATTCTCCACCCGGTCGGATTCTTGGACAGATCTATTCATTATGTCACTTTTGATGCCACCCTATATTTTGAATGTTGGTCTTGAATCGATTATGCTTATTGGGTTTTCTTACCTAACCCGTACGGAAAAATACTACTGAAAACTACAGAAAAAAACTACTTGAAAACTACTGAAATTGCCAGTAGTTTCCAAGTAGTATTTTGGACCTACTACTACAGCAGTAGTAACCACTGCAACCAGTAGTAACTACTCCTAGTAGTAACCACTCCCAGTAGTATTTTGGACCTACTACTGCAGTAGTACGACTACAGCCAGTAGTAACTACTCCCAGTAGTAACCACTCCCAGTAGTATTTTGGACCTACTACTGCAGTAGTACGACTACAGCCAGTAGTAACTACTAGTTACTATTGCCAGTAGTATTTTGGACCTACTACTGCAATAGTAGGTACGACTACAGCCAGTAGTAACCACTGTAAGTAGTACGGACGACTAGTAGTACCTATAATAACTACTGTCAGTAGTCCTTTGTAGTAGCTCCCTGCCAGTGGTGCGTAGGTAGGTAGGTACCTGTAACAATAACCGTAAATGTAATGTAACAATAACCATGTGTTGAAACACTGATGCCATTGCATCTCAATCTACTTAGTCTAGGCAAAGTAAATTTCTCTATTCAAGCCTGTTTTTCAGAATTTAAATAAACGGATACCTTTCGAAAATTGACTGTGTGGCATTATCCTTGAGCCCGACGAACTGCCATATTATAATACTTGAAGGTACCTATCTATTATCTACTCACCACTCACAACCAGCACATTCTCTCGTAGGCAAAAATCTTTCATTTCTCCCATTTTTTATTGGCCTAGTATTACATTTTCACTTTCTGGCAATTCTGTTATGATTTTTTGTCTCACTTCAGATCCTTTGAAGGGTGGATTCTTAATCCAAGACTGAAACCGAGCCTGAACGGGTTCCCCATCTTCATCAATAAATTAATAATAATATTTAATAATATTTATTTTTCGTCCGTGATTTTACAGAAGTGTAAATAAAATATAAAGATTGATATTTCACTCATAAATAAAATATAGGACATGTCCAAACACTAAATCTAAAGATAAGGGAGAATTGTGCAATAAAACACTTCTCATGATCGATGTCTAATGATTACCGGGAGCACACACAGCACACGTACGTATAAATAAAATGTAGAACATTGTACTTCATCAAATAATAACTCATCAGACCAAGAAACGGTCAACTTTGATTTCAAACGAGTTTGGCTTGAACAAACGCAGGAGCAGAAGGAAACAGTTGACAGTTAAAGTTTTCCTGTCAGTGCTGCCAACGTGGCAACTTATCCCCAGATTTGTGAATAAGACAACAATGAGATGAAACCATGGTGGAGAATCATGGCAAATATAATAAATTGCTAGATAAGAGAGGCTCTAAACACCCAAGAAAAATTTAGATTCCATTTATTACACTAGAGGCCGTGAATGTTTTACTTCGAATGGTGACACTTTCAAATTCCGTGGTTGTTGTATTGGTGTTGGCCCTCTGTCTGTCAAGTCAATGACAGCGTCAAAAACTGTCAATTTGGGCCTCGGCGCCTCCTCGCATCTCAAACTCCTCAAAGTGCAACTGCAACACGTCAAACAGATGAATAATCCATGAAAAACAAAACAAGAGATTGAAATATAATGAATAAGCGAAGAGGGCCTTATAAGTATAAACGCGGTATAATCACACTGATAAATTGTATTTACCTACTTGTGAATTCTGTAAAAAATGGTAACCTACTTAATATTTGTTGGAAAATATCTGTGTTTTATTCAACAGTAATATCACAAGTGCTTAGATTTTCACGAAAATTTTGGTCAGGCGATCGCGAGTGCTGATTGTAGCGATAAATGCCCGACTCCGTAGAAGGAGGGCATTTATCCAGGGACAATCAGCCCGAGGGAAACGCCTGGTCAAAATTATCTGGGAAAATCTCGAGCACGAGTGATGTTTTGAAGATTATTACATACAACGCCTTCGATTATTAGACCTACAAGGATAATATTCACTGTCAATAGCAACGGAATAAAATTCAAGTAAACAACAAAATCTGACAGCTGTCACTTCGGACTTCTTTTATGTAATAATCTTCAAAATATCACTCGTGCTCGAGATTTTCCCAGATAATTTTGGCCAGGCGTTTCCCTCGGGCTGATTGTCCCTGGATAAATGCCCTCCTCCTACGGAGTCGGGCATTTATCGCTACAATCAGCACTCGCGATCGCCTGACCAAAATTATCGTGAAAATCTAAGCACTTGTGATATTACTGTTGATTATTACATGAAAGAAGTCCGAAGTGACAGCTGTCAGATTTAGTTGTTTACATGAATTTTATTCCGTTGCTATTGACAGTGGGATTTAGATAAGTGAATATTATCCTTGTAGGTCTAATAATCAAGGGCGTTGTATGTAATAATCAACAGTAATATCACAAGTGCTTAGATTTTCACGATCATTTTGGTCAGGCGATCGCGAGTGCTGATTGTAGCGATAAATGCCCGACTCCGTAGGAGGAGGGCATTTATCCAGGGACAATCAGTCCGAGGGCAACGCCTGGCAAAAATTATCTGGGAAAATCTCGAGCACGAGTGATATTTTGAAGATTATTACATAAAAGAAGTCCGAAGTGACAGCTGTCAGATTTTGTTGTTTACATGAATTTTATTCCGTTGCTATTGACAGTGGGATTTAGATAAGTGAATATTATCCTTGTAGGTCTAATAATCAAGGGCGTTGTATGTAATAATCAATAATATTGTATATACAATATACAATATACGTGTAGGTATCTATTCGCAAAAGTAATTTCCATCATGCAGTAGTTAAATAATGAAACTACTCAGTAAAGAATAAGTAGTCCTCATTAGTAAAAACACCAGTGATTTTAGTAGTTTTAGTAGTCACTCCGAGCTGACTACTGAACTCTACTAAATCTCTCAGTAGTTGACTACTGAAAACTACTCAACAGATATTGATCAAGTAGTAGTTTTAAGTAGTTACTACAGAAAACTACCAGCGATAAAATGATGGAGTAGTAGTAACTACTGAAAACTACTGATCAATCAGTGTTCAAGTAGTCAACTACTACAGAAAACTATTAGCGATGTAGTAGTTTTGAGTAGTTCACTATTGGAAACTACTGGTGAACTACTGGTTTTTAGTAGTTTTTTTCCGTACGGGAAGGCTTCAGCTTCAATCTGAGCCCTGGATTCTGGAAATTGGTAAAGAAGGGAAAATGTTATCACTAGAAGACCAAAAAGTCGTTTTTCCGATACTACCTTGTAAATAAAAGAGATAGAGAGATAAATCAGAAACCGTTTCGAGATGAACTTCAGCTGCATGCTATTGATGTCGAAATTCAAAAGAAACAGTTCCATCTCAAATGAGTATATGTCAAACTTTATAAATGTTGCACTCCTTTCTTTAAGACCCTGTAGAAATTCAAGTGGACATCTATCAATCTTCGAATTGATACGATAGTCCGGATGCTAGTTGCATAAAATGGAATAAACCTTGCATTCTTCGATGAGAAGATGCTACTTGGTGGAAATGCTTTTTGCATCATACTCTCTGATCCAGAAAGGTAGCCATCAGCGTCATCCATGCCGGCAGCGTATACAGGGTGAAATAAAAAAAAAAGTGGAGAATCATATTTAAATAACCGAAGCATGTGGAAACGTGTAATTTACCACATACATTGATTGTTTTATGCTCATGAAGTTACAGCAAACCGTTCTTGATTACCTTGAACCGTCTTTGAAATGTAGGGGAAAAACAGAAAAAAAAACAGAAACACCATTTTTCCCATAAACAAGTGATTCTGAGAGATATTGACACAATACTTGGCATTTCTACAAAAAGTAATGTTAGAAATCATATGAGCTGGGTAGCCAATTCCTAAGCCACTTATTTCCAGAAATACGATTGTCAACTTTTGTTTTCCTCTTGAGCACCATCTTGGATCTGCCCTGTGAGGCATCGTTGAAAAAGTGATTGGTTATCATAATAATAGTGGCCTTGTTTACGCGAGGTTTAAAACTGGTGTTAAGATCCGTAACATCAATGTTATCGTCCGCATAAACACCTCTAAACGCAAGTTTCGCAACGGCTGTTAAGCTTAGCTAAATGTGATTTTAAATTGCATTTAGCAAGCAAACAAGTGTTGGAAATCGCACGAAAACGCCCATGCCCATCCGCAGTACACTGATGTAGCGAATGTTGCCTAAAATCGTGGTTTTTAGGCAACTTTCACTACAGAAGTGTACTGCGGAATGTATTTTACTGCCAGGGATTTTTCCCACACGATTCAAGAATAGCGGTCTAGGTTAAGGGGCAGTCGGCTGTCATTTTGGTCGGCGCGCGTAAACACTCCTAACTAACCACTGTTAAAATCTCTGCTAAGCCTCGCGTAAACAAGCTCAGTAATATGTAATCATTGCATCGTAAAAACAACCTCCTAATCATAATTGAGTGACCTCTTCATCATAATTGAGTGACCTCTTCGGCGGGAAAGAATTGCCATTCACGTATTTTCTGGCTCTTCAAAGATTTAGTGCCCATGATGGCATTTGCAACATCTGGAATGGTAAAATATGTTACGCATTATAAACCTTGATGTACTTTGAGGTCGCCTACCAAGTTTTGCAATCATCAATTGAAAGGTTTGTTCTTGAAAGCTGTTTGAACAAAATTTGTTCAACTTTTTTATGGAAAATGCAAAATATTGGATCTTTCACCCTAATTTGATCCCTCTTTGAGGAACGCCTAAAACCAAAAGTCTCCAAAATTTTTATGCTAATGGTTCACTGAGGACTGCTCTTCAATGTGTAGTTGTCAAAATCTGCATAGTTGCGTTCAGATTCCAGACAGAGAGCGACAAAGAAGTTGATACAGTGAAAAAAGACACAACTTTCAATGCAACAGAGAAATCCCGGAAATGTCCCTTTTAGATAGGCTTCCCGCAATACACAGGTTCTGTAAGACTCTCAAGCGTGGGTGAAAGGCTTGAAACATTACTCACTGAAGGCTCTAACAGTGTACCAAATTGCACATTTATGTTATAAAAAGCAAGGTCTCCAGACAGCTTTTAGTCTAGCTCTGGACTAGTTTTTTTTCTCGACTGTAATTTATGTCTTTTTTTTACTGCATGTACTTCTTTGTCGCTCTCTGTCTAGAATCGGAACGCAACTATGCAGTTTTTGACAACTAAACATTGAAGAGCACTTCCCACTGATCCATTATCTCGAAAAATTCGGGGACTTTCGGTTTCAGGCTATCGTCAGTGAGGGATCAAGTAAGGGTGAGAGACCCAATATTTTGTATTTTTCATAAAAAAACGACACAAATTTTGTTCAAACAGCTTTCAAGAACAAACCTCCCAATTGATGATTGTGAAACTTGGTAGGCTACCTCAAAGTACATCAAGGTTCATAATGCGTAACATATTTCATCATTCCAGATGTTGCAAATGTCATCATGGGCACTAAAGCTTTGAAGAGCCAAAAAATACGTGAATCACAATTCTTTCAGGCCGAAGAGGTCACTAAATTATGATGACGAGGTTGTTTTTGCGATGCAATGATTCCATGTTACCATTATTATAATAACCAATCACTTTTTCAATGATGCCTCACAGGGCAGATTCAAGATGGTACTCAAGAGGAAAAAATTTGACAATCGTATTTCTGGAAATAGTTGGCTTAGAAATTGGCACCCACCTGATGTCATTTCCAACATTACTTTTTGTAGAAATACCAAGTATTGTGTCAATATCTCGAGAAATAACTTATTTCTGGAAAAAAAGTGTTATTGTTTTTTTCTAGTTTTCCCCTACATTTCAAAGACGGTTCAAGGTAATCAAAAACAGTTTGCTGTGACACCATAAGCATAAAATAGTTAATGAATGTGGTGAGTTACACGTCTCCAGATGTTTCGGTTAATTAAATATAATTTTTCAACTTTTTTTTCGGTATCACCCTGTATAGGCCGCCAGCATGGATGGCGCTGATGGCTACCTTTCTGGATCAAAAGAGTACGATGCAAAGACCGTTTCCACCGAATGGCATCTTCTCATCAAAAAATGCAAGTTACTTTCAACTAGCATCCGGATTACGATTCTATACCTGGAGAATCAAGCTCTCAAATGCTTCGAACATCATTGAGAGTATATTATTCAACAAGCGGGTAATGATTGCTTCTTACTCATGAGGATGCAGTTTGCCGACACGAGCCTTGGCGAGTGTCGTAAAGCATCCGAATGAGTAATAGCCATTACCCGCGAGTAGAATACTATGCTTTATCGAGTCTTATTGAAAAATGCGGGCATGTATGCGCGTGATAATGCGTGCATTATTCAATAGGGTTGAATAAAATTGTTCAAGCCAGTCGGCCAGAGTTTTCTTGTTTCGAAAAAGGGTGAAACTTGGAGTGCAACAATTATTTCGTTGCGTAGTTTACTTTGTTGGCGAGACTTTCTTATTTACTGCAAATTGCAAGTACATTCGTGGTGCATTACAGGGTGGAATGTAAAGCATTGCAAAATTGTGCTTGATTCAATAAATCCCCGTTTTTGTGAACAATTCTTTTTTCGAATTCTTATGACATAGTCATGAAGTCCAAGGTCTTATCTTTTAATGGTTTTTGAATTTTCCAAATCAAAAGTTCAACAATGATGACATGATTTTTTTTCTCGTGAAAGTTGCATTTCAGTCATTTCGGTTGTCAATAAAGTGGTTTTGATGATAGGTAAGAACCTGTAATTCTGCATGCTTGTTGTTCGAAGACTCAGAAACTGCTGGCCCTCCAAAACCTCCATTCAGCTTCACCAGTTCGCGTTCGAATGAAAATAAAGGCTGAAGTTGATTATGCTAGGTTGAAAGTTGACATTACAGGGTCAAAAAAAGGAGGGTACAATAGGTGCTTTCCTTTTACAACCTGAACTAAGTATTCTGACCTAAGTAATAAGCGGTATCTCACTTTCGCGCATGTGATTTCTTGGTCTTTCTCTCTCTAACTTAGATCAGATTGGTGAGTTTTGTGGTAAAAGGAGAGCACCTATTGTCTACGCAAAGTGTAGTCACTAGTGGTAATAGTAAAAGAAATACTTGAGTACTACTACATTGATTTTAACCGCTAACAGTGAACAGCTCAAAATTAAAACAATCGAAAACAAAACTTAGCACCACACAGCTAGACCAATTTCAGTTCAATGGTAAGGTAAGTCGTATACGTACCATAGCGGGAGCGAGATGGTTTGGGGCACATTTTCGAACTTTCACTTCCGCAAGCGGCGGGACGGACGGCTTTGCTTCTACTGGTACTGCTTGTCGTTAGGTACGTTACTCTTCTGTTAATCGATGCTTACTGCTTACTAGCCCCTGGATAGGACGCTTCTCTTTTCATAGAAAACCTAACGTTCTTTGTCTCGGTGCGGTTGTTTGGCTTTGTGTGTTACGGAAACGTGCCTTATCTATTTTCCGTCAGCTACAATTCGGCGAACGGACTCTTCAAACTTGAAATTGAGTATTTCATTGCCACTTGGCGTCCTGGCTAGCTTGGTATTGATTTGTTGCGCTATAATTTAGGACTTTCCTCGAATGTGTTCTACAGGGGTGTTCTTAGATAGAGAATTCCTAGTCGCATAGCTACACTACGTACGTTTGCTATTGTTGTGACGTTTGGATTCTAGCTATTCTGTATTTTTTGTATCGTAAATCAGGTTCATCTTTGATTTTGCTTCAAGATTTTTTTTGCAGCTGTGTTGTAATAAACCAGCCATCCGGGCCGGTTTAGCAAAGCCGCTCGCTCGGTTTTTCCTCCTGCATCAGCCTCCGCATCCAATACGCGCGGGTTAGTTCCGCGAGCCACCGAGCGGCCGCGGTAGTATCCCTCTCACTAGCGCGGCGTACGCCGCTTTAGTATAGGCGATTTGACGGCCACCGCCTACAGCAACAGATACCAAGCCTGTTCATACTGTTATCGCCTCGGGTCGTAGTCGGCTGGTGGACTCTCCGGAATGGGCGGCAACAACGATCCGGCAGCTCAGTCTCAGTGGTGGGGTCTGTCACGCCGGTGGCAGCTTCTTCAAGGAGTCGACGCTATTCTTTGTGTTATACTCTTTCGCAGAATGACTTGAGATTGTTGGCGCAGATTAAATAAAACCACTGTTTCGAATTAATTGCGCCGTCTCAAAAAGGAAAGGGGGTGTAACATGGGGTTAGTCCCTTGAAGAGAGACGAGTTCGAAGGGGGAACGCCGGAGATGCAACGACCTCTCGATGCGTTGGGATTCTAAGAACTGAAGGTGATTTTCGGGGAACGCGTGTTTTATAGTAGGCGCTGGCGCCTACTCTGACCAATAGGCTTCGTTAGCGAGAGAGTACGCGTGGCCGCGCGGACCGATGACTGAACGCTTTTTCGCTCCGCGCGCGTACGGCAAAAGGCCTCTCGCTAAACATATTATCGCGGTTAGCCATGGAAACGGGTGGATTTTTGGGGGCCGCGGTAACAATCGCCCCCCTTTTTGAGACTATTGGGCACTTTATTGAATACTTCAATTTTACATACATGCCGAGTTCAAAAAGGTGAAATTTGCAGAAATTCTTGTAGAAAAATTGTTTAAAACTAAGGTTGAACAATAACGTTTTAAAGCTAGGGTGAAACATGGCGTTTTCGACGAAAATAACGTCGGACAAGTATCGAAATTCATTAAGATACACCCTTATTAGTTATGACGCAACTAAGTATTGTATGCCCTACTGGGGTACATAAGGGGTGTTCCGCAATGTCTGTCACTTCGTCGGAGCGCAACGAAAGGGGATATCTGAGTTTTGGCGCAAGGGACCCGCACTTTGTCGAAAGGGAGGTGTAGCACAAATTCATGGTCGCGACAATTTAAAACTAGCGATATATACAAGGGGGATTCAGTGTCCTTGGGTTCACGCACAATTCGCGCACATTCCGCAGCACTATCGACGGCGTCGTTCGACAGGAGCTCGCCTGAGCTTGTCGACGTGGTACTTGACGCTGCGGCCGTCGATGTTGACCAGGAAGATGTGTGGCGCGAATCGCCTTATGATGCTGTGTGGCCCAAGCCACTTGGGATGGAAGGCACCAGGTGCGGGCGGATGATGTACCAGGACAGCGTCGCCGGGTACAAAGTTTGGAGCCGGTCGCTCCGGGACCTGGTGGCGGGCTTCCACGTAGTCTCGTTGATGTTGGCGGGCTTGCTGCTCTCGCTGCTCTGCTGCGACGGGCGGCAGCGGCTGCTGCGTCGTCCATTCGCCGGGGAATGGGAGCGTGTGGCCTTGGAGGAGCTCGGAAGGGCTCTGGCCAGTGGCTGCATTGCGTCTGCGGCGCACGCTGAAGAGCGTGGCGGGCAAATGCAGATCCCATTCGTTTGCGGGGCGTCCGTCTAGTCGGAGACGGAGCCCTTTTTTGAGCTCCTGGTTTCGCCGCTCCGTGGGATTAGCGCGGGCATGATAGACCGCGGTAGTCCATGGCAGACTCTGCCAACGAGCGCACGCACGAGACCAAGCAACTGACGTGAATTGAGATCCGTTGTCCGATAGGATCGCGCGAGGGTATCCATGCATCGGAAAAAAGTAGTTGTCGAGCGTCGTGATGATGGTTCCCGTAGTACTGTTTTGTAGCGGCCAGGCGTCCACCCACCGAGTAAACAGGTCTGTGACCACCAGGATAAATCGGTTACCGCTGGCGGAGACGTCGTAGGGGCCCATAATGTCGCACGCGACTACTTCGAACGGTCTTTGTGGTTGACGCGGACGCTGCTCGGCGTGATTTCGGCTTAAACGAGCCTTGTACCTCGCGCAAAGGAGGCAGGAGCGAACGTGGTGACGCGCGTCGGTTGGCAAGGACGGCCAGTGAAAATGTTCAGCGATTGAGCGGAGCGTCTCGTCTTCGCCCGGATGGCCGGCTAACACCGAATCGTGGTGCTCGTGGAAAACGCGTGGCCGTACGCCCGCTGGGACGTACAGGAGATGACGTCCATCATCTCGAACCTTGTACAGGTGATCGTCGTCGACGCTGTAGGTTGCGCGGAATCCAGGGTGCCAGTCGAGGCTATCGGGCCGAGTTTCCAGCTCACGGCGCTGTCGTATGAGTTGCTGCGTGCTCCGGTCATGATCCTGGCATTCCTTAACTTCGTCGCCGAGGGAGCGCACTCCGAGCAGGTTCGCGGCGGCTTGCCGAGTAGGCTCTGCGAGCGGGTGCGTCGTCAACGGTTCCGGAGGTAGGAGGCGCTCCAGGTCCTCATAATTGAACGACGCCTCTGGGAGCTCGGGCTCTCTGGAGAGGGCGTCGGCCAATTCGTTGGTTTTGCCGGGCACGTGTTCAACGGTAAATGAAAATTCTTGGAGCAGAAGTGACCAACGCGTCAACTTCGCTTTTGTGTCCTTGGACCGGTGAAGCCAGAGCAAGGCTCGATTGTCCGTGCGGACGGTGAAATGATGGTCCTCCAGGTATGGCCGGTAGTGCTTTATACCCCACAAAATTGCCAGGCATTCCTGCTCGTTTATGTGCAGACGGCGTTCTGTCGCATTGAAGCGAGCGCTTGCGTACGAAATAACGGCACGCGTTTTGTCTGATCGTTCCTGGTAGAGCACGGCAGCCATGCCAATGCTGCTAGCATCTGTTTGTAAGACGAACGGGAGCGTCGGATCGGGACGGCTCAGGCGTCGCGGCGCAGCGAGGGCTTGTTTGAGGCCGTCGAAGGCTTGCTGTTGGGAATTCCCCCAAGAGAAACGGCGTTTGGCGGCGAGCAGGTCGGTGAGAGGCGCGGCGATTTCGGCGAAGTTCTCTACGTACTCGCGCAACCAGTTGCAAGTGCCGAGGAAACTCTGAAGCTGGCGCTTTGTGGCCGGCGGTTTCGCGGACTTGATGAGCTTGAGGTGCTTCTCTTGCGGAGCGTTTCCGATGTCGCTGACGACGTGCCCCAGGTAGTCGATACTGGTTTTTCCGAAACTGCACTTCTCGTAATTGCACCGGAGCTGGTGGCTTTGCAAGCGTTCGAGGACTAGGCGCAGATATTCCAGGTGCGATTCCATATCGTCGGAGTAAACGATGATATCATCCAGATAGGTCATGCAGAATTGTCGGGGATGGCCGGTGAGCACCTCCTGGACCATCATGCGTTGGAACGTACTGGGAGCCCCCTTTAAGCCGAAAGGCATCACCTTGAACTGGTGCAGTCCTCCGTCAGAGGTGGAGAACGCAGTTAGACGCTTACTGTCAGGGTGTAGTGGAATTTGCCAATACCCGCTTTTGAGGTCAATCGAGCTGAATATACTGGCAGTACCGAGGTCGCGAAGGGTCTCGTGGATGCGTGGGAGCGGTGCCACTTCGTCCTGGGTGAGGGAGTTGAGCTGGCGGTAGTCCACGCAGAAACGGCTCTTGCCATTCTTCTGGACCAGCACGACGGGAGAAGCGTATTCTGATGTGCTTGGCTCGATGATGCCGTCGCGGTACATCTGCTCGACTTGAGTCTCAATAATGCGCTTCTTTTCCGGCGATGTACGGTAAGGCCGGATTCGGAATGGCGCTTCCTTAGTTAGGCGAATCGTATGGGTGGTAGTCAAGGTCGTTGACGGGCGAGGGTCCTGATTTAGAGTAGCAGCGAAGTCGTCGAGTAGACGTTGAAACGTGGCCTGGAATGAAGGTGCAATACTATGGTCGACGTCGGCCAGGCTTAGCGGCGGTGGCGCTAGACGCGAGGGGGTGTCGTGGCGGTCGAGCCAATGTATGGTGCGGCGCTCGGCGATTCCAATGTGTAAGCAACGACGCTCGAAGTCGAGGCTGGCGTGCTGCTCTCGTAAAAAGGGGTACCCGAGTATAATGGATTCTGAGAGACCGTCCACCACGTTAAATTCGATATGGTGCGGTCTGTCCCCCAGGTGGCAGGCTACCTTAACGCGGCCCAGCGTGTGTTGCTGGCAACCGGTGCCGACGGCGAGTCGAAGTGGCACGGACTCGGAGCTATCCAGCTTTTTGTCACGGACGATGGCGAGATTTACAAAATTTCTGGAGGCCCCGCTGTCGACGAGACAGTCGTAGACTTGTTGGCCGAGGCGTAGCGGAACGTGGGGAAGAGAATTTATTGTCGTGGGGGCGCGGATCTGTCCCGCGTAGCACCGGCCCCTTGCTGGTTTTCCGGATGCTGCTGGTCTTCGCGGCGTCGCGACGTCGGTTCGTACTGAGCGCGGCGCACCGGACAGTCGCGGTGGAAGTGTCGTTCAGGACAGAATCGGCATTGTGGAAGTGGTGGCTGTTGCCGAGGAGCCTGGCAAGCAGGGGCCGCAGGTACAGGTCGCTGTGCTTTTTGGCGAAAAGCTGGCTCGCGACGGCTCTCGATGAGCTGTGCCGCCTGAAGCAGGTCCTCCACGGATTGAACGCTCGTGGCTAGTGGTGATTTACTGAGATCGACGTCGGCGAGCGAGATCACCAGGTCCACAAACTCAGGGGTTGACATGTACGGGTCAAATCGGCGCATTAGCTGAAGCTTCTTGAGTATGAACAACGTTATGGGCTCGTCGCGTTGGTGCTCCGTGCGTAATTTGACGATGGCAGCGTTTTTCCGTTTATTGGAATCGAATTCCGCGATAACTGCGCGGCAAAAATCGTCCCAATTTAGCTCGAGTAACTCGTACGATGCGTACCATTTGCGGGCGTCATCTTCAAAGTGTTTGGTCACGTGGCGTACCCATTTCGCTCGGGGGATTCTCGCGGTTTGCAACAGCTCTTCGCAATTTTCCAGGTGGGTGTGCGCGTCTTGATGAAGATGGCCGGCAAATAGCGGAATATCGACGGGTTTTTCGGCGGTGGTGCGCTCACGGTGCATTTCGGACAATAATTCTACTAGGAGTTGTTCCGTGCGAGAATTATGCGGAAATGTGGTATGTGGTCGGAGACGGAGCCCTTTTTTGAGCTCCTGGTTTCGCCGCTCCGTGGGGTTAGCGCGGGCATGATAGACCGCGGTGGTCCAGGGCAGACTCTGCCAACGAGCGCACGCACGAGACCAAGCAACTGACGTGAATTGAGATCCGTTGTCCGATAGGATCGCGCGAGGGTATCCATGCATCGGAAAAAAGTAGTTGTCGAGCGTCGTGATGATGGTTCCCGTAGTACTGTTTTGTAGCGGCCAGGCGTCCACCCACCGAGTAAACAGGTCTGTGACCACCAGGATAAATCGGTTACCGCTGGCGGAGACGTCGTAGGGGCCCATAATGTCGCACGCGACTACTTCGAACGGTCTTTGTGGTTGACGCGGACGCTGCTCGGCGTGATTTCGGCTTAAACGAGCCTTGTACCTCGCACAAAGGAGGCAAGAGCGAACGTGGTGACGCGCGTCGGTTGGCAAGGACGGCCAGTGAAAATGTTCAGCGATTGAGCGGAGCGTCTCGTCTTCGCCCGGATGGCCGGCTAGCACCGAATCGTGGTGCTCGTGGAAAACGCGTGGCCGTACGCCCGCTGGGACGTACAGGAGATGACGTCCATCATCTCGAACCTTGTACAGGTGATCGTCGTCGACGCTGTAGGTTGCGCGGAATCCAGGGTGCCAGTCGAGGCTATCGGGCCGAGTTTCCAGCTCGCGGCGCTGTCGTATGAGTTGCTGCGTGCTCCGGTCATGATCCTGGCATTCCTTAACTTCGTCGCCGAGGGAGCGCACTACGAGCAGGTTCGCGGCGGCTTGCCGCGTAGGCTCTGCGAGCGGGTGCGTCGTCAGCGGTTCCGGAGGTAGGAGGCGCTCCAGGTCCTCATAATTGAACGACGCCTCTGGGAGCTCGGGCTCTCTGGAGAGTGCGTCGGCCAATTCGTTGGTTTTGCCGGGCACGTGTTCAACGGTAAATGAAAATTCTTGGAGCAGAAGTGACCAACGCGTCAACTTCGCTTTTGTGTCCTTGGACCGGTGAAGCCAGAGCAAGGCTCGATTGTCCGTGCGGACGGTGAAATGATGGTCCTCCAGGTATGGCCGGTAGTGCTTTATACCCCACAAAATTGCCAGGCATTCCTGCTCGTTTATGTGCAGACGGCGTTCTGTCGCATTGAAGCGAGCGCTTGCGTACGAAATAACGGCACGCGTTTTGTCTGATCGTTCCTGGTAAAGCACGGCAGCCATGCCAATGCTGCTAGCGTCTGTTTGTAAGACGAACGGGAGCGTCGGATCGGGACGGCTCAGGCGTCGCGGCGCAGCGAGGGCTTGTTTGAGGCCGTCGAAGGCTTGTTGTTGGGAATTCCCCCAAGAGAAACGGCGTTTGGCGGCGAGCAGGTCGGTGAGAGGCGCGGCGATTTCTGCGAAGTTCTCTACGTACTCGCGCAACCAGTTGCAAGTGCCGAGGAAGCTCTTGAGCTGACGTTTCTTGGACGGCGGTGTGGCGTTGCGGACGAGCGTCAGGGGCTTGTCCGGTGGAGCGCGCGTGGCGTCCAAGGTCGTTGAAGGGCGAGGGTCCTGATTGAGAGTGGCAGCGACGGCGTCGAGTGGACGTTGAAACGTGGCCTGGAATGGAGGTGCAATACTATGGTCGACGTCGGCCAGGCTTAGCGGCGGTGGCGCTAGACACGAGGGAGTGTCGTGGCGGTCGAGCCAATGTATGGTGCGGCGCTCGGCGATTCCAATGTGTAAGCAACGACGCTCGAAGTCGAGGCTGGCGTGCTGCTCTCGTAAAAAGGGGTACCCGAGTATAATGGATTCTGAGAGACCGTCCACCACGTTAAATTCGATATGGTGCGGTCTGTCCCCCAGGTGGCAGGCTACCTTAACGCGGCCCAGCGTGTGTTGCTGGCAACCGGTGCCGACGGCGAGTCGAAGTGGCACGGACTCGGAGCTATCCAGCTTTTTGTCGCGGACGATGGCGAGATTTACAAAATTTCTGGAGGCCCCGCTGTCGACGAGACAGTCGTAGACTTGTTGGCCGAGGCGTAGCGGAACGTGGGGAAGAGAATTTAATGTCGTGGGGGCGCGGATCTGTCCCGCGTAGCACCGGCCCCTTGCTGGTTTTCCGGATGCTGCTGGTCTTCGCGGCGTCGCGACGTCGGTTCGTACTGAGCGCGGCGCACCGGACAGTCGCGGTGGAAGTGTCGTTCAGGACAGAATCGGCATTGTGGAAGTGGTGGCTGTTGCCGAGGAGCCTGGCAAGCAGGGGCCGCAGGTACAGGTCGCTGTGCTTTTTGGCGAAAAGCTGGCTCGCGACGGCTCTCGATGAGCTGTGCCGCCTGAAGCAGGTCCTCCACGGATTGAACGCTCGCGGCTAGTGGTGATTTACTGAGATCGACGTCGGCGAGCGAGATCACCAGGTCCACAAACTCAGGGGTTGACATGTACGGGTCAAATCGGCGCATTAGCTGAAGCTTCTTGAGTATGAACAACGTTATGGGCTCGTCGCGTTGGTGCTCCGTGCGTAATTTGACGATGGCAGCGTTTTTCCGTTTATTGGAATCGAATTCCGCGATAACTGCGCGGCAAAAATCGTCCCAATTTAGCTCGAGTAACTCGTACGATGCGTACCATTTGCGGGCGTCATCTTCAAAGTGTTTGGTCACGTGGCGTACCCATTTCGCTCGGGGGATTCTCGCGGTTTGCAACAGCTCTTCGCAATTTTCCAGGTGGGTGTGCGCGTCTTGATGAAGATGGCCGGCAAATAGCGGAATATCGACGGGTTTTTCGGCGGTGGTGCGCTCACGGTGCATTTCGGACAATAATTCTACTAGGAGTTGTTCCGTGCGAGAATTATGCGGAAATGTGGTATGGCATTCGGGGCCGTCACCATGGTGATCGAGCGGCGTCGGTGTGTGGCCATGTACCGGCCGGCGTTCGCGCGCGTCAGGCGTCGGCGGAGCGTCTCGACGTAACGGGGCGTAATTAGGCGCGGTAGGCGTGATTGTGTATGGCGTCGCGATGCTTGGCGTCGCGACGGTGGGCGTCATTGTCGGTGTGGACGTGTAGCCGAGGTCTTCGGGGTGGTCAGGACCGTTTATCGGAGGCGTCGCGGCGACTACCGGGACGTTGACGACAAGCGGCGTCGTCGGTGCAATTGACGGAGGTGCCGTCACTGCAGCAAGCGTCGGTGGGGTCGTCGTCGGACGGTTTGTGGGAGTGGGCGCCACTGGAAGTGATGTTTCAGTTCTCGAGTCCAGACGGGAACGGCGTTGTCTAGTAGCGCGTCGCGGCATGGCGGAAGCTTTGGTCTCGTGCGCGGTTCGCGATACAAGGGGAGCTTGGGGCAGAGTCTTACCAATCCACGTGGAACTCGAGTGCCGTATACGAGAGCATCGATCTCTTGAATCTAGGGATACATGCCTCGCAACAGGGTAGGTTTGCTCGAGTCCACGGCGTGTAAAAGCCGCTGCTTTACACGTTGTTGGTCGATACAGAGCGCATCTAGTACGCCAAGCGCTTAGATGATGCTAAAACTCTGTATCGAAACGGTGATCCCGAAGATCTGGAAAGTCTGCGGTGCTCGTGTCGGCGGCCGAGATGTCACTTGGAGAAGCGGGCCCCACGTTGCGGGCAGTCAAGACGCTCGTCTTGAATGGCTGGAGTAGTGAAAGCCCAGGTTGCGGGCGCCAAGATGTTATCGCCTCGGGTCGTAGTCGGCTGGTGGACTCTCCGGAATGGGCGGCAACAACGATCCGGCAGCTCAGTCTCAGTGGTGGGGTCTGTCACGCCGGTGGCAGCTTCTTCAAGGAGTCGACGCTATTCTTTGTGTTATACTCTTTCGCAGAATGACTTGAGATTGTTGGCGCAGATTAAATAAAACCACTGTTTCGAATTAATTGCGCCGTCTCAAAAAGGAAAGGGGGTGTAACATGGGGTTAGTCCCTTGAAGAGAGACGAGTTCGAAGGGGGAACGCCGGAGATGCAACGACCTCTCGATGCGTTGGGATTCTAAGAACTGAAGGTGATTTTCGGGGAACGCGTGTTTTATAGTAGGCGCTGGCGCCTACTCTGACCAATAGGCTTCGTTAGCGAGAGAGTACGCGTGGCCGCGCGGACCGATGACTGAACGCTTTTTCGCTCCGCGCGCGTACGGCAAAAGGCCTCTCGCTAAACATATTATCGCGGTAAGCCATGGAAACGGGTGGATTTTTGGGGGCCGCGGTAACAATACGCACTACACGTGCAAGGTGCAGTCATTGTACACGACTCGTCTATACGGCATTTGTAATCTACTGGACGTCGCACCGGTGGCAAAGCCCGAGTCCCTCTGGCAACTCATAGTGCTTTCAAATGGTAGAGTAGAATCCAGAGACAGATGCTCCGTTGACGTCCCACCACGCGTTCACTCTACATTCACGTCACGGAAGTAGCCTCAAAGAATTCCTCAAAGGAGTTCACCGCACGCCCTAGGAGCAGCCTCTTGACCGATTTGACAAAACCTAGGCGAGTGTCCATTTTCCTGACCTCAGACGGGAGGTGGTTATAGAACCTCACGGCCATGATGCAAGTGCTTCGCGCAGATTTAGCAGTCTTATGCGGCGGAACGCAAAGTCGACCCCTCTGTCGTGTCACACACCCACCACCGCCATCACCTGACTTGGGAAACTTCGGCAAGTTTTCACGAACATAAACGACACAAGTTAATATATACAACGAGTACACAGTTAAAATCTGTAGGTCACAAAAAAGTACCCGACAGGAATGTTGACGGTCCACCGAACAAATGTTACGAATGATTTTTTTTGCAATATAAAAATGTCCCTGAATCCAACACATCCCCCCCAACACAAGAAACCGTAAGAAAGAGCAGACTGCACATGGGCGAAGTAGTAGGTCAGAAGAGTTGCTCTAGTAACGATTCCGCGTAACTTCCACAAGGCAAAGCTATGTCTTGCTAATTTACCCTTGACATCTTCCACCTGGCCTGACCAAGTCAATCCCCTATCAATGCGCAGTCCAAGGAACTTGACAGAAGGGTCCTGAGCCAAGGACCTACCATTCAGTCTGGTAAGGAGATGTAATCCAATTCATTCTTTGAAAATAAAACAAGTGCAGACTTATCCTCATTAAGGACTAATCCATTGCAACTCGACCAGCCAGAAATCGCTCTGTTGACAGAATCACATCTCCTCACCACATCATCAATCACGCCAGCGGACACACACATCGAAACGTCATCGGCATACAGAGTACACAATGAATCACATCAGCAGAAGATATGTCATTTATATAAACATTGAACAGAGTGGGTCCAACGTTACTACCCTGAGCAACACCAGAGGTCAACCCAAGTCTTCTCGAGTGGTAGGAGACTCCACACTCACTTACAGATACAAACTGCTCTCTACCTGTCAAGTATGACCGAATCCATTTCAACGCATTACCCCTGACACCGTACCTCTCCAACTTGGTCAGCAGCAATGAATGATTCACAGTGTCAAAAGCCTTGGAAAAATCATAGAAAACGCAGGCACTTCGATGTCCACTCTCAAAATTCGACATTAAATGGCTGTACAATCGATACACCGCTCCCTGAGTTAAATGACCCGCCCTGAAACCAAACTGGGAATCTGAGTGAATATTGGCACTTCTCAAGAAACTCTCCAGTCGGGTCAAATAGGCCTTTTCAAAATTTTTCGAAAGAACAGACAACAGTGAAACGGGCCTATAGTTTGACAAGACTGATGTATCCTCTTTTTTGTGAACTGGTATAACCTTTGCAATACGCAATTCCGCCGGGAAAATACCATTCTCGAAAGAAACGTTGACCAAGGCAGTTAGTGGCGACACAATGTAATCCACAACATGTCGTAAGATAGAGCATGGTATGTCATCGTACCCAGCCGAACTTTTGGAGGTCACCGAAAGAATGATCTTTCTAACTTCATCCTCATCCACACAACCAAGAAACATCGAGTTTTCATGCCTAGGAATTCTTACACACTTCACATCAACACTCGCATCACCCAGCAGCTTATCAATAGATCCAGAAAAATAGTCACTAAAAGCACATGCAATCTCATTCATATCACTCATTCTCGCACAAGTGCCCTGTTTGAGCCCTGTTAGAGGGCTCAAACAGACACATATTTAACTCATACATAGCAAAAACACCCCGAAGTCCAGTGTGTCTGCCAACTCCAGAGAGGTCGGTGTTGAAATCTCCACAAGCCACAAGATGACCTGCAAAATCATTAAAATTATTCAAATACAAGTCTATGTTGTCAGTGAAAGACTTCAAACAACAATCGGGCGAACGGTAAAAACAACTGCCTATGAAGGTACCCCCAGCGTGATAAAATTCAACTTCAGCAAACTCAAAAATTCTTTCTACTTTCGCCGGAAAGAAGGTTCTTCTATTTTTGAAACGCATATGATTCTTTGCAAGGATAGTAACACCGCCACCACGCAACGACAGCCGACAAAAAAACGATACAATTCGATATCCCTCAACATTTATAACAGTCATTTCATCTTCCGAAAGCCAAGTCTCCGTTCAGCACACAATATCTGGAGAATTAAAACCAATTCTTTCTTTTCTTTTCCCTGCAATCAAGTAGGGTGGCGCCCGAGTTTCCCGAGCAACGCAAAGCGTTGACAACAGTTCATGTAAAGAGAGTTTGAACCCGAGCTACCCACAAATCTCTCTTCTCCGAGCATCAGCGCTCATCAGCAACGGATGGTTACAGAGAAAGACCCAATCTCGCGTTTGTTTTCCCCTCGTTACAGTGTTTCCTGGTCGCTTTCTATTTGTGATCATCATAATTTTCTCGTGGCTTTGACGTCTAGAACCTGAAATGTTTTTTGATGAACTTTCAATTGCAACTAAAGCAAATTGTAATGGAGGAATCAATTAGGATAACTTTGTGATTACTCTACTCTTATTGGATTATTAGAAGCTATTTTCTCTCCCTGGGCACCACAAAACTGAAAAGTACGACTCCAAAATCCAACACCGGCTATGTTAAGGTCATGGCAATGCAGACGCTCTTCCTAGAAGGCCATGCCGAGACGACTCCTGTAAGAAGGTGGATTAGTGAAATGCAGTACCGGTTAGGGCAGTCTCCGTTGAGAATCAACAGAACTGGGTCTCAGCTGTGGAGGAAAAAGTAACCAGAAGATTTTGCTGTTGGCTTCCTGATAGAAAAATAGCTCAGGCAGGACATAATGGGATGGACAGGGATCCAAGGATAAGGACCAGAGTTTAAAAGGCTTTCTTAGGATGGAGGACGGACTGCTAGGAAGAGCAGAGAAAGCTATAAGAAAGCTAGGATGAGAGCAAGGATGTTTCCTCGGATGTTTCGCTGTTCGAGAAACAAGTGAAGGAGGTTCTGATAGCGCTGCATGATGTCACTACCAGAGGACACCTTGGAGTCAGCAAAATGATGGCAAAAGTACGCGAGAAGTTAACTAGGTCAACTGCCAGAATGACGTGAAATTCTGGTGTCAAGGACTTGAAATGGTCTCGCCAGTGCTCAAAATTGTTACCCAGCAGCTATAGGAAAGCAAGCAAAGCAACAGAGACATTTGGAGAAACATGAAAGTCGACACAATTATTCACATTGAAACAAGGTCAGTCATATCGTGACACACTATTTTGACGTGAATATTGCATCAGCTATGAAAACTGGAGTGCAAAAACTAATTAAATTATAATTATTGTTGTTCTGCTGGCTCGACATTTCACCCGCACGTGGGGTCCCTTGGGTTAAATCCACCTGATGCATTTTGACCTTGCGGTGTTCTTTATGGCGATTTTAATCTGATAAAGTGACAGCCGCAGCTGAAGCCTGAGACAAAGAGACCTGCTGTCGCGATATGCTCGCACATGTTATATCCACCCTAGGTAGGTATGTCACAGCAAAAAGGGTAGTTCGTGATGTCATATAGGTCGTAACCACGCCCTGGTGTGACTGCGCCATCCTAATATCATCCCTCGACGCATTTTATATTATAATTGCTGTTATCACTCCGCTTAATTAGGGAGTGTTCTGTTTCATGACGTCGACAGTGTATAGGGTGGGCTCGTTGTAATGTAATTATATTATTTAATGCCCCCGCGCGCACTCCACGTCGCCGTCTGTTGTCGCGTCCATCGGTTTATGGTCCGGGCGAGGGCAGATATCAAATTAAAAACTTTGGTCGAAGAGCATCAGCAGCTCCGGTGCTGGGTGGGAAAAGGGAACGGAACTGATTATGGCCGCCTGGATCGCATCGGGACTCAATCTGCGGCCGAATATGGGGGCACGAAGACGGCTCTGGCCCCTGGGACACCTATCACCGGCGCAAATCAAAAGACTTTGTGCGGATAACTCGGTTTCGGAAGCGAGTAGGAGGACTCGCAGGAGGCGTCAGTGGCGCACTCAAAGGGGGCCGCACACACAGTGGCCTGTGCCCTGTGGGGTATAAATAAATTTCCGCCTCGGCGAAACAAGAATAAGTTTGTGGTGTACACGTGCCCAATATATCGTTGCAAAAACTTCCATACAAGTTCGAGTTTTTTTTATAAATAACTGAGTAATACCAATACCAAGACTGTATCAAGAGAGAAAGGGTCCAGTTCAATGCAACCCATATATCCTTGTGCACTTTGATTGAATCAATTAGTTTGATTCAATGACAAGGATTAAATATTGTTAAGTATAAACACAGAACATAGAAATGTAAGATTCATATATCGTCCTTTGCCAGGCAAAGCAACGTAAGCGACATTTTAGCAATTTTGCAGGAGAGACAAAAAATCATGTTGTTTGCAAACTGATTACGAAAGAATATCAATTTTGTATGTTCCATGTTATGCAATGATTATATATTTTAGTGCTTGTGATGGTTCATTTATTTAACGCGGCTCAGTGAGACCTTTCCAACAACATCAAAAACTCATTTTTGTCAAAATGACGCTTACGTTGCTTTGCCTGGCAAGGGACTATATACGGTTTCTAGAATTTTGCTCAAATCCGGGACCATTCTAGACTGTGGGGCACCCCTGTATATTACTTTATCAGGCAATTTTTAGTGCATGTTCGCACAACCGCACATAAAAACATTCAAGATGCGCATTTTCCATTTTTCACATTAACATAATAATTTTCTCACATCAAAGGCCCTGAGTGGCGAAAACCGATTTTTTCCACATTAATAAGATAAATAGAGGCAGCGACAGGAGAAAAACAGCATTTCACACCGTCCAAATTTATTTTGTTCACGCTGCGTGCTGAGTTTCCATGGAAAGGTAGGTTCAGTTGATCGCAAAATATTTGGTATACAATAATTGTGAGATATAGGCTGTCTGATTTCTACATGATTCGAGTGGGCTATGTTTCTGGTCGCCATCGGCCGATCGCGGCCTGAATCGCAACCCACTAGAATCATGTAGAAATCTGACAGCCTATAGCCAATTTTGGAATCGGAATAGCTCACATTTGCTTCTGATCCGAAAAAAAAACATTTTTGGTCTTAGGACTTATGGTAGACTCTCCAAGAACTTTTAGAATAAGTAGTCTTCTCAAATCGTAAACAAAATTTGAGTAGTCCTAATACTCCTAATTCAAACACTGGGTACTCACCCGGGTCTAAAAGTCCCCTTGGGGACTTTTTGACTCGAGAAGCTCGAGGAGTTTTTGTTCTTAGCAGTGTTCGGATCTTCGGCTCAAGCATTCCACAATTGTACCAAACATTTTACGATCACCTGTACAGTGTACATGGATATGTACAACAAGACGTAGGTAGGTACACTGCAGATCATAACTATAGCACCACCCCAATTTTTCGAGATTCGGCAGTTTTATGCCTGGGTTTTTGATTTTGCGTTCAGGAGGTAATAAGGAGACTTGAAAAAATCATAACCAGTGATATTTCATCAACATTTGCAATGATTTATGGAAAAAAAACAAAAAAATCCAAAATATGCTTGGTGCACAACCATAGCACCGCGAAAATGAAAACTCAAAATTCCAATTTTAGTGATGAGTATATCCATCATTTTCTTTGATCAACTCAAATATTCTTTTATTCATGCTCTGCACTAGGCTGTTCAATATTTCTGGTTCCAGGTTAAACCAAATGTGCCTTGAAGAATTCCTCAGCCCAGCAATTGTTGCGTATTGTTTGTTATCCGCATAAATGTTGCGCACCAAAATTCCCCAAAGATTTTCAATAGGATTCATGTCCAGGGAAAATGCAGGCCAATCCAAAACATCGATTTCTTGCTCTCGGAACCACGCCAGAGACTCTTGACCGACATGGATGCTCGCAATATCTTGTTGGAAAATCCATTGTGCATCATTAATTGTCTCTGTTCAAAAATGGTAGCAAGTTATACTCCAACACGTCCAAGTATCCTCTGCTGTTCATTCTAGTTGATGAAAAGCCAAGGTCAACACACCGGTCCGATGGAACGCTCTCCAAACCATCAGAGTCCCCCTCCCAAAATTACGCTTCGCAAAATAACATGCTTCTCTTCTCAAGTCCCGCCAGTACGAGTTGAACTCATCTGGACCATCCAGCCTGAATTTCATTCTGTCAGAAAAGATTATCAAAAGATGCATGCTTAGAATGTCACTGAAAAAATTAAATTCGAGTCACTTACATTGTTCCAGTTGCGATTCATGTTGGCTTGCGCGAATGCCAGTCGGGCCTCTTTATGGTGAGGAAGATGCCTCGGGGCAGTTTCAAGCTTCTGGCGCGTAATGTGGACATTTTTATTCAGTATTCTTCGAGGTATTCTTCTTATTGTCCAGCGAGGAACATTTGCTTCACATTCCTGTCCAATCTTCTTGCAACTCTTCATGCTGTTGCTTGCCGAGGCAATTATTCGGGCCGTATTGATCGGGGCTTCTCAAGAAATTTATCATGACTTTATGTGATCGATTAATTTTTTGTCCAATACCGCAAAAACTGACGCCTTCTTCTTGCAGTGCCAAAATTTTACCTTTCTCGAGCTCAGAAAGGTAACTTTCGCGAGGCATTTTGGGTATTTTGACACTCACAATAAATAAACAATATTTACTTGGGAAGGTAAACAATGTACAATCGCCAACGTTACCAATTTTTCAACAGTTGTGTGATTTTTAAATGTATTATTGGGATTAATCTTGGTGGTGCTATTGTTGTGCACCAAGCATTTATTTCAAATTTTTTTGTTTTTTCCGATAAATCATTGCAAATGTTGATGAAATATTACTGGTTGATTTTTTCAAGTCTCCTTATTACCCCCTAAACCCAAATTCAAAAAACCCAGACGAGAAACCGCCGAATCTCGAAAAATTGGGTGGTGCTATAATAGTTATGCTCTGCAGTGTATAATCAATTTCACGGCTTTCTGCATTAGAGCAAGCTATGGACAAATTGTGTTGTGTCGTTACGAATGATACGATGCCGATGCCAGTCACTTGCCTACACGTGCAGTTTTCAATGTGACATCTTGTCACCGTGTCGAGGTATCATCTACACGAAGTGCTTTGCAGTGTGGAGGATGAGGCACATTGTCTTCACTGGTTGGTGGGTCTCCGCCAAAGTTGTTACGTTTTTGACGGCTATCAATTAATGATGTCGAAGATCGGCAGGATACTACTAGGGTGAAAAGGCCCACCGAGCACTACAGTAGTGAGTATACTAGGAACATACTCCAGCTCTAGCTCTACCTATTATACAGCGTGTTCAACAATGATTGTCCTTGCCGCCTTTTCGAAATTTTGCCCGCATTAGACATGCGCCGCTTCAATGAAATCATCTTGCAATACCGTAGTAACGAAGTTGATAGACGTCACGTTACACTGACTGATATCAAATTTTAGGTTAACAGTGACGGCTCTGACTGCTGGTAAATAGTGAACAAGCAACCTGACGGAACGGGAATTGACCAGCCGTCAATGCCGTCACTCTTAACCTCAGATTTTTTATCAGTCAGTGTGACGTGACGTCTATTAATTTCGTTACTACGGTATTCCAAAATGATTTCATTGAAGCGGGGCATGTCTAATGCGGGCCAAATTTCAAAAAGGCGGCAAGGACAATCATTGTTGTACACGCTGTACCTAGTGCAACAGCAAGCAAAGTCTGAAGAGATATGCTGGCAGACAACACAGTGTATAGACAATACAAATAGAGAAGACCATATGTTATTACCACCGTCGTCACGGATATAGGGGCATCAAAAATCAGCCAACCTTTTTTTGAATGATGGACTCGCCTGGTTCCTACGCAACCGTAAAAATCCGTGACTACGTATGGTCTTTTCTATTTGTATTGTCTATACCTACCTATTCTCGCCCAAATTGTCTCATCTCCGTACAGGCCAATTCCATAAATTATTTTCCTACTATCCATATTGTCCATCTAAAGAATAAGTTCCCTCTTGGGTAGTAGATTTTTCCTTTTTACATCCCATTTCTTCACGGCATCACGGACTTTCGGCAGAATTTTCTCAGTGGCCGGCAAAAATCTAATAGCCTTGACGAAGACCCACCAACCAGTGGAGAAAATGTCCCTTTTATTGTCCACACTGCAAATCACACAAAGGAAACTAATAACTCCTCGCATATTCTCGAAAATTGTCATATTAAAAATTCCACATGAAGACAGCTAAGTGCTAACAAGTCGTCAACAAGTCGTCGACGTGTCATTCGTACTAACGTAATCCATTTTTTCGATAGCTTGCTTCAATGCAGAGAGCCGTGAAATTGATTATATACAAAGATATCGACGCTGATGAGAGTATAGGATTGGTAATTCGCAAAACTGCGGGTGTGAGCCAATACCGAAAACAAACAGGGTGGTATTGTTTGGACGTGTCCTACCTTCGGGAGACAAATATTTGCGCATAATCGAACCCGGAACCCATCAATTAATTAGGCCCTCAACACAAATAGCGAAGGGTCCCGTCGCGTCGGTCGGCATCAGAGTGGCGGCCGTGATGGTGGCGGAACAATAAAAAACGCGTTAGCATCGGCATCGGACTCCCTTGTCAGCCCTAGCTAGTCATGGTACAACTCCTGCCAGACAAAGGCAAGAGATATAAAAAGAACATCATCCCGAATATATTCGCGATTTTTGTACTGTCGATACCGAATGATGGCGCCTTTGACCAGTTGGTGAAAAATTTTGAAAGTTAGGTCTATCCATAAACCTTGCTATAGACTATCTAGTAGACCTAGTTGATTTAGTCTAGATCCTAGTCTATCTACATATCTATAGGCTGTCTAGTAGATCTCATGTCTCTCGTCACTCTCAGGAAAATAAGCTTTGACACGTGATATACTTAATTATAGTGACTTAGGTTTTCTACTCGTTTTTCTGTTCACTTTCGGGTGGGACTCGATGATTATGTCCATAACAGAGTATAAAGTGAAAATACAGATAAGAACCCTGTGCTGTGAGGTAAACCTCAAGACTGTTCCACCGCTCAACAATACAGTCAATAGTACACTGCTTTTATTATGATATATTTATTATTTATTTACTTATTTATTCATTGTATTATACAGGGTGGTCCAGGTTTTAGTCGACAAACTTTGCAGGCTGATAGAGGATAAAAAAAGAAGTCGACTCACCTCAAAAAGTACATATCTAAAATGCATATTAAAAAAGTTACAGGCCTTCAAAGTTGCAGAAAAAAATTGTTTTTTTCTTGATAACTTTTGAACAGCTTGGCCGATGTCGCTCAAATTTTGCACATATGGGTAACAAACACGTTTCCAGTGATTTCTTGAAAAAAATTCTGTCAGAATGACGCAGTGCCGTAGATAGGAGGGGGTACTAACCCTCTTACCCCCCTACTTTCTACGCCACTGAATATTTTGGAAAACCGTTGGAAGTATTGAATTTGGCGTTCAATTCTGAAGAGAAAATTGGCGTGTTATTGCTACATTTGGAGCAGCGGTTTCGGAGATATTTGTGTTTGAAGGTTCAAAAACACCGAATTACGCAAATGTTTCAAAATTCGAGCAAGCTTTGATCCATCAACTTTCAACTTTTTTTTCAATTTAAAGCTTATTGATCCATAATTTAGCTCGAGAAATTGAAAATTGGTTGTGAAAATTCATAATTTCAGCAACAATTAAATATTCAATAGGTAGGTACCTATTCACTTACTGATAGTTGGGAAGTTTAGTAAGAACAAGAACCAGGGGCCCTTTGTTTGTTATTGGTCACGTTACTGAAATTATGAATTCTCACAACCAATTTTCAATTTCTCATGAGCTAAATTATAGATCAAGAAACTTTGAATTGAAAAAAAAAGTTGAACGTTAATGGATCAAAGCTTGCTCGAATTTTGAAACATTTGCGTAATTCGGTGTTTTTGAACCTTTAAACACAAATATCTCCGAAACCGCTGCTCCAAATGTAGCAATAACACGCCAATTTTCTCTTCAGAATTGAACGCCAAATTCAATACTTTTAACGGTTTTCCAAAATATCCAGTGGCGTGGAAAGTAGGGGGGTAAGAGGGTTAGTACCCCCCCATATCTACAACACTGCGTCATTCTGACAAAAAAAATATCAAGAAATCACTGGACACGTGTTTGTTAACCATATGTGCAAAATTTGAGCGACATCGGTCAAGCTGTTCAAAGGTTATCAAGAAAAAAACAATTTTTTTATGCAACTTTGAAGGCCTGTAACTTTTTTAATATGCATTTTAGATATGTACTTTTTGGGGTGAGTCGACTTCTTTTTTCATCCTCTATCAGCCTGCAAAGTTTGTCGACTAAAACCTGGACCACCCTGTATACATCTACAAAAAACCCAAATCGACTCACAAGTTGGTACCGGGGTTGTAAATATTACAAAGGACACCACAAAACGATATGAAAACAGTTCAAAACAAACAATAATAATAATTGATGGACATCAATAAACTTCAAAACTAGGACAATAACGATCCCAGATATATAAGGTCCGGTACAGCTTTTGACAACTTCAAACTTGCTTTCGTTCATAGTATTAGTTGACACAACTTCCACTTCTATGATGATGGAAGTCAGTTAGTAGTTAAGGGCACTGAGCTACCACTCATATAACGTATGATCCGAAAGTTTTGGGAAATTGTTTAGAGCTGATAACTTTTTATGAATAGTCTTTATTTTTCTAATTGATACTGCAAAAATGACCATCATATATAACAATAACAAATTCATATTCAACATATTGATAATGGACCATTATCTTCGATAGATGCCAATTTTCTTCTGCCATGTTCCATATTTCTCCAAGGTCAATTTCTCTAGTGCGAAATTCTCTAATGTTATTGGAAAATGCGACGCCGTAATTGGTCTTCATTTGCAGCTTTCCATCTCTTGTCGTATACTATCCTGCTCAATATTCACCAGAAATCTTACATTGGTCGAGCTTGCGGTACATTGGGAGGCAGGAGCTCAGAGAAATGAATCCTGTTGTTGTCCAGAGAATGATCGAACATGGCAGAAGAAAACTGAGAGCCATCAAAGGTAATGGCCCATCTTCAATATGTTGATTATGAATTTGGTATTGCTATAGATGATGTTGGTTTTTGCGATATTAAGTTACAAAATGAAAACTATCTGAAAAAAGTTATTAGCTTTTAAAAAAATTCCCAAAACTTTCGGACCGTACTATGCAAAATCATCACAAACTATTTGAAAAAGTCGGGGATTCTATAAGAACTTTGGAAGAAGATAACACTTTTGTCGTACTGTATAATAAGACCCTGCTGCTGCTCCGCCTCGATTATGGCTCTTCTTTGCTTCTTGTGATTGAAGCAGGTGACGAGAGAAGTGTCTCTTGTTGCTGGACGTGGCTAACCTCATCAAGATTTGCCTTTGAAGAGGTTCGGTTTTATTCAGCTTTGAACCGCGCAAGAGAGTTTCAATCCTTTCAGTTTCTGCGTAGGATTAGGGATGGCTGATTATATTATCTATCAAACTTCCTGACCATGGTGCCCCTGAACTCGCCTGGATTGCTAGATGAAAATTGAGAAATTCCTGGAACATCATTCTATAAGCATATCCCGAATACTATTATTTATTTATAACTTCCCTCTCAACGGGGTTTGGCTCAGAACCGTGTTTGCCTCAGCTAAAACAGGGCAGAAAGGCTCAAGAATCAGGATGGCTCCAATGTTTTCACGGTGGAAATCTCTAAATTGAGAGTGATCTTTTCCGTAAGTGCATATAATAATTTTGATATTGATCAATCACCAAGACCTATTCGTCTAGCGGTAAATGAATTGATTCTTATCTCGATTCTAACAGTAAGAATACAATAAATGATAAGATTGAATATAGAAGGTTCACTGTACCGTGATTCTAGTAGGCTGGGCAAATTTCACAGTTGGGCATTGTAGACTTCACGTCTAACTGCCTAGTGTGCGCCTGAGCGTTTGGCTTCGAAAGATAGGTTATGTTGGTGTGATGGTGTGTTGACTGTTGCTGTCAAAAATGGAAAATTTACCGAAATCAACTTTGCAAATTGCAAATATGGAGTGGATGTAGTTCATCTTTCACAAGTTCCGCAAATTTCTTGTTCCAGTACGATGTCCTGAGCAGTGAAATCAAGTATTAACGCCGATGAATCCCATCCCCACAAAAATTAGGAGGGTTCAGCTTCCCATCGTTTCCAGCCTTCCAGAGTGTGGGTACTTCTTTTAAAAACCAGAAATAGTTCACAATGCTTCCATATTATGTGGTTTTTGAAAATAGATTCACGTCTTCTCCGCAAAGCTGAACGTTATGGGGTACATGCCCAGCACCTATTCCGCCCATTTTTTCTCCCGGAAGCGAGTTCTTGATGGCACTCTCGAGGACTTTAAAATGGGCACTGGACGTTATTGTTCAAGACACAAGCTGAGGCGCAAACACAGTTTTCACAGTAATGGGCATAATTTCACCCCAATTTTCGTGAAACTCGTGATTTTCAGTCTATTTGACACTTGATTTGACAAACGGTAAAGTTGTTGATCTTGTCGTCAAGCTTAAACTTTCAAGAATCAATGCAACCAACTGCCAAGTTCTAGGGAGTTTTCAAATATCAGATTTGAAAACTTAGAAACAAAATCTCACAGCCAACTAGAATCACGGTACAAGTGAACCTACTATAGTAGTATGTTACATCTTCACTTACAGCGGTCACTTAGCTTTAGATTCTGCTTCCAGAAGTTTGAAATTTGCTATCACGTTGACGTTATACCTAATTATTTTTGTACCTACCTATCTACTTGATATTACTGGATGAAGTCAGTCACTCTGAAAAGAAAACGATGATGAAGCTTGTTAAGCCAACTAGATTGCAAGGTAGAAAAGTATCAAGATTATTACATAAGTTAGTATTTATCTACCTGCTGTAATGTATAAACTTGCGTACTTTGAGTTCACCCTGTACGTAAACGTGCCAGCCTATTATAAACGGTGACAAACTGCTGAGTCTTGGGCTAAAGTTACGACCCTCAGTATTTAAAGTTGCATGATCGACGTCCTTTATACATCAGCGAACCCTAACTTTTCCCTTCTCGCAGCCATAGCCGCCCTTTTGCTCGCGCATCATTAGAACATATTAATTACATTTTAATTAAGACGCGTTCCGTGGGAGAGAGGTGTAAAGTGGTGTATTTATTATTTCACGCCGAGCCGAGCTGATGGCGGTGGGATAATTATCCTTTCCTGGAACACAATTAACACTATTACCATTCGACGAAACAAACGAACTAACTTTATAGGTGTGCGGGATCCAATTGTTTCCAGCTGACATAATGGAATTTCCATGCAACGTTCCGAAGTCGATTCCACCCCCATGAACAAAGCATCCCCGACGTTACTCCTGCCTGCCTGCCTCCCTGCCTGGCTGGCGCTCTGCCTTCCAGCCAGACCGCACAATTATTTATAGCAAGTTGTTGCAAATGCATCTGAAGCGAGGAATCGCACAAAGCTTTGAAATACTCTGAAAGTCTGTAATTAGAGGGAGACTTGTGTTTTTTCACCAAGGTTCCTTGTCTGAGTAGAACTGAGCTAGCGTGTAGGTCACCCTGCTCTCATAAGGTGCATGTCCCACTTGTAACCGATAAAAGATTATTCCAGTCCTCTTGATTCAGAAAAAAAATAGAAGATGTAAGATGTAATTCATTCCAAGCTTACTTAGGAAAACAACAGCTTGCTATGAAACAATTAATTTAGTTTTGTTGGTGTCATTGATTTTTGATGTTGAATGTCATCTTGATACAAGGGAGATCGCGTTAAAATTTGTGTCCGTATGACATGAAACCTTCACCTACACTACGCTGTGTTGCCAAATTGTCATTCTGGGGACTGTTTCGCCGGCAGGTTGCCAGTTTGCTCACTGATCTAAGCCGCTTTTTTCCAGACAGGATCACAGATCATGATCCTGGAACAGAGAGTGGATTAACCTATTTAGCTCACAGAGCGCGACGAACTCAGGTCACGAGATCACTTGCGACGGAATCACACCCAGCGCTAGAACTGCGTTCTCAGTCATTTTCAAAATTGTATATTCTCACTGTTGCACCTCTCAACACTGCTCACCATTGAAGTAACGTGCCTAGCGGCATTTTCAAGACAAAAAAGAATGAAAATAATTTGTCATTGCAAGATCTGACCTAACAATTGAATTCAAATGGCAATCCAGCCTAGAAAACATCACTTAAACAAATTTGAATCATCTTGACGTTTTCAATCCATCAACTTAACGGATTGTCCAACTTGAAGAAAAAATATCATAGGCGACCGTGGTTTTTTGAGCTTGGAATGAATAATAGATATGCATCTCACTTGTTTTCTGTAGGAAAAATGAATGGTGGCAAAGTTCATGGAAAAACATTTTACTCTTGTCATAGCTTCGAAACGTAAGCTTTGATTAAAACAAATTTTCGTATTCTCGTATGAGACATTATACAGGCTATCTCAAAAGTATATCGCATTCTGGTTCACTCTTCGAATTAACAATATTTTCCACTTCCTTGCAAACCCTGATAGGTGAATTGGATATCTGGACATAATTTACTTAAATTACATTGTGTGAAAATTTGAATAATAATCAGAACGTTCAGCTGAGCACATCTTTGTTCAGGTGAACACTTCAGCTGTGTGCTGAAGCGTGTGCACTTTTGCTGCGTCAATAATATTGCAACTGTGTCACTCGTACCTTGTTGTACCTACTCTAGGTAATTGCTTCAAATCAGTGATACCTTGATACCTATTATACCAAGTTCATTTCAGCACTTATTATTCATATAGCCCAGTCAATCTAGACTTTATATCATAAATTAATACCGGGAACAAATTCGCCCAAAGCTGATTTTTGGTACAGTGAGTCCTAAGACCACGAGAACTCACTAGTCAACTTTCTCGGACTTTCTCGCGTGTGCTTTATGGTCCTCCAGGTCTTCGGATGTTTTGAGTCGCTGTAAATTGCAGTACTCGCCTGGAACTCGCACCATGGACGCAAAAATGATCCGATTAAGTCGTAATTCTACGCATCATACCCCGTTGATACCATTTCAGCACAAAAAGTGTCGATCATTGTTGAAGGGGGGTCGTGGAGGGGGCGAAGCTCGGCTAGGTGGTTTCTTCTGTTTTCTTGGCCATATATAGCCGATCCCGACAAGCTTGGTATCTTTTCCGAATAAATTCAATGTCCTGAACTCGAATCCGATGTGTAAATTTGGATAGAGGCCATCATATTGAAGTGTATTCTTTTCGAAAATCATCCACTCGATGTATAGTTTTTTTTTTCTCGAAATGAAAAAATCGATTTGAACTTGGTCGGCCTGGCGCGGCGTCTTCAAGTGACCAGAACACTACAGTTATCCCCCTCCTCGAATAACTCAAAACCCTGCGATTCATGGCGATTTTGTTTTTGTTATAGGGAATTCAATTCTGCACTATGTTCGAGCTTTCAAATATTACTTAATATTTGTTCAATAGTTTGAGCTACTTTCGTTTGAAGGTGCACACTGTAGTGTTCTGGTCAGTAGGAGAGGGCCGGCTCAGGTTCAAATCGATTTTTCATTCCCGGAAAACAAAATCACTTATCAAGTAGATGATTTTTGTAAAGAATACACTTCAATGGAATGGCCCCTGGGACATTTTCAAAGATAAACACCTTCAACAGCTGGAAAAGAGTTGTCGAAACTGTCAAACAAAAAAGCAAGTTTTCCCAAGTTAACTTGTTCGAGCTTGTTTTTATTAAAATTCACACATCAGATTCGAGTTCAGAAGATCGAATTCATGCTGAAAAGATACCAAACTTGTCGGGATCGGTCGAGGGATCGGTTCTATACACAGTATAAAATTTGCTAGAGTGATCGACAAATTGGCCCGTGTTAAGTATTCAGAGTAAATTTCAAGTGTAAATAGCACCAAGAGATTCACACTGCACTTATTTACCAGAGTTTACAATATTGCTTCTCTCTAAATCAACACTAGCTCCCTGCAAACTCTAGAATAGAGTAAATTAATTATTTTAGAGTTAACTGTGGAAACCGCGTGAAAATGACTCTATTTTGACACTTGTAACTCTAAAATAGTTGAGTCGGTGTTTTTCAAGTGTGAATTCAGGCTTTTAGTGCAAATCTGGTGTGGACGGTGTGTATGGTGGAGTTGTTCGTTTGGTCGTGTTTTGTGCAATCATTGGGAATTACTGTGAACTGTAAGCAAGAATAAGACTTTACCTATTACCTCTTACTTATAATACGTTGATTCCGCAGGTCAGTCCTATAGTACAACGTCTTGAGTTGTCATTTCTATGAATATCCATATTTACATTTTTAAGCAATCACTTTTTATTCACTGGCATTCTTATCATTACACAATTACACAAACTTATACTGTATCATAGGAAGTCAACTTCATTGAAATGATTCCGCATCAACATGACCAAACTGCACCAAAATATATTAATATAATTATTGCCTGTAACAACTAGGTATAGGTACGTTTGTATTTGTAATTTTGTGTGTATTTTTTATGTGACTATATTCTATATCTATTTAGTACTAGCGGTAAGCAGCTAACTAGTGAAGAATACTGCATTTTATGATACAAGCAACAGATTTGGTACACGTAGCCTCTAAAGAATTCTAAGCGATTTGACCCGTAGTTCTTGAAAATCCCTTCGGGGGGAGCCGAGATATAGGGGGGGGGAGGGGGGTTGATTTCTCTTATTTAGAAAAAATCTATATGGACCAAACTGGCATGAAAAATGTCTAATTCAAGTGATTTGAACATGCTGAATACACTAGTAAATCCTAATTTCATAAAAAGTGCGAATAGTAGCCTTTTTTTCAAAATGGCCGCCAATGAATGACAAAAAACCATGCATGAATAAGTTATTCGAGTAAGGTATCAATTTATATGTTTTAGAGGACGCTGAACTCATTTCTTCTATCGAAATCACCATATCGAACAAAATTATCTCTTTTGGGTCAGGGCAGATGAACCACCCCCAACACTTGAAGTGACGCTTTAAAGATTTGAAGTGAATATCGAAAAAACCATATGGAGCTACATCTGAATAATCCCTTTTTTGATGATAAATGAAAATTACCCATGTAACTACACCTCTAAAGTCACCATAACCATCTCTGGAATCCCCAACCACCCTTAATGGGAGAGTCTTGTATAACCTAGCTTTCCTTTATCGCAGCAAAGCGCTTCAAAAATGAGTTTGAATGGTATAAAATACTTGATAATATTCTACGTACTGTAGTTATGAATAGATATGTATATATCCCGTTCACTTATTATTTCCAGTAAAATGACTTTTTGGAATAAAAATGAAGTGACAAACTGGAGCGCTGGGAGGATACGGCTTATGGTCACTGATGGTTTCGCTCCAAAACTTTGCAGGTGCCATCAGCCATTGTTGTTGCCCCCCCCCCCCCCCCAGCTTTTAACTGTTGTGTTGCTCCAAAAGTAATTCTACTAAAAATTAAAAGTGAATGAGATATACCTACGTATAAAAGCTGTATTACATTGGGAAATTACATTACATTACACTACACAATTTCTTGTACAATTTCTTGAACAATCTGCCAAAATAGTGTCAAAAAACAATGAACATGATTGTTTAACTGACAGATTGTACAAGAAATTGTGTAGTGTAATACAGCTATAACTGAATAACATGGATAAATTTTCACCCAAGTTAGAATTCAAATTATTGAAGAACAATTGATCCGATTTGGATGTTTTTTCTCTGAATTTTGGGATGATTTTTCGGGGATCTGACTGGAAAACCAATTTTCGGATCAATGCTGGCTACGACGTGCCGGGTGTGACATTGGTGTGGTGTTTTTTAAAACACCGGCAATAGCAGAAAATTCCAGTTTATGACCAGCTGTTCCCCTAACTTTCCTTAACGTGCTTTTTTTGTTTTAAATTTTATCCTCATTTTTAGGAGAGACGGCTTTTCCAAATTAAATATTTTCTTTTTAAAGGTTAGGCATCCTTCTAGAGAAGGAAGATCTCTAGACCCTTTGTTATCTTCAGGAAGGTGTGTCGTATGATCCATCTGTAACAGACTCGACCCCCTTAGATAAAACTTTCTTTGTTGTGATGATTTTTGTGTTCTTTCGATCATTATCCTATAGATATTTTCATAATTTCTTTGACGTTAAAATCGTCTGGAAAATCATTTTAGCCGATTAGTTTGAACCCACGACCTCCTGAAGGCTATATTGAGGGTACAGTTGCTTACTTCGGGTTTAATTTTAAACCCCATGACTATGTTTACAAGTGGTGAGGAATCTCAACTAAAAACTGTAACAATACATAAAATATTATTAGTGAGTAGGTATCATACTATTTTACACCATTTAGTGGTTATTGACATAATAAGTCAGGAAAGTGAATCTTTACAGGGCTAGTAGGCATATTTAAGGACGAGCGTAAGCGAGGCCTGGGAGCCTACGTGCCCTGTAGAGACACTAACTTTCCTGGCGTATTATGTATAAGTATAACGTTTTACCCGAGACTACCTCAATAAACCACAAAGAAAGAAATTGGTACCAGAATTTTGAAATGTCATTCTGGCACAATTTGGCAAATATCACGTTGCTGGGTCTGGTTTCCAACAGTTTTCAGCAAATTTTCAGCAAACAAAACGTCTCTTGACGCAGAAAAGTAAGATTTCCCTGCCTAGGCAGCTTAAGTCTTCACCTGCCCAGGCAGGGAAATCTTACTTTCCTGCGTTAAAAGACGCTTGTAATGGACACTTTACCTGCCAGTTTAGGGTAAAAACATTTTTAAAGCACTTTCCTATGACACAAGGAAATCTAGGATATACAAGACCCTCGCCCATCAAGGGTGGTTGGAACTTCCAGGGATGGTTGTGAGTTTAAATATATAGTAACATCGGTAATTTTCATTTTTTAATCAAAAACATATTATTTATATGCAGCTCTATATTGGTCTTTCGATTATTCACTTCAAATCATGAAAGTTTCACTTCAGGTGTGGGGGGTGGTCCATTCACCCTGACCCAAAATGGATAATTATGTTCGATATGGTGATTTCAATAAGAGAAATGAGTCCAGCGACCTCGAAAACATATAAATTGATACCTTACTCGAACACCTTATTCATACATGTTTTTTTGTCATTTACTGGCGGCCATTTTGAAAAAAAGGCTACTATTTGCATTTTTTTATGGAATAATGATTGACTAGTGTATTCAGCATGTTCAATTCACTTGAATTCGATATTTTTCATGCCATTTTGGCGCATATAGATTTTTTCTAAAAAAGAGAAATCAACCCCTCCTCTCCCCCCCCATATCTCGGCTCCCACCGAAGGGATTTTTAGGAACTACGGGTCAAATCGCTTAGAATTCTTCAAAGATCACGTGTACCAAATCTGTTGCTTGTATCATAAAATGCAGTTTTATTTTGCTTACCGCTAGTACTAATTGTATGTATTCTAAGTACTGATTGTCATTCAAATAAATTTCTAATTAAAACCATGGTAACACTATTACTTTTATTGTGGCAGCTATTATTGGAAAAACAACAAAAAGCAGGAGAAAATACACCAATTGAAGGTTAAATTCAAATAACTCGGCATTTTACACCAAACAGTGTAAATATTTGACCGCCATTTTTAACTCTGTAGAAGTGACACTAACGCAGAGTCAATTCCATAGGATGAACTAGAGTTAACTCAACTCTTAACATTACACTATGTCTAGTGTTACAACTTAACTCTGAAATAGAGGGACCTATATATACTCTAGCTAGAGTTCTGTTAGTGTTGATTTGAACTCTCCATTTCTTACCGTGTATGGCCAGGGAAACGACTTATTCGGATCATTTTTGCGGCCGTGGTGCAAATTCCAGAGGCGAGAACTGCAATTAACAGTGACTCAAAACATCCGAAGACCTGGCAGACCATGAAGCACATGCGAGAAATTCCGAGAAAATTGACTGGTGGGTTCTCATGGTCCAAGGACTCACTGTACCAAAAATCAGCTTTGGGCGAATTTGTTCCTGGTAGAAACCTACGTTTACTGGGCTATCATCGCAGTTTTAAGCCACATATCCACTCGTAATTTTCATTACATTTACACATATTTCTACTAAACACGATGGAATTCATCACTCTCATTTTTATATGCATCAGCATAAGCAATCAAGTTTTATAACTAAATTAGTATCAAACGATCTGCGTTGTTACTCACTACTACTGGGTCATCAATACGTAGCTACCCTTTCAACCAGCATCACCAGTCTTCAGCCGAAGGAGTCCGTGAAGATTGTTCACATTCTGAGTTCACATCAATATTGTAATTTTGGAGTCCACTGAAAAACGTGAGAAAAAAATTGTTTATTTTGGAGGAACTCAAGAAGAGGGAATAAGGGTAAGACTTGGGGAAACTGTTTGTGACAGGCTAATCGTTAAGTATTATCATCAACTAGTAGGTGTGCACCAAATTTCTGTTGACAGAGTGACTTTAATTCGTTGGCATGGGTCATTTTGACCCAGAATTTTGAATAAGGCGCCACAGTTGAAGCATGGTGCTAGTTTTTCTCTTTGAATAACTTCCCAAATGTTTATCCAGAGTAGTATGGTGCTATTTTACCCTTTCGATATTCAACAAAAAGTTCTAAAACAGGTTTCCAAACAGCCACAACGTTGTTGGTCATTTGACGTAGCAAATATATTTATTATTCGCGCAGTATTTTCCATCATTTGATTTTTTGCAATGAAACTCCTGAACACACTTTTTGTATTTGATTTGTAGTGTCATTGGAGAAAGTTTTCCTATGATTGGATGTGTTATTTGGGCGAAAAATGAAGTACTTACTCGAGTACTTATATGAGATGACCAATTAGTTCAGATGGATTGTTGTTAGGGGGAGGGTTCGGTCAGACACTACTATTATACTTTTATATTTTTTGTATTCCAATGTATATTTCGAGCAGTTGCTTATCGTCAGGGAGTTCATGAAAAAATACTCCAGTATATATTCCGAGTAGTCGCTCATTACATCGTCAGGTAGTCTTTGAAAATTCAGGATTTTTCATAAACTCCCTGACGATGAGCGACTGCTTGAAGTTTACCCATTGGAGTACAAAAAAATATACAGGTGATTCAAAAGTGTCGAACTATCTTGAATGTGTACCACCTAGGTGTGCTAGGTGTGTAGTAGAGTGCTGAAAAGTTGTTGAAAAAAATCCATATCTTTGAATTTTAACGTTATAAAGGGACAAAAGTTGGTCCTTCGGTCGCTTCTATTTTCGTTGTATCAAAAGATTTTAGCGAACTCTTTATGGAAAAATGAGCTCAAAAAATCAACCTCTGAATCTGTATTGAATTTCTGTTTTCTATCCAGGGTAAGTCATAAAACTACAAAAATTAAGTTTTCCAAAAAAAAAAAAACAAAAGCAGAAGAATTATTCTATTTGAATCAATTGTGTTTCTTTGTGCTGTACATAGGTTATGGGACCACTGTAACTGTTTGCAGGCATTTTTAGAGAAAAATATTTTCGGGATTCATGACCCACCCTGTATACAAAATAGAAACTCATCACAGATTCAGAGATTGATTTTTTGTACTCATTTGTTTTCCAATAAACAGTTTACTGACATCTTTTGGAACAACGAAAATAGAAGCGATCGAAGGACCAACTTTTGTCCCTCCATAACTTCAAATTTGAAAGACAAAGAATTTTTTCAACAACAACTTTCAATCACTCTTTAACCTCAATATTACGAACCTTCAAGATGGTCCGACACTTTTGAATCATCCAGTATGATAGTGATGTGTTTGACCGAACCCTCTCCCAAAGAACATCGTTCAACGTTCACACTACAGAGATGGAAGAATTTTACTTCAAAATTCAATTGTGCATTTATTTACGAAAAGGGTGAGTTATTCACTGAGCATTGATCATTTCCAAGAAACCACCATGTTAACGTAAACCTCGACGAAAACCTGAAGCAGTTGCCCATGTTATTTATCTATTTTGTGAGATGTTTTGTCTCTCTCTTTAGTATTTGAGCGGGACACATAGCTTTATCGGAGTGATATACTGTGATCCGGGTCCTATTGCACCTCTCTGTACTACTATATTTGGTATAGAAGCTGATGGAGTGGCTTGAGCTGTATAACATAAGCTTATAATTGCTAGCAGGCCGTTCACTAGATAGTCTGAATCGAGGGGGTAACCACTAGGACTTAAGGCGTCCCACACATGCAATATTGCACAAATATTGCATGTATTGCATGAATATATTGCATGTATTGCATGAATATTGCATGTATTGCATGAATATTCCATGTTTTGCATGAATATTGCATGTATTGCATCAATATTGCATGTATTGCATCGATATTGCATAACTATTGCATGTATTGCATCCATATTGCATAGATATTGCATGTATTGCATGCATATTGCATACATTTTGCATAACTAATTGCCATCAAAATAACACGGTAACCGGCACTTAAATACCTACATGTAGGTAAGTACCTGCAGGGAGGTAACCTACAAACAGCCTACAGTTCATATTTCCCATACCTTCAACACTCATTTGACGAAGATAGGTAAATCTCGAGGTAAATGTAGAAGAGAAGCAATTATACAACAATTGAACAATGTTAAAAAAACTGCAAAGAATAATAACAGGCGAGATAACAGGTAGGTAGATAACTGGTATTAGTCGATGAGCCAGGAGCCAAAAATCACGATTTTCACCCCGGGGACTTGACGTGTCATACCTTTTAGGATTCCCCACAACACCAGCATGAAAATAAGCCATGATACGTTTTTGTATCGAGTAGCTTAAGGCCGCTATTTTGGAAAAACCACGCTAAATATGTAGTTCTTGTGGTTTGTATCTTTTTTATCAACGGTACCTCCAATTAGAAAAATGAAACTAAATAAAATTAAACAACAAAATTCACTATAAATATCGTTTAGTACTGTTTCTCGACAGGTCTCGTTACTCCAAATATGACAGTTCATAGTTAAGCTATGGCAAATTTCTTTATCTAACATTTTCGAGTACACCCGATGATATTTATACAAACCGAACTTCACGTCATTGTTTTTCTAGCGTACTTTACTAGAAATGCTGCTCTTAGCGGCATTTTGATGTCCGTCTGTCCGTCTGCCCATCGGTCCAACTGTCTGTCTTATGAATTAATTGCCTCTGAACGAGAAGACCTAGCGAAAATCGACTTCTTGTGTGTAACATGTAGTCACCAGAGAATGGTAATTGGAAAAAAAAATTCTCAAACCGTCGCCATCTTGATCCGCAATGTCAAATTTTCTTAAAAGTGATCCGATTTTCATGAAACTTGGAATACACTCATGGTTCATATGTTAAAGAATGATTTTAATGTTTTCTTTTTGATCCGCCGCCATTTTGTCCGCCATGTTGAAATTGGTTAAAGTGGTCCGATTTTGATGAAAACTGGAACCTAGTCGTGTCTTGTGTATGCACTGATACTGATGGTTTTCATGCTAGTTCCACGATTTGCGCCATATTGACGTGTCACATGGAAATTAATTTGTTAAACGTTGTGCGTTAACAAAGCAAATTTTTTTACTCATCATCCTTGAACCCTCAAAATTCGCCGAACTATAATTAATTCCAATAAGACAAAAATACAAACGAATGGAAATTAATCTCCAGCTGTCCGTGGAGAATACCATTTATCACTTTAGTACGAGATACAGCGACAAAATGTCATTGCATCCGAACACGCTTGCCCACCAACTCTTAACCAAAGTGACGTAGGTAGTACAAAGACTGAATCGTCTTCAGCCAATCGACCTGGTTGATGGACTCAGATAACGAAGAATCACCCAAGTGTCAACAGTCGCATTGTACATTCTTTCATCTTAATATGATTTTAATATGTATTGTATGTCATTTTGTTATGAAATAATATTTATTATTCATTATTGAGGCTACTCACTGGAGCACCTTCCACATGTCATGTACCTATAATGTTTAAAAAGATATGCTTATTGCCCGATGGGCAGATTGCTGTACCAAGGAGAAATTAAAAAAAAGTTTCATGAAAATCGGATTCACTTTCGAGAAAATTTGACATTGCGGACCAAGATGGCGACGGTTTAAGAATTTTTTTTTTCCTAATTCCATTCTCCGGTGACCACATGTTACACACAAGAAGTCGATTTTCGCTAGGTCTTCTCGTTCAGGGGCAATTAATTGATAAGACAGACAGTTAGACCGATGGACAGACGGACATCAAAATGCCGCGAAGAGCAGCATTCCTGGTAAAGTACGCTAGAAAGACAATGACGTGAAGTTCGGTTTGTATGAATATCATCGGGTGTACTCGAAAATGTTAAATAAAGAAATTTGCCATAGCTGAACTATGAACTGTGATATTTGGAGTACCTAACGAGACCTGTCAAAAAACGGTGCTAAACGGTGTTTATAGTAAATTCTGTTGTTTCATTTTATTCAGTTGCATTTTTCCAATTAGAGGTGCCGTTGATGCGAAAAAAAAATACAAACCACAACAACTACATATTTGGCGCGGTTTTTCCAAGATGACGGTCTTAAGCTACTCGATACAAAAACGTATGATGGCTTATTTGTATGCTGGTGTTGTGGGGAATCCAAAAAGGTATGACACGTCAAGTCCCCAAGGTGAAAATCACTCGAGTCCCCTGGCTCAACGACCCACACTTACGATATGGTGACATCTGAGCATGCGCGATGTGCTCTGCTGCGTATTCATTGCATGCTTATTGCACACTTATTGCATACTTATTGCATATTTATTGCATACTTATTGCATACTTATTGCGCATTTATTGCATACTATTGCAACCTATTACATAGATATTGCACACTTATTGCATACTATTGCAACCTATTGCATACTTATTGCATACTTATTGCATATATTGCACACGTATTGCACACATATTGCAAACAAGGTGTCCCACATATTGCATGAGTGGTTACCCCCTCGGTCTGAATGTTTCTGGAGGTGATCGCCAATTTTTATTGACAAACCTGTTGGCTATGCGTGCCCTTAACTGTGTGGTAGCGAAATGCGTCACGACAGACACACGTAGACCCTTCTGCTAATTGTGATAACCTACATTCCTGAGTGACTTTATATTGTTATTGCTGCTATTGATATTTTTGTTAGCCTGTTTTGTGGACTTCGTAGCAGCCGTAGTTGCTAAGTAATGTTCCTCACACAGGTTGCGCATTCACAGAGGCGCGAGGCTGGGATTAAGCCTCTGTCACACGGTCATTGAAATCATACTTATCATTGAAAATCTGGGACGAGATCAATGATGTTAACGAGGACGGAAATGAGTATACTTGCGAGTATGTCAGAAATCTGGAATAAAAGTTTCCAGACAGTCATAAATCCTGTACAGGGTGTCAGGGTGAGAGGAGTAATTCAACTGGATCAAGATGAAGTCAAAGATTTGAAATAGAACGCGTTTCATTATAGTTTTCTGGCATACTTGCAAGTCAAGAAGATTGTAATTGCAAGTATACTTGCGAGTATACTTGTTTTGATCATTGATCTCGTCCTAGATTTTCTATGACAAGTATGATTCCAATGACCGTGTGACAGAGGCTTTAGAGTCTAGTTAGATAGGATAGATCGAGGGATAGATCTTCATGTCTATGTCTATACTATGTTGGGTGCTACTTATTTCGGCTGAGGCTTCTCATCCACTTAAATATGATTTAACTGATCAAATTCACGAGAAAACATAATATTCAGAACGGCAAAAATTGAGATAATGCTTATTGCTCACACAAACTCTTCCTCTTCCAAGTATACGCAGTCATCAGCAAAGGTACTCAGTCAGCCAGTCTTTTCACTCGCCCCTCACTCGGTGTTTTCCCTAATTTATGCGATAATGTGTTTGTTTGTTGAATATTATAATTTTCAACTCTCTTAAATACCCCATCCAGAAATTGTAAGTTCAAACCGATTAAAGCCTAATCAAGTACGCCCGCTTTGTTTGGAAATTTCAGTAGATTCATTACATTTACAATCTCACAAAATTTTGTTTCAATCGAGCTCTCCCTTGGCTGAAAGTTATGACGAAACATTTTTTTATGAACTTTGACAGCCTGTTTCTGTTTCAGGTGATGGGTGAAATGACTCAGATGCATTTGAATAATGATTGTGTTATATTTTTCTGGATCAAAAGACGTAGGAGCATATCTTCACAAAGGCTGACTCGAAATTTGAGAGGTTAAAACTGGGACACCTTATAGCGATGATTGTTGTAACAATGGAATGTATGTATATTGTATTAAACATTTTCGTGAAAGTGGAAGTACTGGTCAAGAATGCATCATTACCGGAGTTAGGTTATGCGATTTTTCACATGGGAACAATCAAACTGGTAGTTCTTGTTATCTTGTTGCTATAAGTTGATAACTATAGTGACAAGCGCACTAGGAGAGTTGACTAGGAGATGCGCTTTTAGTCCAGGAATAAGAATCTCCTCTACTTTTTGGTTGTAGTGACAAACCTTGGATTTTTTTGCGAATAGGTATACGTTTGACCGTACAGGACGTTATTTTAAAAATCAAAGCAACGCGCTGAATACTGGCAGCTGCATTTGTTGAAATCTCTGAAGAATTCTTTATAACAACGGCAAAGTGTTCCACGTTCTCTTGCGGATAAACAAGCTGGATCACCGGACATGTCGTGAGAATTTTTCTTTTCAGAAGCTATATAGGTAGACAGAAACATGACATTTTGGACAGACAGTAAGAAACTTCGCGGTTGATTTTGACTAACATGTGAAACTGACTTGGGACTGAAACAATATGAACGTTTTAGAACTAGACAAAGCTGAAGCTACTTCCACCATAATATACTTCTATCACCTACTGAGGTAGCAATTCATTTGGAACAACGCATAGCTGTTGATAGTAAGTGGCAGGTTCCAAATGAAAATGTCGGCATCTGCCTTGTATTGTGCTCGAGGGAAGTACAGAATAAGTCGTTATCGCTGCGTCTCCAGTGATTAGACAAGTTGCAGACGATAACGTATCTTGATAACGAATACATATTTGTTAATTATTGTTCCTTTTACTTTCCTGACCCACCACCCAACGAGGAGGGGAAGTATTGTGAAGGCGCTGAAATTTTTTTTCGAGATGAAGACGGATATATCCACTTTGAGGTCCTCCAAGACGACTGAGAAATTTTTTGGAGTGTCTGTCTGTGTGTGTGTGTGCGCGCCTGTGTGTCTGGCTGTGTGTCTGTAATCTGCTACGATTACAGCCGCAATATTAATCCGATCGATTTGAAATGAGGTATGCTGACATTCACTCTTATTCTCTATGCCATTGAAAATTTTCAATATTGAAAATTGGATCTTGAAAGATTTTCAATAAGACGTACTCTCTATGACACAAAATGGTTGAAAATTTTCAATATTGAACAAATTTTCAATGAGACCTATTCTGTATGACAAATTTTTCGATATTGAATTCGATTTATTGAAAATATTTTCAATCGTCAGGCAAGTCCTGCGGAGCCCTTGCCATGGTCGATGTTGAAAGAAAAATAACGTTTAATTCATCTTATTGGTGATCATCCACCAGGATCTGGCATCTCGTGCTCTCACATTGAGTCACCGTGAACTTATTGAGTAGTTGAGACTGGCATGTACAGATGTAAAATAAAGGTAAAATTGCGGCAAAGAGTTTTATTAAAATTCTGTGAGTGATACAGTTTGTAGTTTATCCTAAATTTGATAGTTTGGCATATGACTGTGTTTTGACGAGCTCTTCAATTGCTGCAAAGAACTCCGCTTATTCCGTCAAACTGGGCTTGAGGTTGGAAATCATCCGGTTATTGCGGTACTGATGGAAACCAAAAATTACGCAAAGCGGAAAAGGTAACAAGCTATCCCAATCAACTATCGCACCTCCTTCTCTGCGAGTTCGTCGTGATTTTTCATCGATTTTGCAATGTTGGTGGATACCGCGATGGTGGTCTCGCTCCGTGGAGACTAAATGCCCAACACAGGATACAAGGGCTACAGCTACTGCTACTGCATGGCAAGTCATCCCTAGTACGTTTGCTGCAACGCCAGTTGATTGAGTTTTTTCGGACACTTTTAAGTGTTCCTTGTTCCTTTTTACCACCTCTGTTGTCATCATCATAGGGACTACCGTACGCAGTTACACTCTCATCAGGCTTGAAAAGTTGAAAAATGTCTTGTCATATTTGGTAAACGTATCTGCACCATGTACTTATTCGAGAAAATACTTACGTACGGTGGTCCTAAACACTCCCTATAACGGCAACATCAGCGGTGGTGGAAAAAAAGCAAAAGCAAGAGCACCTCAAGAATCAAGATCTATAGAAGAAAACTGAGTCTGACGTTGAGCAAAAACATACTGTCGGGGGTGCCCTTGTATATAGCTGTGTTGGGTCTCTCAAGATGTTGGGTCTTCCCAAGGTCTCCCAGGCAGCAGGACCGCCATTCCGATTACCAACGTTGGAAAAAACGAAGTCACAGAATAGCCGGAGGTGCAGTGATTGAGATAGTTAGCCACCTTTCCCGTTTTACATAATTTTTGATTTCCAGGACTGTCAAGAGCATTACAAGCCAGTCTGAAGAAAAGAGAGAGCATACGGAATTCTTCACAGAGTATTTGAAACCATTCATAAAATCAATTACCAAACTTTGGATGATCTTCCTTTAATAAAACTGCAATTTACATTTGTCTCCACAATCAGGGAGTTCACAATAATTCTGTTTTTCACGTTTCCTCCTATCGTTCTATCTTCTTGTGTATCCTAATGAACACCTCCACACTGCACCTTGCTCAGCGTCAAGTTTTTCATGACTTGTTTTTATTGGCCACGATATGATAATTTCGTGGCTGGGTCTCATTTGGGTTCCTTGAGATGATTAGGTAGTACATTTTTTGACGAATTTAACGTTCCCTTTCATTTCAATTTCGACCGCAGCAGGTGCTCCCTAGGTTACGTCTGACGTGGCCTGACGATTGAAAATGTTTTCAATAAATCAAATGCAGTATTGAAAATTTGGTCATACAGAATAAGTCTCATTAAAAATTTGTTCAATATTGATTGCTTGCTTTCAATGGCATAGAGAATAAGAGTGATTGTTGGTCTCCGGAAAGAGCCCATCAATTTTTGGCTGTCATCTGTCAAACTAAAATATCACTACCAAAGAATGACAGATGTTATACATTATGGAACTTGACTTGCAGTATGTCATCTGAAAGCCCTTACAAAACTCTATCCAAAGCTGTTGACCTTTTTTGTTCATCTGTCATCTATCAAATTTGAAAAAATTTCAAACTTCAAAACTTTATCATTCAATTATTCAAAATCTATCCAATTGACTAGAAGCAAATTTGGCAGGGAGCAATACAACCAAAGAATCGAATCAATGCTGCGGTTGGAGTTTTCCATCACCCACAAGACGGGCGCTATGAATTTTTAAAATTTGGTTTGGCCGATTTCAGCCGGATTTGCCTGTTCGCTCCACTTTTGGCCTGAATTTCCTCAGCAACCTTAGCACCGATAAGTTTTTGTTACATTGACGTGTCTATGTCAAAGTGACAAAATGGTTACAGATGCCGATCTCGGTATGTTTTCTTGTATCGTTTAAGGCAACAGTGCGCCCCGATCCTTTGTGTCTTCAAGTATCTTTTGTGAACTCCGTAAATACCCCCTTGTGCTTTCTGTAGCTTTAGCAAGCTCAGTATCTCCATCCCGTTGTCGCCGTGTACGTGTAAGCTGTGATGTGTGCAGTTCCTTTGTATGATTCGGTACCAGGGCCCCATGGTGTCTTATTCCTGATGCCGTTCAAATCCCTGATGGAACCTCCACTTGTTACTATCAGATTTTGCCATTTTAGGCTAAAGCGACGCCGTTGTGTCTTCTACGGTTGGTTGAAGCCCTAAAGGCTCCCTGGTGTCCACGGGTGTCTCCTGGAGCCCCGCTGAGCCCCCCTCTGGTTTGAGCTTCTAAGGTGCAAATAATAAGAGCTCTGTCCCAGGTATTCAACTCGTGAACTGATTTTCACCAATTTCTTTTTGAACAAGTAGTAACTACTGGTTCCCAAATATTTTCCAACAGTTTTGTTTTCAATTTGTCGAGAATTTCCCTGTTGAGAATGTAAAACCGGCCTAGGTTATCAAGACTGGACTCAAATTATGGAACTCAAAATGAAGCCCTTTTTGAGAAAAAATATCTTAGTTCTTTAATCTTTTTCTCAAAACCTAATGTCCTATCCGAAGTCTCATACAAAAATTTCCATCCGTTCCTTTGCTACTCGTCGGGGAAGTTTTGGGGTGACACAACCTATTTTTTTTATCAACGGTAGCAATGTTAACATGAACAAATCATATTTAAAATTCAGCTTACCAAGTTTCTTTGTTTTAAAGAAAAGTCAATAGAGTTTTCGCATGAAAAAGCTCTACTGATAGCTTTTTATCAAAAGAAAACACAATATCACATGATAGGCGGAAAAAGAGAAAATCAAGCAACTTTATTGGTTCAAAAAGAATGGATTTAATAGTCCATATTAAAACCTGTTTTCCCTGAGCTATTTGCCCTGCTGGTGTGGAAAATGTTTGAAACTTCATTATGTACAGTTTTGAAGGTGAAGGGTCGACACAATGAACGTTCAACCCAAAATCTGAATTCAATTACAATGGCAGAAGTGTGGAAACGTAGTAAATATGGACTAGCTGTGTGGGTACTTAATTTACTTATAGTTGCTCTGTTGTCCCTTGGTAGCCTTTAGAAGTCGTTAACACTAATGAAAGGCAGAAACTGTGGCAGAACGGAAGTGTTTATAATGGATTTGTGTATAGTCAAATCTGTTCGGGGTCAGATTCTGGGCCCCTATATCAAATGTTGGGAATTGAATAGAGAGAATCGTTGAGTGTGGGCTGCTGAATGAGGAGTTTTTTCTTTTAGATTTTTATTCGAACAAAAATTTTATGAAATTCCAAGATAAAAATTACGATGGTATGTGATGCAGTTCTCCGCCCGCTAAGCGCTAATACTTGACACTTGGCAAATAAACGTGTTCTAATTTAGAGGCGCCTAATTAATAATACGTTTTAATGCGGAGACGGCTGATGTTAAGTTGCGTCTCTACGCCTCAAAGGACCCGCGGCACACTCGATCGTAATAAGAAGCTTTACCGTATAAACGCGTCCACCTCCACGTACACAGTTCAGTTTCCTCCCGTTTCTGCCGTAAAAACGAGTTTAATTTTTTATTAATATTCCTCCAAGCCACTTACCTGGTTTTTGCAATCCTGGCGCCTTAAGCCTTATTTAAGTTTCATTGAGGCAAATCCTCGGGCGGCCCTAAAACTGCGACGGCTCCTCCATCACATCTGCACGGGCATTATTATTTAGAGAGGTTTTCACGTGAAAATCACGCGATTTTCCGGTTTATTTTCGGAGGGTCTAAAAGCCACAAAGCGCTGACTAAATCTTGTTAGAAAATCTTGGTTCATCGTTCATCAGCTTTTAGGGGAACCTGTGGCAGAGCGGTGCCCTTATTTTCAAGAAAGTGCCTACCCTGACTGGATGTAAAAATTCAAATTACTATGCTATTCTCATCTATGGTGCCAGCGAGAGATATATGAATGAACCCAGGAGGGATATCACAGCCAGCCAATCTTTTTCTTGTTGCATCGTTGCATCGTTGCCGTCAAGATATCAATATACATGGTGCATGGTGGGTTTATTTGTTTCAACTTTTATTTAGGCGGGTGGGAATGACTGTTCGTCAACAAAGTAGGCCTCGGTCTCCTTGGCAGCCACGTTTTTCGGCCAGATTTTCAGGAATCATACAGGGATTTAACGAGAAAATTCGATCACTCGTTGCCTACATATCTTAGTTTTGCAACAAACCTGCAATTCGACAAAAATAAGAACAAAAAATAATGAACATAACGAATTTATTCATCATCATTATTATAATATTATCACAGTTAACAATTTCTTACTTAAAAAACAGTGGTAACGATAAAAGAGGGAGTATGCCATTGAATCTGATGCACAGGACAATCCTTTCATCTTGAACAAAAGAGGATACTCAACACAACATTGATTGTCCCTATACAACAAATGAAACCCTGCAACGTTGTGTGGATATATTGTACAAACATACGTATAGTATCTAAACCGAAAAACTCGCATCAGCCTCTAAATTTTTTTTAACCTACCGTCATTAGTATAAAAGTACATAAACATGCCTCTCTGGAATTTAATAGTTACACAATCATTCTTTCTGGGTCCGTAATGGTGTCACGAAACTTTCTCTAATAATAAACAACAAAGTGGTAAGAAGAACAACGGTGCAGAAGAGGGAGCGCAGCATTATAAATTAGGTGAGGAACTTTATTGCATGACAAAAATTAAGCGTTAAAGGCACGTATCGTTGCTGCGGGATGTTTTAAGAGCTCGGCTCCAAAAAAACAGGAAGCATTTTTCTTTTGGCTATAAATAAATTTTGGGCTTTCACGCCTAAGTGAAGAGCGTCGGTAGTGAAATGCAAATAGTGTTTTACTGCCCCCGGGCAATAAAACCGGTTAATTTTAAGCGCAAGATGGCTAGAAGAGGCGAAGTTCTCACGAAAGTAAAAAAAATCCAGAAACACCACTGAGGACCCGCTGCTAGGAACGGAATGGCTCTCGCATCTAACTTTTGATGACCAGCAGAAGGGTGCTGAAGAGGAACACTTGAAGGACTGTGTGCGTGGAGGGAAAACTGGCCGAGTCAACAGCACTCACTGAAACCAAATTAATCACCCTTTAATGCTGTTTCACAATATTCTGTCCTTGAGAACAAAACTACAAAATCATCATGATATTCAAGTCAGACAGACACTGGTCGTGTTGCTACTTGAATGAAATTAATATCATGTGTATCGAGCGTTCAACTTGAAACGACCAGTAGCCGATGAGAACTTCAACGTTCGCAGGCTGTATTATCATCCATCACTGTAAGAGTCAGGAGAAAGTGTCATACCTGTTTTTGTTTCATACATTTAGCCTGTTTTAGTAGCAGTCTTAAGCCTTACGTATTTATTTTCATCGACTACTTAAGGTCGATTTCAATCGAGCATTTCTCGAAGAGATGCACCCGCAAGTAGAACTCATCGAGACTGCGCAATGAAAGTAGAGAAATATGAGCCCCCCTGCAATGGAAGTCGTTGTTGTCGACAAGGGATATCATCTCTACCATGATTGGCGGCTTCTCACTGACGCTACCAAGTAAGCGGTGGTGACTGAAGAAAATGATAAAAAAGCGGCCAAGCACGGCAGTACTGAAGAGAATGGAATACAAACCACTGAGTAGTAAGTACTTTCTACTTTAGCTCATACCCACTGAAACAGCAAGCATGCATGAAGAAGAAGATATCCACAGGAAATGAATAAGATTCCAACACAGTGCACTAATTCACGCGCGTCTCGTCTTGCGCAATCCGACTCCATAAATTATTGACCATCTAAGAAAGTTGTCTCAACCTCACAGGGGCCACTGAGCAGTGAGCATTTTCACTGCATTTTACATAGGACTGCAGCGCTTGGCCGGCCGTCATTTTCTTCAGTGACCATCGCTCACCAGGTAGCGTCAGCAAGAAGCCGCCAGCCATAATAGAGACGATCTCCCTTGTCGAACACAGCAACTTTGCAGGTAAGGAGGTCAAGTTTCCCTAATTTCCATTTGCGAGTGCATAGCATCGAGATGACGGTGACAGCTACTGTCACATTATGTAATTATACATCTATCAAGTCATCAAGATCTAGTTAGCATCGTACCATTCGTACCGCTCGTGCCAACAACACATTTTTTCCGCTGCTTGCTCTAATGAAGAAAACTTTGAAGTTGATTTTACCTAGTATGGGGGCATGGGTCGTGCTATGTTCGTGAAGATATACAGAGATTTGTCTTAATCGATTCCTGGGCCATCAAGGACCATGAAAAATTATGGTGGAATATTGGTATCTTCTGCAGGCAAATATGGTGGAGGCGCCAAAATGGGGTTCATCTGGTAATAAGAATAAACTGGCTGCAGCTCGTTTGTTGTTCCTCAACAGATTTTCTGTCGTCATTGTCATCATCCGGGATGTCATTTTGTAGACAAAAGAATTCTCTTATTATTTCATATCTAAATTAACAAACGTCATTATGGGAAACTTTCAAAATTGTCTTTATAACCGTGGGTTCCACAAAACAGATAATACGAAATTAGTTGATTCGCGATTTTTGTTTGTCAATTTGTAGCTGGTTGATCACTGGAAATGCTAGGTTATCCCTCAATAATGAAAATATGATGGGTCTAGTACAGATTTCAGGCATTTTTTGTGGGTAATCCCCTGGCATTTAGCAGAAAAAAGTTCAGTTAATCTGCAATCAACCTTGATCGCTGATTATCTTTTTTGTGGAACTGACGGTAAGATATGCTAAATTCCGGCGTTTTTTGAAGGTTATCCAATATTTTTGAGACTTGGCAGTGCTATAGATTTTGATTCTTGAGGTACCCTTTTTGAATTTCCACTATTCCTCTTTAGTGGGGACGGTACGCGACGAAAATCCCTTGGATACTGCACTTTTGAGTAGAGTTATGAAACTTGGCACATAGTTTCTAGGGACCATGAGAAGAAATTTTGCCCGATGTTCCAAAAAAAAAATCGACGGAATCCGTTATATAGGCCCCTTTTTCCAAAATGACGTCCAAATTTTGAAAATTGGCTATTGGTCGTACAGTGGCGCGCAAAGTATCAATTCCTAACATCTTGACCATAACGAGTTGATTTAAGCCACCTCTGACTTGACCCGTCTGATATTTTGGCCATTTGGGCCTTTTTTCAAAAATGGCAGCCAAACTTCGAAAGTTGAAATTTGGTCGTATAGTGGCCTCTAAGGTATCGATTCGGACATTTGGACCATTGCGAGTCGATCAATACCCTTCCCGACTCGACTTGACTCAAATTTTGGCCTGTAGCGTTGCTACGTACAAGCATACCCACCTCTACCTTATACATTAATATTCGGCGGGATTCCCACCACAATTGCTGGCTGACAGAAGATAAGAGGTCGCGTTTTTTGGGTTTTTCAACTGATAAGAGCCAGAAGGAACGTCCGGAAAAATCCTCCAACGGTGAGATTACATACATCTGCGGAAAATCTTTGGGGTGGCTCTTCGGTGCCGACGGCACGTTCGAATTTTGTATTTTTAATACTTCTCCCAGGGGTGAAGCGCTCCCGTTGTGAGGTAAGACCGTCTTTATGATCTAGCTTGGTGGTACAGGGTTCGCTTTTAGGTCGTAGGGCTAGGAAAAGCCCTCTGGTCTCCAGTACCATTCCACTGCCTTGGGACAGGCAAGGTGTGTCTTGCCGAGACGTTTTCTTTCCGTTTCGTTTCGATCCTGTCACAGAAGGAGAGCCGCAACAGAGTCCACCGATTAGGCCTGTTGTGACGCCCCCTAAGGCTCCGAGCTGTGCAGAGCATCGCAGTAGTACCTGCACGTGGTTGCCGACCACCTAAGCGCCGCAGGAACGCCGCAGACAGCAACGTCCGAGCCGGCCAGGAGTCTACGGGACCATCACCACCAGCCACACGGGCCAAGCTTCCTGTCCATCCCCAGCTTAGGAGGTTGTCGGTGAGGTCTCGGGGAGACGTCGTGTTGGTGAGGCGTGTCTTTTTCAATAGTTTGCTAAGCCTAGTTTAGTGCGAAGAGCTACGGACCGTGGTCAAGTTTTGTCACCGTTGTGATCCGGTGTTAGGGCCGGCCGTTTTTGAACTGAGCTCAGGGCAACCGCGGCGCGCCAAACAACGTCCTTTTACATCTTGCGCCCCGTGGTCTTTCGTTTCCGGCTAGGTGAAAGCGAAACTTTCACGTCCGACATAACCTCGCTTCGCGTGACGGCTCTTGAGGGTCACTGGGTGCCTCCGGCTGAGTTTACGGCTACTAAGCGTCAACGGCAGCGTGCCCCTGCAAGCCTTCTGCACGTTTTATAATAATACAGACCTTATATTCCAAATTTTACCATTGTTAATGATTAGTTCCAGTCATTAAATTCCGAAACGTCAAATCGCTCTTTAATTTTTTTGCTAATGTCGACCTTCGTGTGACGTTACTGACGTTGACAGCTGACACTAGGTGGCCAGTGCCGTTCGGCACCACGCGTACAGGAGGGTTGCGACGGAATCCCACATCTACTTCCTCGATCGGTATTTTAACTAACCAAGCAGGGCTATCGTTGGGGAGCCAGGACTCCCAGCGATAACTGAACCGGTACGTCGGCCTTTTCTGGTTGGCGCCTAATAAATTCCGCGGCCGTCGTACTCCTGCGTACCATCGAGAAAACCCACGACCCAGCTCTAACCCTAGCATACCACTGAGTGCCGCGTTGCGTGTGAATTTCTAGGGCCGAGCCCCATATCGCCGCAGGCCTCAATCCCCATTCTAGTCCTGTCTTCCTGTCAGTGAAGATCTCGTGGTATCCTAACCGCAAGAAATTTCGAGCGCAAGTTGTTTAAATACCAGGTGATCATTTAAAAACTATCCACCTGCAATAGCTCCCGATCCCTAGTGGATATTTTTTCGAGCAAAAACAGGTCGATTTTTATATCGAGGGGGACATCCAAAACATACATTGGCAAATTTCTATATTCACCCCCCTCGCCCCCACTCACCCCAACTTTGAAATTTTAAATGACATTACCTACCTTGCGATACATCAAATTGAAGGAAATTGAATTTTCTTTCTGAAAAAAATATTTTAAATTTTTTTAACCCTACCCCCTTTTCCCTAAAAGTTCTCTGACTGTCCCATTTTATATTCTGAACCCCTCAATTTTTTCTCAATTTAGTCGGCGTCATCCTAGATAGCATCGAAGAAGAAAATTCTCGGTGGAAAAAGGTGCTACCCAAATTCACTTCTTTGCTCTCCCCCACCTCAACTCCCAAATTTAACGAAACACCACCTACTTTGTGATATATCAAATTGAAGGGAATTGAATTCTCTTTCGGAAAAGAATTTGTTTGAGATTTTCTACCCCTCTCCCAATAAATTGGCCATTTGGAGTATTCTAGGGGGGGATGGGGGGCTTTAAAAATTGTGGAAAAATCTTTTTCTGGAAGAGAATTCAATTTCCTTCAATTTGATGTGTTACAAAGTTGGTATTGACATTTTAAATTTTTGAGGTCAGGTGGGGGGAGCGAAGGGGTATATTTGGGTGGCACTTTTTTTATATAGAATTTTCTCTTTCGATGCTGTGCAGGATGACGTTTACTGTAGTGAAGGGAAATGGAGGTCAAGAATATTAACTTGGACACTCAGAGAATTTTAGGAAGAACGGGGGGTGGGGTTGAAAAATTTCAAAATATTTTTTTTAGAAAGAGAATTCAATTCTCTTCAATTTTATGTATCGCAAGATAGGTGGTGTGTCATTTGAAATTTCAAAGTTGGGGTGAGTGGGGGCGAGGGGGCTTAAGATATTAATTCTTCAATGTATGTTTTAGATGTCCCCCTCGATATAAAAATCGACCTGTTTTTGCTCAAAGACATTTGCACTAGGAATCTGGAGATATTGCAGGTGGATAGTTTTCAAATGATCACCCGGTATGTACGGAAAGGGATCGAGATAAGCCGTTTTTGCAGATTTATACGTCGATAAGAGTTGTACTTGAAGAGATTCAAGCAGAAGACAATCATAATGTACCTCTTATTGAATCATAGAACTGTCCATAAAAATTTCTGCAAGTTTCTAGTGTGTCCAAGGCACAAAGATCTCTCCTATGGGTCTTAGTTTGTCCCATGTGACACATTTTCAGCAAAAAATGTAGGTAGGTACAGTGTTAGATTTTTTGCACTTGATAGTCCAGGAATTTTAGCAGTTAAAATCGCAAATAGCGAACAAAAATGGAAGCGAGCCGGATTTTTGTATATAAGCTCAGTAAGGCATGTAGTTCAACATAGTAAAAGTCCTCAAAAATCCGGTGTGAGCTTCGGCCGTTGTGGCCTCGAGAAGAACTTGAGGATCAGTTTTTCGCATATATCTCGTGAACAATGGCACTTAGGAAGAAAGTGTTTGAGAAAAAATTGTTGGAAATTTTATTGTCTATAAGAAAAGTCCTTACACATTTTATCGTCAGTTCACTCCTTCTTCGTCAAAACACAAGAAAATTAAAATAATCCAGATGCTCGATGCTGAAGACTGTATGGACCTTGAGTTTTATGATGGCGGAGTGCCACCTCGTAGATGTGTTGGTTGGTCCACTATTTCTTGATTGAAACTTGAAGCCATCAATACGAACTATGCCGGCGGTATATACAGGGTGAAATAAAAATAAAAAGTTGAACATTTGTACCTCAAGAACCAAAATAGGTGAATACATGTAAATCGCCATGAATAATTCTGATTTCATGGTCATAAAGTCATCGTGAACTTGGATTAGATATCTTGAACCGTTCTTGAAATATCTTCAAAACACTGAAGTTGTTACCGAAAAAAATAATTTTTTCGCCTACTCATCAGAAAAAAAGTTGACTGTGTTTTTTCTAAAAGTAGTTGGCCTAGAGAGTGTTTTTTACTATTATTTAATTTTAAATGTTATTTATCATTGTTTCGATTCAAAACACCAAGTCTCGATTCAATATCTGAAGAATTACTGATATACGGAAACTAGTTTTTTCTCGTAACGACTTCAGTCTTCTGAAGATATGTCAGAAACGGCTCAACATATTTGATCCAAATTTACGACGACTTCATGACCATGTAATAAGGAATATTTTTGGCGATTTATATGTCTCCACCTATTTTGGTTCTTGAGGTACATTTGTTCAACATTTTATTTTTATTTCACCCTGTATATGCCGCCGGCATAGTTGGTATTGATGGCAAATAGTTTCACTCAAAACAGAATAGATCGAGCAACTCCTCTACCAAGTGGCACCCCGCCATCATAAAACTCAAGGTCCATACAGTCTTCAGCATCGAGCATCTGGATTATTTTAATTTTCTTGTGTTTTGACGAAGAAGGAGTGGACTGACGATGAAATGTGTAAGGACCTTTCTTATAGACAATAAAATTTCCAACAATTTTTTCCCGAACACTTTCTTCCTAAGTGCCATTGTTCACGAGATATACACGAAAAACTGATCCTCAAGTTCTTCTCGAGGCCACAACGGCCGAAGCTCACACTGGATTCTTGAGGACTTTTACTATGTTAAACTACATGCTTAACTGAGCTTATATACAAAAATCCGGCTCGCTTTCATTTTTGTTCGCTATTTTTTCTAAAACTCCTGGACTATTGAGTATAGCCGTAAAGTCCCTCATTATCAAAACCCGTTCCTGAATCGCAATCGGATCTTTCAGTATCCATGGCAGGAAGAATATTATACCTTCGAGAAAAGCATTACAGCTTTAGCGCCTTATGTACATAGTTCTTTCCCAACCTTGGTATATTATGTAAGTGACAAAACGAATATAATGCAACATGTAGAAATTGGATCACCTACAGGAATTAAAATTGAAAAGGGATCCAGGATAGATGAGAGTTCTGTTGTTCATAAATGTAATAGATAAAGAAAACAGTAAAGAAGAATGTAGGTGCGAGGCGTTACATCAGTGGGAAGCTCTCCCATGCAGAAAATCAGACCTTGCAAGAATTTTCTCCTGATCAGCATGCAACATTTCGCACCCCCAGTTCAATAGCGCCATAAGTGCAAAACATCTAATTTTCCAGGAGACGCAAAACAAGATCCGAGAAATGTGTTTTTTGTAATAACTGACTGAATTTGAGGATTACATTAACAGTTTTTTGCATTTAGTTTTGGAATGTAACAGGAAATATGGTAGATAGGTTTGAAAATTTTTATGTTCATAATTGATGTGATTTTTATTAGATACGGCGCTATTCCGTGAAAAAGGTGATTGCTCTTCAGTGAAAAACATATCAGATATGGCGTTATTGCACTGAATTTATTCAAAAAGGAGTAAAGTTCAGTATTAGTAAAGAAAATCTGGCAAGAAAATATAAAAAAGCAGTTATGCAGATACATGAAATCAAAAAACTTCAAATGTAACTAAATTGACAAACTACAAGACTGGAGAATTTTTTATTTATAATGAAGGGTTAAAATGGGGCCTACCTAGCTCAAGAGCAACAATAGCAGACTACTGACACTGCATTTACGTCTAAAACCCAGTCTAAAATAATACCTTTTTCATTTTGCACAACAGCCTTTAGATTATAATTTGAAATTGCCGGGTGATTACGATTGGTTGATTGTTATCGTGTGACCTTTAACTGGCCTATCATAACGTCCCATTGAAACAAAGTAAACACCCCTAGAATGATTTTCGGGATCATACCGCCACAACTGCTATACTTATGGCGCTATTACACTGAAATTGAATTCATTCAAAAAAGACGTAAGGCCACAACTGTATTATGTGGCACACTTGCATGGAAAGTGAAGCCCAATTCTATAGGGCATTATCTAACATAAAAGCTAAACCTTCAAATTTACAGTTACAGCCTTATTACAGTGTAAACATCTCGTCATTTTCCATGCAATACCGCAATAAAACGAAAAACAAAAAAATTGCAGTTATGGCACTATTGAACTGGGGGTGCGATTTCTTCTACACTGATGAAAAGTAACCGAAGTCTGAGGTCTGAGAGGCAGAGAGAAGTCTAATCCTCAAACACCCCTGAGAAACAGCAAATACACGCGATAGAGCGCAGATTCCTCAATCACTGTTATTTCTGGTAACATAATATGTAACCTGGCTTATCTTTTAGCACAAATACAAATTCTAAAACGACTTGCAGTTGATATGTATGTACTTTCGACATTTTTTATGGTTTTGACAGTTTTATACATGCGTGAAATAGGTTTTGCCAGTGCAGTGGGGTGGGAAGCCGTTCATTTCTTCGGAAAAATGTAGTGATTCTGCTCTCCGGATTACCCACATGTTGGACACACAGAAAGTCCAAAAAGTGGTTTTCCACAACCCTTCTGAAAATTGAAAAATGAATTTCAGTATCAGCACTATAATTGAGTATTGAGGCCAAAATTTAGGTTGGATGGAGTCGGGGTAGGCTTTAATCGACTTGTCATGGTCGAAATGTCAAGAATTGATACCTTACAGGCCACTATATGACCAAATGCCAACTTCCAAAGTTTGGCTGCCATCTTAGAAAAAAGGCCCAAATGGCCAAAATATCAGAGGGATCAAGTCAGAGGTGGCTTAAATCAACTGGTCAAGGTCAAAATGATAAGAATTGATACCTTGCGCGCCACTGTACGACCAATTTGAAAATCGGCAATTTTCAAATTTTCGTCGCCATTTTGGAAAGAGGGGCCTATATAACGGATTCCGTCGAAAGTTTTTCTCTGAAACATCCGATGAAATTTCTTTCTATGGCCCCAAGAAACTATGTGCCAAGTTTCATAACTCTACTCAAAAGTGCAGTATCCAAAAGCGTACCGACCCCACTACTTCGTATATTCACCATTTTGGCCGCCATATTGGAAATATGGCGCCTAAAAAAAACTGTTTTTTTGTCAATATCTGGATTACGGTTCTTGAGTAAAGGTTTCAGGAACGTCTGGAAGCATCAACTTTCGGCATTCAATCAGCATGTCAAATTGATACCATCAATCACCATCATGTAGTAAGCAAAGTAACCATAAATAGCTCTCAGCTATCAACCATAGATAATGAAAATTCAGAAAACCGATCCTGGTAATGTAATTGTGTGATTAGAGGGTGAACTGTGGAGACAAACTGACATGAGAAAGGAATAGAGGTATTATAGCATTTGGAGGATATCAGATAGGTACATTTTGAAACCCATTATTATGATGAAATTCGGAGATATCATTCAGAATATCTATTTTCAACTTCGTATCTCTGCCGTTCTGGCCATAATTTTGCAAATATGGCGCAAAAAAAATTCTTTTGGAAAATTCCCGTTCAATTTGTTTTCAAATTTTAGAATTTATATCACAAATGGAGGTCCAATTAATTCTCTAGAATTTGACATCTGAACCACCCATGTGCGACTTACGCTATATTTTTCTCAAAATCAATTTGCCCTTAGAGTTTGCCCTGTAGTTGCATAACAACCATTACCATGATTGATTTTCTGAATAATAACAGTCAATGATTGACAACTGATCATTATTTATGGTTAATTTGATTGTCACGTGGAGCTGAAATCAACTTGACATGCTGACCGGATGTCAGAAGTTGATGCTCAAGAAAGTTTTAGAAGCTATAACCCAAGAACCGGATGAAGCACTTTGACGAGTATGATGGTGTCAAATTGTAGAGAGCTGAATGAGCTTTCTGGGCGCCATCTTTTCAGTATGGCGGCCAAAACGGCAAAAATACAAAATGGAAAAGTGGTTATTCGGAAAGGGCATTTCAAGATCTATAATACTGCCAAGTTTTCAAAATATCGGATAACCTTGAAAAATGCCGGAATTTAGCATATTTTATTAGGACAATTTTGACAGTTTCCCGGGATGATGTTTGCAAACTTAGATATGAAGTAATAAGAGAATTCATTTGTCCACAAAATAACGTTCAAGTTAGTGTTGAAATCTCTTAAAAAACGAACGAGGTACAGCCAATCTGTTACTACCAGATTGAGCCCATATTGGCGCCTCCACCATATTTGCTTGCAGCAGATGTCAATGTTCCATCATAATTTTTCACGATCCTTGACGATCTAGGAATCAAGTGAGGTATATAGCTCCATATATCTTCACGAAGTTAATTGCACACGGCCAAGCCTTTTTTTCACTATGCCCCTGGACTAACCTATGTATGATTTTATATCACTGGAGGTCAGTTATCGAGATTTTGTCGAGATCTAGGTGAGAAATAACAAGATTTCGTCTAGTCTAGTCTCGTGAGTGTGACCATCAGTACACTTTGACAACTTTTGCATCTGCCCTGCCACTTTCATCACAATCAGATTTTCCGTTTTCCACACAAGTGACAAATCAACAAACGCGGTAAATTCGACATGTCAAATTTTAAATCCATCAGCGTTACCGGTGGCACCATCGGACAGCGAACTCTCCAACTAATGGTTATGCACATGCTCTATACTGTTGAGAGTCCACTCTAAAAAAAAGGAACTTTTTCTTGAGTCAAATAAAGGCCCTAGGATGGCGCGCGTCAAATTTGACTATCTTCGGCTGTGATCGGTTTTTCTCGGATTTTTTCCTCTCACATGTTTATATAGAGATATAGAGTGAAATCTCCAAATGCCAGTTGAAAGAAAATCACCGGCTTTGGTTTAGAGGCCTTTTTGTTGAAGCCGCTCTGAGCGTACAGAGGACTCTTAAAGGGAACTGAATTTTCAAGATTTTACCCCGTATAGTGGATTGGTCCGTACAGTCTGTTTTTGAAACAGTTTTTGATAACAGGAATGAAGGAGCGTTAGGTTCTACCTTTTACTTCTTTTGATTTCTTCAAAAAGAAAACTTTTTTCCCAATTTCGAATTTGAAACATTACTCTGGATCGCCCTGGACTCAGTGGACGCAAATTTTGAGACACCTGTGTAAGTGGGTACGTAAGCTTTTTTCACAGTATTTGCTTAGGAGTTCAGTACTTTTAGCACTTGTTGTTCGGTGTGTTCCGGAATGTTGTGCCAGTAAGATTCATAATAATATATAATTACGAGTTCAAAGTTTTCACATTTTGGCACTTAAATCTATAGGTAGTTTCTCAGGCACGACTAGGGTGGGTTATACGAAAGAGTAATAGGTTAGTTCTTGTACATACCTCTTTCAGGAACAGGCTCCTGGGCACTTTCAAGCTCTAAGTCGGCCTGCTCGTGGTAATAGTCGCCAATTTGTGCGACGCATCGCAGAATAAGTCGACCATCGTCGAAATGGTAGTCTTGTAACACTAGTTCTAGGGCAAGGTCACTCCAAGACGTCTCTTGTGCTTTCCTTGGCGTCAGCGGTTCACTCGCGATGACCTTCAAATATAAATTAAAAGATTCTGCATAAGTCTTCCATGTTATTTTGTTCAGTGTATTTCCATACCGTCATGCCGTTGAGGATAAATTTCAGCATGGCTGCAGGACGCGCTGGAGGTGAAGTACAGTTGGCGCGTAGTATATCTCCAGTATCCAACGGCTCACGTCCCACGCTTATTGTCGGGGGGTAGTCTGGTAGTTCTGTAAGAAAAAAAAAGTTCATCTATACATATATTTTTCGTTCAAATAATAATACACAACTAGGTTAGGTACGCTTTCATTTTAATATTCATAATGTTGCTTTCGCTCATGGAGCTTTTGACTGAAGCAAATAACCCTGCCTAATACCCGCGCATGAAAAGGGGGATTTAGTTAAACCACTGGATGATAGGATAAGTGGATGATTAGATCACCCCTTGTTGGTTGAACAGAAAACCGCGATTGGAGAATTGGTATGAAGGTATTTCGGCAAATGTTTCAGGTATAGGTCCTGTACCCACCTAAACAAAACTAATTACTAAGTCTAGCGAACAATTTGTTAGAATCGAGTTCTAGTGGCATTTTAGCAATCGAACGATCAAAAGACTCCTCTGTGATACAAAAGCGGTCGGAGTTTTTCTTCTGAATTCGACCCAGCTCGAAACAATCCCATATGTGCGGACTGGGGTGTTGGCTGTTTTCACAAACGCCACAGCCACTGAAACTTTTCCCAGCACTCGCATTTCTCCAGCGCCTTGTACGAAAGCAACTCTTGTTATTTCATGCAACATGCATCGGAGCATTACTACGTAATCTGGAACAGAAGTGAGCACACACACACGTGACGATGAAAATCGAATCCTGAAATTGAAGCGAGTATTTGTAAGGCTCTTCGGTGCACACTATCCTGTTATGCCACGTAACAAATTCCCACAGAGGACAATTGCCCCCTTTCGGTATACATTGGTGCAGATAGAGTTCACATACAGGGTGAACTGAATTGAAATTGAATTACTCCACCACTTCGTGACTGACACGTTAAAGACGAGAGGTGCATTTGAAGCATCTGCGGCGTCAAAAAAAAAGGAAGTACCAAGTTGCAACCTTCTGCGGGTATGATGTCGTATTTCCGAAAGTGTGCTCGACGGCGAGCAAGCCGTAATGCGATTTGATATCGCTATATTTTGATGCAAGGGAGAGAACTTGTCTCGGGTCGAGCACAATAGTCTATTTTTACAATTTTCCTCGATGTCAACTTTACAAGATGGAAAGATAAACTTTGAACTGCTGGGAAAGGATGAGATCCGTTTGCATCATCAATCATTATACAAGAGCTGCGCAGGCACTTAGGAGGGCATCAAACTAATGGTCTATTAAAGACAAAGTATAATATTTATTTTATCAACACTGAAAGGGTAGATGACAATGAGTTTAGTTGTGCAGCTTCATTAAGGATTATAGCTTCAGGGAAAATGGTAATTTTGATACCCTGCATCAATTTTCAGCTGTGGAGCAATTTTAACTAAGAACAAGAGGTCAGCAAAAAAACAAAGAGAATGGTGGTGGTTCAATTCTGCGATATTGGAATCCAAAGACATAAAACGGAAAATTTTACATAGTAGCACGCAAGAGAGAATAGGGGCTGTAAACAAATTTAACGACAAGCGGAGGGAATAAGAGGGGCTGCTGGGCTGGTGATGCCCGGTTCGCACACACATACACGCACCTTCTTTACATTTATCGCTGCATCATTATCGTCCATCAATTGATTCTTCCAATTTAATAGCCGAAGTTTTATGGCATTTTCGGAGTTATTCTCGTGTCCTCAATAACGACTGCACTTTATTTTGGTATATGGAGGGCAATAAGCGGTTTATGCCGTGCCAGAATTTTTTTGCGCCGTGAAAATAAACATTTCGCCTTTCTAACGGCGAGGCCCGTAAAATTTCCGAGCGGAACCGCAGAAGCGTGACGAGGAGTTTTTTCAACTGCAGTATATCGAAAGTACTTGAATACTCGTATAGTCCGGTGAGCCATGAGTGGGCCATAATAGCCAAGGAGTTTTGGCCAATAAATCAGCTAAACCGAAGGGCAACTTGTGTGGACTCGAAATGTTTAGAGTTTGTTCAGAATTTAGTTTCCTACAAAATATCAAAAATTCAATCAAACCTCAATGAAGATGTTTTTTACTTGTTTTTTAAGGTGTTTGAGTTTTCAAAGTGGTTCAAAGGTGATAAGCGCGTTTGAACACCTAATTATAGTAGCCAGCATTTTGGAAACTGGTACACTCACTGGCTTCTCTGTCACTGCTTGTGACTGATTTCTTAGATTTTTGCAGCGTCGATTACGGTCATTTTCAGGTGAGCAAGAGCTGTGATTCTCTTCCGCAAACATCCAGTTGTAATCTGGTGTCGCCACTAACAAGAAGCAATTTTGATTGTATCAATACAAGGAAGAAACATCTTGAAGTGTTCACAAATAATGTTCGCTCCAAGATGAACAATATTGTCCAGGCGATCACCCAGTTTGATCATCAGTTTTATTCTGATACTCATTCTCACTCATCTCATTCTGATCACTGATACAACCTTGCTACTGGACAATGGACAATATCTTGAGCGAAATGTAGCCGCTGCAGCTATCGCTTGCACATGGCTATCGCTCGCAAGGATTGGTCGCCTTGTTGAAAGCAATCAGTGGATATCTTGTTGAAATCATCATTCAATTTGGTCGTTCAACCCGATCACCAGCAGTCATCTTGGTGTTCCCGTTGGGCAATAACTACGGGAAACCAAAATGAATGGAGGCAAATCAAGCTTTCCTGTGTACAACATCACAACATCACACATTTATCTCTCTTTGTAGTCTCTAGCGTGTGACAATATATCAGTACCTACGGAAGCAAAAGGTGAATTTGGACAGTTCTTGTGAATAATAGTTGAGGTCTAGATGTGAAGATGCAGTTCTTGTTCTAAAAAATCAGCAGCTAGGATTTGTTTGAATTCTGGATATTTGTAGGGGCACTTATTCTCAAATTTTTTAAACTACCGGTTCATACGGTTAACGCCTCATGATTGTATATCCACCTTGAGCGATTCTCTAACTTCACATCTCAGTATTGAGTTAATTACTCATCTCTTATCTTCAATTTTACTGCAGTAAGAAAGCTAGGGTATTTATGTCTGTTGATTGGCCCATGGAGATATCAATAGGCGGGTGAGGCAGCAGTCACATTGGAGCTGCCCACTACCACCCACTACCACCCACTACCACCAAGCAAAATAATCGGCCATGGTCCCACTGAGCCACCGGTGACCACCGCGTTTCTCCCTCCTGAATTTGACATATCAATTCTCACTTCTCCAACGAGGAGTAAATAGGAAATTGATCAGAACAATCAAAAGTCTTTACAAAAATACCACCAATTACATAGTCTGGAATAACAACACATCAGAAAGATTTGAAGCCGATGATGGATTAAGACAGGGAGGGGTGATGAGCCCAGCGCTATTTACAGTTTTTATGGACGACATAATATGGAAATGCAGACCAAAATTGAAAACGTTGAACACAGGGGTGCGACAACTGCAAAATATTCAGATTTCTGAATGTGCATTTGCAGATGACATTATAGTGATGGCGAGAAACGAAAGAGACCTACAACAAAATCTAAATGTATGGAACGAGACCCTTAAAGAAAGTGGAATGAAAATGAACATCAACAAAACAAAAGTAATGGCAATTACCAGGGAACCACAAACATTGACAGTACACTTGGAAGGAAAGCAGATAGAGCAAGTCACACAATTCACCTACCTTGGAGTTATTATAGAAGAAACCGGAAAACAAGACATAGACCTGAACGAGAGACTGAACAAAGTAAACAAGCTATACTACTCAATGAACAAGACCTTTATAAACAAAAAAGAAATAACAAGGAAGACAAAATTAAACGTTTACAAAACTATATTTCGACCGATTTTAACATATGGATGCGAGTCATGGATTTTATCTCAACGAATGAAGAAAAAAATTGAATCGACAGAGATGAAATACCTGCGAGTACCTTCTATTCTAAGTTGCGCCAGTTCACTTGCGTTCATTTGAGATGCGCCAGTTACAACGACCTCTTTTCAATAGCGCTAGTTACAAAGATGCCCTGCGAGAAACGTTATTTCACATCCGGCTCTGCGAATAAAGCTAGTCTTATTAGGACCCATCGATCTGAAGGACCTCCGGGAGGTATTTCGAAGTCTTCGAGGGGCCCATCTGAAGCTCAACCCGGAGAAATGCAAGCTTTTCCAGAAGCAAGTCGCGTTTTTGGGGCACGTAGTGTTGTCGAGAGAAATCGAAACCTATCCAGCGAAATTGGGTGCTGTCCGAAAATTGCCACGCCCAAGAAATCAGCATGAAGTCGGAAGTTTCTTGGGCTTATGCGCACATACTACAGGCGATGATTTCTGGGTAATCAATGCTCCGTCATTATCTTTTGTGCAACCGTCATGGCGGAAATCGAAATGAAATGATTGACTGACTGACTATTGAAAAACACTCAAGTGAAATGATAGCATCAATGGTAAGTAAAAGAAAGATCGAGAAGTTTTTCATAGATCGATAGATAGTATAGATACCTGAATACAGATAGTGCTCTTTTGGTGAGCTGATGGCTGATTGACAAGACCACAAGCAACAAAATAATCACATGGATGCACAATGGACATGGAGAGATTGAAGGGATGCGTCACGCCTATAGGTATCTCTAACTATGGTACCTAGGTGTATTGATTAACGTCAACTATTGTTGATACACGATGCTTCGTTAACGTGTATCATATGCAAACCTACATGCAAGTAAACATACATAATGTGTGAATTATTATATAAGTAAACAGACATGACGTGAGGGCATCCAAAACCTTTCACAAAGTATCGTTTGGGGCGCACCACCCCGCGAAAAAGTGAGTGACACATAATGCGATTACGTATTATGTCGCACGCCGCATCCTCTCTTCACCCCCTCATACTGATGCTAACCCCATCCATTCCTTAATTAAGTATTATTATGAACAGCAGCCTAGTGCGCGTGGAATTTAATTTACAATGGTGTGGGGGAGTTATTTCGATACTTTGACATTAGTTGGGTTGAACAGGGAGGAGGTGATGGCACGCGGTACCTCAGGTGTTAAGTAAACGAATAGTTCGGTTAACTATTATTATGCCTCAAGTCATCTGAGGATCCTGATCTTATGTCAACACGGCAAATTATTATTATCAGAATATCTATCAATACATTATACCTACCTTCTCATAACAGCTACGAAATTGATATGGTATAGGTACCTAGTTGGTGTTTCTCTCTCGGAGATAATACACTTTCGGTATCGTCTATTTCCGCTGATCCAATTTGGGAGACGTTAACCAGCTTGTTAAAATTACAGATATTATTCAGTCACAAGTAAAATAATAAGTGATATCTCGGAGACTTCTCTTGTGTGGGCTCCAAGATAAGACGTTCCTAGACGACGTGCTGCACGAATTCATTCACAGGTGGCTCGTTTTTACTTCCGTCCTAAAGAATTATAATCGAAATCGCTTTTGGTTTGTCTGCATTCATGTTTTAATTTTTTTCACGCACGTATGACCGACTTATTGATTTGAAATCGAATCTTCCTGTTTCGGGCATCACCTTGTTTGTTTCTGGGAGGACAAAGGAACTGACGGTTCAAAGTGGGTTGAATCGGGGATGGGAGGCTTCCGTGTTCCGTGTATCATTTGATGTTCTTTGTTTATGATTGCAATAAGGCTGTAATGGTAAACAGCCGTGATTGATTCCAGAGGGTTCCGAGGGGTTTAAGTGTAAGTTAGGTACCTAATTTATGTCTGAAGCACCGCGGATTAATGATGTCACGACGAAGAAATGCAGATCGGCTGAAGATAACACGTGGGCGCGTTGAGAACGCGGGCATGCATCGTAAGATGATAAATAAATAAATGGATGAATCTTTATTATCTCTTTGGACCATAAATGGTGTGAGAAATTGTCAGAATTGTATGTATGGGACATACTTGGTACAAAGAAACACAGATGGATAATACTTCACAATGTGACAAAATAAATAAACAAATACGATACACAGCCATGAGATGAGGATAAGCCTGCGAACCTCACTGAGCCATTTGAAAATACTCTTGAAGAGTATAGAACTCATTAGACTGCAAGTGGTGTTTGACTTTACTTTTAGAGATAGAGAAAGTTTTTGCTTTTCTAATTTTCTAATCTCCAACGGCAAGTGATTGAACATTTTCAAAGATAAGATATGCGTGCTTTTGTTGAATTGTTCAGTTCTTGCTCTCGCGATATCCAGTTTATCGGCGTTTCTTACAGGGTAGGGGTTTAATGTCCCACGGGTTCAAAAACATGACAAATTACGGTTAACATAACAAACACACTGAAAAACGTACATACAGTAAACGGTCAAAAAACCTAGTTCTTTGGAATGTTTCCTGCAAGATTCATCGCGTTTCAGGCCCAAGATATTTCGAATGATTTTCTTTTGCATAATAAATAATTTATTGAATCCTCTGCCATTCCCCCAACATAGCAGTCCATAATTTGATACAGAGTAGAGACAACTGTGATAATAAGTCTTGATCACATACAGAGTGACTTTGTCTTTCATCTGACAGATGACAAAAATTTTTACGGCCAACTTAAGTACTAATAACTCTACTTATGTGATTCTCCCAGGGCAGATGTGAATCTAAGGTGATTCCCAAAAAAAATCACGCTTTCTTTCGCTCTGAGGGAGCCATTTTCAACAGGCATGTAAACACTATAGTTTGGAACTACACTCGTCGGAGAAAACTGCATAAATTTGGTCTTCTGAAAGTTCAAAACCAGACCATTCTGCCCAAACCACGACGACACCCTATCAACGTTACTCTTTGCCACCCCAGAGAGACCCGACACCGAATTGGCGGACACGACGCAGGAGGTATCATCCGCATATAGGGTTGTAAAACAGTCACCGGGATGCGGGACTAGGTCGTTGATAAATAATATGAAGAGAATAAGACCGAGCACACTACCCTGCGGGACACCGGTGCGGGCTCGCGTCCTCCCCGAGATGTAGTGCTCACCCCCACAGGTGACCTTCACCCTTTGATATCTCTCAGATAAATATGCCCGAAGCCAGTCGTGCGCCGGACCGCGGATGCCGCACCTAAGAAGCCTGTTTAGAAGAAGCCGGTCCGAGCCTTAGTGCGTTTACAGAATTATTTTCTTGTTACAGGTCCGGGCTAACATTGATTTCTTGTACAAGTCTGTTTCACGTTCTAGTTCTCAATGTCACTCTTCGTTGTCTCACGAATTTTGTCAACTTACTGGATTTCATGTCAATATATTTATGACCATTTCATCAACTTTGCGTGTGATGCGCTTGTCATGTTGTCATCTTGTCATCTACCCACTTGAATTTTTGTCTGTGTTAAAATTTGATTTTCACTTACACTGAATACCGGAAATTATCAGTGAGTTTTTTTGTTATTTATTTGTCACATATTTGAGAGTTTCCTTCTTAGAACATAACTCAGGAGTTTGTTTGGCGAATTCTTCCACTGAGTGCCTTTTTTTGAATCCGCCGCTCTCCTTTTTTCCTTTGACTGACAGTTTGACATGTTTTGTTATTGTGTTTAGGATTGTTTTTGTTCATTTTGTCCATTGTGTGTCATTTGGTCCATTCTGTCAGACCTGTGTTAGGTGTTTTGAGAAAAGAACCTAATTTATTTAAAATTATTAAAAAAAAAAAATAAACCTGTCATGAAATGTCGCTGTCATCAGACGAAGAATATGTTCCACAAAAATATCCATCAAGTGGACAATTTGCTAAAAGGATAAAGTCCTGGACGATCTCGAGAAAAGACGCCGAAGAAGCTGGGCCATCGGAGACAGCAAAAAGCTCGGTCTCGTTCGTGGATACCCCCTTGACGCAACTGACATGCCACTGCGGAAAATTCGTCAAAAACGCGACCGGACTTGGAATTCATCGCTCCAAAATGCATAGAAGCACTGACACAGAAGATGCAACACTCAATAACAGCTCGAGTAAACTTCGGAGTGGAATAATAAATGAACGAAACGAGACCAACAACAATGTAACAGCCATGCTTTGCCCATTGGATAGGGGAGAGTGGGGATCCTTGGGCACATTTTTAGGAATTTCACTGTAATATAAATTCAACTAAACTTACCGCCACGGTTTTTTATACCTGCATTTGGGAGTATCTTGCGCATCAAATAAACAAAGTTAAAAACGTTTTGAAAGATTTTTTCTTATACAAAAAAAAGATTTAGGGAACACATGTCTAACTGTCCAAGTCTCCCTACTAGAAGGAGGTTTGGGCACTGGGTGTGGGAGGCTTGGGCAACAATAAAAATGAGAGCAAATAAAAAATGTATGGACAAAAAAATATCTCCAAAGACATTACATACTATTACTCAGTAACATAAATTTAACTCAGTAGAAAACTAAATTCAAAAAAAGTCAGGTCACATTCTGTAACAATTTTCCGATTATCAAAAATTTAATTTTATACAAACGAAAAACAAAATAGGGAAAAAGCTCTTTACTTCAGATAAAATCATTGTAAAATCCAAAACGGTTTGTCAAGCAAATAAACTGCTTGTCAAAAGTTGAGCATAGACCAAAATTTGCTCAAATTTCAAGGAAAGATTTCTTTGGGAAAAGATATCCGATTTGAAAAAAGTAGATGGTGCTGGTAGAGCATTTCTTCGGCTACAAGACGTTATGTCGACTTTGTCCATGATATACAGGATGCCAAAGGAAAGAGTGTCAAAAGTGTTAATTTTTTGAGGCGTGGAATTTTTTGGAGGACAATTTAGTAAGGCTATAGTGCGACTGAGAACATCTGGCTAAATACTCGGTCAATGCTTTTTCCTCAGCAGGAGAGTGAATATTTGCCGAGTCACAAATTTGTTGGATTTTTGAAAGGTCGCTCCAATAGGGTGATTGCATGTAGAGGGAGTATATGGCAAAATGTTAATAGTGTCATTGTCATCTGTCAAGTTTTATCCATGCGGAGTCAACGTCAACCGGAATAACCTCACTAAATACTGTCATTTTTACGTGTTTTGTTCACATGTTAGTTTGTTCGACGTTTTACGAGATCGAGATTGTGATTTCTAATCATTTAACAATACACCTTACACTTGTTATGTGTCCCAATCTCTGTCTATGGCCCCAATGCAATTCCCTAACAAACGTCAAAACATAACTTTATCCTTGCGCTGCCTGCCGGTGATCAGGTGAACGAATTTCATGCAATCACCCTATTTGAGATAGCGCTGCGGGACTTCAGCGGGATCTGTCTTCTTTTTATAATGAAAAGGCATCGCGACCTGAAAAATGAAAGAGAGATCTTGAAGGGAGGGATGAGCTGAGCACCGCATAGTGCGGGAGCAATGGGCATGCCCATCTCTCCCACTCTGCTAAATACATGCCCAACCATCCCACTACACGCAAAAAATATTTGATAGGGAAGATCACAAAGAAAAATCCCTCCCATAGAACAACGTAATACACCATTACAAGCGTCTGACATTGAAGTATAACAGAAAATTCAGAAACAATACATTTCGACGGTTAAAACGCAGGACCTCGTAAATAACATTTTCAGCAAAATTAGGTTTTTAATTGAAAAGGCTTCAGTATATCCATCTCCATCTATTAGCTAAGTAGAACTACAGTTCTTTACAGAGTTTTTGCAAAAAAAAAATTAAAACATAACCTCGTAAGTTTTGTGATTCAAGTTCAAGAGCAGGACCTCGTATGTTTTCATTCTGTCATGCTGCCGTAACGGTGCTGAGTGCTACGGCGATATGTGAGTAAATTCAGTTTTTCAAGAATTACTTTTTCAAAAACTATAACGATTTGCTTTGTTTTTCAATTCAGACGGTTTTTTGCGTCCCCTGTAAAATTTGCATTTTGTAAATTACGAGGTCCTGCCTTTTGACCGTCGATTTACCGTTAGTGGGGTCGGTACAGTATTATACGCTGCATTTTTGAGTAATGCAATGTTTTTAGGCACACATGTTCTTAGCACCTGTTTGAACAATTTTGTCCATCGCCGCAAGCGAAATTTTAGTTCAGATCCTGTATACAGGGTGAAGAAGAAAAACCAAATGAAAAAATTGCATCTTTTGAACGGACAAAGGTAGAGTATTGGAGGACATGTCATATGATGCGGAATTTGATGGTTGTTGAGGTATACCAAACCATTTTGATACATCATTAACCGTTTTCAAGATATTTGAAAAAAACTGGGGTCTGTCAAAAAAACCATTATCTTCATTATATCGCTTATTTTTGAAGATATCGGAATGAAATTTGGTATTTGCTTTATAAAAAACGTCATGAATGAATAACAGCTGCAGTTATTTTCTAGGCAAACTATTTTTCTAAATACGACAGTCAACTTTTTTGGAGGGGAGCCGCCATCTTGTTTTGTGAATATCAAGCTGATGACCCAAAAAATGACTGATAGTCATAAGGCTAGTATCATGTCATTACTCTATATTGTGAAAGATCACCTTGGATGGACCATCATACCATTTTTGCTGAAAGAAACATGACGCACTGATTTTATCGGACTCCTCAGAACTAGAGGACCTACTTCCAGCCATCAAGCCATTGCAAGTAATTGAACACCGCAATTATGATCTCTGATCATTTCTCAGGTTGCTCACCAAGATTCATAGCCATAAGTGAAGCGGTTCGGTTTTAGCAGCTGTTAGAATTGAGAAGTGTTGCCTTTTCGTGGAAAAAACAGAAAATTACGAGGTCTCTGGGTCAATTCTTAGGTAATCGGAAATAGATCCTTCACGGAATGTTGATCAATTTATGCTTAATTATTAGAAAAAAGTGCATTCTATAGCATAGGTTTGAAGAAACGGCTGAAAATTGTTCGAAACGGTTTCTTTTGTCTTGTTAAGCGTTAAATTATGGATCTTTTTGGCGATTTTCATGCTCCCAGCCTATTTAGATGATGGGATGAAATTCTTCAATTTCTTATCACCCTGTGATGTCATCTGCATAGATAGCCATCATACCAACATTTCCCAAAGCTGAAGGAGGAATCTGAATAGAATATATTCCAAAAGACATTGCGGCATCAAAATTTATAAGGTTCTCTCCATTATTAGTGTTGCCCTACCGCGTAATTTATTCGCTTCCTACCTACTGCAAAATAGTCTTTCATGTTCGTCCTACATCATATGAGTACATTCTGTGCCAGTTTTTCAAAACCTATACTATTATTTCGTTCCGATATCTTCAAAAATAAGCGATATAATGAAGATAATGTTTTTTTGACAGATCTCATTTTTTTTTGAATATCTCAAAAACGGTAATTAATGATTCAAAATGGTTTGGTGTACCTCAACAACCATCAAATTGCGCATCATATGACATGCCCTGCAATACTCTACCTTTGTCCGTTCAAAATATACAATTTTTTTAAATTGTTTTTCTCCTTCACCCTGTATACAGGATCTGAACTAAAATTTTGCTTGCGGCGATGGACAGAATTGTTCAGACAGGTTCTAAGGACATGGGTGCCAAGAGGCATTGCATTACTCAAAAATGCAGTGAACAGGACTTTTTCCGAACGTGCCGACTCCACTACGTAGTTTTCCATCGGCAGGACGAAAATCACGGCACCTGCGGACACTACTTTTTAAAGTTGAAATTTTCGTGCGACGATTTCAGCTTCAACAGGTTACACTAAGGTTTAAATATACAGTGGTCATTTGCGCCATCTATGGGGCATTGTAACAAGGGCCATCAGGAATCGATTATACCAACGCGCCAAATTTGAATTCCAAGTGCCCAGGCATCCCACCTGCCCAAGGATCCCCACTCTCCCCTACACCGCGGCCCGAAACAAAACAACAAGTGGACGAGGCATTACCAACATTGCTCTCTTCTTGTCCACATTGCGGGAAAAAATACAGAAGTGTAAAGATACATATAAGCAAAGCTCATCCAAATGAACACCGACAACAAATTACAGAGCGTTATATTGAGGAGATTCCAGCTCTCAAAGTTGATCAAGACGAGACCGAAAGCTATCCACCCTCTGCAGGATTCGAAAAATACCTACAAGATCTCTCTGAATGGAACAAAAAATTCTCTCTTGCGTTGACTGACAAAGAATTCGACAACACAATCAAAGCCTTTCAGTCCTTCATAGCCTCATCGCTAAAATACTTTCCTGGGCCAAAACATCCAGCGACACGTTACTATGAATTGAGAAAAAAACGGAAAAGTACAATGGTTCAGACCAACAATAATTTCAAGAAGACAAGTAATCCTGAAAGAAAAACGAAAAGGGACAGGCAAAAAAGGAAAGAAAAATACCTGTACGAAAGCGTACAATTCAATTTCTACAACAGACGACGTGTGGCTGTGAGAAAAGTTATGGACAACACAAAGCAAGAGGTATGCAGCATTCCATTGGATATCCTCACAGCAGCATTTTCTGAACGTTTTGGTACAGAAAACAACACAACATCCCAAACTACCGGCGAAGATGCTTACAACATGAACTTCAATCAAACTGACACATATATGACTGACACCGACAATGAGATCATTCTTGAAGATATTCAACAATCCATCAAATTAATCAAAATTGACACTGCACCTGGTCCAGATCGAATCATTTTACGTTCACTTAATAGTCCGGTGGATTAGCGCCAAAAAATGCCTAAACTATGCATTTTGTGATAAAGCAAGGGGCTTCTGGATTTACGACCTTGAGATTCAACTTGACAATTTCAGAATTGGCGCCAACGAGTTTAGTGTGGGAGGCGACCTCAGGAGCCATCCGTAAGTATGGAAGAACAAAAATTTTGTTGCTGTTATTTAAAAGCTCGAAAACGATCACCAATAATTGATTTGTATCGTGTTGCAGCCTTTCTTGTTGGAAGCAGTCCTATTTGTGTTGCTTGTGGAGTTAGTATGGAAATCAAGCATGTTGATGGCGTGTTCTTGAGGAAGAATTAATTTTTCTTTTGGTTTGATGAAGCAGTGAGCATTTTATACATTTCGCGACACTTTTATTTTGATTTCTGTTCTTGTGCATTAGCAATCATCAATTCCATAATATACAGGGTGTTCCGCGCCATTACAACCCTTTTCTTGAGGCCTTTCTCTTTGCAATGATCTCAAAAAAACCTTCCATAGTCAATTTTCATGAAGATTCCAAAATATTAGTTAGCTATCTATAATTTTTGCCTCTTTTCATGTACAGGTGTTACAGATTGTTTACAGCCTGTAGGTAACAGGGTGTTACAGATTGTTCACAGCCTCCAGGTAGGCTATCACATATACCTAATACCTTGGGGGTGCTATTTGATGTGAATGTGATGATGATTCATGTGCACTATGAGGATGTGCTCAACGTATCCATGTGCACCATGGGGATGTGCTCAATGTATTCATGGGGATGTGACTATGGTTGGTTGGGCAGATCCTCCTGTATTTTGAGCATATCCTCATGACGCACATGGGAACGTTGAGCACATCTGAATGATGCACATCATGGGAACGTTGAGCACATCTTCATGGTGCACATGGTTACATTGGGCACATCCCCATGGTAAGCAATGCCATGGGGCACATATGTGTTCCAAAATGTGCCCATGGGCACTTTTCTACCAGGGTTCCCCAGGCTAGCCAGGTTCTTTCATCTTCAAAGTTTGAAGGGCCCCCATTCGCCTTCTTATTGACGAAATTTCAGGTGCTGCGGGCCAAATCATGTTTATTGGTATAAGGTTCGCACATAAAAAAATTCGTTGCCCTAACCCAAAATGCAGTATCGATGTACCCTTGGATCGCATCACTTGGTATCTCGATTCGGAAAAAAAATCAGGGGAAATATCAAAGTTTCCACTGCAGGTTTATTAATTTTCGAAGACATCTGGAATCGAAATTGATGAATATTGTATCAGTCACAGGTCTCTTAATGATGAAAAACATACACTGGATATGTTTTTTGTTTTTACAAGATGATTAGAAGGATTTGTTCCGAAAGTTATTTGATGTCAACTTTGAACACTGTAATTGACGCACTTTCACACGAAAAGTCATATTGTGCATGCGATACAGCTTCGATATCATGTTTGTTGCTTTTACAAGGAGGAACAATTCTTCCTCTGCAAGACAAAGTTGAAAACCGTACAATAGAGCCTCTATTTATGACGCAACACGTTTTTAAAGTGAAGCATGCGTCACTTATCAGGTGCCGTGTTGACGCGAAACTGCCCTCGCGACCAGACACTTCTGTGAGCTTGTAAAGATGAGAAGCATGTCTAATGCATCTTTCTCAATTGAAGAAAAGTTGAAAGTAACTGAATATGCAAGAATAAATGAAATGCCTGTGGCGAGGAGTGAAAACCATGAGGTTAAAGTTGAATATCAAAAAAGCGTGTTTTTCCACATAAACTTGTTCAAACATGTTTTTAACGTAATTTGAACACTTTATTCGAACTCAGAACGTCGATTTTAGTCGAAAATGATACCAAACTTCTTCATATTCATTCAGGATTGATGAAAACCATAAATCGCCTTCAAAGACAAAAATGCCTTCTCCTCAGCCCCCTTACGTGATAAGCATCGACATATTTTGTCAATTCCTCCCCATAGGGTATCAGCGCATCGAAGTATCATGTATTTGAGTGCCTTCGAGGAACATGGAAGATTTTGGTTCTTTCACAGCTCTGGGTGGCTCCTGAGGTCACCTGCCACACCAAACTCGTTGGCGCCATTTCTGGAATTGTCAAGTTCAGCCTCAAGAATGTAAATCCAGAAGCCCTTTGCTTTATCACAAAATGCATAGTTTAGGCGCTAATCCACCGGACTATAAATCGAAACAAGTAGCTGAAATACTCCTCCTGTTGACAAATAGAATCATAAACACCGGATACGTCCCAACTAGCCTTAAAAATGCAAGAACGATATTGATTTTCAAAGGAAGTGATCCGAGTATGACCAGTAACTGGCGTCCGATATCAATTTGCTCCCTGATAAGACGTATTATTGAAAGAGTGATCATCAGAAAGATCTCTCCATTTATTACATTTAATCAAAATCAAAGAGGCTTCACATCAACACCTGGCACCTTTATTAACTCTAGCATACTACAAGGCATTCTAACAGCCGCTAAGCAGCAAAAGAAAGACATGACCACTATGTTCCTCGACATAAGCAAAGCATATGACAACGTTGGTTTGAATCAAATAGAGAAAACTGTGAATGCCACGAAAATCCCATCTAGATTCAAACGACTTATAATAGAACTTCAAAGGGGAAACTCCATCCAAATCGAAACCAGCCTAGGGAAAACGAAACCAATTGAACTGAAGAGGGGTCTTCTTCAAGGAGCGCCACTTTCTCCTATTCTCTACAATATGTGTACAGATCACATCCTAAGTGATATCTCCGAGCCAGGAATTGCCGAGTTTTATGGTTTTTCCATCTGTGACTCTGTACCAAAAATATCCATTATGGGTTTCGCAGACGATACGGTATTGGTTGCTAATAATGAAGATTCTGCCTTCTTTCTGTTGGGAATGGCTCAGCAACGATTTTCAGAGATAGGCCTTTCTCTCAATGATTCGAAAACACAAATCATCCATATCCGCCATGGACAATTAATTGAAAAGGAGTTCTTTATTAATAACACCATTGTCAACTCTATTGGTAACGATAAAACAGTCAAATATCTAGGAGTATCTTTCAACAACACAATAATTTTCAATGAATCAAAAATCATCAAGGACTTGAATGAAAATATACGACAAGTGGTCAGTTCTCCATTTTTACATCAAGACCAGAAGATTACAGTACTTAACCAGTATATATGGCCAACCCTTGTATATCCCTACCAAACAACTCCAGCTCACATGATGCCTAAATCATTTCCCAACAACTTGGATAAAATGATAAAATCAGCGGTAAAAGAAGTTCTTTGTATTCCGTCCGACACACCAGACCACCTGTTGTACTCACCTCGCACTCATAAAGGGCTAGGACTCATAAAAGCTTCTTGGGAAGCCTTCCTACAGAGGTTCAATATCTGCAAAACTTTGGAGAAATCCGATAACCAACTTGTTCCACGGATCATGAACCTAACAAACGAGAAACAAATATGTCTAAAAGCCCTGAATTTGACTGCTTCTGAAGATCTTGAAATTAGCACGGAAGATTCTTCTCTTAATTCTACGAAAATTAGGAAGATACTACGTCTGAGGGAATTCTCGCAGTGGTGTAAATTGCCCCACAAGGGCCGTGGAGTCATACTATTTGCAGAATACACACCGGCAAATTCCTGGATGTCAACCAGAAAGGGCCTGACGAACTCCGAATACACCGAAGCAATTAAAATGAACGGGAACGTAACGGCATGCAGAGCCACCCCAGGACGAAGCCAAGACGGCAACCGATGTCGCCGCTGTAGTGTCGGCATTGAGAATAATGTAGCTTTTGAAACATTGCCGCACATTCTTGGTGTATGTCCATTTGGTGAAGCTCTTCGCAATGCACGCCATCACACAATCCGAGCATCCCTTGCGAAAATTCTCAAAACCAAAGGCTGGGAAACACACGAAGAGGTACCGGGTTTGGCAGACAACGGCAGCTGGCGAAGAGTTGACGTCCTTGCCATTGACAGAAAGCGACGGAAAGGATACATACTAGATCCAACTATAAGATTTGAAGATAGCAAAGAACAACCTGAAGCTGTCCATGTTGAAAAGCGAACCATTTATGAACCGACTATATCTTATTTTAAAACAAAATATGATATAGATAGTATTCAGGTCTTCGGGTACCTTATAGGAGCTCGGGGAACCATTCCCAAATTTTTTATCACAAATTTCTGTCAGTTATTTAATGTATCGACCAGAAGGGCAAAGGATATCGCATTATCCGCACTCAAGGATTTCATCAGAATTTTCAAACACCATATGTTCTCAATTTAAAATTTAACTCTATGTATAAATTCCAACTTATCAAATTACTTATTCAACTTAATTAGAAAATTCACTATGATGCGGTATAGACCGGAGAAGTGATGACGTCACAACATGGCAACATGGCCGGCAGTTGACATTTTCTGGAGGCCAACGTCAGGCGTAGAACGTGACGTTTCTATGTTTGGTTGTGTTTGGCATGACATTTTCTGGAGGTTCACAACAAAAGTCACAAAAGTCAGTGCAAAATAGCAGTGAGCATTGCTGAAATTGCCAGCCTAAGAGACAGCCAGCGTCATACAGGCGGACTTGGTTGCATAAAGGCCAGACATAGCCCAACTCATTGACAGAGAGCTGCGCAAAGCTGCACTCAGAATCACCAGTGCCTACAGAACGGTTCCGCATGATGCAGCCCGAGCGCTCTCGGGTATCCCACCCTTCGCCCCGATGCTTGCGATTAGAGGAAACAAGCCTAGGAGTGCCCACCAGCAAACCAGAAAGCAGAAACAAGGCCAGTGAGCAGTTCGTCGAGCAGTGGCAACGGCAGTGAAACGCCTTGGTTCAAAGTTGGATGAAAGAAATCCAACCTGCCTTAAAAGCCTCAGCGCCAGGACAACGCGGAACACGCTCGTTTTCATTGTAACGGTCCATCAAGGCAGCGAGAAGACCTCGAAGAAAAACTGAGCAGGAGAATCGCCGTCGACAATCTCGTTCATGAGATGCTCAGAGGCAAAGAGCAATGGATCGCAGTGCAGTTTATAGTTTTTAGCAGTTTTTAGTTTATAGCAATATAGTTTGATTTCCTCCACCTGATATAGCCCAAAATATGATTATTTTTTGTATATATCCATTTCCGTTATTTACCTTCGCAAAAATTTGACAAACACATGACAAACACAAACAGAGAAACGTCAAGTGCATGCCACGTGCCGTGCATCCCACGGTCATGTCACGTTTGACGTTGGCCTCCAGAAAATGTCAACCGCCGGCCATGTTGCCGTGTTGTGACGTCACACTTCTTCGGTCTAATTCACCTTATTCGAAATTCCTCTGCCATCTTTTGACGATATGTTGAAGTGGAGATATCTGGGGGGATTGAGTCCCAAACCAAAATGCACCAGATTTTCTCATGTCAATTTTATTTATAATGTCAACACAACAAAAGCGCGCCCGTCGCCAGTGACATAGAAACAAAATAATATTTATCATCACTATGGTATTATTCAAGTGTTTGTAATTTGTGGTTTCTTCAGTCATTCCCATGTCATTCTCCAGTGGAATGGCTCTCCAGTGCTTGAATCAGCTTGGATGGTGCGATGTACCCTTATGAAACGCTGAAGTGGTGCAATGTGGAAGCCAGCAAGACGACGGACCTTGGCAGTTTATCGTCGTAACTTTTCTTCCCCGATGTAATGAAGTGTACGCCGCAAACCTTGTGGCATTTTGTAGGCTGGCATGAGTCTTTTTCACAACTCCTTTTTCTACACGCTTTACCCAGACCTTTCTCTTCTTTCGTCTTTGGTGAACGCGTGAATTGAAACATTTCGACTTTCGGCTGTGTCCGACTTGCAGCCAGGTCCGTGAGCCAGGTACACAGCACCTTGTATACCCCTTTGCTGATTGCGACTTCCCACCATTGGTAGGTCGGTATTTCACAACATGGATTAACAAATCAAACTCAGTAATTTAGCAGTAGCCACAAACGATAACAATAACCGGTTACAACAGCAGCAGCAATAACAAGACAAAATAACGAAGATGAGAGAAAATTCGGAAAGCTGCGTGTACTTGGAACGTAAACGATCCCTGCTCGTAATGACAAATTCAAATACGACACTTGACTGGAAGAAGTCGAACTGACATCTATGCAATATAGTAGTCATCTACTTTACCTACGCTGTGGGGACCCGTTTCCCATGATGCATTTCATTTACGAATAAGGTGAATAGTCCAAGAGCTGGCGACAAAAAAAAGTGCAACAGTTTTCTAAAGGCTGAAACTCTGGAATATGTTAGATTACTCAATTACATCCATGAAATAAACAGTCAGACACCAATTCATTAGAACCTGCTCAATCGGCAGCCAAAAGAAGTCTGAAATGCCCGCACAGACAGTTCTGACAACGCACAGCATTGTTGTCTGACGCACAGCTCTGTTGTCTGACGCAAATATATCAGCAGTGTCAGCTGTCGTCTGAGTTACGGTTCGAATGAATCGCCCGTAGAGACATACAGATTTGGGGGGAAAAATCAGAGATGCCTTGCGTTACGAAACCATCTAATGAAGAGAGGTAAGTACCAAGGTGTGATCATAGCCGTAACTCAGACAACAGCTGACAGCTGTGCGTCGGACAACAGAGCTGTGCGTCAGACAACAAAGCAGTGTGTTGTCAGAACTGTCCGTGAGGGCATTTCGGACTTCTTTTGGCTGCCGATTGAGTAGGTTCTAATGAACCGGTGTCTAACTGTTTATTTCATGGATGTTTTTGAGTAATCTAGCATATTCCAGAGTTTCAGCCTTTAGAAAACTGTTACACTTTTTTTTTGTCACCAGCTCTCCGACTATATCCTTTGTCTTAGGCAATCTATTTTATATAGAAAGGTGTTAGTTTATTTTATTTGAATAAATTATTTATATAATGGCTGATGATTTGGATAAAAGTACATTTTGTTTGCTGTCAATTCGTGTTTTTGTTCAACTTTTCAATTCAGTCCTCATCCCCAAAGTTCCGTTATCGTCTAGGGTAGATCCTGAGCGAAACGACAACGTAAGCAAAACGCAGGTAAGAGGTCAACAAGAAAGGGGGACGGGGTGAGGACGATTGCAGCCAAAGGTCAAAAAAGGGTGAAACAGCTCACGATTTTTCAAAAATGGATGTCGAATCATAGGTATACCAAATTATTCGGGAAAGAAAGCCCAAAAAACCAGAATTGGCTCAAAACAAACAAGCAAAACACTTCTCACTTTAATTGTTATTCCACTATCATTGGCACTAGGTACTACTTGCACAATGCACAATCACCTAAATATGTATATACCTACATAAATATCATAGATTTATTATTCCAATAATTATAATTATCATTATTGCAGCTGTTTTTGCCTCAGGTCAAAACAACTAATAACAAGGAACAACAAACAACAAATATCAGGTGATGGGTATTGGAAACCCTAGTATCGGAATATAAAAATGAATTATATTGCTTCATATTGGGCGAACCCATACTTAATCGGTGCGCCTCTAAACATATTAAGAAAGTTCCAAGTGAATTTCAATGAGTAACAACCGAGTGTTTTTTAGAATCTGGCAACCTGTCTTCAACTATCGTTTTGCGTTTATTTTAATTATCAGTTAATTTGTTCTGTTTGAAATGCAAATTCCACTTTGCATCTTGTTACAAACTGTGAATCATACTCACTATTCAGCTAGTCAGAAGAAATGTTGTTTTGTGAAATTATTATGTTCAAGTTCCTGTGGGATGGAGCGCATTGCTTTTATTTTTGAATCCAGAGTCGAACCGCATGATGTCAAGCTGCAGCGTTCCGGGAAAGTGAAAACCTCAACGAGTACGACTGATTTGCTGCTTGAAGCTGATGTGGCGTTCAACGGCATACACGACATGCACTTTATATCGATGTAAAATCGAGGACACCACCGTGTCAACGCGCGAAACTCTTTGAATGTTAAATAAGCCGTTAACGCAGCGTCAACTTTGACGGAACGTCGCATAAATTAACGGGACTTCTTCCTGGCTGCGAACAGGACGCAGGAAGTCGTCTCTCGAGGGTGATTCCCAGTGGGGAATATCGTATAAGAACGCCCGGCGGAGCCTCTGCAAAATAATCGATTGGTGTGGGCGCTCGCGCGAGCAGCTCGGCCGTTGCTTTTTTGATAGTGCTGCTTACCAGGGAAAATATCCAAGGGAATATATCAGGAAATTTGTTTTGACTACAAGCCTATAAGGAAGAGCCTGAGTAGCGAGCGCGCTAATTAAATCAGTTTCGCTGAAATTTTTCAAGGTTCAATCACGTGACGCGCGGCGAGAGTAATGGAGCGAAAATCAGGAGGATCGCTTACCAAAGTCTGCGAATCCTGTTTGAAGAACAAACAAAAGCTCATGGCACACACAGCTTTCGACCTTCCCCACCGAAATGAACAGAGTCTATTTCTGTGGAATACGAGACCGTCAACGGTCAACGTAATGACATGATTGTAGGTATTATTTCGAGTTTCGTTTCCTTTATCTTTTATGAACAGTAGGTATAATTTAATTTCATGCAGATCTCCAAGACTCACTTGTCCATGGGTGTGAATAAATGTGAATATGATGTACTTAGGTTGTAAATTTGATTTGAATGCGTTTGGAAGTCTGATGACCAGTACAGTGTACGCTTTTGACTTCCATACCTCTCACTTTTAGAAGTTTCATCTCAAGTAGAATCATAAATATCGCAGATGAATGGCAAATACTCCATGATTCAAGTGCATAATTCAAATAATTGCAAATAATGATTCAATTCTAAGATGTAAGTCAAAAAAATTAACCTGATGAATTTTCCGCAAAAAAAAACAATCAAAGTTGGTAACTCTATGTGAGTATAATCTGAGTGAACAGAGGAAAACTGTGAACTCAGTCAAATGAAATTGTTATTGCTGAAATGTGTTAATCAATCGATAGATTTCTGAAAATAGGCAACGATTAATGCCTTATATAGGTCCGACTAATCCATCTAGAATGTTCTATGCATTCTCCAGCAGTTTCCATAGTGATCCGGCGAACGATGTTCTAGGCGACTCCAGAATAATCACACACCTTCCGCGTGCTTCTCGTGTGCTTCGGAATGTCTGCACCTCCGCCAAAATGGACAGATGTGCTTTGATCGGGCGTTGAAGGTTCCCAAATCCAAGCCATCGCGTATACTTCTGGAAATGTCCAGAGCACCGCACTTGTTTCTACACCGCTACATGATGGATGGATGGATGGAGTAATCCCGAAGGATCGCGTGATGCACGGGATCGCCGCTCGTAACAATACTTTTTTCGATGTATTGATCAATCCATCAGTAACGCATACGAGTAGTAGTTAAGAACTCGTAATAGGTTAATCATAAATGCACAACCACTTCAAAAATTTGTATAGGGACAGATGCTCGCGATGAGAGGTCCTGCGGCAGGAATATAACAATGATTAATTTATATGGGTTAGAACGTTGGATTTACGTCAGAATCTTTGAATTGAGCGAACAAACATATCAACGAGTACGAAAAATGAACTCTTCTGAAACTTTGTGCGTTCTCTTTCCCACATTGAGTCATGTTGATTAATAATCATGTCATTATGTTGGGACATTGACAGGAAACTTGTGGTCACTGGTCACGTGTTCATTCAGTTTTCAAAGTAATGATCAATCAATTAGTCTGTAATTATTTTAATTCTTTCTCTTTGAGATGTCAACATGGCTCAACTATGAAACACAGCTCAAAAAAAGTTCATGGTGAGAGGTCACTCCAAAACTTCATCTGTCGTAGAAGTGAGCATATACCGTGGTCAAAAGAATTAACGGATTTGTGTACCGGATTTGAGGAGCCAAGATAAACGTGTGGTTCACTTGGACCGACTCGCATTGTACTGATGGAGAATGACAAGGTGCCTCCTCGGGAGTCAGTATGAACAGACCTAAGAGGGAGGCACTGTTACAAAGCAGTGTAAAGAGATTACGACAGGTGAATACCGAGGTACCGTGGTGTTTCTAGAGCTTTCTGGAATGGTGGCAAAACCAAAGGACTTTTCTATAGAGCTCTCGCGAATAGACTTGCTGAAATATACCTAACGAAGCAAAATGGAAGAAAAGAGCATTTGAGCATTCGAGGCCTCTCCAAAGAAAGCTGGAATATTCTTGAATACAAGACGGGAGTATATAAGACGGTATAGTCGAGGATCAGATTGGAATTAATAGCGACAATGAACACATCAGCAAAGTAAAATGGAGCGATCTAAGCACGACGAATCAAATTGTGAAATAGTATGTGTTTGAACATTTGTCTCTCACTCAATCAATTATACCTAACGCAAATTCGTATAACAACAGTGTGAAGATGCAGATGATGACTTATGATGAGATAAAAAGTGCCTGCCTAACTAATTACTAAACTGTTTTTTCTCACTTCAATACATAAATTGATATTTAAATCTGTCTTGAATCGTTAAAAAGACTATGCATTAATTTTTCGATTTAGGCTGCCACAATTTTCCAGCAACGACGACATTAATCCTATAGTATGTAGCCATTCGATCCGAGTGTAAAAGCGACCGCTATTTCAAAGCAGAAAATCCGTCGGCCTTTATCAAAAAGATTTATGCATTGCTGGAGTGTTTTCGGATTACTTACGTACGACTTGCATCGACGCCACGTCAGTTCCGGTGGCAGCGGGCTCCTCGGTAGTGGTAACTTCGCAGCTAAAGTTACCGGCCAGCTTGAACTCTATGTCGGTGAGCACGACCTGGGTGCTGTTCGAACTGTTCATCTGAAAAATTCACGGCTTGAGCTAAAACGCAAGCTCCATATCTCGGTACAGAGCCATGAAATCAATTGCACTGATCAGTGATCACTGATTGGGTACTTCTGTTTCTTGTGCAATTTGTTTACTTTAGTTTTCCACAAACAAACAAAAAACTAAGAATCGTTTCCATTCGGCTCATTACGCTCAGGCTTCGAGGAACAAGGAGCATGGTTCTTCTTGCGTCACACGTTGTAAGTGACCATCGGCCCATATGCCAACGATTTATTTTATTCATTCTATAGAAAAACTACTATAGTACGTTTATTCCTTATGTGATTCGAGTGGGCTATGATTTCCCAAATTTCTCATTTCCAAAGGCGTCGCTTGACAAAACTCCCAGTCAACTCCAATTGCACAAGGGTTTAACGTCCTTTGGTAAAGTCCACGCTACGCATTTGGAAAGGAAAAATTCGGGAAATCATAGCTCGCTGAATTAACACTAGGTTTGAACGCACTGTAGTATAGGTATATTTATCTAAATGACACAAGAAACAAAAGTTATCATACAATGTTATGTGTATATGATACACACTATGTTTGACATGGTGTGATGTAGCTGGTAGTACTGATAAATAATGGAAGGGAGTAGGTATCTTGTGTAAAAATCTTGGATTTTGAATACTCACGTCCACTCGGATCCCGCTGAACGGGAACACCTTTGTGTGGGGACGCAGCGTTGGCGTGTAACGATAAAACTCGTAGGTGCCTCGATACCACTTCACCGAGTAGAGCGTCGCACCCTGTAGATCGTACGTGCACCTCAACGTCGAATTATGAAGACGCTGTACGATTTTCGGTTCTATTGTCAAGACGACGTCTTTCAGCGACAACACATCTGGAAAAGAAACGCCAACGGATTAAATTAAGCTGAAGAATGGATGCAATGGAACAATAATATGTACTCGCGAAAGGGTTATATGTAGTATAGTGGCGACGAACGTCCCGACGCGTCATCCTTGAAGACGCCTAGTGGCGAAACCAAATAAACAATGCAAGCCGGGTCAATGGTAAAGGCAAGAGCGGGATAAAAGAGAGAAGGACGCGGGCCGCCAATGGGGTCAAAGGGATGAGATAAGTACTGGTTGAGTGTCTGTTTGCCACAATACAAGAGCTTTGTTATGTGCTCTTGCTCGAGCGTGGAGCTTCGTTATGCCGACCGAACCAATGTAGAAAAAAATTCTCCCTTATACGTCAACTCGACTGATTTTCCACCGCAAGATGCTGTAAAATAAGCCCCGAAGGGTTATTAGCAAACACTTTGAGGGTCTAAAAAGGTCTGGTCGCATTAATATAACTGCGGATGTAGAGTTCACATCCAGCACAACTTGCTCATTAGCTTTCTTGTACCTAACTTCAAGAGGATCTTTTTTTTTTGCCTCAGTTCAAGTTAGTTATGTTATTAATGTATACGACGGAAGAGCATTTTTACTCCAGTTCTCTGATGTTCATAAAATATAAGTTCAGGACGTCTATGCACTGCAATTTTAATTCGCATAAACCATTAATACTTACCTGTCTTGTGCTGAAGTCGAAAGAATAAGCTTTTTTATTCGTATAGTGGTTCCAAATGGAACAATACCATTTCTCATCTGTCAATAAATGCATTTTACAGACATAGGCATGAAATCAATTTATATTTGTGAGGATGGAGGTATCTGCTTCGAATCACACTTCTTTGCTTCAATAATAATCACAGGAGCTTTAAATAGCTATTTATGATGTGGGTGTTAAAAGTGAGAGATTATTTTGTGAGCGGGGGGACAATTGCGAAACGAGCGTTAGCGACTGGAGCAACCCCGCGAACAAAATAAAACACTTTTAACATGTACATCATACAATATTTTATCTACGCGCGGTTCTTAAAAAAATTGAAAGATGTGAATTTTTTTAGCTATACGACAGAGCATAACGGGCTGTCGCGTCGTGCGTGGTGTTATTCCATCAGGGTTGCTTTGACTGCTAGGTAATCTGTTTACTTCTGGTTTTACCTAGTTACCATGTGTCTTTGTGTCGGAAAATTTATGGCTGCCAGTTTTGACTCAACGCCTTCCCGTTTCAAATTTTCATGTTTTGCTCTGAAACGCCTCCGTTTTCCGCTTTCATTATTGGGACCACCCCTTACTTTTTGGTGTTAAGTGCTCAAGAAGTAACACACACAATGCAGAATTTCCGTTATTCCAGGCTATAGAAATGTCAAAGTGTCGGATACAATTTTAGTGACAAATGAAAAAGTAACTATATTTTGGTGATCTTATTATTCAACGCCGTGCTAAAAAAGACGTTGATGACATAATATTATTCAACGCTCTGAGATAATTTGACGTTTCTAACACGGCAAGCTAACGCCTCAAGTGCTATTCTTTGTAGGCGTCGTAGATAAACCCATTTTTTTTAACTGCTAAGTGATGGCAGAAAGTAGAACTATGACATAGCTTGCTTGGTTTTGATCCTACCATTCCTACCATCAGATAATGTGATTATCTTGCGGATAAAAATGCGACACTTGCGATATAGGCTTCAGCGGAACAGTCGACCACTAGGAAATGAAAAATCATGAAAATATGTTCATACCTCCAGAAAATACACGAACTTCAATTATTGAACTTGAATATTCAAGTGTTTCACTTCAATTGATTGTTGAGTACTGTATTTTGTATTTGTTACGTCTCTATAGCGGTAGTAGAGAGGTGTTCTCTGACCATGATTGATACACTTACACCGGGATGCTGCTTAGGTGGCCGAAATTCGTCCAGGTCGCGCATGTTCCAATGTTGAGTAAGTGAAAGGGTCCGTAAGTATAGGAATCCCACATTGGGGACTTCGATTTCTGCTTGATAAACTGCTCAATGACAAATAGGGATATTAGAAAATTTCCTTCAAATTCAAAACGGTCAACGCCATCTGATAGAACATATCTTTGGCCACAAAGTGCCATACAGGACCAGGGCATCATTCACATAGAGGACCATTATACAAGGAGAAGAAGGAAGGTGTGTCGAACAGGTTGATTTTCAAACGCCCGCTACTTTGTTGAAAAAAATTGCAGATTTTTTCCAACGCTATTTTTGAGAAGCCAATATCAATATCTCGGAACGGTTTACGATTTTTTTTGAATCGGTTTTTTGAAAGAGTTGTAATTTTTTTTGTGAAATATGCGGGTTTTTTTATGTCATTCTGTTGTTGACCACATTATTGACTCACATTTGGCTGAAGCGTATAATTTCATCACAGAAACCGTTCCATGAGAAAAGTTGTAGTCACTGGCCCCTAGGGGGACTACCCCCGGTCAGTGACTGGTACCCCCTTAGGGTCGGGTCGAAATGGAACATGGTGGATTTATACAGCGAACATTCATCCGAACGTTTTACCAGACCAGAAACAGTGGCTGAACTTCGCGAAGTCCTACCTATGTTATGGGCAGAAATACCTCAAGAGGTCATCGACAATAACCTAATCTCAAGTATTCCACGGCGATGCCAGGAAGTTGTTCGCCAACATGGAGGGCCCACGCGATATTAAGTAATAATTTATTGTTTGTGTTATTTTTTTCTATATAAACTTTTTCTTTGCTTTTTTTTTAATATTGTGTCTGAAAATGTCAAAATTCTCCCCTTGTCCTTGATTAGGAGTGTTGCAAAAAGCGTCGTTACTTTGCTGAATGTTCGCTGCTCCAACGCAATGTAATTTTTTTTTGGCTCTGTGTTGTTCGTCCTCGAGTTAGCAATTTCTTACTCTTTGGGTGAAATAGCTCCTAAAAAATGACGTGTAGGGGGCTTATATCGTGGCTTTGCTACATGTGATGTGGCACATGATTACTGCAGAGCCACCATTATTATTGATAAATGTTCGCTGTATAAACGCACCATGTCCCATCTCGACCCGACCCTAACGGGGTACCAATCACTGACCAGGAGTAGCCCTCCCTATTGGGGTCAGTGACTACAAGTTTTCTCATGAGACGGTTTCTGTGATGAAATTATACGCTTCTGCCAAATTTGAGTCAATAATGTGGTCAACTAAAGAATTAACATAAAAAAATGCATACTTCACAAAAACTTCATAACTCTTTCAAAAAAACGATTACAAAAAAAAATTCACACTGTTTCGAGATATTGATATGGGCTTTCCAAAAATAGCATTGGAAAAAATCTGTGATTTTTTCAAACAAAGTAACAGGCGTTTGAAAATGAACTTGTTCGACACACCTTCCTTTCCCACCCTGTATATGGTCCCCTATGTGAATGATGCCCTGGCCCTGCATGGCACTTTGTAGCGAAAGATATGCCCTATCAGATGGCTCGCCCTTTTTTTCTCAAGATATCTTTTCTTGAATTTGGAGGAAAATTTTTAATAACCCTATTTTTCATTGAGCAGTTTATAGCGTATTGCCGTTCGAGCACGCGAGCAAATTAACGCGATTCAAATTGATTTTTCCTGTCACAGGATGACGGCCAAATGCGGATTGGAATGAGCAGTGATAAATGAACTGCGACTGACATCAAACTGTCATAACAATGGCAACCAATGTTGTCAACGCATGCCGCATTTGGCATCCATCTTGTGGCGGGAGAAATTAATTTGAATCGCGAATTTTGAAAATGATCTTTTTCATACTTCCAGTTTGCATTTTTCTTTTTTGTTATTCAAAAGCCCGTTTTCCTTGTTTGTCGAGTCAGGTTATTTTTAACTACACACGCGCTATTATGGAGGACGCTTGTTATTTGCTCTCGGTTTTGTCTATATTCCATGTATTAGGTTAGAAAACAGGCAATGACTTGTTAATTTTTTTTATGTTATTTCTCATGTTTCCCTCTCTTTCAGATGTTGAATTAGTTTGCAGTTCATGTGATTCATTTTTCAGTACCTATTTGTTGTATTCATTTACTCCGGTAGGTATACACTGCAATATTATGTGTGTCTCTTAGGTATGCTCTCAAAGTTTCATGTATTTTCTACTCACTAATAATTCCCAATCACCATACAAAGTCGAGCCCTGAAGCCATCGATCCCTTCCGCCTAGCGTAACTTGCCTATTTTCCAATATTTTGTTCCCGCATATGCACACATAAGGTTTTTATCATCCATGTATGGTATTTTTGTTGGACAGTCATGTTCACACAGGGTGTTACTTGTTAGAATGGGACAGGATCTGAAAAAATACGGTTTGACTGTTCTCACATTAGGCGAGAACATAAATCAGCCACTAGGCCAGGTTCTCTTCAGTGTCCTTATATGTCGTGTGCCTAGGAGGCGTCACGATACCTGATGTTTGAAAATCCCAGAGATCCAATATTTTTGTTAGGCATGTATTATTGTCTAGTAAGCAATTGAGAGCTGAGAGGCATAAGTGAATTCTCAAAAAAAATTGGACTACTACTCATTAAAATCGTAAAGAATCTATCGTTAACAAGTACATCCAGTGAAGATGATATTATCTTCGATATAATTAGACGAGAACACACAAGAATTCATCAGTTCATGGAAGAGACCAAAAAGTCTTCATCATCCTAAAACAAAATATTCTATCACTTACACCCCTAGATTTCTAGGCGTCCCAGTTTACTTTATTCAGGTAATGCTCGGAGTCTTTTCGACGAAATCTTCCTCTGCGTGGCTGTTGTAGAATCGGTCATCTTCCATTTTTTCCTGTACCGACCGTTTAATATGTTGCTAATAAAGGTTGGTTGTGTTTTGTTCATTTAATTTAGATTCTGTTGATGTATCCCTGTATATTGCATCCATAACACTGTGTTTATTGTATTGATTTTCTCTAATTTTTCCTTGTTATTTTCTTTGTGTTCGTTCCTCTTCATTTTTATACAGATACGATGTACACTTGTCTATTTCTTTGATTTCTTGAGTTAAACTTATGAGAGTCATTCGTTCAAAATTCGATTTCTCGAATTTGTGTCTATTTAGCACGTCATTCAAATACCTCTTTGTTCAGCAAACATTTCGGAGCGTATTTCGTTTTCGACGTTATTTTTGGTGCAATGCTGCTTGTAATTGTGCAAGCAAATAGCAGAGCCTTGTTGAGCTTCACTGATAGCCTTAAAGCATTTTCCCATTTTTTCGTGGAAAGTCGTAGTCTTGGTCATGATTGCCCTTACATGTACCGTGGGGGTTCAACAGGTCTATGCATTCAAGGTATTTATGACCTATGAAACTTTTATAATTATCATGTCATAACGCAATATTGTGAAAAAACGATGCGTAACTGCAATTTGCGGTTTCCGTTTTTTTAATTTATTTTATTTTTCCCAAAAAATTTTTCTCTCAAAATAACTCAAGCATTGTACGACTTTGCCAGTGTGGGATTATTTTTTATATTCAAAACAAGCTCATAAGTCGTCGAAAGCCCGAGAATTTCGTATGTCAAGACGCGTAAGCTCTTCTCTACCTTTTAAATCACTCGCCTTCCACATAAATAATAAAAACGCATCATCCCACGGCAAGAGCCAATTTCTCCCTCAGCCAAGCTTCTCAGAATTATTGTCGTTATCTACCCCCTGCAGTTATTGGAGTTTGATTGGGGAATTAGACGAATAATTGCTTCGCAGGCGGATTTATCGGACGACCTCGTCGGAATTTTTCGGGTAGCCTCCTGTACCGGCAGCCAGCAGCGATTCTGAAATATTTATGAAGATTGCAGGATGGCATTTACGGACATAACAGCGCCAAGTTATTCGGCGCTAATAAATTTATTATTATGTTTGCCGTGTTACGGGAAGGAGATGGGCCGTGCACGATAGTATACGGCACTGTACAACACAATGGTCGTAACTTTCCTTCAAGGATATAACTTGGAAGGATAATCCCCGGATTTATCGCAGAATTAAGCACAATTCTTCGGTGCGATTTAGTTTTATGGAAAATTAAACGTTTAGTGCCGACCATCTGCGAATGCTCACAAGAAAATCCTTTGATGGCAGAAAGTTAACATAAACGTCAATGAATTTGAAGAGCTTCTTGTCTCGGCGAAAGTTCAATTTCCGAAAGCTCCTATAACAGAGTTTTTATTCAATATTATCACTCAGGGTAGGGTACGGGCTAGACAACTTAAAATATAACGCAAGATAACGACTGTAGAAAAAAAGCTTGATGTTATTTTGCGTATAATACCTATAGATAGAAGGTAGGTAGGTAGGTACCTACTTAAAACTCCATTACAACAGCTGAGAAAACATTATATGACGTGCGATGAGTGCCACACCATGCAGTAAATTTAGATATCAGTATTAACCGTTAGGTTCGTATTAGGTATCCCGAAAATGCTTTCTATCCGTAACTAGCTATCTCACAAATAGTTCCAAATTGCCTGAACCACCCTCTAACCCTTTTCAAGAATTGTCTTAATTGAGGGGCGAATGGGTTGAAGATAAAAATTTGACAACACGTTATTTCTCAAATTAAGAGTTGCCGAACAACGTTGAGGGCAATACCAGAACAGCTATTTTGTACTGAGCAAATTCTTGACGCAAAGACGGTCAAGAGTTAGGATTAGAATTGTTACCGAATAACCGGTAAGAATGTAATTCAACTTCAGAGAGGAGTTCAGACTGCAATTAAATATGGGAAAAATTCATCGCGTCCTAAAAAATCAATTGAAGATTGGAAACTGGAAGAATGGAGGCACAATAGTTCTCATTTGAAAAGAAACAAGTGAGTATGCCTTCACGTGCGTGAGTCTCAGTAGCGCATTTTCTCAAAGAGGCATATTGTGAACGTAAAGAAATTTCGTTGAAGGAGAAACACCATTCCTTGCCCACTTTCTTCATTCGAAACTCATTGTGATATTTTGTTATCAGAATAGGGTACTTGCCAATGGAATAGATTTGAATGAAAATTCTTTCACTCATCAATATTTTTATTTTGTTTGAGGGCGGGAGCTGAGAGCAGCGACTAATCAACAGTAGTCTATTCTTTCCCATTTTTAGTTAGCTATCCATATAGCGAAAGAATTAGATCGTTATGTCTTCGGGTTTATGTTTTTCATTCATCTCTCACTTTGATGGCAGCGTATGGGGGCGGCAGCATTCGGCAAAGTAACTGTTGCACAGTTTGAGTTGAGAGTTTCTAAATGTAAGGGAAATATGACAATTAGTGAAAATAGTGAAAGTTGCATTTTTTTGATGGGAGGTGGCAGCTGGAGGCGGCGGCTAATTAAAAGTGGCTTATCTTTCTTAAATTTAAGTCAGCTATCAATATAGTGAAAGAATTAGATCGCTATGTCTTCAGGTTCATGTTTTACATTTATCTCTCAATTTGGGGGCGGCGTGTGGGAGCGGCAGAGTTTGGCAAAGAAATTCTTGCACAGTTTGAGTCAAGAGTTTTCAAATGTTCGAGGTAACATTATCAGCTGAATCAGTGGAAATTGTTGAAAGTTGCACTTTTTTTCTTTTGGAGGCGGAAGCTGGAGGCGGCGCCATATCAAAAGTAGCCTATCCTTTTCCATTTTTAGTCAGCTATTCATATAGCGAAAAACTAAGATCGTTATGTCTTCGTGTTCATGTTTTTTATTTATCTCTTACTTTGGGGGCGGCGGCGGCGTGTGGGAGCGGCAGCGTTCGGCTGAGCGGTGCTAGGACAATTCGTCCCGCGGACAATTCGTCGCGGACAATTCGTCCCGCGGACAGTTCGTCCCGCGGACAATTCGTCTCACGGGCAATTCGTCCCGCGGACAATTCGTCGCAAGTGAAGGCTTCGGAAGGTAAGGGGGTTATATTACACATGAAGACACAAGGGGGCTCAATAAAAAGATCTAAAAATCATGAGCAAACACAAGGGACTCCGACAGAGATCCGAACGCCACGAAAAAATGCAACGGGGCTCAGCAAGGCTTCAAACGATATTGAAAACATAAGGGGGCCTTATGGAGCTTCGAGAGGGATCCGAATATCACATAGAGGCACAAGGTGCTTACTACTGCTTCGAAATTCACAGAAAGATGTAAGGGGGCTCAGCATGCAGGGCTCAAAAGACGTTGAAGAAACAAGGGGGCCCACGGCAGCTACGGATGACACAAGAAGGCAACAGGAGGCTCACTGGAATTCTGATAGTCGCATTGAAGAACATAAGGGGGCTCACTAGGGCTCCAAACTACACTCATGGGAACGAGGGGGCTCACTAGGGTTCCAAGCTACACGTATGGACACAAGGGGGCTCACTAGGGCTCCAAACTACTTTTGCGGGCACAAGGGGGCCCGATAAAGCTCCGTATATCACATGAAGGCACAGGGGACTTACTCTAGGGCTTCCAGCAATGTGAAAGCGCACAAGATGGCTTACTGGAATTCTGAAAGTCACGAAAACACATAATGGGGCTCATTAGGGCTCTTAACGACACATAGGGCACAAGGGGCTTAACAAGAATCTGGAAATCACGGGAAAATGCAAGGGGGCTCCTTAGAACTTCATATAATATTGGTTACACAAGGGGGCCCGAGGGGCTCTTCACAATAAGAAAGAGCAAAAGGAGGCTCACTGTATGATACTCTGAAAGCCAACACAAGTGGACTGATTGGGGCTCCAAACTACACATAAGGGTACAAAGGGGACCCGATAGAGCTCCAAAAACCATGGAAATACAACAAGGGGGCCCAATGGAGCTCTGTATAATCAAAAAAGGCAAAAGAGGGGTGACTGGGTTTCTGGAAGCCATTAGAAAACCAAAGGGGCTCACTAGGACTCCAAACTACACTAACCGGCACAAGGGGGTCCGATAGAGCTCCGCATATCACGAAAAGGCACAAGGAAGCCCAAAGAGCTTTATATAACAACAGAAGGCAAAAGGAGCTCACTGGAATTCCGGAAGCTACGAAAAAACACAAGGGGGCTCATTAGGGCTCCATACGACACTTGAAGACACAAGAGGGCTCGATAGGGCTCTGAATATCACATGAAGGCACAAGGTGCTTACTGCTGCTCCGGAAGCCACGAAAAGATGTAAGGGGGCTCAGCACGGCTTCAAAAGACGTGTGAAGAAACAAAGGGGCCCACTGACGCTTCGGATGACATAAGACGGCAACAGGGGCTTACTAGAATTCTGATATTCATGGAAAAATACAAGGGGGCTCACTAGGGCTCCAAGCTATACTTATGGACACAAGGGGGCTTACTAGGGCTCCAAGCTATACTTATGAACCCAAGGGGGCTCCAAACTAGGACTAGGGCTCCAAACTACACTTGCGGACACAAGAGGGTCCGATAGGGCTCCTTATATCACATGGAGGCACAAGGGACTTACACTAAGGCTTCCAGAAATGCAAAAGCGCACAAGATGGCTTACTGGAATTCTGAAAGCCACGAAAACACATGAGGGGGCTCGTTAGGGCTCCAATGGACACATAGGGCAGAAGGGGCCTATGGAAAATCCAGAAATCACGGGAAAGTGCAAGGGAGCTCCGTAGAACTTCATCTGATATTGGTGACACAAGGGGCTCTTTATAACGAGAAAAGGCAAAAGGGGACTTACTGCATAGTACTGAAAGCCAATAAAAACAAAAATGGACTGCTTAGGGCTCCAAACTACACATAAGGGTACAAGGGGACCCGATAGAGCTCCGAAAGCCACGGAAATACGACAAGGGGGCCCAATGAAGCTCTTTATAATCAAGCTTATCTGCTTGCACAATGGGGCCCGATAGGGCTCCGAATATCACCTGAAGGCAGAAGGTGCTTGCTACTGCTCCGAAAGTCACGGAAAGATGTAAGAGGGCTCAGCAGGGCTTCAAAAAACGTTGAGGAAATAATGGGGCCCAATGGAGCTCCGAATAACACAAGAAGGCAACAAGGGGCTTACTGGAATTCTGATAGCCAGACAAAAAACAAGAGGGCTCACTAGGCGCCAAACTATACTCTTGCGGACACAAAGGGGTCCGATAGGGCTCCGTATATCACATGAAGGCACAAGAGACCCAGGTACACTGGGGCTTTCAGCAATGCAAGAACGCACAAGCCACGAAAACACACAAGGGGGCTCCTTAGGGCTCTAAATGACGCAGGGCTCAATAAAAATCAGAAAGTCACGGAAAAATGCAAGGGGGCTCAGTAGGGCTTCAAATGATATTGGTGAGTCAAGGGGCTCTAAGGGGGTTCATTAGGGCTCCAAATTATATTTATATAAGAAACAAGGGATAAGGGGTCGAATATAACATAAAGGCACAAGGGACTTACTACTGCTCCAAAAGCCTATAGGAAAAGTGCAAGGGGGCCCAACAGAACTTTAAACGGTATTGAACAGACAAGGGGGCCCATGGAGCTCTGTATAACAAAATAACGCGGAATGGGGCTTACTGGTACCTACTCCGAAAGTCATGAAAAAACATAAGGAGGCTCAACGAGGCTCCAACTACACTTGAAGGCACAATGGGGCCCGATAGGGCTTCAACATGCCATGGCGGCATAACGCTGCTTGCTGCTCCGGAATTCATGGAAAATTCGAGGGGGTTCAGCAGGGCTTCAAGTTAGGTTGAATATAGAATAAGGGGGCCCAGTGAAGCTCTTGATAACACAAGACTGCAAAAGGGGTCGTATGGAAATCTGAAAGCAATGAAAAACATAAGAGAGCTCATTAGAGCTCAAAAATTACACTAGAGAAGATAAGGGGCTCGATAGGGGCCAAATATCTCATGAAAGTATAAGGGGGCTTACTGGTGCTCCCGTCAGTGGGTGCTCCCAAAGCTTGATGTACTAGCAAAAATTCTCGGAATGATGCAAGGGGACTAAGCAGAGCTCCAAAGACATGAAGAAACCAGGGTGCGCAGTAGGGCTCCAAATACTACAAAAAGGAATAAGGGGGCTTACTAAAGTTCGAAAAGCAACGAGGAAAGACAAAGGGACTTGTTAAAGTGCAAAACATTATTTTGCGACGAATTGTCCGTGAGACGAATTGTCCGCGGGACGAATTGTCCGCGAGACGAATTGTCCGCGGGACGAATTGTCCGCGGGACGAATTGTCCGCGGGACGAATTGTCCGCGACGAATTGTCCGCTACGAATTGTTCGCGGGACGAATTGTCCGGTCACGGGCTGAGCAAATGTTGCACCATTTGAGTTGGCAGCTCCTAAATGTTCAAGGGAACATCTCAATCAGTAACATTTGTGAAAGTTGCACTTTTTATTGTTTGGGGGCGGAATCTGGGGGCGGCGACTAACCAAAAGTAGCCTATCGTTTTCCATTTTTAGTCAGCTATTTATATACCGAAAGAATCAGATCGCTATGTCTTCGGGTTCATGTTTTTCATTTTAAGTGATTGGGGGCGATTTTTAGCAGTTTTTTCATGTCGGCGGCGCATATTGAAGACGGAGGGTTTCTTGGCTTACGTTTATAAGTGGCAACTATGTATTATTCAACAAATGAGAACACTAGAGCATCAGGTCTGACAGAAAAAGCAATATTATGTTATTTCAAGTTTATCGGGGGCGGTTTTCTTTATGTTGGCGGCGCAATATGGACATCCAATATAGCCTAGCCCTCCTTTGGGAGTGGCAGCTATGTAACAGCAAAAAAATTAGAAAGCTAGGTCGTCTAGTTTGGGAGGAGTTCGAGGAACGGACGGACGGACGGACGGACGGACGGACGGACGGACGGACGGACGGACGGACAAAGCGGTTGCAATAGCGATTTTCATCAAGATGGAAAATGCGCTAAAAACAATGAGCCGGCCGACCATGATCTCTGAATAGGTCGGTGTTTGGTCGGTAATAGACAATTTCAATAAATTTCTCAAGTGTGTAATTTTCAAATGTGAAATTGTTTCTCCTCCAATACTTCTGATATATTTGCTATCCGCGATATCAGAGTGTATTATAAACAAACAATGTAGCACAAAAAATGTAGCACATTTTCGAGAGAATACATACAGTCCCTCAGTAACTCTAGCCACTGGTGTTCCGATGTTCATGTTTCAAGAAAGAGAAATGATGACTATTGATGTTTCCCATCAAAAACATTTATTCGCTCACATTATTTACTCTATTAACAATATTTACGGCAAATAAAATCAGAATATTCACGCGTAGATAATGGCAATATTCACGTGGCGTGACCATTTCGTCCATTTTTAGACAGAAGGATGTGTTGTAGCACAGGGCTGATGCAGATTTATTGTGCCTACCTACATGATAATCCACCGCCCTTTTGAACCGTTTTCAGAAAAAACATAAAGGAGGATTTCTAAGCATACACATAACGACAGTTGCATTGAGTCATCTTTCTAGTAGCTATAAATATTCACTTACTCCAAAGCTGTGAAACAACTAAGTATAATCGTTTATTATGCCTGTTTTTCTGCTTCATTGGATTTCTTCAGATACAACAAGTGAAATCGGTGTGCAAAATTGTCCCTCGAGATTTAAAATTATATAAAAGCGAAACAAAATCTTTCCCTCCAAGAACGGACTGAGAGTGGCTCCCGATTCCCCCTATAAGATAAACTGAAATCGGTTTCATATTATCGTGGAGCATTTCCTTCGGGGCCTTTTACGATACATGAAAAGTGTCGCACATAAGATCTATGTTGTCGGGGTATATTGTGTACTTCGTGCTCAAACGAAACGCAAACCTTTTCCCATAGCAAAGGTTATTACCAGAAATTCCATCCAAGCAAAATATTTTGCTTTGATTTTATGTTTTCCCCATTGTCGCGTCAAATTTTGCAATCACAAAAATATTTCGTACATATAAAATAAAATTCGATTGACGTAAGCAAAGAGCAAACAAGCGCCATAGGAAGCGTTGTGCCTATATTAGTATGCGTGGCCTATATAATAAGAGCCTGAAAAATAATGCCGTCGTGTAAATTGGTTTCCGACAACGTAAAAATAAATTTCGATATGCGTCCTGAATGTGTGTGTGACTGTTTGTTCGGGAAATATTGGAAAAATTCTTGCAAAGTCCGTGTAATCGCACAAGGCGATAGCAAAGCGAACACAACAGGAGAATTGGATTTTGAGGACAAATCGAGGGCAAATCCTCCCCGCCTCCCTTCAACTTCTGTCTCACAATGGCCATCAGGACGATGAACATCGCCAGTCTTGGTGCCACTCTGAAAAGACGTCGCATGATTTCAACGAAACTGCCCGCCCCTCGGGGTCGAAGCAAATTATACGAATTTGATGAAAATTGATGGAAATGTCCGAAAATGAGCGGGGAAAAGCTGTGCGCGCGGAAAGACCAATTCCAGAAAGTGGAATTATGTCGTTGCGGTAAATGAGGGAGATGGAACTCGACCTTGATAATGCACTCGCGCTGACTGAAGGAATGATGAGGAACTCTTATATTGCTTCCATTATCAGAGAGAACCCGCATGCGGCCTTGACTTGATAAGGATTTATTCGGTGGTGCGCAGCGGCATTTTTTAAGGAAGGAAAATGAACTGAATCTCTAGGAAAATCGTTGCTTGTCCGCTTTACATATTTTCAGTAAAGTTGACGGTTTACTTGTCGAGTGGGAGAAGCGTACCTGATACTGACCTGCTCCCTGCTCGGTCGGGGTGGAGCTCACGGGTTAAGTCCTGTTCAAGTGTTCACATCCAATTAACGTGCCGGGAATTCATTCAGCAAATAGAGAACGGAATTTGTATGCGTTCACAACCATACGTTTCGTACATTCAAAATCCAAATCAACAGTGTTTTCTCTAGGAAGCATCTTAAGGACGGAGTCATATTAGTGAAATAAGCGTTACGAAATCAATCCGTCTGGGTTTATTCCTAGACGGAATCTCACCATTTTGGTCTCTTTTGAAAGCTACAAGGATATATTTTGGTTTGAGCCCATTGACATTTCCAAAATCCAAAAAAAAATTCAATTTTGACACGTGAATAAATTATTTTTGGATTTTGGAAATGCCAATGGGCTCAAACCAAAGTACATCCTTGTAGCTTTCGAAAGAAACCAAAATGGTGAAAATCCGTCAAGGAATTAACCCAGACGGATTGATTTCGCAGCGCTTATTTTACCAACTGAACTCTGTCCTTAAGTACATATAACTGAATATTGAATATTAGACATTTGGATAATTGAGGGAATGGATGCTGCGTCTCGTGAGGTTTGAGCATGTATATCTCAATCGATTGTTGGATCATCAAGGACCAAGAAAAATTATGGTGGAATATTATCTGCTGCAGGCAAATATGGCGGAGGCGCTGAATGGTCGCCGTCTAGTAATAAGAAGATATTTGCTGTATCTCGTTTATTTTTCAAAAGAACTTGAAGTTGATGGTGTCATTTTGTAAAAAAATAGATTCTCTCATCATTCCATACCTTAACTTCAATTAAACATTATGAGAAACTGTTGAAATCAACCTCTCATGATAGGATCAAAAAGAAGTTTTTTTTAATATTATCGAATATTTTTGAAACACGGCAATTTACACTTTATATCTCTGCCGACTGACCGTCATATTGAGGAAATAACGCTCAAAAATAGTTTTTGGCCATATTGATACGAATCTCGCAGGAAGATCACGATGCGCGAATAGAACACATCTGCACAATTGGCGGAGGTGCCGTGCCTCGAGAGCTTGCCAGAGCTACGCAAACCCAATGGATGTTTCTAGAGCAGCGGCAAAATGTAGTGGCAGCCGATGATGAAATATCCTGATTTATTTTCGAATACATCACTCGAGTATATGAGATGATGCCATCAGAGAGACAGATTTGAACTCGCAGCGGAAGTGAACACATCACCGAAATCAAACAGGACGATATCCAAATGCGGCAGTTCATTTGACGTACTTTAGTGCATGGCACGCAGTAATAAATGGTGCGTGCTCAAACGTCTGTTCCTCAAATAATCAAGAGCCCAGAAGAAAGGAGCAATAATTTCGGAAAGTTTCAAAAAAAAGTTGCACACTTTTAGGCTGGTGAATATTCTGGAGAAAAATTCCACTCATTATCTTTGAAAGATTTGAAGATATTGTAGGGGAACGGACTGTTTCATAATTATTATGAGGAAAGCTAAAAATTCACTTCTCGAAAATTCCGATACACACAAATAAAATATGATTTGGTATAGTGTGACACCTCGAGTGTATCGCCGGGGGTGTTAATCGTGCAAGAGCGGGCGAATTTCACTACCTGCTGGAAGCACAAAAGCAGCCAGAGGGCTCGCTTGCGACATTGATACAAAAACAGCCGTAGATCCAACCGAACCTCGAGTGGTGGTACATGTCCGTCGTAGAAATTCACGGTGTTTTAGTGTGCCTGTGGTTTTGTGTAATAATAAGGCAAGTTTGTTTTATCCATTGTTATATCCATTTATTTATTTCCTGAATATTCTCAGCTTTGTACACGGTTTTCTGGATACCATTTTGTTCGAATTTGCGGTGTTTCTACAAGACGAAGATGCTCTCATGTTTTTGGAATTGTTCGTACCTACTGTGTTGATAATTTGTTGCAATTTGGGCTACCTTATTGTACCGTCTTTGTTTTGTTACTATTGTTACTTGAGATTCTCTGTTTCACTTGAGATTTTATGTCATTATTTTGATCCGCTTGATTCATCAATTTATATCCGTGTGTCATGTCTCATTATTGAAATCGGAACAGCAGACCGCATTCCATTTAGTTAATGCCGATTGTAAATTATGCTAGCGAAGATGGAAGGGCCTTGGTGAATTTTGCGACACCAAATAACATTTTCGTAGTTTGCATATTTTTGTATAATGTATATGAAAGACGAACTCAAGGGACATCATCCTTGTCGTTCAATGTGAATATATTTATTTAGTGGGGTCCTGGGAAATTGCTGGAGAATAGTGAATAGAATCAGGAATGGCGAGGATGGTGATTCAATCAATTGAATGAGGTGACAGGCCATTGCTGTAGCTCGAAGATTAGTACTACAGAATACTTCAAGGCCAAATCAACTCCAAACCCCTTGTCACTTTGGAGTTTCACAAATTGGACCAGAAACTCTCAAGTTATCTGCCATTATTTCAAATCTCCCTCATTTGCTCAAAAACTCTCAAATCATGCGCAATTATTTCAAATTGTCCTCATTTGCTCAGAAACTCTAGAATATTCTACCAATATTTCAAATCTTCTTCATTTGCTCAGAAATTCTCAAATAATCTACCATTATGTCAAATCTTTGTCATTTGCTCAAAAACTCTCAAATCTTCTGCCATTATTTTAAGTCTTCCTGATCAGCTCAGAAACTCTCAAATTATCGGCCATTATTTCAAATCTTCGTCATTTGCTCAGAGACTCTCAAATCGTCTGCCAATATTTCAAATCTCCCTCATTTGCTCAGAAATTCCCAAATTATCTACCATTATTCCAAATCTTCGTCATTTGCTCAGAAACTCTCAAATCTTCTGCCATTATTTTGAGTTTTCCTGGTTAGCTCAGAAACCCCTCAAATTATCTGCCATTATTTCAAGTCCTGTTTGGTATTTTGGGTATTTTTGAATACTATGTAGAGCCGAGGCAACTGCCCAATCTTTGTTTACTAGACCGACGATTGTAAAGTAGGTTGCAACTTCAGCGAGACAAAGTTATTCTTGTGTTTAGAGATTTTGTTCCAGCATCTCGTGTACCTTGGGGACGCATCATACTTTTAGTGGGGTTGGTAGCCATTCCTATACGGCATTTAATGATACAGAAAATTCCTTCTGCATGAGTGTTCTACAAGGACTAACGAATGATATTAGATGGGGAAGCAGAAAAGCTTCCCCTTAGGAGGGCCGCAGGGGGCCCTGTCAAGTTGACGGTCCAAGAACTCCTATACCAAACCATCTTTCAATTCCGTTGTATCACTCAAATGAGGATGATGTGACTCCATTGTGAATCTCGATGGCATTGGTCGCCATGTCTCTCCCATCCTTCATGCTTGAAAAAATAATTTCTTCGGGAGGTCAGAGAAATTACTTTTTATTTTATTTTTTGATATAAGAGGACGCAAAGGTGGCATGTTCTGTGTCCTAACCTGTTATATGACATTCTCAAAGTCCTATTATGAAGTCAATTTTCCAACATCTCAAGTTTGGGCTGATGGTAGGCTAAGAATTAGGTATTTTTAACATCCACTTCAGACGTACTTTTTCCGATGTCTAACTGCATGTTATTGAAATAATCGCAGGGGTGAATAGACTGAACTATTTTCTAAACATTATGTCGAGGAAATTAATCCTAAACCGCACATGGAGAGTACACTTTTTTTTCTTTAGGTCGGTCGGATTGCGATGCCTACTACGCCCGTCAGGGAGAACGCTGAACATCGCCAGACTAAAGTAGTATGAAAACAGACTAAACGAATTCAAAACTGCCTGAAACACTCATTATGTAGTTCGACATTCAATTCTGAGTCAGCGCTTAGAGTTTTAGTCGGTTTGGAATTTGTTTAGGCTATCGAAATTTTGTCGAAGAGACACCAGACTATACACAGGGGTTTTTTTGACGAGTTCTTTCTCTGGGTGTCTGTTTTTGGATCCGTATTTTGAATGTATTTTATTCATTCACTTTCGTGTTTTGTTGTATTATTCTTGCATTGATTTTATTGATTCTTCCCGATTTGTTTGCGCGCCATTCTGTCATTCTGTTAGTTTTCTTGTGTCAGGTGTTTTAAGAAAATAAACAAATTCATTTGAACTTTGCTGGCAAGTGAAATAAAATAATAATTAAATGCACTTTGTTAGTACATTTATCCGTGTTCCATTGAATTTACAACAGCTTTCCCTGACTTGCGTTATCGTCTAGAACAAAGAACTCAAGACGTAGGATCCGTAGGATAGAGGGAGGTCAACGACGATCACAGCCAAATCCACAAAACAAAAATTTCAATTGCACATTGTTGCAACAATGGTATTCAATACCATCGAGACTAAACTTGTAGGATCAGACTTGTCAAACAAAGCACTAGTATGCCGGCGGTAAGGTGCCCCTTGGTGGTTTTCACTGGTTCTCTGACAATAAAATGGGTACCTACTGCGCCTCGTGTCTCTTGGTAAATATCGGACCATATCTCAGGATGGGAAGAAAATACAGGAAAAATTCGGGACTCAATCAATATCTGAGGCAAAGTATACGGATAGAATGAATCAAGAACTATTGATCCAGAGTGACCATAAAATTAAAAAGGAACAGTTCAAAGTTCAACAAAAAAAAACCTGCACCGCTAAATCACCCTGATGGTGTTCACGTAGAAAGTAGACGTAGAATCATGCAGTGGCTGCATCACTGACGTATAATACTAGACCGAGTTGTTTACATCCGTGGATACGGCCAAGACCTAAATCCAGTATGGCCGACGTCAGGAAAATAACAATATGCTGCAAGTATATCAACTGAGGTGAGCCCGCTCAATGAATGCAGGGCCACTGTGTGGATTTTTAGTCCAAATCGTCAAGATATACAATTCTGTACTATTTCTTGGGAAGATTCTCCATGTCTGATTGAAAATTAAGAAGTAAAGTAGGAGTAGAGGTAGAGAGTAGAGATTGAATCCCAAGTGATCACACCCCGTATTGTAGCACCTTGTTGTGGGTCGCGCGCTGCGGTTAGCTGATCGCGTTGCATGCTGTCACACGTCACACCATAGCCAGCCCATTCCTTTGTTGCTCATTATTATTTGTCGTTTCGTTCGATATTTTGCTTATTTCGCGAGGTAATAATGGTGCAGCAGTGCCAGGTGTGCAAAGCTTCGTCATATGGGGAGCATACATTGACGTTATTTTTGACCTTCATTTGTTTTGCCCCCTCAACATAAAGAAAACGCTGCAAGCACGCCTGTGTGTCGTCCTGATAACAAACTCCCGCGCCCCCCCACTTTCCCCTGGTCCTAGCGGTTCTCGCGCGTCAACACAGTGTGTAATGGGGATAGGAAAGCTCTGTCTAGTATTATACGTCACTGGGCTGCATCATGCATAAGTGTTTGAGATATTACTATTGTTGAAACTGAAGAAGGAATATAACAAATGGAGAATTTCCAGAAGCGGAAGAACAGGTCAAGAGTTCTTAGCTCTTCGTTAATTTCCTTGGTCATCCACTTCAATTGGCGGGCAGTGTAAATAAAGTAAGAATCAAAAGTCAATTATTGTGAAACTCTGTACTCTGAATAACAAAAAGTACTAAGCTACAAGCTACGAGTGGGTGAAATCTGTTGATGAAGATCTGCGATATGACACCCATAAAACTTATCTCAGTTAGTGGAGCGAAATCGGCCTGAAAAGTCGTCGTTTTTTTTTTGAAGGTATAACAGCACCAAATCTTATAGGTCTTGTAGAGAATTAAATTCCACGTATGTATGGTCATTTTGGGGATGATCTTGTGGTAGGGACCTTTTTTATGGGTAAAAAACCTCAAAAATTGAAAATGAGCAGTTCAGCATTCACAACGTTATATTTCTGGATCCAGTTGAGCTATCGGTCTGTTCTTTTTTTTAAATAAAAGTACATGGGAAAACCTTTCCAATGGTACATCACTGACTAAAGATAATTGTTCACGAACGTGTTTATAGAACAATAAACACTATATTGACCAAAAATGCAGTCCCTTTTTGACCATGCGAAGAACTTCTTTCCTCGTAGGAATTTCTAGATACAACCTGCGAGGAAAATGAAGCCGAAATATCAGAGAAAATTTTAAAGAAAGTTTCATTGATCTAGGCCGTATAGTTTGTCAGTTATGAATTTTTTTCTGGCGCATTGAGTTGGAACGTCGCCCCGCGTGTGCTTGCATACAGTAAATCGCCGCGCCGTGCCGCGTTCACTGTTTGTTATGCGGCGATTTACTGTATGCAAGCACATGCCGAGCGACGTTCCAACTCAATGCGCCAGAAAAAAATTCATAACTGACAAACTATACGGCCTAGATCAATGAAACTTTCTTTAAAATTTTCTCTGATATTTCGGCTTCATTTTCCTCGCAGGTTGTATATAAAAATTCCTACGAGGAAAGAAGTTCCTCGCATGGTCAAAAAGGGACTGCATTTTTGGTCAATATAATGTTTATTGTTCTATAAACACGTTCGTGAACAATAATCTTTAGTCAGTGATGTACCATTGGAAAGGTTTTTCAATGTACTTTTATTTAAAAAAAAGAACAGACCGATAGCTCAACTGGATCCAGAAATATAACGTTGTGAATGCTGAACTGCTCATTTTCAATTGTTGAGGTTTTTTGCCCATAAAAAAGGTCCCTACCACAAGATCATCCCCAAAATGACCATACATACGTGGAATTTGATTCTCTATAAGACCTATAAGGTTTGGTGCTGTTATACCTTGAAAAAAAAACGACGACTTTTCAGGCCGATTTCGCTCCACTAAGTAGGAACACGAACCCTCACGTTCGGACCTCACGATGCCCAATTCGCACCCTCCTATATCGCAATCGTTCCTAATCACCAAATAAAAATTCCATTACATAAATAAACACGCGCTTTCATCGAAGCCGGCCCCAGTTATATGGCTATAATTGGCGGCGCATATAGAGCCCCCTTTGCCGCCACTAAAAGCGTCCTCAAAATATCAGAAAACATAAAATAATATTGGTCCAACCCTCAAACTCGCACGCCGCGACAATCCCAAAGTTTCCCTCTAGCCATTACAAACATAAGTCGAATAATTTTATTAGGCGCCTATAGCAATAACAAAACTTTAATATATAAATTTCGAAACAGTGAGGGCGGGACGGGCAGCCCAACATCAGCCAGCAGGGCCATAGTTGTACGGCGTAACCCAATAAAGGTTTAATGGGCACAACAACTCGATATGAAGTTTCTGTGTTGTAAACTGTGCTTTTACAACAACTGGCGCGCAATTCCAGCACTCAACTTGTATATGTACCGAATTACAATTAGGTACGCATTATTAGAATAATGCCAGGGCCGGTTATTGTTGTCGTCTCGTGGTGAAATGTTGGGCCGTTATTTATGATAGGGGGCAGGGAAATTAGCGAAGTGAACGCCTGCTCTCTCAATATTTCCTGCAAAATGTGGTGTATAATTTGCGGGAGTGGGTAGGTGTACGATTTTGTACAAGCCACTAATCAAAGTTAAATGCAGGTGGAGTTTATTTCATAAACACCGAAACCGAATCGGAGCAGGGATATCAAAATCTGAGCTGTAAATATTTAGAGGGCATTGCGTACCATAATATTATGTTTATGATTAAAGTTATGGGTCATCAAGTTTCCATTTGGTTTACAGGATGATGAGTCTTGCATAAACAGAGTAAATGCGAGGGGGGTCCTATATGTATATCGTAATAATATGGTTATTAACAGAATCGGTAGGTATTGTTATCAGAGCTTAATCAGTTTGCCTAAATACCTAACAGATCCAGGACTACTGGAACTAGAGTAGCCACTGGTTCACCCCAAAATTTCATCCCAATCCAAATGGGCTACCTTCAATCTCCAAAAATTATGTCAAATTGACGAGCTCGAGAAAATATTGAAGTGTTGTTTCGGGAGAGGCTCCCAGAAGATTGGTTCCTCGTTTCTATTAGAGCAGAAAAAAGACCAAAATGGAACCGCACAATACCAAGATATCGTTTTTCTGTCGGTAGTGGACAAGAAACAACTCGAGAAACAATTTATAAGATAAAAATAGGATTGTGATCGAAATGAAATTGAAAATGTACAAAAAATCAGTCATGACAATCAGATCATGTGCATGGTGACAATATGGCGCCTTCCTTGGAGGAGAGCTTTTATTGCCACGATAGGATCTACGGCAAATAATTTGACTCTAATTCAAAGACGAATGAACATTTTTCAAAGCGGTTTGTCTTATTACAAAGAGTAAACTGTGGCATTACGTATGGAATACAAACTGACCATCTGCAACATGTTCGGTTCGCTAATTGGTCTGTGGAACGCTTGGAAGAAATTAGCATCTTTACCGAAAAATCATCTTTTCCTACGAAGCTCAATTTCACCTCGAAGGCTATTAGACTGGTACAAGAATTTGAAAAAAACGCCTTAAATTACCTCCTAGAGACATTTCATATAACATTCCGGTAACAAGTGTTTCTGGACTAAATAGACCCTTCTGAATCTGAAAATGTTTGTTGCAAGGCAAAATATTGACCGGAAGTAAGATACACACGATAGTTGAAGATGGCGTCCAATGAGGCGGAACGGATTGTTTTCTGCCGTATCTTTTTAACCGCTCTACCGATTAAACGCAAATTTTATACAGATAGTTCTTAGGTACGTGTCCATAATTTGATGAAGAAGAACTCCAACGAAAGTATCCAGTGGCGTAGATACTGGTTGGTCGACTTTTCTTCTTGTTCCAATTTTTAAGCTGCTGTAAATTTTCTGAAATGACCATAACTTTGAATTCTGGATTCAATTTTGATGCTTAGATTTTCTAGCAAAATTTGAGATACACTGGTCGACCTGTGGAATGGAACACTATGAGTGGATGTGGAATAAAAAATATTGTGAAATAAGAGGAAATTAATGAATTTTGTAACAGTTACATTAACTAAAAGATATTCATCCACTTCTATGATCGGTTGCCACCAGTCAATATTACTCTCACGGAATGTTCATTTCTTCACTCGCATGATTTGCATCACTCAACTTCGTCTCGTATTCAAACATCATGCTTGTGAAGAAATAAGGATCATTCCTTTTCACTCGCTGTATAATGTTTCACTTACTTAATAATGACTACGCCTCATGATGAAAATTAGTATATTATATACCAAGGTTGAGAAGTGAGCTATTATAGCGTGAGCACCGTTTATATCCCGAGCCGCGTAGCGGCGAGGGAGATAGGTGCGAAGGCTATAATAGCCATCTCAAGCGCGGTTTATATACGATTTTTTTCACTACTAGCAAAGCAGATCCGATTTGTGAAGTTCCAAAATTTTACAAAAAAGCTCTGCATTTATTGTAGATGTCAAATTAAGACCAAGTAGACTTCGAGCATTTTGAAAGTTTTCAACTTCAAATACTATTCGCCGGGGTGATGATGACAATGAATGGCGGTCGCGAGACACCATTGGAATTGTGCGAGGCAGCAAGCAAAATAAAAAACAAAAACGATTTAGGTACATGAAAACGTATGCAACTTTCAAGAACTGGTCCCTTTTGAGAAAACTGCATAGTACTCTAACAATAACAGATTGTAAATGATATGTGTGCTGATCGGGAAGTGAACACAGGTAATTGTGAATAATTCCAAAAAAGTAGATAATGTGAGGTTATATGTTGTACTGACCAACTGACCATTCGGCCTTCAGCTGCTTTTTCACAAAACCAGCCAAATTCACGTACACCACATCAAGTTCTCCATCAAATAAGACCCGGTCAAACAATTTCTCGATCTTTTCGTGTAAATGAGTTGCCGTTGTCCAAAATTTGATGAGATTCAAACGTCAAGTCGACAAACGTCAATCATACGAAGCGGTTGATAATATGCACGGCCTGTTTGATTGTGTACGTTAATCGGACGAAGCGGTTAATAATATGCCCGGCCTATCTGATTTTACAACAGGTTGTGAAATTTCACTTCACGACCTCTAAACAGGTCAATAATGGCATACTTCACAGCTAGTAGTGAAAAATAGTTGTTTATACAACAAGGGACTAAAGTGGATTTTTAATCCCGGGGGTGAAGTTTGTTGCTCGAGGGCCCTTTGGGCCCGAGGGCAACAAATCACCCTTCGGGAGTTATTGCAAGTGGATAGTTTTCGAATGATCACCCGGTATGTAGTATGTAATTGTACATTTGACATTAATTTAACGTCTCGATTTTTGAACAGCCCGACACCAACTCGTAACAGAACTTCGTTCGATATTGCCGCACCAGCCAGGCAATTTTTTTCAAAACTCATTCTACTTACGGAGCTCTCATTCTGGAGAACGGTTGAAAAGATTTCATCGGCGTTCTTCCTGGCCTGGCCTTTATATTTTGCAAATTACAGCAAAAATTAACATGGAACGGGCCACGCGGAATTAATTGGATTTTTTAACGATATGCAAATAATACAATATAATTAGCCTCTGGGCGATACAGAATGCTTTACACATCCCCTTTTATCCGTCTCTTTTGGGCTCAAGCTAAATATTCAAATTACCCGGAGATTCATTTAGCCTTTGCCCCATCATCATCCAGCCATCAGCTGTCCCAAGACGCCGCAAGGTTCAGCACCGCTCTCGCGCGGCGTTGAAGACCGCGATGCAGGTGTTAATGCAATTCCAGACGCGTATTTTCAGACACTGCTCTGAAATAATTTATATTATCCCCAGATGTTCACGCAAGACAACGCTCCCCGCTCTCTAAAAATATTTCCTACTTCGCTACATTAATTCTTTTCACGCGCTATAAATACCCAACATTATAATGTTGAATAATGCTGCGGGATGCTGTACCTACCACGCTTTGCTTCATATTATTTATTGGAAGAAAAAGGCCAACAGCATCAACAGTGCCTAAAAGTCTACAGGGGAGCTTAATGAAAACACAAAGACGTGTCTTCGGGCGCAACTTATAAGATCATTATTCGTAAAGCCATTCTCATTTACCTGGGGTCCTCGGGGCGCAGGTTCACCTATATTGGTCGTCATTGGTCGAGTTCATGGAACCAGCCCGATCGATAAACGCTCCCGGTTAAACAGCCAATTGAACCAGTGAGCTTTTATACTTGAAGACCTGCGCACGAGCTGCGAGCAAAGGGTACCGCCTATATGAGAAGGTCCATACTGTAATGTTCACGAGAGAGACATGACTCATTGACTCAAGAAAAGTATCAGGAGTGAGCCTCCTAAGAGAGGCTGCAACTTTCAAAAAAATTCTATAATTGGCGCTATCTTCGAAAAAAGTCCATCGCATAAGAAAGCGTGGAAATGAGATGAGTGAATAACGAGCTATGAGATTATGCGTCAGTCAACCCCAATCGCCATTGAATTTTTTCAAAGGGGCTGGCAGCACTGCTATGGAGATGAAACTGCGCGGTTGGATTAATAGAACGTTTTGAGTTTTTTTTTAATGAGATTGAGTGCCCAGAAACCTGTTTGTTGTGTTTCATTTGGGCCACCTGTATAACATAAAAGGTATGTGGATGAACAGACATTTCCGTCGCTTTCTCTCGATAAGGCCATAAAACACCTACTGGATGAATACTAGTGTAACAGCTTTGATAAAATCAGGTCAGGACAAGACATCATAACAAATAGTCCGGACGGTTATAAAGACTCCAACCTTGCAAATCGTGATGCCGAGATGCCACTTGGCAAAAATGTTGTAGAGCTGACGGCACACTACACAGACCTGTGGGCGGGGCTGAACAGATTAACAAAAATCGTTTTGGGAGAATCCATGTGTTGAAATAGAGGGATCACCACCGTCAGCTGGAGTGGTGGATCATTACCAGGTCACAGGCGAACCTAAAATCCTACTGCAAATCTGGGTGCACCACTAGATAAACTCAGTTCGCGTAATCAGGCTCCGCCCACAGGGTTCTGTGGTGTGCCATCAACTCTACATACCCTATGGTGCATTTTAAGAATTGCAGCTCACCTGCCACCCCCGGAAAATCTTTTGGTATTGGGGGTTACTGATCTCCCATAAGCAGATTTATGGAATCTACGTTTTCTTGCTTATTTTATCAAAAATCGAGCTGATTTTTCGTAGGTAGGCATTAACCATGATTATACAAGACGTCCACTATGTCACGATGACTCAAGGTGACAGTTTTATGGGTTACCTACCTATGTTTCAGATGAGAAGAAATCTGGAATCTCTGATTTGACGAACAACATGGCTTTTTCAATTTCATTTCTGATCATCAAAGTAGGCTTTACAATGGAATTGTTTGAAATATTTCACCTTGATGTGACATTGGTAGCTTGCTGTTGCCTGGTATATAACCTAGGATAGAAATGCAAAATTTCAATCCAACCTAGAATGAATTGAGAAGAGCTGAAAGTTTGAGGTTCCTTTCAAAATTTGATTGCTAACCACACATCAAGTACATTTTTTCAAAGTCGAAGTTTTTCCCTAATGAAACCGGGTCAAACACGTCTCTATCGACATTTTACATTTATTTTTGGAATCAGAATGCGCGATCCGGTTAGAAATGACTGGCCAAACATGTTAAAAAAGATGTTCATGGTTCACCTGATATAGGACTTTGTGAAAAATCGCAACCCGGCTCTTTCGCAGCCGTCTGGTACGCCACTGGTATATTACACTTTCTGGAAACTTAATACATTGTGTTCCTACACCTTGAAAATATATAGTCCAATGAAAAAAGTATAAAAAAGCAAAGATTCAAAAAATGGTAATTTCTTGGACCTTCGACACCACCAATACCAAGGATCTGCCAGAGGCGGCAGGTGGGCTGCACTTTTAAAAATAAGACATGATGTATGTACAACATTTCTGCCAAGTGGCATCCCGACATCACGACTTGCAAGGTTGCACCCAAATATGGTGCTTAACATCCGGACTAGAACAATGATTGAACAAAGCGTGATGGAAAACGAGCTATTTCAGAAGAAGTTACTGAGCAAACAATTCGTCGTGAGAAAGCCAGGATCGCCATTATGACATCTGATCGTGTCGGGTTGCTGAGCGGGAGTAGGTAGCAATAATCATAGATCGGCTATTGAGCTTTACTTCAGTATATTGAAATGATCGAGTAATAATTATGCATTACAATAGGTAAGCTATTATACCTTTTTTTCTCAGCTAAGCCTAATGTCCCTACAACGAGTCAATAGATGGGAATTTTCATTAAAAATGACCCCAAAGCTACAGCTCCGCCGCAAATGATTATTATTCGTTGCTTGCTGGCGCTTGATATCTTCTCCTCCGGACGAAACGAAATCCTAGATAGAGAAAATTTCAACTCAAATGGGTAGCTCATGTCCTTGGTACGCGAACCGTGAAATTTTTGGTCAAAATAATAATAAACAATCATGATAATAACATTTGAGTTTGGGGCGGCGATGCCTATCAAGTGTTGAAATTCGAAATTAGATTTCAGAGGTTACGACATGCGGACAAGTACACGTTCTCACGGAAATATATAAACACATGTCAAAGGTTATATTCAGAGAATATTTGGAACTCTCTTTAGACAGAAACTCCACTTCAATACGACCGACCCCCCAGGTCAATAGTTACGATTTTTTTCAAAACTACTGCAATGCTGTAGCTCGGCACGATTTCAAATTTGATCTATTTCTATTCTAATTTTACCGAGCCTCACGCCCGTGGAGGCATATTCAATTGTCATTTTTGGGGGAACCTTGGAGTCTAGGTATCCTCTAGGAACCAAAATTGACCTATCTCGGCCTGGATCTCGGCGTTCTCCCTCAATACCCTTTCCATTGATGAAGTTCAAGTGGAACTTCCCGTTGAGACACCCTGTAAGTATACCTTTAGGTACCACCTACCTACACACTCGTTTATGTATTTGATCAATTACTAAATTGCTTTCAGGTATTAGGCAGATAAAGGCACCAGGTAGGTATTTATAGACTCGCGATAAAAGCACGCTGAAATGAGTCCTTCGAGTCGCTTTTTTCGAACGCTTCCAAAACAAGTTCCGTTCTCCATTTCACTAATTGACATCAGCTTCGAAGTCCCAGGAGTTAATTATCTTTCCACCCCCTACACTCAGTACCCATCCCTCGATTACCAACATTTAATTACTGGAGCAAGCCAACATGTCGCTTCCACCTTGCGTCAGATTAATATAAATATCAAATATTTGAGTAATTATTTGATACTTGATATCCAACTTCTCCATCCCCTATGATAAATGAACCCATTTATTGGATCTATGGGTCCAATAACTTTTAACTTCGGGCTTAGGTGTAACTTTGAACTGCTTGTGCCATCAAAAGTTAGTTTAGGGCCAACAGCATAGGTACACCTAGGTAAATGTAAGAAATTGCCTGTTTGCTCAGCAGAGCTGCAAAAATTTCCGCAAGCCAATGCGCGAAATTATTATTGATGTGTCGAGGAATCCCGCGCGCTGTCAAATATTTGTACACATCAATTCGCAAATGACGCTAAATTATGGCACCTAGACGTCTGTTATTCGCCGAGACCTCGCCCCACATTTATTTTCACTCGAGTTCTTCCGGCTTGGAAATTCACAGACGACTGGACCGTAAATATTCCCCCGGCAAATTCCCTGATTTCCTCGCAAGTCGCGTTTTGGCGGCGGCAAGCCCCCCTCCGATTCGCATGGCTCTCCGCGGCGATAAAATTCGCTATAAGTACCTCTACGGCGGGGCTCCACTCTCGGACATTGACGTCAATCAATGGAACGATCCATCATCGGAAATTATGCCCCGTGAGTTTGGCAAAGGAAGCCGTTTCCGCACGCGGCCATAAAACGAAACAACAGCGCAATCAATTTCGTTTGCAATTTATTTCAAAATCGGACACGTTACAGTGAACGTGCATAACGCGGCGTCATTTCAACTAGTGATTTGTTGAATGGAGTACTGGAGACGGATTTTTTATTTTGGTTTTTGAAGTTCATCTCACCTTCAAGAGTAGCTCCATATTATGTGAAAAGGAATTGACCTGAAACTCGAAATCACCATTGGCATACCCAAGCAACAAATTAGGGCCAAATTAGGTTAAAATCTACCTCACTATTGGTCAGCGACCAATTTTCAATAGGTCGGATTTACGTTTAATCGACGTCGAATTCAGGTAAGTGGGGAAAAATAAGTGGGTAATTTAAACGTCGAAAATTGGGCACATAGGTCGATTTGACTTATAGGTCAGATACCCTGTTAGTCGGCTAAACCTATAATAAGTTACATTTTTGGTAACAATAAGTAATTTAAGACCTATTTTTACTAATTTGTGACCTGTGTCTTACAAGACTTGAATAGGTATTATTATCCACTGTGGTATTATTTTGGGTTTTCCCGACTTATAGTTGGTCATACGACTCTAAAAGACATTAGTGCACAATAGTGTTGTTGAGGTTACCAGAGTGATTGAGTTTCATGGCGGACCTCCGTCCTTCATAGCAAAATATACCTACCTACCTATAGCACGAAACATTTTGCGGACTTAGTGACTCCTCCCTGGTCATAATATTCACACGAAGGAAATATTTTTGACAAATGTGCCTCTTGCACCTCCAAATATTGCAATGCGCCTTGGAAAAATCTATTTTTTGCAGAACTTGCGGAAATAACAACTTAATTTTTTTTTTGGTCAATCACAGTTTAGAGCACTAAAATGTTAATATTAAGCTCTTAAATTGAACAGTGTTTCTTAGTTACACTTTTTTTGCCTGGTGCCTGGCGAAAAACAAGTAATTAAGGGAATACAAAAATTACAGAACAGCTTTTATCGTAATGGCGGACGTGGAACCTGCTGGAGTAAGATGGCGTGTCTGGTGATATTTCGAAATTTGACTTTCAGGGCAAATTTACTATTGTTTTTCACTTATAGGGAAAATTTCCCTTCGAACAGGGCAAAATTACTTGAAATTCGAGCTTTGAAGTCAAAATTGACCTAATTAGGTAATTTTACCTCATAGTCTACTCATAATTTTTTGTTGTTATCGACTTCGGAGTCAACTTTCCCTAAATTACCGATTTGGACCAAATTTCAACTATAAAGACTACAATTTTAAATTACGCGCTCAATAAATCGGGGTTCAGTGCACGCAGAAGATTTAGGGAATTTAGTGTTGTTATCTCTGGTGTTGTTAGTTGTTACCGTTAAGGACGGTGTTGAATTGGTAAAATAAGCCTTGCGAAATCAATCCGTCTGGGTTTATTCCTTGGCGGATTTTTACCATTTTGGTCTCTTTCGAAAGCTACAAGGATGTACTTTGGTTTGAGCCCATTGGCATTCCCAAAATCCAAAAATCAAAAAAAATATTTCTAATTTTTGTAAAAATCCGTCAAGGAATAACTCCAGACGGATTGATTTCGCAACGCTTATTTTACCAATTCAACTCCGTCCTTAACCCACAAAAATTATACATCCTTTTGTGTTGACGTTGACACGATGCTGGTATGTCGATGTCCGCCATTTCTGACGAAAGCGGAGTTGGATCTTGAGCCGCGCCGGTGACACTTTTTTTTAATAGGCGATAGTAACCTGCGGTGTGCCTATACGGCTTGAACTTCTTGGAGGACATTTTCTGCTTTGCACTATTTCACAGCACAGCAGGTACTGGTAACACTGACAAGAGATGATCTGCATGAAAAACCCCAAACAACAAAGAGCCAGCTCATTTTCTGACCTCAAAATCCACATAAGACGGATTTCCTTTAAAGTTCACTATAATGGTGCTTTCGCCCTCCTTTTGACCAGTGCTCCTCAATAAGTCAATTTTTATAGTAATTCTGACTTCAAAGTCAAATGTTCAAATTGAATAGGTCCGCTTTTTCACTAAAATAACCCTTGTTATTTACCATGACCTGTAAGGCATTGTATAAAGTTGAAAATTACCAAATTTGGACTAGTATGAAGAGGTTATTCATAACCAGACTTTGAAGTTGAAATTAGGGTAATTTCGAAGTAATTGCGACTACCGTTGATAGCTCAAATTAACCTCAGAGGTAAAATGGACTTTAACGGCGAAAGTCAAGCGAAAATGAACTAATTTTTGCCCTAGATAATGCCTTATAAATTTTAAAGAATTTGAAGGCATTTTTTAGGTGGAATCTAGGTAATTTTCAACTTCCAAAAACTTTTTGAAGTCGATGGTAAATTTAGGGTTTTCGCAAGGTTAAATCTTGGTAATTTTTGATTTAAATAATGACTTTGTAGAGCATTTGTCATATAAGAAAAATTTTATGTCAAATTCATGCATATTTCGCCTTCTTCAAGTCAATTTGACTTTAGCTTGGTAATTTGGCCCTAAATTGCTTCTTGGGTATTCAAGGGATCCACAGCTTCCTAGGTGAAAATTTGATCCTGACTTGATCAATAAACGACTTTATAGCAAGGTATGTGAATTCTATGAGTGGATATGCAGAGAAAAGATATGACAAAGTCAGTGTCAAAGAAGGAGGTTACAACAGTGCATTTTTGTTAGGTCCATCATCCAGATTACGAGTAACAAGCACCCACAATAATGGGGCTGTATAGCGGCAAAAGCCTGAATTGATGGTGCATTGTACTTGATTGTACTATGCACCGCTGTCACCATGATGACATTGGGCGCGTTCAGCAGGTCCCATAGTGGGTGCCATCGGTGGATGCCGCATGCGCCTCTTGAACGGTCACAGCCACCAATCGCCATTTTTTCCACCACAGTTTCTTTATGGTAGCGGTGGATCAGATATTGGATCCAACCCTCCAGGAGATTATATTTGGTAACTAGATCCACGGGTTTCACCTTGGGGCTTGCTGAACTCGCCAATTGCGGCCAATGACCACCGTCAACATCTCATTCTTCGGAAAGTCAAAATGGTTGTCAGATAATTTGAGGGTTCGTTTGAGGGCTATTATGTATCCTCGTAACGACTCGCTAACAATGTAGACGGAGAGGGAGGTAGAAGGAATTCACAGATACAGACAAAGATAGCAAGCACCCAACGAGATCGTTACGTGATACAGATAGTGGGAGCGGTACGCCAAAGCATACCGCATTTTGGAGTGCAGTAACGAAATTTTGCATGGGCGTACTTTATACCAAGACAAGCGATTTGACCCGCAGCACTCGATATTTCGTCCCTTAGGGGGCCAATGGGGGCCCTCCAAATTTTCAAGATGCAAGAACTTTCACAAAATGATCATTGAGTATCGTCATGTATGTCATAAGTGAAGCTTACGGGTCTATTGAAAATGTTTTCATCAAATGTCGTCGTGTCCGATTCATTCTTCACATTCGAAAACAAAATTCTTTCGCAGAGGTCAAAAAAACTGTTTTAATTTTTTCTGCTGTGCAAGGAAACGATAAATTCATATGTTTTGTTGCGTTCCCAACTAAATCGCGTTCCGTAAACCCAAATATGGAGACAATTTTTTTGCAATATCATTTTCCCAAGAAAAGGTGACCTCTTCAGTATACCTTTTTCAACAGCATTTTTTTCAATGTTCCTACTGGATAAAACTGTCAATTTTTGCAGATATGAGAAGCTTGAACTCTTTTCTTAGTAATTTCCATGCAACATGGCTTCAAAACATACAAGAAAGCCCTAAAACTTTTTTTTTCTGCTGGGCCGTCAAATTTTTGGCATGTTGATTTTGTAGTAGGGGAGACGCGCAAATAAATAAGATCTAGTCTAGGCGAATTAGTTCTACCGGAAAATATACCTACTCACACCTAACGACTCTGCGTTTTGTTGTACTGCAATAAAACATGTCATGGAAGAATATTTTTTGTTGAAACCAAATCGCCTGTGCCAGCAGCCTGGATTGAATACTGGTCCGCGTCTCTCTTACTATAAAATCAAAATATCGTAAGTTGGACGGCCCAGCAGAAAAAAGTTTTTTTGGGCGCCCTTGGGCGTTTTAGAGTCATGTTGCTTCGCAACCACCAAAAAAATAGTTCGAGGTCTCCATTCCTGCAAAAATTACGAGTGATATCCAGTGGGGACATAGAAAGAAATGCTCTTGGAAAAGAGGTACTGAAGAGGTCACCACTTCTTTGAAAAATACCATTACAAGAAAAATTCCTTTATAATTAGGTTCAGGGAATGCGATTTAGTTGGGAACGCAACAGAACATATGGATTTATCGTCTCCTTGCATAGAAGAAAAAATAAAAACAGTTTTTTTGACCTCTGCCAAAGAATTTTTTTTTCAAGTGTGAAGAATGAATCGGACACAACGACAATTGATGAAAATATTTTCAATAGACCCGTAAGCTTCACTTATGACATACATGACGATACTCAATGATCGTCATGTGAAAGTTCTTGCATCTTGAAAATTTGGAGGGCCCCCATTGGCCCCCTAAGGGACAAAATATCGAGTGCTGCGGGTCAAATCGCTTGTCTTGGTATAAAGTACGCCCATACCAAATCTCGTTACTGCACTCCAAAATGCAGTATCGATGTGTTTTTAGGTGTGTACCGCTTGCACTAAGAATGCTAAACGATTCATTCGCCTGTTCTCTGATTCGGGCTGAACGTGCGGTGCCAAGCCCTCACAGGCCAACCTCATACACGGCCCAAACTACTGATTATCCTCTATCAGCTTCCTGCAGCCTGGACGTGCTGGTAACATAGCCTACTCACCTCCAAGTGCCCTAGACTTGGCATAACGTGCTGATGCTAAGCCCCCACAGGTTGCCCGTTACGTTCCGGTCCAAAGAGTGCTGATGCTAAATCTCATACAATTGTCAACAAGTATTGAGCGAACACCGAAATTGGTGGTTGTATAGAAAAACTCTGGAATACCTAACTATAGGAAGTATTTTATACTATCGTATCCTACCTGCCTCATCGTCATTTCATTTTCTCTACTCTGCTACTCTCTGCTAGAAAATATAGAGTCCCAGATCACTAGGTATATCTACCTACCCACGACAGAGTCAGGGAGATAATTCGCTCATCCCCAAGCAGCAGCGTCACAACAGAGGTTATTTGTTACTTCAGGTACCTAGCTGTTCTCTACTTTGGCACCAATTCTTTTTTCTCTCCTTCAAAGCGGAGCGCTTCTTCACCTCAGCTACATTTTCAATTCAAACCGTCCACTTCAAATGCGATGTAATGTGATATGTATTGCAATCATTTCATACAGGTGTCCAAAATGTCGCGCCGCTTTTAAAAAAATCGGCAAAGGGGTAAGAAATCATCGTATTGAATTTTTCCAAAAGCAAGCCTATTCTAAAGATTTGGGAAATTTATGTATAGAAGACTGCATCGTCAAGACGTCTTCGCCGCTGAACTTTCTTAAGTCGGGACCTGAAATTCACCTTAGTTCGCTTACACAATATGGCAGCTGGAATAGCCGCCATTTCTTCCAGAATATTGTTTCTCAATTCATCCAGCAGTGTAGCAGGAGCTACGGTGACTGCTTTTTCATTGGGGAGCCCGTCAAAAAAAAATTCAACGGGGTTTCAGATCGGGACTTCCTGGAGACCAAAACTGATGTCCCTCAGTTTGGAAATCACCCTTCCGGGAAACATCCTTCAAGCTACGTCCCGATCTAACTTCGTAAACTTCATCTTGTGGGGTTGCCTTGGAGAAAAAATATTCGCCACAGCACCTGCTGCACTGCATGATTTGAAAAGCACTATTCGGGTGGAAATGGCGGCTCTATCCCAGCTATGATTGTGTGAGCGAGCTCTGGAAAATATTTGGTCCCAACTTGAAGAGGTGTAGCGGCAAGAGGGAAGACGTCTTGACAATGCAGTCTTCTGTATATATCTAAATTTCTCAACAATTTAGATCAGGATTGCTTTTGAAAAAATTCAATAAGATAATTTTTCACCCCCTCCCAATTTTTTTAAAAGCGGCGCGACATTTTGAACACCTGTATTAGCGATTTCAAAAATCTAGACGGCCTCTGGCGGTTGACATGGCGAAGCTAGTTTGTAAGTTTTTACGTCATTTCTGTTCTGTCGCTTCTGTCAGATAACCAGTGACAATCGCGCGAATTATCAAAATACTCGTATAGGTGATCGAGTTATTCAAGAAAATGAATTTTTGTTGAATAGCGATCAATAATTAATTAACACAAATACCACAAATACAACCTTTATACAACGTGCGATGACAGGTGACAGAAAAACTTACAATCCTCCATCTTGTTTACAGCGCCCTCATCGGTAGTTAAAATCGCGGATACTATTTATGTCAAATATGGATGCATAGTACACATCACCCTCTACTGCCTATACAGCCCCATCAATGTTATTTTTGCTGTCTCACTTCGATTAGCGACTTGTTTATTTGCGAAGGTCTTTGACTCGTATATTTTAAGCTTCGAAATCCATCATAAACGATAGAAATATTTGGTCACGTTCAGCATGAACTCGGATGTAAATGGAGTTTCTTCTTCCCGCTAGTGGGCCATGAGGTCTTCCTCACAGCCCTATTCGGTAGGTACATTATAGACTGGGAGCTGAGGATTTGGTATTAGAGCACAACTGCAAAGCTCAGGAAGACGTTGCACAACACCTTTCATTTGATTTCCACACTGGGTCGGGTATCAATTTTGATGAAAAAATAGCCTATCAACTGCATCATCGAAAATGTTACGCCGCCAATGGCAAGCTCTCAAAGCCTTGGTTATTGTAAAAAAAATACAAATCATCATCATCAAACAATGAACTCAATCGTTTGATTGATAGATTGTTCAAATGAATGTAGAAACCAAGAAATTCTGCGATTCAATTTTCCCAAGTTGAAGTGTAGAAGTTATCGATTATTCGTGGAAAAATACGCGTAGATCTACTCTTCCAGTTTGAACTAAATTGCTCAAAAACTATGGAAAATCAAAAAGGCGACCTTGGAAAATGTGGAAATGTTGAATTTCACATTCTTCATGGAAAATACGCATACATTGTGGATTTGAACTGAATCGCTCAAAAAGTATGAAAATTCAAAATAACGACCATGAAAATTTTGAACATATTTTAATGGACAAAGCATACTGAATTCCTATACCGTGAGAATGGTATATGAACATTTGAAATTTGACCGACGCAAAGTAGCGCGAATATCGCGTAATTTGAGTTGACATCCAAAGTGCAATGTGAACAAGCCGTATCTAAGGATCTAACCTACAGGCAGCATTAGGCCACATCTACATATAGTGGAGCGAAATCGGCCTGAAAAGTCGTCGTTTTTTTTTTAAGGTATAACAGCACCAAACCTTATAGGTCTTATAGAGAATCAAATTCCACGTATGTATGGTCATTTTGGGGATGATCTTGTGGTAGGGACCTTTTTTATGGGCAAAAAACCTCAAAAATTGGAAATTAGCAGTTCAGCATTCACAACGTTATATTTCTGGATCCAGTTGAGCTATCGGTCTGTTCTTTTTTTTAAATGAAAGTACATTGAAAAACCTTTCCAATGGTACATCACTGACTAAAGATTATTGTTCACGAACGTGTTTATAGAACAATAAACATTATATTGACCAAAAATGCAGTCCCTTTTTGACCATGCGAGGAACTTCTTTCCTCGTAGGAATTTTTATATACAACCTGCGAGGAAAATGAAGCCGAAATATCAGAGAAAATTATAAAGAAAGTTTCATTGATCTAGGCCGTATAGTTTGTCAGTTATGAATTTTTTTCTGGCGCATTGAGTTGGAACGTCGCTCGGCGTGTGCTTGCATACAGTAAATCGCCGCATAACAAACAGTGAACGCGGCACGGCGCGCGGCGATTTACTGTATGCAAGCACACGCCAGGCGACGTTCCAACTCAATGCGCCAGAAAAAAAATCATAACTGACAAACTATACGGCCTAGATCAATGAAACTTTCTTTAAAATTTTCTCTGATATTTCGGCTTCATTTTCCTCGCAGGTTGTATCTAGAAATTCCTACGAGGAAAGAAGTTCTTCGCATGGTCAAAAAGGGACTGCATTTTTGGTCAATATAGTGTTTATTGTTCTATAAACACGTTCGTGAACAATTATCTTTAGTCAGTGATGTACCATTGGAAAGGTTTTCCCATGTACTTTTATTTAAAAAAAAGAACAGACCGATAGCTCAACTGGATCCAGAAATATAACGTTGTGAATGCTGAACTGCTCCTTTTCAATTTTTGAGGTTTTTTACCCATAAAAAAGGTCCCTACCACAAGATCATCCCCAAAATGACCATACATACGTGGAATTTAATTCTCTACAAGACCTATAAGGTTTGGTGCTGTTATACCTTCAAAAAAAAAACGACGACTTTTCAGGCCGATTTCGCTCCACTAATAGGACTGGTGCAGTGACAATGGCATAGTAACAAAGCTAACCCATAGATTTTTTTTATATTTAGCGTTCACATAAATATACCGTATGATCAAAAACTTTCCTTCTCTAGGCAGGCTGTGGCCTGGCCAAAATCAGCTTCGTTTGCCTGCCAATGACCAGACCACAGCCTGATGCCTAGAGGAGGAAAGTTTTTGATCATACGGTACTCACAATAAGAAAAGAATGGCAATGGCAGTGCCAAACGTTTCTTACCGTAAGTCTATGTGAAGTCTCGATATAAAAAAAAGCTTGAAATTTAGCATTCTTACCGCTGTTGCCATGCTGCACTAATCCTTTGTGGATGCTGCTTTATGCCTTGTTCCTACATTGTTTCACAACCAAATTCTATCACAGTGACTGCAATTGTGAAACTGAAAACTAATTTTTGAAAATTCGTAATTATTCAACCGTCCGTTCGTTGTATCTACATGCGTGTTTTATTGAAGGAAATTTTAAAGTTTTTTTCAATCATAATATGTACATACGTTTCTCCACAACATCAAGTATACCTGTCCGCATGTCGAAAACTATTAGTCATGAATCATGAATTCACAAATTCGTCGTCTATGCGATGCTGCTCTAAAGTTGTTATTTCTGTGATTGTTTATTGTTACGTAGGCAAGATGTTTATCAATTTCACATGCGAAAGCAATGATCTATCGATTAGCGTTTATACCAGATTGATAGGTTCTCTCCCCGAGGAGTAGTTCGCGTGACGGACGGACGGACAAACAAAGTGCAGCTAAGAGCGTCATTCCCTGTGGAAAAGGAGAAGTGCGCAAAAAATGCGGCTCCCGGTGCGGTGCCACAGTGGGCCAAATCATCATTCTAGCTGGACAAAAGTCAAGAAATGCAAGACACTGGGATTTCATATATATTCTTTTGGTTCTATTCCCAATACCTGTAGTGTATTAAAAACCATGATAGACAGGTACTGAAACAAATGCAACGACTTTAACAGATCAGTAAACATTGATATACCATTTATTCAGAAATTGGGTTCATCGAGATTTTGACGATCTCAGCTCAAAAACTGATATACATTTTTGAAAAGTGGCTTCATTTCATGAAATGGACGTCCATAACAGAGGTAATTTGGTCTTATTCATCAGAAGCTCATGTATATTTCACTCTTTCTGGTCCACATTAACTTTATGACTCACGTTCAGAAAATGTTTGTCAAACTTTGGAAGCTTGTTATAAAAAACTTCCACGAGTTTCCAATGATTTTCTTGTTTTACTGAACAGATTGATCCTTCCTGATCATGTGTACAAAGAATTGGCTGCCAGTTACTGCCTAAACTATTTTTTCATGGCCATGCGTGTTGAAATCGAAACACGAGATAATTTCTACAAAACTGATCATAATTAAATGAAACTTCGTGGTATTGTAGCTCATAAAAACTACTTTGAAAAAAAAGTATAACACTTGAGCAAGCTTCTTCGAGAAAATTTTGAAAAAAAAAATTCCGACGCCAGGATTCGAACCCGCTCTGAATTTGAAAATTGGATCGGAATACTTTTGTCCAGTCAATGTAGCCATTCGTCCCACTGCGCACTGTGGCGGTGGTGAGAAGTGGGTGTAGAATTTTTCACGAAAACAATGTTTTTTATTATACCCAGCCAGAGCGCCGCATTGCTTTCTCATCATTCTCTTTATTTATTGTATCGCAATCTACGCAGGAAAAATAAGAAGAGCAGGGGGACGACATCCCAGGCAATGTTGATTCCAATTTGAACGAAATCCTCTTCATACATCTCTTCTCAGAAAGAAACACCTCTCATCTTTTATACTTCCAGATACTACACTGTAGGTACTTACCATTGTATCGCAAAACGAAAGGCCAGAAGAGAAGTAGGAGAAATAACAAACGCGATGAAAGTGAAAAATAAAAAAAATGCTCCGCGACAATAATTAAATTCTACATGTTCAGAAAAACACCAGTCCGGGAGAAGAGCCCGGGAGCCGCGTGCAGGCGCTGAGCTGGAGAACGGTGAAATTTAGGGACGCGATGGAAATAACTTCCAGGGAAAACCACAGAAGCTCACGCATTTTTGACAATTAGGAATTTATTACGTTATCATTCACTTTTTAAAATGCCGTGTGCAAAAAGCATGCTAGAGTGAGTGCGAAAATGAATGGCACTTTATCTTTCCATTTTGGTGATTTTTCAAGTTAAAGCACTAGAAGGGCACGTCACACCTGCGTCTCTGCAGGCTTTCACATTTTCTAGACGTCACATTTTGCTGTTTAAGTAATAAATATTGAATAACGCGTCCGGACTGATGTTCGAGTTCAACATTTTATTATTTATTATTTTTGCAACAGCTGACCTTCACCTTATTGTTATGAATAGTGTGTACCTAAATACACCGCTGTGACGGCATATGGAATACAGTCAGTCATACATGTAGGTAGGGAATATCAAGGGGTTTCTGATGCGACTTGAAAAGTTGTTGACGGGAATCGGTTTTATTATTGTTTGTCAAGTAGAAACTCCTCCAAAGAGAAAATGAACGGGCATTGCTATCAAATTTTGAAAATTTCCAAAATTTTTTGAAAACTCAAAAACTATCCCTCAAGAGAGTTGCATGCCAAATTTGAACTTTCAATTCTCAAAAAAAAGTACCAAAAATGATTTCTCGTATAAGAAAAAGTGAATTAGTAGAAATCATTTTTTGTACCTTTTTTTTCAAAATAGGAATAGTGGAGCGAAATCGGCCTGAAAAGTCGTCGTTTTTTTTTTGAAGGTATAACAGCACCAAACCTTATAGGTCCTATAGAGAATCAAATTCCACGTATGTATGGTCATTTTGGGGATGATCTTGTGGTAGGGACCTTTTTTATGGGCAAAAAACCTCAAAAATTGAAAATGAGCAGTTCAGCATTCACAACGTTATATCTCTGGATCCAGTTGAGCTATCGGTCTGTTCTTTTTTTTAAATAAAAGTACAAGGAAAAACCTTTCCAATGGTACTTCACTGACTAAAGATCATTGTTCACGAACGTGTTTATAGAACAATAAACATTATATTGACCAAAAATGCAGTCCCTTTTTGACCATGCGAAGAACTTCTTTCCTTGTAGGAATTTTCAGATACAACCTGCGAGGAAAATAAAGCCAAAATATGAAAGAAAATTTTAAAGAAAGTTTCATTGATCTAGGCCGTATAGTTTGTCAGTTATAATTTTTTTTCTGGCGCATTGAGTTGGAACGTTGCCCGGCGTGGGCTTGCATACAGTAAATCGCCGCAAACGAACAGTGACCGCCAAACGGCGATTTACTGTATGCAAGCATACGCCGGGCGACGTTCCAACTCAATGCGCCAGAAAAAAATTTATAACTGACAAACTATACGGCCTAGATCAATGAAACTTTCTTTAAAATTTTCTTTCATATTTTGGCTTTATTCTCCTTGCAGGTTGTATCTAAAAATTCCTACAAGGAAAGAAGTTCTTCGCATGGTCAAAAAGGGACTGCATTTTTGGTCAATATAATGTTTATTGTTCTATAAACACGTTCGTGAACAATTATCTTCAGTCAGTTATGTACCATTGGAAAGGTTTTTCCATGTACTTTTATTTAAAAAAAAGAACAGACCGATAGCTCAACTGGATCCAGAGATATAACGTTGTGAATGCTGAACTGCTCATTTTCAATTTTTGAGGTTTTTTGCCCATAAAAAACGTCCCTACCACAAGATCATCCCCAAAATGACCATACATACGTGGAATTTGATTCTCTATAGGACCTATAAGGTTTGGTGCTGTTATACCTTCAAAAAAAAACGACGACTTTTCAGGCCGATTTCGCTTCACTAGAAGCTAAAATTTGGCATGCGACTTTCTTGAGAAAATATAACGGGTGATCCATTCAGAGGTACTTTTTCTAGTAGGCTTTTTATGACAGATCCAATTGTCAAACAATCAAATTGCCTAGTTACCGCCTTCGAAATCTATCCTGGACAACTATATCCAACCAGCATGCCAGAGAGAAGCACACCAAATACGATAGAGCTGCGGAAGATGTTAGGGGATCCTTCACACCCCTAGTTTGTTCCTGCGAAGGAGCAATGCACAAGGAGTTTGAAGCTTTTTTGAAGCGGATAGCATGCACCTTAGCTGAGCGTTGGGAGAGACCATACTCTTCCATCTTATGCTGGGTTCGAGTCAGGATAGAATTCAGCCTGATCAGGGCAATAAGTATGAGGATAAGGGGAACTAGGAAAATTATTCGCGGAGTAGGCTTAGAGGATGGGTCAGGTATTTAGATATTTACATGTATTATATATATTTATATTCCATACCTTCTACACATTTTACATTATCCTTTATTCATTTTTGATAATTTTGTAATTTCCTTCACGAATAAAAATTGTTGATAAGTAATTGCCATGGCATATTTATTCAGTATTGTTTGAAATTTGATTATGGAAAAACTTACCCCGGCAAAGCGTCTACAGATTGTTCAGCTGTATTATGAAAATCAGCGTTCTACAAGAAATGTGTTTCGTGCGCTTAGAGCAATTTATGGTCTACATAATCGGCCTACCGAACGCACAATTCGCTATACCATCGAGAAATTTGAAACCCAATTTTCATTATTGAATAAGACGCTACCAAATAGACCACATCCACTACGTAGCGAAGAAAATATAGCGGCGGTAGCTGAGAGTATATGCGAGGACTGTGATGAATCGATTCGGCGACGTTCTCAACACCTTGGCTTGTCGTATGGAACAACTTGGCGTATTTTACGCAAGGATCTTGGTTTAAAGGCATACAAAATTCAACTTGTGCAAAAAATTAAAGCCAGCCGACCTTCCAAATCGTCACCGTTTCAGTCTTTGGGCTCTTGAAAAGCTTGAAGAAGATCCACTGTTTTCGACCAAAATTTTGTTCAGCGATGAGGCCCATTTCTGGCTTAATGGCTACGTCAATAAACAAAATTGCCGTGTTTGGGTTGAAGAGCAACCCGAAGAGCTGCCGTTACATCCAGAGAAAACGACGGTTTGGTGTGGCTTATGGAGTGGTGGAATCATCGGTCCATATTTCTTCAAAAATGAAGCCGGCCAAAATGTAACTGTGAATGGTGCCCGTTATCGCGCCATGATAACAGACTATTTGCAGCCTGAAATTGAAGCCCGTGATCTTGACGGTATTTGGTTCTAACAAGATGGCGCTACTTGCCACACAGCTCGTGGAACCATGGAATTATTGCGAGAACAATTCGGTGAGCAGTTGATTTCACGCTTCGGGCCGGTGAAGTGGCCGCCTAGATCGTGTGATATCACGCCTTTAGACTTCTTTCTTTGAGGCTACGTGAAGTCCAAAGTCTACGTGAATAAGCCGGCTACGATTGAGCAATTGGAAGCGAACATTTCTCGCGTCATTCGCGAAATACCAGTCGATATGCTCGAACGCGTCGTGCAAAATTGGAACTCCAGAATGGACCTCCTTAGACGTAGTAACGGCCAACATTTGAAAGAAATAATATTTAAGAAATAAATGTCAAAAATCCTTTTGTCGTACGATAATTAAAGTTACCCAGTAAAATTATTATTTTGATATTTTTTTAATTTTTGAAAAAAGTACCTCTAAATGGATCACCCGTTACATTGTCGATGCTATCTAGTTTTGAAATTTTCGAGAATCAAAATCAAAAATTTCCAAATTTTGGAAATTTTCAAAATTTGATAGCAATGTCTGAGCATTTTCTTTTTGAAGGAGTTTCTACTTGACGAAAAAAATTGAATGAAACCGATTCCCGTCAACAACTTTTTCAGTCACATCAGAAACCCCTTAACCTGAAGTACTACCGAAGTATATTAAATACTAGTGCTCTGTTTCACACAGGTGCAAAATACGTCGTCCTTTTTATGAGACGACACAAAGGACCCCGCACGTTTTCTACGAAAAAGTGGTTTCGGTGGATTTGGCTCAATTTTTCATGCAGGGTTATTCAAAAGTCCGGATTAAAATTCATAATTTTTTTCCATATTTATTGCGGAAAAAACGCTTGAACAGGTCGATTTCTAAAAACGGTAAACCGTTTTTTCATGACACGTGTCATGTTCTATCGTCATCCCCCTAACTCCAAGCCACCCTTAGTATTTTTTTTCAAATGGCACCCTATGGCTTGTGGGGGCTTGTTGGAAAGCTTGTCAAAAACTCTATTCAGATCTACCATTGAAAATTAGATCGGACGCTTCACCATGAAGTTTTGAGGAACCCCAGTTTTACTTAACAGTCCGGTACTAAATTCATAATTTCTTCCATATTCTTTCAGAAAGAAAACGCTTGAACAGGTCGATTTCTGAAAACGGTAAGCCGTTTTTTCATGACACGTGTCATGTTCCACCGTCAATCTTCTAACCCCAAGCCACCCTTAGTATTTTTTTCCAAATAGCACCCTATGGCTTGTGGAGGCTTGTTGGAAAGCTTGTCAAAAACTCTATTCAGATCTACCATTGAAAATTAGATCGGACGCTTCACCATGAAGTTTTGAGAAACTTGGGGTTGGGGGGGTTGACGGTAGAACATGACACGTGTCATGAAAAAACGGCTTACCGTTTTTAAAAATCGACCGGTTCGAGCGTTTTTTCCGAAATAAAAAAAAAAAAAATATGAATTTTATTCCGGACTTTTGAATAACCCTGTATGTTGTAGATCTTGATTCAAGAAAACGTGCGGGATCCTTTGTGTACTGTTATAGCTATTTTCGGACATTTTGCCTACCATACGCTGATTGGTCAGACGAAGGTCACGCGTTGCCTGTGTCTAAAGCATACGACGATCAGGATTTCAGGAATCACACGAGCTGCGCAGGTACGACATCAGCAATCCATCGAAAGAAGTTTCACGGCTCTAGCTTTATTTCCCGAGAAGAAGTTCAACTTCTTAGAAGTGCAGTGGAGATCTTTGTTTTTTGATGATTTTTTTTTCTGTTTGTGCCCTTGACTGCTTATGGTCTCCAGCCGTTTTTTGATGATGATGATAATAATAATGTAACTAACCCAGTCGGTAGCACGGTGAGCTTGGCCTCGCTTTCAAAGGCGAAGGTCCCGAGTTCAAATCCGCACTGCGCCAGATGGACTTTTCCACGCGTCTCTTAGTACTTGGGCATCTACTATCGTGCGGTGATGCCCCGGGAAGAGAGATGAAACGAGAAAGCCATCGAAACAAAACCCCACTGATAAATCCCCCACTGATCCAGAGATGCAAATCTTACAGTACTTCGTTGTTATCGTCCCCATTGTTATCATTAAAGAAAAACCCCGACAGCAAAAACCTGCTAATAACCTAGCTGTTGATGCAGGGCAAAAAAATAATAATAATCATAATGTAACTACGTGGCGATTGATAAAAAAAAAACCATTGGCCACCCTTGTGTGATGTGACAGATTCTTTATTTCAAGGTAAATTTCATTCCGTCGCCATCTTGGCCGCTATATTGACATCTAAGTGTTCTTAGTTGAATGATTTCCATAAAACTTAGAACTTACTATCGTCTGGTATGATCATTCTTATTCATCAAGCTGAATGTCATGATTCTGCCGCCATCTTGGCCGCCATATTGAAATTTCCTATAAGTGGAACGATTGTCATGGAACGTGAAACTTACTTTTTGTCTCGTATGAATATTTTTATTTTCAAGCTGGACTTCATTTCTATCAATGAGAGATCTGCATTGATGATATTCACCTGTTTCATCATGTGGGAGAACCGTGGTCGGTGTAGTGAGCTAGTTGAGCTTCCGAAAGCTGCCGCGCCGCACGAGTATCACACTTTCTGCGTATCATGTATTCTTGTAGCGTTGAGAGTGTAGACTACATTGAGTTACCCTGGGCGTTGGACCATCAAGCTTCCGCCTCTAATGACTCAGGCACCAATTCATCCCAAACAGATCGAAACACGTATCTGCTGAATTTCAATGTAGCCCGGTCTAATGTTTGAGATCCCTCACTATTCCAAACTGTTCGTGTTTCAAAAACCAAAGCTCAAAATGTTCGTGTCGTGAACAGACGCCTTAAGAGCGTGTACACTGTACTGTATAGGTACAAGGTGATCACATGAGAGTTTACCCCATACTGGAGGTCTCTCCTTTGAGATGATTTGAAAATAAAAAAACTTTTCTTGAACAATTTTTCCGTAGAATTCAAAATTTGAAACTACATATAATATTTCACAACCTATACAATATACAGGGTTTCGCATTTTTTGTTGTTAATGCGACACCCTGTATATTCGAATTGCAATCGATGCAGTTTCTTTATTCTGAAAACAAGTATATACCGTAGTGTTGAGTTATTTCCGAAGGTGAATTGTCAAAAATTCACAAATATCCCATGATACTGACCTAAACTTAAGGTACGTTTAGGTACTTGGCTAAAAAAATTCTGAAATTTGGCTACAATTTTTTTCAACAGTGCTATGTTCATATTCGAATTTTAATAGAAATTATTTTCCCGAAAAAAAATTCAACCATAATCCAGAACTTTTTCAACCAAATGCGAGGCCAAATGTAAGCCCAGGTCGATTTCATGGGATTTTTGTTGATTTTTTGACAATTTTTCATCGGAAATGACTTGACACTGCTGTATATACAGTAATACAGGGTGTTTAAGGGATGATAGCAAAAAATTCAACTGTGAGTAGATCTTTTAAAATACGATGAGAACTGAGTGTCCCGAAAATACACCGACAACGTTCTAGGACAGCTTCCTCTCATCAAAATAAGAAAAAAAGCGTTTCCATGGTCCGGAAACGCTTCATAAAGGGAGCTACAGGCTCCTAAAGGTGGGACCCTGAAGATGATTGTTTTTTCAATATTTCTGAAAGCATTCAAGGGAAATCAATCAAACATGACACATTTAATAACCTTTTCATGCCCAACAAAAATGAAGTTGCTTTGAAACAGTTTTTCTTTCGTCTTGAATATCGTAATTGAAAATTAGCATTTCTGACCACGTTTTCACACAATTCAAACTCAAATATCTCGTGAACGATGCATCTATCGAGATTGAACAGGAGGATCTTTTTTTGGTAGAAAACACAAATATTCTTAAATTTCTTGTCAAATTTGGAAAGAATCCACATTCAAACAAGTTAGGGTTATTTTTACTCCCACACCTTAGCTTGGCCCACCCCTGGTGAATTATTGTGGGATTATTCTTGCTTCATTTTGTTGGGCATAAGAAAGTTACTGGATGTGTTAAGATTGATTGATTCTCCTTAAACGGTTTCAGAGATATTGAATAGAAACCATATCCAAAGTCCTAGCTTTGGGGGCCTGTAGCTCCCTTAGAAAGCGTTTCCGGACCCTTGTTCATAGGAACTTTATTTCTTTTTTTGATGAGAGGAAGCTGCCTTAGAACGTTGTCGGTGTATTTTCGGGACACCTCTATACCATATTGCAAACTTTGGCCTTATGACAAAAATACAGCCCTTGAAGTACTTTTTTTTTCGTATTTCAAAAAATTTCAACTTAGGAACGTTTCCACAAAATTAGCCTAAATTCAGCATGAACTGGATTATCAACACTTTATCAACCCGCCTATTTTGAAAGAATCCAACCAGTAGCGTAGAAATTCTGAGGGGTCGCTTTTCTTTTCTTCGGATGCTTCTAAATGATTGCTATATTGAAATATATAGTGTCCAATTTGAGGAAAATTTCTCGATGTTTCACCTTGTAAGCGACATACCACAGCAAAATTTATTGGACAAATTTGGAACCTACGGAAAAAATAATGTGAGAATCATGTTTTACTTTTTTTTACATAATTCATACGTGAACATCTTGTACTTTGGAACAGGGGCTCGAATCGAAAGTTTTGTTCCAATCAGTTTTGAAATGCTCTAACTACACTCTGAGTGTGCCATTTTGTGAACATCTTGTAGGTAGGTATAGTGAAAATAGCATGTATAGCGGAGAGTCAAAAAATACATTATAAACATTAAAGGGAATGAAGGAGGTAACAAACAGAACAAAACAACTGAGAAAAGTACCTATGAAGGTGTTTTTTTCGTGTTTTCCATAACAAATCGTTGCACCCCTTCAGTTCTTTATTCGCCTTTTTTCACTTTCAGTATTGTGGGGGAGACCGGGTATAAAAGTATAACGCGTGATTAAAGTAACAGTGCCCACTGCGTCTTTATGTTACGTAATTTCAAAAAACTGCTAAGCTCATTGGATGCATCACTTCAACCCATCTATGCATGCTAACCAGCGGCCGGCCGCGAATCATTTCGTTCGCACAGTTCGTCTGAGTGCGGTTTTCGGTACCCAAAGTAAGTTCGTCTCTCTTCACAATTTTTCTGTTGGTTTTAGTAAATCAGCGAGTGAACAACTATGCAATATCACGAAAAATAACTAGATAATGCGTATTATTTCATTTTTATGGGAACGGGTACTTGTCCGCATGTCATAACGTTATAGATCCAGCTGGCTTCTGAAATGCAGCACTGACTGGCGATGCCGCACCACACAAAAATGCTGTTATTGTTCATCATTATTTCGTCGAGATTTTTCTCAGTTCGGGTTCCAAGGTCATGAGCTACCCAGTAGAGTGATTTTTTTTTGCTCTGACAAACGAACAGACGGACGGAGGAAATGAGGACATAATGAGCGCCTTTCCGTTTGGAGAGGTGCGCTAAAAAGTAGCCAGTTGTATTATGGTTTGATACCGAAAGATGTGCGCAAAGTGGCCAGGGGCGGACTGGACAGGGGCTAGGGGGCGATTGCCCGCGGGGCCACTTACATCGGCGGGGCCAAAATTTTTTCCTTTTTTTTTGTAAAATAATAATTGTTGACTGACCCCTTTTCTTTTGTGCATTTGAGTCGAAAAAACATGAACATTCCTGAAGCCCCTTGTTTTAATTTCCATCATTTGGCGGCATTGGCCTCGTGTTCTTTTTATTTTTGCTTCCATTACATTAAAGTGAAAAACTGCAAAAAATTTCTGCGTCGCATTATCTTTGACAATTATTGTACCCTCTATCTTCTTATGCATGCCAAGTCCCAATGCAAAGCACCGAATTTACATTATTTTAGCTTTTGTTTTGACCCTTTTCCGGGATCATTTGGGGGCCAAAAACTTAAATGATAGGAATGTTTAATATCATCATGCAATAATGATTTTGGAATGTTAATGTTAATGTTGTTTTGTTATTGATTTGTTTAAAAAAAAAATCTTGGTCGGCCCCGTCCATTTATTTTTGCATATTGAATCAAAAGAGAAAAGATTTTTGCTACATCTTGTACCGAATCTATCGGACCAATTCCGCCGCCTCCAACAGTTGTAATTCATTTTTTTTTTGACGTAAACACTAAGGAGACAAATAGTTGTATTCTTCACTGATCAGTTTAGAACAGCTTCTTTTTTTTCTTGCGCCTACTGCGCCTTGCTCCTCCCCTCCCCGGAAACCCCGCGTCCCATATTATCAGCAGCAAAGAACATAAAAATCGACGAGCCTCTCTTTTTATCCCAGGGTGTTTTATAAGAAACTATCCAAAATTTGAAATTTAATAATGATAGGCTTTATTGTCCAACAGCAAAAAAAAGTCATAAAGAGGACAAGAAAAATGATAGAAATAAATAAGTAGCAGTACTAGCATATCATAATGAGTTATGCGACAAACAATGCACACAAATAAAAACAAAATACAGCACAAGAATAAAAACAAGGGGAAAGCCCACCGTCCTGAGACAGATCTAGGCAACCTGGAGGGCTCGCATAAAAACGCTTAACGAGGGGGAGCTTAAGTCTGTCTTATGATAGACGTCGTTGAAGGATCTGGACCTCGATCTGGACATAGCATAAACCGGAGATCTGATGATCGCATTCGTGACGGCAGCAAAAATCCGCCGCCTCTAGTACTCAATCGCGGTACCAATATGGAAAATTCCCCCAGGAGCTCACTGCAGTCCGCAGTTCCGCTAAAGGAACTAATTTACATGGATTCGATCATTAATTTTTTTACATGATGAAAAATGTGGTTATTATCAGTAATAATATAACAAGTGGTATGATTATCATCGATGATTATTTCGAATGAAATCGTGCCTGCAGATTCAACGACTGTGGAGCACTGCGGTAGCAGGAGTTGAATGTGCAGCATCGATTCCATGAGAAAATATCATCGATTAATAATCATACCACGAGTTTAATTCAACAAGACTATATAACAAATTGAAAAAATTGAATTGTATACTTACATCAGACATTTCAAGGCAAATCTAAGGTTCACCTATTTAGTGTCTATATGCATTACAAGAAAGCAATTCAAAGATTTATCCATCGTTAGTGAAGCGTATTCCATGGACATGATTTTCCATGTTACGAGCAGATCCCATGTAAATCCACCCAATGTGACATTTCTCTGATCTGAATGCCTGTGTCAACGTCAACAGTGTCAACACCACAGACGAATGCTGTATCTGTATATATTTTGTACAAGAACCCCCTTTTGGGGTGAGTAATCACGGTCTAAACTTTTTCATTAGTATCCCATTAGTGTTTTTAGCGCACTTTTCAAAAAAATGGGAAAAAGGCGCTTTTAGCTTCACTTTGTCCGTCCGTCCGTCCGTCCGTCCGTACCCGGGATAACTCCTTAGGGAAGAAAGATATCGATGATATGTAAACGCTGATCAATAGTATATATGTCCAGGATGTCAAGTTGTTTTTTGGTTTTTGTTATTCTGCCGCCATCTTTGATCCGCAATTTTGAATTTCTCTAAAAGTGATCCGATTGAAATGAAATTTGCAGGCAATGTGAACCACATCAAGATCTATCCAATTTTCGACAATTGATGTCCCGCCGCCATCTTGTATTCTCCATATTGAACATGTTTTGAAGTGATAGAACTAGGAGAATTATGCCTCAACGAAAAGAGATATCGATGTGATGCAAACTCCAATGAAATGCGTACGTGTCCATCATATGAAGTTGACCGATTATTTTTTTATTTGGCTGCCATCTTTAATCCGCCATCTTGAATTTCTCTAAAAGTGATCCGATTGGAATGGAATTTGCAGGCAATGTAAACCACATCATCAAGATCTATCCAATTTTCGACAATTGATGCCCCGCCGCCATCTTGTATTCTTCATGTTGAACATGTTTCGAAGTGATAGAACTAGGAGAATTATGCCTCAACGAAAAGAGATATCGATGTGATACAAACGCCAATGAAATGCGTACGTGACCAGACCACCATATAAAGTTGACCAATGATTTTTGTCACTTGGCCGCCATCTTTGGTCCGCCATTTTGAGTTTCTCTGAAAGTGGTCCGATTTGAGTGGAATTCACATGCGATGTGAACTTCATCAAAATACATCCGATTTTTGACAAATGATGCTTTGCCGCCATCTTGGCTGCCATATTGAAATTTCTTATCACTTAACGATTTTCATGGAGCTTGATCATATCATTGATCGTATGATCATTCTTATTCTCCAGCCCAATTCCAACATTCTGCCGCCATCTTGGCCGCCATATTGAAATTTCTGCCCAAATAACGGTAGAACCCTGATAAACATCTTGCGTTCACTAATCTTTCAAAAAGGAAGTGCGCTATTGAGCCTCATGCCCATGAAGCATATTCGCTTGTTCATGTATTTTTAACAGAGTTTAGGTACATTCAAAATAAAAGTTAATCTCAAACTGAAATCAATCTGACAGGAGGTAAACAAGCCGAAATCGGTGATAAATTCAATTGTTTTTTATCATCGCTGTGATATCCTCTTGGTACCCCGAATCCGTGCATCTCATTGGCTGAAACACAGTCTGGTTACCTATGCGTTATACGGGTGTCCACGGTTCAAGTGCTCTAACTGTAGGGTTGTATTCTTTGGCCTAATGCAAGAAAAATTTTCCCATAAAGTTTTTTTTTTCTCGGGCTCCAGTTTCTAAGTTACAGGGTGTCAAAAAATTAGAAAAAAAATTGTCAACTTTTTTTTCAATAAATTATTTTGTAATTAGTGTGAGTAATACAATGGTAATACTGAGCAACAGCAATAATTTCTAAAAAATCTTCTTCTCAGTTATTTTAATACTTTCAATAATACTGCAGCTCACAAAAACTCTCATCAGTCAATTTATTGTTATGATCGATTTTCATGTTTTTCAGCATAAAATGCCGTTTTATCGAAAATGGTTGACTTGAGTGCTTCGAACAAGAAGTACCTTTTTTGATTAGAATTGTCCAGGGAATCAGAAAATGTTATCAAAGATTGATTTTTATCTCAGTGGCGTGCAGATAGCCGGGGTTAATTGGTGGGCAACCCTAATATCTACGCCACTGGTTTTTCAACAAAGTAATGGTAGACCCTAAATGAAAGCTGAATAATAGTCTATCAATAGTACCAAGTTTGGTTTTCGTGAAGATAGTAGTTACTAAGTTATAACAAAAGAAGATTTTATTTTTTGATTGACACCCTGTAACTTGGAAACTGAAGCCCGAAAGAAAAAAAATTATTGGTAAAGTTTTCTTGTATTTGGCCAAAGGATACAACCCTACAGTTAGAGCACTTGAACCGTAGACACCCTATATACGAGCTCCGTCCCACATCAGTTGGTCCATCAGTAAAAATGCAATTTTTAGACAATAGGGTAGTGACCATCATCAAAAAAAATTTAAAAAAATCATACAAATCGAATGTAGAGCCTTAACAACAAGACATCGTTTCGTGAATATTCGAAAAAAAAAGTTCCAAGTGTCTCAAAATCTGCCTTGAAAGTGGCTACTTTTGCGAACGATTTCAAATCTACTGAGCTGTAAGCGGCAGTAGTGGGGATGACCTCACCTCCGTTCACTAACGTCAGTGTTGACGTTGACGTTTGCCAGCATAACATAACCATTGAAGTTTGATGTAGTTTTGAAATATTCATAAATCATGGAAGATTTTACCATGAGTAAATTTTGGGGAGTCGCCTGTTCATAATCGGGCTCCATATTTTCAAGCAAAACAACTAAACAACATGAATCACCGCACAGATACACAAAGCGTTAACAATATAACAATCAGCTGTTATGAGCGTTGACGGGTTGACGCTACTGCTTTTTGAAATAAGTTCTGTAGTGTTGTCAGGCCTGCTTCTCCACCTATGAAAGATTGTGACGTCATCGCGCCAAATTTGGAATGATCGAAAACTTTACCCTATCAATGATGGGAATGTTAAAATATTTTGAAATATTGTTTTTTGTTCATGTTCACTACAGATTAACACCTTTGAACATATTCTGGGACTGAATCTCCAGCGCCTGCGCAGTAGAGAAGTTGGTGATAGAATGAAACTCCCTCCCCAAATAGTTTTTTCTCAGCTTACTCGGTTGCTAGGCATAGGAGGTTATGTCAGAAATGTCTTTTCTTGAGCTAAGCACAATCGGTGGAGCAGTTCAAAAGTTATGACAAAACAATTGATTTTCTAACGCAAGTTCGAAGGGCTGTATCTCCGCGATATTTTACATTTCCGAAATACATTTTTTTTATCTGTCTACTTATTTTTTTATTCTTTATTGATTGACAAGTTTCCGCACCTGAGCTCCGGGGCTCCCTGTATTTATTTGGATAAAAAAAAGTGGAGTCTTTGCATCTGGGCCAACTGATGTGGGGCGGGGCTCGAAGTCATCAATATTACTATTACTTTTGAAAAATTTCCGGCTGCGGCGCAGTTCACTTAACTCGCCTTTTCTTGACGACAATTGTTTACATTTACTTTATTAGCCCCTGGGGCCAATCCCATGCACTCCGCCCCTGAAGATGGCCTACCCCAGCTGGTTGAGAAGCATGGCAAAAGAGAGCCCAAAACATGGGACAAAGTCGAAACAGCTAGACCCGATTGGTTGTTCGGGTTCATGGAAAGGCACCCATATATTTTTTCGATGAATGTACGATACATTTCTACAAGCTGTAGGTAACTGTCATTGTTATTATTTTATCAGATTTGTATTTTTGCTGGTGCTGTTACTTTCTACCCCAAAGGGTGTTACATTTGTCCCTTATACTTATCATGTTATGGGATGGGAAATATCATGGTGAGTTGTCTCGGAACCGGAACATAAATCACCAGGTCTAAATAGTCATCCTGGACCCAATTAGCATTGCCTACTTGCCCATTATTTGTAGAGAAATATTGGATGAATCTTTTGGTGGTTCCCTTTTTTATGTGGGACTCCCCGAACATTCATGAACAGCAGAACAGCCCTAATGTGAAAAATGTTACTTTAGTCCCCGGTCTTCCCTATCAAACTTTAGATGTCTTAGTTGAAACTTGTCCAATACCCAGAGTGTCAAACAGAAATTGCACAATAATATTTCAGATGAAATAATTTCACTGACGGAGTGCGCATGCTTTTTAAATAAAACCTACCTGTGAGTTCAATGCCTGGGTGGGTACGTAGACGAATAAGGATTGTTTGAATTCAAATTAATATTTCTCTTTTGAGGATTTAATAAAATAATAAGAACAAAGAACAAGCTGTCAATCTCGAAGGCAGTGTCGCGGAAAAACCTTTGCTGCATCTGCTTTTTATCATAATAATCAAATTTAATGCCGCAAAAAAGACGCATAATTGCACATAAAAAGTTTTTAATAAACGACACGCTCTATTTAGCTCAAAATGCCTCGTGCTTTTCGCACACACCAGAGTCAAAGCACTCGGGTAACAGCTGCTGCGCGCTCTGCTCTTGCTTCTCGGAGCTTTTTCTTTTTGGCGCGCGACAAGAGAATATAATGAGAGTAACGCGCAAAATAATGAGAGCAAATAATTGCAAACGCGACCATAAATAAACCTATTTTAGTATTTACCTCTCAGGAACAGGTGGAGGAGCAACACCAGCACGTTCAATGTCCTTTTGCACGGCTGCATGATTTTCGGGGGTCGTTTTTATTCAGGTTCACAACATTGTTGCATCAACGGCACGAAAGAAGCGGGCGGGAAAAGGCCCGGCGGTGAAACACTGGCGAAACGAGCACTCAACCGCCGAATGTTCCGTGTTGGCGGGAAAACGCGCGCGCTTTTACCGAGAAAAGCTCTGCGCCACCACTGACAGCGGCGGCATCGAGCATGAAAACTGCCGGCGAGGATGCGCTCGTGCCACGGCGAGGATCAGAAATACGGCCGGCGACGTCAACCCCACACTACTACCGCGACTTGAAAGCGAGCAGGGCCGGGGTGCGCAAGCGTTACTCAACATCAGGCGGGCCGCGAAATTATGTTTATCTACTCAGAGGAAAATTCATTGAAAATTTTCATTTACATACACTCAGAGCAGGGGAAACCGACGCTTGCGTTTCAATGGAGGTCCTCCTTCTCCATTCTCATCACCATCGGGGAGTTTTCACACGAGGGACGCGCGGAACCCGCAACAGCAGAAAGAAGCAAATTCTGCTGTTACTCTGCCTCGTCTGTCTACGCTCCCTCTAGATGCGCTGCCGCTGATGATGGCATGAATGCAAAGGCGCCCGGAAGATTGAAAGTAAATTGATTAGGTGGTTTATTGTCGGCAGATTCAACTTTTCTGCGGGGGTTGGTTTCTTGGTTGTTGCAGAGCGCTGAAATTATGTATACAGCCTTCGCATTCTAATTTATTTATTCCGTCCTGCCTCGTGAATCACTGCCTTTACTAACTGTGTATTTGTGTGTTTTTCTTATAGGGAGAGGTTGGTCGTCCAGGAAAAATAATTGGAGGCGAGATCAACAACATTGCTACAATTGATTTTCTTTAGAAATATGTTTGAACTTCTTTTCATTGTATTTCAACTTAAAGATCATTGAAACCCACATCTTGTCAGTTATCTCACCATCATAATTTAAGCATAACTTACTTTCTCAAAATCGCGAACTACAGTGATACAGTACAAAAATACGTAAATTTCCCGGTGGACTTGACTGCTCAATGAAAAATAAGGATATTAAAAAATTTCCTCCAAATTCAAGACAGGATATATCGGAAAAATAGGGGGGATCCCAAAACGGTCAACGCCATCTGATAGGACATATCTTTGGCTACAAAGTGCTATACAGGGCCAGGGCATCATTCACATAGGAGACCATATACAGGGTGGGAAAGGAAGGTGTGTCGAACAGGTTAATTTTCAAACGCCCGTTACTGTGTTCAAAAAAATTGCAGATTTTTCCCAATGCTATTTTTGGAAAGCCCATATCAATATCTTGGAACATGAGATTTTTTTTTGTTATCGGTTTTTTTGAAAGAGTTAGGAATTTTTTGTGAAGTAAGTATGCATTTTTTGATGTCAATTCTTCAGTTGACCACATTATTGACCTCAGTTTGGCAGAAGCGTATGATTTTATCACAGAAAGCGTGTAATGAGAAAACTTGTAGTCACTGACCCCTATAGGGGGGGGGGCTACTCCCGGTCAGTGATTGGTAGGTACCCTCTTAGGGTCGGGTTGAAATAGAACATGGTGCGTTTATACAGCGAACATTTATCAATAATCATGGTGGGGTGGCTCTGCAGTAACCATGTGTCGCATTACATGTAGCAAAGCAACGATATAAGCCCCCTACACGTCATTTTCTAGGGGCTATTTCACTCAAAGAGTAAAAAAGTGCCAACTCGAAGACGAACAGCACAAAGCCAAAAAAAATTCTACATTGCATTGAAGCAGCGAACATTTCAGTTAAGTAACCACGCTTTTTGCAACACCCCTAATTGAGGGTGAGGGAAGAATTTTGACATTTTAAGACACAATATTGAAAAAAAGCAAACGAAAAATTTTTATAAAGAAAAATAAAACATAAACAATAAATTATTACTTGATATCGCGTGGGCCCTCCATGTTGACGAACAACTTCCTGGCATCGCCGTGGCATACTTGAGATTAGGTTATTGTCGATGTCGTCTTGGGGTATTTCTGCCCATAACACAGGTAGGACTTCGCGAAGCTCGGCCACTGTGTCTGGTCTGGGAGAACGTTTGGATAAATGTTCGCTGTATAAACCCACCATGTCCCATTTCGGCCCGACCCAAAGGGGGTACCAGTCACTGACCGGGAGTAGTCACCCTAGGGGTCAATGACTACAAGTTTTTTAATGGGACGGTTTCTGTGATGAAATTATACGCTTCAGCCAAATTTGAGTCAATAATGTGGTCAACTATAGAACTGACATAAAAAAACGAGTATTTCACAAAAAAACTATAGCTCTTTCAAAAAACCGATTAAAAAAAAAATCGTGGACAGTTTCGAGTTATTGATATGGACTTCCCAAAAATAGCATTGGAAAAAATCTACAATTTGTTTCAACAGAGTAACGGGCGTTTGAAAATCACTTGGTAGTTTTTAAATAAAATCCAGTTGAAAAAGCTTCAGTGTGCAGTTGTCTGACCTAGCAGACCTTTTTCAGAAATTTCGCGTATTCCAATAAATAATAGTTTCAAGAAAAAGTCACATATACCTACCTTTCTCCCGCCAAAAAATAATGAAGCGGACATGGGGCTTCTTAGGACTTTCAGTATGTTGCTCGACTGACCGAGGAGACTATTTTCAGCAATTTTCAGCTGATCGTCAACGCGTATTTCAATGAATACGTGAAGAAAAATGTCACTTTTTGCCGGCCAAAAAGAATGAAACGGCCATAGGATTTCTCAGGACTTTCAGTATGTTGTTCAACTGACTGAGAAGACGATTTTCACTAATTTTCAGCTGTATTAAAACTTCAACGCGTATTTCAACTAACAGTTTTCCAAAAATGTTACTTATACCTTTTTGCCGCAAAAACACAATGAAGCGGACACAGGATTTTCAGGGCTTTCAGTTTGTTGTTAAGGAGATAAAGTAGAAGGGCTCCACCAATTTTCAGACTCACGTTATTTTTCACAGGTTTTGGTCAATTTTGATCTAAAATGCCTGGGCTACATGGTGGTACTGATTGTGATGAAACTTGCAACATACTTTGGTCTTGTAAAACTATTCATGACTGTGAGGTCGATTTCACGATTAGCCTCCATTTTGGCCTGGCCGCTATATTGAACTTTTACGTGTAAATAAATCGATTTTGATGAAACTTATTGGAACATACGCTTGTCTCGTATGAAAAACTTCTTCATCACTATGTAGAACCACCCGGAAGAAAATGCGCTACTGATTCTCACGTCAGTGAGGGCACACTGACTTGTTTTCACCTACTCACAGTTTCCATGCTTTGCCTTTTTGTCGCGCTAACGAAGGGACGCGACGATCGGGTAAGGTTGTGGACTGTACCTGTATCCCTGAAGTTCTAGACATTCCACCCTGTTTAGAAAAAAATGCGACAGATTTATATTTTCACTAGTTTTCACGTCCAATTTAAAACTCGGTAGAGCGACGCCATCGTCGGTAATGATGATAATGTGATAAGAAGTAGGCCCTAAAATATTTGGTTAGCATTGAAAGGGCTGCCGTATGATTAAATTATTCATGCGAACGGGTTTTCCGAGCAAACAAGATGATGGAAGTGTCATTCCATCCCGTGCTCCACCTGAGCACGGATGTGTCAAGGTTTGAGTACATGCATTACTTACAATTTATTACACAGGTAGGCCCTAGAAATGCACGGTACACCTACATCGTAGATATCCAGGACCCGCAGGTAGCGTAATGTGATAATCAGAGAGAATGTGCATCAGCTCTAATTGAGATGGAGCTGTTGATGAGACTGAAACTCAAACAATGCATCTAATAGCGTGATAAATGATTTTATGATAAATGAATTTTTGAAAAGTCTAATTATGGAAACGCAAAAATAATCGTAGATCAAACATCTGGTTCTGTTCTAAATTTACATCAAAAATAATAATTTGTCATGTAGTAGAAGACTAATGTTTGAGTGAAAAATGTCTGAAAGGGGAGACCGTGGCGAAACAGAGGGGGAGTCACTCCCTCATAGCGTAATTTTTTAATTTATCATTACACTCTCGTTTGTCGTTTAAAAAGAAATCCGATGGTCATTTTGATTATTCTACTCTGTTTTGCATCATGGCAGTGTTCACAAATTCCTTTTTAATTTCCTTTGAAACACAGGGCACACGTTTTGAATATAAGGATCTGATCGAATCCAAATTCAAACTGTCATCCAAATTTATTCGGCAACAGATTGGAGATAAATTTAGCTCTGCTGGCTTGAAACAATTCCATAGATAGGTACGTATCTATAGCTATAGCTCGGATAGCCAGCCGTATAGCCCCGTCGCAAAACACAATCGGGTTTATTCAAATATTTTTGGTAAATTTAGAATGTAGGAGCAAATCAATGCAAGACAGGTAATAAATACAGAACAACACTCAGCTGTGTCATTGTGATGCGCATCCACAACAATTCTCAATCGGCAATTTCTTGATGAAAAATCGCTGATGATAAGTTTTTATTATTATTATCCGAGCGCCCGGCGGATAAATCGTGATGAAAATTTGCGTGAAACATCGCCGCCCGGAAAATCCTCAAATAAAACATCGATAAAGTTTCGAGCCGCTTTTGAGTCCCGCGTTTTCTTTTGTTGAGGCAGCGCATTATGAAGGGCTTCAGTTCCGGAACTTGTTGAATATTAAATCTTCTTAATTCATAATTCCGTAATTCCGGCGTGGGCTCTCTTGCTCCGTATCTGCAAGAGAGATTCTCACACATTTCCGCTATATCTATGCTAGACGCCGCTGCCAGGGCTGGAAGGCGGCGCACCGGAGCGCAATTGTTCGGAAAATTTCAGAAAGAGTTCAAATGTCGTAAATTTTTCTCTTCTCTTTGGTGGCGCGGCGCTGGAATGGGAATTCTGATGAACGAACGTCTGGTTTTATTATTTGATTCTCACCATCCGATGAAGTTTTTAAAATTTATACTCGCGCAGTTCTTCAAGACGCACCCGCAGACGGGGCTGACATAAAAGAAACTAACTATAAGTTCTTAGTTTCATAAAGAGAAAACATCCGGATGAAACACCAACAAAGTCCATTATTCTGGTGTTCCGTTTGATATAGCCAGTAACAGGAAGTACGCGCCTGAAAAAAGGTAAGTAGGTAGAGCGGAGCGATGTTTCAATTTGTCTGAACGTAGCGGACATTAGTCACTTTACGTATACTAATTTTATACTCCAGTGTTCACTTTGAGTGTTATCTTTTTTTTTCCATCTACCACATTTTCTCACATTCCATTTTCATGCCTGGCTGCACTTCTATAGAAGTTACCGAAGAAGTTACTTTTTTTACAAGACAACGAAGTTTGATAGTGCAATCGGTGACATTGACATTTCTGACACGGTCTTTTTTTCGGAACGATATTCTTCAGCTGCGATCTACACAGTGAGACCAAAACTGCGTCTTTATCCTGCAGAATCTTCCAGAAGTTAAGAGCAAACTGACATGAGCGCGTGACCCAAAGAAGTTTGAGTCAGTACACCATTCTATCAGAAAATTTTCCACTACAAAGCTGGAATCGAAAAGCTGCTGCTGCTTTCCCTTCTGCAAAATCGAAGATAGGCCTGCGAGAAACCTAATGAAAGCTGCGGACAAGTATTCATTACATAACGAATAGCCGGAAACTTTGATTCCCACTGGTTTTGATCGTTTTCGCAGAGCATGGCGAGCTGGATTTCGAGAAAGCGATTTTTCCGCTTCACAGAGTTTGGTCTGGGTGATAAACTGGAGTGAGGGCTCGTTCGAAACTCAAACTGAACGTGACGAGCTACATCACATCGCTGACAAACTGAAGTCCTTTGTCGGAGATCATCCTCCGCTTTCTTCATTGGGAACAGCTCGATCCACTTTATATCTGTGTTCTCAACCACCAATAACCACTGATTGCTATCTTGCGTAATGAGAAGAGACCCGAAGAAATCAATTGCTGAAACTTCAAATCTCTGATTCGCGACAGGCGGGTCTTCAACAATCCGGTAGGCTTCAAATTTGATTGTTTGTATTTCTGACAGCTGACGCAGTTCTTCACGTATTCCATGATAAATTTTCGCATATCGGTCCAAAGATAGTATCGGGAAACTCTTTTGATGGTCTTGTCAGCGCCATCATTATTCACAGTGGGTACATCGTGTACTCTTCAAGGGTGCGGTTATTGCGGTTGGATGCAAATAAAAGCTGGTACAACTTGCTGAGCTTCTTCACTGTTTCCATCGACATGCCTCTATCGTTCACAAGGTAGTCTCTACCTATCTAGATCGCTAATTCTGAGTCAGAAAAGGTCTCGAAGAAGTCGATGATCTTCTTAAATGCAAGATCACTCAGTTGCTCTTCTCGGTTATCTTTTTGGTTTGCCATGGGAAGATCTAGTTCACCAGCACACACCCCAGACTAATCGGAAACCAAAGGTGGCCTGGATGACGCGTTCGCAACGGTATTGGACCTACCCGGCAAGTTATCTATATGGATGTCAAAGGGCTGAAGACGTAGGGCCCATTGAGCCAGGCGTCCGCTCGGGGTACGCAAAGAGTCACTTTAGCGGTTGATGATCGCTGGCAATCTCAACTTCTTGCCTCTCCAAATAGCCCCGTAACTTCTCGATGTCGTAGATAACCGCTAGGGCCTCTCTTTCTGTTATCGAGTAGTTTCTTTCAGCTGCCGTGAGGAGGCGGCTGGCATACTCAACTGATCGTTCGTCTGGACCACTCCTCTTGCAAGAGACATGCCCCCAATGCGAAAGTATACGCCTTGGTCCTTACAATGGTGGCCAGGAGCTCTTCCAACTTATGACCGACTCGTTGATGAGCTGGAACGTGGCCGATGGTTTTTTTTTTGACACGTCAATCTTTCTTGCCTAGTTTTTCCAAAGTTTTCAAGCCGAAGATTCTCGATCTAACCTGTCATTCTTTGTCCTCCGCCTATGTTCAGGCCGGCTATCCTCGTTCTAACCTGGCACTCCTTGTCCTTCAATTTTCTCCAGGCCGATTATCCTCGTTCTGACCTGGCACTCCTTGCCATTCGATTTTCAGATCTTGATCTTCGATCTAACTCGGTCACTTGTACGTAGCTGTTGAACTGTTGAACTGATGATTTCACTCGTGTGAATCCGGATTTCGGATGCGTAAGACCAGTATGGTGCGTCTTATCGTATTACTCTTGATACAAGTGTCGTTGGGTGTGGATGACGATGATTCATTGTCGGGGACCGGTACAAAGCTTTTTATTGATTGATTTTGTGGTCATTATTTTCCGCCTGCTTTGACAACGCAAGTGAAAAATCTACAAGCGAACGGGGTGTCCAGTGAGCTATAGGTCCAGAGCTTGTCCGTCTACCCAGGTCTTATTTGGTTGTTCTGATTAGCTGAATTGAGTATATCTGGGCGAGAGCCAATCAAAAACCATTAGCTACATTGTTTATAGTGTTATAGCCTATGTCGCGTAAAAAGGCCATCACCAGAAAGGTGGTGGAATTGGCCCCAACAGGAAACCTACGTACCTGATGCAACTTCACATTTTCACGAAGGATTGAAAACCGATTTAAATACTGTTCACAAGCATCCCAGTACAGCTAGTGCTTCGTTGATGTAAGTGGTTTGTGTTATTTTGTAAAGTGTAATTTTTTCTGCTGTTGCTAAAATGGGAAATAAATTTATTATTATTATTATTATCTGTCAATTTTGGCGTGAGGTTCAACCCTAACTCACGGCTGTATACGCAGGGTATCAATATTTCTTCCTCAAAAATGAAGTTGAAGAGATATGGATATTTTGATGAGATCCCCTTGAATGTTTGTCCACCTTGTCTCCGTTTGGATTACACCACATTTTTTTTAGAAGCCGAATAGCTCTAAAACACTGGTAACGTTTCTAAACGGTTGCTAGGAAATTTTATTGACAAACGAAAAAATTATCCACTGTTTTATAATTTTGAGGGACGTAAAAAATTGAATATATGGCCGTTTTTCAAAAAAGTGGCCAAAAATAAAATAAAAATTTCACATAATAGGGTCCTTGCATGAAATTTTTTTTCCACTCCAATAGAATGCCCTTGTTCCACTTGATAATATGTTCTACAGGGTGTTCGGGTTTGGCTATTACAAACTTTGAGGGATAATTCCCCTTCAAAAATAAAGCCGAGAGAACAAAAAACTCATGGTCCTAAAATGCTTCCTTAAAAAGATACGGGGTGTTGAAGTTAACTTTTTTTAATCGTTTTTTCACCGTAACTTTTCAACAGTTAAACCGATTTTGATCAAATTTGAACCTAAGTTTAGTCAACTGAGTCTCCACATCGGATAATGATACCACCATTGATCGATGGCTCAGTGGAGAGTTGATAGTTTCGATGGTGATTTTGAATGGTGTGATAGAAGCGATGATGATGATGATGATATTTAACACGTTTGAACTTAAACAGCGTTTATTTTGTAAAAACTTGAAAAGACGATATTTTATGCACATGAACGTTACATTTTTTATTTCGTAATGTCAAAATATTATGTCAATTCTATTGGCGCGAATGCGCGCTGTCACCTGTCAATGTCTAAAGCAGTGGCGTAACGGACATACCGCCGCCCTTGAAAGGCTGCACTTTCAAATTGGTAACATGCAAATCTTCGCCACTGCACGTTTCACAATTCCACTGCGGGTCTTTACGCTAACCACCCTCACGACGCCATCTTGGCCAGGATGCACCGAGATGATCCTTCCCATGGGCCAACACAGGGGCGGAGTGTCCTCCCGTAACACAACAAGGGAGCCCGGGCGGATGTCTGGAATTGCAGCGCCCTTGCTACAGCGGCTCTGCTGAAGGTGATGCAAATAATCAGCGGACCAGCGGGCCCAGAAATGTTGCGTCATACGCTGTAAGTGGGCGTATCGGGCTAGTCGATTTGACGGAACATCAGCGGGCGGATATTCCTGAGGCACAGCCGTCAAAGGACCCCCGATGAGGAAATGCCCAGGCGTGAGCGGCTCCAAATCATTCGGATGATCTGAAATTTGAAATAGAGGCCGCGAATTCATTACGGCCTCGATTTGACTTAAAAATGTGTACATTTCTTCGAAGGTCAAAGTTAAGTTATTAGATATTCGTTTAAGGTGAAATTTTGCGGACTTGACCGCTGCTTCCCACAACCCCCCGAAGTGAGGCGATCTTGCGGGTATAAAATGCCACTGGATGCTGTTCATGGCGGCATAGTCTTGTACGGCTTCGGTTCGCGCTAGTTCGGCGATTCGCTTGAGATGATTGTCGGCTCCTACAAAATTGGTAGCGTTGTCCGAATATATGTGTGTACATAAACCACGCCGTGATACGAATCGCTTCAAACAATTGAGGAACGCGTCGGAGCTCAAGTCGCTAACCAATTCAATGTGGACTGCTTTAGTCGCAAAGCAAACGAAGATACATGCATATGTTTTTATGACTGTTCTGTTGCGGACTTTACCGTCCTTCACCAGGAGCGGTCCTGCGAAATCGACACCACAGTTTGAAAAAACCCTGCTGGGAGTAATTCTTGAAGCCGGGAGCTTTCCCATGGGCGGCATATACCTTGTCGGGTTTGATTTGAAGCAGGTAACGCATTTTCTCAAAACACTTCGCACTGTTTGTCTTCCGTTCATCGGCCAATAGTTCTGGCGAATGCTTGACAAAATGGCCTGCGGCCCAGCATGAAGGTTCTTGTGATGTTCATGCATTATCAGGAGATTGGTGAGTGGATGTTTAGCTGGTAAAATGATCGGATGCTTGCTTTCGAACGGCAGCTGGGACTTACGCAGTCTGCCGCCTACACGGATCAGCTGATTTTCGTCTAACATAGGATTCAACGTATGCAGACTACTGCGTAACTTCTTTGATTTTGATAGAGCTTGTTTTTCGGGTCCGAAGGCTTGAGATTGGCAAAGTTTTAGAAGTGCTAACGTAGCTGCTTTTAGTTCTTCGACAGTCAAAGGGCCCGTGGTCTTGTTGTGATTCTTCAAGTTGCTTCCGAAACGGAAGCAATACGCAGTGACTCGTTGGAGTCTAGAGAACGTTGAAAAGCGATGGAAAATGGTCTCCGAAGAAGTGCTCACGAGACTCACTGTTTTCGCTTCAGGAACATCCGTGACCACCACGGGTGCCTCGAATTCAGGCCAATTATTTTTCTTTCTTGAAAGCCAGGACGGGCCATTCCACCATAGAGATGAATGTGCCAGCTGACCAGGATCTGTCCCGCGTGAGATTATGTCGGCTGGATTGTCAGCTGATGAAACGTGGTGCCAGTGTCCATCCTTGGTCAATGCTTGAATTTTCGATACACGGTGCGATACGAAGGTCTTCCAGCAGCTAGCTTCTCGAGCTATCCAATGCAACGTTATGGTTGAGTCGCACCAGTGATGAACGCTGGAGACCTTGAGATCTAAGGCTCTTAAGACCTTGTCAACGAGCTGCGCCATGAGGTGTGCTCCGCAGAGCTCTAGTCGAGGTAACGATACAGTCTTGAGTGGTGCGACTCTTGACTTGGAGCAGATCAATCTCACCAGACAAGCTCCCTGGTCGTCTTGTGAACGTAAATATATGGAAGTACCATAAGCAAGTTCCGATGCGTCACTGAACGCATGAACTTGAACGTCAACTGGATCCTTTATCAAAATTCTTCTAGGAACTCTGATCAAATTGATCGCAAAGAACTGATTGTAGAGTTGCATCCACGTGGACAAGAGGTCTTCGGGTATGGGATCGTCCCAGTCAAGTTTAAGTTGCCACAGTTTCTGGATGATTAACTTCGCCCTGAGTATCACTGGTCCGACCAAACCCAACGGATCGAACACTTGTGCAATGAGCGATAGTATGGTACGTTTTGTGACCTTGGAACAGGGCTTGTCACTTGTATTTGTTGAGTAAAAGAAATCATCTTTGTCCAAGTCCCAAGAGACACCCAAGGTTTTAACGTTGCCATCATCCGTCAAAATGTATTGAAATGAATCACCACGTGGGACTCCCTCCAAAAGCCGCGAATCATTTGACACCCATTTTCTTAGCTTGAATCCAGCGCTAGCTAGTACTGATTCGACTTCTTGCCGAAGTTTGATTGCGTCTTGGAGATTGTCACATCCCGAAATGTAGTCATCCACATAGAAATCCTGTCGTATTGATTGACTGGCCAAGGGAAATGATTCTTGATTTTCGTTTGCCACTTGCAACAAACATCGAGTTGATAGAAAGGAAGCGGGAGCAGTTCCATACGTCAGTGTGTTCAACTTGTAATGATTCAGCTGATCGTGAGGATCTGATCGCCAAACTATGCGCTGCAAATCACGTTGACTGGGGTGCACTTCTACTTGACGGTACATCTTCTCTATGTCGGATGCCATCGCAACGCAATGCTTTCTGAACCTGGCGATTATCGAAAACAAATCCGACTGCACCGTCGGTCCTACCTTCAGTACATCGTTGAGCGACAAGCCCGTTGACGTTTTTGCTGACGCATCGAAGACAACACGCGTTTTAGTTGTGGTGCTTGACTTCTTGATCACACTGTGATGTGGCAGGTAGAAGATTTCGTTGTGTGAATCTTTCTCACGGTCAATTTTGCTCATATGCCCCAATGATTCATATTCGCTCATGAAATTCACGTAGTCTCCATATAGCTCAGAGTTGTTTTGCAACTTACGCTCAACCGCAAGAAATCGTTTGACAGCCCTTTCTTCAGACTCGCCCAAATCTGGAAGATTGTTCCGAACGGGTAGCTTGACAGTGAAGCGTCCAGATTCGTCACGTGAGAAGTTTTCACTGAAATGCTTCTCGCACTCCAGCTCTTCGTTAGATAGGCAAGCTTGTACGGGAAATTCTTCTAGTCGCCAAAACCGCTCGAGTTGTTCTTGAATGATTGAGTTCGACGTGAAGAAACAGTTGGAGACTTGTTGATTCGATTGTGGAGCAGTAATGGGACCAGACACGATCCAGCCTAGTTTCGTGTTGTGCAGTATTGGTTGATGATGTCCCAATTTAACTTGACCAATTGATAGAAGTTCGTAGAAAATGCATGCTCCTATAAGCAGATCAACCTGACCAGATTCATGAAACGTGGGATCTGCCAAGGTCAATCCACTCGGAATGTTCAGGTCTTCAATCAAGAATGAATGTTGAGGGATGTTTCCCGTAATGCTTGGCATAACAAAGCAGTCCAAAGATGTTTTGAATCTCGTTACGTTTGACGACACATCGATTTTTACCCTCTCATGAATTTTGAAAATGTTTTTACCAACGCCAGAGACTTCAAACTCAATTTTCGTTGTAGGTAATTTCAGTTTCTCGCACAAACTTCGCCGAATGAAGTTGCTTTCGCTGCCGGAATCTAGCAGCGCTCTGCATCGATGAAATTTACCATCACTGCCTTTGATGTCAACAAGAGCGGTAGAAAGAAGTGTCATGGAGTTTGAGCTGAGACTTCCCAAACTTTGGGATATGTTATTTTTGGGCTGATTGTTGCTGGACTGATTGTTATTGCTGAGCTGATTGGATTGATTGTTGTTGCTGGAGTGATTGTGATCGGGCTGATTTTGATTAGACTGATTGTTGTTGGAGTGGACTGTATTTTGATGAAAATGTAACAAAGTATGATGTCGAGCATTGCAAGTTTTGCAAGAACTCTTTGATTTGCATTCTTTGACCGAATGGCTTGCGCTCAAGCAGTTTATGCACAGCTTGAGATCCCTTGATATCGAAAAACGCTCATTTGGTGTTTTCTTCATGAATTCCGTGCAATGGAACGGAAGATGCATGTCACCCTTACAGAAGTGGCAAAGCTGATTTGATGCAAAGTGCGAAAACTTCTTGAATTTTGGGGTTAAGTTCGTTGAAGATTGATTCGGATTGTTTGATGCAGATGCCAGGGTCTCCAGGGCTTGGCAGTGCTCCTTTACGAAGTCGATTAATGATTTGTAAGTTGGTATCGCCGACGAACCGTGTTCCAACTCGAATCGTTTTCGAGTGACCGAATCTAACTTTTCTAGGAGCATGTCCATGACAAGAAAATCCCACTCGTCCACGTTATGATTCAACATTCGCAGAACAGCCAAGTTTTCCTCGAAAGTGTTGATTAATTTCCGCAGATCCTTGACGTTCTCTGCAGCGAGTGGCTTGAAACCTTTCAGTAAATGCAAGTGATGCGTAGATTGCACCCTGGGGTTGGCGTAACGATTTAGAAGAGTGTCGTATGCTAGTTGATAATTATTCGCTGTGAACGGTATTGATTTGATGATTTGCAACGGCTCTTTTTCTAGCGATAACGAAAGATACTGGAATTTTTCAATATCTGGTAGACTGGTGTTGTGAATCAAACTGTTGTACAGGTCTAAGAATGACTGCCAATCGGAGATGTTACCGCTTAAATTGCGTAAAGAAATTTTTGGAAGCCTCGCTTGCGATTGAGCTGACGGCATGTTACTGGCAACCGTCAGTGTCGATGTGTTAGTTGTGTTGCCTACGTTCGCGACTTGTTCGGGTGGGAAAAGGTTTTCATACTTTATTATCGTTAACAAATATTCATTATCAATTCTTTTCCGAAGAACTTCCAACTGGGCGGTTTCTTCAGCACCGGTAGTGAAAGCGGCAACTTGAGTATGGAGGGCCTTGAATTCCTCATACAACGCCTCAAGACTGCGAAATGCAACTTTGAACATTGATTTTTCGGCATCACCGGTAACCGTGTTGCCTCGTTCAAATATTTCGCTTATTCTGGTAGCAGAAAAGTCTCGAGCTTGAATTGTTTCCTTTTTGGAAGGCATGCTTATGAACTTAAGCTAGTACTAAAAGGAAAGACCTCACCGACTGGATGAAGTTAAAAAAGCTTTTTGTGTCTCCGGTTTGTGCCTCGGACCGTGTGAAATGTTGAGCCGATGTGAGCTTCTGAACGTCTGTGGAACCTCCGGGTCCTGAAGATGCTGTGATACAACTCCAGGTGCTCGTCAGCGCCGCAAGACTGGTCGGTACCCTGGGGCCCACTGTTGTGGAGATCCGGCTCGAAGGACCAAAATGATCGATGGCTCAGTGGAGAGTTGATAGTTTCGATGGTGATTTTGAATGGTGTGATAGAAGCGATGATGATGATGATGATATTTAACACGTTTGAACTTAAACAGCGTTTATTTTGTAAAAACTTGAAAAGACGATATTTTATGCACATGAACGTTACATTTTTTATTTCGTAATGTCAAAATATTATGTCAATTCTATTGGCGCGAATGCGCGCTGTCACCTGTCAATGTCTAAAGCAGTGGCGTAACGGACAACCATTCATCAAAGATTCCTGGGGGCGTGGATAATAGGGGACTGTCTCCTACTTTCGCCCCTATTTTCATCTCTCCCAATTCTTTTTTCAAATTGTTGATATCTTCGAATTCTACGTCCAATTTATAAGAAAAAGTTACCCTTGCAAAATTTTGATTAGAGGCTTCATTTCCAAAATATTTGGTTTTTAAACTTTGGAAAACATCTCGAAATCGCCACTTTCCAGAGCCCAAATTGTTTTTTTCTGAAAACGCCTCGTTTCTTAGCCAAAAATGGCAGTAAATCAACCTAAGCGACCTAGAAAACTTCTTCCAGTTGAGGAATCATAAGTTTTCTTGGATTTTAATTCTTAGGCCTTTGAAAGTCGCGATTTCGATGCGTTTTCCAAAGTTTCAGACCCAAATATCTTGAATAAATTGAAAAAATTCTTCCATCCTTCTTCCAATGGTGTTGACGTTATAGGTACTTTTTATTTTGCTTTTAGTTACACCATAAATAATTGTTAATACTTCTTTGGCCAACCGGTTTCGCTGTTAAGCATCGTCAGGGCTGTAATAAGTTTTATGAAGCTGTTGTAGGTATATTAAAATGAGTAAAGGATCTTACTTGAGAAGTGACATTTTGTTATTTATAATTATGTATAAAATTCAAATGTTTTTTCAGGTGTTATGATCAGAAACTAGTTGGTCCAAGATTACAATGTATATAAGCATAAAAATATAACGATAGTGGACTTAGAAGGTGTTGCTACAATGAACATTTTATTAGTACCAGATGTTATGGATTTAGGTATTGTTGTTCCCCATCTAATAAAATATTCATTGTAGCAACACCTTCCAAGTCTTCTGTTTGTTCATTAAGACAGTGGAAATTATGATCAGATTTAAGTCTTAAAATTTCAAGTGATTCTAGTAAAGTTCTTTGTTTAAAATTTGATGAAAAGTGTAAAAATTTGACATTTAAACTTGGGTCGAAGTTATGTTGAGATAAAATGATATGGCTTGCAAAATGCGATCTACTGTCCATATAACCTATTCTTTTTGATTTTATTATGTCTCTGTTATGCTCATAACAGCCATGAATATTTTATTAGATGGGGAACAACAATACCTAAATCCATAACATCTGGTACTAATGAAATGTTCATTGTAGCAACACCTTCTAAGTCCACTATCGTTATATTTTTATGCTTATATACATTGTAATCTTGGACCAACTAGTTTCTGATCATAACACCTGAAAAAAACATTTGAATTTTATACATAATTATAAATAACAAAATGTCACTTCTCAAGTAAGATCCTTCACTCATTTTAATATACCTACAACAGCTTCATAAAACTTATTACAGCCCTGACGATGCTTAACAGCGAAACCGGTTGGCCAAAGAAGTATTAATAATTATTTATGGTGTAACTAAAAGCAAAATAAAAAGTACCAAATATCTTGGGAATGAAGCCTCTAATCAAAATTCTGCAAGAGTAACTTTTTCTTTTAAATTGAACGTAAAATCTGAAAATGTTGATAATTCTGAAAAATAATTAAGTTAGATAAAAATAGGGGCAAAAATAGGGGACAGTCCCCTATTATCTACGCCCTCAGAAATTTTTGATAAATTGTGGTATTTTTATTTGATGGAGACTGATTTGACTAAACTTTGGTTCAAATTTGATTAAAATAAGTCCAACGGTTCAAAAGTTACGGTGGAAAAACCATTTAAAAAAGTCAACTTTAACACCCTGTATCTTTTTAAGGAAGCATTTTAGGACCATGAGTTTTTTATTCTTTCGGCTTTATTTTTCAAGGGGAATCATCCCTCAAAGTTTGTAATAGCCAAACCCGAACACCCTAATATACATTTGTATTTTTGTTTGAATTCTCGATTAAAATTCAAAAAAATGTAGTGTAGGCAACATCCTCACATTTTTCACAAATGCATAAGCTTACGCCCTCCTCTACAGCGGTATAAGAAAGTATAAGAGCTTTTATTTACTTCACAATTCTCAATGTGTAAAATGTGTGAAAATGCCATTTCACCTTATTATGAAAATATGATAAGTAATAGAACAGGGTTGGACTATTTGTTCTGAAAACCCTTCAAATTCATCGACTTGAAATTAAGTGAAACGCACATCTCTTTAACCTAAATGCGAGATAGCCAAGGATGTCTATACATAAACTGGATAGGAAGCTTGGCCGCCATCTTGCATCATAATCTGACGCCTTGCCCTGCAATAAATGACATTTCACAAAACGACATCAAGCGTCATTTCTGCGTCATTGTCAGCAATCCAGCATCAGAGTCATCGAACGAAATCGATTCACAGCATCGATCTCGATCTCCTTCTCCTGTTCTGTGGGCGTTCTCTCTCGACGTCATGCCCGCCACGTGTGCAGTATGTGTGTCAGTTCCTGTGGGGTCACCAGAACCTTGAAGCAAATGGGCGGATGGCGCTCCGACAAGCTTGCAGAGTCTTATGTAGAAAATCCTACGCATAACAAGATACGGATTAGCGAGGCGATTTCTAGGTCTACTGCGATGTGCGTCGGTGAGCCGACCAGTTGGATGGTGAGGTGGTTCCATCAGCTTTTGAGTCAGTTCCTGTGGGGTTACCAGAACCTTGAAGCAAATGGGCGGATGCGCTCCGACAAGGTTGCAGAGTCTTGTGTAGATAATTCTACACTAAACAAGATACGGATTGGCGGGACGATTTCTAGGTCTGTGCGAGTTCAGGGGCTCTAAGAGCAAGTGTGTATACCTATCAAGGTGCGTGCCACGCACTGTATCTCGGTTTTGAATTGATGATTTCAGCAATACTGATTACTGAAGACATCTTTATTTATACTCCCTTGTACTAATACTTTAATTATTACATCTTTGGTAAATACACAACATATTTCCGCCTTTATTTCCTTTTTTCTTGATATTATCAACTAGGTATCAATGATGAGGATGGAGCGTCGATTCGCACCCTTCTCCTTGCTTCCAACATTGCTACAAATCTTTCCTTATCTTCAACAACTTATGAACCTTCTTGAGGCATCTTCAGGTCGCAATAGAGATGCTCCCAGACCCTCTTCAAGTGTTACGTCCGCGATAGTCTGGCAAATTCTTACAGGTCGGTCTATCTTTAGATAATGTCACCTTCTTGTAGCATTTATAGGTCATATTCGTAGTTCTCTAGGCTTTCGAAGAGTCGCTGTTGGTGACAGGCTGCAAAGCTTATTCTTCCATCAGGTTGACCTGGAATAAATGTTCTATGAATGGTGAGAATGCTGCTAATCTGTAATTCTGTAATGTTGCTAACTTGCGTGTGAGCCCTTGTAAAGCTGTGGACTTACCAGGGCTCCACAGATCCTTTGTGATTCTTGGCCTGCTCAAAAGAGTTGCCTCCGCGTTCATTCTCGTTCTCACTCCACGAAGTTTACCCACCATCCATCTACTGCATGTGGCCACAGCCTCTGTCTCTTCTTGATTCAGAGGGGTAGCCCTGGTACACGTTTTGTTCCATGTTAAGTGGAGGTCACTTCAATATTCAACAGTGAATTCTCACCAGCGGAACCCGAAAACGTCAAAATGACGACAGCCAAAGTTTTAATTGACGGTCCTCAGTTCTCAAGGTCAGTTCCCAGTCCTACACAATGCCCTGGATTAGTGTCAAATCCCGGCTTCACCTATTTGCGTCAAAAGCAGCCAAGCTTCTTATCCAGTTTATGTATAGACATCCTTGGAGATAGCAGCAGCAGCAGCATGACAGCAGCCGCCAAACGAAACTTCAAGCCGCAAAATTTGAAAGCCATAATCGCTGTGTTGTGTTTTGTGTAAAATGAGATGAAGATGAAGAAAGGTTTTGTTCAGGCGAAATCCGACCATTTGCCGATGGTTACCTTCGTGATGGTAGGAGAGTTCTTCGCGAAGAACGAAAAATTCAAAGCAGCAGAAGAAGAGTCAAAGCTCACAGTGAAGCTCACACAGGTAGATGATCGATTTTTTCGATTTGGATCTATTCTGTAATTTTTTGTATTTCTAGAGCTAGTAGAGACAGCTATCCCAGCTCCGCCGTTGTATATGTACCTACAGCTTGATTTCGATGAGTCTCACAAAGGCAAAAGTGGTAAAGGCGACAGATCTTGGCGTTTTAGCACTTTGAGCCAACGTTGCTTTCGTGGTGAATCTTGGGGCATTTAAGTGAAACCCTTATCACTATCAGGTGTGGAAGTTGAATCGTTTGGCCACCAACTCATCAAGCAACACCGATTGAGGTCAACAACTTTGGAAGGCATGTTGCAAATCTAGCTGCGCGAAGGAGCTCAAAAGTGACAATCACTTTCAGCTGACAGTCACAAAAAAAGTGCCAAGCATAGAAGTGTCAAGTCAGTCTGGTGCAGAAAGGGAAGGGTAAATATCCTCAAAATATCCCCAGCATATCTGACGTCATGGCTGTTGTTAGGCGCGAAAATAAATTCAAATTATTGGAAACTTTACTTTTTCAATGAAAAGCTTTAAATTTTTTTTTCCTGCATGGCGCATGTTGTTCCTGCATAAAAATTTCTAATTTTGAAAATTTGTGCAAGGACCCTATTGAAGAAACGCTATGTATCAAGCTTTCTAATACATTCAGTACAACGTATAAAGAAAATTGGGTTTTCATCTTCATTTTTGAGGGAAAAATCTCAAAAACAAATTGCTGAATAGAATACAGCCCTAATAAAGAAAGTGTAAAGCAGATCAAATCAAAATGGATACGATCAGAGCAGCTCCTTTATTCGTCGATAGGCACATCAGTTTTGTTTTTCTACAAAATATGTACTTTGAACCTGTGGAAAAAAACGGCTTTTGACTATGTGCAATGTGCATGTCGCACTGAAACCTTTCACCTTCCAACTGCGAGTACAAATTCCTTGAGAGTTTCTCCTCTACATCAGTTGTGCTCGGGTTATGCATCTATCCGGGATAGTGTAGACATTTTCAGCTGTTCTCTGAGCGAAATCAGGTTGCGTTTTAGTCATAACATCGTATAATATCTGAATTTTTCGTTCACTTTCTTTCTTTCTGTTTTCTTCCTTTTTTCTTTGTTTCTTTTTGTTTTCTTTTGATAGCCCTCACCCTTCAAATGGGTATCACCTGTTGAGTGAGTATCACAATGATGATAATAATAATAATGATAGTTTATGCTTAACCATGCGGTACGATATACCCTACTCTACCCTACCCTGTTAGTTGCCTTCCACAGAATTGAATCCAATACCGTTTTCAAATAGAATCCAAATCCTCTGTGCTCATAGAAATGGGTAGTATCAATAAAAAATAAGCATAAGCATTTGCTTGAAGTTCATAGGCGTTGCTAGGGAAAGTCTGCTTAGCAACTCCTCAAAAACCTAAGCAAATGCGTATGCTTATTTTTTATTAATACTACCCAATATATCTATATGTTCCAATGTTCCTTTAAATTCTATTAATCAATCCAGAATCCAGATACCTACCTGCTTTGATCTCATATACTTTTCCGCATCATTAGGCAAGTTAGTGACGATCATCAGACAATTCTACATTCTACATAATCTACCAAAGAATGATACCATTGATACCATATCCATATTGCGCGAAGTCATCTGATCATCTGAACTGATGAGTGATAACTGATAACAAACAGTAATACCCATTGTTTGATTATTATGTTGTTAGGGGCTCTGCAGAATTGCCGTTACCCCATGGCCCTGATGGTCGTCTTGATGTTCCTCTGGCACAGTTCCAGCATCACCTACACAAGACGTATCACTCGCGTGAATTTTTCAAATTCAGCCCTGGCTAAATCGCTCTTCGAGTCGAGTCGCTCTGGAACATCAAACGGGAAAATAACGACCGTTCCCGCCGATATTAGATGCTTTGGCCAAGGATGAGGAGCTCTGGCGGATTCTTGTGTGTATGTGTGTTAGTGTGTTTACGGCGGTCGGTGGCTGCGATCGACGGTGATGGTATAGGTGGGAGTAGTCGCCTGGTGGCTGTCTGCCTCGGGGTGATTATCCGGAACCGTCTCGCAAATCGACACGTTCTCACTTTATGCCGCATTGCGCCTGCATGTCGCGAGCTTGGGGCCCTCGAATAGTTTACATGCAGCGGGTGTTTACTGCCGCCAGGTGGCCACAAATGCTGCATATATCCGAGAACTCACAGGCAATTTGGCTTTGACACTGCTACTGCCACTGGTAATATACTGGTGGTGACGGGGCGCACGGCTTCCCTATTATAAAATCTTGGAAAGTCGCGCGCTCGCCGCGCCACTGAGATTTGCTTTCCGGCGTCGACCCGTCCTGCAACCCTCTGCGAGACGTGGTCGCAAGAGTCCTTATTTGTTTGTTGATCCACCTGCACCCGGCGGATTCTTTGACTTTTATTACTCAAATTCAGCACCTTCACCATTTTGCACATATTTTTTTTAGGTGTGGATGTTGTTTTTCTTCTTACAGTGCGCTCGACAGTGCGCTAGCAATGCTTCGAAGAAAAACTAAATGAAACAGGTATCTGAAACTGGACTTTTGGACAGGGAGCTTGTGCCTCAAAACTTACGTCATAAGGTACATGATTTTAACCCCGTAGGTCTAATGTGCATTGATAAGGTTGTTAAAAATTTCGGTAATTGTTGACGACGACTACTTCTCGACTAGCATTTTCTAAGAGTTAGGCAACCACTTAAACAGCTATATAGGACGTCTCCTTCTTGCATGTACTTACGTCGTAGGACAAGTAATGGAAAGAAGGGGCATTTTACAGTGGAAATAGTGGTTTCCCCAGGAAACTACGGTCGACGAACGTGATGTTGTGGTGATGTCTACCTACCGTGGAAAGTTGGTGGCTGAAGTCGAGAAGTAGTGGTCGTCAACAATTACCAAAATTTCTTTGTCTTACATGTCAGACCGGGGGCTTCAGGCTGGTATAGGCTTGTCAATTTTCGAAAAATGTCAAAAATTTATGTCATAAGGTACCTACATGAATGAAACCAACAGGCTTTTGTGTAGGAACATCCCCTTAATCAAAAATCGGGTCATAAGACAAAAATTTTTTGGGCTCTTGCTCCATAAGACAAGTTTGAAATTTTCAAAAAAGGTCAAGATTCACCTCCTCCTGGAGACTTCTCCTTTAGCATAATTTTAACAATGAAAAACGATTCTCACATGATTTTATACGCAGGTTTCAAATCTGTCCACAAAATTCATAAATGGTACATCGCTTACAGAGTGCAACATCAAAAAATTTTTCTCTAATCGTACACCCTGTATTTCAACATGGAAATCGATTCCGTTTTCCACCCCGACTACATATATATTACACTTGGTGAATTAGTCAACAAAACGCCTGTGCAAAAATTGATAAATTTTGGTCTTTTTTTCAAAATTTTAAACTTGTCATATGGACCGAAAGCCCCCAAAAGTTTTGTCTTGCGACCAGATTTCCGATCATGGGGATATTCCCATACAAAATCCAGTTGGTTTCATTCATGTACCTTATTACGTGAATTTTGGGCCATTTTTTCGAAAATTGACAGGCTCATACCAGCCTAAAGCCTCCGGTCTGACATGTAAGACAAAGCAATTTTCAACAACTTTATCAACGCACATTAGACCAACAGGGTTAAAATCATGTACCTTATGACGTGAGTTTTGAGGCACCAGCTCCCTGTCCATTTCTAGTCAAATAACCACTTTTGTTTTCCATGTTGCTGTAAATGTAGAATTCGTCAATATTTTATTTCAGAAAACTCCCTTAACCTACTTTCGGAACGATTTATTTTTTTTACGCGACTGTTTGGAGCACAGGGAGCTGGTGCCCCAAAACTTACGTCATGAGGTACTTGATTTTAACCCTTAAGGTCTAACGTGCGTTGATAATGTTGTTTAAAATTTCTTTGTCTTACATGTCAAAACGGGGACTTCAGGCTGATATAATAAGCTTGTCAATTTTCGGAAAAGAGCCAATATTCACCTCATAAAATAATGGATGAATAAATAACATGAATGAAACCAACGGGATTTTGTGTGGGAACATCCCCTTAATCAAAAATCGAGCCAAACAAAATTTTTTGGGGTCTTCGGTTCATAAGACAAGTTTGAAATTTTCAAAAAAGGGCAAAATTTACCTTCTCCTGAAGACTTTCTCTTCGATACCTACCTGTTTAATTGCTTCGATAGCTCAATGGGTCGAAAGGAGAAAGAAACGTACAATCTGCCTTTCAACACGTTTATTTAGTTTTTGAATGGACATGTAGCCACGACGGCGAAAGCAAAGAGAATGTTGGTTACAAGAATACAAGAAATCATTGAGAGGGTGGGTTACCCCCTCCAACCACCGGCAGGTAGATGGGCCGGTTTCTCCCAAATAAATATAGCCGATTGTGTCTAACACTTAAACTGTCTACATGCATTTACATACCGCCCGCCTTGAAGAGACTAGGCTTCAAAACAATCAAAGTTATTGAACAAACATGAAAGGTATCTAATAATGATATTTAAAAAAAAAAAACAAGAACCAATATACCACGAATATGTGTGTCACTTGAGATACTCATTAGGAACTTAAATAACCACGAACATCAAAATAATAAGAAATAACTTATATATAATACACACTTAGTGGATTTATAAATCATACACAATAGATTCAGCGCAGGTTACGAATCAAACAATAGCGTCATATTTTGATAATACAGTCTTCTTCAAGTATTGGGCTTAATCTTCATTGTTTATTGGTAACACGCATAGGTTGTGAATTGATCTTTTTATAGTGCCGTTTGGCAGTTTCACTAGCACTACACGCACTCGGTCGTCATCGCCAAGATAAAGTTTGATCACACGTCCTAGCTTCCAACACAATGGGGGTTGGTTGTCGTCGACGACGAGTACTAGAGCACCTTCAGTCAGCGCTGTAGAAGAGCCCTTGCGCCACTTGGTTTTCTGTTGGAGCTGATGCAAATATTCTCGGGTGTAGCGCCTCCAGAATATTTGGCGAATTTGTTCAACCCTTTGCCATCGACTTAGACGATTTTCCTTGACGTCCGTCAAGTCTGGATCAGGAAAGGATGTCAGCGGTTGCCCAACAAGAAAATGGCCTGGGGTCAGAGCTTCGAAGTCGTTTGGGTCCGAAGTCAACGGCGTAATGGGCCGCGAATTCAGAATTGCTTCAATGCGAGCTAGCAGCGTAATAAGTTCGTCGAAAATTAATAGCGTTGACCCCATAATGCGTTTCAAGTGATGTTTGACAGATTTTACATTTACTTCCCATAACCCACTAGTGGAGGGGTTAGCGGAATGGTCTGTGCATTTTGTGATCAAAGCATGAAATTTGGCATACTTGTTCAGAAGACCCTCCTTCGCAATTCCAGATGTGGCGCCACGCGAGATTTTGCGCCAGAGACACTGTATTGCGGTTAATATACCTGCTAGGGGTAAATTCTGCAAAAATGGTTCCTGGCCGGTCTCTGGTACCGCAGTCGGTATTTTTTAGTTCTGTTTAGCTAAAACTACATGTAGAAATGAGTGAGGAGTGCATTTTCACAAGCAAAGTTTCAAATGATGCCTTCATACGTTGTTTTAATACATTTTAAGGCCAACTTTGTTTTAGTAAAGGAAACATGGTAAAAAAATTGCCAAAACCTCGGCAAAGATATGAACGTCCTGAAAATTTGATGTTCTGTCCAGAATTATGTGCCCTACTACATATCTGAAATTGTCAAAAATCGCACCCCGAGACTTCGAGTTATTGGAGGGGGGGTAAAAAATTGCAACTCAAAATGAAAGGTGTAGAACCCGATGGAACCCGTCAATCCAATGGATGCAAATACGTCGTAGTTCGACGCATCACAGCCAGTTGATACAATTTTGGCACAAAAAGTGTCGATCATTGTTGAAGGGGGGTCGTGGGGAAGGGCGAAACTCGGCTGGGTGGCTCTTTTTCTTCCTGGGCCATGAAGAATCGATCACGACAAGATTGGTATCTTTTCCGACTAAATTCAATGTCCTGAACTTGAATCCGATGTGTAAATTTGGATAAAAACAAGTTCGAACAAGTCAACTTGAGAAAACCTGTTTTTTCTTTGATAATTTTCACAAAACTTTTTTTTACTGTGAGAGGTATTCATCTTCGAAAATATCTCAGAGGCCATTAGACTGAACTGTATTCTTCACGAAAATCATCCATTCGATCTGTAACTTTGTTTTTCGAGGTAGGAAAAATCGATTTGAACTTTAGTCGGCACTGCCCGGCGGCGTAAAGGCATTGTTTACTATTGCACAACACAGTACCGAGTTGTACCGTAGTGAGCAATGACCAAAATCACGGCAGCTTTCTCTTCGACAAACCTTACCACGGTGCAACACCGCAACGCGTTGTAGTGGAGTAAACATTGGCTTATGATTTCAAGTATTTTCATTGGGCATTCTTCACTCCATTGCAACCAAAATATAATATTGGAATTTTACGCAATCTGCCATATAGGAAGTTCTTTTTGCGCCAGAGGGCCATGGGTCATGCAGTGGCTATGTGTCTTACATTGTTGAACATTAATGGCGTTGACGACAATGGTGAGACGCGATGTTATCTTGTTCGCTTTGGACATTTTGAAGGTGGAGAAGTGATTCATTTTGATTATAAAGAGGGAAGTGAGAGTTTTACGGCAGTTGTGCGATCAAAATATGATGAACAGCCAAACGACATGAGTAGACATGACATAAAACATAAAATGATGTTCCAGTAGAATGACTTTTTGGAGCAAAAATAAAGTGACTGGCTGGAGCGCTGGGAGGTTACAGCTGATGGCCGCTGATAGCTTCGCTCCAAAACTTTGCAGGTGCCATCGGCCGTAGCTTGTCCTCAGCCGAGCGGCCTTCAGCTTGTCACTTAATTTTTGATCCAAAAAGTCATTCTACTGAATTTGAAACGTGAACGGCATCAACTTTAAAATTTTCAAGGTTCTGCGTTGGACGTAAAATAAAACTCAAACATTTTTATTCAATAATTATTGCCTGTCAAAAGTTTCGTTTCTTTTCCACAAACTTCCTTGAAGGCTATGAATTGACAGGGTAATTTTTAAATGTACTCGTCAATTTACAACCGAAATTTTTTTTTCGCCTCAGTTTTAAACTTAAAATTATGATGCAGTCTACTAATTTGCCATAAAAGAAGTTTGTGCGAAACAAACGAAACGTCACCTACGGTAATTTAGAAAGAAGTTTGTGTTTCGTCTCGGGTTTTATTTTACTTCCAAAATGCGAATTTTAGGAATATACGATCAACTATCTTTCTATAGTATCATAGTTGATAAATGGATGACAATGTCACCTGCAGTTTGCACCTGCACCTGCAATATTAGATTTTGGTTGCAATGGAGTAAAGAATGCCCAATGAAAATACTTGAAAACATGATCTGATGTTTACTCCACTACAACGCGTTGCGGTGTTGCACCGTGGTAAGGTTTGGCGAAGAGAAAGCTGGCTTGATTTTGGCCATTGCTTACTGCGGTACAACTTAGTACTGTGTTGTGCAGTAGTAAACAATGCCTTTACGCTGCCCGGCGTCTACTAATGACCAGAACACTACAGTATGCACCTTCAAGTAATAACTCAATACCCTGCATTGCGATTTATGACGATTTTGTTTATGTTATAGGAAATTCAGTTCTACACAGATCCTCGAACTTTCAAAGATGAGTTATGATTTTTCAGATAGTTTGGGCTATTTTCATTTAAAGATGCATGGTGTTGTGTTCTGGTCAGTAGTAGACGACGGGCTGTACCGACTTAAGTTCAAATCGATTTTTTCTATCTCGAAAAACAAAGTTACAGATCGAATGGATGATTTTCGTGGAGAATACAGTCCAATCTAATGGCCTCTGAAATATTTTCGAAGATGAATGCCTCTAACAGTAAAAAAAAGTTTTGTGAAAATTGTCAAAGAAAAAACAGGTTTTCTCAAGTTAACTTGTTTGAACTTGTTTTTGTCCAAATTTATACATCGGATTCAAGTTCAGGACATGAATTTAGTCGGAAAAGATACCAATCTTGTCGTGATCGATTCTTCATGGCCCAGGAAGAAAAAGAGCCACTTAGCCGAGTTTCGCCCTCCCCCGCGACCCCCCTTCAACAATGATCGACACTTTTTGTGCCAAAATTATATCAACGGGATGTGATGCGTCGAACTATGACGTATTTGCATCCACTGGATTGACGGGTTCCATCGGGTTCTATACCTTTAATTTTGAGTTGCAATTTTTTACCCCCCCTTCAATAACTCGAAGCCTCGGGGTGCGATTTTTGTCAATTTTGGATATGTAGTAGGGCACTTAATTCTGAACAGAATATTAAAATTTCAGGACGTTCATATCTTTGCCGAGGTTTTGGCAATTCTTTTACCATGTTTCCTGTACTAAAACAAACTTGGCCTTAAAATATATTAAAACAACGTATAATTGGAACTTTGCTTGGGAAAATGCACTCCTCACTCATTTCTACATGTAGTTTTAGCTAAACAGATCTAAAAAAATACCGACTGCGGTACCAGAGACCGGCCAGGAACCATTTTTGCAGAATTTACCCCTAGCAGGTATATTAACCGCAATACAGTGCCTCTGGTGCGAAATCTTGCGTGGCGCCACATCTGGAATTGCAAAGGAGGGTCTTTAGAACACATATGCCAAATTTCATGCTTTGATCACAAAATGCACAGATCATTCCATTTTTGGCCGTTAACCCCGCCACTACACCCATATGAGGCGATCGCGGCGGAATAAAGTGCCACTGCACTCCTTGATTGACCAAGCCTGTTTTACCAACCCTGTGTTACCAAGGTTACCAAACTCATCATCGTCAAAACAATTTCAAAATTTGTATGTGTCAAGCTGACAAAAGCTTTATCAGAGTCTCACGAGCTGAATTTCAGCGAAAAACATCGACTCCTGTAGTGGCAGTCACAGACATACCCTTCAGGCTACATTGTGTTTAAAAGTGGATTATTTTCGACCGTAGTACCTGTTATTTTATTATATGAAGAAAATTTATTGTGAATGTAAAATTAACTTTGGAACGTGGAAGCTACCCGAACGAGTCCCTAAAAATGGAATACAAAAAAAGGTATTTTCTGTATTGGTCGTGATTGGACTGTGATTAACTGATCATTGTGATTGTCAGTGTCGTGCTGGAGATCAAGGGCCGAGGAAGATCTCTTCATATCCATGCCCTGCTGTGCGTGCTGTGGTCACTGGACTGGTGTCAGTGTTGCATCCAGAGACACAAAATCGGGTGTCTTACACCCTTTACTCTATCCGCAGCAGTGCCATTGATAATAGCCAAGGATCCACGGGTACCTACTTATACGATTTTTGACAATAAACGTTTGTGCAATAAAAGCTTTCTTCTTGAATTTGACTTTGGAATCGATATTATTTTGACGTAATTCGAAATTTTGACGTGGTCTGTTAGGTCGGTAGGACAGGAATTTTTACAGTGGGGTCATACCTCCTTGGTTTGCTTTTCGGCCACTACGAGGTGTTTTACTTTCCGATAAGGCCAATTCTGCAAATCTGTCAAGTTCGTTCTTGCAGCCCTGGAAATTTGTTGCATTGTCCGAGTACAGAGGTGAGCAACGTGCCCACGTCTGCTGATGAAATGCTTAAGAGCATTGAGAAAGGCTTCCGCGGTTAGGTCACATTGCATTCACACTACCTATACCTAATTTTCAAAATGAAAAACGATACTGGTGGTTTTTGTAAGTAGGTTTCGAATCTGCTCACGGAAATTCTCAATAGTACATCTAGTACATCTAGGGCATCCAATCCCGAGACATAATCGAAATCCCGGGATTTCGGGATGGAAAATTCCAAATCCCGGGATCCCGGGATTTTCGGGATTCCTCGAATGATGCAGCTTTTCACCCCATTTGAGTAAAAAACAGAGGTAATGCAAGAAACACAGATCATTCAAGTAAGTACATCATCATTTGACGCCGATATTAGTGTTTTATTGTATTTATTTCGCATAAACAAAACATCGCAATTGCACTGCAATAATGCCTGCTTTCTTTGAAAAAGCAAAAATTACTTGCTGAAGAAAAAAGAAATTGTTTTTCTTCAACAATTATCATAGTTTTGTTGTATTTAATGAGTTTGAACATGTTCTTTGGTTTTCAAGGGCCGGTATTTCTATTTCCATATGAAATTATGATATGCTTATTTTAATAATCTGTGTTTCTTGTGTTGATTATATTTTTTATTCGACTGAGGTGAAAAGATCCATCATTTCAAAAATCCCGGAAGTCCCGGGATCTTGGTGGAAAAATTCCGGGATTTTCGGAATTGGAAACTTAACGGGATCCCGGCATTTGGGATCCCGGGACCCCGGGATTGGATCCCCTATACAGCGCTTACAAAGTGCAACATCGAAGAAATTTTCTCAAATCGTACCTACACCTTGTATTTCAACATGGAAATCGATCGCGTTTGCCATCCCAATTACAAATATATATATATATATAAACGGACGGTATATATATATATATATATATATACAGGGTGTCCCGTTTTTCAACGCTCACTATGGGTATCTCGGAAACGGTAAGAGATACAAAGTCGGTTAAATTACAAAAAAGTTGCGCAATTTTATGACTATCTCAAATATGTCAAGATATCCAAGATATCTTTGGTCATTTCTGAAATATCCCCAAAAAACTGAAAAATGCCGAGTTCGAAAATTTCAAATCACTACTTTATTATGACAGCTATCAATTTGAAAATTGGTATTCTGACATTTTTGAAGGTCCTTGATCGACTGACGGTCATAATTTTTTTCCACGCCTACTAGTTTTTGAGATATGACAGTCAACTTCATTTTTTCTTATGGACACCATATTATTTCTCCACCCCATAAAACTCACCTTTTCTTTCTCTTTACAAAGATATATAACACTTGTAGCATTTTGTCAAAATAACCTATAAAAATTGGAAAAACCATTTCTGGGGCGAAAAAATCTAGTTACCGCTTCGGTTGCCATGCTCTTGTGGCATATAAACAATGGCATTTGATTGCTATGGTCTGTTGATTTTGGGAAAAGTTAAGCTACATTCCGTTTTTTTGTATTTGATAATGATAATAAATAACAATAAAACAAATACAAAACCAAGTATAACACAAAATAACATAGCAGTAGCAATAAACATTTATAATTTACAATTGCTCGAATTGGAGTTCATTTTGCTCTGTGCAGAGTTGTGTGCCTTTTAGCCATATTTCCAACGGCTGCGCTGATATCGTGCGTGTTAATTGACTGGAACGCATCAACAACTCCTTGCTTCCAGCTCTTGGTTGCTTTGGGATGTTCTGTCATGAACCATAAATGCGATCTTGGAGCGTTCTTCGCAAAATAGACACCATTTCGAGTAATTGTAAATTATAAATTACAAATAAATAAATAAATAAATTATGTTTATTGCTATTGCTATGTTATTTTGTGTTATACTTGGTTTTGTATTTGTTTTATTTTTATTTATTATCATTATCAAATACATAAAAACGGAATGTAACCCAACTTTTTCCAAAATCAACCAACCATGGCAACCGAATGCCATTTTATTATGTCACGAGAGCATGGCAACCGAACCGGTAACTAGATTTTTTAGCCCCAGAAATGGTTTTTCCAATTTTTATAGGTTATTTTGACAAAAATGCTACAAGTGTTCCATATCTTTGTAAAGAGAAAAAAAAGGTGAGTTTTATGGGGTAGAGAAAAAATATGGTGTCCATAAGAAAAAATGAAGTTAACTGTCATATCTCAAAAACTAGTAAGCGTAGTAAAAAATTATGACCGTCAGTCGATCAAGGACTTTAAAAAATGTCAGATTACCAATTTTCAAATTGATAGCTGTCATAATAAAGAAGTGATTTGGATTTTTCGAATTCGACATTTTTCAGGTTTTTTGGAATATTTCAGAAATGACCAAAGATATCTCGGATATCTTGACATATTTGAGATAGTCATAAAATTGCGCAACTTTTTTGTAATTCAACCGACTTTGTATCTCTTACCGTTTCCGAGATACCCATAGTGAGCGTTGAAAAACGGGACACCCTGTATACCGTCCGTTTTTTATTTTAGGCCCCAGCCCGTAGCATCTTTATTATGGATTTCACACCCGATATATTATATATTTTTGAAATCAGAAAAACAAGATCTTTCTATTGATGATATGTCAAATTATTTTTGACAGATGTCATTTTTTGACAAATGACAGAATAGTACTTGTGATACATCATTTTGAAGCCTATTGAATTCTGAGGAGAACTGTGTTTTTATTTTCAAAATAGGGTGTCTTTTACAGCTTCTGGGGGTCTTTCAATAGGAAAAAATGTCAATTTCAGAAATAGCCACTCAATAAGTAATAGGTATTTTTAAAATTAACTAATGGTGATGATCTGATTTTTGAATTGTCCAAATTATTGGGAAACTTTATAAACACCTTATCTTGCGGGTAGGCTCATAAAAACTCAAGGGGGTCATTTCTGGCAAGCTCGGATGTCATCGCGTTGGGCCGGTGGTAGTTCCAATTTACTGGGTGGTAGTTCCAATTTACTGATCGTCGAATCTTCCATTCAAGGAACAAGGAGGCGGTCATTCGAGCAACTTCTTTAGGACATTTTTTTGTTCCATTGTGATAAATTAATCATCATTATCATTAGTTTACATTAAAAATAGGTACCTGCTTTACCTATTTACTTAATATGTATTTTTGAAATTCAACATTTTTTTCCTATTGAAAGACCCCTAGAAGCTGTAAAAGACACCCTATTACAAAAATAAAAACACAGTTCTTCTCAGAATTTTATGGGCTTTAAAATGATGTGTCACAAGTGATATTCTGTCATTTGTCAAAAAATGACATCTGTCAAAAATAATTTGACATATCAGTCGAAAGATCTTGTTTTTGTGATTTCAAAAATATATAATATATTGGGTGTGAAACCCATAATAAAGATGCTACGGGCTGGGGCCTAAAATAAAAAACGGACGGTATATATATACATCACACTTAGTGGGTTAGTCAACAAAACTTCTGTGAAAAAATTGATGAAATTTTGTCCTTTTTTGAAAATCTCAGACTTTGGACCAGACAGTATTATGGACCCAAAGTCCCCAAAAATGTTGTCTTACGACCAGATTTTCGATTAGGGGATGTTTCCATTCCCACACAAAATCCCGTTGGTTTCATTCATGTACAGTGGCGAACTTACAAATTCGCACCACCTTTACAAAATCAAGAAGCTAATTCCCATTGTCACTGCATTGTCAAACAATCCGTTTGACTGCTCGATTAGAACTTTTAAGAAGGGTGGTGTGATTTTGAAGTCCGCTACTGTACCTTATGACGTGAATTTCTGGCCATTTTTTCGAAAATTGACAAACTCATAATCAACCTAAAGTTCCCGGTCTGACATGTAAGACAAAGCAATTTTTAACATTCTCATCAACGCACATTGGACCTTTATGCCTTATGGTTGAAATCATGTACCTTATGACGTAAATTTTGAGGCATCAGCCACCAGCTCCCTGTCCATGCATGGGTATACCTATCACAAAATGCAGAAGAAAGCATTTTAGCGTCTATAGTACTGAACTGAATTCCTCAAAAATGCTGAATATTGCGGCTACTCGCCAGATGGATATTAGCCGACTTTTTATGGCCAACAATCCGCTCCGCCATTATTTCCCATGGTAGATATCGTTATTTCCGGCTCGTGTTTTTTCCGCTTTTCCGCCGTATCAATTTCAATAATTCCGCGGCCTTTTTCTATACTTTACCTAAGTTATGCGTGTGGGCTGTCGAGATAAAGACTCATTTACGACAATCTCTGTAGTGAGCAGCATGGCAGCAGCTACGGCCTAACTCCCCTCAGTTTTTGTTTTTCTTGTACGTAATAACAATAACCGTATAGGTACCTGTACCTATAGCTACCCTGTACCTAATAAAGATTGAGCAAATTATGAGGTATGCTTAGATTCGACATCATCACAAAAAAAACCTTCAAAAACCACATAACTACATGCATATTATAGTGCGGCGGTTGACGACCATTTTTCAGAGAAACCTCACAAAACCTTTGCATTTTGTGATGAAAGCACGAAATTTGGCACATATGCTCTACAGACTGTCCTTTACTATATACGAGGCGGACCCACGATGGAACCGCCGTGCAGCTGTCAGAATTGTCATTTGCCTACCTTTCAGGGGCAAAAACTGAAACCGGTTATCGGGTTCATTCAAAAGTGACGTCTATTTATGCAGTAGACCTTCACAGTAAAACTTCACCAGAACAAATGTCAATATTGCAAAAGGAGGGGGAATGGGAGGGGATAGTTCCAGCCGCGACGCAGATTTTTAGAAGAAAAATTTTAGAAAATCGACCTGTGTTTGCTGAAAGAAATATTCACTAGAAATCGGGAGTTATTGCAGGTGGATATTTTTCAAATGATGATCACCTGGTATATGTGGCTGTATACGATACTATGGACTATCAATTTTTATGCAGCAAAAACTGAAAATACTTGAGGTGGGTTTAGTCACCTTGTTCAGCCGCAAGTTTGATTTCAGTCGCAAGTGCAGCGACGCCCATTGGCTCTTATGAACCAGCCTCCTCAGAATAGCCAGTATAGTAAGTGATGCAGCGCTTACGGCTGAAATTGAAACTTGCTGCTAAATAAGCTGACTGAACGCACCTTCAATCAATTTTCTGCGGAATAAAAACTTGATATCAATAAGGTTCCCTTTGAATGGAAACGTCAAAATGCAAGTCGACAGTTGGATCTAACTTCGTGAAGAGCACTTGCGAAAATTCATAAACTCGCTCCATCCATGAAACACATATACCTAATTTCATAATCATATTGCTAATTTCAGCAAGAACTTATCATCATCAAAGTGGCTGCTCCTTTGCTGCATAGCTACTCCTTCACTGATTGGATTGCTTCGCTTTTTATTTGCAAATACTAGATATTCGCGTTAATATGCACTACGATTTTTCTTGCTCTATTTTTCCAAGGGCTTTCATAATGATTAATGAATTTTGCTTGGCTGACTTGGCTCTGCCTACAAAACTGCAGAATGCTGTCTTTATCAATTTATATCGTGCGTATATAAAAGCTCCGGACCAGGCTCCGGATCTTAATTTAAATCCGCTTCGCAATATTCTCACCTGGCATTCTTTTTATCTTGCGCGCGTTTGCTATTACTTTTGAAGTGTGTTTTCGCCGAGCCCGCGCTCGCTGGATGCTAACAAAGAGGGTAAACCCCCTTTCCATCAGCCAAGTGCGCGAAAATAATTAAAACCAAACAGTTGTGTGCAAAAAGCTTCGTGCGCGACGACTTTCCTGAGGACGTCGTTTTTATTGGGGGTGCGTATACCCCTACTGGGCTATTGGATATGTCACGCAGCAGCAGCGGCCAAGGGACGGTTTGTCTCTTCTCGTTCCGGTCGCCAGGAAACAACCCTTTGCAAAGCGGAACGGATATACAATAAAAGCCCGTTATTCCGGATTAGTGTTTGATATTTCCCGTCTTCTATATTTTTCGGCTTTTATAACCCCATATCACACATACGGGAGATCCTGAAACAACAGCCTCCGGAGAATGGAACACGGAGTACGTGGCTTGAATTCATATAGCGCCGAACTAATGCTCATATTGATACGAACTTGGGCAAAGTATGAGCTTTGATCTATCAATATCCAGCACATCATCATTCATACACACCCCGCACGTATGATATAACCGAAAGCTGGGCCCCGGCCCCAAGAAACTCGCGTTTGGCGCCGGAGTACTAAACTATCTGGCATATCCGGAGGGACGACAGCCCGTTGACAATGACGCATATATTCCGCAAAACTTGCTATTTAGTGTTCAAGTATTGGTACCCAAGGGTTGCAAGACAAGCTGCTGGAAGAGGAGTGGCATATAAAAGATTTATCTACGCACAGGTGTAAAAGGTACAATGATGATTCGTAGCTACTATAAGCTACTTGTATGAGTATACCAAAAGTAATATACTAAACTCTGGTTATGCTGCTTTCAAACGGCACTTATTTTGTATTACTCTGTACCGACAATAATTATTTATAGCACACTTGTATTAATTATTATGGGGCCACGCACAGGTCATGCTGGGTACAGCTTCGTGGAGATATATAGAGCTATACCTCAATCGATTCCTGGACTATCAAGGATAACAAAAAATGATGGTGGAATATTGGCATGCCATCTGCTGCAGGCAAAGATGGTGAAGGCGCCGCCGTCTAGTCATAGGAAAATGGCTGTATCTCGTTTGTTTTTCAACAGATTTCGACATTTGATGCGTCATTTTACAGAAAAATAACTTCTCTCGTTATTCTATGTCTTGATTTCGAACAAATTCCTGACAGTAGGCTACCTTCCTGACCAACTGTCTTCTCATAAGCTTAAATATGACGGTTTTTGAAGCTGTTCGATATTATTAAAAACTGGCATCATTTAAGGTTTTGGAGTGCCATGCATTTCCGAATAAATGGCGCTCAAAAAAAGCATTTTCGACAATACATTCAATTGAATTGATCTAATATTAAAATAGAATATTAGAAAAGAATGCAACTATACGACTCACTCATTGTCAGTATCATGTCTTATTGTCTTCCGGTATGGGCTAACCGATACACAGACCTACTCGAGAGGGTCCAGATACATTTTTTTAAACGACTGCTTCTGCTTTCCCAGGTCCACACCTGACTGCTACTTAAGACTTGAGTTTGGATGTAAACATATCAGTTTTCTTGTGTTGAAGGACTGCATCTCTTAGTTGAAGAAAATGTTAAAAATAAACAATTCTCGCCTCCCAAAAATCTGTTTTCAAAGAATGCACCACCTGATTCTAACAAAGACAAAACTAAACCTGAAATACAATTGGTGTGCGCAACTCAAACAATTTTTCGAAAAAATAGAGCTTTCAGACATGTTTGATAACCTAACACTTGCCTCCCTTCAGAAAAATTCGGACGACATCTTGAATAAATACAGTCAATACTTACATCAGAGAGACCTGGATGAATTTCAAAGTCTTCATTATCCAACGTTCAATGACTCATATGAACTAGTGGATCATGAACGACTCAACTACCTACACTTGCCAGTGCCAATTAAAATAACCAGAACACTTTGTCAGCTACGCCTCTCCGGGGGAAGATTTCTTAAATTTTCTTGCTCTGGGTCCTTCCACCAAATTAACTCCTCCGAGCTTTGTTCTATTTACAACCTACAAAAGCCTGAAACCCTATATCATGTTTTTTCGAATGCCCACTTTACACTCCAGTAAGGAGTAACCTCCCGAAAAGCTTCGCAAGCTTTGGCAGTATATCCAAATCAATTCTGTACGTGGAAGCGAGAGACTCCAAAACTCTTCATATAACTACCTGTCAAGTGTCTTGCGTTTGCGTTCCTTTCTTCGCAATGAGTGAAGTTTTTTCTTTTTTTATTTTTGTAATGAAAAGGGTCATGTTTCTTTTCCCTCTTATTTATTTACCTATCATAATGAGATGTTATTTTGAATTGAATAGTACGTTTCTTTAATTTTGAGCTCCTCTTGCTATAATTTTTTTTAATTTTTAAAAGCAATAAATTACTTACTTACTTACTTACTTACTAATATGAAAATAATATCATGCGTATAGAGCCCATTGACCAGCCTTTGACAGATCACGATAAAAAAGTTCTTCCAGAAACAGTATATTTCTTATCAGTGCTTGTGATTCTGTTCTAGCTATTGCTACATCTAAACACTTCTCGCCATTAACGTCCAGTTCCACCAGCGAATTTAATTATTGTTAGCTGATTGAGACATTTTCTCTAGTGGATTCTAGGTCAGTGCTGGTTGAATGACCACTAAAAATGCATGCAATGCACACTTTTTGTCCCAAAGGGCCTTTTGACATAAATTCGCTCGGGCCCTCTTTAGGGTCCCAGCACGCGCCTGGCAAAAAAATCAACTACAGGTGGATCTCTTTAAAATATAACGAATACCTATACACCATTTTGCAAAGTTCGGCCTAATGACAAAGATACAGCCCTTAATTCCTTCAAAGTTCACTTTTTTCATAATTCAAAAATTTTTAACTCAGGAACGTTCAGACAAAATCAACCTTAATTCAGCACAGACTGGTTTGTTGGAACTATCTACCGACCTGCCAAATTTTCGAAGGATTCAATCAGTGGCGTATAGAAGTTACGAGGGTCAATAATTTAGGAGAATCCGAAGAAAAGTTGACTTGAGGTGCTCCCCATAATTCCTACGCTACTGGTTGGATTATTGCAAAATTAGGCAGGTTGATGGATAATGCTGATAAACCAGCTTATGCTGAATTTGAGCTAATTTTCTTGAGACGTTCCTAAGTTACAAGTTTGTGAAATCCGAAAAAAGTGAACCTCGGAATGAACTTCCAAAGGCTGTATCTTCGTTATTAGGCCGAATTTTGCAAAATGGCATACAGGCTTTCGTCTTATTTGGACAGGTAAAAATTCAATCAGTTGCTGAGGACAATTTCCTTAGCAGCTCCTCGCACAACAAAAGTGAAAGCAACATATAATTCATCCTGTATATCAAGTCAGAGTGATATTTGAAATGCAAATTTTTTATATGGCTTGCGGAAGACTCTGAGCTTTCCAGTGAACCAGATAAAATTATTATCCTAAATAATTTGATACAGAAAAAAAATAAAACAAATAAAGTACCTATGTTCCGCATCACCCCGTTGGTTGTGTTCAGAGAATTTGAGAAATATGATATTCTTATATCTTGAATGAGAGATGATAGGGTTGTAACCTCGGTTGTAACAGAGCTGGAATTGGCTCTTGTCTGGATTGATTCAATAAAGATGAAAAACTTAAAAAAAAATTGATTTCACCCTGTACAGGACACCAGCGGCTATGGAGGAGTACATTCTCCACGTGTTCAATAGGAGACTATAAGGTTGCTGAATACCTAATGAGATATTTTTTGAGTTTATTTTGTATTTATGTACCGAACCCTTGCTAAAAACGAACCGTTTATAAGCAATAAAATTTATTTATTCATTTATTTATTATTAATAATGAGATATTGTTTTTCTCGAGGATTGTTTCATCGAAATAAAAATTTTCAAAGATTTGTTTTCATTTTTCACCCTGTGTAAATGAAAGTATTACGCGTCACAGAGATGCATGCTTTTAATATGTTGAATAGGTGGGGATGAGCTAACCATATAGCAAAAAACCGTTTCAGAACTATTTTTTCAAGCAAAAGATATCTTTCTTACTATTTCAAGTACACTACATGGCTTTTATTATAGCTGTATTACACTTCACAATTTCTTGTATAATCTGCCAAAATAGTGTCAAAAAACAATGAACTTGATCGTTCAACTGACAGATTGTACAAGAAGCTGTACAAGAAATTGTGTGGAGTAATACAGCTATTTACGTTTGGTTTAAGGTTAAAGTACCCAATATCTACTTGTATTTATATTTACTGCAGACTGCAGTGCAAATGTAATAAATAATGATTGGCTGGATTCATCGCAATATTTCCTTTGGGAATCAGCCCTCATTACATTCTTGCTGGATGTTGAGCAGCATTAGATAACCCGTATCCTGTATGCAATACTACAACACATGACCAAATCCAGATTCGTGGACATGTTATGCAAATTTATACAAGTGCCTCAACGTGTCATCAGATTTGCTCATGTCAGTCGCTGAGGTAATTAAGCTGGAATTATTACAACTCGATTGGGGCTGATTGCCAATTAATCAAAGCTCCTTCTTTGACTACCATCACTATCACCAATAATTTTTCCAACTCATCAACAAGTGAATTGAAACATGTCTTCCGGAATCTATCCACTTCACATTGATATTGAACATATTATCAGACCGAAAACAGTTGATTATTACAGAATAATATTACGAAATTGCTTTCCAATGAACAGAAACAATTTTTTGCTAATAGAACGTAGACGGACGTTAGTGCTCAGGTGTCAGGTGTCACTTGTCAAACGTTTCTATTTGCCAGCAGTCATTCCATGAAATTTCTCAAACTTGATTTTTTTTGAAAGTTCGACCATGGGTTCGGAGATGAAATTTTGCTCTTTTGTTCACCATAGTGTAACAAGTTGAAAAATATCAGCATTGATTTTGTCAGTCCAGTACCTACCGGCAGTGTAAAAGAAATAAGTGGTAGGTGACACGGAAACTCATACAAAATTAATGATTTTTTTCCTCAATAAGTTCTTAGCTGCTTTCCTCTTGGAGTCAAAAATGACCTGAGTAACTCTGATCAGATCATGGCTAAAGAGAAAGAATGGCAACAAACTTGATCTTTTACGCACGTGAGTGACCCCAGGCCCAGGGTTTCTAGTGATCGGTCAATACGGCTGGCACTTGAGGTAGTACGGACGTTAGAGGAACCAACCTTGCATTTCATTCCGATGCAAAACGCTCTTGCACGTGAGTAGGAGGTACCAACAGGTAATTTTCAAGAAGTGGTGCCCTGATGAGACCCGCGACTGGAGTGCTCCCTAAGAGGTCGAAGGTCCAAAAATTTACCATTTTTGAAATTGTTGCTTTTTTGTACTTTTTTCACTGGACTATATATTTTCAAGGTGTAGGAACACAATGCAATCAGTTCCCAGAAAGTGTCATGCACCAGTGGCGTACCAGACGGCTGCGAAGGCTGGGGCCGAGGTGCGATTTTTCACAAAGTCTTCTGGTAAACCGTGGCTAACAGTTTTTTGACATGTTTGGTATCATTTCTGACCAAATCGCACCTTCTGATCTCGAAATCAAGTATGAAATTTCGATGTAGACGTGTTTAAACCGGTTTTATCAGGAAAAACATGTTTTTTTTCACCCCCAAAATTGATGTTTCGTAATTCCAATTTCATAATTGTGAAATTGTCCAATGTATTTGTAACCATGATTTTGACTTTGACAGTTTGTTTGGGCTGTTTCACACAAAAATAGCAGTTGCTGATTCTTTTTTCCGTTTCCACAAAGTCACGGAATGATTTTGTCTCTTGAGATGTATCATGTCAAAGCTTGATTTGACGAAACGTGCTATTTCACTGAAAAAAATAGGCTACGACCAGAATGTAGCTTTGATTCGACACTTGATTCATTTCAAGGCATAAAAGTAGTCTTTTCTATCAAACAAAATAAAAAAAACTGGAATCAGAGCCGTATTTCAGTTATGACATCATTTTTCTTCCGAGATTGCGAGCTCTTGACTACGAAGGTGCAGAGCGGACATCAGAGTTTTTCTTATGATTTCGGAAAAAAAAACACGAAATTTTGGGAGTAAACTCAGAATTCTGAGGTTAAAGTCGGAATTCTGAGTTTAAAGTCGGAATTCTGAGTTTAAAGTCGGAATTCTGAGTTTAAAGTCGGAATTCTGAGTTTAAAGTCGGAATTCTGAGTTTGAAAGTCAGAATTCTGTGATTTAAAGTCAGAATTCCGAGTTTAAAGTCGGAATTCCGAGTTTAAAGTCGGAATTCCGAGTTTGAAAGTCGGAATTCCGAGTTTGAAAGTCGGAATTCTGAGTTTCAAACTCGGAATTCTGCGCGCGCACAATTCCGAGTTTCAAAGTCAGAATTCTGCGCGCGCATCGGCAGGAATCGAGCCGGTTGATTAAATGGCCTCTCCTTCGCGCAATACGAACACTTGGTACAATCGAACCACTCGATGGCGTCGGCGGCGAAATGGCTCCACCCGAATGAAGTTCCTTTGTGCTTTGAACTCGGCTTTGAACGATGAGCCTCGATAAGAACATTCGGCGCATTGTACAAAAGCAACAATAGCATATTACATAGGGTTGTGAATAATGCTATATGCTATTACAGCTGTGTCACGTTATAACGCAAAGGTGGAGGGAGGGAGGGGACGGCGCGCAATTAACATTGTAGGTATCCATGTGTTTGTCTGTAATGTTCGTATAAGTCGAAACGCTTATGGCTCTTGTAGTTGCAGTAGATGCAAGAGAACTGTTCCTGTTCGACAATGGCATTCTAGAGTCCGGCTGCATGCAACATTTTTGTAATTCCTTCGGACGTGTTGTTTGAGTTGGAAGAAGAATTCAGTCAGTCCGATGCGAACATTGCGAACAGTTGAACGTGTCCACAATTTGGGTTGTTAGTAGGTACCTACCTAATCACGTTGGTCGGAATTTGTCAGTGACACCAAATAGTGCCCCAGTTATGCGCTTGACAGCCACGATACTGCCAGCCAACGAAAACATTACTGCGCTGCGCTTCGGGATTTAAAGAGGCGCCGCAGCTATATTAGGTAGCATACCTATAGCATTTTTCACAACCCTAATGTAGGAGAAATGCTATTGCTGCTATTGTACCTACAATGCGCCGAGTGTTCTTATCGAGGCTTATCGTTCAAAGCACAAAGGAACTTCATTCAGGTGGAGCCATGTCGCCGCCGACGCCATCGACTGGTTCGATTGTACCAAATGTTCGTATTGCGCGAAGGAGAGGTGTATGAAGAAGCACTCTGTGGAAGAAGCACATGATGACGCACGCTACGGACAAAGAATTAACCAGTTCGGCTGTGTGGAGTGTTCGTATCGTGTTAAGGAAAAAAAGGGTTTAGACTCGGGTTTAGAAAAGGCACAAGTTGTTACATCTCCCGAAGATTTTATTAAATACCTAGCGAGTACGTAGGTATCGTTAGGGTCGTCAACTCGTCAATCGCTATTTAATCAACCGGCTCGATTCCTGTCGATCCGCGCGCAGAATTCTGACTTTGAAACTCGGAATTGTGCGCGTGCAGAATTCCGAGTTTGAAACTCAGAATTCTGACTTTCAAACTCAGAATTCCGACTTTAAACTCAGAATTCCGACTTTCAAACTCAGAATTCTGACTTTCAAACTCAGAATTCCGACTTTAAACTCAGAATTCTGACTTTAAACTCAGAATTCTGACTTTCAAACTCAGAATTCCGACTTTAAACTCAGAATTCTGACTTTAAACTCGGAATTCCGACTTTAAACTCAGAATTCTGACTTTCAAACTCAGAATTCCGACTTTAAACTCAGAATTCTGACTTTAAACTCAGAATTCTGACTTTCAAACTCAGAATTCCGACTTTAAACTCAGAATCCCGACTTTAAACTCAGAATTCCGACTTTAAACTCAGAATTCCGACTTTCAAACTCAGAATTCCGACTTTAAACTCAGAATTCTGACTTTAAACTCGGAATTCCGACTTTAAACTCAGAATTCTGACTTTCAAACTCAGAATTCCGACTTTAAACTCAGAATTCTGACTTTAAACTCAGAATTCTGACTTTCAAACTCAGAATTCCGACTTTAATCTCAGAATTCTGACTTTCAAACTCAGAATTCTGACTTTAATCTCAGAATTCCGACTTTAAACTCAGAATTCTGACTTTATTCCCATAATTTCGTGTTTTTTTTTTCGAAACCATAAAAAAAAACTCTGATGTCCGCTCTGCGCCTTCGTACTTGACATTAAATTTCTTCATGATGTACGTTTTGTAACAAAACTACCGTGTGACTTTGTAGCATCGATAGAAACTTCTGGTGCATGGAATTCATCCATAAAAAAGTTAAATTGACTAATCTATTTCAAAATTGTGGTCATGGGTTATTTCAACTACAATGGGAATGGAGCTGGAAAATGACAAATTCATAGGTCGAAACTTCGCGATTTTCTTGAAATTTATGAATAGTCCGGATGTTGAGCGCCATAATACCACCACCACCTTGCATTTGATGATTGATGAGAGGTGCCGTTTGATACAAATGTTGTACATTACCCATGCCTTAATTTTAAGAGATGTTGCCAAGATGGTGGTGATATTATGGCGCTCAACATCCGGACTATTCATTAATTTCGAGAAAATCCGCGAATTTTCGACCTATAAATTTGTCGTTTTTTAGCTCCATTCCCATTGTGGTTCAAAACACCTATGATCACAATTTTGACATAGATTGTTCAATTGAACTTTTTCATTAATGAATTTTATGCACCAGAAGTTTTTCTCGATGCTACAAAGTCACATGGTAGTTTTGTTACAAAGCGTGTATCATGAAGAAATTAAATGTCAAGAGCTCGCAATCTCAGAAGAAAAATGATGTCATAATTGAAATACGGCTCCGATTCCAGTTTTTTCTATTTTGTTTGATAGGGAAAACTATTTTTATGCCTTGAAATGGATAAAGTGTCAAATCAAAGCCACATTCTGGTCGTAGCCTAATTTTTCATGTGAAATAGCACGTTTAGTCAAATCAAGCTTTGACATGATACATCCCAAGAGACAAAATCATTCCGTGACTTTGTGAAAACGAAGAAAAAGTTCAGCAAATGATATTTGTATGTAAAATAGCCCAAGCAAACTGTCAAAGTCAAAATCATGGTTATAGATACATTGGACGATTATGAAATAAGAATCACAAAACATCAATTTTGGGGGTGAAAAAAAAAACGTTTTTTCTGATAAAACCGGTTTAAACACGTCTTTATCAAAATTTCATACTTATTTTTGGGATCAGAATGTGCGATTTCGTCAGAAATGATACCAAACATGTCAAAAAAGGTGTTAGTCACGGTTTACCAGAAGACTTTGTGAAAAATCGCACCTCGGCCCCTTCGCAGCCGTCTGGTACGCCACTGGTGCATGACACTTCCTGGGAACTTATTTCATTGTGTTCCTCGACCTTGAGAATATATAGTCCAGCAAAAAAAGTATTAAAAAAGCAACGATTTCAAAATTGGTAAATTTTTGGACCTTCGACCTCTTAGGGAGCACTCCAGTCGCGGGTCCCATCGGGGCACCACTTCTTAAAAATTACCTGTAGGTACCTACTACTCACATGCAAAAGCGTTTTGCATCGGAATGAAATGCAAAGTTGGTCCTAATATGTGCCGCTAACGTCCGTACTAAGGGGATAGAAAAAGGGACCTTGGAGTCTCTATCGGGCAATTTTGAGCTTCAAAAGGAACAACTCTTGTCACATCACTGGGACATTCGAGTTACCTCAAGTCGTAAAAGGAACACAACTATTGTCTCACAATGTCGCTCATAGATGATTTCATGTCAAAATAATGAGTTCAGAATATAACCACTGGATGAGAGTGTGGATCAAATTTTGGTTGTCAATTATAGAGCGAGTCATAAAGCTCTACAAAATTGTTTTCTATCATAAATGATATCATGAATGATCTATATACATACGAATGACAGGTTCAACACTTTTATAGTACCTATTAGGTATATGAACGAATGAAGAATATCGATTGATTGATTGACTGAATGATATTGAAATGTCCGTAAACGATTCTTCCCATCTCTTAAACGCTGTAGGAGAGGAAATGTCAGGGTTTTATTCCAAAGAATTATTTCTTTGAAATACCCAAGTTAAATTCAGAAAAAAATTAGATGTCTTCGTTTTCTGAATCACAATATAGGTAACTCAGCTTGATGCGATCAAGAATGAGATGGAATGAATTGAACTTACCGACCCCAGCTGCACCGAAAATGAGCTGAACATTGAAAACTAACGAGGGTCATGCTGTTTTTCCAGTAGTAAACCATTCATTCATGTTTTATGGCCTCACATATAAGTTTTCTAGTGTTTATTTTTTCTCGTCATGATGCGCCCCGGTTTATTGTTATCCTGCTTGTTTAACTCTCACTAATAGCTGACTCTCCGTTTATTTTCCAACTCATCTTCCCAAACACGCTGCATGCTCCCAGCTGTCCCAGATCTCGACCGCCGAGAAAAAATCCACCATCGGGATGGAATCGTCTCTCTGAGAATTCCTGAATCAGACTCAATTTCCGGCTCGTGTATTATGTAGACGGCGGTGTCGTCCGTAATCGCGATATTATCGCAGGGGTGTAAGCTTCATGTATTTTTCAGTCGTTCGCTTCTGATAACATCGTTTCTTGTCAGATCGTCGGAGGTCAGCTGCAAGAAAATGACAACCGTCATCACTTCACCATAATAGTGGGCCGACAAGAAGCAAAAGGTGGACAAAGCATTCAATTCCTATTGCCGCGAAATGAATAATTCTCTTCATGCGCGTTTCAACTGCCTTGTCGGTCTTGCGGCAACTTCTAGTATACTTTACGGCCACGCGGGAGCAGAACGATATAAAATTAGAACGGCTATATCTACTTAGTAATTGATTCCGTTGGTGGCCAACAAAATGCTCTTGGCTTGCACCAAAACAAATAAATTCCGTGAATTAAGGGTGCAGTCCATAAACGCGCTGAGGCCAACAAACAAGGATTAAGAATTCAGGTGGTGCTGTTCAAATTGCGGTTTAATTAATGCAACTGGCTGAGATGAAATTCAGCCACGAGCTCTAGCTGCTGCACATTTGTTTGGATAGGGGTCGGTCCGACCTCTTCTGCTACTGCTACACACATGACGTACAATTTAATTCCCCGACGGTTGGTGGAACTGTTTTCGTGCGCGGACGTTTTTTCACTTCGCCTGCACTAATTGGGCATTATACATTAACTTTAAATACTTATTTGGCTGGAAAGTGACCTCGCAACCTTTGCGTCTGTCGTCCACTGTATACTGCACAGTGCACATCCACGGCTGCAGGCTGCATTCGGTGCAGGAATTTTGATGTGAAATAAATAAATTCCGGAACCCGCCCTGCTAAAGTGATGCTAATATAAACAAAACATGCGATAAAAATAGCCGCAATATGTTACATCACATCAGGGTGCAGTAAACGGGTGAAGTTATTTTCTATGGGCGAACCCAAGGAGGTTATAGGTACTTATAATTATAGCGACAGGTATAGGGAGCGCAATCCAGCTTTCTCTGGGAGGTGTAAGTTGAAGTCGCGAAGGAAAAGGTATGAGGTATGGTATAATATGTCAAAGAATGGCAGCTCAGCTACCATCTGAACAATGACCGCCAGAAGGCAGGTCAGTGATTGGGTCAGTTCGAGGGTCAGTTGGTCACTGTCGAGGTCACTGTCATCACATCACATTGCGCGCTTTTTATTTACCGACACAAGTAGACTCAAGCCAACATCACACCAAGACGTTTATGATACACACGCCTGAAATTGGGAAGCGCCCATTTTATCGGGGTTGCCGGCCGGACAGTTTGTAATTCAAAATTATTTTGTCAAAATGCGAAGCGAAATAGAGAGAACTACGGCTCTACAATATAGTGAGAGCCCTTCATCGGAAAACTCGCTTACACATGGCACATGGCAAACCATTGTTAGGCATGTAATCATTTTGTCACACTGATCCTTGCGACCATTCAGGTCGATTTGACTCTTGACTCTAAAAAGTTTGTCGCGGAGGTGTCAAACTTTTTTCCAGTTGGAACTAATAAAAATGTGAAAACTTCCTACATCAACGGATTTCAACGATCTTTGGGCCGTTTCCAACTACTTTTAGATCCTAGATACCAGATGTCCGACTATGGCGTCAAAGCAGCACTTCGATCATATCGATGGTGTAGTGCACAAAGGTCGTAAGTGCATTTTTCAGTCAAATGTGGTTAACTACGTTGAGCTACAGTTTGAAGCCTAAACTTTCATTTGCTTTAACTTAATAAGTTCAGACTGAGTTTTCCAGACTAGTAGCGGCATTTTAAATTTGTTGTAAATACCTTTGGGTTGCTGATTGGTAACACAAATGTTGTAAGCGCACTCACGACATTTGTGCTACTTAACTTGGGGTTTCAAATTTGTGTAAGTGCGCACTTACGACCATTGAGTTGCTAAGTTTCTGCCTGACGACAAAAATAGTGTTGCCGTCTAGAGTTAGACTTTTTGGACTCTTGTCTTGAAAAGGCGTCAAGACTTAGACTAGACTCTAGAAACTCTTGTCTTGAAATTCTCAGACAAGACAAGAGTAGGGCTGTCAAGATCAAGAGTCTTGATTAGACTCTTGAGGATTAGATAAAAATAATATTGGTTGAAAATGATTGTCGTGGTTCTGTAATGTACCTAACTAACATTCTAATTTAATTTTTTGTAGCACAAAGGTCGTAAGTGCGGAAAGTTCCTCAAAAAAGGTCTATTTTTCCCAAAACAATCAAGTCTGAGTATAGTGTAAGTAATCTTCAATTGGAAAGATATATACTCCATTCTTGATAAGGCCCGATTTTCCATTGGCAGATTATTCGGACTGAGTAGGTATCCATAAGCAGTCAATGTTTCCGTTTAGTATTACATACTCCAAATGGAACTCTCAACCAATTGATTTTTTTTATTGAAAAACGTTCAAAGGTACTATCTACCTACTAAACGTCGAACGCGGAGCTGAGAATCGTTTTTGAATAAAAAATTCGATTGGTTAAAAAATTCAACGATTGTGGTGGTTTTGTGATCTAACTACATCAGAACATTTTTTTTGTAGCACAAAGGTCGTAAGTGAGGGAAGGTCCCCCAAAAAAATTCATTCTCTCAAAAATACTTAACTTTAAGTGGTTCAAGTAAACTCCAATTAGGAAGATGAACTCCATTCTTGATAACCCCCGATTTTCCTTTCGCAGATTATTCGGGCTGAGTTTCCACAAGCGGTCAAAGTTTCCGTTTGGCCTAGCTCAAAATGCCTGTTTTAGCACTCACGACCTCTGTGCACTACACTATCGAATTATCTGAACTTGATAAGTAGCAATTCTATAAAATTTTAAAGGTCCTTTAAAATAAGTTCGTTATTCCGTATGCACCGAATCCTGTTGAATTTTTTACCAGGCCGTTAAAATAGTTCCCTTGAATATCAGATTTTAATGGGATGTCCGCAGCAACCCTTGAAAAGTAACGGCTACAAGAAAACTTAACATTTCAAAAGAAACAAATGACGAAGAAAACAGTTTGCTGCTTTCTTACATTTGTGGGTGCAGAAGGAAAATGATAACATAATAAGGCGCAGGTGAAAATTCCTCTAAGATGCATTTTTCTTGGCATTTCTTCAACATTTTAGAAAAAAAAACAGGTGGCAAAGAAAGCAGTTTGCTGCTTTCTTACATTTGTGGCAAAGGGAAAATTATAACATAAGGCGCAGGTGGAAATTTCTCTAAGATGCATTTCTTCTGTATTGAAATATGTTGGATGTAGGAGAAAACATCCCCCACAGAACGTTCCCTGAAAATTACGTTACCGAGAAAAAACGTTCTTGGAAAAAAATCCCCTATAAAACGTCCTTGAAAAAACATCCTCTACAATACCTTCCCTGAAAATTATGTCGACATTTCTCGGGAAAAACTGTCCTCAGGAAAAAATGTCCCTGCGAAAATACGTCTTCCTTCTGGCTTCATAATACGTACCCTGACGAGCTCTTTTCCTTCCAGAATTCCAATGGACAGAGATCTAGGAAAAAATGACCCGCACAAACCGTCCCCACAAGAAGGGTCCTTAGGAAAAATGTCTTCTGGAAAAAAGTCCCCAGGAGAAAGCGTTCCCGAAAGAAACGTCTACGGAAGACGCATCTCACGAAAAGACACAAGAGGGCTCATTAGGGCTCCAAGCGACAAAAATAGACACAAAGGCGCCCGATAGGGCTCCGGCTGCCAAAGGATGTATGGGGAAAGGATGATGCTCTCCAAAGCTGTGAACCACGAAAAAATGCAAGAAGGCTCAGCAGGGCTCCAAATAACACTGAAGACACATGGTGACCCAATGGAGTCCTGGATAACACAAGAATAGAATAGAATAGAATAGAAATTTATTCATACTTAAAACAATGAAATCATTGCATGTAAACGTCACAAAATAATGGTCATCACAATACATACAAATGCACAAATATGACAGACATAACTCGTAAAAATGTCAACAAAACAAACAGTAACAACAACAATATCACAGCCTATCGATTATTTTTCTGGAAGGTGAGAAACTCCTGTATGGTGTAAAAACAATTCTCCCTGAGGAAAGATTTAAGCCTCGCGCTGAGAGCCCCCACAGACAATGACTTCCATCCCTCCGGCAGGCTGTTGAATAGACTGACCGGATCGCACTGAAATGACACAGTGCGCTGAAGTCTGCAACGTGGAGGAAGAATAAACTTTTTTCGGGTGTTGTAATGACCGCGGTGTATACTGAAATTATTTGCAGCATAGATGACACATTCATATATGTACTGACTGGTGCACGTCAATATCCCCATCCGACTGAACAATGGCCTACACGACGTCCGCTGCGTCACCCCAGCCATCGCCCTGATGGCGCGCTTCTGCAAAATAAGTATCCGGCGCGCATGAGATGAGCCACCCCATATCAAGATACCGTATGACATCACACTATGAAACAATGCATGGTAGGACATTCTTAATGTTACTGCGTCCACCCTCACCGTCAGATTTCTCAGGAGATAGATGAGGCTCGATAGCCTCCCTGAAAGAGAATTTACATGGGCCTCGAATGACAATCTGCCGTCGAGTACGACGCCGAGGCATTTCACTGGCTGCTGACGCGGCAAAGCTGTGTTGAGCAAGAAGAGCAAATGCTGTGTCTTGTCCGGGTTAAGACGAAGTCTATTAAGAGCAAAAAAAGTCTCTGCTTCCGACACCGCCTCTTCCCGAACCGCTTCAAGAGAACGCAAGTCCCTACTCGTGGCGATCAGAGTCGTGTCGTCGGCATAAATTATGCATTTGGTTTTTATAAAGCTGGGAAGATCGTTTATATAGATAATAAAAAACAATGGTCCCAGTATCGATCCTTGGGGGACACCGTGCTTCACGCCGATGAGGGCGGACAGATTACCACCAGAATCAACGCACTGCAAGCGTCCGCTGAGATACGATGACGCAAATGACAGAGCCGGCCCCCTGACTCCACACGACTGCAACTTGGCCAGCAGGATATCGTGCGAGACACAATCGAATGCCTTTGACAAGTCACAGAATGATGCAGAAACCGACGAACCCCCCTCTAAAGCATCAACAACAATACTCAACATCTCCCTGAGAGCATGAACGGTAGAACCGCCGCGAACAAAACCGAATTGAGCTGGTGTTATAATCCTAAATTTTTCTAAGTAGTTTAACAATCTATTACGGAATGCAGTCTCCAAAATTTTTGATATTACCGGTAAAATAGATATCGGTCTGTAATTTCCGGCGTCCCGTTTGTCACCCTTCTTGTAAATTGGCACCACTCTAGCAATTTTCAAATTGTTCGGAAATGTTCCCTGAGAAAAACAGAGGTTAATGAGATGAGTCAGCGGACCGCACAGCACATTACCAGCGAGCTTGACTGCCTCAGCATTGAGGTCATAGATGTCCCTACTTCCGGAGCCCGACATGTTCCCTATTATCCCTAGGACCTCCTCCTCGTCGACAGGACGGAGAAAAAACGATCGACCGCGCGACGAGTCCCTGATGAAATTGAGATACTTTCTGTTATCCACTTTCATTCCGGCTGCAAGGAAGTTGACTGTATTTATAAAAAAGCTGTTAAATTCGTGAGGAGATATTTCCTGAGACACATCATTATCACGATTACAAAACCTGTTGCCATTAATTATGCGCCATGCGGTTTTTTGCTTATTGCAAGAGTTATTTATCAAGTTGCTATTATACTGTACCATTTTTTCTTTAAGTTTATATCCGTATAGCTGTTTGAAAGCTTTAAATTTATTATTGAGATGTGTGTCGACGTGGCGACGATCGTATAGAGTTTCAAGTTGGCTTCTCATTTCCTTGAGCTCTGCGTCAAACCATTCATGAGGTCAAGAAGGTAAAAGGGGGCATATTATGAAATTCTGTTAGCCAAGGAAAAACATGAGGGGGCTTCTCAGGATCTTGAAGCAAAACTTGACGCTACAAGGGGGCCGATAGGACTTCAAATATCACATGAAGACAGAACGGTGTTCACTTAAGTTGCGGAAGCTACGAAAAAGAGCAGGAGGGCTCAGAAGAGCTTGGGAAAAACAGAAAGTGGAAACAAACAGTGAAGACACAAGGACGCCCAATGGAGCCCTCGATAACACAAGAAAGCATCATCCGGCTTATCAGGCCTCCAAGTACACGTGGAGAACAAGGAGGGCAGTGCAGTTAGGGTTCCGAACAGCACCTAGAGGCACAAAGGTGATCAATAAAGCTGCGAAAGCCACGGAAAATGCAGGGAGGTCAGCAGGGCTTCAAGCAACATTGAAGACACAAGAGGTCTCACTGAAGTTGAGAGAACTTGGAGAAAAAACAAGGCAAGTTACTAGGGATCCACGCGAGATCTACATAGAGACACAAGGGGGCTCGATATGATTCCGGAAAATAAATCACAACAACGGAGCCTAGTAGGGCTCTTCTTGTGTTTGCATGTATTATTTGGAAAACTCGGATGGGTCTCCATGTGTCCTGTGGCTTTATAGACTCGAGTGTGGGCACTTCTTTGTGTTTCTTGTGTCATTTGAGTCTATAGCGGGCTTGATGCTTTATGCTCGTTTTTTTTTCAGATCAAGACTTTCACAGGGGCAGCCTGCAGTATATGCAGCCGGCAGACTCAAAAGCGAGGGCAGAGACAAGCTCACCTCTGACGAACGTCTCTTTGACACGATGGCCTGAAAAGTCGGGTTATATGTATGTCTTGCAGATTGCATATATAATCAATTTCACGGCTATCTGCATTAGAGCAAGCTATGGAAAAAATATTTTTTGTTGGTAGGAATGAGTAGGAATCCATAACCGTCATCGCAGATAGTTTGTGTAAATGTGGTATGTGAAAAGGTCATGTATTGTGGCAGATGTCACCCGTCGCGCGGTGTGATGCACGTCAAGTCAAAATGTTTAGTTTTATTGAGGAAAACAGATAAAAGCGTGTTCCTCGGAGTGTAAATTTGCTGGACACCGTCTCCACGGATTGGTGGCTCTTTGCTTGTGCTCTGGTAGTGGCGGCCAGTGAGCCAGTGTATAAAATGACGCCAAAGGAAGTCAGCGGCAGCACTAAAGGGAAGAAAATTTAATGAAAATGCCTGTCCAGTGGCTCCAGTGAGGTTGAGAAAATTCGCTTCCATGGACATTGATTTATGGAGTTGCACTGTACAAGACAAGGCAGTCGAGACACGACGCGTGAGTGCACTCTGTGTTGGAAGATCTTCTCAACATGAAATTATTGACCATTTCATGTATGTATTCCCTTCTTCATCTTCTTCTGGCTTGTATGCTGTTTTAGTGTTGTAGAGCACGTAGTATGTACTTCCTACTATCAGTCCTACTTCCCTTTAGTGCTGCCGCTGACTTCCTTTGGCGTCATTTTATGCACTGGCTCACTGGCTGCCACTACTAAAGCACAAGCAAAGAGCTCCCAACCCGTGAAGACGGTGTCCAGCAAATTTACACTCCGAGAAACACGCGTTTATCTGTTTTCACTAAATAAACTAAACATTTTGACTTGACGTGCATTACACCGCGCGACAGGTGACATCTGCTACAAAACCTAACCTTTTCACTTACCACATTTACACAAACCTTCTGCGACGACGGTTTACTCATTCCTACCAACAAAAAATAACTTTTTCATAGCTTGCTCTAATGCAGATAGCCGTGAAATTGATTATAGACAGAGACCTGGTGCCTCAAAACTTACGTCATAAGCGAGGGGTAAACCACTGTCGAAATTTTTGTAGACCGATTTCCAATGATTTCCAAATGATTTTCAATGATTTCCATGAAAGTGCACACCAGATTTCCAAGGTGGTTTCCCCTTGGTCATAATAAGGTACATGATTCTAACCCTGTGGATGCCTATACCCCAGCCTGAAGCCCCCGGTCTGAAATGTAAGACCGAGTGTAAGACAAAGAAATTTTCAACAACCTTTTAAACGCACATCAGACCTTCAGGGTTGAAATCATGTACCTTATGACGTACGTTTTGAGGCACCAGCTTCGGTGGCCGGACAATTCTTCGCGCGGACAATTCTTCGCGGACAATTCTTCGCGGACAATTCTTCGCACGGACAATTCTTCGCCGGACAATTCTTCGCCGGACAATTCTTCGCGCGGACAATTCTTCGCCGGACAATTCTTCGCGGGGAACTTTGGAGCTCTTATAAGGCCTAGTGTGATTGTGATATTCAGAGCCCTATCCCCCAATAAGTTTTTACGTAGAGTTTCAAGCCTTGCTGGGCCCCCTTGTCTCTACAAGTGTCGTTTGGAGTCTTGATGAACCCCTTTGGATATCTCCAAATTTTCTGCATATTTGCTTCGCCCTTATGCCTTGGACGGCTTCTCAGAGCCTTATTAGTCCCCCTGTCTTCATGTTGCATTTGTAGCCCTGCTGAGCCCCTTTTTCATTGTTTCAGTTTTCAAAGCTCTAGTTAGCTCCTGTGAGTCTTTATGTGTTGGTTGAAGTCCTATAGGGCCCCCTTTGTGCCTCTTAATGTCACACCAGGCCTTCTTGCGATTTTCAGAGGACTATTCTCACTTGTGTTCTACATCAAAGCATTTCAAGCCCTGCTGAGCCCCCTTAAAACGGTGTCTTAAATACCGTTTGGAGCCGTATTGCGCCCCCTTGCGTCTTCAATTATCGTTTGCAGCCCAGGTGACCCCCTTCTGATTTCTCAAAGATTCTGGAAGCTTAGAGAGCTCTCTTGTGCTCTTTTTTAAGTTTCTCGGAGCCCTATATGTGCCCCCCTAGTGTCTTCGTGTTCCATTTGTAGCTCTGCTGAGCCCCTTTTTCATTGCTTCAGTTTCCGAACCTCTAGTCAGCTCATGTGAGTCTTGAAGAATTGTCCGCGAAGAATTGTCCGCGAAGAATTGTCCGCGCGAAGAATTGTCCTAGCACCCCAGCTCCCTGTCCAATAAGTTTAAGATGGAGTCGCAACCTTTTGTCTACTTTCAAAGTACATTATGGCGTCCGCGTCCAATAGGTATAATCGACCGAATTCCGAAGATGTACAAATATTTTAACGGGCCCTTGGTAGTATATTACTTATATACCAAGAGACCACAGTGAATTTTTAATCCCGTGAGTAAAGTTTCAAGTGTGAAGAGAGTCCCAAAGGGCCCTTGAGCAACAATCACCTCAGGAAATAAGAAAAAACTCTGGTCCCATCGTGTATACATTCCTTTCCGCAATACCGAAATATCTATTTCAACTGAAAATTGTTCCACAAAAGGAGAACTTTGAATTATTTGTCATGCTGTCATGCAAGAGAGAGCCCTCGTGAACACGATCAATTTGCTGTATTTTTTGTTTATATCGATGTCAAGATTCACCAGTATCATGGTTTCAACATTGAATCACCGTATAATCAAAAACTTCACTACTTGCGGTAGGCTGTGGCCTGGTCATTGGCAGGCAAACAAGGCTGATTTTGGCCAGGCCACAGCCTACTGCAAGTAGAAAAGTTTTTGATCATACGGTATAAGACCACTTGCGCGGTCAAAGATTGCACGATATTCGATTTCTTGAGGAAGCAAGCAAGCAAAATAGTTTCATGGTGCATTTTTGAGATCCTTTCGAGTTACACCATTTCTGGAAATCATTGTACTACTTTTCGTACTGCTTTCTGGACTTGATCGGCAAACACTCGTAAGTGGCCTCTCTTGCCGGTTCTTCTAAAGCAAGAGGAGAACAACCAGCGTCTGCTGAACCGCCCAATTCAAATAATTCACCAGCAAAAATGTCAGTTTGACAATGATAAATACCTACTATTCAATATCGATGGCGAAGAGCAGCAACCTTCTATGTCACCATTTGCGGTGAATCAATAACCTTCTATTTCAATTTCAGCAGGGTTGAAAATAATGAATCAAACAATTGACACTCCCGCCTTTAATCGACTGACAAAACCTCCGATTCCAATTTAGACTTATTACGTATGTCAAGTGCAAAATAGCAACCTTCTATGTCACGCAAAGAAGGTTTTTGCAGAAAATACTATGACAAGGCAGATAATAATAACCTTCAATGTCAAAGATGGAAGGCTGTTGCACAAAACTTCAACGACAAGATGGAAAAAAGCCTTCTATGTCAGACAAAAAAGCTGCCATGAGCTTCTATGTTCAAAAATCATCTATATTGCTGATAAAACCGTCTTTGTCATGTTTTATAGCCAAATCTAGTGGATAATATCAAATTTCATATCCCATTATGTCACCTTAGTTTATGGTGAATATTATTTCAACGTAAAATGGAAGAAAGTATAGTACATCACGTTCAAAGTCCAATTTTGTTTCTCCTGGAAAGTATCCCTTTTTGACATGGTAGGTTGCTATTCTTCGCCATCGATATGTTCTAGAAAGCCATAGCAAAAAAAGCGGGACTAAAATTCAATTTCACTCCCGCAAAGTGGGAGTAAAATTGTTGTTTACGATTCGGTATTGCAAAAAATATTAATTTTGTAACGGTCCCGCTAATTTTCAGGTTACTGAACAGCGAAGTTTACTGCAGACCTTTGAAAGTTGATTTTCAACAGGAACGAGGGGTTAAAATTTCAACGCTTCACTTTCAGAATTGCCACATATTTTGTTCAAATTTTGAACAACGTCCGGTAACTTAGTAGTGCGAAGTTACCTTTAATGATCTTGGTTTGATTCTTATGGATTCAATTGTTGCAGCAATCATTTCCATTGGGATAAAACCATGTTTTGGAGTTAAGCTCGTACTGAGTTGCCCGACCATAGGTACAAAGTTTCCGAGGTAGTTTCTGTGAACAGAATTTCAGTTGCAGTTCAGTTACCTCACATTTCTGTTAGTAATTTCAACCAATTTGCGATGACTGGTGGCCTGGCAATCTAAGCTATTCAACTGGAAGTTATTCGTTCTGTTGACTATGTCATGACTATGTCAACGGTTGTAAAAAGCCGTTGTTGTGACAAACTATTACTAACTAAACTTTTTAGTTGAAGTAGCTAGTAGCTGATAATTCAGTGATGGAGGTGCCAGCCGAATCTGCCGAATATTTCCAAGAGTGTATATTATAATATATATTATGTGCCTATTTTTGCCTCGACTTTTGCGAAACACACCAGCACATGAGCTGCATGAATAAATCCTGCTCTAATGGAAGCAAGGTTTCCCCAAATTGAAGGGTAATTCGATGATGTTATCCGCATCCTTTCCCATTTTTCCCACTTCGAACGCCATTAAAATAACTTTTACGTTTCAGCGCGGAGCTCCGGGGTAATGTATTTTTATTATGCAATGGTTTTCTACCGATGAGTTTGTTTGCATACTCGAATTCAACTCGGAAAACTTCATTTTCACATTTTATTAAAATCCGTATGGTACCTATATAAAAAGCAGGGGGCGGCAATCCTTATTCCTTTCTCCCTCCCTGGTGCTCTCCTCCACATCTACTATATCAGCAGCCCCCTCATCACACCCCGTACTTCTTGTCCGAAAGCAGCACCAGTCTAATATAAAGCAGAACTGGGCTAATTTGCATAAGTAACGGAATTTGGGGGCCGGAAACTTTCGTCTTCTTGGGTGGTGGAATTTCGTTGGTAGGTACCTACACTTTTCCCGGTAGGTGCGCCGCGTTTAGGGAAACGCGCACTTCTACTCCGAGAGTCTTGTTTTTCGAAACTAATTATAACAGCTCGAAACAAAGGAGACGCTCTCTCTGCAGCCTTGCTCACTTTGTAGTTATGTTCAATTTGTTGCTTTCACTCAGCCATTAGGAGTTTACTGGGGCTGAAAAAATACAATCGAGGATCAAAGACGAGAGGGCATTGCATCATCGGTCCCGGCGGGCAATTAGTAATTTAAAAATCGAAAATTATATCCTTTGAAAATATGGTTTCAAAGGATTGGGTTTTCGATTCGATCTAATAGCATTCCCTTTTGCAGGTGCTTTTGCTACTAACGTTATACCTACTTACGTACTGTACTGACATGTTAAAAAAACTATATTCTGTAGAAACATGACTAAAAAAAGTAATTAGGCATAAGCTAAGGTAACATAAGTAGTGAGTAGCATTTATTATAATGAGCGGAAAGAAAACCTACGCACGAATGAGCGCAGCGAGCGATTGCAGTATCCCGTTCGTATAATTCCTCTGCAGTGCTCGTGTTATGTATTGCAAATTATCTTCACCTATGACCCCCCCTTCCAGTGTTACTTGGGGAAAAACTCCGTTTTTACAGAGGAGAGAACGAAAATCCTGAAAAAAAAACTAATCAACTAGTATCTGATATCTGCGGCAGTTTTGAAAAGCACATTATTTGAAATCTGGTTGCTTCCAGCTTCAAAGAAATAAAATTAACTACATGCAGTCTTCTTCAGTCTTCCTCTTCTGAAGCCGTTCCATATTCCGACGGAAGCGCAAAGAATATTTGTAATTCAGAAAAGAATACTGCGCCTACTCCTTACACTTAAGCCTAGAGAATCCTGTAAAACAAAGTTTGTTCAACACAATATCTTAACGGTTCCGAGTATGTTAATTTATAGTGCGGCAATATATGTAAAAACAAATATAGATAATTATTGTACAATTGGTGCAATTCACGATCATAAAACTAGATTTGGAAACCTATTAAGAACTGAAAAGCATACCTCAACTCAATACGAAAAATCGCCGTCGCACATAAGTCTCACTATTTACAACAAGCTTCCAGACTCTATAAAAAATATAGGAAGTATCAAGGTATTTAAACAAAAACTTGAGCAGATACTAACGCGTAAGGCGTATTACTCCGTGAAGGAATATATGATGGATGAAAATTTGTCTTGTTTGTGATTTTTTATTTATTGTTATCTTGTTATCTACATGTTTCAATTGTACTTTTGGTTTGTTATCAAACTTTTTTATGACGTATACATTACGTACGAACTTTTGTATGTCCAGTATGAAATAAAATCTATCTATCTATCTATAATGCAGTAATGATGTGTTAAACAGCAAGCGGATAAGCATTTTTTTTGCATGCGTGCGCCGTGCGCGTGAAATATCTGATATCTGCAGTAAGTTATTAAAAAATTACCGTCTCTTTGGTCGAGACTCCTATTAGTTCCGATACCAACATTTTAATCAAAGTACCCTGCTTTCCTGCTTATGTCCGATCGCACAAAGGTGGTATCAAATTTTAGTTCAGTACCCACCAAGAACGGGACAAATTTCAAGGTGGAATAAAATGCAAACACAGTCACTTCAAAGAAAGACCCTGATGGGAATACAAAATCTAGCTCCCGGAGATTTTTTGGATACCGAAACTCAAAAAACATGTGAAACAGCCTTTATTGGTATATGAAGCTTGTAGAACACATTTTACTAGAACTGTGAGATCTTATTTTGTGAAAACCAATGTGAAACAAAAAAATACATCTTCTACCGTCCCGGCAACTGCGGTAGAGAAGACTGGAAAAGATGAAAAAACGTGGTCTTTCTCCTAGAGCTATGAGAGAACTCAGAGAATGGTAAGAAATATACTCGGGAATATATGGAAGTTGTGCGAAATTGAATGCATTTCAAGGCAGTCCGCCAAATGAGTTCTCTAACTTTTTTAGTCTAGCCGTTAATCATGTTCAAAGTTGCGCGCTAGTCCAGTAAAATGAAGAAACCCGTGACATTCCTTCTTGAATGCTGTGAGAACCACAAGAGATACCTATCGGAAAATTGTGGAGGAGAAAGTTTGTAGGGAATCAAATATCCAAGTTAAAATTTCTACGACCAATTATTATTAGCGTTGCACACGTCTAGAGAAACATGACAAAAAAAAATGAGAAAACCGGAAAATGAGAATTCTCGCTGCAGTCGTGCTTGATGAATGCTGAAATAAACGTGAAAATCTTTGAAAATCTTCTTTAAACAATCTGTCAAAAATCAAATCATCTATCAAAAAGTCTCCAAGGTCTTTAGTTTATCCACGAAGCGCTGTCAAAATTTGGCGACAATCAATCGTCGGAACGCCGTGTCGCGTCGTGCCGGTCTGGCTGTACATTCGGGACATCTCGCCCCACTTTGGCAACACTTTGAGGCTAAACCGAAAAAGACGGCTTCATGACTTTGTGAATTTTTTGATAGATCATCAGATATTCACATTTATTCCAGCATTATTTGGGAAAGCTTGCTACGAAAATTCTCATTTTTTGGCTCTTTCAATTTTTTCGTCTGATACCCGAGACAGACGGTGTAGAATGTAACTTTGTTTTTTTTTTAGATTCAGTTTCTCATGTTCTACATTATCACATGTTTTTCATCGAGTCTAGGATTCTTGAAAAGTTTTCTGAAAAGAAACACTCCATCAACTGGATTGTCGCGCAACTTTGAACGTGGTTCACGGCTAAACCAGGGTAGCTTATAATTGATTTTGAGTATTTTCAAGTGGAGTATTCAATTCTCTTCAACTCTTACGCTACAATTTTTTGATATCTCTCATTGTTCTCGCAGCTCGCAGCATTCAAGGGAGAATATCTCGCAGAGAGTTTTTGCATTTCACTGGACATCGCGCAACTTTGATCGCGATCAACGGCTGAAATAAAGAAGTTAGGCATAAGCCGTCAAAAACCTTGTTGTAGATTATTGAATTCCTTATAATTTTCCTTCTAACAATTCTTCAACATCTCTTATAGTTCTCTCACCGAGGAGGGCATAGCGTCTAGTACACCGCTCCAGTCGGGTGAAACTTGACTGCAGCAACGCTCAGAGCGGCCTAAAGTTGAATGGGAAACCGCCGGTAATGAGTGCCAGTGGGTGAGTCGCTGACGGGTCTCATCTGACTCTAAGGCAGCTGAAACTCTTTCTCGGGTGGTCATGGGCTAACCCCCCGAGTACATCACGATTGCAACCGGCAGTACGACCGTGTGTAGAGGGAAATCGACAGCGCAGTCAGGGAGACGAACGAAGTCGTGAACGTATCATAGCAGGGCGTCGAGGTGTCGGACATCTCGATGACCCCTAATAAGACTAGCGTAACGCGTGAGACACGGTTAGGACTAGCGTATGTCGCGAGACTCAGTTTGAACTAGCGTAATTTGTGATTTCCCAAATAAACAAGCGTATGTCCTATTTGATTTGAGTGGGAGATGCGCTAGTTCATTTGGTGAAAGCAGAGATACGCTAGTTTATTCGCCACACCACGAATTACGCTAGTTCTAATTGAGTATCGCGACATAAGCTAGTCATAACACTCCTAACCATGTCTCACGAGTTACGCTAGTCTTATAAAGGGCCATCGATCTACACCTGGTCGGGAGTTGAATGAGACAGAGTTAAGGTCAACCGTGTGCTTGTCGGTGCCAGGGCTTGGATGGACCTACCATCAAACATCCAGGCACCACATCGTGGCTCGGTGAGTCCGGCTAGTCTGAGAAGGGGTACAATGGGCTCAATAGCGAGGCCTACCATGTTCCATGTTTCAACAATTCTCTCCACTATACATCCAGACCGTTCTCTAATACCGTTCCAGGTTCTAGAAAAAAGATCGCGGAGCAAGTTTTTTTATCTTCCTTTTTTCACCATGGTTGCCGGAAAAGCTGGAAATGTAACTTTCGTTTTTCTCATTCAGTTTCCCATTATCTCATTGCCCATTGCTATAATTATGTTTTCGTACAGTCCCTAATTAGTTCCAATCTTACCATGAAAATCGCCTCATTTTACTGGACTAGTAGCTCCGTAATGGCTGGGTCAACTTATTTTGACAGAACGCCATTGATGGAACATCATTGGGCGCATTCATAAGACACAACAGTTGTTGTTGTAAAACTGTTGCCGCTGTTGTCAAATTCTAGCAAGATGATTGGTCAAATCTGATAGGAGCGGTGTCTTAAAGCTGTATTACACCACCCAATTTTTTGTACAATCTGCCAAAATAGTGTCAAAAAACAATGAACTTGATTCTTGATTTGACAGATTGCTCAAGAAATTGTGTAGTGTAATACAGCTATTATAGCTAGAAGAAAATACAATATGATATATAATACCGTATGATCGGAAACTTTTCTCCTCTAGGCAGACTGTGGCCTGGCCAAAATCTCACTCGTTTGCCTGCCGATGACCAGACCTCAGCCTGCCTAGTGAAGGTAAGTTTTTGATTATACGGTATAATAGCTGTATTACACTACACAATTTCTTGACACTATTTTGGCAGACTGTTTAAGGAAATGTACAAGAAATTGTGTAGTGTAATACATCTATTATGAATAAATGCGTCTTCATTGTTCACAACATGGGCCCTATTTTCAGATCCAGGAAACAACTCCTCATGTGATGCTGCCTAGGTGGCAGCCAATCATAGCCCTAGTTTCCTAGCTGCTTTACATGCGAACAGATCACAATGGAGTATTATACTAAAAAAAATTTTTGATTGAAATGAAAACTACATTGAAAAATAATTGACCCGTGTTTTTTTATTCAGTCAAAAACCGTATCGTTTGGGCGCAATAAATAAATAACATCAACTATTTCTGACGTCACAGCGAGTCACCGCCTATACCGCCTGTGTAAATGACGTCAGAAATAGGCATAATTGGCCTTATTCTCTATGCCATTGAAATTGAAAATTGAAAATTTTTCGTTTTTCACTCTGGTTTATTTCGGTACGTAAGCATATTAGGCTGGGATCCCAAATATGGATGGAAATTAGACCTGAATCCCTGCCTGAACTGGCATAGTACGTACTTGTTTACCCAGTCTCAAGATCAATTTCAGCTCTTCAAAATCTAATTTTCAATATTGAAAATTTTCAATGGCATAGAGAATTCGGGGAGGCCGATTCGGAATTTAATAGGAATTTCGTTTATTTATTGCGGCCAAACGATACGAGTTTTGGCTGAATAAAAAAATACGGGTCAGTTATTTTCCAATATAGTTTCTGATTCCATCGAAAAAAATTTTTTTTTTCAAAAGTATAATACTCCATTATGATTGTGTTCCGAAAAAAGGCCCCATAAGTCATGAAAGTAATGGGTAATATTAATAAAAAATAAGCATAAGCATTTGCTTAGATTTCATAGGCGTTGCTAGGGAAAGTTTGTTAAGCAACTCCTCAAAAATCTGAGCGAATGCTTATGCTTATTTTTCAATAATACTAGCCATTGAGGCATCATGTAAACCAAGATATACGCTGAGTTTAAACAATAAGTATTGAAACGAGCCCTCCTGTAAAGGTTCAGTCGTAGCGTAGCATTCATGTTTTGGAAGAAATTCAGTGCTATGCACTTTACTTTATACTTCAATGGAAACACTCAAAACTTTAACAACTTGGAACTTCCTTATTGTAGGTACCTAGGTATATGAAATCTAACAAGTAACACGACACGACTGAAGACAAGACACAAAAGCAAAAGAATAATAACGTCCAGCTTCAAGTTTTTCTGTTCGCCTAGACAAAACATTCCGGTTAGACCACAATGTAGCAAAAATCAGATAAAATATAGTTTTTGAGTGTGACCTCTGGCATCTATCAAATCTATTTCACAATAACAAGTGATTTTCCAACACCTGAAACTTGGCCACGATGAGCTTGTTGTGTGATTGTGCGCATTGTGGGGTAGGTGGGTAACTGCTAGCGTGTTTATTTTTCGGTGTTGAGACTTTGGACACAAACTTTTATAGAAACATCTCGGCCATCGGGGGACTTCTGAAGGAGCGGGGTGGGCTCGAGCATCAAGGCGGTCGGTCGGGTCGAGAGAAAGCAAGAAACAGCAAAGTCCGCCAAACTTTTTTAATGAAAAATCAATTAGATCAGATTCAAAAGATTTGTATTCACGCCGTCGGTCCGGGCTTATACACTTTGAGTTAGTTTGCGCGAAGAGGAAATGGCGTTGTCGCAACTTTTTAATTAGAGCAAATATATAAAAATCCACTTAGGACGGATCCGGCGGAATAAATAAAATGACCAGTCGGTCGAGGCGATGGCGCTGGCCTCTCGCTTCTTCCTGCTCCTCCAGCTCCGCCACCGCCGAAAGCCGGGGTGCCGTTGCCCGTCGTTGCCCTTTATAAACTCTCACACAATGGCACCGATCCAAACATCCTTTCAAGAAACTTGATATCGTGATTCTGTGGGTTTATACCTCAAACTGCGCAAATAGAATGAAACGTGGAGCCGTTCAATTCACGCTATTCACAACATACAGAAACAGATCGCTTCCTTCAGAAGAGAAGTTGATACGAGTTGGCTGAGTTGGCCTCTGCCAGAGCTGATGCTGCCACCGCCGCCTTCTCCATGCTCTCTGCTCTTTTGATTGCTTATGCTACTACATTCCGGGCACGGAACTGAAACAAGAAACTTTCAATTGGAACATTTCGGGAGAGCAATACCAATTTAATACGTAGATCTTACATTTATGTAGCAGGAATCTGACATTCCGGGAGTTTGAAACAGGCTAAAACATAGGTAAGGTACCTACTCACAGCTGCGTCATGTAGGTGAATAGTCTATTCAAGGATATAGACATGGATATAGGTAAAGGTACCTACGACTCATAGAAAGTGCGAAAGAAATTTTAATATTCTTATTTTCCAATGTAATGACTTTGTTTGAATATATCCAAAATAAGACGATCTTCTCTTTTTGTTTTTCGTTCCTTGTTTATTTATAATCAAATAATCAAATAGTTGGAGAATCTAGCAAAATAGATGAAAGATGAAAATATAAAGATATTTTTGCGTGATGAAAAAGAAACAAATTCAAAACTGAGAAACAAATTACATGGACAATGAATATCCCATTTCTCCTCAAAAGCCGAAATCCCATTTAATCTAAGCGGCCATTTTCGATATTTGAAATTTTCTATTCTCAAAGATTACGAAAACAATCCTCGCGCCTTAAAACTTCCTCCCAGTTTAAGTAGTTTAAAATTTACAATTTTTGGACTCGAGCCGCTAAACTTAGTTTCACAAATACTTACTGGTAGAGAATGAAAGAAAAACGTAGATGCGTGACCATAGTCACCCTCGGAAGTGAAACTTCTATAGGTATGAATCAATTAGCAAACAACGTTCGAAGAGGTGTTCTTTTCGTACTCTCGCTCCGGCGCTCTTCAACGATTTGTATCATCTGGTTTTTTTTTATTATGACTCGTTTCCAATGGCAGATATACTTACGACATGATTTGTTTACGATCAGACTCTTTTTGTTTCTTTTGTCGCTACGCTCGATGCCTCGCTCGGCGCTTAAACTTCCATACTTCGTCACATAAAAACTCACTTATACCTCTAATACAATAAATATTTATTTCCATCAATGATATTCTCCACAATAAGTATAATATAATAATATGTATCATCATTATTATTATTTCTATTATTATTTAATTTTTTCTTCCTGCGGTGCCGCTAAGCCGACGTGGTCCGTTCGTCCATACACAACATAATTATGCGAATGTGACAGATTTTCTTACTGTACGATTTTCTCCCGTTATATAAAGCACGGTAGAAACTGTGTCTGGCAGGCCACAGTTTTTTTTCGAAATTTTGTATATTCTTAATTTTTTACAAGTGGATGTCTAAGAAAATGCGAATAAAATAGGTACTGTAACCTCGGGTTCCACCAAACTTTTATCAACCCGATAACTTTACCAGTCTGATAGTAACTAAGCCACAGGCCATCCTATTGGCTGGTGCATAGCAACTATCAGCGTGATAGATTTAATCTGCTCTTAAAATTTTGGTGGAACCCGAGGTAAGTGTCATCCATTTGAACGGCTCTTATGTATTTATAAATTGGTGAAGAATGTCCCAGTGGGAAGTTTCATTTTGATTTGAAAGAAACGCATTCATTTCTCGAGAATTGCCATCCAAAGATGATTCAACAGTTCAAAAATACGTTTTTTCACTACTAGCTGTGAAGTATACTATTATTGACCCGTCTAGAGGTCGTGAAGTGAGATTTCACAACCTCTTGCAGAATCAACTAGGCCGGGCATATTATTAACCGCTTTGTCTGATTGACGTGCAGAATCAAGTTGGCCGGGCATATTATCAACCCCTGATTGACGTTTGGCGACTTGGCGTTTACGTTTGAATCTCATCAAATTATTGACAATAACGGCCGCTCACTTACACAAAAAGATCGAGAAATTGTTTGACCGGACCTTATTAGTGCAGAACTTGTTGTGGTGTACGTGAATTTGGTTGGTTTGATGGAATAGCAGCTAAAGGTCGGACGGTTTTTTACAACCTAACCTCATAATATTTCTATTTTGGAATTATTTCCAATTAGCTGTGTTCACTTCTCGATAAGTACACATATCATTCACAATTTGTCATTTTTAGTGTATGCAGTTTTCCTCGAAAGTAACGAGTTCTTAAAAATCGCATACGTTTTCATTAAGTTGTTTTTAGTTTTTTGTTTTGCTCTGGCAGTAAGTCATTGGTGACCTTATCTGCTGCCTCACACAATTCGAAAGGTGTATCGCGACCTTCGTTCATTATCATCATCCCGGCAAATATAATTTGAAGTTGAAAACTTTCAAAGTGCTCGAAGAGCCTACTTGGTTTTAATTGACATCTACAATAGATGCGGAGCGTTTTTTATAAAATTTTGGAACTTCACGATTCGGATCTACTTTGCTAGTAGTGAAAAAAATCGTATATTAACCGCGCTTGAGAAGGCTATTATAGCCTTCGCACATATCTCCCTCGCCGCTACGCGGCTCGGGATTTAAACGATGCTCACGCTATAATAGCTCACTTCTCAACCTTGGTATATAATATACAATTATTGCAGCGTACTTATCGCTTATAGAAACCATCGTAATCAACGCCAGGCAACTTGGTCTTGGTTCAATTTTCTTATTTTATAATATTTGGCGTATTAAATGGATTGTTTAAAGAAAAAAAAAACGTTGTTTTGTTTTCGCAATATAAGTGATTTCATGTGACTCGTATGGATTTAATTCGGCTTGCTGCTCTCGACGCCTAAACTTTCATACTCCGTCTCGTAATCGTCGGCACATGTAAACATGAAACAGAAAAAATGTAGGGTTGCTAGATTATTGACAGCTTTCGCTGTACAAGGGTTACGCAATCATCTGTTGCTAAGAGCCGATGGGAGGGGCTAAAATCCAGCTATGTGTCAAAATTTACCATAAGCAGAGCACAAAGGTAATTTGCGGGGTCCGCTGCTGTTGTTTGATGTGCGCAACACCGCAACCCAACATACATGAACATTTCATTTCATCTAGAGGCAGGAAAGACGTGTTCTGGAACTCTTTGGACAAATCATATCTACTACTCACACAAATTTGTACACTCAAATCAAAAATAAACACACTCTTGACAGTTAGAACCCGTTGGGACGGACGCCTATGGCGTTCCATGAGGCCGCGGCCGAGCCTGACTCCGTGAGGCCGTTCAGTGAACAAACGGTAGGCCAATCGCGTTATGAAGTCCCTGAAAAAATTACAATTAGAGTGTCCCACAACGAATACAATGATAACTTTTAGCCAAGTCAAGAACTATTCCTGTCAGGTCACCCGCACAACAACATCTCCGCAGTCACCACCAGGGGTCACCACCCAGTCCAGTGGCGGCGATACGCATCACGGAGATGAATAAATTATTTTTTGATTGCAAATGACACTACCGTGAGTCGAAATTCATCGTTCAAATCAAATTTTTGTTTATGATGAAATCTGTTGTACTTGAAACACAATGCAAGCGGTGAAAGAATACTAACTGTAGAAATGGAACCGAACGTCTCAACAGCTTTTTGCATTTCCTGGGACGACACGGGTCGCCCCGAGGCCACATAAACGTAACGTTCGTCCGTTACAGCGACTCATGCCATGATGAATCGATTTCACTTCCATGTCTGGTTCTGTTAGTTATCTGTGTTGTGATCTAGGCGAAAAAATAGAAGTTCCACTTCAAAAAAAAAAATAGCGTGTAGTACACAGTCAGGTGATAGCTCGACTGCAGCAACGCTCAGCGCGGGCAAAATTTGAATGGGAGACCGCCGGTTGGTAGTGCCAGTGAGCGAGCCACGAGCGAGTCTAATCCGGCTAAAACTAAGCCGGCTGAAACTCCTTCTCGAGTGGTCCTGGGGTCCAAGTCAAAGTCAACCGTGCGCTTGTCGGCCCCAGTATACTGGGATGAACCGGCTTATATACTTGATAAAAAAAATCTCGGAAGCCTTTTGCAATCTCAAACTCTCCTGCTCCTATCTGTTCACTGGCTCAACCGCAAGAAAAGACATAAATTGCTACACACCAATTCCAAAACAATAATTCATAAACCACGGCTTGCTGTAAGGTGTAAGTGTAGGTACATACATATGGAGTGAAGATTGTGCCCGCGGTGTGCATTCACATTATGAAATGCACACAAATTCCGCAACACCAGCGCAGCACCAGAGGGTAGATAAAACCGAATAAGAAACATGCATTTACCACGGGGGTGGGAGCGAGAGCCCCATAGCGAGCGGTGGATGGCGAGGCGCAACGCTTGTTTTGTTGTTTCTTTTATGTTTGCGATAACGTCGCAGCTTGGGAAACCCTAGGCGAATTATGAAAATCCAATACTGGAGATGGCAGTTATTGTTTTGCGGAAGATTATTTATGAGACTTGAGGGGTTGTCGAAGCAATTTGATACCGACAACCCGACACATGAGAAATAGCAGCAGTACGCCAATGTGCAGAAGCACCTCGGCATCCAACTGGCAAAGTCTGTGGTGCTCTTTCCGTGCTTTGCTCGGAGCGGGTCCAGTTACCTTCAACAACGAGTGTACAATGTTAACAACCGGCAATAATAACTACAAACGGCTCGCGTGTTCCGGAAAGGGGATGGCGCGAGTGTTCCGATTTATGCAGGAATTAATTCGACTGGGCTATTCTTCAACTCCATTGCAGAGGTGCAGTTCCTGAAAAGTAAAAAATGACCATCCAAACTACTTTGAAGCAAGAACAGATTTATAAAGACCATCCAGGATGTCGTCATGTCTTTCTACTCTTGAGGGGTTTCTGGCCACTAAAAATGGGGATACTTAAGTAGAAATCACTTTTTGTACCTCTATTCTGAAAATAGAAATTCCAAGTTTAGTATGCGGTTTACTTGGAGAGAAATGTATGAACAAATGAACAATGCTATTAAATTTCCAAATTCTCTGAAAAAAATTCAAAATTTCAGAAAATACTTATTTGAAATTCAATCGCAAAACCCATACAATTTTTTCCTAGGAAATCGCATGCCAAATTTGAATTCTCTGTTCTCAAAACAAATGTACCGAAAGTGAAGAACGGAGTATACCTGCTCACCTATGAACTTCTTCTCAAAAATTAACAATAGGTGCAATATTGATCGGAAATAGCCTTTTGTATTCATAGTCGCGGAATTTTAGCTCAGCAACATCATAACAATTTTTGATTCCTACAGGTTTATTTATGACTAAATACTGCAATACTGACTTGGTTACAGTAGTCATTCAGGCGTCATAGTACCAAGGAAATTCTGAAATACGTAATTTCCTCCAGGGTTATTGTGGATCCAATATCCCCTATAGATCATGCTAACCACAGTTCCACAGTTAGCAACAGCAGCAGCTCTAGCAGTTAGAGTTATTGACAAATGAATTTGAAAAGCTGTAACATTTTCAACGGGCTGTTCGGTATGGAATAAGATCATCTAGGTATTACTGGAATTATCAGATGACAATAAAGTTACGAGCGGCGATCCCGTACATATTGGTAAACACTTGATCTTTCTGGATTCTTCCATTCATTAGATCGCAGTGTGAAAGTGTGGAGCGATCTGGTGCATTCCAGAAGTATATGCAATGGCTTGGCATTGGGAGAGACTTCAATGCTCGATCGAGAAACATCTGTCCATTTTGGCGGAGGCGCCGTTCCAGAGCCCGGCAGAACAATACGGGTAATGTGTGTGATTATTCAGGAATGGTCTAGAAACTGCATTATGCCGGGCCACTATGGAATTTGCTGGAAGTAGACAGAAAGTTCGGGAACACTATTCGGAAGCCTTATACCGGGTGATCATTCGAAAACTATCCACCTGCAATAACTCCCGATTCCTATTGAAAATGTCTTCGAGCAAAAACAGGTCGATTTTTATATCGAGGGGGACATCTGAAACATACATTAGCGATTTTTTATATCAAGTCCCCTCGCCCCCACCAACTCAACTTTGAAATTTCAAATGACACTACTAATTTTGCGATACATTGAATTCAACAAAATCAAATTCTTTTTCTGAAAAATTATTTCTAAAATTTTTAACCCCATTCCTCTCCTTCCCTGAATTCTCTGAGTGTCCAATTAAATATTTTTGACCTCTCAATTCTCTTCAATGCAGTCAACGCCATCCTGCACAGCATCAAAAGAGAGAATTTTCTATGGAAAAAGTGCGACCTAAATTCACCCCTTTGCTCCCCCCTCCTCACCTTGAGAATCTAGAATGACAATACCTACTTTGTGATACATCAAATTAAAGGGAATTGAATTCTCTCCCTGAACACAATTTTTTCGAAATTTTTAAAACCCCTGTTTTCCTACTAAAATACTCCAGATGTCCGGTTGAATGGGGGAGGGGTTGAAAATTCCAGAAAAAATTGTTTTAAGAAAGAGAATTCGATTTCCTCAAATTTGATGTATCACAAAGTGGGTGGTATTCTGTTAAATTTGAAAGTTGAGGTGGGGGAGAGCAATGGGGATTTGGGTGGCACTTTTTCCACCAAAAATTATCTTCTTTGAAGCTATTTTGTATAGCTGTATTATAAATCGCCTGAACATAAGACGGATTACCTTATTTTCCCAACACCGCGGGAGGAGTGAGTGGTTTTTCACCATGATTGTATCTTTTCCAGGACAGCACTTGAATCTTTCAAAAATGACCGCTTCACAATTTTTAAGCGAAACTTGTGAAAAGACATACGACTTGCAACTTTCAACGTAACATTTTTGTTATAAGTTATGTGTTCATTACACGGGTCATACTTATATTGCAAGGGTATGGGGCGGCAATGCCGAAGCACCTGACAGGTAATTTTTCCATCGAGCAACTGTTTGAAGCAAATTTGAAGTAAATCTCCATGAGCTATAGTACAAGAAAGATAGATTCCAACCTCGGAAAAAATATGGACGTCCTGAAAATTTGATATTCTGTTCAGATTTGAGTGCTCTATAACATATCCCAAATCGCCAAAAATCGCACCCGGGGGTTTTGAGTTATTGGAGGGGGGGTAAAAAATTGCAGCCAAAAATGGAGGGGATGGAACCCGTAAATCCACTGGATGCAAATACATTATAGTTCGACGTATCATATTCCGTTGATACCATTTTGGCACAAAAAGTGTCCATCATTGTTGGAGGGGAGTAGTGGGGAGGCAAAGCTCTGCTAGGTGGTCCATTTTGTTTTTCTGACCATGTAGAACCGATCACGACAAGTTTGGTATCTTTTCCAACTAAATTCAAACTCCTGAACTCGTATTCGATGTGTAAATTCGAATGAAAACAAGTTTGAAGAAGTTAACTTGAGAAAACTTGTTTTTTCTTCGGCAGTTTTGACGAATTTTTTTTTTACTGTTGGAGGTGTTCATTTTCAGAAAATTCTCAGGGACCATCAAATTAAAGTATATTCTTCACGAAAATCAAACACTTGATGTATAGTTTTCCTTCTCAAGTTCAAAAAATTGTTTTTTGAACAGTCGTCTACTACTGACCAGAGCACTACAGCATGCACCTTTAAATGAAAACACCTCAAACTATTGAAGAAATAACAACTCATCATTCAAAATTGGAGGATCTGTGCAGAATTGAATTCCCTATAATATGAACAAAATAGCTTCGACTCGCAATGCAGGATTTTGATTTATTCGAGGAGAAAGATAACATTTTGACAAGATTCATACTCTATGAACTGTATCCTCTTCCCTTGAATAACTCAAAACCCTGCAGTGCGATTCATGGCGATTTTGTCTATGTTATGAAAAATTCAATTCTGCACAGATCCTCCAATTTTCTGAAATAAGTTGTTATTTCCTAATTAGTTTGAGGTGTTTTCATTTAAAGGTGCATGCTGTAGTGTTCTGGTCAGTAGTAGACGACGCGCCGCACCGGCTCAAATTCAAATCGATTTTTTCAACTCGAGAAACAAAATTATACATCTAGTGGATGATTCTCATAGAAAATACACATCAATTTCATCGCCCCTGAGTTATTTTTGATGATAAACCCCTCGAACAGTAGAAAAAAAATTCGTCAAAATTGTCAAAGAAAAAACAAGTTTTTCCAAGTTGACTTGTTCAAACTTGTTTTTATCCAAATTTACACATCAAATTCGAGTTAAGGAGATTTAATTTAGTCGAAAAAGATACCAAACTTGTCGTGATCGGTTTTACATGGCCAGAAAAACAAAATGAACCACCTGGCAAAGCTTCGCCCCCCCACGACCCCCCTTTATCAATGATCGATACTTTTTGTGGCAAAATGGTATCAGCGGGATATGATGCGTCAAATTATAACGTATTTGCTTTCAATGGATTGACAAGTCTCATCCCCTCCATTTTAAGTTGCAATTTTTAACCCCCCCTCCAATAACTCATAACCCCCGAGTGTGATTTTTGGCGATTTTGGATATCTTGTAGAGCCCTCAATTCTGAACAGAATATCAAATTTCCATGACGTCCATATTTACTCCGAGGTTTTGCCAATTTTTTCACTATTTTTCGTGTACTACTAGTATACCGGGTGATCATTTGAAAACTATCTACCTGCAATATCTCCAATTTCCTAGTGCAAATGTCTTTGCGCAAAAAGAGGTCGATTTTTATATCGAGGGGGACATCTAAAACATACATTGGAGAATTTATATCTTAAGCCCCCTCGCCCCCACTCAACCCAACTTTGAAATTTCAAATGACACCACCTATCTTGCGATACATAAAATTAAAGAGAATTGAATTCTCTTTCTAAAAAAAATATTTTGAGTTCTTCCTAAAATTCTCTGAGTGTCCAAGTTAATATTCTTGACCTCAATTTTCCTTCAATACAGTAAACGTCATCCTGCACAGCATCGAAAGAGAAAATTTTCTATAAAAAAAGTGTCACCCAAATTCACCCCTTCGCTCCCCCCACCTGACGTCAAAAATTTAAAATGTCAATACCCACTTTCTAACACATCAAATTGAAAGAAATTGAATTCTTTTCCAAAAAAAGATTTTTTCACAATTTTTAAAGCTCCCCATTTTCCCCTAGAATACTCCAAATGGCCAGTTTATTGGGGGAGGGAAAAAAATAGAAAAAAAAATTTTTGGGAAGAGAATTCAATTCCCTTCAATTTAATGTATCACAAAGTAGGTGGTGTTTCGTTAAATTTGGGAGTTGAGGTGGGGGAGAGCAAAGGGGTGAATTTGGGTAGCACTTTTTCCACCGAGAATTTTCTTCTTCGATGCTATCTAGGATGACGCCGACTAAATTGAGAAAAAAATGGGGGGTCCAGAATATAAAATGGGACAGTCAGAGAATTTTAAGGAAAAAGGGGGTGGGGTTAAAAAAATTTGAAATATTTTTTTCAGAAAGAAAATTTAATTTCCTCTAATTTTATGTATCGCAAGGTAGGTAGTGTCATTTGAAATTTCAAAGTTGTGGTGAGTGGGGGCGAGGGGGGTGAATATTGAAATTTGCCAATATATGGTTTGGATGTCCCCCTTGATATAAAAATCGACCTGTTTTTGCTCGAAAAAATATTCACTAGGGATCGGGAGTTATTGCAGGTGGATAGTTTTCAAATGATCACCCGGTATAGTCGAAGTTATGATTAGCTTTTTTTAAACTTCAGGATGAGTTGTGGATATCATGCCATTTTCATAACTCAAGTGGAGAAAATCTATAGCCCCTCATGATCATCAAGGATTTAGGCAGAAAGAGGCAACGTTGAAGAATATCTATCAGAAAAACCGGTGTTAACTTGCGTAACTTCAACATATTCTTGCAACGAAGATGACGATATATCTTTTACCTTTCACCTTTAGGTTCGCGTGTATTTTTCGGCTTGGTATTACTTGTCCCTAAGCAAGAAGCGATAAGTATGCATGGTCTGAGGGTGAATTCCAGCATTGGCCGCGCCAGTTTATTCGCGGAGGACTCTGGGAAAGTCCATCGGACTAGCGTGCTCTGGCGCGCACCCGAACAACCGCACCTCCACCAATTATGCACATACGTCTTTTTCGCTTGTGGATCTCCAGCTTTCTCGCTTCGAACATACAAATATACCTCCACGTTTGCTCTAGAATTTACTGGAATAGCTCGGAAATCTCGTAACAATTAGGGAAGGTTACTTAAAAAGGGATACTTAAGGTTTGAACCCTTAGAAATAATAGCTGAATGAAGCAAACCTCATCTAATTATGTCTAATTGTTCCTTGCTCATTTTCACACCAAAGAGTTTTTGGAACAAAAATGTATTTTTCGAAATATAGGTAACTATTTTTCCAAAAGATGTGCAAGTATCCCGTTTTAGGGAACCCTTACGGTAAAACGGGATACCCTATATTGTCAAAAAGGGATAGTAATTGAAATTGATAGATTCAACGATTCCACAAGTCTATTTCCCCTGGCTGATGGAAGAAATCCAAAAGCCAAAAAAAACCTAGTCTATCAAGAATATGATAACCAGACATTCAAATTCCAAGTTTTTATTATGAAAACTACTAGGTAGGTATAACAGACATACAAAATATGGAAATAAACAACCATTCTTAGGTAACAAAACAAAAACTTCTTAACTTATGCAGAAGACAAGGAAAAAAAAGAAAAAAACAGACATCAAGGCAAAAGTCACAAAAGTCTTCTCCTTCTTCATCTGCCCTGGCGCAGGCATCATTAACCCACCTTCTGCACTTCACGCATCTGGGATATCCCGTTTTACGGGATGACAAAAATCCCGTTTCACCCGAACACTCATATTTCACATTTGAAATTTTTTTCTCACATAACTTGAAAATAAATCAGAAAAACTTGTTCCTCAAATCAATAGTTCATATCTTAGCTAAGGCAAATAAATAATGAACATGTTCTCCCTATCACTTCGCACGCAATTCTTACTAATATGAACCCTTGATATTAGATCAGAAAATCTGAAAACCATAAATCTTACCTGGTACGGCTCGTGCTTCAGCTGTCAACTTGAAAGTGCATTTGACCGTTACATCAGACTAGATCTTGAACTCGGTGAATATTTGGTTAGATGGCGATACTTGGTTTTGTCAGAACCCTTGGAATCCCGTTTTAGCTGAGAATATCCCATTTTAAGTAACCTTCCCCCACGTTGTTTCTTTCAAAGCTAGCTGCAATTCAGAATTAAAAAAAAAACATTCTTTCAATATCCCAATACAAAAATTATGAAGCGTGGTGTCTTATCTCGAAACGGTTTTGGAATATCCCGGATTGGAAGTCTAACATTGAAGATATAAATTTTGATGTTGAATGTTGCAGATTTACGAAACTCAGGCATAGCACAAGCACAAAAAGTATAACGTCCAGGAGGGGGCTTTACTCTTTACTTAACTCGGACACTGAAGTTTCACATTGTTACCATGTTCAGGGGCTTAAATCTGCAAATAAAACCATAACTAAAACTCTGATGAAATTCTGACGAAGTCCAACGTACGAAAAACAGGCAGGGACAACCACTTGAAAAAGTGCCCTTGCTTGGCCCCACACCAAATATTCGGGTTGTGTTGAGAGTGAGATTGTCCTAAACTGTTGTACGAACAATCTTGCTCAATGTCAACATCCATTTATCAAAAGTGACTGAATCTCGCATGCCGACAGGGCATCTGTAACATTCAAAATAAAAAATTATATCTTCGATGCTAGACTCATTTCCAATCCGGATAATTCCAAAACCGCTTTGAGGTAAGACACCACACTTTAGGATTTTTGTATTAGAATCGGCAAATGGAGATACGATGAGGTTGGTACAATTTTGCAGCATTTTACGTATCACCCTGTAGCAATTTCGAATGAAGTTTCTCAACATTCACTTCCACAGGATAGGTCACGGAAGCATTAGGCTAATAACCACAATAAACGAAACGGGAATCGCTTTCGGCAATCGGAAGTTATTGGTCTCCAAAGTCGAACCATTTTTCCGATACCGACAACTTCGTTGTCCAGCAGTTTAAGCAGTAAAACGGCCGCTGCTGCTGGTGTGAGGTATGAAGCACTGATGATCCTGTGAATTTCAAGAATAGTGCTGGCCTGCCAAGTGGTGTGCCTGCCTACTTCACAGGACTCAAAAGGCCTGTACCTTTTTTCCTCGCTTTTTGCGTACCGCTCCCAGTGAAAATACTTTGGATTATTTTAGTGAAAGCGGTACACACCCAAAAACACATCGATACCGCACTTTGGAGTGCAGTAACGAGATTTTGCATGGGCATACTTTATACCGAGACAAGCGATTCGACCCGCAGCACTCGATATTTTGTCCTTTAGGGGGCCAATGGGGGCCCTCCAAATTTTCATGATGCTAGAACTTTCACATGACGATCATTGAGTATCGTCATGTATGTCATAAGTGGAGCTTACGGGTCTATTGAAAATGATCTCATCAATTGTCGTCGTGTCCGATTCATTCTTCACACTTGCAAAAAAATTCTTTGGCAGAGGTCAAAAAAAAACTGTTTCCATTTTTTCTTTTATGCAAGGAGACGATAAATTTATAGGTATGTCCTTTTGCGTTCCCAACTAAATCGCATTCCCTGAACCTAATTATGAAAAAAAAAATCTTGTTATGGTACTTTTCAAAGAAGTGGTGACCTCTTGAGTACCTCTTTTCCGAGAGCATTTCTTCCTATGTCCTCACTGGATATCACTCGTAATTTTTGCAGGAATGGAGACCTCAAACTGTTTTCTTGGTAGTTGCGAAGCAACATGACTCTAAAACGCCCAAGGGAGCCCAAAAAGAATTTTTTTTTGCTGGGCCGTCCAACTTACGATATTTTGATTTTATAGTAGAAGAGACGCGAACCAATATCCAATCCAGGCTGCAGGAGCGGGCGATTTGGTTTAAACAGAAAATATTCTCCCATGCCGTGTTCTACTGCAGTACAACAAAACGCAGAGTCGTTAGGTATGAGTAGGTACATTTTCCCGTAGAACTCATTTGCCTGGACTATTCATTTATTTGCGCGTCTCCCCTACTACAAAATCAACATGCCAAAAATTTGACGGCCCAAAAAAAAAAAAGTTTTAGGGCTCTCTTGTGCGTTTTGAAGTCATGTTGCATGGAAATGACTAGGAAAAGAGTTCAAGCTTCTCATATCTGCGAAAATTGACAGTCTTATTCAGTAGGAACACTGAAAAAAATGCTGTTGAAAAAGGTGTACTGGAGAGGTCACCTCTTCTTGGGAAAATGATATTGCGAAAAAATGTCTCCATATTTGGGCTTACGGAACGCGATTCAGTTGGGAACGCAACAAAACATGTGAATTTGTTGTTTCCTTGCACAGCAGAAAAAACAAAAACAGTTTTTTTGACGTCTGCGAAAGAATTTCTTTTCCAACTGTGAAGAATGAATCGGACACGACGACATTTGATGAAAATTTTTTGAATAGACCCGTAAGTTTCACTTATGACATACGTGACGATACTCAATGATCATTTTGTGAAAGTCCTTGCATCTTTAAAATTTGGAGGGCCCCTATTGGCCCCCTAAGGGACAAAATATCGAGTGCTGCGGGTAAAATCGCTTGTCTCGGTATAATGTACGCCCATGCAAAATCTCGTTACTGCACTCCAAAATGCGGTATGCTTTTGCGTACCGCTCCCAATATTTCTGGGACATCTGTATTATTGAAAATGTAAACCTACTCTATACCTATGAGCCTAATAAGCATTGCTTCTAGTCTGCCTTCATATTTTTCTGTAGTTTTTGTGCATTTCCTTATCACAAGACCCACAAAACACTCCCAATGCAGTAGTAACAACAGGCCCATCTCATGATTGTTTACTTTTCTTCTTATGTCTAACCTTAAAATGACAGACGTTACGGACTATCAAAATTTATTTATAAATTTGACAATCGAACCTTCAGAAGGCCCATCTCAGTAAGTATATTCCCCGTTTTCTTCTTCATCTATGCCATAACGTTTTATCTGTACCGTGCACAGCAACATCCACGTGAACGCATTTTTGTACTTGACCGTCGTCCTAAGGAAGTACTTTGCAACCGTCGACAGTGTCTACATTGAAGAGCTGTGGACCGAATTTTCGCGGAAAATCCGAAACGACTCGCTTCACGAGTGAAATGGCCTCACCGTCTTTCATGCCATTTATCGTAAGAAAACAGATCTACATTTTTATCGTCACAATTACGGTGTATTATTATTACCACAATGCTATATTTAGAATGCTTGCTGTGATGACCAACTTCTGCGTTATGTATGAATCGCACAGGCGAAAAAGATCTGAACAAGAGCCGAGCGAAGTGGAATCAGCTGGTCAGGCGGCTCAGCAAGTAAAATGGAGGATCGAAAGAAGACATCAGTATGAATTTTCACCGGTCATATCGTATCGTTGTGGAAGGCATCAGAATACGAACTGCACAGAGCCAGAAAGAAGAATCCCGTATCGAGACTGGATCGTCAACCACTTGTTTTTCACTTGCATGTTTAGCGTCTACCTCAACTCGTACTTCTTGTGGCGGTTCTTCACCGACGACAACTTTTTCGGCAATTGAATGTCCAAATTAGATTTCTAAGATAAGGTATTTGTGGTGATGTAGTTTAGTTGGGTTGTTGTTTCTGGTATTATTTAATCACTGACGAACTTACAACAATTTGTGGAAAAATCCATATGCTTAACATAAATCATTTTCTAATACTAAGTAGTGTGTAACAGCGCGCATTAATAAATTATTTCCAATAATATATTTTTTATCACATAAATGCAAAATGAATATAATTGCATTGCTGTGATCATTAGTATCTTTTGATTATTCACCACTCCTACCTCAACTTTCCGCACCTGTTCCTAATTGGAAGCAATACTCAATGTGATATTACAGAAGTGACACCTTTCATTGCTGTTGCTGGATCAATTCCAATTGCACTATTTGCTGCGTTTGTAATTGCATTCAGCAAGTGGGTCGCAGTATGTATCGCCTTTCCCATTTGAATGTTCACTTGCATCATTTGATGAAATTGCTCCGACCTCATTGCCTACGGCCGTCTCCAACACTCCATGAAAGTACAACAAATTGGTGTACACCTATACTTTGGAATCTCGCTGGCGAGAATATACACCCCGATACCAACAATGTACCCACTTATAAGATGTATTCTTGTGACGTGATCTTAGTGAGGAATCAAGGCGCGTATGCTGTTCTTAGTGCAGCAGCAGGAATTTATGCTCCGACTTCCGAAGAGGTTTAAAAGTCAGACGTGACAGCAACGGAGCTCGGAACGGAGTGTCACGTCATACTTGATATCGGAGTGTCAGAATAAAGTGCTGAAAGCGTTTGTCAGGAAACGGATCGTTGCGCTTCCTGCCGGTAAGATGAGACTGCCTGCCATTATTGGACTGGACATCACGTCTGCAGTTTTTACACCGTGCTGGACCCCAAACCCCGAACCGGACCATCAAAATCCATTATTGCAGGATTCGCCCTGGAGGAGCGTTAAAATTGCAGGATGTGAACACAAACCCACAGCTAAAGGCAAAATTAGACGAGAACATTCTTGTTGCAAGAAATATGACGACAGATTAATTTGATCAATGTAAAAGCCGCTCTGTGGAATGAGCAACGCAGCCGTAACGCGAAACGCAAGTTTTTGATTGGCCTGCAAGGAATTTGCCGCGTTGAATTGATTTTGCTATATTACCTTGCGAGCCAATCAAAAACATTGCGTCTTAGTGCGTTGCGGTTGCAGCTGCGTTGCGTATTTTCACAGACCGGCCATAAGTTTTGTGGTGGAGATAGGTACAGCTCGAGTTGACCAGGTTGTCATGACATCTTGAACCCACGATATCTTAGGGGAGGGTGGGTCACAGTGGAACAAATCGTATAAAATTCTGACATATGACTTTAGTAGCTAAGTTGACATTCAAGTTGCTACATCTAAGGTTCTAATCAGTCGTGTCAGTTTGTAAGTTATGATGGATTTCTGCGTGGATTTTTTTCTGAGGATAATTGAACATTATTACCAAATCGGCGCATCATCGAACGTCTTAGCAAGATAGGAACACTCCGACACGTGTTTCGGTCTTTTGGACCTCTTCAGTGAGGGGAGCGGGACCTCCAAGTCGGGACGCTCGATGATACACAGACTCGACAAAATATATGTGTGTTTGGAGTAGTGTATACACGGGTGGGATGTTTCACAACACTTCCTGTTGGTCCAATTGTCCTCACAAAAAATCCACGCAGAAATTCATTGTATAATTTATGGACACAAATCACTTTTGTGAGTTATGTTTTTGGCAAAAAAATATGTAAAAAAACATTTTGTCAAGATCTGAAGTTTTCGTCAAGTCCCGTTTCACTGTGCCCTTTGGTGGGTGGAACATTTTTCATAGGATGAAAAGAAAAAATTCCATTCTTGTGTTATTGATTTAGTTTTTTTTATTTATGTTAATATGATATGCAATATTGCTTTTTATTTTGGTATCCAATTGTTTTGTTTTCAATGAAGATATTGTCAAGAACATGACAGAAGGGCCGTAGGGAAAGGCTCATCCCTTAAGTACGAATTATTTTATTAGGTATAAATTATAATAAATCATTAATCGTCTTCAGCAAGAACAACGAGGTGCCACAGGAAATGCTGATACTGCAAACGATGCGCTTTGCAGTTTATGTCTTGTGTGGCACTAAGTTCACCAGCACCAGGAAACGGTTATCAATCTGATTGGTCTACGATGTCTCCCGTTGCCTATAAATCTAGAAGTATCCATAGCTCTTCATCGAATTCATTTTTGTAATTGCGGCGGGCCGCTATGCCCGTCGGCGTCTAAATTAATAATTAATTGTTCATTTTATTATTACTTTATTGTTATACGGATTGTGTTCGAGCTTATCTTCATGTCGTCTCGGGTGTCGGTGTGAAATTGAAATGTGTGTTAATAAAACGATGTAGAACTTTACCGTGTTCTCTTCCAAACCTTCCACCCTGCTTGCAATCACCAGCCCCCAAGAAAGTCAGGAAGGGTCAACCTAAACCCTTCCCGACAATATTAAATTGAAATGTGTTTTTTTGTTCCACTGTGACCCACTCTCCCCTAAAACAGTGTAATATTTCTGTTTCATATGACCTCAAAGCCCGCGGTCCATATTATATCCGCGAATTGCAAATTTCGATTGCAAATTTGCAGAAAAGTTCCTTTCGGCCAATTTCAAACGACTGTAAGAAATTGACCAATAGGAATAAGATCCGCAATTCGCGTTTCACGATTCGCCGCTATATGGATAGGGCTAAAGCTGGGTTCTCAGATGCGAATATTCGCAAAAAATTCGGTAATATTTTTAAATTTTAACTGTTGACTGATTTGTTGACGCTCCAAATTTGTCAGGCAACAATTCAAACTGACAGATTTTTTGACAAATATTTGTATTCATAGTAACATAATAATAGGTGATATCTGAATCTGATTGACGTCAAACGCACGAGCCTTGTTTCCATTCTTGTTATGCGTCTTTTATTGACTTTGACCGTTTCGATCTACTCTAATGGCGGCTTCACAGAACTTCGTATGTCGCCGGCGACAGTGTCGCTAGCCAGTAGTTATCGATCTGGCTGTATTTTCCTACCTCCCTTTCTATCATTCTCGCAATACTCGCGAGTTTCTGTCGTCGTGTCGTTCAAATTATTAAACTACAGTTGGTGTTGCCAGATTTTACCGAAGCAGTGGGGGACTGTCGCCGGCGACACACGAACTTCTGTAAAGCCGCCATTAGTATGGGGACCTACTTTTTTCTGCGCTTCTTGGTCAGTCGCTCTAGTATGTTTCTTCCAGTGCTGCCATCACCAAAAAGAAATTGCTCACAACCGTGTTCTGATGGCGTGACCGTAGTTCTTGCCTTTTTTTCTAGCCTCCATGTTTTTGCCCTCCACGGTTCATTTGATTCCTAACATGGATTTCTTGTAGCTCTAAAGTACGCATATTCACATGTTTGGGATTACATACTGAAGATGCGCACCTATGAGAGTTTTTTTTTGACGCTTTTATTTTTGTGCTCATATGATTCAGATTTTTTTGGCTGATCAGAAAATTCCATCGACTTTGCCAATATTCTGGCATCAGCCACTCAAAGCACAGCTCCACCGCCAATTGCGCGGATGTATCTTATTTGCGCGTCGTAATCTCTGGTAAGTTAGGGAACATTATCCTGCAGATGACTTTTTTCTGGCAGTTTAAGCTTTTGCATGTTCATCAAATTTGTGAATAAGATCATAACTCTCTCCAGCCATTTTACCCCTCTTCAACCCTTTTCGAGAACAAAAATTGAAACACGGTTCTGCTCTTCCCCTTTGATATAAAGGGGTTTCTCCTCCGGGAAGCATTTTAGTGAAAAATGACACTCTTGGTTTGTCATTTATAAGTAAAGTGCTCGCCAATTGAAATGGTCCACCCAAAAAATTTAGTCGCACATTCAAAGTGACACCACTCTTGAACGAATGAACTATTCTGAATCGTTTTTTGTTTTCTAATTAGCTTACGGATTGGATTACAACAATCATGTCATGGGCCGTTTTTGGGACAGGTGCTTCGTATCAATTATACAGGGCGCTCAATCAGGTACTGCAAAAATGGAAAAGTTTGAACTGGTCCCATTTCACAAAAAATGGTTTTTGGTTTTTTCCAAGTGTTTTAGGAAAGATGTTGTTCCTATACCTTGAGGTAGTTTTCAAAATTTTGAGTCTATCTCCTTCGAAATCTCCTCCAATTACACAGTGATCTCAAAAATGCAACCTTCTGGTCTGGCATTTATATCTAAAGTGCTCAACAAAATAAGTGTCGCAACAGAAATTTTTCCCCAAATTTGAATCAACATAACTTTTGATTGTCACAGACGATTTCAATTCGGTTTTCACTGGTCGATTGCCTAATCTTTTGGCTATTTACCATGTTCAAAGATCACCTGAGAACCTGCACACAAAGTTTCTACAGGGTGGTAAATAAAGCAGTTCATAATTGTTAAAATTTTAATGAACCCCCGTTTGAGCTAACAAAATTTTTGTCAACAACCGGTAACGAAATAATGGAGAACGATGACTGATCTCGGAACGGTTTTCGAATTTCCTGGATTAGAAGTGAAATAGCCAAGATACGATTTTTTTTGCTGGGAATGATGCTTTTCATTTCTTCTCCTTCATGAAAAATCAACGGACTCTCGATGTGAGAGGATATCTCTTAGCAGGCTTGCTCATTAGACGATTCTATAGTCCGGATGCTAGTTGCATAAAATGGAATGAACCTTGCATTTTTTGATGAGAAGATGCCACTTGGTGAAAATGTTCTTTGCATCATACTCTTCCGATCCAGAAAGGTAGCCATCAGCGCCATTCATGCCGGCGGCGTATACAGGGTGATACAGAAAAAAAAAGTTGGAAAATTATATTCCATCAACCGAAACACGTGAAGACGTGTAACTCATCACATACATGAACTGTTTTATGCTCATGAAGTCACAGTAAACCGTTCTTGATTACCTTGAACCATCTTTGAAATATAGGGGAGAAACAGGAAAAAAACAAAAACACTCTTTTTTCCATAAATAAGTGATTCTTAGAGATATTGACACAATACTTGGTATTTCTACTAAAAGTAATGTGAGAAATGATATGAGTTGGGTAGCCAATTCCTAAGCCAACTATTTCCAGAAATACGATTGTCAACTTTTTTCTCCTCTTGAGCACCATCTTGAATCTGCCCTGTGAGGCATCGTTGAAAAAGTGATCGGCTATTATAATAATGGTAGCATGGAATCATTGCATCGCAAAAACAACCTCCTCATCATAATTTAGTGACCTCTTCGGCGGGAAAGAATTGCCATTCACGTATTTTCTGGCTCTTCAAAGCTTTAGTGCCCCATGATGGCATTTGCAACATCTGGAATGATGAAATATGTTACGCATTATGAACCGTGATGTACTTTGAGGTAGCCCACCAAGTTTTGCAATCATCAATTGAAAGGTTTGTTCTCAAAAGCTGTTTGAACAAAATTTGTTCAATTTTTTTATGGAAAATTCAAAATATTGTATCTTCCACCCTTATTTGATCCCTCGTTGAGGAAAGCCTGAAACCGAAAGTCTCCAAAATTTTCATGCTAATGGTTCACTGAGAACTGCTCTTCAATGTGTAGTTGTCAAAATCTGCATAGTTGCGTTCAGATTCTAGACAGAGAGCGACAAAGAAAATCATGCAGTGGTAAAAGACACAGCTTTCAATGCAACGGAAAAATCCTGGAAATGTCCCTTTTAGATAGGCTTCCCGCAATACACAGGTTCTGTAAAACTCTCAAGCGTGAGTAAAAGGCTTGAAACATTACTAACTCAAGGCTCTAACAGTGTACCAAATTGCACATTTATGTTATGAGAAGCAAGGTCTCCAGGCTGCTTTCAGTCTAGCTCTGGACTAGTTTTTTCTCGACTGTAATTTATGTCTTTTTTTACTGCATGAACTTCTTTGTCGCTCTTTGTCTGAAATCTGAACGCCACTATGCAATTTTTGACAACTAAACATTGAAGAGCACTTCCCACTGAACCATTATCACGAAAAATTCGGAGACCTTCGGTTTCAGGCTATCCTCAGTGAGGGATCAAGTGAGGGTGAGAGACCCAATATTTTGTATTTTTCATAAAAAAAACGACAAATTTTGTTCAAACAGCTTTTAAGAACAAACCTCTCAATTGATGACGGTGAAACTTGGTAGGCTACCTCAAAGTACATCAAGGTTCATAATGCGTAATATATTTTACCATTCCAGGTGTTGCAAATGCCATCATGAGCACTAAAGCTTTGAAGAGCCAAAAAATACGTGAATGACAATTCTTTTTCGCCGAAGAGGTCGCTAAATTATGATGAGGAGGTTGTTTTTGCGATGCAATGATTCCATGTTATCATTATTATAATAACCAATCACTTTTTCAACGATGCCTCACAGGGCAGATTCAAGATGGTGCTCAAGAGGAAAAAAAAGTTGACAATCGTATTTCTGGAAATAGTTGGCTTAGAAATTGGCTACCCAGCTCATATTATTTCTAACATTACTGTTTGTAGAAATACCAAGTATTGTGTCAATATCTCGAAGAATCACTTATTTATGGAAAAAAGAGTCGTTTGGTTTTTTTCTCTGGTTTTCCCCTATATTTCAAAGACGGTTCAAGGTAATCAAGAACAGTTTGTTGCGACTTCATAAACATAAAATAGTTAATGTATGTGGTGAGTGACACGTCTCCACATGTTTCGGTTAATTAAATATAATTTTTCAACTTTTTTTTTCTGTATCACCCTGTATACGCCGCCGGCATGGATGGCGCTGATGGCTACCTTTCTGGATCGGAAGAGTACGATGCAAAGAACATTTCCACCGAGTGGCAAACTCTCATCAAAAAATGCAAGGTACTTTCAACTAGCATCCGGACTACTAAGCAATTTGTTGTCTAGCGCACCCCCTGTTGTGTCTTTTGGGACTGAAATAGGGCGTACTTTTTTGTGAATTCGCCACCAATTTCACAATTTGAGGTTCGCTAAACCATATTATCTTGGTGAAAACATTCTTCTCTCTGTCTGTCTGTCAGTCATCTGTTTCTATGAATCTCGAACGGTTCATCGAATTTAACTGAAATTTGGTGAATATGAAGGTACAGTGTCGATCGGAAGTTTGAAAACACTTGTCAAGCTTGTCGATTTTGGAGGTTAAATTAAGACTGAATGAAAAGAATTTGAGAAGGTGACATGCGCTCAAAATTTGAAGAGGACATCTTTTGAACTGTGAAAGAAAACACTTTTTTTGTCATATCACATCCAATTACGTGTGCAATTTGACTTCAAAAATTGATAGTTTCCAAAAGTGTTTCCAAAGCTTAGTCAGTGTACATATGCGGGCATAATTTGAATCTTCGAATAAGTTGATGAGATTTTAGCTCAAGTCGGTGCACTAGAGGGCGCACCATCCCGTAACTAGCTATCAGTTTTTTTTTCAAGCATTTGCAAGATGGACTTCAAATTCACCAGGTTTGTAGGTAGGTACTAGGTGGATGACATTTTTCTTACAGTTTATGATTTTCAGTTTAAAATGCTTGAATAATCAATATTTTGTCGGCCCCCCTCTTATGCCTGGATCAGATCGAGCCATTACTTATTTCGACATGCTCTCTCTAAAGCCCGCAGAAAATTCTGAGGAATAGCCTTCTATTCTTCCTGAACTGCAATCGCTAAGTCATTCAAATTGTCCGATTGTCCTTCTTTTCTTTCAATGTCAACTTTATCCTACTCCATACATGCTCGATAGGATTCATATCTGGAGACAAGGGTAGTCAATCCATGCTTTCAATATTGTGATCCCCTAAAAATTCGTTGATAATTCTAGCTCGATGAGGTCGGACGTTGTCGTCGACTAACATGAAATTGTCACCAAAATTTTGAGCAAAGGGGACCACAATATCCTTTATATACAAATCCCTGTATCTTTCACCATTCATACTCTCTCCTCTCAGTATCACCAAATCACTTATTCTTCCAGTCCTCATTTCTCCTCAAACAGTCACTCCTCCACCTCCAAAAACCACCCTTGCCTCTATGTGTTCTTCCAGAAGTCTTTCGTTCCTCTGTCGCCATACCAGAACCCGTCCATCTGACCTAAACAAATTAAACTTACTTTCATCTGAAAACAAGCACCTACTCCACTCTGCTATTTCCAGTGCTAATATGGTTTTGTGCCCATCTTAGGCTAGTAGCACGATGCTGCGGCTTCAGCAGAGGGAATGCCGCTCTTTTTCTGTTTTTACCTAATTTTTTCAAGTCCAGAACAACTACACATGTACCTACCTTGATCGACAATTGGAGACAAAAAATACCAAGTGTTAAATTCGATAGAAATGAGAAGAAATGTTCATGTATTCAAAATTGATCTTGCGAGAGCAAAAGAAAAGAAACTGATAAGTAAGTAGGTATGGTGCGGTCTTTTTAAGACCTTTCAAGATATTGTGGGGTCTCTGGATCAATTTGAATTCCAACCTTTATGTGTATACTAAATTTCAGTTAAATTCGATGTATTGGTTCGGAAGTTATCGTAACATAATTACAGACAGACAGACAGACAGACAGACAGACAGACAGTCAGTCAGACAGACAGAAGACTGTTTTTATCAAGATAATCTTGTTTAGCGAGCCTTAATCAAAAGAATTGATATCAAACAAACCTAGGTTGTGAAATTGGTGGCAAATTCATCAAAAAAATACCCAATTGCAGCCCCAAAAGACAAAATAAGGGGTGCGCTAGACAACAAATTGCTTTGAATCGTCTAATGAGCAAGCCTGCTGAGAGATATCCTCCTACATCGAGAATCCGTTGATTTTTCATGAAGGAAAAGAAATGAAAAGCATAATTCCCAGCAAAAAAATCGTATCTTGGGTATTTCGCTTCTAATCCGGGAAATTCGAAAACCGTTCCGAGGTAAGTCATCATTCTCCATTATTTTGTTATCGGTTGTTGACAAAAAAAATTTTAGCTCAAACGGGGGTCGGGGGTACATTAAAATTTTAACAATTATGAACTGCTTTATTCACCACCCTGTAGAAACTTTATGTGCAGCTTTTCAGGTGATCTTTGAAAATTGTAGATAGCCAAAAGATCAGGCAATCGAGCAGTGAAAACCGAATTGAAATCGTTTGTGACAATCAAAAGTTATGTTGACTCAAATTTGGGGAAAATTTCTGTTGCGACACTTATTTTGTTGAGCACTTAATTTCAATTGTTGGTCGATTTTGAAAAATAAGAACTCTTGTTGAAGCTTAAGACTCAGATGAGAAGGCTCGAGGATCGGAACTAACTGAAGACAAAATTTTTGAAAAAGCGAAGGAATCAAAAGTGACTTAAATATGAAGCACCCTAGAAATCAGGTTCAGGAAAAGAAATAAATGAAAACCAACTTGCCTCCAAACAGACTTTCATTTCCGAACATTTTGAGGTATTTTCCGATTCTAAATGATGAAAATTGTCGATGCGGGACCCATTTCACAAATTCACTTTTCAGAAGATAATACCGGATCTTCCTCGACTGAAAATGCACGTAACATAGGTTACCTTTTCATTGTCGAATGTTTCCTTCACATTTAAAGAGATAGGCACCAGTTCTGATCTTCGTAACCCAGGTAACGTCTATTTTTTGGTGATTATCGCCCACATACCCGCCCAATTCAACCAATCAGAACAACCGATCGAAACCCACGTGACTCGGTTTAAGCTATCGATTAATGCACACTAGGAGGTGATTAATGCACACTAGGTAATAGCACCGGATTGAAATATTTTTGGACCACACAAATAATATGTGATTGAAACTACTGTATTCATACTTGTTTGGATTGATATTTTAGTACTGGCGCGTTTAAAGGGTCTTCCACTTACTAAAATACAATTTTACAACCTATTAGACTTCGTGTCAGCATTGTTTCCAGCAACGAGGCCCCTTCATACGCGACTGTGCACTCTCCTTTCATGCGCTGTCAACAGCTGTTAGTGACATTTAGTTTTTAGCTCTACCAGTCTACCACCCATGTGAAACTACTGTGTTGTGAACTACCACCCATGGCAAGATAATCATTATTTAGCCAAGCAGAACTAGCTTGATCGAGTAGTGAGCTTCACAAGTGTATTCATTCATTAGAAAAAAGAAGAAAACAAACATTCTCTTCAAATTGATTTTTTTTTTCAACAAGGCATGCTTTGAAATTGACAACCTACTATTTTTACTAGTAGTATATTTGTGCGATAATCTGCTAAATTCAACTCGTGCTTTGTGTTTTATTCGAGTTAAATGTTTTAAATTCCTCCAACAAACTATCAATGACTCGAAAAGTATATTTTGTCTCGGGATTTTAGTCAGATAATATCGGGTCTACTTTTCCCTCGTGATTGACAGTTGTTTTCGGGTTGAAACGATTCAACTAAGAAAACACTAAGCAACGTCCAGTACTCTTCGTTGGAAGCATCCATTTCTGATTTGGATTCATTGTCACAATTTTTACTCCATACAAATGGGAAACACCTTGAAATGTTCAGAAAGAATGGTTTGTTTGAAGACAAGTTGCTATTTGTTTAATACCTTCCCTAACCCGGATATCTAGCAAGTTTGTCATTTGAGTCACTTTTGATTAAATCCTTTTTCCAGAATTTTCATCTAAAGTCAATTCTGATCCTCGATCCTTTTGACCTGAGCCTTTAGCTTCAACAAGAGCCCTCATTAACAAAATCGGCCAACAACGAATAAAGCTATTACTGCAAAACTAAAAGGTCACATTTTTGAGATCACCCTGTAATTAAAGCACATAGACAAAAAGTTTTCAAAATGATTCGAGTTATGGTTATAACAACTCCCCTGAAACACTTGGAGAAAAACAAAGACTATTTTTTGTGAAATGGGACCTGTTCAAACTTTTCCATTTTTGCGGTACCTGATTGAGGGCCCTGTATAATACGAAACACTTGTACCAAAAATAGTCCATGACATGTTGTAGTCCAATACGTGAGCTAATCAGAAAACATAAAACGATTCAAAATAGTTCATTTATTCAAAAGTTATGACACTTTGAATGTGACTGTATTTTTTGGGTGGACCATTTCAATTGGCGAGCACTTTATTTAGGTAAAAAATCACGTGTGAAAGTTTGACGGAAAGTCACTGGAATCCTGTACGCTGCTAGTAAAAAGCAAGTTATTGTTAGCTGGAGAGTTGGAATCACTTTGGATAGGTGGATCGCTTCCGAGCATATTTCTCATTTTCTACAGCTCTCTACCTACCTTGTGTGTTCTCATTTACCATCTATAAATATGTTCCAGTAGGTAACTAATTTCTTTCACCGGTTTCTTCGTCATAAGAGCTGAACACTTTTTGTTCCACTCGAGTTTTATCGCTTTTCGTTCTCTGTGTTTTCACTTGTCCATTGCGTTCGTTTGTAGTATCAGATGTAATACTAATTTCTGTTGTGTTTGTGTTTTATTTTGTATTGTTTTGTACCTAACTACGGTGCTTGATTATGGCGATAATAACGGAAATAGAGCCTGTCCATGAGGAGAACCTAGAAGGAAACCTAGAAGCAAACCAAGAAGAAAACCTCGAAGAAAACCTTGAAGAAAACCTAAAAGAAAACCTCGAAGAAACAAGCCCCATTAAAGAGAAGAAAAAAGTTAAGAAACAAAAGAAAGAGAAAACTGCATTCGAAATTCGAGAAGAAAAATACCACAGAAAAGTTTACTGTAAAGCCTTTTTTCTCGGTTTTTGTTTGATCGGATTTGCAGCTGTTGTGTTTGTGGCCTTGTTTTATGGCGTAAAAGCCCTGATTAGATTGAGTTGCAAACATGCCTGCGACCACGACCCTTATGCTGATGGTTGTGCTTTTTGGTAGTGTTCATTTTGCCTGAACCACAGAGCTTCTGTTCTAATTAGATATTACTATTTTGCAGAAATAAGTCTTCTTTCACATGACAACGAGAGAAAAGCTTTCTGCTTGACATAAATTGTGATCACATCAATCACAAGAGACAAGAGCTATCCCAGTAGAATTTTTATTCAGAGAACTGTTCTACAATAATTATTATAGGTGAAGTACGTAGAAGTGTTTACATTTGAACAATCTCTGTCTTGGAGCCAAACGTATAGGTACATTGTGTCAAATATTTTATTGTTTCACGTTAAGCTTTATGCTTATATTGTTGTGGTACACAAATTATTATACCTACCCAAGTGTTTTATTCAAATTCATAAGCAGGTGACCCTACCTAGCTAACATTACTACCTATCACCTATCACAAGTCCTTAGGTATTTGTTTAAATAATGTAGTAAAAAGTAAATTTTCTGCATTCTTCTCAATATGTACCAGAAAATCCATTCCCCAGCCTTCCCTCCTTCTCTTTTGGACAAGTAGGGGAGACCGGGGATGGTTGGCACACTTTTCAGATTCGATTTTTTCCCCGACAAAATATGCCATATCAAGTTCCTGTTATGATGTTGGAGTTGAGAGTCATGCTTTGGCTAAAAATTGTTGAAGTCAAATTAGACATATTTTTTTGCGTTTTGGTTTTATGATTTTTTTTTCAAACCAATGTAAGCGTGCCAACTGACCTCGATTCAGGGGCAGGTTGGCACACATGCAGGGGCAAATTGGCACATGAAAAATATAGAATCAGAAAAAAGAACAAAATAAAACATGTACCTTCTAACTGAGATACATTGAGTTTAGTCCATATCCCACTCACTACACAAAAATACAAGAACTGAAATGCACAATAAAAAATATTTTAGAAATATCAAAACATAATAAAATACTTTTATGAAAAAATGCAGAAAAATACATACTTTATAATAACTAATACGCATATTTGTATCGTAATACTGTGTAAATAAGAATATATATATATATATATATATATATATATATATATATATATATATATATATATATATATATATATATATATATATTGCGAAGGTAGAGTTCGGGGACCTCATGCCAAACGTTGAGTTTGGGGTCCAAACAAAAAAATATGCGAAATACGGACATTTGAGCGACACCTAACTCACTGACAGGATAACTCATCAACATGGCACTTAACCGACATGCCAAGTCACCAACAGGGCAACTCACTACGCCAATTCAGCGAGAGGATAATTTATAAACCTACCAAATGACCGACACCACAATTCACCGACAAAACAATTCATTGACATGCCAAATAACCGCCAGGAAAATTCACCGACAGGACAATTATTCGAAAGGAAAATGTATTGACAGGACAATTCACCGACAGGACATTTGACCGACATGCCAAATCATCGACAAATTAGTTCACCAACATTTGACCGACACACCAAATCACTGACAAGACAATTCACCGATATGGCAACCCACCACGGAAATTGACCACTGACCGACGAGACAGGATAACTCACCAAAAGTTCATTTCACCGATACTTGATACACGGACAAGATCAGTCACCGACACGAGATTCAACCAACACGCCTATTCACTGACAGGACAACTCACTAGGTCAATTCAGCGACAGGATAATTCATCAACCCACCAATTGACCGACAGGACAATTCTTCGACAGGACAATCATTCACCGACAGGACCACACATTACGCAAATTCACCGACAGAGCATTTGACCGACAAGCCAAATCACTGACAGGTCAATTCAGCTACATGGCAATTCACCGCTATGACAATTCATCGACATGTTAATTCCACTTAAATTCACCGACAGGATAATTTATCAAGACACCAAATCACCAACAAGACAATAATTGACCGACAGGACAATACTTCATCGGCAGGAGAATTCACCGACATGACAACTCACTACGCAAACTCACCGACAGGGCATTTGACCGACCAGCCAAACCATTGACAGGTGAATTCAGCTACATGGCAATTCACCGACATACAAATCCACCCACATGTTAATTCCACTGAAATTCACCGACAGGATAATTTATCAAGACACCAAATCACCGACAAGACAATAATTGACCGACACGAGGACCGACCGGACAATACTTGACCGGCAGGACAATTCACCGACATGACAACTCACTACGCAAATTCCCTGGCAGGACAACTAATCTCACTAAGGCAATTCACCGACATGACAATTCAACTACATGTTAACTCTACGCAAATTCACAGACAGGATAATTTATGAAGGCACCAAATCATCGACAAGACAATTCGCCGACCGTACAACTCACCAACAGGACATTTCAACGACACGCAAACTCACCGACTGACAGGGCAATTCACCGACACGCCAATTCGCCGACATAACTAAGCACTGAAAAGTCAATTTTCAAAAAAATACTGAATTATTGAAGATGAGAGGGCATTTTTGAAGATTATTGAACGTTTCAGACCTCAACGCTGGTGTCCGGAGCGGGAGGAAGAAGGGAAAACATAAAAAAAGGAAAAACCATCATATTCGTTATTTTTTTAGGCTGTGTTGGAAGCTTTAACGGGCTGCTTTTTTTTACGAACACCAGACCAAATTTTTCCATGAATTTTAACTTTTTTATTGCTTCAGTTGTTCCGATCTCTGGATAATAATTGCTCCTCACCGTTATACGTGATTAGGAAAAACCCGAAACTGCCCCCCGAGGACTTTTTGTGAAGTCCCCGAACTTACGAAATTTCCTATACATTGTCAATTTGGGGACCCAACAAAAAGTCATTATTTAATTGGTTTGTCATTGTTTCTGATCAAATATTTATCGATTTAGAATCCGAACATCCAAATTGATCTCATACTGTGAAATTTCGTTTTTCACTTGCATCATATCGACATTGAACTCGAAGATTTTACAGGCTGCCCTATGACGAACACCAGACGACATTTTTCCACAAATTTGGATTTATTTATTGCTTGAATTGGTCTGATTTCTGGCTAACTGCTTCTCACCCGTTACACGTGATTAGGAAAAATCCGAAAGTGCCCCCAAGGACATTTATAGTACCAAAATATACGTTTTTGTAAAGTCCCCAAACTTGCAAAATTTTCTATAAATTGTCAATTCGGGGACCCAAGAAAAAATCAATATTAAAATGATTAGGCATTGTTTCTGATCAAATATTTATCAATTTGTAATCAGAACATCCAAATTGACCTCATATTGTGAAACTTTGTTTTTCATTTGCATTATATCGACATTGAACTCGAAGATTTGTCGGACTGCCCTATGACGAACACCAGACCACATTTTTCTACAAATTTGGACTTATTTATAGCTTGAATTGGTCCGATTTCTGGCTAACTGCTTCTCACCATTATACGTGATTAGAAAAAATCCGAAAGTGCCCCCAAGGACATTTATGGTACCAAATTACACGTTTTTGTAAAGTCCCCAAACTTGCAAAATTTTCTATAAATTGTCAATTCGGGGACCCAAGAAAAAATCAATAATAAATTGATTAGGCATTGTTTCTGATCAAATATTTATCGATTTGTAATCAGAACATCCAAATTGACCTCATATTGTAAAATTTTGTTTTTCATTTGCATTATATCGACATTGAACTCGAAGATTTGTCGGACTGCCCTATGACGAACACCAGACCACATTTTTCTACAAATTTGGACTTGTTTATTGCTTGAATTGGTCCGATTTTTGGCTAACTGCTTCTCACCATTATACGTGATTAGGAAAAATCCGAAAATGCCCCCAAGGACATTTATGGTACCAAATTACGCTTTTTTGTAAAGTCCCCAAATTTGCGAAATTTTCTATAAATTGTCAATTCGGGGACCCAAGAAAAAATCAATATTAAATTGATTTGGCATTGTTTCTGATCAAATATTTATCGATTTGTAATCCTAACACCAAATTGACCTCATCTTGTGAAATTTTGTTTTTCATTTGCATTATATCGACATTGAACTCAAAGATTTGTCGGACTGCCCCATGACGAATACCAGACCACATTTTTCTACAAATTTGGACTTATTTATAGCTTGAATTGGTCTGATTTCTGGCTAACTGCTTCTCACCGTTACACGTGATTAGGAAAAATCCGAAAGTGCCCCCAAGGACATTTATAGTACCAAATTACACGTTTTTGTAAAGTCCCCAAACTTGCAAAATTTTCTATAAATTGTCAATTCGGGGACCCAAGAAAAAATCAATATTAAATTGATTAAGCATTGTTTCAGATCAAATATTTATCGATTTGTAATCAGAACATCCAAATTGACCTCATATTGTGAAATTTTGTTTTTCATTTGCATTATATCGACATTGAACTCGAAGATTTGTCGGACTGCCATTAGACGAACACCAGACCACATTTCTCTACAAATTTGGACTTATTTATAGCTTGAATTGGTCCGATTTCTGGCTAACTGCTTCTCACCATTATACGTGATTAGGAAAAATCCGAAAGTGCCCCCAAGGACATTTATGGTACCAAATTACACGTTTTTGTAAAGTCCCCAAACTTGCAAAATTTTCTATAAATTGTCAATTCGGGGACCCAAGAAAAAATCAATAATAAATTGATTAGGCATTGTTTCTGATCAAATATTTATCGATTTGTAATCAGAACATCCAAATTGACCTCATATTGTGAAATTTTGTTTTTAATTTGCATTATATCGACATTGAACTCGAAGATTTGTCAGACTGCCCTATGACGAATACCAGACCACATTTTTCTACAAATTTGGACTTATTTATTGCTTGAATTGGTCCGATTTCTGGCTAACTGCTTCTCACCGTTACACGTGATTAGGAAAAATCCGAAAATGCCCCCAAAGACATTTATGGTACCAAATTACGCTTTTTTGTAAAGTCCCCAAATTTGCGAAATTCTCTATAAATTGTCAATTCGGGGACCCAAGAAAAAATCAATATAAAATTGATTTGGCATTGTTTCTGATCAAATTATTATCGATTTGTAATCAGAACACCAAATTGACCTCATCTTGTGAAATTTTGTTTTTCATTTGCATTATATCGACATTGAACTCGAAGATTTGTCGGACTGCCCCACGACGGATACCAGACCACATTTTTCTACAAATTTGGACTTATTTATAGCTTGAATTGGTCTGATTTCTGGGTAACTGCTTCTCACCGTTACACGTGATTAAGAAAAATCCGAAAGTGCCCCCAAGGACATTTATAGTACCAAATTACACGTTTTTGTAAAGTCTCCAAACTTGCAAAATTTTCTATAAATTGTCAATTCGGGGACCCAAGAAAAAATCAATATTGAATTGATTAAGCATTGTTTCTGATCAAATATTTATCGATTTGTAATCAGAACATCCAAATTGACCTCATATTGTGAAATTTTGTTTTTCATTTGCATTATATGGCCAACGAGCAAGAACTTTGGGCCAACAACAACAAAAAAAAAAAAAAAAAATTTGCATTATATCGACATTGAACTCGAAGATTTGTCGGACTGCCATATGACGAACACCAGACCACATTTTTCTACAAATTTGGACTTATTTATAGCTTGAATTGGTCCGATTTCTGGCTAACTGCTTCTCACCATTTTACGTGATCAGGAAAAATCCGAAAGTGCCCCCAAGGACATTTATTGTACCAAATTACACGTTTTTGTAAAGTCCCCAAACTTGCGAAATTTTCTATAAATTGTCAATTCGGGGACCCAACAAAAAATTGATATTAAATTGATTTGGCATTGTTTCTGATCAAATATTTATCGATTTGTAATCCGAACATCCAAATTGACCTCATATTGTGAAATTTTGTTCTTCATTTGCATTATATCGACATTGAATTCGAAGATTTGTCAGGCTGCCCTATGACGAACACCAGACCACATTTTTCCACAAATTTGGACTAATTTATTGCTTGAATTGGCCCGATTTCTGGCTAACTGCTTCTCACCATTATACGTGATTAGAGAAAATCCGAAAATGCCCCCAAGGACATTTATGGTACCAAATTGCACGTTTTTGTGAAGTTCCCAAACTTGCGAAATTTTCTATAAATTGTCAAATCGGGGACCTAACAAAAAATCAATATTAAATTGATGTGGCATTGTTTCTGATCAAATATTTATCGATTTGTATTCCGAACATCCAAATTGACCTCATATTATGAAATTTTGCTTTTCACTTGCATTATGTCAAAATTGAACTCAAAGATTTGACAGGCTGTCATATAACGTACACCAGACCACATTTTTCCACAAATTTTGACTTATTGATTGTTTGAGTTGGTCCGATTTCTGGATAACTGCTTCTTACTGTTACACGTGATTAGGAGAAATCCGAGAGTGCCCCCAAGGACATTAATAGTACCAAATTACACGTTTTTGTAAAGTCCCCAAACTTGTGAAATTTTCTATAAATCGTCAATTCGGGGACCTAACAAAAAATCATTATTCAATTGATTTATCATTGTTTCTGATCAAATATTTATCGATTTGTAATCCGAACATGTAAATTGACTTCATATTGTGAAATTTGGTTTTTCAAATGCATTATATCGACATCGAACTCAAAGTTTGACAGGCTGCCATATAATGAACACCAGACCACATTTTTCCAAAAATTTTGATTGATTTATTTCTTGAGTTGGTCCGATCTCTGGATAACTGCTTCTCGCCGTTTTAAATTACTAGAAAAAACCTAATTGTTCTCCCCAAGGACATTTATCGTACCAAATTACACGTTTTTGTAAAGTCCTCAAACTTGCGAAATTTTCTATAAATTGTCAATTCGGGGACCCCAAAAAAAAATCAATATCAAATTGTTTTGGCATTGTTCCTGATCAAATATTTATCGATTTGAAATTCGAACATCCAAATTGACCTCATATTTTGAAATTTTGTTTTTCATTTGCTTTATATTGGCATTGAAATCGAAGATTTGTCAGGCTGCCCTATGACGAACACCAGACCACATTTTTCCACAAATCTGTACCTATTTATTGCTTGAGTTGGTCCAATTTCTGACTAACTGCTTCTCATCGCTATGCGTGATTAGGAAAAATCCGAAAGTGCCCCCAAGGACATTTATGGTAACAAATTACACGTTTTTGTAAAGTCCCCAAACTTGCGAAATTTTCTATAAATTGTCAATTCGGGGACCCAACAAAAAATCAATTTTAAATTGATTTGGGATTGTTTCTAATCAAATATTCATCCATTTGTAATCCGAACATCCGCATTCATCTCATATTGTGAAATTTTGTTTTTAATTTGCATTATATCGACATTGAACTCGAAGATTTGTCAGACTGCCCTATGACGAATACCAGACCACATTTTTCTACAAATTTGGACTTATTTATTGCTTGAATTGGTCCGATTTCTGGCTAACTGCTTCTCACCGTTACACGTGATTAGGAAAAATCCGAAAATGCCCCCAAAGACATTTATGGTACCAAATTACGCTTTTTTGTAAAGTCCCCAAATTTGCGAAATTCTCTATAAATTGTCAATTCGGGGACCCAAGAAAAAATCAATATAAAATTGATTTGGCATTGTTTCTGATCAAATTATTATCGATTTGTAATCAGAACACCAAATTGACCTCATCTTGTGAAATTTTGTTTTTCATTTGCATTATATCGACATTGAACTCGAAGATTTGTCGGACTGCCCCACGACGGATACCAGACCACATTTTTCTACAAATTTGGACTTATTTATAGCTTGAATTGGTCTGATTTCTGGGTAACTGCTTCTCACCGTTACACGTGATTAAGAAAAATCCGAAAGTGCCCCCAAGGACATTTATAGTACCAAATTACACGTTTTTGTAAAGTCTCCAAACTTGCAAAATTTTCTATAAATTGTCAATTCGGGGACCCAAGAAAAAATCAATATTGAATTGATTAAGCATTGTTTCTGATCAAATATTTATCGATTTGTAATCAGAACATCCAAATTGACCTCATATTGTGAAATTTTGTTTTTCATTTGCATTATATCGACATTGAACTCGAAGATTTGTCGGACTGCCATATGACGAACACCAGACCACATTTTTCTACAAATTTGGACTTATTTATAGCTTGAATTGGTCCGATTTCTGGCTAACTGCTTCTCACCATTTTACGTGATTAGGAAAAATCCGAAAGTGCCCCCAAGGACATTTATTGTACCAAATTACACGTTTTTGTAAAGTCCCCAAACTTGCGAAATTTTCTATAAATTGTCAAATCGAGACCTATCAAAAAATCATACTTTAGTTGATTAGTCATTGTTTCTGAACAAATATCTATCGATTTGTAATCCGAACATTCAAATTGAGCTAATATTGTGGTTTTTCGTCATTCACTTGCATTAAATCGACATTAAACTAAAGATTTAACAGGCTGCGTTATGACGAACACCACACCACATTTTTCCACAAAATTGGATTTATTTATTGCTGGGGTTGTTCCGATTTCTGGATAACTTTGCTTCTTACTGTTATACGTGTATAGGAAAAACTTGAAATTACTCTCCTCCCCCGGGACAATAATGGTACCAATTTACATATTTTTGTAAAGTCCTCAAACTTGCGAAATTTTCTATAAATTGTCAATTCGGGGACCCAAGAAAAAATCAATAATAAATTGATTAGGCATTGTTTCTGATCAAATATTTATCGATTTGTAATCAGAACATCCAAATTGACCTCATATTGTAAAATTTTGTTTTTTCATTTGCATTATATCGACATTGAACTCGAAGATTTGTCGGACTGCCCTATGACGAACACCAGACCACATTTTTCTACAAATTTGGACTTGTTTATTGCTTGAATTGGTCCGATTTCTGGCTAACTGCTTCTCACCGTTACACGTGATTAGGAAAAATCCGAAAATGCCCCCAAAGACATTTATGGTACCAAATTACGCTTTTTTGTAAAGTCCCCAAATTTGCGAAATTCTCTATAAATTGTCAATTCGGGGACCCAAGAAAAAATCAATATTAAATTGATTTGGCATTGTTTCTGATCAAATTATTATCGATTTGTAATCAGAACACCAAATTGACCTCATCTTGTGAAATTTTGTTTTTCATTTGCATTATATCGACATTGAACTCGAAGATTTGTCGGACTGCCCCATGACGAATACCAGACCACATTTTTCTACAAATTTGGACTTATTTATAGCTTGAATTGGTCTGATTTCTGGGTAACTGCTTCTCACCGTTACACGTGATTAAGAAAAATCCGAAAGTGCCCCCAAGGACATTTATAGTACCAAATTACACGTTTTTGTAAAGTCTCCAAACTTGCAAAATTTTCTATAAATTGTCAATTCGGGGACCCAAGAAAAAATCAATATTGAATTGATTAAGCATTGTTTCTGATCAAATATTTATCGATTTGTAATCAGAACATCCAAATTGACCTCATATTGTGAAATTTTGTTTTTCATTTGCATTATATGGCCAACGAGCAAGAACTTTGGGCCAACAACAACAAAAAAAAAAAAAAAAAAATTTGCATTATATCGACATTGAACTCGAAGATTTGTCGGACTGCCATATGACGAACACCAGACCACATTTTTCTACAAATTTGGACTTATTTATAGCTTGAATTGGTCCGATTTCTGGCTAACTGCTTCTCACCATTTTACGTGATCAGGAAAAATCCGAAAGTGCCCCCAAGGACATTTATTGTACCAAATTACACGTTTTTGTAAAGTCCCCAAACTTGCGAAATTTTCTATAAATTGTCAATTCGGGGACCCAACAAAAAATTGATATTAAATTGATTTGGCATTGTTTCTGATCAAATATTTATCGATTTGTAATCCGAACATCCAAATTGACCTCATATTGTGAAATTTTGTTCTTCATTTGCATTATATCGACATTGAATTCGAAGATTTGTCAGGCTGCCCTATGACGAACACCAGACCACATTTTTCCACAAATTTGGACTAATTTATTGCTTGAATTGGCCCGATTTCTGGCTAACTGCTTCTCACCATTATATGTGATTAGAGAAAATCCGAAAATGCCCCCAAGGACATTTATGGTACCAAATTGCACGTTTTTGTGAAGTTCCCAAACTTGCGAAATTTTCTATAAATTGTCAAATCGGGGACCTAACAAAAAATCAATATTAAATTGATGTGGCATTGTTTCTGATCAAATATTTATCGATTTGTATTCCGAACATCCAAATTGACCTCATATTATGAAATTTTGCTTTTCACTTGCATTATGTCAAAATTGAACTCAAAGATTTGACAGGCTGTCATATAACGTACACCAGACCACATTTTTCCACAAATTTTGACTTATTGATTGTTTGAGTTGGTCCGATTTCTGGATAACTGCTTCTTACTGTTACACGTGATTAGGAGAAATCCGAGAGTGCCCCCAAGGACATTAATAGTACCAAATTACACGTTTTTGTAAAGTCCCCAAACTTGTGAAATTTTCTATAAATCGTCAATTCGGGGACCTAACAAAAAATCATTATTCAATTGATTTATCATTGTTTCTGATCAAATATTTATCGATTTGTAATCCGAACATGTAAATTGACTTCATATTGTGAAATTTGGTTTTTCAAATGCATTATATCGACATCGAACTCAAAGTTTGACAGGCTGCCATATAATGAACACCAGACCACATTTTTCCAAAAATTTTGATTGATTTATTTCTTGAGTTGGTCCGATCTCTGGATAACTGCTTCTCGCCGTTTTAAATTACTAGAAAAAACCTAATTGTTCTCCCCAAGGACATTTATCGTACCAAATTACACGTTTTTGTAAAGTCCTCAAACTTGCGAAATTTTCTATAAATTGTCAATTCGGGGACCCCAAAAAAAAATCAATATCAAATTGTTTTGGCATTGTTCCTGATCAAATATTTATCGATTTGAAATTCGAACATCCAAATTGACCTCATATTTTGAAATTTTGTTTTTCATTTGCTTTATATTGGCATTGAAATCGAAGATTTGTCAGGCTGCCCTATGACGAACACCAGACCACATTTTTCCACAAATCTGTACCTATTTATTGCTTGAGTTGGTCCAATTTCTGACTAACTGCTTCTCATCGCTATGCGTGATTAGGAAAAATCCGAAAGTGCCCCCAAGGACATTTATGGTAACAAATTACACGTTTTTGTAAAGTCCCCAAACTTGCGAAATTTTCTATAAATTGTCAATTCGGGGACCCAACAAAAAATCAATTTTAAATTGATTTGGGATTGTTTCTAATCAAATATTCATCCATTTGTAATCCGAACATCCGCATTCATCTCATGTTGTGAAATTTAGTTTTTCACTTGCATTATATCGACATTAATTCGAAGATTTGTCATGCTGCCCTATGACGAACACCAGACCACATTTTTCCACAAATTTGGACTTATTTATTGCTTGAATTGGTCCGATTTTTGGCTAACTGCTTCTCATCGCTATACATGATTAAGAAAATCCGAAAGTGCCCCCACGGACATTTATTATTTTTAAATGACTAAAAAAAAATCTAAATGTTCTTCCCAAGGACATTTATCGTACCAAATTACACGTTTTTGTAAAGTCCCCATACTTGCGAAATTTTCTATAAATTGTCAATTCGGAGACCCAACAAAAAATAAATATTAGATTGATTTGGCATTGTTTCTGATTAAATATTTATCGATTTGTAATCCAAACATCCAGATTGACCTCATATTGTGAAATTTTTGTTTTTCATTTTCATTATATCGACATTGAACTCAAAGATTTGTCAGGCTGCCCTATGACGAACACCAGACCACATTTTTTAACAAATCTGGACTTATTTATTGCTTGAGTTGGTCCAATTTCTGGCTAACTGCTTCTCACCGCTATACGTGATTAGGAAAAATCCGAAAGTGCCCCCAAGGACATTTATGGTAACAAATTACACGTTTTTGTAAAGTCCTCAAACTTGCGAAATTTTCTATAAATTGTCAATTCGGGGACCCAACAAAAAATCAATTTTTAATTGATTTGGGATTGTTTCTAATCAAATATTCATTCATTTGTAATCCGAACATCCAAATTCATCTCATGTTGTGAAATTTAGTTTTTCACTTGCATTATATCGACATTAAACTGTAAGATGTGACAGACTGCTCTTTGACGAACACCAGACCAAATTATCCCAAACTGTTTTGCTTTGAGTCGATGGGTCGATTCCCACTGGTGACGGGTCGTATTTTTGTTCCAAAAACCGGTCTTCGATTTATTTGGGATTTGGAATGCTTGCAGTAAGAGTAAACTGTGTCACATTGCACGTAAAATGTGAACGATTATGCCGAACAGCGAACAGCCGAACATATGCGATGTTGGTGATCGTTCAAGATCCCCACCCTGTAGCGAAAATCACAGGGGTTCATAAAAATTCCGGTGTAGTGGAGGAAACTCTTCACTGGCGTAGGTGATAGGCCCTGGCAGCGGAAAGACACCGGCGTTAAGTGCCTTGTTAATAACAAATGATGCGCACTAAGTGTGCAATGTCGTGCACAAGTTTGCGTAATGTTTTCAAGGACGGCGGTGCATTATACAGGGTGTTCATTTTCAAACTTCTCACTCTCTCTCTTCTCTTCTCACAGGGGAACCTAGGACAAGTATTGCCAAATTTTTATTTTTAGCCCCTTCGCCCCCATCCTACCCTACTTTAAAATTTCAAAAACCCTACCTATCTTGTGTTACCTACATCAAATTGAAGTAATAAAATTCTCTTTCTGCAAGAAAATATTTTAGAATTTCAAATCAACCCCAACCCTTTTCAAAAATCACTCAATGTTAATTAGAGAAAAGTTGTTCTCCTAATAACAGCCGATTTTTATTTCAAGGGGGACATCTAGGACACGCGTTGGCAAATTTATATCTTAAGCCACTTCGCCCACACCATATCCTTATATTTTGAAAAGGGTTGGGGGTTGCTTTGAAAATTTCATATTATGTTTGGCAGAAAGGGAATTTGATTACCTTCAATTTGATGCATCACACGGTAGGTACTTAATGCCATTCAAAATTTTAAATTAGGGTAGGATGGGGGGAAGGGGTTGAAGATGAAAATTTGGCAATACGTGTCCTAGATGTCGCTCTCGAAATAAAAAATCGAGCGTCAAAAGTGTCGGCGTTTTGTTGGAAAAAAAATTGACAGCGAGGAATCTGGGGTGGGATGTTTGAAAATGAACACCCTGTATGTGTGCAATATTGCACATGCAGGACATCAATTTTGCAAGTGATTGCCCTCTCGGATTCGCCTGTTTGCAAAGGGTCCTCAAATAACCTGTTTAACAGGTTTTTGGGTTTGGCAATTCGGGGACGTCCCCGAATTGCCACGAAAGTCCCCAAAGTACACGCTACATCTGTCAGAAAGTCCCCGAACTCTACCTTCGCAATATAAATACCCATGATCATATATCATAATCGAAATACCCACTGAAATACACGGTGCCAACATACCCCGTCAAAGAGTGCCAACTAGCCCCAGTGTGAAATATTAGGTTAAATATTTTTTTTTATAAAAACCACTCATTATTATTGAATACAAAGACTGGAATATCAAAAAGAATAGGCATGCATTAAGTGAAACAAAAAAAGTATACATCAGGATATGATTTTATGCAAAAAATGTGATATTTTCAGAGAAGTTGAAAATTTACTCACTTAGCGCGAAAAATGTAAATTGTCAATAGTTTCAAATTAACAGACGTCATAACGTTCTAACTTCCGCAGAGTATTCCAGTAGATGACAGCACACTCCACTTCTAATTTAATGGAGTTCCGGCAGTAATTTTTTGAAATTTTGGCCCTGTGTCAACCTACCCCTGGTATCAACTCGCCCCGGTCTCCTTGAGTATGATCGTTTCAAAAAGTTTCGGGTATCTACCTGAATAAAGCCTAGAAGTTATTTAAAATAAAACAAGTTTTTATAAAACGTTCATAAAACACCGAATTCTATTCATGGAGTCTTATCGTTGATTTCATCACGTGGTCAAAAATTCCGGTGGGTAAAAATCGACTATTCCAGAACAGCTCATCACTATTAATTTGCTTGTTTCTTGTTTCAGTCACACCATTGCATTAGGACCTGATCGGCATCCGTTGACACCAGAGGTATTTGAAATGGTTGAGAATGATTTTCATCATGTTAGGCCGTGGCAAGTTCAACAAGAAATTGCTCGAAAATTCAGACTCCGCTGTTGGCGATGCCTATTGTTTGTCACTTGGCTTTCGGCTAATCTGTCTGTGATTGTTGGGCTTCAAACACTCCACCAACACGTAATCAAGGTCTGTCCGGCAAAAAAACATTATTGTATGGTCCTGTCAAACAGTTTGAATGGCTTCATCGAACTATTACAACTCGTTTTACTATTGGTGTCTGTTTTCATAATATTTAATCGTCTAGGAGAAATACAATACGAAGAGGATTTTCCCGACTCTTCTCAACGATGAAAACTGTACCTGTACTACCTACCTGGTTTTATCAAGCTGTCAATGAATGTAATATTTTTGTAGACTAAATTTTCTAATAAATGAGAAGGTTTTCAATTACTATTGTGGATTTTTATTTTGATGAAATAATTCAGCATAATTTCCACCCTATCAGTATCATATTGTCATCAAAAACTATATTTCCCCAAAAGGAAACAATTTTCAATGGCTTTGAATAATGAAAGAATATAGGTACTACCCAATGGAAACAGTTTGGTTTTGTTATCTTTGTGTTTTTTTACCTAAGTGAGCTATTCTGTGTATACCTTTTTTTGAAGTTTTTTCAATTTGATATAGACACTTATCATATCTCCTGACTTCACACTGGTACTTTTCGTGTGTCTACAATCCAGCAGTATAGTAATTATTACCTCCCGGTTGAACACAATATGGCAGACGACAAAAAGGAAAAAAGTATTTATCAATTGGTCCGAGAACAAAGAGAAATTGAAGAAAGACAAAGAATGTGGCTTGACCTATGGAAAACTTTCACATTAAGCCTTACAGTGATGTTAATGATGGTGTATCTACGTGAACGTCTTGTCTACTTTTTACGATACATGTTTCCTGATTTGTGATCCGAAGACAATCACGCTACCGCTACGCCGCTGAGTTATTGCTTACAGTCTACAGAGGTATAACTTTTTTACGTTGATTTCGTTCTGACAATCATTGTATAATCCTTGTTTATTTTTTTCAGATTATTCCTCTTTTATTTTGAGTATTGACTATTGAAGTTCTGACCACTAAAGGAATGAAAATCTTCATTTTAAATGGGTAACTACGTTTGGAATAATGTATAATGGTTGAGTTCACTATGGGCTTGACTTCTTAGTGATGTAAATTTTAAATCAATTTATGTGTTAAAAAGCAGTGTGAGTGTCTTTTCTCCATGTTTTGTGATGAAATAAATTGTGTTGAGTCTTTTTTGTGTTGCGAACTTTGAGAATATCAGTTTTCACTGGTTTTAGTATTCATAATAAGATGTTATTGTCTTTTTTTCACCTGCCTTTCATTAGTCAATTCCACCAAGCTCACCTACCTAATCTGTCTGAGATGCCATCAGCAAAATGAATGTGCCTTCCCTTCCAGAGTGACTAATGATTGAAATTTGAAATTTTCACACCAGAATTTCACGAAAAAATGTAGGACGTATCATGTCAACATCTGATTTGAAAAGGTATGCACTCTCCTCAGAAAGAAGTGTTATGACTGTTATGACTTGAATATAACTTTGATTCTAAATTATGTTCTGCTGTGAAAAGAGTAGGAAAATCTTTCCCACCACTAAATCGTATTTTTTTTTTTAATCAGAGCAATATTTCCCTAATAATATCAAGTTATTTCTGAAAATGCGTTTTTGCTGATGAAATTCTGACACGATATGTTTCTTGGGATTAAGTTTTATTCCAGTTATGAAACATCAACAAAAATCCAATATACAGGTATTTTTTTTAGTAGGTAATGTCGTTATTACAGTAGCTTCTGACAGACTAAGTAAGCAATTCTTCAACATAGGCATGACAGCATCTTGTAGTTTACAGTTTCAAGTTTTGTTTGACATCAAACCATGGTGGGCAGTCATCAACTTCGTGCACACGGTGCCACAGAGCCTGAAAACTGATGCAAATGTTTTGTTCAATTATATCGAAATTTGGAGTTGTCCTCCATTGTATTATCTGTGATATAAGTTTTTTTGCACAACACTTGCTGTGAAGTACGTCACTTATAACCTGTGCCTCACATTAATGTCGATCGTATCTCACGATGGACAGTTTCATTCCAGCACTGGCGCTTCCGGTGCACCTAATTAATGTACAACTCCGAAAAAATGCACGTGTGCAGGGAGTATAGGTAGGTAGTTATAAATAATATTTCAAACCTACATAGTATGAGTATACCTGTATGGAATGGATGATTTATTAACTTTCATAGTTTCACGAGGGTTGAAAAGTTATTTGGAGGCAAAAACGGATGGGGGAGCGTTTGAATTCCAATAGAGGTGCGAGAGTGGATCGAGGATGTCCGTGGATAAAAAACATGAACACGAAAATAAGAGAACATGCACCTCCTACCCACCTACATATATCTATACTTCTCTGCACATGGTGAGTTATGGGACACGTCCTGTCAGTTCGAAAGTTTGAGTTACTGGAAAACTATACGCGAACAAGTGGTGCTAAATTATTGTGCCTGATGCATTTTTGCTGTGTTATTCGATTCCAATTTGCAGCGGCTTAACCTGTCCAGTCCATGTGACTTCACTTTATCCTTTTATTCTGTAGTCAAAATTTCCACAAATTTTGTAATTTTCATAGCTGAATTGTTTTTTTACTACTAGCTGTGAAGTAGGCCGTTATTGACCTGCTTCGTCAATAAGGTCGTGGAGTGATTTTTCACAACCGGTAAGCTGACTATCACATTATTAATCGCCTCTCACCATCATGAACCTCTTTAAGGAGCTTGTGGTGTGGTAGTTAGCGCGTTCGACTACCACTCCAGAGGTCACGGGTTCGATCTCCGCCGGGGACAGATTTTCGTTTCGAAAACAAGCTTCTTGGTTTAGTTGGAATGCTTGCTAAATGCAAGACGTGCTATGCAATGTGTGTCGCATAGCACGTAAAATACAAAGATGGTGCCGACCTCAAGCGATGTTGGTGGTCGTTAAAAATCCCTACCCTGTGTTGGAACACAAGGGATCCGGCAAAATTTCCGGTGTAGTGGAGGAAAGCATTCACCAGCGTCGGTGTTAGCTAGGCCTTGTTGCGGAAATAGGCCGACGATTTCATATTCTCGAAAATCGTTACAAATCAGGATTTAGTGTTTGCTAGTAGTAAGAAAATTTGTACCTGTATTATGTTATAAAGGGTGTTTTTTTTTAGAGGTATAGAACTTCAATCAGCGATAACGTTGGTGCTTGGGGAGATTTTGCCATCATTTTTTTATATAAATACTCATAAAAGCTTGCCATTTGCTCATACTCACGCACAATCGCACGGCAGCTCGAAATTATTATTTTAAATTCCAATTTAGATAGGTCCAGTTTCGGGTAGCTTCTTGGCAAGGATCAGGCTCTATCTAACTAATACGGCCAACGAAATTGTCCCCAAGACCTTGGACAGTTCGGAACTCAATCAGGAGAGCCAAAGACTTCACAAGCCCCAAATGAAAGAAGTCTAAGGAAGTTGAAATACAAAATCTTATGGGCCGGTAATTGGAAATTGGAAAAAAATCCACAAAAAGCACAAAAATTCCGTATCAAAAACCAAGTTTTATAATCATTTTTGAAAAACTGTCTGGAGTTGTGCGATTGTGCATGTGCATGATCAAATGGCAAGCCTTAATGAATATTTAGATGAGAAAATAACGGCCAAATTTTCCCAAGCACCAACGCTATGGCTGATTGAAGTTCTATACCTTTAAAAAAAAAACACCCGTTGTTATACAATTACGTTTTTCGTCTAATAATTGGGCTCCAGAGCCTGTCGGGCGTTTTACTACATGTATCTGTGATGATAAAAAATATTTTTTCAATTTATTTATATATTTATTTATGGAAAAAAAAGTATATAAATCACGGCTGTGAACGCCATTATAGCTTTGGCGCCTCATATCCCTCAGCTGCGCTTTGGAACTTAAACTGGCGCCGCAGCTATGATAGCATTCTTCATAACCTTGGTATTTAATAATATAGTAACACTGCTGACTGACCGCATCTTTAAATATCGAGTCAAAATAGATGAGATGAGATGAGCGAGAAAACTACCTCGATATGTTGAGCCTGAACCATATGGAAGATTATAATATTTATTATGAAAGAATGTTGCAATATTTGCTAGAGATTCGAACTCGAGGAACCCGCACAACTGGCGGAGGAGCCGTTCGAGAGATTTCCGAATTCATAAAATGCCCAGACATTTTTAGAGCTCTCCCATATGTATAAACGAACATAAAGATTATCTTGGAGATTGTTTATAATGACCACGAAAGCGTAGAGGGACCATAATGTTTTGTTCAATAGTAATATAACAAGTGCTTGGTGTTTTTTCAGTTGAATCGTTTTAACCCGAAAACAACTGTCAATCACGAGGGAAAAGTAGACCCGATATTATCTGACTAAAATCCCAAGACAAAGTCGAGGGATTTTGTCCATGATAATATCGGGTCCACTTTTCGAGTGATTGATAGTTTGTTTGAGGTATTTAAAAATTTAACTTGAATAAAACACAAAGCACGAGCTGAATTTAGCAGATTATCGCCCAAATAGACTACTAGTAGAAATAGTGGGTCCAATGTATCATTGTATTGAACTGTCAATTTCAAAGCATGCCTTGTTGGAAAAAAATCAATTCCAAGAGAAGGGTAAAAATGCTTGTTTTTTCTTCTTTCTAATAACTGAATACACTTGTGAAGCTCACTACTAAATCAAGCTAATTCTGCTTAGCTAAATAATAATTATCTTGCCATAAGTGGTAGTTCACAACACAGTAGTTTCACATGGGCGGTAGACTGGTAGAGCTAAAAACTAAATGTCACTAACAGCTGTTGACAGCGCATGAAAGGAGAGTGCACAGTCGCGGATTAAGGAAGGGGCTTCGTTGCTGGAAACAATGCTGAAACGAAGTCTAATAGGTGTGAAATTGTATTTTAGTGAGTGGAAGACCCTTTAAACACACCAGTACTGAAATTTCAGTCCAAACAAGTATAAATACAGTCGTTTCAATTACATATTATTCGTAGGCTCAAAAATATTTCAATCCGGTGCTATTACCTAGTGAGCATTATCACCTCCTAGTGTGCATTAATCGATAGCTTAAACCGAGTCACGTGGGTCTCATTCGGTTGTTCTGATTGGTTGAATTGAGTATGTGGGCGATAATCCACAACAACACCATGTAATGTAATGTGAGGTTTGTGCTGTTATTAAATTGTGAAATAACTAGCAGTTTTGACTGTTGCAACTGTCAAAATTGCGAATTGCATTTGTCGATTGCGAGTTGTAACTGTCAATTGCGAGCTACAACTAACAACTACTGCGAGTTGGGAGTGGAAAATAAATAATTCAAATAATTCATTGTTGTCGGGTTTATTGACGTGATAATCATATGGAAGAGTAATGTAGTTTGCCAATTGTTTCTTTAATAATTTAAAAGAACAGCATTCTTTTGAGTCATTGAATAAGCAATTGGCGAAGTACATTACTCTTCCATATCGCTGTGCTAGAATGATAGTGAGACAACTTAAAATTCTTGATTTTCGGATTAATTCAAAATCTGAAGCTCCAAGCTATTCTTTACCTGGTTATAAAAATCGAATTACTCAGAATCATCATGGAAGTACATGAAAAATGAATGTCTCACTGTTATAATTATCTGTTTTTTGAACAGTTCTGGCCTAATACTCGAATATCTCGAAATGTTCTATTTCTCCTACTGAGAAATAGATCGAATTTGATGTTTTCTGCTGGTATAATACGTAGACATTTCAACATGTCCCAATTTCACAACATATCTGATTTGAAAATTTCAAGTTGTTCTTGTTTTTTATCTCAGTATTATACCAAAAAACCAACTGATCCAATAAAAGTCTTCAGATATTCCATTTTAATTCACTATTGCACAAAACATACCCTCATGCGTTTGTAAACTATCTTACTTTACCTCTAAGTTGTCCCACTATTTGACCAGAAATTTTTCGTGAATTGTTTGAAATGACTTGATAATTTTAACTTATCTCCAATGTACATTGCCATGGTTTTGTTATCCACAGCTCAGTATGTGTTAGGTAGAACTGAGCAGTTTTTGTGATAAAACAAAAACCAAAACGATGGAAAGATGCAGAGGCAGACGCGTATCTATTGGTCATAGCTATGGCCAAGACTGCTGAAAGTCAAAGAAATCGTAAAAATCGGTTTTCAGGATAAAAAGTTTGATAAAAAAAAATCTGGAAAATTGAATGACAAAGTTATGAACTTTGATATTTTTCAATATTTGACAGATGACAGTTAGTGAAACACCACCTACTGTTGTGAATACAGTTTTTCAAGGACTTTCAAATGAATTTCCAGTTTCTGATAGTGACACTTCTATTTGTCAGATGACAGCCAAAAACTGATGGGCTTATTCCATATCATACAATATACTTGAAGATAACTATGAAAAATATGTTGAACCAGGCTATGCATACTGTGCGATACTCTAACAACTTGAAAAAAAAAAGGATGAATTCAAAATCATTCTACGATTGCCTGACGAATAGTAGGAGAACTTCCATAAAAAAAACAGACAACTTCCAACAAAACAATTGCACGGATACTTCCAACAGATATACAAGGATATTGTTACGGTATTCGGGTCGCCTATTTCGAAATTAAACGCGCTGATTTACTTGTGAACAAACTGCACTTTATTAGCTACTACCGATACAACTAAATAACGCACAGAATTATTAATCGCTTAGAAATTCACAATGTCGCTTGAGATGTTAACGCCACGATCACTCGATTCCAACTCTCCCAATGCCAGGTCGAGTTCCTCTCTTATAGTGGCATCGAAGGTTCTGGATGCTTCCTGTTTGATCGTTGGTGTTTCCAGCACATAAGGATTTTTCTGGTATCTGCGTCGAAAATATACGCGTACCTTCTACGACACCTCCACCAGAAGTCTCTCGATGCTTCACGAATGCAACGCGGAAATCTAGATTTCTCTGGAAAGAGCCGGGATGGTCGCGAGCTTTGTAACACTGCCCCCCTCAAGCCTGTTCGTCCCGAATAGGCTGAACATTACTCCCCGCGTAACGTGCGAGACGATCGAGGTGAACAAATTTCATTTTGGTTCTCGAGGCTCGCTGGATCCGATAAACAACGTCGTTGATTCTCTTGACCACCGTGTAAGTTCCTTCTCAGGCGGTGAGTAACTTCGGTGACCTCCCCTTTCTCCGTTGAGGATTGTATAACCAGACAAGATCACCAGCTTGAAATCCTGCTGAATTCGCCTTCAGGTCGTAGAGTGTCTTCATCCGGTCGGTGGAGAGTCAAATCCGGTCCCTCACTGATTCATGGACGTCGTGCATCCGCTGTTTCAAGTCGTCGACATACTCCGGAACAGCTTTGGGGTCGTCCTCTGGCGTGCCAAATTGCAAATCGCAAGGAAGACGTATCTCCCGACCAAACATGACCCGGGCTGGTGTTTCGCCCGTTGTGTCATGAATGGCCGCTCGATATGCCATCAAAAACAATGGCAAATGACGATCCCAATCTCGCTGATGTTCGTCAACTACCTTTGACAAATGCTGCTCCATCGTCCTGTTGAATTGTTCCACCATTCTGTCGGACCGTGGATTCGCAGACACCCTGGAACACGTTGGATTCAAAGTTGCGTCCTTGAACCGAGTGCAACTCCAGTGGTACACCGAAACGACTGATCAGGTTATTCACCAGCACATTCGGCACTGTGGTAGCCTCTTGGTTTGGTAAGGCGTATGCTTCCGGCCACTTGCTAAAGTAGTCCATGGCAACCAGGATGTACTTGTCGCCACTCTCTGTTGTCGGGAACGGTCCGGCCACATCAATCGCGATGCGTTCAAAGGACGCTCCAACATTGTAGGTCTTCAGTTCCGCTCGGGTACGGGTCCTTGGTCCCTTGCTGGCCGCACAAACTTCACATTTGCGGCACCATGCTTCCACGTCGTTCCGGCAGTTCACCCAATAGAACCGCTCACGCACCTTGGCCAACGTCTTGTTCACCTCAAGGTGTCCTCTGGTGACGCGGTCGTGCATCTCTTTAAGGACCTCCTTCACTCGTGTCTTGGGAAGCACCAAATGAACCATTTCCTTCCTTCCATCAGGGCTCTCCCACACTCGCTTCAGCAGACCGTCTGCTAGAGCGTATCGTCGCCTGCAGTCGCGTTGCAGATGTCCGTCCTTTCCACATTCAAAGCCTCTTTCCTCATTCCTCTTTCACGATAGCTTGCTCTCGGTTTGTGACCTTTCCGATCAGCAGTTTCCCGTTCCGCTGTGGAACGGTCTGCTGAACTCGACCATCGCCTGAAGTCCCGACGAAGATGTCCCGGTTTCCCACAGTCGAAACAACGCGGCCTGTCCCCTGTCCTTGCTTCCTTATTTTCCAAAGCGATGAGAATCTTCTGGAACATCTCCTGGGCTGACGGGAACTGTGAATCGCTGGCCTTCCTGACTGTTGGAGTCTCGGGTGCTTAAAATGTCGCTTCTCTGATTTTGAAAAGACGTGAAGAATCCTTGGCTGCTTCGATGCGAATCGCGTGGATTAAGGCATCGGTGAGCGCCGCTGGGTTGCTGATTGTGACCATCTGGCGCAACTCGTTGTCCCTCAGTCCATTGATGAAAGTTTCTTTCGCAATATCAGCCAGCAGACTTGATGGATAGGCCGGATAAGCAAGGTTAAACAGCCTTTGGACGTCGGCCGCCAACTCCTGCAGGCTTTCTCCGCTCTTTTGTACCCTGGTTCTCAAACGGGTCTGGTGCTGCTGCACATGGTTGTCACCGTAGCGAAGTTCTAGCACCTTCACAAATGCTCCGAAACACTTCTGTTTGTTCTCAGGTATCGTCTGAAGCAGCTCTAATGCCGGACTCTTGAGTGCAAGAACCAGTGCAGTAGGCTTTTCCTCGTCCGTCCATCCGTTGGCTTCGGCCGCTGCGCCGAATTGCCTTTTGTAAGTGGACCATGGGCTTTGTCTATTAAAATTTGGCATCAGCTTTACGCGATGGATCCCGCTCGTGCTCGTCGCTGAACTGGAAATGGCAGTTCTCCTAACACGTTGTTCCAGTTGCAAGATGTTTGCCTTCATCGCTGCCACTTTCTCATGGACAAATCCCTGGACCGTTTGTATTTGGTCCCTCATCTGTCCATGCACGTCTTGTATCTGTTCGTGTACATTATCTAGAATGTCAGCTTCCAACTTCTCTTGTTTCTCCTCTAGATAATGCATTCAACCCTCCAGTACTTCTCTGAGCTCTGTTTTCTGCTCTTCGAGAACTTCCTTGGATTCTTCGTTCTCCTCAAGCCGTCTCTGCTCTTGGTGTTCTAGAATTCTTTCTTGCTTCTGCTCCTGGGCTTCCAGAACTTTCTTCAATTCTTCCTTCTCTTCGAGACGTTCCTTTTTTTGTTCTTGCATCATCGCCATGATGCTCGCTAAAAGCCTTATCCGTTTCTTTTTGTGTCATGCTTCTGGTCGTCATCAAACGATTTCTCGAATGTTCCGACAATCGGCGTAGTCGCTAATCGATTACCTCGAATCAGCAGTTGAAATTTCCAAATTTCGAAATATCCACTTCTGCCACCAAATGTTACGGTATTCGGGTTCGCCTATTTCGAAATTAAACGCGCTGATTTACTTGTAAAGAAGCTTTATTTTTTATTTTTTTTACACTTTATTAGCTACTACCGATACAACTAAATAACGCACAGAATTATTGATTGCTTAGAAATTCACAATGTCGCTTGAGATGTTTACGCCACGATCGCTCGATTACAACTCTCCCGATGCCAAGTCGAGTTCCTCTCTTATATGGTATCTGCGTCAGAATATACGCGTACCTTCTACGGCACCTCCACCAGAAGTCTCGACATGTCGTGACCTACCGCTGAAGTTTCTCAATGCTTCCCGAACGCAACGCGGAAATCTAGATTTCTCAAGAAAGAGCTGGGATGGTCGCGAGCTTCGTAACAATATTTTCACTTTTTTATTTTTTACTCATTGGGTGAACGTTATTTCATAATGAATTCCTCACGGACCCATCAGGGGCGATATAATACATCTGGAAATTTGAAAAAATAAATAAAATTTTGAGAAGAAGGGTGTTTTTGTTCTTCTGAAATGTTCAAGTTGCGATTACTCGAAACTATGTTTTCCAAGTTGTCTTACTATCATTCTAGTACAGCGATATAATAATTTAAAACTGGAACAAAACATATGGCCCCTTTACGCTTTCGTAAATGACCGATCATCTCGAACGATCCCTGAAAGTTGGTGTAAGTATGGACATCGCATTCTTTTTCTGATTGTCCAAGCCTCTAAACTCTCATTTGAAAATTCTAACGATGTCAAATGTCAATCATCTCCGCTCTTCTCAAGAATCTACTTGCCATTCCACGATATAAAAGACTTTTGGAGTTAAAAGTGAAGAGATTCAGCTACCAAGAAAAAAAAACTACCAAGAAGAAATAAATGAAGATAAGGAAAAAAAGTGGTCATAAATAGCCGCAGCTGAGGCGTATGACACGACTTAATAATGACGTTACAGTTTCTAGACTCTAGCCTATGATGATTGCTGATACTCATGGAATGCCAGCAAGTACGTACAATGAGATAATAATTATCCCTGTTGAATCTCAACTGTAGCGTTGAAGCGAGCATTGAAGTAACTCGAGAAGTAACTTGAATGCATAGGGATGAGCTGGCTTGAATAAAAGCTTGGAAAGAATAGCGCGCACGGATAACGGAGTCGAAAGCACGAAAAAGCTTAATAAATTCACGATTTCAGAATTGATGCTCTCGCGGACAATATGTTCGTACAAGTGCATAGACAGTTTCTGTTGCACTTCTTGCTTCCATGCGCTCTCTTGATCTATAGACTTGGCCGGTAAAAATACCTACTCGTATTTTCGCTTGCCATGGATACCCTGAGATGGAGATGTTGTAAACACCGTTGCATTTTGGTTTTTTTGGTGAACACCTCGTACATCTTTGAGTCTGTAAACCACACACCCCCAAATAGGTGCGGACATTATCTTCGTCTGCATATAGGCAGCGTGGGGCGGGCGATGAGAAATGGCGCCGCAAGAATCGACGAACGAAGGAACCGATGAAAAACGTCGCTATCCGGTCCTGGCCTTGATGCATCTCTGACGATTCCGGCCTGGATATTTCCGAATACAAATGCGAAAAGTGGCAACAATAAATCGCTGCGCGTTGGTGGAGGGCATTATATGGGCCGCACACATATGCCCTGTCAAACTTCCACCCAGTATCTGTTTATGACGGTCTTTGGCGGCGGCACGAAGCTGGCTAGCTATAGCTTCTTAGCCTTTCCCGCCTCGGGGCCTCCGCGTCTGAAATATAGCGGCGACACTCCATCCACGGCGGCCGTGATATTAGCCGTGGAGTTGGACTTATAAGTTTGGCATGGTGGGGTGTAGCTACGAACGAGGCGCGCACACTTTCTGTAAACTACAACACTCGACCACACATGCGACATAAATCACCCCCAACTAAAGCACTTGGTGACAACACCAGATTTCAGCGATACAAACTACCACTATATTTGATGCGATAAAGCCCCGCTGAAAGGGGATAGAATAATTTAGGATCCATATCTTTTTGCCCGCCGGAAAGAACCGTGTACTGGGCGGATGCACATACATTACCAGGAGCACCGCTGCTAGCTGCTGTGTAGGTTTCCAAAAGGCCTGGGAAGGCAAGACAGTCGTTTCTGCCAGAGAGGTTTTGGGCCATTCCCGGGAAGTAACATCTCTGTAGGAATTTCTGAGTGATCTAAGTGTATGGAGTAGGTAAGCCAAACATTGCCACCTTGAGACATACAATCTTCCATCAAAGGCTAATTCTTTTCAAATTTGTATTCATTCATTTATTTATTTATTTCAGTATCTTTATTCATTTTATTTGAGACGAACTAAACTGCTCAACAACTGGAATGACAGTATCGAAAATTTCGCTTTTTTTTCAAAATGACGTAACTTTGAATTGACACAACCGATTTTGAATTTGTTTTCACAGTTTCTCAGTTTTTTAGATGCAGACCCATCTTTCGGCTATCCATGCCATCGACAAGATTTTGTTCTTAGTTTCAATTACTTTTTCAAAGTGTGGACTACAAAGCATTGCAAAATTGTGCTGAATTCCACCGATCCCCATTTCTGTGATTTTTTTTCAGTCTAATGAATTATTCATGAAGCCTGATGTTCAATCTTGAAACGGTTTTTGAATTTCCCAGATGAGAAGTCCAAAAGTGACGGTATGATTTTTTTTACCTTTCTGACCCACCACCCAACGAGGTGGGGAAGTAGTTTGAAGGCGCTAAAAATTGTTCTGATGATTGCGACGGATATAACCGTTTTGAGGTCCCCTATTACGATTAAGACCATTTCCTACGTGTGGACTCATTTTCAAAATCGACACAGTTTCGGTTTCTCGACGGTAATTTTTTCAAAATGGAATTTGCGCATTTCGTGAATTCGGAAAAACTGCAGTGTAAACTTCGACATGCGGTGAGCCCCACGAAATGCTCATTTTAAATGCAGACATGCTGGGAATGAGAGTTGAAGAAAAGATTGAATTGATTTTTGGTAGAAAAATTTTTGAAATCGGACTCACGGTTTCCGCGTTTTCCTTTCTGGATTCTCCATTTTTTTATCCCATGGATAGATTTTCACCAATTTCTTCTCAATCGAAAGGTAACTGTATCTTGAGCATTTTTCAGCAATTTTTACTTCCAATTTCCCGAGAATTTCTCTGTTGAAAATGTAAGACCGGAAACCGACCTGGTTTATCGAGATCGGACTTGAATGATAAAGCTCAAAATGAAACCTAATTGACGATTTTTACAATAAGATGATTAGGAAAAAGATTTTAGGGTTGCTCCATCAATCAAGTTCGATCGCGATAACTCAGGCCAGTTTTACATTTTCAACAAGGGAACTCTCGGGAAATTGTAATGAGAATTTTTGGAAAATGTTCAAGATACAGTTACCTCTTGATTAAAAAGAAATTGGTGGAAATCTGTTCACGGGATGAAGAGTTGGAAAATTTGCGGTTTTTCCAGAGAAAAACACTCGAAACCCGTGGGTCCGATTTAAAAAAAGTTTCTACCAAAAATTAATTCAATCTATTCTTCAACTTCCATTTCCAGCATGTCTGAACCTAAAATGAGTATTCCGTTGGAGGAGAATTTGAATTTTCCGGGAAAACCTCATATCTTATTCCAAATCATCTTATTGTATAGAAATCCTCGATTCAGGCATCACTTTAAGCTTCATCATTCAAGAGTCCGGTCTTAAAAACCCAGGCCGATTTTACATTCTCAACCGGAAAACTCCTGGGAAATTGAGAAGAAAAATTGTTGGAAAATGTTCAAGGACCAGTTACCTATTGTTTAAAACAAAATTGGTGGAAATGTGTCCACGGGATTAAAAGTTGGAAAATTTGCAGTTTTTCCAAAGAGGAAATCACGAAATGGCTCCAATTTCAAAAGGTTCTCATCTCGGTTCTCATCCAAAAATTATTTCAATCTTTTCCCCAACTTCTATTTCCAGCATGTCTGCACCTAAAATGAATATTTCGTGAGGCTCACCGAATGTCGAAGTTTGCACTACAGTATTTTCAAATTCACGGAATATGCTAATTTCATTTTAAAAAACTACCGTTGGAAAACCGGAACCATTTCGATCTTAAAAATGGGTCCACACGACGCCTAATCAGATCTACTTTTGATATCAGTTGAAATTTTTTGAAAAAAGTCGATCCCTGAGCAAGAATGAATTCCTGCAGTCAAAAGCGAGTCGTCCTGGTCAAATCACGGGCGAGAGGCCCTCTCGGGTGGCAACGGCCAGGAAAAATTTTCAAAACTCATAATGCCCCACTGGTAAATGGTGGAGAAATGCAACTGCAGACTTAATTTGACTTTTTTGTTGTGTTGCTTCACTGTCAAATTTGGTTCCAATCCATTGGATAGGTTTTGAATAATTATATGGTAAAGTTTTGAACTTTGACTTTTTTTTATTTGACAGATAACAGATAGGGCAATACTTTCAACTGTTCTGAATACAGTTTTTTAAGGTCTTTCAAATGACATACTGCAAGTCAAGTTTCGTGAGATATAGCTTTTGACATTTCTTGATAGTGTTACGAGCGGCGATTCTGGATAACACGCGATCTTTCTAGACTCTTCCCGTTAGGTCGCAGTGTACAAGTGCGGAGCGTTCTAGTGCATTCCAGAGCGTGAGTGTAGGTTTTTGCCCATGAAACTGGATGGGGAGATTTGAACGGTCGATTGGAAAACATCAGCCGACTTGGCGGAGCCGCCGATATTCAAGAACACAAGCACGACAAAGGTGTGTGATTATTTGGGAGTCGTCTAGAAATCGTATGCTGGCTTACTGTGAAATTTGCTGTAGGATGATGGGAAGTTCGGGAACACTAATCGGAGGCATATATAAGCACCGTCCTCAGCCTACGCAGTTAGTATTGAATCCAAAGAGGTAGCGAGCTAATAAAAAAGCGATAGTTCCAGCGATAATCATAAGCGTGAATAATTATTGTTGGCGTGCTTTTATTGTAGTACGCAGTAATAAACAGTGTGTGTTTGAAAACAAACTTGTACGCGAAATACGTAATTTTAGTGACACTTCCGTTTGACAGATGACAGTCAAAAACTAATGGGCTCTTTTCAGAGGAGAACCATGTCCGCATACCAAATTTCGAGTCGATTGGATCAACGATTCGGCAGAAGTCTCGTCAGGATAAAGGGTTATTGAGCTCCCTATTAACCAATCACAGAGCCTGGCCAGCAACTAGCTAACGCTATCATACCTTCTCAGCTAATGGTCTGGGTAGTTGGTCAGGGAGAAGGACCTTTCCATAGATCTTATACAGGGTGATTCACCACCAAATGGACATAGCTTAAGGATAGGTCCAGTTTTTCCAGGCGAACCTGGATCTCATTTTGAAATTTTTCTAACGCTGTTCGTTTCGAAGCTACAGGGTGATTCATGTATTTCGTAGAATCTTTTGACAAGCCATAACTTTGAAACAACCCAACAGATTGGTTTGAAATTTCATGGGTTCATTCTTCTATTGATATCTGACTCATCACTTTATCAAAGAGTTGAAAATTTCCAGGGCCGGCCTTGAAAAAAAAATTTCAAAGCTTTTTTGAAAAAAGACACTCTGTATGCATATTATTCAAAATTCATTTTCATATTCAAAAACTACATGAAACATGCTATCAATATCGCAAAAAAAATTGCTTGGCACCATCAAGCTGTCAAAAGAAAATTGATGATCCTGATAATTTTTGAGGTTAGGATTTTTTGTAAATTATTATTTTCAAATATTCACAAATGATTTATTGTGGCCCCAAATTTCAGCCGTTTCATCATTAAAGTAAAAATGACATTTTTCTCGTTTTCTCAGTAGTAACAAAAAGTTTCAGCCGAATTTTCAAAAAATTATTGTCACGTCCCTCAGCTTTACTTCTATCCCAATTTGAGCTGAAATTAAGGAACGTATCAAAAAAAATTTCAAAATTCTGATGAAATTTTTTGTTATTTCTGAGAAAACGAGAAAAATGTCATATTTATTTTTTTGACAAAACGGCTAAAATTCAGCGCCATAATAGATCATTTGCAAATATTTGAAAATAATAATTTAGAAAAAATCCTAACCTCAAAAATCATTACGATTGTCAAAATTTTCTTGACAGCTCGATGGTGCCAAGCAATTTTTTTCTCGTTATTATTAGCATGTTTGATGTAGTCTTTGAATTTGAAAATGAAATTCGGAAAATGTGCATACAGAATGTATTTTTTTGAAAAAAGCTTTGAAGTTTTTTTTTACAAGGCCGGCCCTGGAAACTTCAAACTGTTTGATAGGGCGATGTGTCAGATATCAATAGAAAAATCAACCCACAGAGTTTCAATCCAATCTATTCGGTCGTTCTGAAGATACGGCTTGTCAAAAAATTCGACAAAATACATGAATCACCCTGTAACTTCGAAACAAACAGTGTTAGAAAAATTTCAAAGCCAGATCCTGGTTCGCCTGGTAAAACTGGACCTACCCTTAGGCTATGTCCATTTGGTGGTGAATCACCCTGTATAAAAGGCGATAAAAGTACATTCATACAGGAGGATAGTCAAGATTTGATCAGGGTAGAATTATGAATATGAGTGGGAAATACTTATTCAAACGGTGCAACATGAACGAAGAATAATTGCTCCACCATTTTATAATGTTTTGTGACAAGACAAGCTTTGATGTCTCGAAGCTCCGTCACCTGCTGTACAGTTGACGCTTTGTTGTCCCACTAGACTCTGGCTCTACTGGTAGATAGCGGTCGCCTGCAGGTGTGGTGACATCGTTGAACTCTTTCGCCCTTCCCAAACTCTCAATAATAGTGACCCACATTCTACATGCATTGCCTTTGCTTCCCTTAATACGACTACAGAATTTCCCACATGAATTCAACAAACATTGACGTCTTTATGACCAGAGATTTTATGACATGAATAGATATTAATTACAAAACAGATCAAATAACTGAACTTGCGAGCGTTCTGGAAGCACGGGAGCTGAACTCTGAAAATCTTCAACATCGGAATAGACTTGAATCTTCTTTTTTTTTCAAAGTTTGTTTTCTTCTTCATCGGCCTCTTCAACACCATAGGAGTTATTTGCGTTTTGATAAATTTTTGTACATTTTAAAAAACCCTAATTAACGCAAATTGCGGACAGCACAGAACATCCAGACATGACTAGAAATCAAACCTAGGACCAATCGTACCACAGGCTGATGCACGACCACCTGTGCTACGGGTCCGAATAGACTTGAATCTTCTCTTTTCAAGGATCGGGAGCGTTGGAGCACCAATTGAAGCGTTCTTTGCAAACACCCTACTTGTCAGTTTCAAAATAATTCTGCCTCATGTATTTCATTAGGAACTTCTGGATACCTCAATATGATTTGTGGTGTTTCTGCAAAGATGACGTTATTTCAAATACACCTTAAATTTTTCTACACTGGTTTCGCAGATATTTATCCAGTGAATTGGGTCTAACATGGTCCCAAAGATTCAAAATTAATTTTTACCACAAAGTGACATCTGGAGTTTTTGCAAAGAACGCCTCAATGGGGCCTTGCAATTGAAAACCTCAATGGGGGCGCCTACTCCGATGAAGTGGCCCTAAACGACGGGAAAACACGGGAGTTTGAGTAGTTTGACCAGTAACTGACAGTGACTGGAAACGCCAAGCACGAAACAGAGGTTATCCAAATTTCAAATCAAGACATAAAATGACGGACGCCGCTCCGGTCGTTGAGGCGTCAGCGCCGTCAGAATTGTCGAATTTGCCCCCAACGGTTATGGCGCCCTCAGTGTCTGGAAGTGACAGTGCAAGGTCCCATTTCTCTCGTGTTTTTGTACCAAAAATCTGCTGACTTTTTGCCACTTTTTCAACTCCCGTTTCTTGACGACGGCGTCTTCTTTTTCAGGTGTATTACCAGAGCTCACGATGTTTCAAATTAATCCTTGATAAGGTATATCGGAGCCGGGAGGTTACAGTAGAGAATCAAAATTTCACTAGGAAATCACTATATGGGTGTCCATTGGTGTCGCGTTCAATCTGGCAAGCTCTCAAAGCATAGCTTTCGTAACAGTAGCAGTATATTAATTAACCTCCATATTAACTGTCACCGAATTCCTAATAAACATCTTGCAAAATTCAAAAATTCTCCATCCTATCTATATTCTATTCCCACTAGATGAGCCGTCATCTAAGATTTTAGGACGCCGTGGTAAGAAGCAGGGATCGTAGGAACTATACCTACTTGGGTACCTGTCACGGTAACTTTTGAACTATTTATATGAAGCTTGACGGTTGACCGATCCGGCTGAGTGAGCCCTTGCACATGGCCACCCTTTACACCGGCTAATCGCAGATCAATTAGACTTGAACGGCGCGGCCCGATTTCACGCACATTTAAATTGACTCAAACAGACGTAAAAACGGATCAGCAGCTCGGGCTGGACCCAAATCAGCACGATCCAGACTGTGAGAATTGGAAGGGCGAGACTCTGCGGCCCGCTTTGCACCATCATTCCACTTATAAGAGTAAACCGAGGAGTAAACTACAATCTAATGATGCGGAACACATTCTACTTCGCATAGAAAGAATTTGGGAGCAGGAGCTCCCAAATCCCAGCCAGACATATTCTCCTTTTGCTTGATCTCATCCTCAGTCCTCACGTATTTAAACAAGTTTCAACACTGAATTTAGTTTCCTTGGTTAGGGCGCCAAAAGAGCCATTTATGATATAAGAGGTGAAAAATTCAAGTTGGGCATGACTAAATTACCTCTAACAATAAATTTAAATTCACTACAATATTTGACACTAACGGTTTTTCTGTTCCATTTACTCTAGCGACCTCCCAGTAATGGAAGGGTAGTACCTTCATTACATCTACCAAGTCATTACTTAATCAAATACTGTACTTAGTGGTTGTGAGTAAAATATTGTGATCATGCTGAATTTTTTTCAACGGAAGATATCCGTTTTGAGGTCTTTCAAGACAAAGGGTCAATTTCACAAAAGCAGCATGATTTTCGGTATCGGTAACGCGTTGTTATATGGAAATTCTTCCGGCGATTGGCTGTTGCCTATAGGAAATAACAGCTCAACAGCCCTAACGAAATGTTCATTGTCCAGATCATCGCCTACCGCCAATCAGAATGAACGAATAAGACGTGACGTGTGACGTGACGTGACGTGATTCAGTTTAAGCTATCGATTATTGCATACTGTCAAATGAAAAGAGCACACTAGATTTTAAGACCTATACATACTTTACTATACAATGATACATTGAAACTACGATTTTTACCAGTAGTCTATTTGGGCGATAATCAGCAAAATGTAACTCGTGCTTTGTGTTTCACCAGTCATATTTTTAATATTATTGTTACTGCAAATAGACTAGATTTTTTCTATATCACAAATTAACTCACTTGTGCGTTAAGCTGTATGAGATGTGGAACGCATTAATAATTGTTTGTTTCTGCTGAATTTGGATACTTGAACACGGTACAAAATGTAATAGTTCATTTGGCGCCGGATATGAGCAAAAAGCAAACACCTATACAAAATAAGATAGAAAAGAATCAATAATTGAATCTAACGTTTTCAGTAATTATTATTATGCAAACTAGTAGAATGTCATGCCCTGCCCATATTACTCACTTATTATAATAGTATATTATTTAATGAGCGTGTAATGATGGCTAAGACTCATGAGGATATGTTAACAAACACGAGCCGTAGGCGTGGGCGATAAATATGGACAGGAAGCTGGTGCCATAAAACTTACGTCATAAGGTACATGATTTCAACCCTGTAGGTCTAATGTGCGTTGATAAAGTTGTAAAAATTGCTTTGTCCTACATGTCAGACTGACGGCTTTAGGCCGGTATGAGCCTGTCAATTTTCAAAAAAATGACCAAAAATTTACGTCATACTCGTAAGATACATGAATGAAACCAACTGAATTTTGTGTGGTAACATCCCATTGATCGAAAATCTGTCCATGAGGCAAGTTTGAAATTTGAAAAAAAGGACCAAAATTTATCAATTTTTTCACAGGCGTTTTGTTGACTAACCCACCAAGTGTGATATATTTGTAATCAAGATGAATTAAAATACAGGGTGTACGATTTAAGAAAAATTTTTCGATGTTGCACCCTGTAAGCGATGTACCATAAAAAAATTTGTGGACAGATTCAAAACCTGAACCTATGTAATGATACATTTACCATAGTGGTTGTGAGTGAAAATTATTCTCGCACCGTTGTTCATGTCAAGCAACGGAAAGTTACTCACAATCCATTCTGTGAAATCTACAAAAGCAAATGCAACGCAAAAATAAAGCGACGCATTATGCACCTGCAATCTTTCTAGAAATATCTTTCGGCAGATCTGTTAAAATCAAACTCTGAAGATTATTAGATAAGGTGGCAATAAGACAAATTTTCATACATATAGCTTTATTAAGAACAAATTGGAACATAACATTAACAAACAAGGCATGTTTTAGGTCAAACATCATGACAAAAATAATCACTCATTATCGTCATCAACGTTATCGCGCCGTCGTCCATTTTCAAAAACTGAATAAATAATTCCAAACAAAACCGCCAAAGCAACCAGATTGAAACACAAATTTGTCGATTCGATTGTAGTACCAGGATAATAAACACTCAAAATATTAAATACGTTCCAACGGCATATCCTTAAAATATAATAAACAAAACAAAGACTTGCAGTAAACATTGTAAAATCAAAGGGATTCATATTGCTGTTGTGGTTGTAGTTGAGTGCAAAAAGTAGAGATCCTGAAACATCACTGTGGTTGAGCAGGTATAGATCTGTTGAAATTGACAAAATAACAAGTCCCAATCAGGTACTTACATAAATATTTAGACGGCCCCGTCACATAAACTATAAGTAAGTAGTATACAGATAGATAAAAAAGATGATTATAAGAAGTTATCGCAGTAGAGAGGATGAAAATTCTTTTCCAGGAAGGTATAAGAAGAACAATTCAATTTCCTTTATTTTATGCATGTTAAATAATTCTGATGTATTCTGAAATATGCCAAATTAGTTTTTTATAAAATCTACAAATAGTTTAAAGGTCTTGTCACTGCCGTGCTACTGGCAGATTTGATAACAGAGGAGAGATGAATAATTTTGATGATTTTCATTATATCACATACATGTCAGATTCAACCAATCAGGATGGCAGAAATGAGTCTTGGCTACTAGCTCTAGGCTATCGATGAGAAATGAGAAAAATTGAGACTAGCAACTGAGGAAATCTCATCCTTAGTATAGCGCCGGAGTGTAATATTTGTTGGGACCTGGAACTAAATAGTTAAGAGTCTGATGAAACTGATGAGTTTGCTGATTATGGATGGAAAGTGATATTATTGCTTGAAAGTAGTAATTTCTGTCAACTGAACCTGTGCATGTTTGATTGTTTGCCTCATTCCATTTAAGACCAATTTAAGCAGCGTGGGCTTTCCCTCAATCGGGTCCTAGCCACCACTCTCTCCGTACCTTGTCATCCATCTGTCATTGATGACAATGTGATACGTAATCCACTCAATTTCCACTCATGTGAACTACCCAAAAGAAGTACCACTGCCACCAATGCCGTTGATGGATTTATTTGAATACGTGCTCCAAAATTGCCGACTACAGAACCGAACTGCGATTAAAGTAACACAAAGAATTTGAACAATACTGTCCGAAGGAACCGGCTGTTTCAGTTAAACTGTTTCACACAATCAATCACAAAACCATAGCTGGCTTTGACCTCGGCTCTGACACTTATGCTCTTGATGGTTCAAGTGAACCATTTCAGAGCTATTCAGGCGATAATCAGCAAAATTCAACTTGTGATTAATTATTCCAATTCGAGTTGAATGTTCCAAGTTTCTTGAACAACTATCAATGACTCATTGTGGTAGGTGAGACAGCGATGAACAATGAATTGATAAAAAATAATTTGTTTTTTTTTGCCATTTGACACTATCTTTTCAACGTGGAACGTGGAACAGTGGTTGGCCAATTCGAAGACTCCTCAGTAAGTGAAATCGGGACATAAAACTGTGCTAGAATACAAGTTTTCGGCTCTCCGGCCATTTTTTACCATGTGCAAGGTAAACTCCATTCTAATTTACTGACGTCGGCTCCACCAAACTTTTATCAACGCGATAACTTTATCACTCTGATAGTTACTAAGCAACTGTCCATCCTATTGGCTGGTGCATAGCAACTATCAGCGTGATAGATTTAATCTGCTCTTAAAATTTTGGTGGAACCCGAGGTGATACATATATAGTAGGTTCACTTGTACCGTGATTCTAGTAGGCTGGGCAAATTTCACAGTTTGGCATTGTAGACTTCACGTCCAACTGCCTAGTGTGCGCCTGAGCGTCTGGCTTCGAAAGATAGGTTATGTTGGTCTGATGGTGTGTTGACTGTTGCTGTCAAAAATGGAAAATTTACCGAAATCAACTTTGCAAATTGCAAATATGGAGTGGATGTTGTTCACCTTTCACAAGTTCCGCAAATTTCTTGTTCCAGTACGATGTCCTGAGCAGTGAAATCAAGTATTAACGCCGATGAATCCCATCCCCACAAAAATTAGGAGGGTTCAGCTTCCCATCGTTTCCAGCCTTCCAGAGTGTGGGTTCTTCTTTTAAAAACCAGGAATAGTTCACAATGCTTCCATAATATGTGGTTTTTGAAAATAGATTCACGTCTTCTTCGCAAAGCTGAACGTTATGGGGTACATGCCCAGCCCCCATTCTGCCCATTTTTTCTCCCAGAAGCGAGTTCTTGATGGCACTCTCGAAGACTTTAAAATGGGCACTGGACGTTATTGTTCAAGACACAAGCTGAGGCGCAAACACAGTTTTCACAGTAATGGGCATAATTTCACCACAATTTTCGTGAAACTCGTGATTTTCAGTCTATTTGACACTCGATCTGACAAACGGTAAAGTTGTTGATCTTGTCGTCAAGCTTAAACTTTCAAATATCAATGCAACCAACTGCCAAGTTCTAGGGAGTTTTCAAATATCAGATTTGAAAACTTAGAAACAAAATCTCACAGCCAACTAGAATCACGGTACAAGTGAACCTACTATAGTTAGTACTTAGTAGTTACATACCTGATAGAATTAGTAATATTTCCACAAAAAGCCGCCGCTTCAAGGACTGGAAATTTACTTGCTGGAAGCAATCCTCAAACCCTGAGCCACAGACACTAACCTAACGATTTTTTCATGGAATATTGATCCATGAAAATAATAGCTTGCTTTATGACATCTCAAAGAGTGCAGGTAAGTGAATAGCTGGAATAGTTGCAGTGAAATACGGCGTTATTAAAATAGTTTAGGCACGCAAGAGGAATTAGGAAAAAGGACAATGGTGGAAGTTCGAGGCGTCGCCGTGCCGACCGTGCCTCTAATAGATAATTTTCCAATATGTAACTTTCCGTGATTCACGCAGCTGTTACCTAAAACTTGGAACAGTTCCTTTTTATTGTCAACCCGACTTCTTCCAATTTTTTATGAACAGATGGGGGGCTGTAAAACCTGTTTATATCCAGCATGATGCCGCCGGCCTGACTGCGTATCAGCCCAGGTTAACAGTTACAATTTTTCTTTTTCCTTTTTCTTATGCGCGTGCTGTGCAGAAGGTACTTAACTAATTAGTTGCAACTTGCACCTCCAATACACACATAGGTGTATCCACCTTTAGATCTCACCGAGGATTGCACCGAGCTGTAGTTCTATAAATACAGGTATTAACGGCGTTAACTTTAATCCGACATTCGGGTTTGAAATCCGGATTTGGTTCTCGACGGCGTTAATGCGCGCCAGGCAGCTGAAAAAAGCGGGTTCGTCCGAGTAACGAAGTTAAGTTTTAATTTTAGCGAATCAAACTGCCGAATAAAAAAAAATCCCAGTGCCATAGAGCGAGCGTAAAGCGATTACGTGCAAATACGAAACAAAAATTGATTTGGTAGGTATCCCCGGTGGTGGATACTGGATGCAAGCTGAAAGTGACAAGTGCGCGGCTTGAAGTTAACCCTTGAAAAATTATATGGAAATCAGAAATAAAGGTTGCACAAATCGAGAAAAAAATGAGCTGTATAAATGGAACCGGATGATCCAATTCGGCTGCAAGAGAAGCTTCATTGTGGCTTTTGTTTTCGGCCTCGTTTTGGGCTCATCCACAAAAAATTAGGCTGGAACAACAACATGAATTGCTTGTGATCCCTTTGTACATATACCTGAAAATATAAATTGTTTTACAAATGTTTTCACAGAAAACTCGAGTAACTGTAACTGTTACATCACTCATGGGTTAATTTTCCTCTCTCCATACGTTTTTCTATTTTGCGTTTATAGGAGAGTCATTTCGATACGCAAATGACGTCATTCGCTTATTGGAGGAGGCTCCATTTTGATACGCGTTCGTTTATTCGGTTTATTCCAAAAGCTTGGCACGGCATGATTCACATGACAGCACTCACTGACAGAAATTACAACTTAGGTGACATAGTTTCCCAGATGGGGTTTATTTCAAAAGAATCTGGCTCGTCACTGATGATAAACTGTGCTTTCACCATCAAGAGCGATTCCCAACCATTTTACATAAACTCTTGAAAAATCACACACCTTTCGTGTGCTTCCCGTGTGTTCTGGAATGTCAGCACCTCCGCCGAAATGGACAGATGTGTCTCACTTGCATGTAAAAGTCTCCGCGTATTTCAATCGTCAAGCCATCGCATATATTCTAGGGAATGTCCAGAGCTCCGCATTTGTACCTACACTGCAACCTAATGAGAATAGTCTAAAAAGATCGCGTGTTCTCCAGAATCGCCACTCGTATTTTTGAGGTGACTATAACAGCATGGACAAAAAAATACATTGTTTCTCAATTTATACCGGGTCATCATTTGGAAATGATCCACTCGTAATAACTTCTGATTCCTAGTGAATATTTCTTCGAGCATAAATGAGTCGATTTTTACATCGTGAAAGACCTCCAACACGAGACATCGACGAAAATCAATCTTTAGCCCCCTTTGCCCCAACCACCCCAACTTCGAAACTCCAAATGACACCTACTTTGCGTCTTGCAAGTTAAAGATCAAATTAAAGAGAATTGAATCGAGAAGAATTAAGATGAGAATCTTCCTGAAATTTTTTTTTTAAATTTTCAATTTCACCCTTTTTTCCCTAATTCTCTGATTGCGACTTTCACCAAATAGATAATTATTGCTGATACGGGATCAAATGGATTCCAGTCTGGTCAATCCTAGTTTCACTACACTACCCCTGGCGGTGTTGGTCCATATACTCAAGTCAAACGTACGAGAACGAGGAGATCCGCGGTTTTTGCATTTCGCGTTTCGAGGCGTTTAGTTTATGGGTTTCACGCGGCTTCAAAGTTGATGATTTAGTCCGTTTTCAGTTTGCGGAGTAGATGACCGGCTTGGAGTTTGGCCGTTTTTGAGGTGGAAAAAAGGCCTGCTGCTAATTACACAAATAAATCTTAAACCGCGTAAATTAATAACACCCAGGCAATTAGTAGTACCAGTGTAAATCAGCAAACAATAAAGTTGGCCGCGCTTTCGCTGCCTGCCTGTAATTAAAAAGCTGACCGGGATTAATTCGTCGGATGTGAAACGCGCGTTTGTTTCGTGTTCCTGTTCTCTCGTTATATTTGTGACACAAATCGCCGTGGTTGCCGCTGCCGCCGCAGCCGCCGTCACTTCATGCACACCACCGGGGGTCGAACACTTTCGAGCACAGAGAGCAAGAAAGAAAGCCCCAATTGTGTCCATGGCCGGAACTGGCAAACTTTTAAAAGTTATTTATTGTCTGAATTTTTTATTTAACAAGTTAAAAAGGTCGGAAGGATCGGGCGAAAGGGTCGACTCGCGCATTGTGTTTGTTCAGAGTTTCGCTCCAAGTCCGGAGATTTACTGGGATCTGGCGGGCCTTTGTATACCGAAAATGGACTTAGAGTAACGCCCGGACTTAAATAAATTGTTATTCATATCGCTAAACTCGGCGCCGGGCACTTTTATCCGACAACATGTTTATTAACGCGCTCCGAACCCGCTGATGGCATCGAAGTAAACGGAATCAATGTGGATGGTATAGAAAGGTCTTCACAAAAAAGAAATTGCAGGACGGGAGAACCATCCAGACGGTTCGTCATAAGCTTTTGCCAGAGCCGCAAGCAGCCCTGAGCTCACGCGGCGTGGTGAAGCTGATTCATTGGACGGAACGACTGACAGTGGATGGGTGACCCTGGCATTTGGTCACAAGTGCCAGGTAGTCGCACGTCTTTCGCCTGCGATTTTGTCAATGAAATACATACATACTACTTACTATAGAAGCAGAAGGGTATAAGCGACATTTTGTGTTCGTGGACAAAAGTAAGTCCACGGTTGAGTGATTCACGTTTTGAGTGAAATGGTAATGTCCAGTTGAGCCGATTTCCAGCCCAACTGAACATAAGCATTTCGTCTATATTTAGATGAGCCGCTTGACTCTGAGTTCGTTTTTCTCAACAAATATAGGATGTCATTTAATGCCTCTAACCCTCGCTCTGATCCTTCCAATTATTATAGAATAGAATAGAATAGAATGGATTTATTCCTCAACAGGCGAACGCCCAATCAAAGAAAAATTTTATACAACAAAAAAAAATGGAATAAAATGAGAAATTATATAAAACAAAAAATTAAGCACAATCATGCAAATACACAGAAAGAAAAGGTCAAAAGAATATTATTAACATAAGTAAGTTGACTTCCTTGACCGGCCGGTAGCTCAGAAGCTTAACGCAGCACAACACTAACCTAGAGGTCCTAGGATCAAATCCGGCCGGCGGCAACACATTTTCTGAGCAAAAATTTACTGTGACATCGAAATGTATACCTTTGTACTAATTGATAAACCCAACTAATAAAATGTTACAAACTCCTATAACCAGAAGAAGGTTGAGAAGGAGGGAAACAATTATTATTATTATTATTATTATTAAGTTGACTTCCTGGAGTCAGTCATTGCCCAAGACGGAAGACATAATGGACTTAATGGTGCTGAAATTAATATCACAAACATTAGAGATTTTGTTAAACGTATGACACATAATAGAAATAGAGGAATTAAAAAGGACGTTGGTTCTGGAACTGGGATTATAAAACGTGGTGCGCTGTCTGGAATTTATATGTGCATGGTATGAAAAAATTAATTTTGGATAGAAGATAGGGACAATCCAAATTATTATTCAATAAGGTATTCAATTATTCAATTATTATGATAATCAATGCAATGGACTCGGTCATTGAGAGTAAAGGACGAATCAGTCTAAAGTGATGGGTGGGTTACAATCAAAATCTGTCAGATGATGGTGTTTTATGGGTTCTGAGAGTCTGTCAGTGGCAGCTGGTGAGGGAGGGCTCAAGGGCGGCGCCCCCCCCCCCCCAACGCTAAAGGCGGCAAGAGATTTTTATCGGTAGGTAGACATGGAATGCATTTTATTAATTATAGTTAATCCAAAGATTTGGTTTAGTGCAAAAACGTTCAGTCATTGGTCAATTAATATTTTAACAAAATAATTCTAAGCGATCGCACGGTCGAAGAAGTTCGTCTTGGGCTCCGCATTCGGCGCCCACCGCCGATGCGGTGATGCCGGGTCGCACCCGCGCAAAACATGTGCCGTAACCATGGCAACGCGAGACGCGGCTCCCGCTCTATACTGCAGATATGGGCTCCGTTTCTCGAGCCCCCAGCCGATTGAAATAATCGATATAATTATTTATGTACTCTTCGATTAGTTAACAGTTTGCAAACATGAAGATAACTGACCTAAAAAAGATACATTTAGGTCATCAAGCCTACAAGAAGAAATAAATGCAAAAAAACAACGGACGTCCGATTACAGGATTGATTTACTGAATATAAAGCAAATCGAACCCGCAAGAATAAATTCGTGGTGCATTAACTCACACGTAATTTTGACAAAACAGTAAATGCTAAAACTCCATATGGTTGTGCTGCGGATACGACAAAAAAGTTTTTGTCTCGAGTTTCGTCATTTCGCGAACTGAGAACTGTTCTATATGCAATCTTTGTAGGAAATGTTTTTCGAACTTCGAACCAACAAGACATGGACGAAATGTTTCATGATTTAAACAATCAGATCAGAAACGGAAAAGGAATAAAAGCCTCTTTCTCTAGTTTCTGATCTAATATTATTTATATCAGAAAACATTTTCTCCATGTTTTGCTGGTTCGAAGTTCGAAAAACATTTTCTACAAGAAGTGCAGATAGAACAATATAGTTCTCAGCTCGCGAATTTGTTGTTAACTTGAGCCCTCCTTGCAAAAAACTCACGAGCCGCCACTGGAGTCTGTTCAAATGTGTAGATGTGCCAGATGAAAATGATAAAGAGGAAAATGAGCGGTTCGCTGTGATGTCTCAAACGGAAATGTCAATGACAATTTTCATCTATTAACTGAAAATACATCCAATCACATTGGTGGAATCGCTGCAGAACAACCTAAGGACCAGAAGGCTGAAGAGGTGAAGACCCATAGATCTGCCGACGCGCTTCCTATGGGTAATCATTCAAAGAATCCGGAAAATGCCGTGTTGACATGAAGATTTTAACATGAATGTGTTGAGCTGTATTAACTGTAAATAGGAAACGGTGGTGCGTATCAGTGGACGGACACGCACCCAGTGCCGCCGAGAGGGCGGTTCAGGAGGTGACATATCATCGGGGCCCGGAGCCCCATGGGGGCCCGTGAGCGGAAGTGAATTTTTTTCTAGTTTCACTAACAAGAAAAATGAAAAAAAGTTGGAAAACCCAAAAGCAAAGACCTGATTTTTTTACTGCCTGTCTGAAATAGCAGAATTCATTTCCAAAAATGTCAGAAATTTGAAGAAATTTTGTAGAGTTGAGCAAGAAGCTCCATTTTTATTTGTTTTTGTGGTTCTTTTTGCTTCAATTGGGAATAATACGTAATGTTAGTATTAATATTATCATTTTTGTTATTAAAAAACAAAAAATTCAAGAAGAGGGGGCCCAAAAATGACATCCAACATCGGGGCCTGGCGAAGCTCTCGGCGGCCCTGCGCACCTCATGTCTTGTTCTGTTTATATTGTATTGTGTTTTTGTTATTCTAATATCCTTAACTCGAACGGATAGATTCCGAAGAATATCATGGCTGCTGAATTAAAAAAAAAAGGAAACTACGCAGGGTATTTTCAGCGCCGGGGGGATATGCAACCCCGGAACGAAGTAGAAATGGTACTCAACGAAAAATAAAACACACCAACGGGACCGAAAATCAAAATTGGGGTGTTGGGTGGGAAGAAACTGAAAATAACGCATCATTGAACAAAAGACATACGACATTGCAAGAAATCGTAGGAAAACCACTAAAAAACATTGTTTTTGTAGCAATTCGCTACCAAAAGACACCAACGGGATCAAGAAGCAAAATAAAGGTGTTGGACGGGAAGAAGCTGAAAATAACGTGTCGTAAAACAAGAAACCGGGCTAACAATCGTGAAAAAAACATTGAAAAAGAGAAATCAAACACAAGGCAAAAATAGCGTATGAGCACAAAAAAAATAACGCATGGAAAGTATCGCGCAAAAGCATGAGAGGGATGCAAAGTACGTTCAAAAAAAAGGAATAAAACACAGAAAACGAGAAGAAAGTTGCAAAAAATAGGTAGTTGACGCGTGTAATTTCTCTATTTGCTTTTCAAATAATATTGGTGCTTTTTTTTTAAGGCAAAAACATACGGCGCTTTGTGGAGCACATCGATGGCGAAAAACAGCAACCTTCTATGTCACCGTTTGCAGAAATTCAGCTAGCTCCTATGTCAAAAAGGGGTATTTTTCAGGAGGAACAAAATTGTACTTTAAACGTGATGTACTATTCTTTCTTCCATTCTAGGTCGAAATAATATTCACTTTGAATTAGGGTCGTGACAAAATAGGATATGAAATTTGATATTGTTCACTAGATTTGGCTATAAAACATGACATAGATGGTTTTGTCAGCAATATATTGATAATTTTTGAACATAAAAGCTTATGGCAGCCTTTTTTGTCTGACATAGAAGGCTTTTTTCTACCTTGTCGTTGAAATTTCATGCAACAATCTTCCATCTTTGACATAGAAGGTATTATCTTTTGCCTTGTCATCGTATTTTCTGCAGAAACCTTCTTTGTCTGACATAGAAGGATGCTATTTTTCACTTGACATACGTAATAAGTCTTGATTGGAATCGAAGGTTTTGTCAGTCGATTAAAGGCTAGAGTGTCGATTGTTTGATTCGTTTTTTTCAACCTTGCTGAAACTGACACAAGAGGTTGTTGATTTACCGCAAATGGTGACATAGAAGGTTGCTGTTCTTTGCCACCGACATGCATTTTCACATTTTTCGCACGGCTCCATATACGCTCCATTAGTTAGACGTGAAAACGTGGCCTAGGTCAAGATTTTGTATGGAAATAACGTAAGTTGGCAACACCTCTTGTCAAAGTGACAGCTAATGAAATATTTGAGTAGGTATTGTGATTCATTTATGTTCATCAACCGTTTAGAAATAAGTACAACGACCTTCCTGTAGGGTGTTTCGTAACCAAAAGGACCTTCGAGGGTGGAAATGCTCAATGAATACATTTCGCATTTGGTTTGACAGCTGCAGTGATGGGTGTGGGAAAGGGTGGAGGGGGAATCAAGAGTCACAGTAAGTGTTGCCAACCCATCAGAGACTGTTTTCATACAAAGCCCTGACCTAGCATAACTTTTGACGTCATCACTAATTGAGCGTATAGGCAAGCAAAATACAACTGTACAATTTTCGTAGCGTGTTTTTACGATTTCCGCTCAAGTGATATAGGCAACCAACAGAACAGATTTTTCCACTGTTCTCGGGAAACGTCGTCGAGCTCGTGGAAGCCCATCAAAAGTTTCGTATTGGCCGTGCATGATACGAAAGTCGAAATATCTGGCACGTATTTTGTTTTCTTCTTTACAGCATACACTTTGAAAGGCACAATCAAGGGCACAACAACTTGCAGTGAGCAATGTCCCATGCAGCTGTCGGATAGACGTCAAACGTTGACAGTTGTTATTTAAACGTCAATTGTCAAATAACAATAAGAGAGAGAATCATGGCGACAAATAATAAATAATGAAAGTGAACGATGGTCAAGTGCAAAAATGGAACAGTTAGCGTGAGTGAATTGCATTCTCCCGTACCTACATCAACTCAAAATTGCATAAAGAAGAGTATGATTGTGGAATCGTTATACTGTAAAATGTACGGCTTCGGGTCCCCTTGATGACACGGCTACCCACTTGACTTATTAAAAATTTAACATATGAACCTATATCGTAAACATTGACGGCATTTGTTGTCTTTCCTCGGATATTTTCCAACATGAAAAAATTTTTCTCCCACATAACACAAACAATGGTTTCACTTTATCTTCACCTAGGCACAAGAAATTGACGTCCCTGTTGGCGTCTGTAGAGAAATGACATGAATAATTGTAACTGAAGGAATGCTATAGGTCGCGGGAACAAAAATAGCGTGCCAAAGATGGGTATATGGTATGATGTTATTTTCACTAGTACGTACTTGTTGATACAATTTTCCTCAGTTGTGAAGTTGTAATAAATATATAGATAATTTATTGAACAATTATCGCTTTATCATAAAAATGATTGTGCTAAACTCAAGCTTTACATAAGTAATGTCAAAAACAAGCGAATCTCTACAGCGGTACTTTGGCACCCCCTAAAGCGCAAACGCGGACAAGAAGCTGGCAAGAGGCGCTTTGTTCTCGGCTTCGTCGTGCCGGCGTGCCTGCAACGTTGCCATAGCGGGTGCCAGGGTGACGGTTATGTTCCCGCGACCTATGCATCCAATAAAACACGCGCGTAATATGAATTCAGTGAGTGTGAGATGACTGCGGGTGATTCGTTTGACCCGAAAGGCAGTGGCGGACTAAGGGGGGGGCGGTGGGGGCGGTCCGCCCCGGGCCTCGGGGCCTCAATCATCTGATGGGGCCTCCAATTCCCATTGTTTGTAAAAAATACCTCAAAAAAATTGGGATAAAATCCAAAAATTTCAATTTTTTCCTTCAATGATCATTTTTTTTGCATATTACTTAGGTGAGAAACATTGTTTTCCTATTTTTTCCATTTTAAAATTACCTTGGCAGGCCCCATGACAACAGGTTTGGGGGCCTACCCGTCTACACACAGGCAATAGAGGTGTGTCTGTATCACGGAATCCCTGCGAATTATTTTCACTTTAGGCTTTAGGGGCCCCGGCCCCGGATATCACAGTACCAGGGGCCTCAAGAGTTTTGAAATTTTGTATTTTATCATTTCTTTTCAAAAGAAGAAAAAACAAAACAACAAAATTATCTTGTCTGCGCGCTGCAGGTAGTAGAAATTCATATTATTCCTAATTTTGTATATACGAGTAGGTTTCAGCATCAAGTCAACAGTTCAAATCCAATTCAACATCCAAAGCTGGAACCGAAAACTTCTTGTAGATACTGGGGTGATCAGTGGCATAGCCAAGGGGGGCGAAAGTCGGCGAATGACCCCACTCCCCTACCTCCCAAGCGCCCACGGCACTTCATCCCACACTAAACCGATACAGAAAAAAATTCTGGCGAAAATTTTCAAGAAGCGCAAAACTTTTCTGGAAAGAAGTTTGATTATCAAGTAATTTTGCTGAAAACGTCAAAAACCGAAATCGTATAACGCATGAAATATACCGATTATCATCAGCATCATTATTATTATGCCCAAAAAATTTCGCCTGCGGCGCTACTTTTCCCTGACTTGCACCCTCGCCGTTGCCTTTACCCTCTCCGCCCTCAAATTCTGACTGCGCTACTGTGTGTTTTATAGTCAAGTTAACAACTCATTTTTTGTTCCTTAGGCTTTTGCTCAATTACGGCGGGGCAGGGCGGGCCAAAAAGTCTGCCAGCCCCCCTTTATATTCTCAACTTTCACTCCTTAGGGGCCCCATCTCACAATTCCGCCCCGGGCCTCCAATTCCCTTAGTCCGCCACTGCCGAAAGGGCGTTTTGCCCGAATCTCCCCTGCCTGTTTTCTGTCTGAGCTATGCCATGCCAGAATAACTAAATAACTGAGTCGAACATAAACATGATACTCAATGATTTCGAATTAGAATCTCCGCAAGCTGAATAATAAGTCTCATACGATAGGCACACGAAGTGCAGAGATTGCTTTTCAAGTGACTCAATCAAACTCCTCAAACCATCGCAAAATGTAAATTCACTATCCTAATACTTCTCCTTGAAGTTTGTTGTTTGTAGTTCGTGATACAGGAAATGCAAACGCTGGAGCGCTGACGCGCTTTTGTGAGATGTTTAAAACAACACAATGGAAATATAGTAAAGTCCTTACATAAAATTGAATTTAGTTTTCCGACTGGTTTCTTTGTATCCTTTAACGAAAATATTTGTTTTCTACCAAACCAAAACAAAATAAGGAAGAGAGAGGCTGTGTGCGACGAATGATGCCGTAAAAGCAGAAACATTTGAGGCGCGCGTTGTGTGCCAGACATCGCGAGCAAGTTTCCTCCGAAACTGTTACGGAGGGAAAGCTGAAGTAATGGTAAACACAATAGAAAACGGTAATGACGACGGCGACCGCATAGGGTGGCGGTGGCTTTATTTCGTGTACATATTAATTACGACAACGTGCATGACAATGATGTAAGGAGAACAATGATTTTGCATTAACTGATATTGTACAGCTGCAACACTATTAATTCGCTCACCACCAGCTCTGTCCACGCTCTTACCTCATATTCATCGGTTTTAGTCTCGGTTTCGGTTTTACACGAAACACATTTAAATGTTAAGTACCCATGATACAGGCCACAAGCGATTGCATTTCATGCTGCGGCTCAGATCGCCGTGAGTAACACCATGGTAACGGCGTATAAAGAGCTTCATAAACCAATCAGACCGCTGCACTTGGCAAGTTATTAATATTATTACGAGCGGCGATTCTCGTGCATTCTGTCTGGAGCACACCACGCGGTCTTTCTAGACTGTTCGAGTGTTCGCATAAAATCGCAGTGTACAGGTGCGAAGCTTTGGTGTATTCCAGAGAATATACGAAGTTTGGACCGTTGGAATTTACGTGAAGACTTCAACGTGAGAGTGGCACACATCTATCCATTTGGCGGAGGTGCCGTTCTCATCGCACGTTGGAATTGCACGCGAAAGGTGTAAGATTATTCGGGAGTCGCCTAGAAACCGTATGCCAGGTCACTATGGAATTTGCTGGAGGACCGATGGAAGACCTCGGAAACACTAGTCGGAGGTATAGAGGGTGATTCACCACCAAATGGACATAGCTCAAGGGCAGGTCCAGTTTTTCTAGGCGAACCTGGATCTGGCTCTGAAATTTTTCTAACGCTGTTCGTTTCGAAGCTACAAGGTGATTCATGTATTTTGTAGAATTTTTTGACAGGCCATAACTTTTGAACAACCCAACAGATTGGTTTGAAATTTTGTGGGTTTATTCTTCCATTGATATCTGACACATCGCTTTATCAAAGAGTTCAAAATTTCCAGGGCCGGCCTTGAAAAAAAAAATTTGATAGCTTTTTTCAAAAAAGACACTCTGTATGCATATTATTCAAAATTCATTTTCATATTCAGAAACAACATGAAACATGCTATCAATATCGCAAAAAAAATTGCTTGGCACCATTGAGCTGTCAAAAGAAAATTGACAATTCTGATAGTTTTTTGAGGTTAGAATTTTTTGTAAATTAATATTCCCAAATATTTACAAATGATTTATTATGGCCTCAAATAGCCATTTCGTCATAAAAATAGAAATGACATTTTTCTCGTTTTCTCAGTAGTAACAAAAAGTTTCAGCCGAATTTAAAAAAAAATATTGTAACGTCCCTCGGCTCCACTTCTATCCCAAATTGAGCTACAATTGAGGAACGTATTAAAACTTTTTTGAAAATTCTGATGAAATTTTTTGTTACTTCTGAGAAAACGAGAAAAATGTCATTTTCATGTGTCTGACAAACCGGCTGAAATTCAGGGCCATAATAGATCATTCGCAAATATTTAGAAATATTGATTTAGAAAAAATCCTAACCTCAAAAATCTTGCGATTGTCAAAATTTTCTTGACAGCTCAATGGTGCCAAGCAATTTTTTTTGCGATATTATTAGCATGTTTGATGTAGTTTCCGATTTTGAAAATGAAATTCGAAAAATATGCATACAGAATGTCTTTTTTAGAAAAAAGCTTTGGAGTTCTTTTTACAAGGCCGGCCCTGGGAACTTCAAACTGTTTGATAGGGCGATGTGTCAGATATCAATAGAAGAATCAACCCACAAAATTTCAATCCAATCCATTCAGTCGTTCTGAAAATACGAAACAACTTCGAAACAAACAGTCTTAGAGAAATTTCAAAGCCAGATCCTGGCTCGCCTGGTAAAACTGGACCTACCCTCAGGCTATGTCCATTTGGTGGTGAATCACCCTGTATATAAACACCACGGATCGGCCACAAATTCAGTATTGAATTCGAAGTGATCGAGAGCAATAGAAAGCGAGTAGTCAATAATTGTTGGCGTGTATTTTTGTTGCAGTACGCAGTATAGTGTTAGGCCAGTCAAATTAGAACAAATTCTTCCGTTTTAGGGAAAAAACTGTTGGAGTTTTGGAAATTTGACAATAATCTCCGGTAAGGTGTACAGGGTGGTCCATCCTAGCGTAATTATCCCATAGCGGTCTTACCCTTCAATATAGAGAAAAAGATGTAAGGGAGAAGTTATATGGTTTGATGAGACATATAACCTAAAATTATTTTCAGCTATACAGGGTGTCCAATTTTGACGGGATCAACAGAACGTCGATTTTTTTAAATGGAACGCCCTATATTTTTTTGCATTTTCGGATTCAGCTTCTTCAATTGTCTTATGCCTGTATTTTAGTTTTTGAATTGTGTGGCAGTGCTACCAACTAAAAATTAAAAACTGAAAAAAATCGCATTTCCACAGTTATCTTGAAAAAATCGTAGTGGCCTTGCTTTCCAAAACTAAGAGATGAAACTTGACATGATGATAGTCAAGTCACAGACCAATATACCAATGTCAAAAATTTGCGATTCTTGATACAGAAAAAAACAAATTGGGATCCTGGATATCGGGATCATTACCAGAATATCATATCAATCATTCTCTCTCGCGTAAAGTCATTTTTCTTTGTTCGACAATATTCAGACTGACTAACTGAGAGTTGCATACCATTTGGCTTGTCTGTCATTCATCACGGCCAACTCAATTTGTGAAAAAAAAATAAAAAAATCACAAATTTTGTGAAAATTTCCGATTATCACGAAAAAAATGGAGTTTAAGGGTAGGGTATCCCCAGTAAAAATGAAAGAGGGTAAAAAAAGCTATCAGATAGCGTTATAAAATTAGGGGCATGCTATTTGAAAAAAATGAGTTATGAGACTTTCAAAATTATGAAGTTTGATTTTTTTTTTGTGAACGCCCTGTATCAAGAAATCGCAATTTTTTGACATTGGGATATTGGTCTTTGACTTGACTATCACCATGTCAAGTTTCATCTCTCAGTTTTGAAAAGCAAGGCCGCTACGATTTTTTCAAGATAACTGTGGAAATGCGATTTTTTTCAGTTCTTAATTTTTAGTTGGTAACACTGCCACACAATTGGAAAACAAAAATACAGGCATAAGACAGTTGAAAAAGCTAAATCCGAAAATGCAAAAAAATATAGGGTGTCCTATTTAAAAAAATTGACGTTTTGTTGATCCCGTCAAAATGGGAAATGGGCCTGTATAGCTGAAAATAATTTTAGGTTATAGGTCTTATCAAACCATATAACTTCTTCCTTACATCTTTTTCTCTATCTTGAACGGTAAGACCGCTATGGGATAATTACGCTAGAATGGACCAGCCTGTATACTGTTGAACATACGAAAAGTCCCCAACTCTACCTATTGAGCTCGAGCCGCCATCTTGGAAAAATGGTCCTTGAATCCAGTTTTCTTCTTATATTTCGCTAATCATCAGAGATATTCAATTAGGTTTCATAAAAAATCAAGGCTATAAAATTGTCTACAGAAATAGCTTCACACCGATTTTTTTCTCGTATCTGTTGATAATAATAAAATAAAATTAACAACAAAAAAATCAAAAAATTAGCGATTTTCTGCCTATGGCTAGAGATATTGTCTTCAAAATTTGTGAAGATGTTGGCAGTCTACATCAAAGCCAAGCGTGACAGTTAAGATAAAAAAATGCGATTTTTTTTTTTTTTTAAATTAAGCAGGAATTTGGTTTTTGAGCTTGACATTTTCAACAAGGCGGAGTAAAGGTTTCAATCGAACATCAATCAGTTTTGATATTTACATATTGTAACACAAGATTTCGTCAGTATTGTGCCTTCACGAGCTTCTGGAATGCTCGATATGAATTAAACTAAAAGAATAATAGCTAAGTCCAAAAAATGACGTCGATTGGTCCTGAAGGAAACATTTCAAAACAAAAGACATCAGCAAAGGATATACAGGAGGTCCAAAGGTAATTCAACTGTATTTGAGCCCCATATTGATGTGCCTTATCCAAAATAGTTCAAAAGAATCAATCAAAATGTTGAAATATACCCTGTATAATGCCTGTATAACAAAAAGTAACGATACAAAATGGAAGTAGTGGAGCATACCTGATGCCAACAAGACAAGATCTAAAATTCTGCTTCGTGAAGGCCCTTTTTGAAGTTTTAGACACTTTCGTTTTCCCAGCGGTGATTCTTTTTCAAGAAAAAGCACATTTCACAAATATTGAGAAAAATGCGGTGCAAACTTCGACTTGTGATAATTAATGGAGCTCCGCAAGATAATCATTTCGGGTGCTGACATGCTGTGAACTTGAATCAGAAGTGGAGTGGTGAGAAAATTTTAATAATTTTTGAAAAGAAAATTTTCGGGATCAGGTCAACGCTTTTTGAGTTCTCTTGACTCAGGACAATGCATTTTCAGCAATAGCAACCGATTTACACCAAGCGAACTTCTGAATGAAGCGCATTGTATCCGGTTATTCTCACAATTTGCTAGGTATTTGGGCAATATGGTTTTCCTTGGAAAAGTAAAATTTTCAAACAAAGACATTCCTCCAAACCTCGACTCATTCGTAAAACCATAGATAACAATAATTAGTGTTCATGCCCAAAGCCCTTTACACCAATTTCTGAACGTTATTAGTCTCGTTATTAGTGAGAAAGTTGAATATTCCTAACTTTGAACGAAATTAGGGCCAGGACGGAAGCTCAAAAATACATATTCAATATTTGTCATAATTTAACACTACACCTATATAACTCAATGTCACTTCAGTGTAAGTGTCATAAAATAGGTGACTTTTTAGTTTTTTGATAATTTCTCAAACTAATTTTCAACTTTGTCAGATTTCTCGGAAAAACGATATGGAGTTCCATTCACGAAGATTTCCATCCGTTCAGTTGGTCAGTTGGTGAATTGTGTCAAGTTTAACTTGAGTGGATAGGCTGTTGGATACTGGTGCCATTTTGAGAATTTACCATGATCGGGCTACCAATTACACATCAGTAAACCCATTTTGAGAAGAAAAACCTCGCTTTTTTCAAGCGTCTTTTATTTTCTGCTAAAGAATTCCCACTGCGGAGTCAGATTTCTTCGCAGGATAGCACCATAGCAAAAACTCAGTCGAAAGCTTCAGCAGATTTGGATAACTTGGCTAAGAAGTCCCTAGGTAGACCAAAAGTTGCATTTGACTTGAAAATATCAAAATAATTATGGAAGCTCTAAAGCTATATTTGTTGAAAATCACATTTTGTCATTTTGACTTTAGAATTCCATGCACTTATATTGGAGTCTCGGACCACAGTTTTTGGAGCTACATATATATTTTTTAATTCGTTTATTGAACGTCGGCCAATTCCCGCAACGAGGCCAAACACCGACGCCGGTGAATGCTTTCCTCCACTATACCGGAAATTTGGCCGAACCCCTTTGTGTTCCAACAGAGGGTGGGGATTTTTAACGACCACCAGCATCGCATGGGGTCGGCACCATCGTTCGTATTTTACGTGCTATACGACACACGGCGTATGTGCATCTGTGCATGAAAAATTGTTCTGGGAAATCGTACTTGTTCTGAACTTTCGGCAATTTTACACTGTTCCGTTGATCACTCTGTGAAAACTTCATTCCACATTTTGTGTGGGAGATTGGGCTGTCGAATAATGGAAACCGAAACGAAATCGCCGATGCGATGACAATCAACAATCAAAAATTATGGTTTCAGAAATGGTCTGAATTTGCTTATCCCCTAGATTCTTTTTGGTGTGTGCATTAGTGAATGTTATTTTCTAGTGCTTACATTATTTTATAGTTTGAATTAGTAGCTTCATAGCTTTTCTTAGAGTAGCTGCACAAAAATCTAATTTATCTTTCTGTTGTCATTTATACGTCAAGTTTTCAAAATTGACTCAACTGAATACCTGTTATGAATAGCATTGATCATGAACAAAAAACTGTTTGTCTCATTTTGGCCTAGTGATTTCCAGAGTACAAAATTGTTTGTCAGTCCTGCAATTTCCAAATGATGTTCAATGTTTGTCGAATTGCATTTTTTTTAAAACGCTTCGAGACATTCTTTAGTATGCTTTCAACTGTGCCAACCTTGATGAATATTGCAGTTCTGTTTCTGTATTTAGGTACAAACCTCGGAAACATCCCAAATTTGGCACGTAAAAAAAAAAGGTGTCACCCTGCAAAATTTGACCTGACCTTGAAACTGAAGAACTCTGGATTACTACAAGCAATTAAAATAAATTCCTATACCAAGTAGCATCAAAAGTGATCAAAACCTGAACTGCTCTTGGAATCCGGGTTGGGAGGAGAAGCGATTGGAAATCAAATAACCGTCGAAAGGATCATTGATTCTGAACACTTTGACGTGTTTTTGTTTTTTTTTTTCTTGTGTAAGAGTAGAATTGTTGATGAAGGAACCAAATCACAACTGCTTGTTTTCCATGGAGAAACTGGGCCTTTGTTCACCTGGAATTGTTGGCAACCATCGTAACGAAAATTGGAACAATCACAGGCTGGTCTGTCACGATTTATCATTGATTGTTATGATTTTCGTTACGATGGTTACCAACAGTGACGGATTAACCAATAGGCTAAGTAGGCTGCAGCCTAGGGCGCCTCGATAAAAGGGGTCGCTGACCGAGGCAAAATTGAGAAAAAGCATGAATTCACGAAAATGTTTGTAGTTTCATGTTCCATATTGTTGCAATAATTTTAGGCCAGCAGTACTTACCGGTATCCACTCCCAAGTAAAGAAATGCTATGGAAAAAATGAATCAAAATGCTGGCATTTGATAAATAATGAATAAAATAATTGAATCTCATAATAGGGTGACTACCTACACCTTCGCTTATGAAAATAACTGGTAACTGTACCTACTCGAAAGTGAACCGTTAAAAAGGTGGAAGGACGTTGCCCCACGACGCCGGCAGGCGTAAGACACCTGGAAAATAGGTTGTATTTTCGTTCATAGCTCAAGCGACGAAGCGAATGGATGTCACTCGCCATCTTTGAAATAACATAAAATGATGTTTTCAAGGAGACAGACCTCTACCAATATATAGAAATGGAAATCACCTGCCCACAGGCTGAAGAGGTCTATTCAGTCACTAGTGATCACTAGTGTTCAACACTTTACATATCTACTCACAGTGTGCTACTCTATGATTGTATTAGTTTTGTTCTGTTTTTAAACAGCCTATACACTTTTTCATTCAATCTTTAATTTGAAAATTGGATAAAAAATCAAGGTGGATTTTTTTAAATTAATTGTTGTAGTTCCAGAAGTCAAGGGAGGGGGCGCCAAAATGGATCAGCCTAGGGCGCCACTGCTTTCTAATCCGGCACTGGTTGCCAACAATTCCAGGTGAACAAAGACCCAGTTTCTCCTCGGAAAACAAGCAGTTGTTGTTTGGTTCATTCATCAACAATTCTACTCTCATCCAAGAAAAAACATCTCAAAGTGTTCAGAATCAATGGTCCTTTCGAAGGTCATTTGATTTTCAATCGATTCTTTTTTCAACCCAGATTTCAAGAGCTGTTCAGGTTTTGGTCACATTTGATGCAATCCTGTATTTTTAATGTTTGTCTTGAGTTAATTTTGATTATCCGGTATTTCCAACAGAATCTTCAGCTCCAAAATGAGCCTGAAATTTTAAAAATCGGTCAACCAGGCTGTGTAAGTGGAAAATAGCTTTTGCTTTCGCTAGGAGTTGCTAGGGAAAATTTGCTTAGCAACTCCTGAGAAAGTCGAAGTGAAAGCAAAAGCTATTTTTTATTCACACGGCCCATTGTCTCAACGACGAAAAAAAAATTACTGTAATACCGAAAAGTTGACTTTTTGAGGTCACCCTGTAAATAAAAGAGATAAACTAAAAATGAAAAAACGGTCCCGGGGTATGACCGGGTACCGAAGACCTGAGGTATGAGGTCTACCTTCATGTCTACGGTTTTGAAATCCAGAATAAATTTTATCTACAAGCGTTAAATAATACCCGTCACTTTTAGCACGTCGTCATGAGCGACGTGAAAAAATGATGATTCTGCGCATTCCTGTCATATTTTCAATATATTCTGACATTTACCAAACATTTCAAAGACCATTGTAGATAAAATCCTGTACGATACACGCGTTAAAAGTGTCTTATTTTGTTCGCGGGGTTGCTCCACTCGCTAATGCTCGTTTCGCAAGCGTCCCCGCTCACAAAATAATACCTGTCACTTTTAACACTCGTATCGTAAATAGCTATTATCTACAAGCGTTAAATAATACCCGTCACTTTTAGCACGTCGTCATGGGCGACGTGAAAAAATGATGATTCTGCGCATTCCTGTCATATTTTCAATAGATTCTGACATTCACCAAGCATTTCAAAGACTATTGTAGATAAAATCCTGTACGATATACGCGTTAAAAGTGTCTTATTTTGTTCGCGGGGTTGCTCTACTCGCTAATGCTCGTTTCGCAAGCGTCCCCGCTCACAAAATAATACCTGTCACTTTTAACACTCGTATCGTAAATAGCTATTATCTACAAGCGTTTAATAATACCCGTCACTTTTAGCACGTCGTCATGGGCGACGTAAAAAAATGATGATTCTGCGCATTCCTGTCAGATTTTCAATAAATTCTGACATTTACCAAGCATTTCAAAGACTATTGTAGATAAAATCCTGTACGATATACGCGTTAAAAGTGTCTTATTTTGTTCGCGGGGTTGCTCTACTCGCTAATGCTCGTTTCGCAAGCGTCCCCGCTCACAAAATAATACCTGTCACTTTTAACACTCGTATCGTAAATAGCTATTATCTACAAGCGTTAAATAATACCTGTCACTTTTAGCACGTCGTCATGGGCGACGTGAAAAAATGATGATTCTGCGCATTCCTGTCATATTTTCAATAAATTCTGACATTTACCAAACATTTCAAAGACCATTGTAGATAAAATCCTGTACGATACACGCGTTAAAAGTGTCTTATTTTGTTCGCGGGGTTGCTCTACTCGCTAATGCTCGTTTCGCAAGCGTTCCCGCTCACAAAATAATACCTGTCACTTTTAACACTCGTATCGTAAATAGCTATTATCTACAAGCGTTAAATAATACCCGTCACTTTTAGCATGTCGTCATGGGCGACGTGCAAAAATGATGATTCTGCGCATTCCTGTCATATTTTCAATAAATTCTGACATTTACCAAACATTTCATAGACCATTGTAGATAAAATCCTGTACGATACACGCGTTAAAAGTGTCTTATTTTGTTCGCGGGGTTGCTCTACTCGCTAATGCTCGTTTCGCAAGCGTCCCCGCTCACAAAATAATACCTGTCACTTTTAACACTCGTATCGTAATAGCTATTTACGATATGAGTGTTAAAAGTGACAGGTATTATTTTGTGAGCGGGGACGCTTGCGAAACGAGCATTAGCGAGTAGAGCAACCCCGCGAACAAAATAAGACACTTTTAACGCGTGTATCGTACAGGATTTTATCTACAAATGGTCTTTGAAATGTTTGGTAAATGTCAGAATTTATTGAAAATATGACAGGAATGCGCAGAATCATCATTTTTTCACGTTGCCCATGACGACGTGCTAAAAGTGATGGGTATTATTTAACGCTTGTAGATAACTAGTTTTTTTTTTGCTAAATCGAGAGCATGCCAAACTTTTAGGAATTTTGGACCAGTCCATTGAACACCCTGTAACATTGTATTGTGGAGTATCTTATCTTTTGTGAAGATGTGCATCAATAGCTGAAGGATTGGGCTAGTGAAGGTATAAGAATCTATTTGAATTGCTTGTAGCAATTCAGAGTTCTCCAGTTTCAATGTCAGGTCAAATTTTGTAAGATGACACTTATTTTGTTGCGTACTTTACGTCCAAAATGAACAAGATGCTACAAACTATGATCTATAGACATTATAGTAATAAACTATCCGTTTGAAACTGATATAGGGAACTTGAAAAGGTATAATTATTACGAGAATTATGATGAAATGAGTGTAGGTACCCATACCGTTCATACATACTCATCAATTAGGGCTAGATTTACAAGATACGAGATGTGACTTCCAGCGATTATACCCTAAAAATATCTGTAATAGAAGACGTCGGAATCGATGTTAAAAATACATTTACAGCCGCATAAATCCACGATTCGGAGCAAGAGTCACGATTTCGTTCCATACACACCATCACCCATCAATCAAATTTTAATTGTCTTCTAGTTCTAACCCTCTCTCGCACTGCTTCACGTAAACAAGTTTGGTATATCCTCGGATTCCTCGGGTATATCTATCTATTCTTCTACAATCAAAGATGATGCAGCAACAAGGTAATGAGTCCACTATCAATTTTTAGGGTACTTTTTCCATAAGCGAATGCCGTCGATCTACCTGCTCGTGTAGCCGTCTTATCCATTCCTCCAGAGAGATAGGGTACTCAGCAGGGAAAAGAATTATCGATCAGCCATAAATGCTGATCGATAGCCTATTTCTCTTGCATGTCTATTTGACAAAGATCTTGTTTCAAATGTTTCAATAACTGATGAATAACTACACTAACTGATAACGCAGATAAGAAGAGTTTAGTGTAGCGCGGTGTAGCCGATGGAGTGTGCTGAAATTCATGCAGAAGAGCAGAAATCTGCTGGAAATAGAAAAATTCTTGAAATGTTCAGGATGTTGCGGACAGCTAGGTAGGTACTTGTCACCTACCTAGCCCCCGCATCCTTCCGGTCTCTACCACCATGGATGGGGAATCATTGTGATCGTGCAGAAAAATCTAGTGACGAAAGATACTAATATCTATTTTGATATATCCGGTCCCCCACGACGATTGAGACCATTTCCAGATCAGAGTGATGTCGGTTTGTGTGTAGGTATGTGTGTTTGGATGTGGGTATATTTCTAATCTTCAAAGACAACTGCCGAACCTTGATTCGATTCTGTTGAAATTTGATATTCAGATATGGTTTCACCCTGGAATGTGCTGATTAGCTTTGGTTTTTATTTCTCGAACCAAAATGTGACTGTCAAAAAATGACAGAGACTATTTCTCGCAGAGCGTGACGTGCGGCACGTCATTTGAAGTTCTTGAAAAACTTTATTCACAATTGTGTCAAATAATGCTACATTGTCGCCTGACAAAAATTATAAAATAACAAACTTACATTATTATAACTCAAAACTCATCTACTCGATGGTTTTGAATCAATTTCGGTGCGTGGAAAGCGAGACAACGTAAAAAAGTTTTGGTTAACAGTCGGGATTTTTCACCGTTTTCCGGTCGGGTGCTAGGGATTATTCACCAAGTCGCGAAAAGGCTCCGGTTTTCCGAATACCTACTAGCACATTCCGAGAGTTGAAAAAAAACTGCAATGCAAACTTTGGCCTGCGGTGGGGCACACGAAATTTCCACATCAGGTGCAGACTTGCTGCGAGTCATAGTTGTAGAAAAGATTGAATCCATCGAGGAATCAACTTTCTACAGAGAAACTTTCAAAATCAGGCCAACGCTTCTCTAGTTTTCTTCCTTGAAAAAATTGCAGATTCCCAACAACTACATGTGTTACTTTCGATAACAATAAACAATAAAACAATAAGTAATAATAGTAATATGTATACCTACCTATATCTACTACTCAAGTGTTTATTTACAAATAATAATTTCAAACAGCGCCAATGTTTCAACAAGCAGCGCCGCGTAGCGTTTTCAGCTGGACTTACGAGACGGCGGCGAAACAGTTTTCAGCAGTGCGACTCATTCCTGAAATTTCATCCTGCAGAAACTCCGTCCCTATTATATCACGTACATGCTAGCAGATGGCGCAAGGGATGATTTTGTTGGCACAGCTGTAGGGATTACAAACGAACTCCCACTAAAATCTATATCTCTGGAATCTGCGAATCAACGCTGGAAACGTAATGGCTAGATTTTCAGGCTGTAGATGGCGTAGGTACCTACATACAATATTATTGTGCAGCTTTGCAACGAGGCAAATTAGCTTCCAAATCCTAATCCAGCAGACAGCATGCATGCATATTGCATCGTCAGCGTCACTATTATATGTGACTATTATAAATTCCAAGATAAATTCCAATGGGCACCTACCTTAGTAATTTTCCCTACCTCTACCTACAGTAGGAGGCTACTACTGTGAAAGGTAGGTAAAAGTAGATGGATAATAAAATCGAGGTGAAAGTCACGTGGGAAGATTAGTACTTTTCAAAAAATGATGGCTAGTTTGGTGGCTGAATCTTGACGTCACGTACTGCTTCAAGAAGAAACAACATGTGTCTTGTCGCATACAAACTAATAGTGGTATTCTGTGAAAGAATAACAATTCACAAACGCTCTGTTATGTAAAAATTCTTGGCGGCCATTGGCTGGTGCCTAGGTAAGGTAATAACAGCGTAACAGACTAACAGAGCCTTCATGGAATATATTTTTTTAGAGAATCGCACCACTCACTAGTCAGCTTAAAACTCAATCAAAAATGCTGCACGATAGCGAATAACCGCCATATGATCGGTACCTAATATCAAAGATCTGTGTATAATTTTATGGTCCGAATGAAGGTCCAAACTCTAAATGAATAAGAAATGGGTAACTGAAAAACTAAACTGCCGGACAATTGAAGGGTGAAACCTGAGAATTTCAATGCAGTTCGAAGAGCTAAGGCCCAGAAGACTGATTGGAAAATATTTTTGAGTTATCGTTTCATTAGAGGTAGGTACCTACATACCTAACGTTTAAAGTGATCCATAATCATAATCAAATATATAGATTCCACCGTTTATGTATCACGTTTGCTTTTTGCTTTTGTGATACATCGAAAAAAATGTCGAGTCTAGAAAAAATTCAAGTTGGGAGTTGTAACTCATTTTGAGCGACGATAACATGAAATGTTATACGACACGCCAGCGCTGTGCCATTTCAGGCCCTCAGCATCTTTTGCTGCATTCGGCTACGCCTCATAATGGCAAACACGGCTTCGGGCCTGAAAACGCGCTCTTCTCTTGTATCGTAAACTACTATTTCTAATGAACAGCTGATTGGTGGATTGATGGAAAATTCGATGTAGAATGACGTACTAGAGTTTTTAAAAGTTCCAAAGCTTGGCTTCATTGTTAGGACCAGTCAAAGAGCGCTATTCTTGAAAATTTCCGGTTTTCTCTGAATAACTGAAAGGAGACCACAACACAAATTACAAGTTGGTCTCAGATGAAAGAGTTGGAAAAACTAGAACGAGTGCATAGGGTCCTGTAAATTTACTTATCTCGTGGCGGGCGCTAGGTTATATTAGGAACGACAACGACGTCATAGGGGCAAATTTTCACGGGCTACCTACAGCTACTCACAGGCATACCTGTACCTGATCTCGTTGCCGATGAGACGACGACGGTTTCAAGCTTGCCATAATTATTACTGATTGTTTGAAGACAATGGAGTTTGTCAAAACGACAACAGCAATAACAAGACCATAGGAACGTGATAGGTGAAAATCGGAGGTGAAAATCTAGGTGAAAACATCTTCCCAAGTGACATCACGGTAATATTCTCAAAACGTTCTATCAGCTGATAGGACTTGTGAAGGAAACTTAGATTTGTTCTGTATTCTCTTTAACTACCTTTCCCATAAGTCAGTAATAGTACATTGCGTAACAAGAGTAGTAAGTAGCATATTACGCACGCAGGGAAAAGTTGCGCACGAGCGAGTGTAGCGAGCGAGTGCAGTACTCCCTGAGTGCGTAATTGCTTTACTACTCGTGTCATGTACAGTACTTTACCTACGACCCCAATCCAAAGCGGTATTGTAACTTTGTGAGGGGCCCAGAATAATTTTCAGAAATCCAAGGTAATAAAACAGTCCTACATCAACAATAACAGTGGATATTGACTTGAAAGCTATAATTAACGTGAAATGTAGCCAGTGGTATTGTAAACGGCAAAAATTATAGGTAAAAAAGCCACGTATTTCATGAAATACCTACGATTTAAGTTCTCCCTTGATTCAAAATTCAAATAAAATCCCGCCGTATGCAGATTGTGTTGATTGGTCGGTGCGAAGTGTGCCTTGACACTCTTGACAGGAGGAGCACGCACCACATAGCAGTGTCAGCGGCCGTCATCCGTGTTCATAATATTAATATCCGTGTTCATAGGATACTAGGTTTTGCTAAATTTAGAGCAAGTAGAGCAAGTTAGAGCGAGTTGATTACTTTTATTGTATTTAAATAAGAATAATAGTATTATGTATCGCATATTATACACTTTTTGAAAACTAAAACTACAGTAAATCGGAGAAGGGGGAGGTACTTTGATTGGTGTTTACGGCCATCAGATTATTACAATGTCAAAGACGGATAGCATTTTCAAACTCTGGTGTCTGCTGGCTCGGTGGTTGTCTGTTGTACAACGCTTTTCGTCGAGACCTGAAAAAAAAAGCACCCACAAATCGATTCTTGAAAATTGAGTGTTCACTTACTGTGCCTAAAGCGAGGCCTGAGGTGTATTTAGAAGCGTACCTACCTATAGCCATTCAATTATTTGTTCGGGGTGGTGATATAGTTGGATTACAACACTGGGACATGAATACTGGACAGCAATAAATAGTATTATTTGAAAATTATCGAGCTTAGGTAGGCAGGCAGCAGAGTACCTGTCATCAGACATTTGATGCTTGTTGTAACTGTCTAATTTTCACACCTACTTGATCCCAAGTTGTTGTTGACTGCGGGCAGTCCTTGCATTGATATTTTGAATCTTTTTTAATAAATCTCGCAAAATTATTGTGATCAGGTAAAAACTTAGCCCTACAAATGCAAGCTAAAATTTAATCAAGAAATTCTCAAATCCCTCACTTGGAAAAAAAATCTGGACGATTTTGTTGTTGATACATCTCACTTCTATGGCCATGCCTTCGCTACGAATATATACAGCTAGTCTCGCCTATGCTTTCGGTGTGAAAGGTGCTACCGGGGCACGCGTCAGATTCCCGTGAAATGCTCCCATTTTTGAATGTGAATTATTTGAGAATGTCTTTCGATAAAAATTCCCCCAACATCAGAAACATAAATTCCCTAACTGTGCGATTTACTTTACCATTACCGCACGCTGTGCGATTTACTTTTCAGAATACGTCACGATGTGCGTAAGGGCGCACTTACTTAGGTTCCGAGTTGTGCGGTATACGGCACTTACGGTAGTGGTCGTAGGTAAAATAAAATATAGACTCGATTTTTGTGTTGTGGTCTCCTTTGATTTAACTGGTCGCCCTTATAACAAAAATGCAAGTGGGAAAATTGGAGCCTGTCAACTATTTGCATATGTAGTTCTTTTTAGTTCAAAGACTCACATGTCTGTTTTGACTTTTGAGTTTTCGATGGGGCCATGCATTTGTAAAATACAACGTAGAGGTCGCTAAGACTGTTGGTAGATTGACGTAACGGCCTGCTCCGTTCAAATAATATTCGTACCAAAACCAAAATATTGCGGATGAAATTAATTGCCAGTTTTGAAAGTTGGTCCTGAGATTTGGAAGTCACGAATCACGGAACGATCTTTAGAAGATATGAAATAGCTTTGAAACCTTGTTCATACCGTCCCCTACGGCATGCAGCGTGTGATGAAGCAAAAAGTCAGCTTTTCACAACAAAAAACTTTTTCGAATTAGTCTTATTCCGGTTTTCGGTTTGTTTGACATTGATGTACCTACAATTAGTGTGAAAAATTTGGTTTGTAACGCCATTGGCGTACCTGATGTATCATAATCTTTGTGTCAATATTCAGAGCCCTCCGCCTGTTCCGGTTCTCAAATATTTTCTTGTTGAATTGAATTGAATTGAAATATTTCCCCTTTGATTTGTTCCATTCACTCACTGGGATTTTGCAAATGGCGCTTGCGAGTATGATCTAGCCTTGATGTACCTATTTTACTAACATTTTCTTGAATACCGTGAAACTCGTTCCTGTACTATCAATTACTTCTGCCCAGCCTGACATTGACTTTTATAATGTTCATTTTTGTCTATGTGTTATGGGGCTTTTACCGTCCAAGCAGGTTGTACGGTACTTTTTGTTGGAGAATCATGTTAATTTATTTTACTTTGTTTGTTATGAAATGATTTCATGCTCCCTGCCAGGGAGGGACAGGGTCTGCCATGCATGGTAGATATGGACGATTGATCACATTTTATTCGCTTGCGACTCGCGTAACGAGGCACACGTCAGTTTTTGTGAGATAGGTTCTCTTACAGTGTCCTCGAGTACAGATTCGCAACAGGATTACCCCAATTGTGTGGTGGTTGTATTTTGTAGTTGTATTGTAGTGCTTTGTTTATTATGCCCTGTTTACTAACATGTCTTTAGTTGTTCTTTTTTGAGTGTCTGTGTGAGTGTGGCGACCTTTTGTTTTGCGCCCCTTTGCGTTAGTATGTGTTGCTTTACGTTGCTTTGCTTCACTTTGCGTTGTCTTGCGTTATATTGCGTTACTTTGCTGCGTTGGGGAAGGGGGGACAAAGTACCAGTGAGTTTTACATTTTGACACAACATATTTGAGATTCCTTTTTCTTTGAGTTCAACTCAGGGGTTTCCTGGACGCACTTCTTCCTCTGAGTGTCTATTTTTCGAATCCGTCACTTTTCTTTTTCTTTGACTTGACAGTTTGACATATTTTGTTGTACTGTACGATACGATGTACAGTACGATGTGTACTGTTCACATCTGTTTGTCCGTAAACAACGATATAGATTTATTTTTTACACCGTTGTCAATAATCAAACGGTTGATAGCGGTGTAGAATTAATATGATTGTGACTTGTAATTTTCAAATCTAGTCATTTCTTATCTTTTTGTTCTTTTCTGTTGTGGGTTCGTATTGTACCTACTTGTATGGTGTGATGCCTGTTGGAAAAAAAATGCTTATCATATTATTATATATTATAAGTGTGTTCCCGAGCTTCCTATCATACTCCAGCTAATTCCACAGTGACTCGGCATATAATTACTAGACGACTCCCGAATAATCACACACCTTTCGCGTGCTTCCCGTGTGTTCTGGAATGTCGGCACCTTCGCCAATTTGGCTGATGTTTTCTGATCGACTGTTCAAGTCTCTTATGTAATTCGAATAGCAAGCCATCACGGATATTCCGGAAATGTCCAGAGTTCGGCACTTGTACACTGCGACCTAATGAGAGTCTAGAAAGATCGCGTGTTATCCAGAATCGCTGCACGTAACAATACGGTAGGTATTATTAGTCCACTTTCAGTGCAAGTCCGTGACGCGTATCTATATGAAAAAGTGGCAAATTTTGGACTTTCCTCAAATTAATGGAAGTTATCCGAGACAATTCGACTTTTTTAAATCAGGTATTGTCAATAGATTTTTCTATATATTTGTTTGCTAGTTTAATCATACGCCCGGATCGAACAACAATAATTTCCACACCTTGAGACCTTTCTGTTCAGGAGACGGTAGTGTTTAGTCGGGCGTAATAAATTGATATTAATGCCGAAATCTGGTAGTTTGCGGTTTAAAGGGGCAAGGCAGTCGTCCCGCCACGCATATTAGGCCAATTTATAGGAAAGGGCCGGGCGATAAATTGAAGTATTTGTTGGTCGCAAGAGGCCACGTTCGCGCCGGCACGTTATCAGTACCTCTGGTCCGGGTTTCCGGAGTATGCGGTGGCAAACTCAGGTGGCACAGCTGCTAATGACGCAACGGGTCCATAGCCACATCCTGAATATATTCCTGGAAATGGTCTCCGCGATAGAATCTGCTGATATATTCTTGGTTGTTTGCGGCAGCCGACGACAATTCCGCCATTACACACTATACATCAGTAATGCAACTTGGGTCTGAAGACGGACCCCAATCAGCCGAGGCAGAATGAGAGCCGCCACCCGCCAGCTGAATTCGAGCCCCTGGCTGTGGTGGCGGTGGCGGCGCAAAAGACAAAGATCCCGCGAGTTCAAAGTAGGTGAGCCCCACTCCAAAAATACGAGTTACGAGTTTCGAGGCTCTCGAACGATTCCTTCACATTCGAGAATAAACACGGAAGTGTATACTGGTATATTCAAAGCGATGTAGTTGCGGGAGGCTCAAGAAGACGCGCTGATAAGAGACATCTGCACAATGGGCGGAGTAGGGGATCGTCAATTACGTCATCAAGATGGCGGCCTATGGAGCAAAATGTCAGTACCCTGACAAGCGCCGCTTTTCCCATATGACTGATAGCCCAGGCAATACAGGTTTCAATCCGAAATAAATTGAGGAAAATCTGGAAGTTTGGGGATCCCTCCAGAATTTCATGGGGAACAACATACTAAAAGTCCCTATCTGTCCGAGGCTTATTGGAATTTTTTCTGTTGGAAGTCGAAGGTACAAAAAGTTACCATTTTTGAAATCGTTGCTTTTTCGATACTTTTTTCATTGGATCTTATATTTTCAAGGTCGAGGAACCCAATGAAATAAGTTCCCAGAAAGTGTAATGCACCAGTGGCGTACCAGACGACTGCGAAGGGGCCGAGGTGGAGTTTTTGACAAAGTCTTATGGTAAACCGTGACTAACACCTTTTATGACATATTTGGTATCATTTCTAACTGAATCGCACTATTTGATTCCAAAAATGAGTATGAAATTTTGAGACAGACGTGTTCAAACCACCTCAATAAAATAGTTGGACTTCTCTACTTCAGCACAAAATTCTTGTTCTTTATTTTGTTGTTGAAAATTTTCCAAGCCAAACTATAAAAACTAAAACAGAACTGGTCAATTCAGTTTCAGAAATACGTTTTTTCCTTTTTGCATCTAAAGCATTGGTCGCGCCTGAACCGCTAAAAAAATTCTATCTCTATGTCTTCTTCACTCATATGGTATGTCACGGTCTCCCCCTCACTGTGAATCGCCAACCTCAAACGTCAATGTCGCACCAGCGAAATCATCACAGCAAGCCTTCAGAGGTTTATGAAACTTGCGATTTCTCGTATGATTAGTCAGTGAGCATAATTTTGAAAAATAAACTCGGGATTCGAGTGTTCTCAGATAATTTTGACCCCAGTTCCCTCGTGCTTCTTGTCCCTAAATAACTATCGGTACAAAAACCATTCTAAAAATTTCACACTGTTCAAAAAACTCGTCACTGTATACACGTTGGGTCGTCGTTCATTATTATCTTTACTAAAAAACTCACAAAAAAAAAACATCTAATAACCCAGAAGTTGATGCAGGAAGAAGCATTCTTTTGGCGTGAGGCGAGGTCACTCGATCTCACGCCACCAGATTTCTGTCTGTGGGGTTTCTTGACAGCGCAAGTCTATGCTACCTCGCACACTGGAAGAATTCAAAACTAATATTCAAGTCGAAATTGCAATTGCACTCAAATAGTACTGGCTATTTGAGAGCGGAATTTTTACTAGATAATATTACGATGCATCAGCATCAGCTCCCACGATGCACACTTGATCTATGTTCTCCTTCAGGGTTGGATTTATTACATAAGTATCATTAGAAATGACATGAAATGAGTTCTCTTTTGCTTCCTGAATCATCTCTTCAACTCAATCTATATGCGAGTATTGGCCTCGCGAAAAAAGGTCACACTTTAACTAAATTCTCATTTCCACTCACATCGCACTTATCCTGGTTGTGATGAGCAATTCAAAAATTATCATTGTTCATTGTAGGAAGAATGGACTTGAGTGCTTCCTGAATTTTCACTGCCTATTACAAGAAAACCTGTACCCCCATGCTTTTATATTCTGTGCTTATATCACCAAATGCAAGGTTTCTCTGGACAATGATCATTAACCGCAGCACCAGAAACAGAAGGAAATGCGAGTTGGGATAGACTATGTGAATAGAATAAGTATTGGGTGAGGGATTTTTTTTTTCTTCGCATCTTTAACCCTTCCACGCACGAGCCGTAGTTATAGGTAAGAGCGCCGGCGCCATCTTTGGATGACTCGGTAAAAGGCAAGGGAAGTTTTTTACTCTGGACCGCACGCGGATATTTTTTCCTTAATCATCCGCTCGAGTTCTCGCGCCTTATCGAGTGCTCGCTATACCGAGTCCTCCGCCTTACCAAGTCCTCGTTGGGGTTGGGGTACGTATGCAGTTCATACGTATCGCAAGTTTGCGCGCCAAATCAAACAGAATGTTGTAGTAGATATACGACTGTCGTGATTATTAAATTGTGATAGCCTGTAGTTTCAAATTCACTCTGCTGCTATCAGCATTGTGTGCTCTCTGTCTCTGTGTTTTTTCTTCCAGTTGCCTAGATGTCGTTTGGTTTTCTTTTTCCCATCGGGGGAACAAAAGCAATTAGCAATGGAAGAAAGATTTTGAATTTTTATCCAAGATGAACCAGACTGTATGTTAATATCTATATTTTTTTCAAAGAAATATGATATTCAACCTGCATTGTACATAACTGGTTAGATATACAGGGTGGAAATCTGGAAACCTTAACCGGAATACAATCCTCAGTTACATGATAGTTCTGCGGAAACTCCTAGAACAAGTTTATTTCTGTTTTCAACTGCGCACATTTCAGCAGTCATGTTTTTGCTTTACCCCACCTCTAGCAGCGCAACCATCCTCAACTTTCTTTTATAAAATGCAAAAGTAGATCAAGTGACAAATCGTTGGAAAGAACTTATTAAAAAGAATACAATGCAGTTTCTTTTCTCAAAAATTTCGAGGAACTGAAAAAACCAAACACATATCTCAGGTCAACTTTGAGAGTGAAATGCTGCAAAACATCATGAATAATATTCACTCCTCTTGAATATAACTTCTTTGAGAAAAATTTAAATATCAACATTGTATACTTAGTTCGCTTTGGACAAAAATTCAAAGTCTTTCTTTCACTCCTTAAAATCTCCTGCTTTACATTCGACCTTTAGGTTGAAATACATTATTTCATTTCCCTTTGCTTTTGTTCACTCTCGATTGTGTAGAAAAAAAACGTTTTGGAATTGTAATGAACTAAGTATGAGGGAAAAGTCATAATTGCAATAATTTGTAGGTATAGGTACATACCTGTACAATTAAATTCTCCATTATCACCTACACTTACAACCAAACGACGTCTAGGCAGGACTGGGAAAAAAACACAGAGACAGAGAGCACACAACGCTGATAGCAGCAGAGTGAATTGAAAACTACAGGCTATCACAATTCAGTAATTACGACAGTCGTATCTCTACTACAACACTCTGTTTGATTTGGCGCGCAAACTTGCGAATCTTGCGATGTATGAAACTGCATGGTGCCGGCTCGCGCAGCCTGGCGCAGAGCACGTCGCCAACGAAGACTTGGTAAGGCGCGAGAACTCGGGCGGATGATTAAGGAAAGAATATCTGCGGACCGCGCGGTCCGCAATTGTGAGTTGGAGTGCGCGCGCTCATCTGGTGGCTGTGCACTGAACTAATCATGCACGCGCCTGCTCGGGCCATGTGCTATATGCGGCTTGTTTTGTTGCCGCGCTTGAGCAGTTTATCGCAACCTTGTTGGTAAGCTCCCCCTCCCCCTGGCATTTTATCTGTTTATTCGATCAATTTTCTATTCTCAAAGAAAAGGTACCAAAAATGGTTTCTACTAAATCACTTTTTCATGTCTACGGAAAATCATTTTTGGTACCTTTTTCTAAAATAGAAAGTTCCAATTTGGTATGCGACTCCCTTGAAGAGTGGTGTATGCGCGTTGCTATTTAGTTTACAAATTTTCAAAAATCAAGATCGGAAATTTTGAATTTTTTTGGAAATTTGATAGCATTGCGAGTATAATCTTTTTTGAGGAGTTTTGAAGATACTCAAGAAGAAAATGAAAAAACCGATTCCCGTTCCTGTCAACAACTTTTGCAGTCGCATCAGAAACCTTGAAAGCGCTTTTGAAAACTTATCTCTAACGCGTCTCTACATGGGCGCCCGGAGGGGGGGGCAAGGGGGGGCACTTGCCCCCCCCTGGCTCCGGAGCAGCTGAATAAATTCTTCCTTACGAAAAAAGAAAAATTTTCGAGAAAGGAAAAAAAAAATTCATTTTCGAAAGAAAAAACTTTGAGAAGGTAATTTACATTTTCTTGAATTGTTAGAGCAATTTGAAATTCCATTAGGCTTCTACCTAAATTAGATAGCTACCCGTAAAGTCATAAAATAGGTAGATATAGGTAGGTAGGTAGGTAACGATCTGCAAGCAATACTTGAAATTTTCTGAACTTCTGGTTTAAAACATCAGGGGTTTTTTCAACATAATGAACGAGTGTAACAATTGACCTACCTATGTCAATCATAGCAATACTTGAAATTTTCTGAACCTCTGCCTCTGGTTTAAAACACCAGGGGTTTTATTTCTTTTAACATAATGAACGAGTGTAACAATTGACCTCTATATCAATCATGGCAATAATTGAAATTTTCTAAACCTCTGGTTTAAAACACTAGGGGTTTTTTCAAGATAATGAACGAGTGTAACTATTGACCTGGCTATTTTGAAGTAAATTTTAATACATTTTGTACAAAATTACAAATTTTTATAAATTTCTCTAAAGTTAAGTTTAATTTCCAAATATATTTCCTAATTTTTCGCACAATAATTATTATCACCATTATTATTATTATTCGAAAAAAATTTCGTCTGCGGCGCTAATCTAAAGGACTTCGCAAATTAGGCCAGGTAGGTATGTGACGTTCTCTAACTAAAGCTATTTGCCCCCCCCTGACAAAAATCCTGCGGGCGCCCATGCGTCTCTAACATCGCTCACATGGCTGTTTACATGGAATTATGGGAGGCATTGAAAGAGTATTAGGCATTTCCATTGACGTCACAGCAGTGTTGCCAACTGTCCAGAATTGCCCGCCAAATTTGAAGCAAATAATGTTCGAGAACAACCGAACTACAGGGCGCTTATGGAGTTCCAGTTTCTGCAATTTTTTCCTCGGCTACCTTTTTGAGTTTGAGTTTGAAACTTTTGTATCAAGTTCAAAGCAATGTCCTTAATGCGCCTGCAAAATAAGTTCTCGTGAAAAAGTGTGTTTTTTTGTGAAAAAGCAAGCCAAACATGTTAGGTTAACTGCACAGGGTAGTGGTGAAAATTCATATTTTCCGACAAAATTGGGGATGAACTTTACCACCAAACCTCACCTGAATGTTGGGGGTTTACGTTCCCGGCATTGCTGGAGTGATATGCCTTGTGTGGGGCTAGGTATGTACCTCTTCGGTTTGTGCTTCCCAATCACCCAAATACTTGAGGCCCAGCTTTTACTGCTGAATTAAAGGAACAAACAATAGTTTTTGTTTATATTTTATAATTTCAAAGTGCAGGAATGTCTTCACTTCGGTTGTAGGATATGGACAGAGGCAAAACATGGAAGTTTAACTCGAACAGCTGTTCGGCCACCGAAGATGTATTCGGTCACCCTCAGCCCTCCTTGACAGAAATGTTACACCTGATCTAACGATATTGAATTTTCAACTACAACTTGATTGTGTCAAGACACATTTCTTAAAAATACAAATATTTATTGTTCTATTGAGGATTCTAGGCTCAAAATTGTGGTCGACGTAGCAATTCTTCAGTCCGTAGATTTTCCCATTTTTAGATTGCCAAAGGCCACAATTCTTGACACAGGTACTTTCTGAAACTAGATAGGCTTAGCAACAGATAATTTTGTGCAAACAACATAACTGTATTACAGCAATTTAGTAACCCATCCTAATTGTTATCGGTACAACCTCCGTATATTTTTTCAAGTGTATTCCTTCCTTCCTTCCTCCTTTCCATTTCTTGGCGCTTTGGGATACATTCTGTGATGCCTCGTACTTCCACGAGCCCAAGCGTTTCGAGAAAACCATGAATTTCTCATTTTTTCCTCAAAAAAAAGATTCAACCACTCCAAACTCCAACCCAACGTTCACGTTCATTGAGCCCTCTACATCTCTAATCATGCTTTCTCCATTGCTTTCACAAGCCTAGATGTTTGAATTGACAATAGTTTCCATTTTCTACTTCACTGTAGTTGTAATATTTGCTGTGATATAAGCACATGTGAACCAGATGGGATCGGCTCCGAGTATCTTCATCTTCTGTTGACCAAATCGTACACCTGACTTGACAATCTTGAATTTTCAGTTGATGGCTTCATCGCGGCAAGACACATTGCTTAAAAAATCCTGAAATTTCTTCTTGTAAGCAGGATTTGAGGTAACATATTGTGGTCAACTTAGAAATTCCTTGGTCGCTGGATTTTCCCATTTCACGATAGCCACAGGTCACAGTTTTTGCCACAGCCATACTTTCTGAAATCAGAAGGGCGCTTAGTAATAGATCATTTGTAAAATCATCTCACATTTATTCTGTATTCTAACAATTTAGTCAGCTTTTTACCTTATCGGCAGGATAATAAACTGGCATATTTTCTCCTTCCCAGATGTCTTTAAGTCGCATTTCTTGGCACTTTGAGATACTTCCTGAGATGCTCTTTTCTTTCAGGAATGTAGTTTTCCGAAAAAGCCACGAATTTCTTTTTTTTTCGACGAAAATGATTTAAGCACTCCACCAAACTTTCTTGTTTATTGAGCTATTTGGGGCAGCACATCTCCAACTATCAGTATTGATCGAAGCGCCGGAGTTTCGTGAACAATTATCACGCACAAACTTGCTTCCTACTGTATCCAAAATCTCAAAAAGTACTTTTTTTACAATCATAACAACGCGGGTTGTTCCCTAACACTTTTTTGACGTTATAAATTCAACTAGGTTGGCAACACTGACGAGCTCGTGACGTCATGTGGAAATGCCTAATTGAATTGAGAAGCGGTGGAAACTGAAGCAATATGTATAATCATGAATATGGGCGGCCACAGGTAGTCTCCAGCCACCAAAACAAAACAAAGAACAATGAAAACTAAGTGATCATTCAGCTTTTCGTTTTGATCGAACAGCTATATGACGAGTTATCGCAATGTACTAGCAAATAATTGAAAAATACCTAAATCCACCTGCATTCATGCCGTGTTGTATACGAGCAATAATTTTTTGTTTATCAAATTCCAATGCAGACATGGCACATGGAATTCTGTTTGGCAATATACAACCGCGACCATCAATCACGGTATCAATTTAGTTTTTCACTTTCGAACAAGCTATAAAAGTTTCGCCACCGCCGCCGCCGCCGCCAATGCTATACGGCCCGAAAATATTCGCAATTTCATCTAAAAATGAATTATAGCTGTTTACACTTTATTCGACACAAACATAAATCACACGGATTCCAGCGGAATTAAGAAATTTTTCCCTTGCACCGTTCAGTCGCGCTAAATCACAAATCGGCCGGAAATCGCGGCCAATAAATGCAACCGGCGCGATTAATAGCGCCCTCCGGAGGTTAATTTTACGTTTACGGGGATCGGGGGTGGCGCGAAAGTTTGTGCAGAGGACATAAATTCATCTGCGGCAGGCCATAGTGGTGAGGGAGGGTCAGCGGTGGAAAAAGCAAGGCGAAAAAGTTGTGAGTTTGGTTGTGTGTGCGTGTGGGGGAGGATGTGGACGATGGAGTGGAAATGGGCCAAAGTTTGGGCCACGAAAGGAGACGAGTTTATGTTTACCTTAGATCTTTAGAATATATGTTTCGTGACCAAAGAGTTTATTTTTCAGTCGGATGGACGTACAGTGTGCTTTCGATTCCGTAGGCGAACTCAATGGACCAGGAACCTATTCTCACTCGATATATTCCGGATCGGCATTCGAGTAATTTATTTGTTGGTTGTCCGCAGAAATACACTTACGAGTGTATCCTGCGATTACCTACCTACCTACCTACCGCGCTCTCCCACTGAACTCGGTGAATATTCAAACTTGGTCAGATGAAAAATTGCCCCAATACTACACTAGAATGGAGCTGGCGCCACGAACATTTTCAGCGGCATTGCATATTGGACTCACAAGCTACCTATCCACCTGTACACGGCAGAGCCCTGGAGCTCTCAAACGCTAGGTCTGAAAACTAAATTACGTAGGTACCTTTAGGGCTCAAGAATCTGCCTCCCACAATCTAATTTACATATTCAGATGCTATCACAAGAATTTGCAGAAATGATGGTTGTAGGATGATTGTGATGCCGCCAGACTTGGGTCGAGTCGAGTCTCAAAAAAAAAATAGAATACGAATAATCCCAAATCTCAATTGAAAAAATGGACTCAAACACAGAGGTTTCGAATACTGACTTCCAAGCGTAATCGAATACAAAGTATCGCCACGTATTCGTAAAAATGAATAATACCGTTTTTGAATACCCACCTACATAATCGGCTACATATCGGGTGTTTCAGTTTAAATTAAATCAAGCAAACTTTAATGGTACATTCACCTAGTCGTATACTGTCCTGATTATTAGGAAAAATATGCATTACGAGTATATATGACTCCCGAGATTCGTGAAAAATATACCTACAGCTGGACAGAAGGTTGAAGTTCAGGGGAAAATAATCATTCAATCTTTCTACCATGAAGGTGTAACATGAGGGCTCTCACATAAGTAATAAACAAAATTTCACAAGAGCACCCTCCTTCCTAACGAAAATTTCATGCAGATATTTTCAATTTCAGGGAAACACCAATAGCGTGCAATGGGGTCATATTCCAATAATTGTTTGAGGGAAAGAAGTATGCTGTTCCATTTTTCTTATGTTTTCCCATTATTTATTGGATTCCTTGTTTAACTTAGGATTAAATTCACTTTTACAAATCACTGCCCATGGCCTTCTTCTCGGAGATATTTGCTTAAAAAAAGTGCGGACTGATATTATTGGCTATATCAAGTTTGTAGGTAGCCAGGACATCACTAAAACAAATGATGTAATTATTGTTTGGAATATGTCGTTTACTAAACATAAATGGTAATGTTAGGCCAGTAGCAGGAATATTCGAGGTTGCAAAAGGTCCCACAGAAAATTTTCTTTTTTATATTAGTTCACTAAAGAGTCCTAATGAAGAATCCAAATTTGTGACCTTATGTGATTTCCGGAGCCATGGTAAAAAAAATTGAGAAGTTGAAAATTTGTGACAATTGACCTTTTTTCTTGAATAACTCGTGAATGGTGAATCTACGACCAAAATGTCTGGCAGTCAAATTGAAGAGCTTGAATTTTGACCAAAATTTTGCCACAGCCATCCCTGCCATAAACGGTTACTGAAATACAGCTTTCGGAAGTCTACCCTGAAAATTACTCCAAGCGGTCAGCTGAATTCTGGCCCTCAAACTGCAGGTTCTCACTCAAAAAGCTATACTGTCATTGTCCGTGGACGGATATGGTTACAATGGAGTATTATACTTTCAAAAAAATATTTTTCTTTCGATGGGATCAGAAACTAAATATATTGAAAAGAAAAACTGACCCGTATTTGTTTATTTAGCCAAGAATCGTATCGTTTGGCCGCAATAAATAAACGAAATTTCTATATTCTGCCTATTTCTGACGTCATTTACACAGGCAGTAAGGCAGTGACTCGCTGTGACGTCAGAACTAGTTATTTATTTATTTCGCCCAAACGATACGGTTTCTGACTGAATAAAAAAACACGGGTCAATAATTTTAAATGTAGTTCTCATTTCAATGAAAAAAAAATCAGTTTAATACTCTATTATCACTCAAAGTGATAATATGGCGCAGTCGGAAAAGCGTAAGTAAAACAACATAAAAAAAAAGTTGAAAAAGTGAAGTGCGACTCAGCAAAATGGAGAGAATAATCACACGAATGGTGATGTGAGGAAATCTAGCATAGAACTGGAAGCTCTGGGTGCAAAAATGCAGAAACTACCTCGTTGCCACGGAAGCAGACAAAAAGGCAGACACCAAGAAATGTGCGCTGCTACTGCTACTGCACTTGATGGGAGAAGAAGCTATACCCATATACAACTCTTTCACATTCACGGAAGAACAAGAAAATGACAAGCTCGACGTTCTTATCGAGAAGTTCAAGAAACAATTCATTCCGAAGAGGAGCCTGGAGTACCAGCAATTCAAATTCTTCACTACAAGACAGGAAGGGGAGACGCTGGACAAATTCATCACCGAATTGAAACATCTGGCGAAAACGTGTGAACTGGGGAACCTATAAGAGTCATATTGACAAAAACAATGCTGATCATCGGCATAGTCAACCAGGCACTATGTGAAAAATTACTACAAAACCAAGATCTGACATTGCAAAAAGCCGTAGAGCTGTGTGTTATATCGGAAACTGCAAAGAAACAGAATAAGGAGATGCAGAAAACCAGCACGCAAGATTCGGTGGATGCAATTAACACCAGAAGCGAACACAAAAAGAATCCAGCTCAAAGACAAGCCGGAAACAATCCCAAATGGAACAAAGGGGGCACGAAACCAGGCTCAGGGACGAGGAACAAAGGCTACGAGAAACAAAAAAACGCACCACGGTGACCTTCAAAGAACTCAACAATGGACAAAAAACATGATAAGGGAATGCACAAGATGTTCCAGGGATCACGGAATTCGAACATGTCCAGCATAATATGGTGACGTGCACTAATTGCCATCAAAAAAATCATTTTACCTCGCATTTTACAAACATGTGTCGGCGAAACACCGTACACGCGGTGGACAGCGACGAAGACGACGAATTCAGCGTGGACGTAATTAAGGTCGTAAACAATGTTAGAAGTTAGGAAACTTGGACTGTTAATTTAGCTTTTAAACCGTACAGTGTAAACTTCGAAATCGATACAGGTGCCACTTGTAACATCATAAATAATGGCCAACTCAAAATTATCCAAACATATTTGAAAAACGTAAGTTTAACAAAAGCCAATGATAAAATAATTTCATACACCGGGAACAAACTCCCAATTGTAGGCGAGTGCAAAATTGGGAGAAATTTAACAAAACATAAGGGAAAAATCTAAACTTTGAACTAATTTGTAATTAAAGGTGAACACAAAGCTATATTAGGCTTGAAGTCATGTGTAGAACTCAATTTAATTTAGAAAGTTCACGAGGTAAATGTCAAAGCCGATAATTATAGTAAAATACCTGAAGAAATCAAATTCATAATAAATGAGCACGATATTTTCCGAGACATAGGCAAAATCAGCGAGCCATATCACATCGAAATCGATGGGTCAATCAAGCCTGTGATATACCCCGTGAGAAAAATTCCCATTGCTTTGCAAGACAAATTCAGAAGAGCAATAGATAATCTTGAAAACGCAAAAAGTATCGAAAAAGTTGATCACGGTACCGAATGGGTAATTCCATCAGTCATAGTGAAAAAACGCGACGACAGTCTTAGAATTTTCTCAGATCCCCAACCACTAAATAAAGCCATAAAACGACAACATTCCAAACTACTTACAGTCGACGAAATAATACCTTAAATAGGGACAGCAAAGTATTTTACCTTACTGGATGCAACCAGCGGTTTCCTGCATATTCCACTAGACAATGAAAGTGCGGACCTGTGTACTTTCGGCACCCCGCAAGGCAGGTACTGTTTTCTGAGAATGCCCATTGGGAGAAAATCTGCAAGCGAGGTCATTCAAAAAAGATTCACAGAAATTTTCAATGGCCCGGGTGTAGAATGCTACATTGATGACATTTTAATCTGGGGAAAAAACGAAAGAGAACACGACGAACGTCTGAAGAAAGTTTTCAAATCAGCCCGTGAAAATAACGTAAAATTCAATGAGCGTGAATGTAATTTCAGAAAAAGCAAAGTCACATACTTGGGGCACAAATTTTCATTGTCGGGAGTCGTAGTTGATGGAGACAAAATCAAAGCAATTTTAAACATGCCTACTCCAGGATCTAAAAAAGACGTTCAAAGATTTCTAGGAATGATAACATACGTAAGCCGCTTTATACCCGACCTTCCAGGGAAAAATCAACCTCTGCGGGACGTAATCAAAAAAGACATGGTGTTTCAGTGGAATAACTAACAAGAAACAGCCTTCAACACTCTAAGAAAATGTATAAGCGAGCGTACTTTCAATTTAATTTTTTGATGATGTGTATGGCTCTTTCTGCCATGGCATTTTGTTATTGATGGTATGGTGCTGATGACTTTGAGTTATGATATGGCGCAGTCGGTAGGATACAAACCTACGCTCCCATAGGCTATCATATGTGTATTACCATTATTATGAGAATCAGATTCCCTATGGGAGCGTAGGTTTGTATTCCACAGACTGCGCCATATTATAACTCAAAGTTATGATAGTTACCGTGAACATCCGATATGATAGTTACCGAAAGCTGTATTTCGGTAACCGTTTATAGCACAGTTATGGCTGTGGCACCATTTTGTTCAAAATTAAACGATCTTCAATTTGATTACAGGATATTTTTCCCATAGGATCACAGTTTACAAGTTATTCGAGAAAAACAGACGATTCAAACGAATTTTCAACTATTCATTTTTTTTACTATGGTTCCAGAGGTCACACAAGGGCACTTTTGAATTCTTCATTGGGACTCCCAAGTAAACTAACATCAAAAAGAAAATTTCCTGTGGGACCTTTTGCAAGCATACCTATGTCTATTTTTTGCTTCTCGCTACTGGCCTATGTGATGTGAAGCCCACCGCACGTGATTCGCGGAAAAAATTATTGAGAAAAATGACTAAATATAATGTACGATCATAAGAGCTGAGGCCTTGATCCGGGCGATGAATAAAGGAAAGCGTTAACTATTTATGATAGTTACTGCGATTCTCTAGAAAATTACATTCCATAAAGGCTCTGTTACGCTGTTATCACCTAGGCAACAGCTAATGGCCGACACAAATTTTTACACAACAGAGCGTTTATGGAATGTTATGTTCCGCAGGATAGTACGGGGTGTTTATAAGAGACTGTGATCGCGGCAGGCTTGGGTCAGGCCGAAAAACGTAGTAACAGGCGCAAGTGTAGTGATCGAGAGGGGATTCCAAAGGCGATGCGATCACAGACGTTTATAAACACCCGGTACTATTAATCGATACTCCAGAACTAAGTGAGTAACTTTAAATAACCTTATTTGATGCCGTCGCATCCACACTCTCGACCCGTATAGCACCAATCAAGCAATGCGCGAGCACTCGTAGTCCATTGCCAATGAGGTCCGAAGATGAGTCTTGACCTCCTTCACGGTGAATTCTGACTTTCCACTAAAATTAGTCTCAGTCTTCTTCACGGGTGAGTCCTGACCTCCATTATCTGAGCTGAGCTTTGGAGATGCGATGCTTGGAATCTATAAGCGTTAGCCTCAAAGTGTGTGACTCTCTATCGACGCCTGCGCCTGTGGCCTCGCAAAGCGGGATTGCTGGACATAGTGTGTTGGTGTTGGGATTCGCCTACATGTAGTGGTGTCTGCTCCGCCATTGAGATACAGTTGAGCCTCGTTCTTTGTTGGACATTCATAGAAAAGGTTCTCGAGCTTTTGGGTCCTTTGAGTGATAAGCGATGTATCTGAAGTAATCAGAGAGCCAGACCCGGTGGAAGAGTTCTAGAATCTTAAGTTTTTTATGATAATGAAATTGTTAATAACAGTCAGTTTGGAACAACAGGATGCCGTTCTGATACTTTTTAGATGATCACTGGCGCATAAGCAAAAGAATTTGGGAGCTTCAGCTGTGGTGAGAGATTTCCATATTTATCTTAATCTTAGTTTAATCCTTATCTTTATCTGCCTGGTTTTCGCGAAATTCAACTTTTGGTTTGAAAAACATCGTTTGGTTTTATAAGTTAATAAATAAAATAAATAAATGATTTATTGCTCGTATAATTTGGTAACAAATTTTGAGCAAGGAGCTCGTGGAAAAGAAACTTAATAAATAGTATAATAATAATAAATAGTATTGGTTTTATAAGTTTTATTTGTTCCAAAATCATGCAGGTGCTATCAGCCGTAGCCAAAATCCATAGCTTGTCACTGGACTTTTGCTCCAAAAAGTCATTCTACTAAAAATTAGAAGTGAACAAGATTATTTTGTCTTTGATTTTTCGGCGTTAACTCGTTGATACTGATTAGTGATGAGTGGATATAATACGAAGCTTTTGTGGTGTGGGAGCGAAGCGAACCATCGATTTTGCGACCTACACTTTTCTTCATTGGGCCACAATTTAAAATATTAGGCTCTTCCCTGGTTACTATCCCTATCCCAAGCCCTATTCGCACAAAACCCAACTAAATGGTCATTACGTAACGGAAATTACACATGTGTTTATCCGATTTACATGTTTGATGCCGTCGGTAAATTACATTTCCTAAATAGTTAATAATTATAATTGTATGCATCCGACCGAAAATTGCGCGTTATAGCTTCTGGTGCAGAATAATGTTATATGGATGGAGAGCGCAGGAGAGGAGCTTCCATAGGATATACAAGGCCGCCTATAGCGTTCACATATACGACCATCGGGCTTCTCTCTAGCATGCAAAATTGCTTTTGGACATTGCAGATAAAATACCCTACATTCGGTTCACAGCCATCACAGATAAACTCTATTCAATCTCTAGGCGCTCACTGGGGCGTGAAATATGCACCTAGTTAATAGCGATACGGCCAGGAAAGCGAACGGGCCTCCCATGATCCATTTCGAATATCTTTACACAACTTACAACGCTCCAGAAAGTCGAAACTTCGCAGCAACGTCTGTGATTTCATCTGACCAGACAAAGTCATATTATGCAACAGAACACAATATTCAATTATGTATTGACGCCGGTACCTACAACAAAATGGGAACAGGTCTAGTTTGAATATTGCTTTGACAAGAAGTAAATATTAGTCTAACAAGTCATGCAAACAATAATTGAATTGACTTGTCTGTCGCATGATGGACTTCATTAAATCATTCAAATATGTCGAAAACAGTGGGAAAGCTCTGTCATGTGGATGTTTCAATGTTTAATATAACATAATGAGAGCTGGAGAGATCGAATCAAAACAACCACATTCCCGCCAATAGCATCGAATGTGACAGTAAATTATGAGTAGGTAATGATTGTTCGGCAATTAGCGTAGCATGGTCGATGGTCCAATTTAATATTCCGGATAAAGACCCCAAATTACTCTCTTATGGATATCCAGCCACGCCAGAGCCGTCGATAGCTTGATCAGGCCTCAGGGCTGTAGGGTAATGAGGGCCACAATTAACGCGCGTTCCAAACTCGTCTAGTTCTTACTTCCGGCGTGGTCAAAAAAAAAGGTACTATGAGGTACGTACTCAAAGAGAGAATCTCCAGGGACGGAAATATGCCAACCAAGGGCGCCTGGCCCCATGCCCTAAGAGAATTTATATTCTAAGGTCATTTTGGAGTATCCCTTCCCTTGAGAATGAACCGTATGTTCTTTCAGGTGAAATTCCCCTTCATGACGTTCGTCAGTAATAATTATTCTGTTGTAACTAATGATCCAACAACCAACATGGAAACTGAATAGGTAATAAAATAATTGCAGTTGCACGCTAAAACAAACATGAGTTCCGAGGCGCCTGATATAAACAATCGCGATTTCATTTAATTCCACTATTAATCTAGATCCACACGGGCGATATATCGCTGAAATGCAATTGTTATCATTGTCGTTATGTCAAAGAAAGCGGTACCCCAAATTTCAGCGAATAGGCCGCCCGTGCGGACCGAGCTTATATTACTCAAGATTTTCTGCGGTTCCCAAAATTTAGCAAAGCGTAATATTCCAGAACACTCGCACCAGGCCAGGCTCTCTAATTACCGCAAACAGAATGCAAATCACTCAAAGAGCCCAAGGGATATTTATCTTTCCTGTGAAAAATACCAAGGATGAAGCTTAACTGTGACTCACTGGCATAGCAGACACCAGCACATGTAGTAGTAAGTAGACTGATCCAGAATAAACGTGCAAGAGCTCCGTCTAAGTTCCAACCCTAATCCACCAGGTCTAGGAATCCCCCTTTTCGAAGCCACAGGCGTCGACAGCGAGTACACTCCGAGGCAAACGTACCCCCTCCCCTCCCCCCTCAATCTCAAACATCCAACATCCGAGGCGCTCTTCAGCTGAAGAAGGACAGGACTCACCCAGGAAGGAGGACAAGTCTCATCCGGTAGGACAGTAGTCGGCCATAAAGGAGTCACGTCTAATACTAGGAGCTCATCGGTAATAGATTAAGGAGTGGGTCGCGATCCAGCTCCTCTTTGTGTGTCACCCCATTGCGAAAGCCGTGTCCTACCGTATTAACGGAACACCAGCCACCAAAGTGCGGAAATCAGGAATGTAGACGATGCAAAACTCCATACCAGCCACCAAAGTGCAGAAATCAGGAATGTAGACGATGCAAAACTCCAGTTCCTATTGCCCGTATTCATATCCCCCTTTTAGTGTTAAAAGCGGTTCTAAAGATGCGCTTCTATCCTACTCTTGACGATGTGCCATGGAATATGTAATTCTCATCATTGATAAAATTGTTGTTGTTGTTGTTCTAACATTTCTTTTTAACTAATGGATATATTTTCTAGAAGATTTCAGGAAATACTCTGCATCACTCTTGTTGATGAATAAAAGTATTTCCAGTCAAATCTATCTCATTGGCAAGTACCCCATTGTACGAAGGGTATCGGAGGCCCTTGCAAGACTTCTTCCCCAGTTCATAAACTTTCCAAGATATACAGAGAGAGTGCAGCAGGAATTTTATGATCTCGCTCATTTTCCAAATGTTGTTGGCTGCATCGACTGCACACATGTGGCCATTAAGTGTCCCAGACAAGAGCAAGCCCAACTATACATAAATTGAAAAGGCTTTGATTTCTTGAATGTACAAGTAGTATGTGATACCAATAGGTGCATAACTGTAACTGATATTGTGGCGAGATGAAGAGGGAGCACGCATGACGCCAGGATTTGGGACATATGCCGTCTTAAAAGAGAATTTGAGGTTATTATTTTGCATTTATTTCATTTTATATAGGGTTGCACGACAGTGCCGTAACTAGGCTTGTTGGCGCCTGTGGCAATGTAGCAATTGTGCGCCCCAAGGAAGTGAACAACCCAAGGGGGTCAGGCCCGGCTAGAGCGCCGCAGGCGAAAATTTTCTCAGATAATAATAATAATGCTAATAATAATCGCAAATTTAGGCCGGAAGCTTCCATTTTCTCCCCCTCCAGATTTTTGATGACAATGGGAACACAATTACCTATAAAAAAAATTAAAAATGGCCAATAAGATGATTATCATATTTTTCAAATCTTTCACTCGATCTTTCATAAAAAATAGGTGAAATCAATAATAAACTCATTCGGCTCCTAGAAAAACATATTTTTAAAATCTTTCACTCAATCTTTCATGAAAAATAGGTGAATAAACTCATTCGGCTCCTAGAAGAATTTTTCTAACTCCCGGCCGTCCATTCTTTTGCAGTCAAGCTTCCCAACCCAGAAATAAAAACATCAAGACAAACCGATAATCTTTTCACACAAAAAAGTTGACCGAATACTAGTAGTACCTATAGGATAATAAAGTTGAAAATTGAACAACAAAACAAAACTTGTCAAGTTATTGACAAAATATTTATAATCAAAATGGAAAAAGATGCACGTTGCTTCCCCATTTTCAAATACCCAAGTAAGTAACTGAAAATGAATTTTATGACAAAAAAAAATGGGAAATGAAAAAATCTTGAAACTTCAACCACCAAGCTGAACTTTTCTAGATTTCGATTCAAAAAATATGTCTATAATTCCACAAAATTTAAGCTTGACGTAGCTGTTTCATCGATTGAAAGTAGAGATGATATCTTTGTTAATCTTTCTTGGCCGACAAAGGGCGCAAATACGACTTGACAAGCCTCAGTTGCTGCATTTGAGATGAAATTTTTTTGCAAAATATAGAGAGGCCTCATCTCAGACTGGTTTGGCGCTCTTGTATTTATTTGGTGCAAATTGCAAGTGAATACATGCGATAATAGTCAGGCTGGAGCTCGAAAAGCACCTAGACCGACCGGCGTTGGCGGAGGGCGCCGAGCGCCGAGCGCGAGCGCTGCCTCATCCTCAGCATGCTACTTCCTGTAGCGCCGTGCTCTTCAATTTTATCCGTTTTATGGCTGTTTTGGATCATGTCATGAAAAGGTGGTAGAAAAAGCCGCTTTTGGTTGTCTCATTTAGAAAGTTAGTGAAGTTGTAGGTAGAAGTAGATATAGGTTCAGGTAAAAATTTGAAATGAAATTTGAAAAAAATTAGTAAAAAGTATTACTCAAGCTGAATTTTCCGCCCCTGGAATTTTTGCGCCTGTGGCAAATGCCACCTTCGCCGCGCCCTAGTTACGACACTGTTGCACGATGTCAATTGACCGGTCAAATGAGCCGTCAATTGACCGTGTCAAATACTCTGGTCAATTGACCGGTCAAATACGAGCCCCCCGGCTTCGTTTGGCACGATTTGTGTACATGGCGCAACATAACTTACTTCAAGAAAGCTCTTTCCTGCTTTAAGACTGAGTCGAGTAGTCAACTCAATCTCAGTGGAACTGCTCCTGCTCTTAAGACAAAGACAAAATGAAGTCAAAAAATAAAGTTACCTGAGGTAGTTTCAGGCGTTTGCATACCTACCCGTGAATATTCAATATGAAATAATAAAGTGATAGTCATGGGCGCCCGCAGGATTTTTGTCAGGGGGGGGCAAATAGCTTTAGTTAGAGAACGTCACATACCTACCTGGCCCAATTTGCGAAGTCCTTTAGATTAGCGCCGCAGGCGAAAATTTTTTCGAATAATAATAATAATGGTGATAATAATTATTGTGCGAAAAATAAGGAAATATATTTGAAAATTAAACTTAACTTTGAAGAAATTTATTGAAATTTGTAATTTTGTACAAAATGTATAAAAATTTACTTCTAAATAGCCAGGTCAATAGTTACACTCGTTCATTATCTTGAAAAAACCCCTAGTGTTTTAAACCAGAGGTTTAGAAAATTTCAATTATTGCCATGATTGATATAGAGGTCAATTGTTACACTCGTTCATTATGTTGAAACAACCCCTGGTGTTTTAAACCAGAGGTTCAGAAAATTTCAAGTATTGCTTTGTTTTGCAGTCTTTAACGATTACCTATTAAGTTTAGGAAAACGCGAATTGAAGTCTTCTAGGGTCCTTTCCAAAGGCATCAATGATTTTCTCATAATAATCATCACCCATTTCCTGTATCAGGTCTCTGTGTACACTCATCATGCACAAAGAGGCCAATCGGTCATCCCCTGTGGTTGACCTCAACCACGTCTTCACTCGCCGTAAACAACTAAACGACCTTTCAACGGTGCAGGTCGTTGAAGGTAATGTGTTGCCGATTGAAATGGCTTTAAAAACCGCCGGATAAAAGAGTTCGCTCTCATTTAAAAGGTTTAAGAACAATAAATTGTCCTTTTTTTCTTCCGGTTGATTTTTCCAAAACTCAAACCAAATTTTAGCTTCCGCCTGTAAATTATCAAGAAGAGGTTCGTACTTCTTATAGATGTTAGCTATACACCGAAAGAACTCTTCTTGATCCAAATTTTTCATAAATTTGGGATGCAGATTGAAAAGAGAGTACGCTGCTTCATTCTCTGTCGAAAAACGCTCCTCGAGTGAAGTTATCAAAGAATCCAAGTATGGCACGAATATGGATACTCTGTAATATTCTTCGGCCGATGTATTTGGTACATTTGTTCGATGAGTTTGACGAGAAACTAACCGAGGAGTTTTTACTTCCATATTTAATGTGGTCATTATGGTTTTAACTTCGCGCATAATTATCGCAAACTCGTGCTCAGCTCTGGCGCGGTGTTCTTTGAATAAAGAAAGCAGTGTGCCGATTTGTTCTTTCACAGAAAGAAGGTTTTGATCTTTGCCCTGTAGTATATTAGTGACAGGTTCCAATATCGCAGAGTAAATGGCAATAACGTGGAGAGAAATGACAAAAGTTGAGGAAGTACAAGAATTGTATAATTGAAAAGCCCGTTGCTTCGTGTTAGCGTTATTGCCGTGGATTGACAATTCATCCAAAGCTTCCAAAATGGCCAGAAAGTGTTCCTTAAATTTTCGAATGCTCTTGTACTTTGCAGACCAACGAGTTTCACAGAAAAGCGGAATATTCGGCACCAATCTTCTCCTCAAAATGCTTTCGCGGAAGAAAGTTATGACTTCTTTCATTACTCCAATTGAATTGCGAATATCATTCACTTGATTTAAGTCATTTATCACCAGGTTAAGTTTGTGCGAGGAACAATGAAAAAAGTTTGCCATCGGAAATTGACTTTGGACAATTTTTTGTACGCCTCCAGTTTTTCCTGCCATAGCAGCACATCCATCATATCCTTGACCAACTAATCGTGAAAGATCGATTCCAAATTTTTCCAATGCAGTCAAGATAGTAGTTGCTATAGTATTCGCATCCATAGCATCCAACGGAACGAAACCCAAAAACTCCTCTCTTATAATGAACTCACCACTTGAGCCTGATCTTTCAACAAACCTCAGCCCTAATGAAAGTTGTTCCGTTCCAGATATGTCCGCCGTTTCATCCGCCAAAACGGAAAAACAAACGGCGTTATTCACTCGAGAGATGATATTGTCCCGGATTATATCACTGCAAATCCCGATGAATTCGTTTTGAACCCTATGTGATATGTAAGAGGCATTTCTCCCACATGTTTTCAAATGAGATTCCAAAACGGCATCACCTGCATCAACGCGGAATTTCAGCAGGCCATTAAAGACGCTGCTTTCATCAGTCTTTCCTCTTAAAGGAAGATCATGCGTACCACAAAACACAATTGACTTCACAATGGGGACCAATTTAAGGCGGTTAGCTTCGATTACTTTGTTTCGATTTTGATCAATTTGAAGCAATACATTTGTCATCTTACCTTCATAGACATCAAGGAAATTTTTTGATTTGATCACCGACTCACAATGCCACTTTGATTGTAGGTGGGCTTTAACGCTGCTGTGAAAATCCTTATATTTGGTGAACGGACGCACTATGAAACCACCCTGGAGACCACGCTCTACAGTGGGTTTGAATAAAACACAATTTTTACACAAAACACCTTTCAACTTCGAGGAGTACGCGATGCACTTATACTCATCCAACCACTGGCTCCGGAAAACTCTTTTACCAGGCGCATCTTTTTTGAAATCGTAGTTTTTCTCGGGCGTCCATGACTTCGTGAGGAGCTTGAAACGCATTTCCTCTGACACACAAGTAGTATTGAGAAAATGTCCAATGTCCAGGCCATTGACATCTCCTCGGCCATAGTCAGATTCTTGATTATCACTGGAAGTAGAAGATCCAGGAATTGGTAAAATTTCCACGAAAGTTGGACTAGGGCCGGCACCAGGAGCCAGGAAGTCTGGAGGTCCAGAAGAAACGGTCACATTTTCGGCGGATGTTGTGTTATCACCGAAATTAACATTATTAGCACTAGGAGGCCCAAGAGCTCTAGGAGGAATTGCAAAGTTCTCATTGTCGTTGTCGCCGGAAGATGAACGCGTCGGAGCTTCTAGTTCTAGCCGAGGTTTTTTGCTTTTGCTCGGTTTAAAAAATTTCCTTATATCCATTCTCTAGGTCCATAATAAACAAAGAACGATGATAATAAACAATGGCACGGCGCAAGATATTACTTGATGAAAAATTGCACAACGCGACGGCACAAAGAACAAATAAGTAAACAATGGCAGGGCACGGGAACACGAATGAATGAGTACAAATTACACAATTTAATAACTCGGTAAATCGCCACCCGCAATCAGAATTACTGAATAACGACTGAATTACTGGATAACTGAATAACCAAGTGTAGAGCAAGCAGCGCTGCGGCACAGCGGCAGCCCTCTGCCCTCACCAGTCTCCAGCTTTTTAGTGGCTAGTTCCTAGAAATGTTTTGATAACAAACTGCTTTTAATCCAAAGCTCTTCACAGTGTTTATACCAAACGGAAAAAATAACATAATCATTTCACCCTATATTGGGCAGTGGAGCTGGTAGCTGGAATGCACAAATTGCAGATCGTTACCTACCTACCTACCTATCTACCTATTTTATGACTTTACGGGTAGCTATCTAATTTAGGTAGAAGCCTAATGAAATTTCAAATTGCTCTAACAATTCAAGAAAATGTAAATTACCTTCTCAAAGTTTTTTCTTTCGAAAATGAATTTTTTTTTCCTTTCTCGAAAAAATTTTTTTTCGTAAGGAAGAATTTATTCAGCTGCTCCGGAGCCAGGGGGGGGCAAGTGCCCCCCCTTGCCCCCCCCTCCGGGCGCCCATGGTGATAGTTTATAATTTAATAAACTATAAACTCAGTCGGTAGCACTGTGAGCTCGGCCCCGGTATCAAAGGCGAAGGTCCCGGGTTCAAATCCGCACTGGGCCAGATGGATTTTTTCACGCGTTTCCTAGTAGGTACTGGGGCATCTACTATCGTGTGATGATGCCCCGGGAAAAGGAATGAAACGAGAAAGCCATTGAAACAAAACCACACTATTAATCCCCACTGTTAAAAAAATGTCTTCGTTGTTATCGTCAATACTGCTATCGTTACTGAAAAAATCTCCACAGAAAAACCTGCTTATAACCTAGTAGTTGATGCAGGGCAAAAAAAAACTATATTTTAATAATTTAAATTAATTGAAAGTCTAAAAATAAAACCAAATATTAGTTTTATTTTTGGAACATGGTTATACCATACCATATTTGTGTGAGTACCTGAACTGAGTTAGTTACAGGTGTTCGCGTACCTACACCTATAATCACCAAAAACTAAAATTGAAATTTCAAGGTATGTAGGTGTATATTTCATAAAATTATTTTGTATACATATATCTTAAGAAGAAAAATGAACAAAAAAAAAAGTATAACTCAGGTAAAAATATAAAATATTTCTGCCAAGGATTCTGTACTTGGAAAAGTTCCCATGACTGAAATGGCATTAGCTTTTTGTATAGTCCCACTGATACGTTGGGTTAAGAAAAATTTTGAACGGGACTCTCCAGTTTGACGATGTCAAAGTTTTCCTAAACTGTCAATGAATCCAATCGCTTCTTCGCACCAAGCGCCTAGGGTCTCCACCGCAAAAGGGACGAACAGGAAGTCTTCCTGTAGCTTGGAGTATTTTCGCTTTTTCAAATTTGCGGCTTTTTTGGCAGCGTACCCTGCTTGTTCTCTGGAGTGGTCCACATTTGACGGTGCAATTGTGTCGGTGCAGGTGGCATCCCACACCAAGCACTGTCCATTCTCCCATGGTATTAGTGTTACTCCATCCACTCGCTTACCAGCTTCTCGACACAGTCCAACATTGAAATTAATTTTTATTTGAATTTATTTGATTTGAAATAAAATAAAAAATCGAATAAAATATAGTAGGTACTTACTTGACGAAATATTCAAATTGTTGTCTAATTTCAATAAATAATGTTGAATGATAGTAACACCTGTTTTTAGCGTATGTTTTAATTATTTGACCGATTTGACGGTCAATTGGCCAAATCTTATTTGACCGGTCAAAATGCAACCCTAATTTTATATATTGGTAAAAGATACTCAATATTAACATAATTTACTTGTTTACAGGCTGGACAAAAAAAGAGTATCCTGTTGGGTCACTCGGGATATCCTTGTAAGCCCCTACTTGCTAACACCGTTACTTAACCCACATAATCAAAGTGAAGAGGCTTAACGCAGCCCAGATAAGAACACGATTGTCTGTGGAACGTTGCTTTGGCGAGTATAAGGGCATGTTCCGGGCCCTCAAAAATGGAAAACAATAATCTTTGCCAACAGCCAAAACTGCAATCATTGCAATGGCTGTTTTATTTAATATTAGAGAAGAATTTGGAGAAGATGATGAATATGGTGAGTTTTGAGCTTTTTCTCTAGTAATAAAAATAATTCATATTTGATATTCCAGATGATTCAGATGACGAAGATGAGATCGATGAACCACAAAACAGAGCCGACATTCCAAATCAAAATGATCAACAAATTGGCAATGTTTTTCGGCAACAAGTTATCAGACGACATTTTCATAATAGACCATAGGTATACTGTAACGCTACCCTAACGCCGCCACTGGAAGAGGTCGACAACGACAACAGCGCCCTCTAGGTAGTAAGAAGATGGCCGCAGGGAACGCCACATCTCGCTCTCGGCCGTTCTGAGTAAAATTCGTAAAATTACAATAAAATACAAAGTCTCAGTTTTTGTCGTAATAGGGAATAAACCCTTCTTCACATCGTACACCCGTGTGTTTTTTATTTGTGTAGTCCGTCGTGTTACATAAATTGGCGCCCGACTCGAGGCCGAATCCAAGTTTCGCGAGTATCGAAATCGAAAGTTCGGTTTTCCGTGAAAAAGCCCGTCCGCCGCGTGTGCGATTTTGGTTCATTTCACGTGCTTTGCTTTGTGCCATTTGTGCCCGTTGACGTTTTACGTCCAGTTTTCCGGTTCGGAAATTTCAGGTTTGTGCCAGTCCGCTAACGGTTTTTTCACCGCGACGGTTTTTTTTCGCCAGTTTGAATTCAAATCCGTCAGGAGTTGGCGACCCTGCTCATTGACGCATAGTTGACATTTGTCTTTGACGTGTGTCAAGCGTCCGATTTGACGTTAACGGTTTGTTTTTGTTTACGTCCGTGCAAGAGATTTTGCATCCGTTTTGACGAGTTATCGTCCAATCTGCGCTACTACGCCAGTGTTTCAACGTGTGTTTCGACGTGTGTACACGTCCGTTCTGCGATTCCAACGCCAGTTCCGACGTGCCTGACTTCTTCACGAGATGCCTCGCCATCGCCGAGAATCATCGCCACCAACGGAGCCCGGCCAAAGGGGAAACATCGTAATGACCCCTGAGCAATTTGCAACTTTAATTGCTTCAATACAGGGTGCCGCTCAACAAAATCAAGGTACATCGCCAATCACAGTTGCGCCGGAGAGTGGCAACTTTTCGAGGTGTAACTCCCGGTTTTCTGGAAGCAATGACGAAGACGTTGAGGCTTTCATCGACAGCATCACAGTGTACAAGGACTGTTTGAGCATAACGGATGAGCACGCTTTAAAGGGTCTACCCATGCTGTTGGACAAAGTTGCTGCCACCTGGTTCCAGGGTACCCGAGATTCGTTTCAAACGTGGAACGATGCCATCGAGGGACTACGCCATACGTTTGGTAAACGACTTCCTCCTTACAAAATTTTCAAGCAATTGTTCACTCATGAGCAAGGTGAAAAAGAGAACACCGATCTGTTCGTAAGTAATGCTCGAGCCCTTCTGGCTCAGTTACCGTCTACACCACCGCTGCATGAAACACATAAACTTGACATGATTTAAAGTTTGTTAAATCATCGCATTCGAAAGTTTCTTCCACGAGATCAGGTCACAGACTTCAATTGTCTCATTGCGAAAGCACGTGCAATCGAAGCCAATTTTGAAGAAACAAAAAAGAAACACGAAACTGTAGAAAATCATTCTACCAAGCCTAAATTAAGGCTACGTTGCGAATTTTGTAATAATTTCGGTCACGATAAGAGTAACTGCCGCAAATTTGCTTCCCAGAAAAAGGACAACAACATCCAACCGGATGTCAGTGGAGCACGTGTTCCAATACTTCCAAAGGCTGAACAGAGACCGGCGACCACGCCCCTTGTGTGTTTTGGGAGAGGTGATGCAACAGGCTACATTCGCTCGCAGTGTCCCAAATGCCGCCCGTCTGCTGCCGCCAGTTCGTTGGAAATTTTGGCTGCTGATTCTGAGGATGCATCTCCCTCAAGTCGCCCACTGGTGTGTGTCACGATCCTTGGCAAAACGGGACTTGCCTATGCTGACACCGCTGCCAAAGCCACCATTGCTGGCCACAAGCTCTACCAGCATCTGCTCAGCAAAAGCTGCCCGTTCGAAGTCCGCGAAATGGACATCATTCTTGCTGATGGCAAGAAACGGAAGAAAATTACCCATCACTTCAAGACGGAAGTGCAAATAAACGGTCGTATAATTCCTACTATTTTTATTGCAATGCCTGACGATACCGATTCCAAAACTTTGCTCGGAATTGATTTTCTTGCTCAAGCCAAAATAGTAGTGGACGTGTCTAATATGAGGTACCATTTCACAGACAGTCCCCAAGTTCAATACGCTTTCAGCCGTGAGCCTGAACCATCCGGTTCAACCGGCTTGTCTACACAGACTGCCGCTGCAATTGACGTCACGCTACGTCCAGATGAGGGTGGTTCACTTCTCGAGGAGGAACGTGTCCTTGTCGACGGGCTTCTGCAAAGAAATGTTGAGGTTTTTCTACCCAAGGCTGTCGCTACGCCGTTTGCAGAACACGAAATTCGTCTGACAGACGATAAGCCGATTTTTCTCCCTCCGTATCGACTCTCGCCGCCCAAGCGAGCTCTTCTTGAGGAAGCTGTGGACTCTCTACTCGAACAGGGTATCATCGAGGAGTGTGAAGCATCGCCTTATGCTTCACCAGCGATCCTCGTACCGAAAAGGGAAGGAAACATGCGCTTATGTGTCGATTATAGACAGCTAAATGCGGTAACTGTTCCAGATCGTTACCCAATGCCACGTGTAGACGATCTACTTCATGCTGCAGGCCCAGCAGCAGTCATGTCTACTCTCGACTTGCAATCGGGATACCATCAAGTCAGCGTCAAGGAGTCGGACCGTGATAAAACCAGTTTTATCACTCCATTTGGTTTATTTCGCTTTCGGCGCATGGCATTTGGACTACGGAATGCTCCTGCAACTTTCCAGAGGCTAATCGACAGGCTGCGCTTCGGACTCCGTGATGTTGCAGTCCTTGCCTACCTGGACGACTTGATTGTGCTAAGTTCAACATTGGAACAACACTTGCAGGATCTACAGAAGGTCTTTGACCGACTGCAACATTTTGGGTTAACCGTAAACCGTAAGAAATGCTTTTTCAATTGTACTTCTGTGCGATATCTTGGCCACATCATTTCGCCTAACGGTTTGAGTCCCGATGCTACTAAGGTAGATGCTGTAAAACAAAGGAAACCCCCTACCAATGTCAAACAATTGTTGTCATTTTTACAATTGTGTAGTTGGTTTCGCCGCTACATCCCGAATTTTGCTTTAATTGCTAAACCTTTACATGCGCTTACTCGAAAAAATGCGAAGTGGGAATGGGAAGCTGAACAAATGTCAGCTTTTAATGATTTGAAAGAACTGCTCATTACTGCTCCAATCCTTCGCCAAGCAGATCCAAAACTGCCATTCGTTTTGAGAGCTGATGCCAGCTCTTACGCCATCGGTGCATGCTTACTCCAGGGGGAGGGTGCCGATGAACGTCCGGTGGAGTACATCAGTCGATTGCTGACCCCACCAGAACGTAACTACTCGACAACGGAGCGCGAGGCTCTCGCGGTAGTATACGCAGTGGAAAAATTCCGTGGTTACCTGGAAGGACAGGAAGTCATTGTAGCCACCGACCACCAACCTTTGGAATGGCTCATGTCGCTCCGTACACCCAGCGGACGACTTGCAAGATGGGCATTGCGTCTCCAAGCGTTCAATCTGCAAATTGAACATATCCCAGGCCGTTGTAATGTCGTCGCTGACGCCCTGTCACGACCGCCTGTTGAGGACAGTTTTGAAAATCCGATCGAAATAAGCTCCGTTAATGCTGTATTCTCGACCACTAATTCGAGGACAGTTCGTGAAGAACAAATGGAGGACGACGTCATTCGAAAAATTATCGAATGCTTCGAGTCGGAAAATCCCAATGAAATTGACTATTCACGCTGGCTAGAACGTGGATATTTGACGTCAAATGGTGTCCTTTACCGTTGTAACCCAGATGCCGACACCGATGAACCCCAGCTGGTCATTCCAATCCAAAAGGTGGATGAAATTTTGAAAGAATGTCATGATTCGCCGCTTGCGGGTCACAATGGAGTTGAGAAGACTTGCCAGAGAGTTTCAAGAAAATACTATTGGCCCTCCATGCGAAAAGACATAACCAAACATGTGCAAAAATGTCTTGAATGTCAGCGTTACAAGCCAAGTAATTTGAAGCCAGCAGAACTCCTGCAAACACCGGTCATGTCCCAGAGGTTCGAAACCTTAGCCATGGATCTTGTTGGGCCACTCCCGGAAACGGATCAAGGAGAGAGATGGATTTTTGTAATCGAAGACGTTGCTACCAAATGGATGGAGCTGTTTGCTCTCGTCAGTGCAACTGCGGAAGCATGTGCTAGATGCTTGATTGACGAAGTCATACTACGCTATGGTACACCCAGACGTGTGATCAGCGATAATGGTGTACAATTTGTCGGAGAGGTGATGCAACAGATTGCGCATTGCCTAGGATTTGAACAAAAGCTCACACCGGCTTATCATCCAGAGGCAAACCCGGAGGAACGCCGAAATCGCGACATTAAAACTCAGTTAGCCATACAAGCTCGCGACAATCATGCTTCTTGGGCCAAAAACTTGGCCTCTGTCCGATTTGCCATGAATACCGCTCAAAATTTGTCTACTGGGTATTCCCCAGCATTTTTATGTTTTGCACGTGAACTTCGCACACCTGCTGAGGTGCATAAAGATTTGCGTGGTATCGTTGCTAATGACAGTTTTGTTCCAGAAATAACCCCACACCTACGAAACGTAGCAGACATTCTTTGTCAAGCTAGGGAAACTGGTGAACGACGCCAAGATGCTTCGAAAGTTCAAGCCGACAAAAAGCGACGCGACTCCAGCCCTTTTAAGCCTGGAGATGAAGTCCTGGTGAACGTTCACGCCCTCAGTAAGGCCTCCAAGGGCTTTACTTCCAAGCTTGCACTACGTCGAGATGGTCCGTACATCATTGGAACCAGGGTGTCTCCAACAACGTACACAGTTTTTGCACCTTCCAACCCGGACCTTTGCCTAGGCAAATATCACATCTCGGCTCTTACCAAATTTCATGGAGATCAAGAGGCTGTGGAACCACTCCTGCCACTGCGAAAACGAGGTCGTCCGAAGAAAAAAGAAAACTCAGTTGCAGACGGAACCACGGACAACACACCCGACGAAAACGTCGATGTCATGGAGGAGGAGGTACCATCATCTCCCAAGATACACGGAGCGCGTACCCGACGCGCTGTTACGGTACCTCTGAGGTACCGCTAATCGTTCAATTTTGTTGGATTTCTACGGTGGATGTAACATAACCTCATGCTGTCCCATCCACCTACAAAATCCAAAGGGGGAGTGTAACGCTACCCTAACGCCGCCACTGGAAGAGGTCGACAACAGCGCCCTCTAGGTAGTAAGAAGATGGCCGCAGGGAACGCCACATCTCGCTCTCGGCCGTTCTAAGTAAAATTCGTAAAATTACAATAAAATACAAAGTCTCAATTTTGTCGTAATAGGGAATAAACCCTTCTTCACATCGTACACTCGTGTGTTTTTTATTTGTGTAGTCCGTCGTGTTACAATACTCAATTACTCAATATAATAAAAATAAAAACAAATCAAACTTGTACTTTTTTAATAATGAGAACATCACCAAAACAAATTACAGGTGAGTACATAATAAGATGATGAAATATTTGAATTCAAATAAGTTGAGAAGAACTTCATTGCTACATGATAATCTATTACTAAATAAATCAAAATATATATTTCTTCCTCAATTATTCATAATAAACTGACAACTTCAACATAAACATCCATGACATAAACTATCACAATCAATATTGCAGGTAGTTCAATTTAACTTACTTAGTTAAATAATTCAAATAAATCATTAGATTACATTGAAAGTGATCTTGGAAACGGAAGGATGGAACATGAACAGAAATTAAGTATATATTACTACAAGGTGGAAATATTGTGGCAAAGAAAAATGTAGCTTGGCCAGGAAAATGAAAACAACAACCGTTTCAAATTGGTTTTGAACAATGTTTTGCTTTGCCTATTCCAGTCTGATTTTCTTCTCCTCCAACTAATCTCAAGATTTCCATTTTCAATAAATGCTGTTCACGTTCTAGATGCATCGACTGGTTGAATTTCTTTTCTTGCAACTTCAGCACTTCCTTCTCATACATCGTAAGGTCTGATTTCCTTTTTTCACCTCTGCTTCTGGTTGAAGTAGTACCTCTCCCTGAGGGTTGCATTTGATGAAGAAGGAATCATCACCTGGTGTTGCCTTGGTCCTTGTTCCTGAGATTGCATTCTGCTCTGTTCCACCATACGCATTTCACTAAAATCAAAACAATATTCACAACATGATCCAGCGGTCACTTCAACTTATCAAGAAAGTATCATTCTCTTTTAGAAACTCACCCAGTCGATGCATCCAGTTCGACTTGACTTTCAGCATCAGATGTTATCGCTGAAGAATCTGAAAATCCTGGAGCGGCTGATGCGGGTATCGAAGAGGCTGTTGCAAGTTCTCGCTATAAATTAGAGTACATCAATATCGGGTTCTGGATTGGAAAATACTATCGCAAACTTACCACACCATCGCTATCCACACGGTTGTTGTCCTCCTAGAAGTCTTCGGGTGTGATAGACTGAATGAGAAAATCGAGTTCGGTGACCCTCTGATTGCGTGGACCGCCCCCTGTTCCTGTACCCATTCGTTTGTCAGCGGCTATACATTTTTCTTTGTCAGAACTTTCTACCGTTGATAGGCACTTCTTAAATCTGTCCATGTTCTGGATGTCCGCCCTGCAAACCGTTAACCTCGTGGCCAGCTCTTACCATTTTTTACGTTGCAAGACCGTCATCATGGCGTTGCTGAATTTATTCTCGAGGACGGCCTTGTTTTCCGATATGAAGTGGAGTATCTGGAATTTTTCTCCCTCCGTAAAGTTCTCAGCCCGCTTCCGATCACTCATTTTAGACGATTAGACAACTGCCACAAAACCAGCACAAAACAGTCAAAATTATAGGTTAAACACGAACTTTGTTCTGTCAATTGTCAACTCTGTCAACAAAACGACAGAATCTGCCATTTCGCTGCATTTCGCACCCCGCTGGAAAGTAGTTTTGAGTACATTTTACAGTGTTGCCAAATCGATACCCTCATTAGTTAAATGTGCCCTGACAGGACGTAAAAGATCCCCTATGAATACGACCGCTTTCATCAGGTAGCCGAGCGCTTTTTGTTAGAGGCATGCTAAATGTGGTTTAAAAGGGGGATATGAATACGGGCCTATGAAGATAATCAACGCGTCTGTGCATGGGATACTATTGTCGAGTGCTAGATCTGAACCATGCAAGGCCTGTCAATATACTCCGATGCATATCTTCGATATGCGATGGAGAATCTAGCAGGACGCACCGCTTGGAGTGATGTTCGGGTTGGGAGTCAATAGTGGAGAAGTCATGGATTCAAATCAGGTCATGGTAACTTCCTCAGCCCTTACGTGTAAATCAAACGGCTAGCGCCATCTTCCAATTATATGGTGAATTTGAGTGTTTAGGTACACAACTCGATTCCACGGTTTTTATTGATTTTTACATAATGTACAATGGTTTGACATAAGTAGACAAAAAATATTGTGCATGAGCAGTATCAAAAATATGTGAAACTACTATTGTTAGCAGCAACATCCAGCGGAGTCATTTTGTATCTTAAACAAATCAGTCCTATCAACTTTGGATAGAAACCTGACTACATAAAATCTTATATCCAAATGGGGAACACAATACCACACATTTTTCAAGGAACACACGCCGAGGCAAAGGGGGCGCGAAATTTTTCGGCAGAATGCGGGGTCGACCAAGTACTTGAAAAGCAATCAGGTTCACGTGTTAGTGTACGCGTGCGCAAAATTCAATTTGGGACGAGTGGCCATATAACACTTGTTCTCATCTCATCGCCCGGCCGCCAAGAGCATTGCCGCCTCGACACTGAAACCCTATTATAAGCCCGATAATGGAATCCATTTCCATAGCCTCCTCCACGGCGCGCGGTCTACTACCACCACGTCGCCTCCTTCCTTCTCCTAACCCGCGCGCTGGAAACTAGCCAACGCAAATTCCGACGCCTATTTACATACGAATCGTTTCTCCGTTCGAAAACAAACGCCCCGGAGCTGAATTCTGTTCTGTACCTGTACTCTGTAGGTACTTACCTACAAACCTATTTGTCAACTCGTACAGTGAATTCCGGATTTTTCTGGCTTAGAGGGAGGTAGCCAGGAAATCCGCGGAAGAAAAATCACCCTTTTGTGGAATCTTACGAATCTCTTGCAGATCCTCCGAATGTGTTGCACGGCAACTGAAATCAGTGACACCAAGTAATAAAACTCGTAAGCTAGATATAGTATAGATGGGCAGGATGCATCATTTTGTTTCAAGCGTTTCACTTCAATTTGAAAGAACGTTATAAGTATAATACTGTTACGTATTTTGCGTATGGGTTCGATTATAATTGAGACGATCGTTTTAAAATACACACTGTTCAATACTGCGTACTACAATAAATACACGCCAAACAATTATTATTCACTTGAGAATATTGCTGTGATCACTACTCGCTTTTAATTCGCTCGCTATCACTTCGCATTCCAATTCATAACTGTTCGTGAGGCGACGATTGATGCCTTATATAGGTCCGACTAATTCATCTCGAATATTCCATGCATCTCCAGCAGTTTCCATAGTGGCCCGGCATATGGTTTCTAGACGACTCCCGAATAATCACACACCTTTCGCGTGCTTCCCGTGTGTTCTGGTGTGTGGCACCTCCGCCAAAATGGACAGATGTAGCTTGACCCACTGCGGAAGCCTCCAGTGGCTCCAGTTTGGAACGTACCATGGAGCTTCCGCTATGTCTTTGAGCATCTTATTTTGAAAACGTTGGATTTTCATGATATTTGAGGCGCTAGTCGATCCCCACTACACAGCACTGCTGTATACCGTATGTCCGCACAGGATTTATCACAGTCTTGTACAAAAGGACTTTGTTCTCGAGGGACAGACTGGAACCTCGTCGCAGCAGCCAGTGGAGTCTCCCTCTGGTGTGTCCAAGTTGTAGGCGCTTTTCCCAGACGTGCATGACCGGCCCACGTCAGCCGTCTGTCTAGGTGCATGCCCAGGTATCGGATTTCCTCCTTCTGTGGTAAGACTTCACCATTCAACGTAACGGAGAGACATGTGGCTCTGCTGAGAGTAAATGTCACGTGCTTAGACTTTAGCGTGTTTGCCTTGATCCGCCAGGTATTCAGCCACCTCTCTATTTTGTTGAATGGGTTTGAAGATTGGTCGAAGCAATGGTGCGATCTTTATGTGAAGACATTACGGCCGTGTCGTCGGCAAAAGTTGCCAGAACCGTATTCCTGCATGTTGGTATAGTGGACGTGGTAGGAAAAAACAAGTTGCAAATGATGATAAAGGCAAACCACTTTGCAGGATCGTAACTAAGACTTAAATTAACGATTTGACCCGCAGTGCTTTTTTTTTCGTCCCTTAGGATTTGAATGGCGCCCCTTTTTCAAAATGGCGGATTTTATCTAGGGGCAGAAGGTATCGATTAGCCTGGTGATGTCCAGCTTTGTTAAAATATATGGAGCTATGTCTCGATCGGTTTCTGGGACATCAAACACTATTTAAAAAAATGATGGAACATTGACATCTGTCGCAGGCAAATTTGGTGGAGGCGCCAAAATGAATTTAGTACGGTCATAAGAAAATCGCTGTAACATTTTTAGTTTCCAACCAATTCAAACACAAAACATCTAATTTTGTAGAAAAGTGAATTCTTCTTGTTATCTCATACCTACCTCTCATAAAAAAGACATTGAGGAATGTTGAAAAAAAAATTGAAAAATAATTCAAAAAAAAGATTTTTTTATTTTTTTATTTTTATGAAAATTGCTTTATTTGTAGATTTCGATGTGCCCTTTCTAAATTTGCATTTTTCCGATTAATATCTTTGCAGTGCGCACCGCCATCTTGAAAAAATGATATCTGGAAAGAAGTTTTTGACAATATCTAAATTTCAGAGTATGCAAAACCAAAATGTTTATATACGTATGAAAGAACATTCAATTCTCCACAATTTGACACCTGAACCATCTTTGTGCGACTCGGGGCTCTTGAGCTAGAGCTTCCGGAAGTATCAATTTTCGGTGTTAAATAGTGACCGCGCCTACCGGATTTCACCACTGGATCACCACCATGTCTAAATCAAGTTACCCATCAATAACGCGTCGTCATTTATCACAAATCATGAACATTGGTGGACCTGGCACAGCCCCAAGAGGTGATTTTCAATTCTTTTGGAACCGAAAATTGATACTTCCAGAAGGTCTAACTCAAGAACCACAAGTCGCACAGAGCTGGTTCAGATGTCAAACTGTAGAAGATTGAATGTGCTTTCATATGTATCCAAACAATTTAATGTCACAAAGGCCAAAGTTCAGATTTTGTCAAAAACTTCTTTTCAGACATCATTTTTTCAATATGGCGGCGCGTGCTGCAAAGGTAGAAATCGGAAAAGTACAAATTTAGAAAGAGCACATCAAAGTCAACAAATAAGGCAATTTTCATGGAAATAAAAAAAATGAAAAAAATCCTTTTTTTTTCAAATTATTTTTTAATTTTTTCTTCAACATTCCTCAATGTCTTTTTGTATGGAAGATATAAGGTAACAAGAAGAATTTACTTTTCTACAAAATGAGATGTCTTGTGTCAAAATCGGTTGAAAAATAAAAATATTACGGCAATTTTCTTATGACAGTACTAAATTCCTTTTGGCGCCTCCACCAAAGTTGCCTGCGGTAGATGGCCATGTTCCACCATTTTTTTAAATAGTGTTTGATGTCCCAGAAACCGATTGAGACATAGCCCCATATATTTCTTCTAAGCTGGACATCACTAGGCTATTCGATACCTTCTGCCCCTAGATAATATCCACCATTTTGAAAAAGGGGCGCTATTCAAATCCTAAGGGACGAAAAGAAAAGCACTGCGGGTCAAATCGTTTATTTAGGTCTCAGTTGTAACCCTGCAAAGTGGTTTGCCTTTATCATCATTTGCAACTTATATTCCCTATTTCAGTTGTACCACGTCCACTAGTAGGTCTCTTGTGAACAGCAGGTACAGGACCAAGTAGCTTCGCAGGATCTCGTAGACCTGGGAAGGAAGATCCCTCTTGATTTTGTAGAGCAGCCCACGATGCCATACCTTGTCAAAGGCTTGGGAAACGTCCTAGAAGGCACGGAGCAGTATCGCTTGGTTTCGAGATCATTGCGGATTTTGGCTACCACGCGATGGACCTGCTCGCACGTCGAATAATGCTGTCGACGGAAACCAAACTGGTGTCCAGGGATCAATCCGCGCGCATCCAGAATGGGCCAAATCCTCTCCAGAAGCAACGCCTCGAACACTTTTGAAGGAACCGATAACAGGCTAATTGGACGGTAGGATGCTACCTGGGTGACATCTTTACCCGGCTTTGGTATAACAATAGTTTTAGCCTCCTTCCAAGTTGATGGGTAGTGGCTTGTTTTTATGATGGAGTTGGCAATCATTGTGAACAGACGACTACCTTCCTTCGGCAACTCTCCCATCATTTTTCCTGTTATTTTATCTCTTTCCTGGCGCCTTCCTGGGTTTGAGTTTTTTCATTATTTTGCGAATGTTCCTCTTGGTGAAGCTGTCAATAGGTGGGTCGAGCTGTAACGGGGCTTCAAGGAAGTGGTTGATTTCCCTTTTCTCTTCTGGTGATATCATGGCTGGATCACGTCACTGAGGTGATCCGCAAAAGCATCGGCTTTCTCTTCATCACTTTTGGCCCATCCACCCTGGGTTTTCCTGATAGAAAGAATGCGTATTTGCGGAGTTTAAGTTTTTTCGTAGCCTTCCAGAGTGAGTAATCTGCAGCCTCGGGGGATGAAAGGTTGCTACGATACTTGTAGATTCCATCATTTCGGTGGTTCATCTAAACAGTTCCACTTCTCTTGTTGCCACATTCAGTTCCGTCTTATCAGCTAGGGCCCGACCTGATCCTCCGGATTCAGAAAACTATAACATACGTACCTCTCACTCGTTTCCTCTAATAGATACAGGGTAGTCAAAGTTCACTTTTTTCGATTTCCAAAAATTTGTAACTTGCGAACTATTAAACCAAATTAGCTTAAGCTCAGCATAGACCGTTTTATCAAAAACATCTAGCTACTTGCAAAATCTCAAAGGAATCCAATAAGTGGCGTGATGTGAGTTCTGGGGGGGAAATTTTTTTAAGGTTCTTCAGATGCTTCCAAATCAATGAACCCCATAAATTCTACGCTACTGATTGGACTCTTTCGAGGTAGATAGATGTTTTTGATAAAACAGTCTATGCTTAATCAAGGCTGATTTATGGTTCGATAGTTCGCAAGTTACAAATTTTTTAAAATCGAAAAGAGTGAACTTTGACTTCCTGTATCGAGCCCTGTATCTATTTTAGGAAACGACCGGGGGGCACATATGTTATAGTTTTCTGAATCAGGAGGATAAGGAGAATCTCATCCCAAAGTTTGATCGGTCCAAACTGATTATTCACCCTGTACAGGGTCAGTGGCGTATTTAGAGATTTGGAATGGGGGGGGGGGGCAAGGTGATTGATTTTTTTTTATAAATAACGCAAGATACGTGAGAAGGAGGGGGGGTGAAGAACAGAAGGCAGACAAAATGCCTCCATCCATCAATAAAAAAGATTTGGACTAATAGTAATTATTGTGTAGAAGGGTAGAACGTATTATACCTACAATATTATATACATATTACGTATTATACAACGAAATTAGGTATACATATTCAAATTTACAACATTATCGGAGCGCGCCTGTTCTTTTGCCGGTATACCTTCTTCTTATTATTATCATTACAGATCGAGGGGAGGGGGGGCACATGCCCCCTATGCCACCCCCATAAATACGCCACTGTACAGGGTAGTCAAGAAATTGTGAAGTGTAATACAGTTATTAGAGGTGCAAATTTTACACCACTTCTCAAAGTAAGGTTTTTTCGGTTCAAAATAATAAAGATGAAAAATGAGAATATAACACTCCCATTTCTCAAAAATACAGTAAAAAATTCATAAAAATATTTTTTGTTGTTCTCTTCTTTCATTTGATCAAAGCTCGAAATATTTTTTCTTAGTTTAGAAATGAAATATATTCTCGTACCTGTAGGATTCATTTCGCACTGAATTTCCTGTACCTGAAAAAGTTAACGGAGATATACCCCGTCAAAGTTGAAAGTAAAAAACCGGTTTTTCTTTATAACTTCTGAACCATGAGGCCGATTCTGCTCAAATCGAGGCTCAAATTTTGTGTTGATAATAATCTTAGATAGCTGTGCGTCAATCATCTAATGAATATTCCCTACAAAAGCCCCAGTAGCGTAGATTTTGGAAGGTTGCCCCTATTCACCTCTATATTTCCGACGCCACAGAAATTTGTTGGCGAATCATCAAATTTTTGACATCCTAGTTAAGAAGCAGAAACTTGTTTGGTCAATTTTCATCAGATCGGTGGTTTCGGAGATATAATTTGAGTTCGAAATTACAAAAACTCTATAAGGACACGGAATTCCTTATTTTTATCATATTGTTACGAGCGGAAATTGAAATTCATCTGGTGACTTCAACGGCCCAGTAGCACATTTGGCGGAGGTGCCGTCTTCACTGCACGTTGGTAATGCCCGCGAATTGTGTAGGATTCTTTGGGAGTCTCCTAGAAACCGTATGTCGGTTCATTGTGAAATCAGTCAGAGGACCGATGGAACAGTCGAGATTAATACTCGGAGCTATATCAGTGTTACGCGATTCTGTTTCTATTTTACGAAATCATTTTCACCAAAATTATAACTGAATAGTTTCACGTACCTAGGTACTTTAATTCTTGTTTTCTTCAAAAATTGGAATTTAGATCCAAAATACGGTATCCTCTGCCAGACGACAAACCAAAATTGTTTGGTGAGGTGTTCGACATTTGTTGAATAAATATATAAACACCGATCCTCGGCCTACGGACCAGTGATATTGAATTCGAAGTGATCAAGAGCTATAGAACGCGAGTAGTAAACAGCGATATTCCCAAGTAAATAATTGTTGGCGTGTATTTCTGGTAGTAGATACAATGGTAGTACGCAGTAATAAAGAGTGTGTTTTGAAACGATCGTTTCAATCAACGAACCTAAAGGCGAAATACGTAACAATATGTTATTTTGAATCGGTAACTTTGGCAACATGACAAAAAAGAAGCGAACAAACTACCGAGAGTTCATAAATTAAATGGGTCAAGGGTTGCCTGTGAATTCAAAAACGTCTGTCTAAACTAGCGTAATCTTTTTGTAATAGATTTGTCAAACTTTGACAAGTTACGTCCCATATTATTGATCTCTGATCTGCCATCAGTGCACGAGAATACTTCAAGTTCGAAAATACTCCTCGATCATGTAGGTTTTGTGCCGTCATAAAAAACACATTTAAAATGTTCTGAAAACGAAAACTGCGACTGGTTTGACAAATTACGATAACCAAAAAATTACAGACATCAAATGAACGATGCTAGTTACGACAGATGTTTTTCAAGTCACAGGCACCCTTGACCCATTTAATTGATGAACGCTCGGTATAACAGATTTGAATATGCGATTATCTAGCATCCGAACACATTTGACAACAATTTTTCTATCAAGAGTTCCAGTTTTTCACATTCAACTTTGGTGGGCTCTATCTCCATTAATATGCATTTTTAATGTATAGTTTTTGAGCTAGTTCGTATTGTTTTCTCCTGATCTATCGATAATTGAAATTTTTCAGGTAATTCCTGGAGCACCTGTATACTAGACCTTGCTACTTAATTATGCCAAATGTTTCCAACATACTTTTAGAGACGCGCTACGATGAAAGCATAAATTCCTGTAAACAGGGAAGATTTCTTCCCAGGACGACAAAAAAGGCTTTACCTACTAAAAATGGTTTATGTCATGTCATTGCTGAAGGAATCGGAAACAAAAGCTAGTCCAATGAGCGAACCGCAAATGAAAGAAGATGACGATCTCCTAAGTGATAATCCTTGCCGCTAAAACTCGCCACAAGGTGCGCTCAAAATGTTCATTATTTATTTATTTGCGTCGTCGCCAGCGGCTTTGTCATGGTAATGCAACACAATTTCACTAAGTGCATTAATTCAGCTGTTCTATTATTTAACAACGTGAGTTAGTTGCGTAGCATCCTAAAACTTGAAATGTCGAATTTCAAAAGTGATGATCGCTACCTACTTACGGGTACTACACCAAAAGGACTTTCAGTTGTAAAATTATATTAAGTGTGTAATTTTACGGCGACCCTTGAATAGTCCGTGCCATAGATAAAACACATTTTAATATTTGAAAATTTACGGTGCAGCTGTAAAACTTTTATTATCAATTTATCAGAAAAGTATCTCGGTATGAGAGGCGCAAATAAAATTTCGAAGATCCGCTTTTTTAATATGACGCGACGGCGTATAATAAAACGGTCTAGGAAGTTGGCAATATGAAATTGTTTTATGGATCCTTAAGGTTACTTCCTTACGTTGTGAAAATCGTTGAATATTTCAATATTTCATTGAAGGATTTTTTTACGGCGAGCACATTAAGCGCGGTTTTTATGTAAGCATCCCTGAAAAGTTCACCGCGTATTATACACCCGTCGACAAAATAAAGAAGCGCAATCAAAGAAAAAGAGCAGGAAGAGAAAATGGCAGGTGTGTCTGTCAGTCCTCTTTTCGCACAAGGGCGACAAGCGCGGGGCGCGGGACGTCCGCATTTACGGAGTTTAGGGTTCAGGTAATCCTGGTCAGACGTCCTGCATGTTTACATTTGTATTCGAGGAAAGCTCTTGTAAATTGTGTATCAATTTCCAAGCGGCGGAGAGTTTTGCCTCAACTCTTGTGTGTTATATTAAGTTGGTATCATATCACACTTTTTATTGGTACGTATAAACCCGAAGCCGTCGAACAAGCGCGCAGTGATATATCCTGTTGGAGGTTTTGCCCTCGAATATTGGATATTACACGATTCCGATCGTATTTTCATACATGCCTTTCACAAAAACCCGTCGCATATGTCGAACTCTCCATCGCGCGAACTTTGCTTTCTATATTCTGTTTTTTCCTGCAACACGACTGGTGTAGGGTGTAAGTATTTACTTTGAAATTTGACTTGGTAGTATATAGACAATATTGATGGTGTAGTAATTTTAATACCAGTATGTGCAAAAAATATTTTCAGAGTAGGTGAAAATCTCGGTGAAAATATTCTCATTGATTTCACACACTTTTCGACGTTTGGCTGTGATCGTCGTTGCCCCCGCCCACCTTTCCTATATTGTGGACCTCTTATTTATAGGCTGTCTGATTTCTACATGAATTACATGATTCGAGAGGGCTGCGTTTCCGGTCGTCATCGGTCGATCGCGGCCTGAATCGCAGCCCACTAAAATTATGTAGAAATCAGACAGCCTATACGTTGTTTTCGCGTTTACCAAAGCTCTAATTCTAGATGAGATTATTGAGATCGTAACTTTGGGGATGATGTTGGAGTTGAAAAGAAACACGATCGGACAGCGAACAAAATGAATGTTTAATAAAATCAGCAGCAAAATCCAAATTTATAAGGTTTTTTTCTCAAAGTACCTCACAAGATTGGATTGACAGAGGACATAGGACATAATATGAACACAACAAAACACAGACACACACACACATGAATTTTCAATTTTCAATATCGGTGTACGAAACTATAAAGTAAAGCCGATGTTACCATATTTTTGGTCAACAAATGAGATTCGGCACAGGACGACTCAACTGTGGACGACAGCGGCTTGCATTCAGGTGGATCAGGTTGCACACGCCGACGAGGACGTAGCGACGCGTATGAATAACGTTCCCTTACCCATCGCACACGGCCAGAAGCCCTTTTCTTTTGACGTTGCTTGTGGTCATTTGTAACTGGGAGAACCAGAGCCGCCTCCGTCTCTCGCCAAGGAGGCGCCAGGCCTATCACTTCCGTGACGCTGACTCTCCCATCAAATACCATGTGACATCAATTCCAAATTAATAAGTGACAGATTGGTCACGTTTCGAAGAACAGCGGTACAGTCTAGCCGCCTGTCGTAGTGCGCAAATCTACACTAAACCGCTGCTAGCCTCACCAACATTTGTTGATGTATTGCACTTCAGAGTAATTACGTTTACGTAGAGTCTCTCCGGTTTCTAAGCGAGAGTAACCTCCGTTCATTAGTTGCGTTGTGTTCTTTCTGAATGTCTCCTGATTTTGGAGCCGAACTGGTTCAATTCTAGTGACTCGAAAACGCTAATAGATTCATTTTTCGTGCTTCATCACCTTGACAGGGTCATTACCTTTTGAAAAATTTCCAGTGGGGGAAGGTGTTAAGTGCTGCATCATTATAATACTACAGGTATGATGATTCTCTCCATAATGACGTGAAAAAGTCCAACAATGAGTTCTTGAGTTATGAATTTTTCGATACCGAATTTTTTGACGTGGATACGTCTATGTTTTCGATCCTTAAGGGGGGTCATTTCATGAACAAGAGTATATGCACGAGCGTCATCTGTTGGTGCAGTTGTGAACGAAGCCGATAAGCATGAAATCTACTAAAATAGACTAGTTAGTTAGTCCACGTAGCGAGGACACTTTTTTTCCAAAATATTCAAATTTAGAGAGACACCCTATGCTATTATCCGGGGTTCAATTTTGTTTTTTTTCACTCAAAATGGAGAGAGTGGAGGATTTCAAACTTATATTTACTTGACCTGATACTCTTTCAAGGTTTTTTGCTTCAACATGGAGATAAATGAACTACATTCGAAATGATCCAGAAGGCAACAAAGTAGAGAACGCCGACTCTCTCGCTCTCAAACGGAATCAAGTTTCAGCGCCACCTATCGGACTTTCACATAGTGACTCTTGTTTAAACAGCAGAGTCCTGTAGTTTTTCATTACCGACATTTACCCGGTAAATTCAATTTTCTCATTATCCAAGTATGAGAATTATTCATGACATTTTTATCTTACTTGATACTTTCTGGTCAAAATTTCGCATTTCTGAATGGCCTAATAGATGTATTACACTACACAATTTCTTGTACAACTTCTTGTACAATCTGTCAGTTTAACAACAAAGTTCATTGTTTTTTGACACTATTTTGGCAGATTGTACAAGAAATTGTGTAGTGTAATACAGATATAAGGTGAAAAAGCTATTCAGAAAATGTGAGATTTTGGCTCGAAGTATCACGTAAGTTAAAAATGTCATGAAAATATCTCAGCGTGGATGGACACCTAATAATAATGAAGTTTAATTGATGCCTCGATTGATGCATTAACTTCAATACAATTTGAAGTTTTATGACTTTAGAATGTTTCATAGCTAGAAAACGTTCATTCGGTGTATCAAAATCAATGCATCAGTCTAATGGACGCTAGTTACAACTTGCAATAATAATCAAATCAAACATAATAAAACAGTATTAAGATGCAGGTTTATTAGATGACAAAGTAGCTTATTTAGCAGTAATTCATAACAAGATATTGTAATATCTAATTATACTTTATATTGAAACAAAAACAAATAATAGTTTTTTATAGATCCAGTAAGAGCTAATGAACGAACATTCACAACTAATTTTGTTCAGTCAACTGAGGGTCGGTATGCAATAAATAGAACAATAATTGTTAATACAGTGTCGGTACACAATAAATAGTTCAACAATGATTGCAAATACAGTATCGCATGATGTCTTCTGTTGATGTAGGTACCAGAGAAACAGAGTATCTGAGAAGGTAAGTCCCAATCAATACTCAAGACTTGATTTACTATTTGAATGACTGAAGTGAATAGCACAACAACATTTTGATTCTTCTATCATGAACACATCATTAAAACAGGGGCGCTTAGATTAAAATATGCTCAGGTACCAGTGAAAAAAATTCTCTCATCTTTTTGTCAGTAGAATAGTAGATAATTTTGAATTCGGTTATTGATCTTTTCAACAAACCTAATTATTTACAAGTAAGGTTAAAGTCACTTGAATCATTTACGTCATATTCTCTCAGTCCATTTGCTCAAGCCATTCACTCTTTTACCCTCTTTTATGAACACTCGTTCAGACTCGAAGAGATCTTTTGCTTTGTTTGCTATTTGACAATGACAAGTCCTACCTTTTCAAACACTGGGTTTGTTTTGGCAAGCAATCATCTCTGTTGTTTGCTGTAGTTAGTACTAGTTAGTCAACAAACAGTTCTCAGCAATAAACTTGCCCTTCCGCTAAAACATCCTTGCCTGATATTTTATGATTTGTTTTGATGTAAATTAACAAAATTATGTTGACTTCCGTGGCTCTTGCTCTACTTGTACTTATGGGCTGGAGTCTTCAGAGGTCGAGGGACCAGCTGTGGCATCTGCTGCAGGCAGCTTTTGCAAATTTTCTATAAAAAAGAAAACATACACAATAGCTTGTCATTAACTACAGCAATTCGTTACAAAATACCTCTTAATTTTTCCGGTCTCACATAAGGATATTTGGTGGCTTCTGGACGATCAAAGCAGTTTTCTTCCGTTGGCGCTGATGGTTCCCATCATAGTCTAGAAAGAAATTTCACAATTTTTAGTAACTTCTTCATCGACAAAACACAGATAGCTATGAAATATACCTGATAGGTACAAAACCAAGCTCAGATTGGGGAGAGCTATAAAATGGGCTAGAATGGCACTCTCGGTATTACACAGTCAGGATTTTTTAGGGTTCTAGTTTTTGAAATTATCCACTTTGTAAATTTCTTACCTCAATGATATTGACTTAGCATAATTATCAAACATACCTGGTAACTTTTAAGTCGGAAGCAAAGACTTCCTTGAACGCCCTGATGAGTCCTCTATGCAGATGCCAGCAAAATCGAGCAAAATGAGTTTTGCAAACCGGGTGGTTTCGCAGAAACGTCAAGTCTTCGGAACCCTGCTGTATCCTTCCATTGCTCATTCGCTGGATCCAAATTTGCCAAACATTTGGATCCGACGGTATTGCAAACCTGAGTTATGAATAAATCGATTAGTTTTCTTGTGACTACCGCACATGATAGAAAAATGGGCAATTTTCGCTATTTACCCAGTGCTTACCTAGGCGAAGTTCCATCCTTACAACTTGGTACACAACAGGGTCGCAACGCAATCTCTTCACGTCCATTTTCACCAGAATTTTCACTTGTTCACTATTTAAAGTTGACAGAAAAAGCGGATGATGAGTCCGTTATTTTTCAGCTAACCGCACTTGTTCACGTGCACGTGCCTGTCACATAAACAACGATGTGTCTTGACGATGACAGCCGAGAGCCGCCGCCAAAGGTCGATTGGCATTCAAATCTCGTGCATCAGCGCCATCTGTTGGACTTTCACATAAGCTCAACTTGGAACTTTCGCGGCAATCCTACTTGCCACCCCCTGAAATGATCTATTTGTTACGAGTTGCAAAGCTCTTGTGCGATTCCACTACATTGTAGAATGTATACGGAGGCGTAATTACCTACTAACTAGTATATTCGAGAAGGTACAATTGCAGAAGGTTCAAGATCTCTGGAGAAAGAGATGCGCAAATAATTGCGCCACTGCGCAATAGGCGGAGGTGCCGCGCCTGGGACTCAGGACCTTGTCAGAACATACGCGAACAGACTGCCAGACATTGCTGGAGTGTTCTCGAAGATATGACACCAGTATATAAGCGGGGGATCGCCCGGACGCGGACGAGCTGGGTTTTCAATTGGAAGCGACGACAGCGAATACAATAGCGAAGTTGATCAAAGCGCTATGCAAGTGTCGGCGTCGGCATATATTTGACGTGTATTTAGTGGTACGTTTTTTAGAAGAGAAAACAGAGGTAGAAAAGTTTTCAAATTGACACCCTGAACACATTTAGGCTGTCAACAGGCCTTTTGACCATCCCGACATCCTGGAAAATACAATGAAACAAGCAGCTAGTGAGGTCGTGGTCAAAAATTCGAATTAAGTAAAATATCTCTCTCTCGCAGCTTCTCAATAATTCACGATTCACCGCACTTCATCGCGATGGTAGGCCAGCGCCAGTTAGGACTCAGGACCGGTGGTGGTAGGCACGATCACTGGCCGCCTCCTTCCTATCCCTAAAGTAAATTACATATCACAGCACAGTATGGCCAGGGAAGAAAAAGGCTCTTTAAAAGAATTGCATCGGAGCACGACGACGACTCGGTGTGTGGCTGCTGGGATTTTTTAGAATTATAGTCATCCAGGTTGATAGCTCAATCGCTACTGGACACCGCAGCGCTCCATTGCCAGTAATGGACGAAATTACCCAAGGAACGTGATTTCGAACACTAATAGAAGGCTTAGTGGAACCGCATGTTTTCTTTATGAGGCACGTATTCGGGAAGCCCGGGGCTGGAAAAGGTGCACAAACCACCTCGAGTCCACCACCGCATTCGCATCATGCCGGTATAAAGTGTAACCTATCCGTGATACACTTCACGTGCTCGATTCATTCATCTAAAATTTTAATTTATTTACCAAAACGGAATACGTAAGCACCCATCCGGACTTTCAGCAAAATTAATACCGCCCCATATAACCCCCTTTTCCTTTCCACTCTCGTCACTCTATACTCCAGAATACACATCTGGGTAGTTCACGTTTACATACCTACGTGCAGAAAGCAGAGGGTAAATCCCGGATAATCTACAAGTAAAATAAATATTTGACTCAAGCAACAATGCAAAGCGCCTCATACACATGTGTGGAATCAATAACGCTGACATGTGAATGTGAAGCTGAAAGATGTTGAGAAGGTAATGCTACTCAGGTATGAGTGATGAGTGACCAATACAAATTTGAGTTATACAGGTTTCGATACAGAACCCAACAAAAGGTACCGTACAACCTGCTTGGACGGTAAAAACCGAGGTAAAAGCCCAATGACACATATGCAAGAACAAAACATTGAAAAACAGTCAAATTAGGTCGGATGAAAGTGATCGATGCGAGGATCGATGGCGGCAGGGGTTAGTCTCGCACCAAGGCCCAATCATACTCAAGCATCATTTGAAAATAGCAGTAGGCGTAAAAACTAACCTGAAGATATTTGAGAATCACAATAGAAGGAGGGCATGAAACACGAAAAGTATGACACATCAAGTACAGCACTGACCTCATAAAAAAAGGTGACTGCAATAATTGCACATGAAAATGAGGCAATGAAATATCGCAGATAAAAACGTACAGCTAAAACTTGGACGCACAAAATTACAATCAAGTGAGCACATGAAAAATCAAATTGTACGCAAAATTATTGAAATGATCATGAAAATAATGACAATATGCTGATGGACAAGTTCAATTCACAATTTAGAGCACGGCGGCAAGCCAATAACTATCGTGCGTGTTTGAAAATAGCTCACAAAAAAAGTTCAAAGTAAACTGCTCACAAATTGAAGTGGATATTTGAAAAAAAAAGCTTTTCGAAAATCGCCAGAAAATTCTTGAAGATTATTCGATTGTGAAACCGCTTGCACCGTTTTGAAGAAAAATGTCAATATTTTCAAGAACTACTGAAGTCCTTTACAAAAATCACATGGACATGTCTGATACAGGGTGATTAAAAAAGTCGTTCAACTTTGTTCTTTTTTACTCTCGTGCAGGAGATTGTTCATCCACCCTGTACACCTATATTTACTTGGATCTTATAGTCTGTAGCTTATGTAACTCGTCAGTTTTTAATTTTTCGCTTTCCGTTGCGTACTTACCGAAATATAGCCTTTTCACTTTCCAAAGTCGTTTTATCGATGAATCTACTAAACCCGGGCGCTACTGGATTCTTTTTTGTACTAAGCAATGCCACTTGGTACTTTTAGAACGATTTTTTGCGCAGATTTCAAAATTAACGGAGATATGGCGTCTCAACCATCTGATGTATACAGGGTGTCGCAAAAAAAATATTTTATGAGATTCATTTTATTTCGAAATAATCAGTAGCAAAATGCCGTTGCAAAGATCAACTCCAGGTAAGTTCGGTATCCGTGGCAAATATCTTGCGGAATGGTACAGGGCAAAGAGAAATTGCCGAGACGACTCCAGACTACTGGCAGTGCCCGAATCACACATGGAGAAGGTCGCCCGAGAATAATTTCAGTAATGGAAGATCTCTTTTTGTTAGACATAAAATTGTAGAGTGAAATTTTCTACAACCTGTAATAAGGTGTCAGAAACAAATTTCTTTGTTCATGCGACACCCTGTATATTTTTATATAGTCTTCCATTTGAAATCTGCTCAAAAAATCGTTCTAAAAGTACCAAGTGGCATTGTTTTGTAAGTACCAAAAAGTCCAGTAGTTCCCCGGATTTATTCATCAGCAAAATGACTTAGGAAAGTAAAAAGGCTGAATTTCGGTAAGTAGGTAACGGAAAGCAAAAAAATAAAAACTAACGAGTCACATAAGCTACAGACTATAAGATCCAAGTAAATATAGGTGTACAGGGTGGATGAACAATCTCCTGCATAAGATTAAAAAAGAACAAAACTGAACGACTTTCTTCATCACCCTGTATTAGACATATTCATGTGATTTTTGTGGGGGACTTCAGTATTTCTTGAAAATATTGACATTTTTCTTCAGAATAGTGCAAGCGGTTTCACAATCGAGTGATTTTCAAGAATTTTCTGGCGATTTTAAAAAATTCTCCTTTTTTTTAAATATCCACTCCAATTTGTGAGCAGTTTAGGTCGATCAGCGTTTACCCAAGTAATTAAAATTATAGCAAAATCAATATATTTACTTACAAAATTGAATGCAGGAAAGAAAGAAACACAATAGGTTTGTTTCTTTGCTTTAACTCCTGTCTGGTTGGTCATTGCTAGGCAACGTCTGCTCCGAAGTAAGTTAGAGCAGGACAAAGAACTAGACCTATAGTGCCCCTTCAAGAAACTGCATCAATTTTCCCGCAGGTATAGTTTTCTCGTCTTGGTACCCAAAATGCCCAAAAGTAATAAAATGTGCCGACCCTCGCGCAGTGACCCATACACCACCATCGAGCGGGTGACCAGAGAGGTGAGTTTCCCTTCTCTCTTCGAACCGCAGTGCGACTCTACGTGTCAACTTAAACACGTGCAAAAACGGCGGTTCGCCACTCTAACGCAGTGCAGTGCTAAAACTGCTAAAACGCAGTGCTTATTGAATGATGTTTTCAAAAAAATTGAACCAGGGGCCCGTTTCATAAAACTACAAACGAGAAATTACAAGTGTGTAGTCTTGGTAACCCATTGTTGCCCACAAGATATTTGATGCATAGTCTACCAGAGGTCTTGCTCAGTGCTCACCCTTGAAATGCGACAGGACCGTACAAACAACTACTGGCTCTAAGAAGAGGCAAGGACCTGGACATTCTTTGGAACTTTGTGGAAAATCAGCTGGAAACTGGCACACTACACGTCAGGGGCCCGTTTAGTGGACGTGGTAGGAAAAAACCAGTTGCAAATTATGATAAAGGCAAACCCTTTCGCAGGATCGTAACTAAGACTTAAATGAACGATTTGACCCGCAGTGCTTTTATTTTCGTCCCTTAGGATTTGAATAGCGCCCCTTTTTCAAAATGGCGGATTTTATCTAGGGGCAGAAGGTATCAAATGGCCTGGTGATGTCCAGCTTCGTTAAAATATATGGAGCTATGTCTCGATCGATTTCTGGGACATCAAATACTAAAAAAAAAATGGTGGAGCATTGACATCTGTCGCAGGCAAATTTGGTGGAGGCGCCAAAATGAATTTGGTACGGTCATAAGAAAATTGCTGTAACATTTTTATTTTTCAACCGATTTCAACACAAGGTATCTCATTTTGTAGAGAAGTGAATTCTTCTTGTTATCTGATACCTTTCATGAAAAAAGACATTGAGGAATGTTGAAGAAAAAAATTAAAAATAATTTGAGAAAAAAAAGATTTTTTCAATTTTTATATTTCCATGAAAATTGTCTCATTTGTAGATTTTGATGTGCCTTTTCTAAACTTGCACTTTTCCGATTGATATCTTTGCAGTGCGTACCGCCATGTTGAAAAAATGATATCTGAAGAGATGTTTTTGACAATAACTAAATTTAAGTCCATGCGAGATTGAAATGTTTATGGACGTATGAAAGTACATTCAATTCTCCACAATTTGACACTTGAACCATCTCTGTGCGACTCGGGGTTCTTGAGCTAGAGCTTCCGGAAGTATCAATTTTTGGTGTTAAATAGTGACCGCGCCTACCAGATTTCACCACTGGATCACCACAATGTTTTATTCAAATTACCCAACGATAACGCGTCGTCTTTTATCTCAAATCATGAACATTGGTGAACCTGGCACAGCCCCAAGAGGTGATTTTTAATTCTTTTGGAACCGAAAATTGATACTTCCAGGAGGTCTAGCTCAAGAACCGTGGGTTGCAAAGAGCTGGTTCAGATGTCAAACTGTGGAGGATTGAATGCGCTTTCATATGTCTATAAACATTTCAATGTCACAAGGGCCAAAATTGATACATCGTCAAAAACTTCTTTTCAGGCATAATTTTTTCAATATGGCGGCGCGTACTGCAAAGATATGAGTCGGAAAAGTGCAAATTTGGAAAGGGCACATCAAAGTCTACAAATAGGGCCAAGCATGAAAATAAAAAAATGTTGAAAATCTTTTTTTTCAATTTTTTTTTTTTTTTTTTTTCAACATTCCTCAACGTCTTTTTTCAATGGAAGGTATAAGGTGACAAGAAGAATTCACTTTTTCACAAAATGAAATGTCTTGTGTTGAAATCCGTTGCAAAATAAAAATGTTACAGCAATTTTCTTATGGCAGTAGTAAATTCCTTTTGGCGCCTCCACCAAATTTGCCTGCGGTAGATGGCAATGTTCCACCATTTTTTTAATTAGTGTTTGATGTCCCAGAAACCGATTGAGACATAGCTCCATATATTTTAACGAAGCTGGACATCACCAGACTATTTGATACCTTCTGCCCCTAGATAAAATCCGCCATTTTGAAAAAGGGGCGCTATTCAAATCCTAAGGGACGAAAAGAAAAGCACTGCGGGTCAAATCGTTCATTCAGGTCTCAGTTGTAACCCTGCCAAGTGGTTTGCCTTTATCATCATTTGCAACTTAAATTCCCTATTTCGGTTGTACCACGTCCACTAGTTCCATAAAGCTACGAACGACAAATTACAAGTGAGTAGCTTTGGTTACAGATTGTTGCAACAATAGGTTGCCAAGACTACACATTTGAAATTTGTCGTTTCCAGTTTTATGAAACGGGCCCCAGGCCTCCTATCAACAGTTCTGAACAGCATATCGAAAATCCCGTCCAAATTTCATGGGCGCGTCATCGACTTAACAAGAAGAAAAATAATAAAAAAAACCTGATGTGGGCGCCACAAAACTTTCCCAACAGTAGGTATCCAAAGATTTCAGAAATAATTGTGAGTTTAGCATCCCTTCGGGAAGGGCAGGCTTGATTTCAGAATTGAAGGAAAAATCGACGAAATCCAAGAAAACTTATGATTCCTCAACTGAAATAAGTTTTCTAGGTCGTCTAAGTGAATTTACTGCCATTTTTTGCTGAGAAACGAGGCGTTTTCAGAGAAAAACAATTTGGGCTCTGCAAAAGTGGCGATTTCGAGATGTTTTTCAAAGTTTAAAACCAAAATATCTCAAAAATGAGGCCTCTAATCAAAATTTCACACAGTTACTTTTTTTTTCTAAATTGAACAAGGAATTTGAAAAACATATAATATTCCAAAAATACTTAGTGGCGTAGAGAATAGGACGTGAGAAGTAAAACAACTCTCCCGTATCTACGCCACTGGACAATTGTGACAAAAGTTATCTACGTCAAGTGATGAGTATTTGTTTCGTAGGTATTTGTACCAAATTTGATCAAAATCGCTTTGATGACTTGGGAGTTATTGCAAAAAGAAGATTTTAAAAACTGAACTTTGAACGGCTTTATCTCTCTTAGGAAGCGTTTTAGAAGAAAATTAAAATGCCTTGTTTTGGGGACGAGAATCTGAGCGCCCACAGCGGGACTTGACCCACGACCCCTGCGGGAGTGGTAGCCGAACGCGCTGTGTCCACCACACTACGAGTTCTTCTCTCCCGTGAAAAGGTAAAACCTAGTAACTGCCTTTGAGCAAATTGTGCAGGAGAGCGAAAAGAAGTTCCCAGTCTTGCCATAAGAATTGCTATGGCAAAATAGAACAGATATTAGCGGTATTGGGGGTTTTCAAGGTTGAATTTTTCATATTTCATAGTATCTCCATGATTTGGGTAGTATTTTGGAAAATAATGCACTTACTATGTTTTTCCATTAAAAATACCAGCTTATTACTTTGGAAAAACCTAGCACAATGACTTGCTATTGAGGAACTTCTGAAAGCTATCGAATCTCAAATGGAAAAACATAGTAAGTACAATTATTATCATCCCTGTTATGTTAAAAATCATATTTGACGTAACTTTTCAAAATAGAACCAACAAACAAACAAAATAGCGTTTCCAAAATAATATTCCTATCGATATAAATTGAAATATTTGGCAGAGATTTACATTCGAAATTGCACGCAAGAAAAGTTACGATTCGAGTTGCGATTGAACAAATCACAAAACAAAATAATCAATTACATAGGTAACTAACCGAGTAACTAACATTACAAATAAATGAAAAACAACAATGCCTTCAAAATTTACTTTCAGGTACCTACTCATGAACCAAATCAAAGTATACTTATCTCCATCAATGGCACTTTTTTCTGATGGGTCTAATCACGGTGGCTTTTGTAATTGGAACAATATTGTAATTTTCACAATAAACCATCGTTGTATTAATTATTCGTAACAATAATAGCAAAATCAACAAAATTACAATATTGTTTTAATTACAAGAGCCACCGTGATAAGACCCAAAAGCGGGCGACCAAAATTATAGCTCAAAAATTACACTTCCAAAACTTTATTCAAAACTAAAAAATAGACAACATTTGATGTCAAACCAGATGATGCATCAGACGAAGCAATATTTTTCCAGGAAAGTCTCTTCACAGGTGGCATTTTGGGCACAATTCTCTCAAAAATGTTGTCTTTTTCCAAGGACTTTATGCCTCAATTGTCTTCTCTGATAGTTAGGATAGAAAAGTCGAAATTTTTGTGATGTCGGCGCGTCGGACCTACCTACCCCCTAATTATGTAATTACACTTTAATCAATCGGCGTTCTTGGATGTTGTATTTTTGTGAACCTAAAATAATGAAAGAGTATAATACTAAATTTAGGACTAAATTATAATTTTGGAAATATCACGACGATTAGAAGTTGAGTGCTCCTGGAACAATGAAATTAACTAAACTCACGTTTATTGGTAGCCAAAGCTTCGGGAAGCTTTTCCCTCGAAGACATTTTTATGCCAGCAAAACACAATTGCTATCATCAATAATTATTAACTAGTTCATCATACGACCTCTCTCGTTGATGTTTTAGCGGGAGAATCGAGCAAGAGCACGTATCGTATAACGGTCTAAACGGCAACAATGAGACACATGATGCTAAGAGTGTTTATACTGGGGGTGTGTAAATCTTTTTGTGTTGTGTTTTTTTTTTGGTATAACGCGTGAAAGCGCAGTTGATTTACTTGACCTTCAATGGCTTCTTGAAGTGTGACTAGTAGGTACATTTAGGGTACCTATTTAAGCAACGTACTACAAAGTATGAACGGAAGTATGGATTCATAGCATCTATCAATGAAATATCAGCTCGACTGAAAAGCACGCACAAAAAATTGGAGAAATCCAGTAAGAGCCATGCTGGGTTCATCTAGATCATAATATCCTGAATAAAACACCGGAAAAACCTAGTAAGCCACCCTCGAGGCCACCCTGCTATGTTTATCCATTGTAAAATATCTACAATGCCGCAAAGATGCTAGGTTTTACCTTTGGAAGGGATACGTGCTATGTTTTTCCACTGTAAAGTAGACTAGAAATGCACTTACTAGGAAATTCCATACGTTCTAATTTATTCATTTTTTTGAATATTGATCCAAAACCAATATCTGAGTGAAGGAAATACGTGAAAGATTCCGAATATATGAAAAACTCATTTTACCAAAAAATGTGGGTTACTAGGTTTTACCTTTTCACGGGAGCTCTGTGGAACGTTTAAAAAGCATGCAATAAAAAAAATCGTATAATACCCCCATTTCCTCGTCAGTTTTATTTTCCAAATGCACCAGATACCATTTACCTGACAGTCATCTAGCAGGTGGCGGGCGAGGTGGCGGGATTGTCACTTTTGTTTTGGTACCTACTTTGGTTCACTTCACTTCACTTTTTTTAGCTCATATCTACTTCCTCCTGCTGTAATCATAACCTCCTTGCCTATCCCACATGGGAACAAGAAGGCCGGGCTCTAGTCAGTAGATCTGCTCTAGCTCCGTGTGACCGTGTGGAACTTACGGAACCCTTGTTACGCCACTGGCAACGGTAGCAAATAGGAAACAGCTGACTGCTGAGTGTTCCAGTTAGTGCCCGTTAGTGCTGACTGCTGAGAGTGCTGAGATCCGTGGTGCTGAGTATGACCGCGGCGCCACCTCCACTCCACTCGCACACTCGCACACTCGCACAGTATCTTTGTCTTATGACACCCCGCTTCCGCTGACCCGTGGCCCTCTGGACCCGTGATACGCTAAAAATGGCCATAGACGCATTTGCCAAGTGCCTCGTGTGATTTCGTTTATTATTGATTTGATTGGATTGTTACAAGCACAGTCGTTATCATTGTTTACAAAGGCAACTTGTTCTTTCCGGGAGTTTTGAGCTCACACCTGTTAATGTTACTCCTACCAAAGTTTACAAGTGTATCGTCCTTTCGTAGGGGCTTTCGTTTTGATGAGTGAAAAATACTCTTGATTGGCTGCTATCGGGGTCGCTATTTTGCAGTTTGATAGTGCTAGTGTTGGTGTTGCAGTAGTAATAGAAGTAGGTATCCTAAAGTCGTAATAACCAATCGTACCTTACCACCTCCTCGCTTACTTGATACCACAGCCTGATACCTATATTTGTTTGATGGAAGTGAAGTGCAAGTTTCCAAAATTGGAATGTTTTCCAGACGTGATTTTAGTGAAGAAAACTAGGAAAATGTACCTACACGATTCAGCCAAAAACCGCCCGCAGAACACTAACATCTGTGTATCATAATTTCCACGCATCTCTACCAAAGTAAGTACTTGGCTCCTCAAATACTTCCAGCTTTTTCGGACTAATTTCCTTGTTTTTAAATGTAAACAATATGTATAGACGGCTCCTTCGCTTAGCTAGTCGTCTCGACACGTCGCGTCGTGTCGCTGCCTGTGGCGTGGGACGCGGGAGGCGGAGGCCTATTAGAGCTCTAGTCTGGGGTCCAGGCTGTTTGGCCGTTTATGTTGACAAAGCAACGATTAATCGATGATTGTACCTACCGTGGGTTCCACAAAACAGATAATTCGAGATTAGTTGATTTGCGATTTTTGTTTGTCAATTTGTAGCTGACTGATCAATGGAAATGCTGGTTTATCCCTCAATAATGAAAAGATGATGGGTCTAGTACTGATTTCAGGCATTTTTTGTGGTAAATCACCTAGCATTCAGCAGAAAAAAGTCCAGTTAATCTGCAATCAGCCTTGATCGCTAATCATCTTTTTTGTGGAACTGATGGCTAGTAGGGTAGGTTCACTTGTACTGTGAACTGTGACTCTAGTTGGCTGGGCAAATTTTCTACTTTGTCATTGTAGGCTTGCCGCCTTTTTACCTGGTGTGAAACTGACTTCTCTGGAAGTGGAGTTAAACATAATATGTATTTTTTTAGTTGGGTGTTTATGGGCGCATCGAGTACCAGCTCATTAGCGCCCTTACGGTGACTTTCTCCGTTTCACCCGTGTTTTCTCAATATGGAGTGATTATTTTAAAATTTCGAGGCAATTCAATTTCACCCATTGAAATTTTGATTTCAGAAGATATCAAAATTATAATATAGCCATTGCTCGAGCCCGAGTTAGATACTATTTAATTCAAATAATAAATAGCATTATAAATAGCTGTTGGAGAAGCGTCCCGGCGATAACCACGCTGACGAGACGTCTGGGCATCGAAACATCAGTGTCCGTGGATTCAGTTGGCCTTTTTCAACAGCATACCGATAACGACCTGATCAATCATCATTATTCGCAATTAATCTGAATAACATAAAAATGCGGTACTCGGTAGGCGTAATTATTGAGGGCCCTCAGATAGGATGCGGGAGGCTTTAGCTCTTGAATCATATCTGCATGGAAAACTAGTGTATAGTATGTTCACTTGTACCGTGATTCTAGTCGGCTGTGAGATTTTGTTTCTAAGTTTCCAAATGTGAAATATAGATAATCCCCAAAACTTTGTAGTTGACTGCTCTGGCCGGACCAGTTTTGAAACACATTTTTTGTGTATTTCCTCTGCAGATAGCCGGAACATTTTTGCGGGACGTGCATGTCTGACGCTTTTTCCCATTTTATTGGAAAATGTAGCAATTTTTCCTACATTTTTTTAATTTTGGCCAATAAAGAAATAAATCAAAATAGTCTTGACATTTGACAGTTGTCAAAAATATTTCTAACCTCTCGATGCCAGTTCAGCTTTCGATGGTTCAAATTAAATAGTATACAATGCCCTTCGTTCTAAAAAGGGGCCCCATGCAATCATCAACCCTTTCGCCTCTTCCAGTCGAAAAGACACACCAAGCCCTGAAGAATTATAGGCGATACAAGGATCGCCGTGCGGTCTGTCATTGGCAAAAGAAAAGTGTAAAAAGTAAATGAAACCAAATTTAAAAAAAGAACAGCCCTCGACCCAGCCGCTCAAAGTTGCGTATTAGACCGAAATTGATGTTAGTACCTTCAATTTGCCATTTGCTTTTGTTTTGGGGCTTCCCGGGACGAGTTTTCGTCGACCCTGAATGGGCCGCCGTCAAGATGACTTAGATTTGCGGCCGCCTAATCGGACTACATGACTACATGTCTACATGACGGTAGCACAGCTCTGCATCCCCTAGTCGCATTTCCACGTATGACAAGGTCAGTTGTCCAAGGTTTTAATATCAATTTGATAAGAAATATAACTTCATTCCAGAGAAGTCAGTTTCACACCAGGTGAAAAGGCTTAAAGCCTACAATGCTCAAGTAGAAAATTTGCCGAGCCAACTAGAGTCACAGTTGGGGTCACAGTACAAGTGAACCTAGTATACTAAGTGGCATTATTTCTGTCACAAAGTGCATGTTTGAGACCGTTGATTGCGGAACTAGACATCAAATGTTACGAGTTTTTGTTGGGTACTTCAATAATCGCGAATGGGAACATGTCGAATAAGTTATCGCATTCAGGTATCGCTTTACTTGACTTCGCTGATGCGTTCACTTCCACTGCGAATAGGGTAGTGACAGACTTTTTTCCGTACGTTTTCTTGTTGAAAAAAAATTATGAAAGTTTCCGATCGTTTCAAATTTGGCGCGATGACGTCACAATCTTTCATAGGCGGAGAAGCAGGCTTGACAACACTACAGAACTTACTACAAAAAGCACTAGCGTCAACCCGTCAACGCTCATAACAGCTGATTGTTATATTGTTAACGCTTTGTGTATCTGTGCGGTGATTCGTGTTGTTTAGTTGTTTTGCTTGAAAATATGGAAAGTTGGTAAAATCTTTCATGATTTATGAATATTTCAAAACTACATCAGACTTCGAGTCAGACTTCAATGGTTATGTTATGCTGGCAAACGCCAACGTCAACACTGACACACAGGCAACGGAGGTGGGGTCATCCCCACTACTGTCAAAAGATTGAAACGTCACAGCCCGCCTTACAGCTCGGTAGATTTGAAATCGTTCTCAAAAGTAGCCACTTTCAAGGCAGATTTTGAGACACTTGGAACTTTTTTTCCCCGAATTTTCACGAAGCGTAGTCTTGTTATCAAGGCTCTACATTCGATTAGTATGATTTTTTAGCGCATTTTCCATCTTGATGAAAATCGCTATTGCAACCGCTTTGTCCGTCCGTCCGTCCGTTCCTCGAACTCCTCCCAAACTAGACGACCTAGCTTTCTAATTTTTTCGCTGTTACATAGCTGCCACTCCCAAAGGAGGGCTAGGCTATATTGGATGTCCATATTGCGCCGCCGAGTGCGCCGCCAACATAGAGAAAACCGCCCCCGATAAACTTGAAATAACATAATATTGCACTTTCTACCAGACCTGATGCTCTGATGTTCTCATTTTTTGAATAATACATAGTTGCCACTTATAAACGTAAGCCAAAAAACATTCCGTCTTCAATATGCGCCGCCGACATGAAAAAACTGCTAAACACCGCCCCAATCACTTTAAAATGAAAAACATAAACCCGAAGACATAGCGATCTGATTTTTTCGGTATATAAATAGCTGACTAAAAATGGAAAAGGATAGGCTACTTTTGATATGGCGCCGCCCCAGCTTCCGCCCCCAAAAGAAAAAAAGTGCAACTTTCAACAATTTTCACTGATTTAGCTGATAATGTTACCTCGAACATTTTGAAACCCTTGACTCTAACTGTGCAAGAATTTCTTTGCCAAACTCTGCCGCTCCCACACGCCGCCCCCAAAGTGAGAAATGATTGTAAAACATGAACCTGAAGACATAGCGATCTAATTCTTTCACTATATTGATAGCTGACTGAAATTGGAAAAAGATAGGCCACTTTTAATTAGCCGCCGCCTCCAGCTGCCGCCTCCAAACAAAAAAAAATGCAACTTTCACAATTTTCACTGATTGTCATATTTCCCTTTCATTTAGAAACTCCCAACTCAAACTGTGCAACAGTTACTTTGCCAAATGCTGCCGCCCCCACACGCTGCCCTCAAAGTGAGAGATGAATGAAAAACATAAACCAGAAGACATTACGATCTAATTCTTTCGCTGTATGGATAGCCGACTAAAAATGGGAAAGAATAGACCACTGTTGATTAGTCGCCGCTCCCAGCTTCCGCCCTCAAACAGAAAAATATTGATGAGAAAGAATTTCCATTCAAATCTATTCCATTGGCAAGTACCCCATTCTGATGACAAAATATCACAATGAGTTTCGAATGAAGAAAGTGGGCAAGGAATGGTGTTTCTCCTTCAACCAAATTTTTTTACGTTCACAATATGCCTCTTTGAGAAAATGCGCTACTGAGACTCACGCACGTGAAGGCATACTCACTTGTTTTTATATTTTTCGATGGTGGTCACTACCCTATTTAAATCTGACCTATGCCGACTTGTCAATTACAACCATTCCATGGCCTCGGGCTAGAAGAGAGAGAATGAATTGTATCTATGTATGAACTTTTTCCAGTATTATTCACCACCCGCGACTTTACTAACTCTATGTCAGGGAAAGAAATTCGCTTCCGCCCCCCGTGAGAGCTTCTCCCTACTTGTATGGTTTAGAATATCCAGATGAATTGCTTCCAGAGATAATTAGATTGTGAATATTACAGTCGCCACTTCTCCTTAGTCCAAACGGCTTCTGGTAATATTAAGGTGACAGCTTGAGCTCCGTTGTTGTAACATTTTATTGTGCAAGGGAGCAAGACTGGGGAAGTGATTTTTCTGGCGCATTGTTGCGCGTCGCTTTTCCGCAGCATTTCCCGCGTGCAGTGATTCCGCGGGCCGCGGCAGACATGATAATGGTGCTGAATTAAGTGAAACAAGGGACGCAGGAATTAATAATGGAAACACAAATTGGAACGACAATGCCTGTATCCGGTTCTTTTCGGTTGAATTGTTTAATGAACATCTGATGCCTCCGGCCCAGAACGTAATCAAACAACAGCGATTTTTGTGCGAAATTGAACATGAGCAATAATAATGGGCGGAAGTGTCCTCTCCCGCCGCACGCCGCTCGCCCAGATTTCCTCTCCGGCATCCCTCGCATCGGCCAGAAAAGTCCGTTGACGATTTTTCAAATGAACAGCAAAAAACGCATTCACTTTTCCAATCTGTCAGGTACTTTACTAGGGGTAAATAATAATCTGTGGCTTCTTTTTATGCTACAGTAGGTAACTGTGTTTACATTGGTTCGGTGAAAAGCTTGTCAGAACTGGATAATGTGTTTCTGGATTCATTAGGGGAGTTGAGGGAACGCAGTTTTACCTGGCACGTAAGCCTCATTGTTGGGCTCATTTCGCCCTCCCAGATTAGCCGGACTCATCAAGCCGCAATGTGATGTCTGAATGTTTGATGCTCGGTCTATCCAAGCACTAGGGCCGACAAGCGCACGGTTGACCTAGACTTCGTCTTTGACTCTCGGTTGCAGGTGCGGTTGTAATTAACAAACCCCACGCCTTGAGCCAGCACGTTCCTGGTAACGTCAGCTTCCCTGACTGCGCTGTTGGTTTCCTTCCACACATTGCCGTACTGCCGGTTGCAGGCATGTTATACTCGAGGGATTTGCCTAGGATCACCCAAGAACGAGTTTCAGCCGGTCCAGAAGTGGGTAAGACCCGCCCAGTAGCTCGGTTTCTGTCGCTACCTACCGGCGGTGTCCCATCCAAATAACCAAGTTTTCAATACTTTTTTTTTTTCAAAGAAACGCATCTCCATTTATCAATGACATGTCCACATTCAGCAAAACAACTGTATACATATTTACAACGGATACGCTGTTGGGCATTATTATCAAGACCAAATGAATTTATTTTACCACAAGTCTGCAATTTCCGCTCCAGCAGTGACTCCAGCATCGTCCAATTAAAAGTTAGTTCTACTTTTCATGAATAGCTCAGCGTTTTACGTCTGCTTGTTTCTATTTCCATTACTGAAAGCATACTGAAAACGTTATTGTGGAGGGTATTCTAATGCTTCACTGTTTGAGCGGTGGTGAATGAAGTGTGTTCGCCGTAATTAAACAGCTCGTAGGTATTATAGACCTACAAGCTCAAGATTTTTCATTTTCCACCGTTGGCTTGCATGCAGACATAATATAAATATATTGCAACCACCATCTATTCATGATTAACCTGGCTGAATTAATTATGGAGTTTGCAGTGCGCAGAAATAGGTACCTACGTTCCAGCTCTTCTGAAAGTGGAGACCCACTTTTCCAAAACAATCAACCACAACCACATGCACAAACTTTGCGCATCACCTATCTATGGTGGGCTTGATGGCGGGAGAGGAACCGCATCCTGGAAAGTAGATTTTAAACGATGTGTCAGGCCCAAGTATCACTGTAGGCCTTTTAGGCGGATGTTCCCACAATTACGTACCTGACGTGCTTTGTACTTAATACTTATTATATGAAAAAATCTACCTTGAAGGAAGATTGGGATTGGATCTGGATTTAGTGCGGGCCGTAATAGAATTTTGGCTTTGATAGACGTAGACTTATCATGTTATGTTCAGCACGACGGCCTTCAGGATTGATTGTTTTCATGATGCATTTCTTGAAATATGTAGATAGATTAGGTATTCTCATACTACAAGAATGCTCTTTTGCTAGTATTGTCCTATAGAATTAAGTGCTGACCTCGTTCTGCCGCCGCCGTCAATGGACCAACTTGCTTCTTTCCTTTTCGAGCGAAAACTTTTTCAGTGCGAGATTGAACAGCGAGTTGAACAGTGTATAAGCCTGACTCGTCCATGTCATGTATACTTGTTCAGGACCAAAGTTCAATCTTTCCATTACTTCAGTGAGATTCGTCAAGAATGCCTCAATTCTAATTTTATTGAAGGCTTGCGCTCTAGCCAGTGACGTCGCTTCTGGGCTCTGGGGTTTGGAAAGTGACAAATGGATGTCTCTTCAGAAAGTTGTGAAGCCAATGCCACCCGGCTATCTTTTGTTGCCGATTGAATCTATGTTCAATCTTTTCTCATCCAGCTGAAAAGCTGAGTGTTCTCTAAGGTGTTCTCACATCTTCACACTAAAACTTTTTCAACTGGATTTCATTTAAAAATAAACCAGAGTGGAACTCTTAGATTTCACAGTTAAAATTCTAGTTAACATTTCCAAACTAGATGTCTAGTGGAGGCACTTTGATTGAACGTCTAGTTATTCAAACTGGATATAAGTGAACATTAACTAGAAAATCTCGTTGTTGTTTTAAAAATAGAATATGTACTTATTTTAACTGCTTTCTAGCCAGATGCTTACTAGTATTATCATTATTCCTCGCAATATTCCTTGGCTGACTTATTATTCTAGTTATTCTAAGTGAAATCTAGTGAAGGTCAGTCCAGGACGTCTAGTTACCCCGTATCTACACTTTCTAGTGGAACTTTGAAAGATCATCTAGTCAATTGTAATAAAACTACAGTTTCTAATTGAACTTCAGGGAAAAAGGATGGAAAATAAAATCAAATAAAATGGTCAGCAATTAAAGTGGGCCACCAAAATTTTTTGTTTTTTTTCAAATATAAATATCAGCGGAAAGAAGCAACCGATTTAAGAACGGTTTACGATGTCTGATAAAGTGATCCTTTGTTTACGATGTGTGATGTCAGCTTTCTTCTATTGTCGGCAATGTACATGATATACAGGGTGAGAACTATTGTAAAAATGATATCAGACTTTTTGTGACTTCATATTTGGAAACCTCAAATCAATGTCTCGGAACAATTTTTCAAATTCCCGTTCATCTCTTCCAATTACAGGGTGATTCTAAAGAAATTGTTTTGGTTTTGCGCTGATAATGGGTTTCCTTGTTATCCGATTTTCAAAATATAAACAGCGAAGCGAAGCCAAGCTTATTCTTTGGGAAATACAATACAATACAATAATAATTTATTTCCCTTTAAACAACTTACAGCGAATAAAATAATCCTAACAATATCAAAAAGGTCATAAATATGGTAAACCCTACTTAAAGTTTTGAATGGAACTTTGAATGGAGTCTAAAAGTCAGAATCGACTCAAAACAAACATTCGAAACAATGGACGTCACCAAAGGTAACTCAAATATGAAGTACGCTCGGGATCTGTTTTGGATGAAATTTTTTGACAAAAACAACCGCTTTTCAAACGAACCGTTCACTCGAAAATTCGACGTACTTTTCGCTTGTATCCTCTCCGTAATCATGCGGTTGTAAATTCGGTTCCATCACCGACCATTTTTGACTGATACAAGCGAAAACTACGTCGAAATAATCGGAGTGAACCGTTCGTCTGAAAAGCAGTTGATTTTGTCATACATTTTTCATCCAAACAAGATCCCGAGTGTACCTACTCCATATTTGGGTTACCTTTGGTAGCGTCCATTGTTTCGAATGTTTTTTGAGTCGATTATGATTTTCAGGCTTAATCTCCCAAAAAATAAGCTTCCATTTGCCGTCCATATTCTGAAAATTGGATAAGAACGAATCCCATTATCAGTGCAAAACCAATTTTTTTTCAGATCACCCTGTAATTGTAAAAGATAGAGAGGAATTTGAAGAACCGTTTCGAGACAATGAGTCGAACTTTCTAAATATGAAGTCACGAAAAGTCTGGTATCATTTTTACAATAGTTACACATGATTTAAACTTGACCATTTCCGTATAACTTCCGTTTTCATCCTGTATATCATTTATATTGCCGACAATAGAAAAAGCTAACGTCAAACATCGTAGAGAAAGGATCACTCTATTGGACGTCGTGAACCGTTTTGAAATCGGTTGCGTCTTTTCACTCATATTTATATTTGAAAGGGAATAAAAATTTTGGGTGGCCCACTTCAATTACTGACCTGTTTTGGAAAATAATATAACGATAACTGTTTTATACACAGAGTTTTCTAATTGATTTCAAATGTTTATGATCATTTATGTGCTTTAAAAGGGGTTTCTGATGTGACTGCCGTGTTTCGTTATCTTTCATGGATAACGATACCTCAAATTTTTAAATGTGTGTCATCTTAATGTAAGATCACTTTTCACAGGTTTTACAGCATTTACGCGGATGGTTACTGATGGCAACTTTGATGTGGTTGCTGTTTCGGAGACCTGGCTGAGTGGCGACGTGAGTGATGCGACTGTTTCGATTCCGGGATTTGACTTGTATCGTAAGGACAGAGTCGGCAGGGAAGGCGGTGTCGCGTTTTTCACTAGGTCAAGTTTGGTGGTCGAGGAGGTCAGTTTTGATTTGGATCTCAAGAGTGACGTAGAATTTATTTTTTATTAATGTCAGGATCGGCGCTCGAGTCATAACTTTCAGTAATTTTTATCGCCCACCTAATAAAAACATCGGCTGTTTTATAGAAGACTGCGATAACATTTTATCACATATGTTCCTAACTACAGAGCTTATTTGTTTGGGCGATTTGAATTCCGATTTCCTGAAAATTCCTAATCCGGTTCTTGACTGCTTCCATTCCTATAACCAGTGCCGTAACTAGGCTTGTTGGCGCCTGTGGCAATGTAGCAATTGTGCGCCCCAAGGAAGTGAACAACCCAAGGGGGTCAGGCCCGGCTAGAGCGCCGCAGGCGAAAATTTTCTCAGATAATAATAATAATGCTAATAATAATCGCAAATTTAGGCCGGAAGCTTCCATTTTCTCCCCCTCCAGATTTTTGATGACAATGGGAACACAATTACCTATAAAAAAATTTAAAAATGGCCAATAAGATGATTATCATATTTTTAAAATCTTTCACTCGATCTTCCATAAAAAATAGGTGAAATCAATAATAAACTTATTCGGCTCCTAGAAAAACATATTTTTAAAATCTTTCACTAAATCTTTCATGAAAAATAGGTGAATAAACTCATTCGGCTCCTAGAAGAATTTTTCTAACTCCCGGCCGTCCATTCTTTTGCAGTCAAGCTTCCCAACCCAGAAATAAAAACATCAAGACAAAGCGATAACCTTTTCACACAAAAAAGTTGACCGAATACTAGTAGTACCTATAGGATAATAAAGTTGAAAATTGAACAACAAAACAAAACTTGTCAAGTTATTGACAAAATATTTATAATCAAAATGGAAAAAGATGCACGTTGCTTCCCCATTTTCAAATACCCAAGTAAGTAACTGAAGATGAATTTTATGACGAAAAAAAATGGGAAATGAAAAAATCTTGAAACTTCAACCACCAAGCTGAACTTTTCTAGATTTCGATTCAAAAAATATGTCTATAATTCCACAAAATTCAAGCTTGACGTAGCTGTTTCATCGATTGAAAGTAGAGATGATATCTTTGTTAATCTTTCTTGGCCGACAAAGGGCGCAAATACGACTTGACAAGCCTCAGTTGCTGCATTTGAGATGAAATTTTTTTGCAAAATATAGAGAGGCCTCATCTCAGACTGGTTTGGCGCTCTTGTATTTATTTGGTGCAAATTGCAAGTGAATACATGCGGTAATAGTCAGGCTGGAGCTCGAAAAGCACCTAGACCGACCGGCGTTGGCGGAGGGCGCCGAGCGCCGAGCGCGAGCGCTGCCTCATCCTCAGCATGCTACTTCCTGTAGCGCCGTGCTCTTCAATTTTATCCGTTTTATGGCTGTTTTGGATCATGTCATGAAAAGGAGGTAGAAAAAGCCGCTTTTGGTTGTTTCATTTAGAAAGTTAGTGAAGTTGTAGGTAGAAGTAGATATAGGTTCAGGTGAAAATTTGAAATGAAAATTGAAAAAAATTAGTAAAAAGTATTACTCAAGCTGAATTTTGCGCCCCTGGAATTTTTGCGCCTGTGGCAAATGCCACCTTCGCCACGCCCTAGTTACGACACTGCCTATAACTTTAATCAAATATTGAGCGAGCCTACTAGAATAACTGAGACCACTGCTACATTGATTGATCCAATTTTTGTTACGAGTGATGTTGTTGTGCATTCCAGCGATATGTTGTCAGCTTCTGATATTTCAGATCATTTCGCGGTGTTCTGTAGGATCGAAATAGCTCTCAAGACTTTTGAGCCTAAGTTTGTGACGTACAGACAGTTCAGAGGTTTTGATATTCATAATTTTCAGGCTGATTTGCAACGTCTGAATTGGTTCAGTACGTTGAGAGAGAAGATTATTGACAGAGAAGCTCAAATTTTTTAACAATTTCATAACGAATTTATTCGACGAACATTGTCCCACTGTAGAATCAAGGATTACGAAACCAAAGGCTCCGTGGTTAAATGAAAACGTACAAATCTTCATGAAACAAAGAGATAGAGCTCTTCAAAAATTTAAACGTACCAAGGACCAGGCGGACTGGGACGTTTATAGAAAATTGCGAAAATTCACTTTGAACTTGATCAGGATGGAAAAGAGATCTTACTTGTTGTCTACCTGTTCAGAACGGTACGACTCTAGAAAAACATGGGCTGCTTTTAGGAATTTGAACGTCTTACCCAATGTGAATGACAAAACAAACATCCCAATCCACTTATCAAATCCCGGGGATATAAATAATTACTTCGCTTCTTTTTTCCATAACGTTTCAGACTATTCTTAAAAAGGTTGATTTCTATTGCAATAAAATTTCCAAACCTGGTCTCGATTTTTCGAGTTTCGATTTTGTAATGACGTGTGCTGAGGAAGTTCACAAAATTCTTTGGGCACTTAAATCTAATGCTCTGGGTGCAGATAATGTTTCTCTGAAGATGCTCAAATGCTGTAGTCCAGTGATTGATTGGTATATCGTCCATCTGATTAATAGTTGCATAGAACAGTGCTGTTTCCCCTGGCAGTGGAAGATTTCTAGTGGTAAACCGTTGGCAAAGAAATCTAATCCCACAGAATTTTCCGACCTAAGAGTAATCAGTATCTTACCTACAATGTCCAAGATTTTCGAAAAAGTGTTGTATCGTCAAATGTTTGATTATTTTACTTCAAATCATCTACTGCCGAATTGTCAGACGGGTTTCAGGTCTGGTTTCAGTACTTCTACTGCCCTGGCAAGCGTCGTTGATGACATCATCGGTGCATATGATAAAGGTCTAGCCGAGTGACGGAAAAAAGAACGAAAAACAAAAGGTCGAAAACAAATCATCGAATGCATAAGGTCGAAAAAGAAAAAGTCGAATTTACAATATATCGAAAGTGACGATGATCGAAATACATATGGTCGAAAATACATAATATCGAATAAGAGAATGTCGAAAAACAAAAGGTCGAGAAACAAAAGGTCGAAAAACAATTTGTCGAAAAACAATTGGTCGAGAAACAAAACGTCAAAAAGCAATAGATCGAGAAACAAAAAATTGAAAAGAAAAGGTCTGGAAAGAAAAACCGTGAAAATCGAAATTGAGCAATAGGTGTATGTACAATTGTTGTAAAGACAAATGATTTGAGAGTTTGGGACGGGAGAAGAGAGGCACTGAGTCAAAAATCAACTAGCCCAAATTTATTGCTGTGGGAAAACCTAATCAGGCCTTGAAAAAAAAAATACTGAACCTGACAAGGTCTGTGTAGTGTGTACACCGATTTATGAGTATAGGTCAATTTTGCCTCAAAAAACCGAACCAGGTCTGCAAAAAAATTACTGAACCTGACGAGGTCCATGTACACAGCTTCACGTTTCAGAGTGGATTTTGCGTCAAAAGAAAAAAACGAAACAGGTCTGCAAAAAAATTACTGAGCCTGACGAGGTCCATGCATGTGTCCAACTTGATTTTGCGTCAAAAAACCAAATCAGGTATTCAAAAAAAAAAAAAACTAAACCTGACGAGCTCCATGTGCACAACTTGACGTTTCAGAGTTGATTTTGCGTCAAAAAACCAAAGCAGGTCTGCAAAAAAAATTACTGAACCTGACGAGGTCCATGTACACAGGTTTATAAGTCCAAGTTATTTTGTGTCGAAAAACCAAATCAGATCTTCAAAAAATATATATACCAAGCCTGACGAGGTCCATGTGCACAACTTGACGTTTCAGAGTGAAATTTGCGTCAAAAGAGACCGAATCAGGTCTGCAAAAAAATTACTGAACCTGACGAGGTCCATGTACACAGGTTTATAAGTCCAAGTTAATTTTGCGTCGAAAAACCAAATCAGGTCTTCAAAAAAAAAAACTACTTGACCTGACGAGGTCCATGTGCACAGCTTTACGTTTCAGAGTAGATTTTGCGTCAAAAAACCTAATTAGGTCTGCGAAAAAATCACTTAACCTGACAAGGTCCATGCGTGCACAGGTTTATAAGTCTTGAGCTAATTTACGCTGACGCTGATCAGATTTAAAAGAATATACAGGTGTTTCGGTGGCCTTGCATAATACTTTGGGAGGTGATTTATCTCTGAAGAATAAGTCGAAAAGTGAGAGTAAAATTTTTCCTCAAGTGCTCTCTGACAGCTCCTCAATCGATCCGAATTGTAATCACATTTAAAGCAGGTATTTCTAGTTCGACATTGTGCTATTCGACATTTTATTATTCGATGTTTTGCTATTCGATCTTTTGTTTTTTGACCTTTTGGTTTTCGACCTTTTGTTTTTTGATATTTCACTTTTCGACTTTTTGGTTTTCGACCTTTTATTTGCTTTTCGATATTTCACTTTTCGATCTTTTGATTTTCGACCTTTTGGTTTTTGACCTTTGGCTTTTCGATATTTCACTTTTCGACCTTTTGGTTTTCGACCTTTTGCTTTTCGATACTTCACTTTTCGATCTTTTGATTTTCGACCTTTTGTACTTTCGACAATAGTGCTTTCGATGTTTTGTGGCTTCGTTATTTTGTTTCTCGACTTTATGCATTCGATGTTTTGTATTCCACCTTTTGTATTTCGATCTTTTTTCCGTCACCCAGGTCTAGCCAGTGCCTTGGTGTTGTTGGACTACTCCAAGGCGTTTGATACGATCAATCACGAACTGCTTCTTGCTAAACTTAAATTCTTCGGTTTTAATAATTCTTCTGTTGCTCTTATAACATCTTATTTTGAACAGATATCAGCTCGTTTCTGTCAATAATGTTTTATCATCTACTTGAAGTGTTAAATCCGGCGTGCCGCAGGGTTCAATACTCGGTCCATTGTTATTTATTGTGTATACTTCTGACGTTTCAACATGCACGGATAAATGCAAGGTCCAAGCCTACGCCGATGACACGCAGTTAGTTGCATTTCAGCTTTCATTATTCGGATTTTCTTGCGGCTCGTAAGCATATTCAGAAGGACTTGGATAAGTTAAGCTCCCTTTCCAAAAAACACGCGTTACTCCTCAATCCTTTGAAATCCTGTGCTTTGTTATTCGCAACTAAAAAACAAAATTAATTTTTATTGAATAATGGTTTTTCTCAAGATTGATGACGTTCAAATCCCATACGTCGATTCATCTCGCAATATTGGCGTTATCCTTGATACAAATTTAAGATTCATGGATCACGTGACGTCACTTTTGAAAAAATCTTATTCAGCTTTAAAACTAATATACGCTAACCGACACATACTGAGCTTCCAGTTGAAGAAACACCTCTGCGATACTCTTGTACTCTCTTTCTACAATTACTGTAGTTTCATTTATGGGCCTCGTCTTGATTCTGTCACAAAAAGTAGAATACAGAGAGTCCAGAATGCCTGTATAAGATGTATATACGGTCTTAGAAAGTATGATCACGTGTCCTTAAAGTTGTCCGAGATTGGTTGGCTCAACATGGAACAGCGTCGCATCTCCCAGTTGGGGAACTTTCCTTACAAGCTTTTCAAGTTTGATTTATGCAATGTAGCTTTGAGAAGTAAACTTGTATCACGATCGGACGCTTGTTCCATGGGCTTAAATTTAAGATGGTCTAATGATAAATTGACAATGCCTCACCACCATACGACTTTATTTCGAAGATCTTTTACTTATAACTCTGTGAAACTTTACAACTCTTTTCCTCGTGGGTTGATGCAGTCGCCATCCCTTTCGTCTTTTAAAAGCCAGCTCATCAGGTTGATAGTATCGGGTGAAATTTGATTTTCAACTCATTTTTTTCATGCTTCTGTTCCCTGCGGCTTTTTGGACCATTAACTGGGTTTGTCCCTACAGTTTTTTTTTCTTTTTTATTTTAGCTTGATTGCTGCTTTTATTTCCTTGTCGCTCTATCC